>OX454416.1:98537417-100007013 GCA_949715475.1 Microchrysa polita
TGGAATTTCACCGTGGAAAATATCTAATGACGGGGGAATCGAAAAATAATACATAAAATGGCCGAGAAAAATTTTGGAACCATATTCGGATTGTTGCTTATGGAATTCCCCATCATTACCGACATGTTCCACGACAGTAAGCATGCATTTTCATTGAGAAAATCGCAGCGGACAAAAATTTCATTTTCATTCCGACCTTAAATCGCAGTGGTGGATTTACCAGTAGGCTGAGTAGGCTGGAGCCTGGAGGGCGGCAGATTTTACGGGGGCGGCAATTTCGGGGCAAATATTTTGTTTTTTTTGAGATAAACACCTAGGCCATGGTGCCCAATCGCACACTTACATTGTAATGTAAATAATACTCTTCCATATAAAAATTTCAGTTATCCTATGAACTACACTTCACTGCACATTCAAAATTCTGCTAATCTCACTGGACATGTTCTTAATATACGATTACTTTTCTAATTTCCTATTTCCCGACATCAAGCCTCTTTAAATCTCCTCAGATAAAAAAAAATGAATAATGTCTTTCGTCACTGGAGAGCGCAAATCGACTCTAATGATAAGTTTTCATACTATTTAAGAAGGTCCCAGCTGTTCTTCCAAAGATACAGTCGCTTCCCAGGGGCAAACAAATCGCAAAGAAGAACCAAGTGCAAATGATTTCCCACACAAAAAAAATGGATAGAAATTATCAGGATGCCGATGGCGCACATTTTGCTAGAAATGTCAGAGTCGTAGTTCAAAAGTTGCATACCTTCAAAGATGCGACCTTAGGATAACAAACTTTGCAAAGGAGGCCCAAGCACAAACGGTGTCAATTGTTCATGAGACCCAAAGCCAAAGGACAAATAATTCACAAAAAGAGGACAGTAAGGGAATCATAGTTCGATTCCCCAAAAAAATGCGTAGAACGGCGTATTGTGATGCACTTTTTCCTGAAAATTTCATAGCTGTCCGCGTTCAAAAGTTACAATCGTTCAAAGATTCGACCTAATGGCAAACAAAATTGCAGGCGCAAACCATGTCAATTTTCCAAAAATGAGGGACACTTTGGATGTTTTGCGGTGCAATTTTCGGATTTTTAATGAGGGACTCGTTACATGCGGGATCCTAGACGGCCGGCGGCTTAATCTAAGGAAGCAACTTATTTCTCTCTCTCACACACACTCTCTGTTTTGATATCCTTATTGTATTGATCTTTAGAAAAATTCAAAATTGTTCTGACGTATACATAATGTTTGTTTGGATCTAGATATTACGCTTTAATTTAAAGTTTTCATACAAAGTCTGAAACAGTTTTCAATTTTTGTATAACGGGAAATGCTGACAGCATTTGCCTTCATAAACAAAATAATTTTTACTACATTGTCAAAAATTAGCGTTCGTTCTAAACTAGTTTGTTGGTTAGTTTATCAATTAGAATAGGCAACCCTAGTAAAAGCAAGTTCATATTTTAGCGTTTTCTGTTACTACTTTAGTCTTTCCCACTTGAAATTGGCTGGGATGTAACCAGGAATTGGTTTCGGGAGAGGTCTTCTCGATATTATAGGTATGCAATTTTGACTATCAAATTTTTAAGTAGGTAATATGTACATTGTCGAAGAGGGGCACAAAATGACGAAATTCTAAATAATCAAGGAAGTCAAAAAAACAATAGTGTTCCGCACAGTTTTGCAGAATTTGATTGGGTGGGAAACGATAAAAAAAGCTAAACGCCTTGATTCTGGTAACATCCTTTCAGCAATATTCTCGTAGAGCTTGGTAGGGGCGGCAAAATGTCAACAGCCTACTAGCAGTAAATGTGGAAATCCGCCACTGTTAAATCGCAAAGTATTTTTACGATGGTAAAGAAAAGGACAGCAAGGAGTTTGGAGTAGCTTTCATCGTGAGTTATCGGCTTCAAGGTTATCGGATTGAGGCGAAAAATGAATAGGCTTCATTTTTCGCCAATACACACAACGCGCATCCCGAGAAAAAGAAAGATACAACGAACTTCGGCGAGTATCTAATAAGTTAATTAGGCGTAAGATACGCAAACATTTTGACGAGCAGTTACAGCAAATAAACCAAAGATTAGCCCGTAAGAACATAAGACAGGCGTATAAACTTATAAATAATGTCAAGAATTGATATCAACCCAGGAAAGCCTATGTAAGGACAAGGATGGTAACATCCTTCCAGGCACTCCCGTTCAACCCCCAACAGTAGAGGAGCTTAGTCTCGCCACACAGTCGCTCCAATGTAATAAAGCGCCCGGGGTTGACGAGATACCAGCAGAACTACTGAACCACGGTGGAACGTGCCTGACCAACGTTATACATGTGCTACTGCTGCAAATATGGAACGACAAAGGTAATCCCCGAAGATTGGCGCAAAACCACAATCTGCCCAATTCACAAGAAGGGTGACAAGCTGAAGTGTGGGAATTACAGGGGCATATCATTAGTTTGTACGGCCTATAAGATATTATCTAAAATTCTTGAAAAGAGAATTAATCCGTACGCAGAACGAATCATTGGCGAGTATCAAGGCGGCTTCAGACCTGGTCGTTCAACGACCGATCAGCTTTTCACAGTGAAGCTACTACTCCAAAAGTGCTGGGAATATAACATCGACGTATTCCGAATCTTTGTCTACTGCAAGCAGACATACGACAGTATCGATCGAAGTGTACTGTATAACATTTTGCTGCATTTTGGGATACCGGTAAAGTTAGTGCGGTCTCAAGGACGACGATGACTAATACTGTCTCGCAGGTCAGACTGCAGAACCGACTCACTGACCTATTTGAAACTCGTCTGGACTCAAACACGGCGACGGGCTGGCGCCGACCCTCTTCAACCTTGCTTTAGAGTATGTAATTCGAGCCATGAATATGGACACCAGCGGAACGCTACTCATCAAGTCGACTCAATTAGTAGCGTACGCCGACTATATCAACATCATGTCTCGAAGATATGCAGAAAGCCTTCTGCATAACCTCAATAACGCCGCAAAGGAAGTTGGACTACATATCAACGAAAGCAAAACAAAGGCCATGATGCAATCGAAAACAAGGACGCCAGCAAATTCAAGCATCACAGTGGGGGACTTTAATATCGAGTATGTAGACAACTTCAACCATCTGGGTTGTAACTTATCAAAGGACGCCAGCGAAACCGACGAAATTAAGCGACGGATACAACTAACTAATAAGACATATTTCTCGGTCCTCCCTATAATTAATTCGAAACTTGCACGAAGCTCCGCGTGTACAAAACGATCATCCGACCCGTGCTATGTTATGGCTGCGAAACATGGACCCTCACCCAAGCCTCCGGCGAATTTTCGGGGCCGTTCGCGATCGAGATCGATGGCGTATCCGGTACAACCATAAGTAGTATCAAATGTACGATGGATGATAATCGCATGCCAAAGAAAGTGAAGAACGCACAACGAATTGACGGAGCGAGGTTGCGTGGACGACCGAGAACTCACTGGAAGAACTCCGTAGGTGAAGACGCCCACCAGCTGCTGGGCTTCCGAAATTGGAGGACAAGGTCACGTAACTGCGACAATTGGAAGTCAACGATTTAGGCGGCCAAGGCCCGAAGTCGGACTATCGTGCCACATTGATGATGATGAAGTTCCTTTCTCTATTCCTATATCCTCATTGGTTATGCTTTGGCACTTCACAATCTAATTTAGTGACAATTTAGTAAAACACATTCTACTTCAGGTTTTTGCAGATTGGCAACGAATGCAGTATGCTTAGGATATGCAGCTTATGACTGCAATTTTTCAATGTGAAGAAAAAAGTGGATTGTGACTAGGTGCCAACTGACCCCCTCCTACACGCAGTTTTGTATTTGTAGTACGGAGATTTTCCGGTAAATTGTATTTCAATTGTCTGGAAGTTTATGGACTTACTTGCGGGCTTCTTCTATTCATGACATATCATACTCATACCTAAAGCTCTACAATAATATGTCTATTGCTGTTCCGCTAGTACCTACTATGCGGACTTCTGTTTCCTTTAATCGAAAATCCAAGATAGCTTTGGTCTGAAAGGCCACAACAAAGAGTCTCTTCATTGCAAAGTGCTATTTTTCTCCCCGAACTGGCTTAAGGTAACATAAGCTCTCAGATTATTACATGCTAGTGTATAGCCTCAGGCGAAATTCTTTTAATTTATCAATGGACTGGACGACCCTTTCTCGGGATACGACCATCGAAAAGGACTGTCATGGGGTGACCATTTAGATCTAAGTTAACGGACGCCTAACGTAATAAAATCGCAAGGGATTTACCGTCAAAACGAAAGCAGTGTTGAACGTTGTAAGTTGAGGATATTTGTACTTACTGACAATATCTACTATCCTGTGGCTATTGTTCGGATGGTTCTTTGATGACCGTTACACAGCAGCATTATCATCCTATAGTATGGTTGACGAAGGCCGAAGCAGCATGTGAATGTGGTATCCCTTGTGTAGTATACACATAGTGAAATAATTCCCTCAAATCAGTGAAAAGATTTGTAAAGAGTTATCAATCACTTTGCTCCAGTAGAGATTTAATTTCGGAACTGACATGTCTGTTGGTATACGAGTATTGTGTACGAATGTAGTCCCTTGGGAGTGAATTGATTTCATGAGCTTTTCTAAGTAATTAGATTGTAATCAGATCCAACAAATGATAATAATAGAATGCTCCTGGACAGTGTTGCCAACTGAAAATTTAGAAAACGGCTAAATTTAGCCGGAAAACCGGCTATATGTTTTTCAAAAACGGCTAAAAATCCGGCTAAATCAATTTCAGTCAGAAAAACGGCCAAAAAACCGGCTAAATCATACAAAACAATCACATTGCGAAAAAATATAGTGAAAAACTGATTTTAATAAATGTATTTCTTTTCTGGAGTACTACCCGTAAACTATGCTTTAGGCTGATTTTTTAGTTTTATTACATATATGCTCCAATCTTTGCCATTACAGTCAAAATTTACTTAGTTCGGAGTTAGATAGCTAAACTAGTCAAAATTGTTGTATACAGGTACAATTTCTCTGTCAAGTTCATAACCACATTAAGTTCGAAATTGTGGAACATAAAATTCTGAAAAGGAACGTCCAATGCGTAACTATGGGCAAGGGCATTGTTGATGATCCGCAATTACAAATTTGATGCACCAAAGGCACGAAATTGAAGTTCCAAAATTATGAGCTTGGGCGGGAAATGGTATAGATTTTAAGGGCGAAATTCATAGTCGTCACTTAAGGAATAAGGGTTCACTTAAGGAATAAGTATAAGCGAATGCTTATTCGGGCAAAACGTCGCTTATAAAAGCATTGCCACATTCAATAAAATAATTTAATTCAGTAGCTGAATTATAGTAACTGACAAATTAATTATAAAAATTATCTAATAGTATGTAGTAGCAAAATTCAAATTTATTTTTTAAGTCCGAGCGATTATGAATCGCAAAATTAATAAGGATTCCCTTAAGCGTTCCCTTAAGTATAAGTGAGGACTATGAATTCCGCCCTAAATGCGTAGGTTCTATGAATCATCTGACGTTGTGCAAGTTTAGTCTTGACTCGATAATCCGGATCAATTATTGCAATGGGTAATCCGGACTATCGGAACATCCAGATTAGCGCAATCACTTTTTTTCTGAGGAAAAACAATTCAAATAAATAAAAAAGAGGAGCAAAAGGCGATAAATGTATTATTTCTTTGAAATTAGTCAACATTGTGTCATTTGCCAAACCGTCCCGTAATAAAGTACGAGACAAAATCTACCATTTCACCCTGAAAATCTCAAATATCCGGATTACAGAGTCAGAATTGCTGCCGAAATCCGGACTATAGAATACATAGTGGAAACATTTAGTGGTCCGGATTAGCGTGAGTCAAGCCTAGTTTGCCCAGTAAACTGCAAGTGTGTTTATATATTTCAGGGGTAACTTACCCCCTTCTTCAGCACTTAGCTTTTGTGCACGCTTCAAGACTTGCTCAGCAAAGAATTTTATTTAAGAAAGTGTCTTCAATTTTGCAAATTATTCAGCATATTGGTGGTTAGTAAATGACATGCTTAGACTAGGTACTAATCGTCAGTTTTCGTGAAACCCATTATCCTAAATTTGTTGAAAAAAGGCAAGTCTCCACCGCACATTTTTCCCAGGAGACATAAATGCAAGTTTGGTGGACATAGTAGGTACTTACCCTAATAAACGACAATAAGTGTATGTAGAAATCATTTCACTGCGATTAATTATTTTGGTTGTGAATATCGAAAAATGTATTCTAGTTTCAAAAAAAAAACGAGACCGATGCTAAATTCTCTTAGACAACTTTATTGGGGGCAGCGGGGGACATGGCCCCTTACTAAAATTCCACTTGTTTTTAAATTTTTTCTTGTTTCGATACCGACACATTAATAAAAGGTTTGGTGAAATTAGTGTGGCAAAAAATGTTCCTTAGAAGAACCAACATGCGGAGGAAGGTTTCTACGGCAGCCCCTTGATCCCATGGAACCTTTCCATTAATATTTACGTTTGTGTTTTCCCATCAATAGAAATAAATTTGTACGAAGTTTGGTTGAAATTGGTGAACAAATAAAAAAGTTTTTCTTTGAAGAACTTAATTTGGGGGGAGGGGTGTTGTATGGCAGCCCCATGACCCCATGGTTCGATGTCATTCATTTTTGCATTTGTTTTGGGACATCAATAGAAATACATTTTGTTTTTGTGTTTGGTGTAAATTGGTGTCCAAATAAAAAAGTTTTTCTTAGAAAACCCAAATTTAAAGGTTTGAGTTTGTATGGCAGCCCCATTACCCCATTATTAGATTCCACTTATTTTTACGTATGTTTTAGGGGATCATTAGAAATATGTTTTCATGAAGTTTGGTTCACATCGGTGCCCAAAAAAAAGTTTTTCTTAGAAGAACCTAATTTGGGGGGTTCGGTTTGTATGGCAGCCCCATAACCCCATCGTTTGTTTCCATCCATTTTCACATATTTTTTGTGACATTCATAGGGATCCTTTTATGCGAAGTTTCGTTAAGATTGGTTCATAAATAAAAAAAAAAATTATATAAAAATCATAAAATAATTTTAGCCGAAAAAACGGCCGAAGAAAATCAATTCCGGCTAAAAATCCGGCCGGCCGGAATTAGAAATTTCTTCCGGCTAAACAGCACGATTTCCGGCTAAATTTGGCCGGAAAACGGCTAAATTGGCAACACTGCTCCTGGAAAACATATATATGTGTATATAAAACATAAATAAATCAATACTCTTCATGACTTCCTCCAAAGTATATGTATGTATCTCACAACCAGTCTATTATTCACGCCATCATTCAGCCATAAACAATGGCTTTGTGTATGTAAATTAGCGTCAAAATCCCATTTGCATATATCATGGGGGAGTGTCTGCTGATTTCTTTCAAACAATCCGCATTGCAGCAAAACCAATTTCGGTCGCTTTAATTTGAGTTTTCTGCATGACAAATTCAACTAATAAAGCAACCTTCAAATTGGAAGGGGGTGACATGGCGTATACAATCAAACACAAACGTTCGGCACATACGTGCGGGCAAAAACCGAATCTACACATACGTATGTCGGAACATCCTTAATTGTGGTCAAAGTGGTAGAGTTTTACACGTCAACCCGATACATATAACGAACAGTCTCGAATCGGACAGCACAACATCCTCGTCAAGTTCAAATAAAGCGCGCCATTTCTCTATAATTGGTCGAGATGAAATTTATACGTGGACAACGATTGATTGCCATCAACTTCATCCATCGCAACGGCAGGATATTTTCTCATTCTACGACTATATGGTTGGTCGTTATTTTAAAATTATGTTGCCTGCAATGCGTAATCGAACACAAATGCCAGGACGTTGTCGGTCCGTGTCGCGTCGCGAATCAACCAAAAAGCAAAAATCGAAACATTGTGAAAAAATCGATGCCATCAATTTCCCGGCCTAATTACATCTCTGACAACGACTAAAACTCTCGCAAAAAAAAAATTCGAAATAAATCTCAAATGGATTCATATTTGTCTATGGAAGATCGAGCGTTCGAGTATGTCCATTGATGGTCGCTAGCACTACAAAATCCTCGCATCACCAGTCCGGAATGTGGTGAATCCATCATTCCGGAATGGGTTTATTAAAATTAAATAATAAAAAAAAACATTCGATTGTTAATATAATAATGTTTCCATGAAATATTGATTTTTAGCAATAGAATTTGAGATCAAATCCCTTGTCTAGGATACATGTACCCAATATTCATGAAATTAAGGTTATTTCACAAGACGGGCAATGGTGATGGATATATCTCTGATTGGATATATACAGGGTGGCCCATTAAAAGTGAACTAGTGTTAATCATGCATAACTTTTTTATTTTTTAATATTGTTTTCTGAAATTTGGTAAGAATAGACTAGACACATGCGAGTTTACACTACTTTCCAGGTAAATACGCGTTGAGGAAGGGTCGATTTAGGTAGGTTTTATGAAAGAGTTTTTTTTAACCATTTCATTCACAAAAAGTATATATGCGGACAGGTAGAATCGAATTTAGCTAACGATTCATTAACTCAATGTTTAAAAGGTAATTGCTGCCAGAATCACCATTATTAGACAATTTATTTAGAAATTAAGTCGTAAAAATGCGTCAGGTAATGACACCATAATAACAAAAAATGAATGAATGCTTGTCTCGTTGCTCAAATTTATCAAGTTTTTATAAAATTACATTGACAAAATAAAAGGGAAAGGACTCATATGCGTTAGTATTAAAAAAAACAACATGGAAAGATATACGGTTGAGCAACGAGTTCAAATAATACAAATTTACACGGGGAATAATAATTAGATTTAAGTGTTATTGGATGAACATTTTCAACCAATGTTGTTGTTTTGCCGGAATCGCTGCTTGTCTTCGATGTGGTTGTTGTTTCGCCTCGAAATAATAATTAGATTGTCGAGGCACAGCACGAGTATCGACGAACGCTCCATGTAAGAGTTGCTCCCTCGAGATCAACGATTCGCAGAGTTGTTCGCAGTTTTCGAGAACAAGGAACCGTTAATAGTCCTCGACGAGCCCGGAGACGTGCGAGGATGGACGAAATCATTGAGCGGGTTGAAGCCAGCGTCGAATCAGATGCAACAACATCAACCCGAAGAAGATTGTTTCAATTGGGGATATCGTGAGATGCTCAACAATGTTATTCGTCCTTTTGTCCAAAACCGACCATAGATATGTGGTTTCAGCCAGATGGAGCACCTGGCTATACTGCTGCAGCCACAATGAAGATTTTAACGGACGTTTTCGGCAAAAGAGTCATTTCCAGAGAATCTGCAATTAACTGGCCGGCTAGATCTCCAGACTTAACTCCACTAGATTTTTTTCTGGAGAGAGTCTACAATAATAAATCAAGCACAATTTAGGAATTGAAGCAAAATATTATAATGGAGATCCGAGGTTTAAAATAAATAACAGGCGCGACAATCCAACATTGGACTAAGGCCGCAGGATGTGTTAGTGACATCCTATTTCCAAGATCTTATCTGCTTTTTGATGAGGTAATGAGATCAGCATCACGCTCAGCAGTGTTATTTATCCCCATAAATGGTAACATCTGAGTGAGATCATAGTCTGTCACAAGCTCGTGAGTTCGAAAAACACCATGGAACACGGTGAGATTCGAACTCATGAGCCTGTGCACCGAAGGAAAGCGCACTAACCGCTAGACCAGCCAGACTACTAGATCCGAGGTTTGTAGCCAGAAATATTGCGAAAGGTTATGGTATGGAACATATCGTAGAACGATCCCGTCTTTGCGAAGCCGCCCGGGGCGGTCATCTGAAGGATATAATTTTTTGAACATAGTGTAAACATATCTCCCAAGTGTCTATTTTTGTATGTGAAAATTTCACAAAAATCGGTTTAGAAATCAAAAAGTTATACATTGTTTACACTAGTTCACTTTTAATGGGTCACCCTGAATACCTATAGTTTGACTGACGATTTGAAAAAATGTAAGGCTGCAATGCTTCGAGCGCGCTATTAAACAAATTATAAAAACTAGCGACAATTTTTTACTATGTGGAGATTTTAAGGCTAGACACAGACATTGGCACTTCATTAAAGCTAATGCCATATGGAAACTCCTATTTAACCTTCTCAATAAAGAGGGCCTCTATATGCACACATGTAGTAGTCTGGCTAGTATAGCGGTTAGTGCGCGCACCTTCGGTGCACAGGCTCATGAGTTCGAATCTCACCGTGGGTCATGGTGTTTTTCGAACTCACGAGCTTGTGCCGGACTATGATCTCACTCAGATGTTAAACGAGTACCCATTTATGGGGATAAATAACACTGCTGAGCGTGATGCTGATCTCATTACCTCAACAAAAAGCAGATAAGATGTTGGAAATAGGATGTCACTAACACATCCTGCGGCCTTAGTCCAATGCTGGATTGTCGCGCCTGTTATTTTTTATTTCTATATGCACACATCCACATTCCCAACATACTATGCTCCGAAAGGATATCCATCTTTCTTACATCCCGTAATAAGTAATGGCACTACACGGAGAGAAAACTGTGCAATGAATTCAACAAAATCATACAATGAAATTCACAACATACAATTTCACTAAATTTGTAGTGAAAGTTAGTAAAATGTAGTGAAATTGATTACAATTCAGTTGTTTTTACTGGTGCTGGCCTATTGTAAAAATGATTGCAGTGTAATGACAAAAATCATTAAGTTAAAATAGGGAAAAAGAACTTAAGGATAAAATAGAAGTAAAAAATAAAAAAAAAACTTTTTGTATTTTTTTTCTATTTTTGCTAAATTATCTTCCTGGCAAATTTTATTACCAACTAATTGTTAATTTTATTACAGCGCAATGACATTTTTCATTACAGATGTAATAATTTTTACATCAGTTGCAATAGGGTAAAAAATCATTACAAATGCAATAGTTTTTATTACAGTTTTAATACCTTTCACTACATTTTTTCTCTCCGTGTAATGGTACTATCGATCAACCAATCACAGTACCTAAATGATTTATCGTCACATCTACCGCAGTTCTATTCGACATTTCTTATGGCTCTAATCATAATACTATTCCCATACAGCTTCCACTTAAAATTACCAATTTGAGAAAATTCCGCTTAGCTTTAAATGATCTTATTAACCTATACATGCTCTAGATCTGGCAGCTATAAATGACACAAACCAGATAGTCGACCTGCTTGATAAACTAAGCACTTCACTGTCAAATTCAATAGCGAGAGTAATCGTTGAAAAACGCCGTCGACGACAGAGTGAATTAAACTTAACAAAACGGCCGTTCATGCCCCCTTTTAGCCATAATGGTACCCTAGTATATGACCATCGCGATAAGGCCCAATTAATAGCTAAACATTTTCTATCGGCACATAGTGCAAGCGCTCACTTGGGCAGTACAATAACGAAAGCTATGGTACACGATTCAGTACGTAAGCTATCTACCATCAGTTCAGAACCCCTCGAGTCCATCTTATGCACAACAAGTGAGCTAAAGAAGAATATCTAAAAATTGAAACGGAATAAAGCTCCTGGATATGATAAAATAACTAATGAGCTGATCAAAAATTTCCCACAGAAGTGTTTGGAATTTCTAAACTTTATATTCAATTCCTGCTTGAAACTACATTATTTTCCACAGTGTTGGAAGCGCGCTGTAGTTCTCCCTATCGCAAAATCTGGTAAGAACTCTAAAATGGCCAGAAGTTACAGGCCGATAAGCGTGTTGCCTGCCCTTGGAAAGCTGTTCGAAAAGATACTAGTATCGAGAATAAATAAAGCTGCCGTTTCGTTGGAAATAATTCCAGACCACCAATTTGGATTTCGTCCAAAACACTCCACTACCCAGCAAGTGTTCAGGGTCACTAAGAATATTAATGAGGCATTTAAGGCAAAAAAAACAGTAGGCCTAGTAACTTTGGACATTGAGAAGGCCTTCGACACTGTCTGGCACGAGGGACTAATTCACAGGCTGTTGTCGTTTCGTTTCCCAACTTACTTGACTAAATTGGTGAAAAGCTTTTTAACCGGATAACCACTTACTGAAAGATGGAGTGCCCCAAGGATCGACTCTCAGTCCGATTCTGTTTAATATCTACACGGCCGATATTCCTAATTCCACCAACTGCGACATAGCTTTGTTTGCGGATGACATGTGCATCTACTCTAGTTCGGATGAACCTTCCCTTGTAGTGAATTGTCTAGAACGCCACCTTGAAACACTTCACCAGTATTATCACCGCTGGAAAATAAAAATCAACCAATCCAAAACTAAGGCAGTGTATTTCAGCCGAAAATGGAGTACCCTCCCGAAGTCTGGACTTTTTAGGACAAGAAATTACTTGGGATGATGAAATAATTTACCTCGATGACATTTAGTAAACACGTAGATCTGATTCTATCAAAAGTGTCAAAAGCATCACACTCGCTACACTCCTTGCTGAATAAAAGATCCCAACTCTCGCAGTTCAATAAAACCCTGATTTACAAAATGGCAATACAACCACTTATATCTTATGCAATGCCTGTCTGGCGAGTCAATGTGCTAAAACTCACAAGTCAAAAATTCAAATCGCTCAGAACCGTATGTTAAAATCAATTTTGAATAAACCTCGTTATTATCCTACGCGCCTCATTCACGACTCCACTGGAACACTTACAATTTCAGAACTTTCCAGGAAATGCTCCTCCAGCTTTGAAGAAAATTGCGTTATTAGCACCAACCCGCTCATCAGACAAATTAACAACGCTAATAACACTAACTTTAGTTTGGCTGGTCTAGCGGTTAGTGCGCGCACCTTCGGTGCACAGGGACATGAGCTCGAATCTCACCGTTGATCATGGTATTTCTTGAAACTCACGAGCTTGTGACGGACTATGATCTCACTCAGATTTATGGGATAAATAACACTGCTGAGCGTGATGCTGATCTCATTACCTCAACAAAAAGCAGATAAGATCCTGGAAATAGGATGTCACTAACACATCCTGCGGCCTTAGTCCAATGCTGGATTGTGGCGCCTGTTATTTATTTAATAATACTAAAGGTCAAATTGTACTATTCCTCATAGCTCGATGCATGTAAATTAGAAATAAGTTATTGTGAAGACTAGTTGTAAGTTAGAACGTAAGATAGATTAAAGGATACACACACATAAGCAAGGTTTTTTGTTAAATTTTACTTGTATAACTATAGTATGTAATTGGTTCCAATAAAGAAAACACGGTCCACCCACTTAATAAACTATCTCTCTCGATTACCGTAACTCCTAGTGGAGCATGGTGCGTTGATGACTACCGTGTGTAGTCATCAACGTTACAAAGAGAACTGAATTCGGAGTGTGATACGGTTGTCAGCCATACCACTTCCTAGTCGCATTGTTAGTTTATTATTCTACGATAAGAATATTTCTTATCATCTTCTTCTGAATAATAAACTTACGACGAGTCGTGCCGAGTTTGGAAACTCGTTTCTCTATGAGTGTATATTTCACAGAGTGGCGACCGAATAATCAGGGCCACAGAGCACGACACTTAATAAACTATAGTTAAGATAAATGTCTGTACTCTAAATGAATTGAGAACCACTATTTTTGTGAATTTGAGAGTTTCAAATGAATAAAATTGAACTTGAACTAAAGGGAAACCGTAGGGAATCAGCTCACATGCATGCCACCACAATGTTGGATAGTCTGAGACAATGATTTTGCTGAGACCCTAGATAATTAATTTCCTATATTTTTCAGTTTACCCTGAAATGCGAGGAGAAAGAAAGAGAGATAACGGCAAATAAATAAAGTTTAACATACATAGATATTTTTTTTGACAATAAAGGTACGCTATATTTTCGTAAATACACCGCACATTTGCACAAAAGCTTTCTGAAGACCCTGAATATAAAAATTGTCAACGTAAATATTAATGCCAGAGTAATGACTCGTAAATGAGTGCACAATTCATATAGTAATACACATAAGCCCTAATCTAATCATTGTGCCTATTACAACTTTTATTTCGCCATTCTCCGTATTCTTTCTACTCTACTTCTACTACTTACGATAGTCCCCTTCGATAGATTTAAGCGTAATATGCAACAAATACGTAATATCCTGCATGTTCTCTTCACTAATAATTTAATCCTTTGTAGCTAACAAGAAATAAGACTATCAATTTTCTAATACTACGTCACAATAACCAATGTCCTTCTTGTCCTGAAGATATCCTTTTTGTGTTCTTGGGCCCCGAAATAATTTCACCCTTATTCACGTATGCAATGCCAAGTTGTCTTAACCGCATGAATGGCAAACAGGAAGACGTTTCGCATGTACAGATGAAGTAACCCTCCACAACGAACAATATGTCATAACAGAAGCTTCTTAAGATTCCACATAATTCCTTGCAAATCTCCCACAACAAATTACATCGTTCCGTGATAACTTTCCAATGCCTTCTCGCTTCAATTACCAGTAATGAATGTGTGCTCGGAGCGGATAGTAGAGCCCTAACAGCAATGGTATAGAAACTTGCCTTACAGCATCCTGTTGGGAGAATTATCCTCCTTCGCTTGTTATACCAAACCAAGTTGATTTTAGGTTGCTGGACCCTGGACTTGTGCGTCATGTAAGATGGATATACATTTTTCATTAATTTCATCTTGGCATCAAGCAATTTATGCAACGTAGTATCGCGTCATCGTTGCCTGCCAACGGCCGTCAACGTTGCCCGATTAACAATAATATGGCGGTAGTAAAAAATAGTTTAATAATAGCTGACCATTTAACGCTACAATTTTATGATCTATAGCTCAGGCTTTCAAAATAAGTATGTATTTAAGTAAGATTCCGGAAAAAACAAGACTCTAAGCATTTATTGGCAGACGGTAAAATACTTAAAAAATCAAGCACATATTCGTCTGGTTGCTATTTCGATCCGTGTGACCGACTATGATCTTAAATAAAAATAACAGGCGCGACAATCCAGCATTGGACTAATGCCGCAGGATGTGTTAGTGACATTTATTTATCCCCATAAATGGATACTCATTTATCATCTGAGTGAGATCATAGTCCGTCACAAGCCCGTCAGTTCGAAAAACACCATGATCCACGGTGAGATGCGAACTCATAACCCTGTGCACCGAAGGTAGTCGCACTATAAGCTAGACCAGCCAGACTACGATCCTACTATGATCTTACTCAGACGTTAATGGGTATAAAGAACTCTGCTGAGCATGCTGTCGATCTCAACACCTCTGCAAAAAAACTGTTAGGATCTTGGAAATCTTGATGTTACATGGATGGGGTTGGACTATCGTACCAGGTACGCATTCATTTCTTAGCAACGATTAAAGAAAAGAAAAGTGGCTGAACAATAATGAATTAAACTAAAACAACCCACATTGATCAAGTATCTAATATTTAAGAATTTCTTCTTTATTTTCTACTAATAAATTTTAAAGTCAGAAAATTTAAATAAATTTCAATAGAATTATACTAAAACCCTTTAGCACTGTTATGTACATGTACTAATTACTTTTACTTACTTTTAATTTACCAATCGAAATAACTTCCTCCATAATTAATCAATAGCCGGCAGGCTTGTTATCCTTCAAAGGCTTCGAATTTAGATGTGTATACTTGTACGTCCTCGTGTCAAGTTGCTCAATTTTAGTCAGGAATTAGAAATTATTATTAGGACGTGGAGAAGCGGTTTCTTTGGAATTTTAGAAAATTTGCTTTACATTTGCAAATGTATTGTTCAATTTTGTTGGATGAGAATGGTATTATGATTATCTTGAACCAATTTTATAAATATACATATAAACTGGTCGGCATATGTATTTTGACATCTTATACTCTCCAGCCCCGACGCTGGTTTTGTTTAACTGAAGCGAATAACGGTAAATTTCTTTTATCAAAATTAAATCACATATCGACAGCAATAAATATGTTCAATATTTTTCCTGTTCTCTTTTGAACTCTCATGGTATAGAAAAGAGAAAAGATGGAGGCGTAATTCTGGTGCAGCATAAGTATTTTGACAACATTTAACTCTTTGATTCCAAACATTTTTGCGGAAGAATTTATGCACAAAACATATTCTTACTAATTTTGGAGTTCCTCATTTTAAATTTCAAGTAAAAAAAAATTATTACCAGTGGCTCGAAACATAAACAAACATCAGAATTTAGAAGATTGCTTTGAGCATCGATAGAGGCAAGCCCTAGTGCTGGTTTCCGCATTGAATACGCTACTATTGAATTTTATTTCATATGGTAAACTGTTTATTCTCAAACACGAAATTGTTATAAAATAAAACAAAGACAAATCTTAGCGCTGTCTGAAAGAAAGCGAATGTCAACCCCAAGTGATAAGTGAGCCATGATGAAGAACTCTAAGAAAGAAGTGAAATTTAAACCAAATTGTGCCGAAAAAAATCGAATATGACTTCCGGCGATTCAATGACGACCAAAAGAAGCTTTGGCCATGGAAATAATGATTTAAACTTAAGCAGCATAGCCCTAGGCCATTGTAAGCAATATATCCCCGCATCATGAGAGAGCCTCCACTGAGGTTTTCATTTTGATAACCAGGTTTCCGTTATTGTACATCAACGGTTCTTAACCGGTGGTCCCTGAGGCGACCGTAGGTGGTCCGCGAAGCCTTTGCTATGGTTCCTTCATAATCCGATACGAATATTCTCGAATTTCACGCAGCTCAATGTTAACTTTCTAATACACAGCAAATTTTATTTCCAGTAAAAATTCAACTAGACGAAAATCCAGTGATTTTTTCTACTGATAAATCAGCAAAAAATTAAATGTTCACTTAGATTCTACTAAAAAAAACTAGATTTCTAGTTTACACCTGAAATCTAGAGAAAAAAACACTAGAAAATCGACTAAATTTGCTTCGCCACTGCTTTTCCAGTCCGACCCAGTCTGGGATTCTACTGAAAAGCTAAGATAACTAGAAATCCAGTAAAACTGTTTAGAAATGCAGTGAACTCAAAGTATATTCTAGCGAAATCCGAAAAAAAAACTTGACTTTCAGTTATTTTCACTAGACTTTCAATTCAACATCTTAGAGTAATGAAAAAAAAACGTTAGGAAATATATTTATGGAGGCTATGCTACTCCCTTTCTAGTTCCCAACATCCTCAAAATCTAGTGAAAACAATTCATTTCAGTTTAAAAACGAAATATAACTTAATTTCTAGTGATTTTCACTAGATTATCAATTCTTAAAATTTATCGTTGGTTTGTTCAACTTCGTGCACGGTCTTGTATCGCATTCGCAGTTTAGCCGTCACCGCGCGTGTAAGTTTCAATTTTTGGACGCCATATTGTCGGTCAACATATAGCGCAGCATTTCTTGCTTATGGCCGTGTGCTCGAGTCGTGTCGCCATCGCCACATAGCCAGTGGACATTGCGATCAACAGCCTGCGAGAGAACTGTGTTCGTGCTTCACCGTCACCGTGGGTGACTTTCTAGATTTTCGCGGTCGAACTAAGGTAAGTCACATTACATTTTACGTGTAAGAGCCGCCATACACCTTCAGATCCCTTTCACATATCGCGACTATCGATTGGACGACGGGTTGGAAGATGTATGACCGCTCTATGCTTCGAATTTGCCACTCTTCGTCCACTCTTAATGTTTGAATCTAATTTTTCTTCTTCTTTTCCTTTCAGCGATCGAGTCAAATTTTTGGACGCCACATTGTCGGTCAACATATAGCGCAGCATTTCTTGCTTATGGCCGTGTGCTCGAGTCCTGTCGCCATCACCACATAGCCAGTGGACATTGCGAGCAACAGCCTGCGAAATAACTGTGTTCGTGCTTCACCGTCACCGTGGGTGACTTTCTAGATTTTCGCGGTCGAACTAAGGTAAGTAACATTACATATTACGTGTAAGAGCCGCCATACACCTTCAGATCCCTTTCACATATCGCGACTATCGATTGGACGACGGGTTGGAAGATGTATGACCGCTCTATGCTTCGAATTTGCCACTCTTCATCCACTCTTAATGTTTGAATCTAATTTTCCTTCTTCTTTTTCTTTCAGCGATCGAGCCAAATTTTTGGACGCCACGTTGTCGGTCAACATATAGCGCAAGCGCAGGATTTCTTGCTTATGGCCGTGTGCTCGAGTCCTGTCGCCATCGCCACATAGCCAGTGGACATTGCGAGCAACAGCCTGCAAGAGAACAACAACAAATGTCGCCAAAATAAAAATATTTATACGCAATAATATTTCAGTAAAAAAAAACGTTACAAATGCTATTAATTTCCACAAAATCACGATTTTAGACTCTACGGCTTACTCAGTTGATTCTACTGGATGATTATACCCTATACCCATAAGATGGTATAGGGTATATTGTTTTTGTTACGACGATTTATGTAACACCTCAAAGGAGCCACCGGAGGCATGGCAAAGTATATATATAAATGATCAGGGTCGGTCCCTGATTCGAATAAGCCATGTCCGTCTGTCTGTCTGTCTGTCCGTCCGTGTGTCTGTCAGTTCGCACGATAACTCCTGAAATAATGGACCTAGAGTTTTGAAATTTCGGTCAGATGATTGCTTTGATAAAAGCTTGGATGGTATTGAAAATGGGCCAAATCGGACCAAGGGTTCCCCTACCTCCCATACAAATGACCCCTCCGTGATAGTGTAATTCGGCCATATTTTTCGACAAAATGTCGCTAAGGACCTGAAATTTTCATCAATGCCTAATTGTGACATATGCTTGAAGTTGGTGGAAAGTGGAGAAGGTCTGACTTCCCCTACCCCTACATCCCCTACAAAGCAATATTCCGCCATATCTTTTGATAGAATGTCCCGAAAAACTTGAAATTTGTCGCGAATGATAGCTGCAGGATGCCGTTATAAGAAATAAAAGATGTGCGAGATACAGCCCATCTACCCCCCCCCCCCCTTAAAAAAAATTAAATTGAATATTTTCGGTTTTACTCTCATTTTAGGTCTGTACATGGGTATAGGGTATTTCCTCATCGTGCTGTTCGCACGATTAGAACTCGGTCTCGTTATTTTCTACTACTGAAATTCTAGTGACTTTGAGGCTTCTTTCTCTAAAATTCCAGTGTGTTTTCCCTGCTTATTCCATTTATTTTACTAGAATATTGTTTCTAATTAGGGTGATTCTAGCGATTTTTCAGTTTTATTCACTGGAATATTGGTGTTTAAACTCCTTATTTTCTAGTTTATCTCACTGAATTTATGCGGAAGACCTACTGTTTATTTCGTTCACTTTACTAGATTTCGCTTTACAATAAATCTTCTATTCTATCTCAATACAATTTTACTAGAAAATCGTGAAAAAACAACACTGTATTTCTAGTTGAACGTTTTTCACTAGAAATTCTAGTGGTCATTTTCTAGTGACCTGTTACTAGAATCTAGTTGAAAAAAATTTAGTGTGATAGAAACTTGAAGGTTGGAAGCGGATGGGAGTCCGTTTTGACTGAGCAGGACAGACTGTTTTCATTGAGAAATTGACCGTTGTGCACTGTGTAAGATATTAAGTGTAATGTATTGTATTAGTCGCAAAAAGAAATGTTAGTGTAGCTTATTACGATGAAATGAAATACCGTCAAAATTTGTTTTATATGCTTCTTTTTTTAGGTGACGAACGCAAGATGATTGCGATGTGCAGGAAAACGAGGACGGTCGAGAGCTTGATAGGAATTTTCACTTTATTGGAAGAAACTACTTGTCTTTATAGACTTGAGGGTTGTCATAATTGTAGGTAAACTGTTCAGGTGTTTAAGGCGATGAATATTTTGAAAATCTCTTTCCGGCCAGACCATAATGGTAATTTACATTGCTGAATTAAGATAATTAAGCTATTTTTGATCTTCGGTGACACTTCTAAATAGGGTTCCGACAGGTTTCTGTTGGTACAACATGAACCAGCAATGCCGTATTTATAGGAGTTTATGTAAAAATTGTTGTTCTTCCGGTAAGAACTGTAAGGAAGAGCTTTAAAATCTGATAAACAAAGGTGGATTTAAAAATTATAAGCCATCTCTGGACGAAACAAACCGAAATATTGGGCAACACCCTTTACGAAAATTAATGAGGGTTTTGAAATTCGTTCAGACTTATCAAAATCACACCCACCACACGGAATTTGCTAAGTGCCCTTTCAGTCCCAATGATGCCATATGGCATCGTGCTCTAATTTGTTAACTATAGCGCTTACAATTTTTTTTTCAAGAAAATATCATAGAAGATGCCTACTGAACGACATAATGTTGTTAGAAAAATTCTCCGCTTGAAATCCATAATTTGGGCATGAAAGGGAATGATTAACTCTGAATAAAGTTTAGAAACCAAATATACACTGTAAAAACAAGGTTGACTTTTACATCGAAAACTCGTTGAATTTTACACCTTTTTTCTCGCAAAATTACAGTAAACGTTTATTTTTCAAAAAATAGTGTAATATTACACAGAATTTTCAATATTACTCTATCTCAGTGTAATTTTACACCACATTTGGTGTGAAGATGTGTCATTACTTTATTCTTGTGTAACTTCACATTTTCAGTGTATATTTACCAATTTTGGTGTAAAATATACACCTACATTTGTGTAAAACTGACTTTTGTGCATTATTGCATTTTCCTGTATCTCACAAGTGACTTGTTCTGTGTGCAGTTAGTCTGTTCCGTCCGAAGTGCGTTCGTGTGAGCATCATATTATTGTTGTGTTGTAGCGCTTTTTTGCTCTTGAACCGAAGGGGGTGTGACAGCTCTTGGCCGTTGCAATAACGGCTAGCTCCAGGACGATTTACACCGAAGAACGGGCTGCCGTAAATATTATTATAAACCCGGTTGTAAATTTACATATTTGCCGGTGTAATTTTACATTTTTTCGTGCAAATTTGCTTATTTCTGATTTAAATTTACTTAAGTTTAAGAGTAAGTTTACTTATTTATGTGTGCAAATATACTTATTACCGTTTGTAGATTTACACCAATTTTGTAGTAAATATTTACACTGTAAAGCGTAAAATTACTCTTGTTCATATCGTGGTGTAAATTTACAACTATAATAAAAGGAAAAAAAGTTTCCTCCTATTATTATTGGAGTAATTTTTTTTTTAGAGTGTACTGAATAGCAAAATGACATACGGGAAATTGTTCGCGGAGACATCTGGGGGATTAGTTTAGCAGATGATCCAAGTCATACCCTGGATCAATTTCCAGGATCATCATTTTGTATGGGATTTCCAATAAATCTGGAAATGATCTAGTAAGTCGAAAAGCACTATTGACCCACCGAATTTGCTACTCTGCGTAACTATGCTAGGGGTTGGGGGCCCGTGTTCCACCAAACACACGGAACACCGTACGTTACGCCACTGTGCGCTCCAAATCCGGCAAACATGCATCCAGAAACTTTCTCAGCTCCTAAAATAAGGGTTAATTGAAATAATGGAACAAAATGGGTAAGAATTCCATTAGGGACGGCCCCGTGTGTGTATCACTGATTTCGGATAAAATTTCCGAATATGTACATAGATAGAAAGTAAAGTTGATAATATTTCTCCAAATAGAAATTTCTCGGATCGTATCCTTTACCAAACTAACACGTTTTTTGCTAAATGCATCCATTCGTTCAACTGATGTCAGAAGTATTTTTATAAATGAGTATAGGGAGCAAAAGGATACTATTTCCATTAAACCAAATGAAAGCTTGCAATATGCTACAGCTAACAGCTATACGAAATGTGAGAATTGGTCAAATGGAAAACGGCAACAAATTTGTAGATGGACGCCGTTAAATTCAGAATGCCACCATCATGCTCGCATACTTTACCGTATATAGCCATAGCAAATAATTATGGCATGCAATAGAGTGCAGAATCCTTGGAGCGCAATGAAAGGACATTTTGCACAAGCTTCGATTCCATATCTCTTTTAGTACAGTAATCGGGTATATTTTACTCAAAAAAAATACGTAATGGCTGAAATTTGGTGAAGATGTTAAGCAACGTGCCCTAAGTCTAAATTTGAGTTTTCGTATTTGTGGGAGTGGGGGAAGTTATAGTAATTTGCCTACTTATAGGGGAATTTTGCGTTTTTCCTTAATATCATTCTTACTGGTATTCCTACAGTAAAGTGATGTGTGGAAGTTTTGTTTATAATCAAATTGTCTATTCAACGGTACCTAAGCGAATATCGTAGGCCAAATAGTTCCGTTATAATGACCAGTTAAAGGGCAAAATAGCACTAATAATGAGAATATTTGGCTTAAGTAAAACACGTAATGACTGAAATTTGGTGGAGATGTTTCGTATTTACTGGAGAGGTTGTTATAGTAAATTGCCTACTTATAGGTTAAATTTGCGTTTTTGCTTAATATCATTCTTATTGTTGACCCTTAAGTGAAATGGTAGAGGTTTTCTTTCCAATCAAATAATCTATTCACCGGTACCTTAACATTATTAACAGTATTTCCTTTAGGAATAGTGCATAGGGTTTTGTAGTTAGTTATGCAACTCAAAACACATACATATGAAAATATCGTCACTATATAAACGATCATAATTTCCAATTAAAATAAAATTTCAAACCAGTGGCAAAGAGGCGAAAATGGTCAGAAAATTATGACATGCATTTTATTGCTGGAGTAATTCTAGGGTGCCATTAATTAGAAAGTTCTTACCATAGCGAGGTAGTTGGTTCAACATTTAAAAGATACTTTTGTGGGCATAGGTATGCAGTTAGTTTACAAAAAAAATCTCCTACTTTTCTGGTATTAAAAAAATGCAAAACCCGTTCTTATTGGTCTACTTGACGTATGACATTAATTTAAATACTGTTTGATAGATTATTTGATAAGAAATGAAACCTCTATACACCGTTTTACTGTAGGGTCAACAATCAGAATGATATTAAGCAAATACGGAAATTTAGCCTATAAGTAGGCAATTTACTATAACTACCTCCCTGATATATACGCAATTTCAGATATAGATTTATAACGCATCCCGGTATATTACGCTTTCAGGTCCCCAAGGGAAATTTTTCTTGTTCTTCTTATCGACACTAGCGACACTTATCTTACCGTCCGCCATAGCGGAAAATATCGGAAACATCAAAAAATTTCCCTTGGGGACCTGAAAGCGTAATGTACCCGCATCCCTTAACGACTCCACCGAATTTCAGTCACTACATGTTTTATTTAAGCAAAATATTCCCATTATTGGTCCTATGTATTTTCACCTTTAACTGGTAACTATAACGGAACTACTTGACCGATGAAATTAATGTAGGTACCGTAAGATAGATAATTTGATCAGAAACAAAACTTAAATACATCACTTTACTGTAGGGTCAACAGTAAGAATGATATTAACGAAAAATGCAAAATTTGCCTATAAGTAGGCAATATACTCCAACTTCCCCCACCCCCACAAATACGAAAACTCAGTTTCAGATAAACGACATGTCCCCTAACATCTCCAGCAAATTTCAGCCATTACGTATTTTTTTTAAGTAAACGGCCGTTTTGTGTCTTTAAATACTGTACTATTTGGTCTCTGGGGAACGAAGTGACCCAGTCTGAAACTGTTGAGAGAAGAGAGTTAAAATTTGTCAGCTTTTCGTTTTACGAAAGTCACAGAGTTGTATGAATAGTGTCAATGGTTTGCCGTAGCGGTCAAGGATCCGGTAATTAAAAATTCCATTTTTGACTCATAATTTAAGGGAAAAAAGGAAGACAGTCAACCTATTTACGTTCTGTTGCAATAATGCTTTGTTTTTGTATCTTCGGGCATAATCTTTTGATTTAATTGTATAAGGCAATGTGACTGGAAAGAATCTTTTAATTGGATTTTTAAAAATATAGCAGCAGTATAGTTCAGGATTTATGTCTATAGTGAAAGTAAGACGTAGCAATTCAGCTTTAGAAATCTAAAAATTTTATTCGTCTTCAGTTTTATACCCATAAAAATGTGGCTATGCCAACATTTATATTGACACTGTAAGGGCCGCTTTCTCGTTCATCTTATCTAGCACCTGTCGGCTGGTTCTTCTTATCGTATAGACATTTTTCTAAAAAATACATATTGAATTGAATGTTTGTTTGATTTGTCTTGTCTATACGAAAAGACTAACCACTGGATAAAATGTACCAGAAATAGGCCCTAAGTCGTTTTCACAAAATACTGCAACCAGTAGCATCCTAGGGCGGCAGATTTTACGGGGGCGGCAAATTCGGGTCAAATATTTGTTTACGTTAAACTTCCCATGCTTGCACGTCTATCGTGACATCGTATGCGTATGTCTCACTTCTCACATACGCATACTTTGTTCAATGTGATGCCTAGAACAAAATCATGAACTCTTCAAGAAAATGCAGAAAATTACTCAGGCATTTATTCCGTTTATAATAATAATAAAAAGCTTTATTGAAGTATGAATGAAAACATAGTAATTACAAGAAGTGATTAGTACAGTGATTAGGTGAAACCTTTGCATCTGCATTATGCTTGAAGTATAATTATTAAATAGTCCGTAATTAATTCATTTTAGAGTGTTATGGATTAGGCTAGGAAAAACAAGCTCAAAACCTAGTGTGTTTTAACTATGACTAACTTAACTAACTTTATTCCGTTTAAACAATCAAAGTAAATTTGATTTGAATGTTGAGTGCGAATGGCTTTTGTAGCAGTTCCAAGTTTCAAGACAATTATTAGTTATGTACATTATTATCTGGACGTTTAACAAATGAATAATTTGCAATTATATTGTTTTTTTGGTCGATGGGTTAAAGTCCACCAATTTGTGATGTTTTTTTTTAATTTTTGGAATACCTAGTATAAGTATTAAACCGATAAAACCTAAAAACTTACATGAATTATGGCGCGTATGTGAGACATACAATTTACTCGTCCTTCGGAGCATGAGGATCCTGCTCCACTCAAAAAGCGGCTGAAAGATTCTTTTCATAGTGATAGGAGATTAGAAGACGGGGCTCCCCAGCAGTTTGGTATTATATGGTGAGTGATGAGCACACAACAAGCAGACCGTATTTCTCGCATATTCGCGAGCATCGGAAGGTTAAACACATTACATACACATTTATTACAGTGGAAATTCCGAATACGAATTTCAATGCCAGATATAGCATTTATCCTTCTCATGATTTTGTACTCAACTTTGCAGTAAGTTAATTTAATTTAAAAGATTGTTCTCCCAAAATTGTTCAAACTACCAATGTCAAAAGTAATAACATGCGTTGGAAAGAAATCACACTAAAGTAAGGTGACCAGACTCCTGAAGGCCTAATGCTGTACACATACTTGCGGAATTCAGTTTTCAAGCAAATCCGCAACCATACCCCTGGTGTCCCGAGAATGGGATGAGTTTTTAATAATAGAAACTTCGGCGAATTTCGTAATACTTCATATACAGGCTTCAAAATATGAAATAAAATATGTAACAATAAAGTCGCTTTTCTCAGAGCCGTGTAAAGGGACGGGAAAAGCGGCAGGAACGTGGGTACCGAATACGCGAGCCCAAGCATACTTGGCAAACTTCTTCACTTAAACAACAGTCAGTCATGCTTTATTTTATGTTAGGTAAATTCATACCTATGCGCAAAATAGTTTATAAATTCTAATGTTTAATAATGTCAAGATATTTTAAACTGAGCGTCGGACCCCTCCCGAAACAAAATCCTGGCTACGTCCCTGCAAAATATTATCCTACCTTCATTTCTGTAAACAGAATTGAGTCGTAGCCGATATTCTGGGAAATGTATGATGAACCTTAAGAAGGCAAGGTCCTGTTGTACACATAAGGGAGCCCTAAGTCCTCAATTTCCCCCTTGAAATTTCCACCAAATATGGGCAGTACGGTGCTCTGCAAGTCTGCGCTCACAAATATCCCAGTTATGGACAATTTTAAATTAGAAAACACAAAACTGCGATTTAGGCCGCTGTAACTTATGGACGCTGATATTAAAAGAAAATTTGAGCGCCAAGTAGATCTACAAGCGTGCCAAATTAAAAAAAAACAAATCGGTCAAAGGGGTCCCGAAAATGGGTTATCGAAAATGAGCGATTGTCAAACATAAAAGTGCTATTATCTAGCTAAATATCAATCGTATGGAGGGGGGTCAAACCTTACAGGCTAAAAGCAAACAAGACTAATTATAGTCTTCACCAGCTTATTATGATGTAGTGCTGTGGTTGACAAATTTTTAGCCAGAAGAGCAAGATTTGAGAAAGAGCGAAATTGTTTTTTTTTTCATAACGGCACGTATTATCTGGGGAAGGTTATAGGACTAGGACTTTGTAGAGATTCAAGATGAACTTTTCGAAATACAACAGATCAGAGGAGACACAATTCCCTTATGAAAAATGTATGACTCAATATGACGGTAAGTTCTAGTATGATAATTTTAAATGTCGGAATTCTGAAGCACCATTAATCTTTGACCAACATCCGATTCCATGTAATTTTAAATAGTAATTTCCTGGAGCCCAAAGGTAGACAATTAGGAGATTCTTCGCGCTAGATAATTTGAAATCGGTTAGAGAGGACTGATTAGCATTTTTGAGTTTGTGTTGTATCTTAAACCCTTTCCCTCACTGACGAACATCCCACCAATATCACAAGTTACAACGCCTAACCTGCATGGGTGGGCAGAGTAAATTTTTGTTACAAGACGTATTCGAGGGTCAAATCCCATAAATATGCTGCTACAAATATACCTAACCTAGCGTACCGGTCTTCACAGTTGGAAACATTACATGATGCTTCACAGGTCCTCAACCCTGGTCGTACGGAAAATGGCAACTTATTCCTAGTCTGGCTGGTCTAGCGGTTAGTGCGCGCACCTTCGGTGCACAGGGTCATGAGTTCGAATCTCACCGTGTTCCATAGTGTTTTTGGAACTCACGAGCTTGTGACGGACTATAATCATCTCTCATGTTAAACGAGTACCCATTTACGGGGATAAATAACACTGCTGAGCGTGATGCTGATCTCATTACCTCAACAAAAAGCAGATAAGATCTTGGAAATAGGATGTCACTAACACATCCTGCGGCCTTAGTCCAATGTTGGATTGTCGCACCTGTTATTTTTATTCCTAGAGGAGCTGGAGTTTTGGAACCCAGCACCGGGATCTCGATCGCTAGCTCCAGGCTTTTCGAAAGTTACAGCCGTTCAAAGATGCGACCCAAAACCAATAAAATTCCATAGGGGTACCAAGGGCACTAGGGGTCTATTTTTTTTATAGAGGGGTGATGAAACGGCCGATATAGAGGACGTTGGGGCGGGATGACATGTTCCAGAATTTTAAAATGATTTGATTCATTAAACCACACTGAATGAGTCAAAGAGCCGCTTCCGGGACGCCCTTTGCCAACCGCTGATGTAGGGAATTAGGTTTCATTGTGTGGTATTGCGAATGCTGTACATTTTGCTGTACATTTCCCAATGTTGTACGACAGGTCAAAGTGCTGTACCGTACAGCAAAATGCTGTACGTCTGGTCAGCTTATACTAAAGCAAATTTGCAGATTCAATTTGTTAAAAGTACCGTTATGAAATTGGTTTTTAAAATATTCTATTAAAAATCAAATTTGAAATTTCCTAAGGATATAAAAACTGTATCTTACATGACTGTGTCTTTGATAGAAAAGTATTTGAATCCGGGAAAAACCCGTTTCAGCGAAATTTCGAATATGTACAAGGAATTCCCGACATTCGCGATCCCCACATTCACGAATTCGCTTTAGCCTCATGTTTTGCGATACTTATTCAATATTTTCGATGCTTCTTCGCGACTTCGTTCTTCAAATGCGAATACATAAAAAACAATAGCTGAAAATTCGCATGTTTTTTAGATTATAATATTTTAATTTATGAGGGAGCAATAAGCGCGAATACAGACACTGCTTTGAACTATTTACAGATATTTCATAAAATTATTGAAACTGCCCTTTACTGAAAAAAAAACACTATACCGGGACTCAAAAGTTTGCGTTCTGACTATGATAGCGCTCTATCCATTGGTGGTTGGTTAGATCAACAAAGGTCGATACACTTTCCCAGTGCCGCAGTGGTACTCTAGGTTTTTCATGCATTCGGAACTATAGAATCTGTAACGCAGGACGCCGAAAGTGCTATAGGGGAACGAAGCTCTATTTGCCGTACAGGCCACTCAAAGTTTCAAAAAAAAAAAGATAAGGAGCTTCTCTGTGAGCTAAGCAGCGGCACATGCTTGCTGTAGCTCAGTGTCGGAGAATTTGGGCGGGGTTTTTGCCGCTCACAGCCCCTGTCCTGCACATATTAAAAGGGATATCATGTGCCTGGGGTCTAAACAACACAACAAAAGGAGATTAGATGAAGTTATAAAAGGGGGAAATTACGGTGTCGGCCAACTCAAGTGCCTTTAATGCTCGTGGGCCCAGATGCTAGTGGGCCTTGGCCGTCTATACCCGCGAAAACTAAAAAAGGAAACCCGACCGTGAGCCCCATGGCCTTGAAAAATGTGTACACAAATTGGGAGCTCCCTAACTGAAACACCCTATAATCTGGAAACGGGCCGGGGAACTACATTTTACATCAATAAGACATCACAAACACGACGGCACAAGCGGGTACTCATCCGTTATTCCTATTCAGCTCCAGGATCTCGTGGCGCACATGCAGGCACTGGAACATAACCTCACTTTGACTTTTTGTTTCAGGGGCCACTATAATAAATTTTTTTTTCTTGGGCACAGGCACGTTTTTTTTCACTTTTTTTTTTGCTACATATAAGGCACTTCACTTTCACGTGGCACAAAAACACTCCCCGGACTTTATAAATTAAATAAATAAACGGAAAAACGATAACTAAAACCAACAAAAAAAAAATGCGGACCAAACACGCACGAAGTGTCCGCTTCTACGATATGTACCCGACTCCCCGATTCTTGAGTCGTGTCGTCCTCTCCACGACACTCGCACTCACACCACGACACGGCGAACCTTGACCGGCCACTTGCAACGGCTTTTCTTCGATATAAAGATGATTAAAACAAGTTTTGCATATAATTGCATGCACTTGTCTTAATCATCAATACATCGAAGTTGTCTTTTGTTGGTGTGCCGACGAGCCTCTTGGGCTTGTTGACACAACAACAAGAGAAATTCGAAACAGTTGCAAGTGGATCATTACAGGGCAGCTTTTACTACAAGGCCTGCCGCGTAGAAGAAGCTGGGGGACTAACACCGCATATCTTTTGCGTGGAAGATACCAACTACCTTGCCTAGTAGGTCCGACAACAAGTAACGATTGCTGCCTACTTTTTTAACGACGCGACTCTTGACAAATTTGAAGTCAAGCTTGGAGTTGTAGTGTGCCGCCGCGTCACTCTGCGAAAAGTTACGGCGAAACACTTCATCCCCAGGCTTGAATTCAACCTGTCGAGAGCGCGTGTTGTAGTAAGCAGCATTTTTGGCATGCGCCACCTTCAGATTATCTTGTACTTGTTGCCGGAGAAGCGACAGCTTATCGCTTGAACAAGCCACGGTAGTTGGATCTTCCAGTAAAGCCAGCTTCCGCAGCAGACCATAGGTCTTTCCATGGGTCACCATGGATTGACCAAACGCAACGAGATATGGTGACGTCTTAATGGCGGCATGGTGCGCAGATCGCAACGCGCAATTGATTGCGGAAAGTCTCTCATCCCAATTCCGCTGATCTGGATCGATATACGCCCGTATTGCCGCAACGATGGAACGATTTACTCGCTCCGAAGCATTCGCTTGCGGCGAATACAGGGCAGTATACAGGTGGTTTACACCATATCGATCCATCAGGGAATTGAAGATGCGAGACTTGAACTGCACGCCATTATCCGTCACCATAGTCTCTGGTACCCCGAAAACATGGAAAACACGAGTCTCGAGCCAACTGGTCAGAGTCTCGGCTTTAAACTTCTTAATGGGCTCCACGAAAGTGAACTTAGATAAATGGTCCACCACGACAATCGTGCCCACATTACCGGATCTCGACCGGGGGAAAGGTCCTAATAGATCCATGTACAAGCGCTGGAATACGCGCTCGGAGGTGAACTGGCCTTCCATAGGAGGGCGAAGACACTGGTTTGGAGCTTTGGTAGACTTGCAGGTATCACAAAGGGACACATATTCTTTGACCTGCTTAGCCAGTTTAGGCCAAAAGAATAGGGCACGAAGGCGTCTTAGTGTCTTTGTGATACCGCCATGAGCGCTGAGCGGATGATCATGCGCTCTGGCGAGCAAGTCTAGCCGCAGTTCCTCTGGGATCCAGAGCTTCCAGGAGGATTGCTCCTGCAGCTCATCTCCGGTCGCGTACTCCGTGCGTTTGTACACGAATCCATCAGATACCTTTAAATCAGGGAGCTCTTCTTGGTGCTCGGTAATGTGGTCGATAAGGTCGGTATATCTCTTCGACCGGAAGTGTGGAGAATCTAAGTCCACTTCCACGGAGTCACTAAATGGATCGCTTAAAGCCAAAGATTCTGAACAGTGGACCCGAGACAAGGTGTCGGGGACCACGTTTTGGCTGCCCTTTCGGTGGACGATGGAGAACTTAAACCCTTGGAGTTTAAGTGCCCACCGAGCCAATCGACCACTCAAATCCGGTTGATTCATTAGCCACTTCAATGAGGCGTGATCAGTGACTATCGTAAACTCATGACCTTCTACGTAGGCACGGAATTTCTTAATAGCGAGGACAGCCGCTAAACATTCCTGCTCCGTAACAGTATAATTTCGCTGGGCCGGATTAAGTTTCTTCGACATGTAAGCTATTGGCACCTCAGCACCATCGTCTGTCGTCTGGGTGAGCACAGCCCCAACGCCGTCCTGACTCGCGTCGCAATGAATTGCGAAAGGACGCGTGAAATCCGGGCTGTGCAACACCGGTGCCTTGGACAAACTGTCCTTTAGAGCGCTAAATGCCGAAGAACCTTCTTCCGTCCAAGCGAAATTACGGTTTTTACGGAGCATGTCTGTTAGCGGTGTCGTGATAGCGGCGTAGTTCGGAACGAACCGCCGATACCACCCGCACATGCCAAGGAATCGACGAAGTTGCCTTACAGTTTTAGGCTTCGGAAAGTCAGTAATTGCGCGTACTTTCCCAGAGTCAGTCCCGATGGTTCCGTGGCCGATAACGTGACCCAGATAAGAGACTTCCTTCATCACGAACTTACTCTTCTCTATATTCAAGGTCAGTCCTGCCTTCCTCATACAAAGAGCTACTTCACGAAGGAGCTTGAGGTGCTCCTCGAAGGAAGTTGTGATCACCAGCAAGTCATCCAAGTAGACAAACACTTGGTGCCGTAAATGTGCTGGGATGACGTGGTCCATTAGCCGCTGCATAGTTTGTGGAGCATTGCATAACCCAAAAGGCATTGTCACAAACTGATACAGCGGCCTGCCGGGTACGGTGAAAGCCGTCTTATCCTTTGACGTCTCATCGAGGGGAATCTGCCAGAACGCATCCTTTAAGTCCAAACTTGAAATAAATTTGGCCTTTGGGAGGCGACTCAGAATTCCCTCGATGAGAGGTAAAGGATAAGCGTCTTTCAACGTAACCGCGTTGACCTTACGCGCATCCAGACATAGACGGACCTTATTAGGTTTGACTACCAGGGTGACTGGCGATGACCAAGCACTTTGTGACTCCTCAATGACACCCAAAGCAAGCATTCTGTCGATTTCCGCATGGAGAAGCTTTTCGACGGCGGGAGAGATCGCATAGTGTCTCTGCTTAATTGGTTTACTGCCTCCGACGTCGATGGCGTGGGAAATAAGAGACGTACGCCCTAAGCCTTCCGCTGAAAATGACGGAAAACTTGCAATGGTGGCATTGAGGGTAGTTCTTTGTATTGGGGTCAATGGGTGGTGATTAGCCCCGAGGTCTAAGTTTTCTATTGACAGGGCTGATGAATATAGAGAGTCACAGAAAAGTTCGGGAGCAAGCTCGAACCTGCGCACGAAATCGACTCCAAGGTAGAGATCCTGGCTGAGGGTTGGCATAATAAGAAAATCAATGATTTCAGTCCGTCCTTTAAAGGTGACTGATGCCGACACTTTTCCGACGGCCGAATGGCGAGTGCCATCAGCCGTGGTAACCCCCATCCGGAACCTCTGCCAAGGATGATTGGGTGCCGCCAGGAACTTCTTGGCAAAGTCCGACGCAATTACGCTGCATGACGCTCCCGTATCAATTAAACCACTTACAGAGGTATTCAACATGAATACCTGTGCATATGGTCTTATATCATCACGGGGGCGGTTCAAAAGAATACCAGAACACTGTCGTCTGTTACGCATAACGTTCTGCCAAAAAGCACGCATGCGCAAGGCTGAACGTTTGCGACGACACGGTTTCAATTCGTCAGCGTTAAATATCCGACGACGAGCGTTCTCATATTCTTTTGCACGGTCATGCAGCGGCCTAAAACTGTAATGAATCTTCGCCGAGGTCGAAGATGCAATATCCGTAGAAGGTAGTGAATTTACAATAGTCCCTGCGCTACACTGAGTCGCCAATGAACCACTCGGATCCAAGCACTGATTGGGACGCGGCAACATCCGAGGTGTCGTAGTTTGACTGGAAGTGTCAGTGGCAAGGGACAAATTTGTAAGGGACGAATCAGGTGTTGGCACGTCAGATTGCTCAGCAGAACCCCAGTATCTTGGTTCAGTATTAGAGCCTCTGGCGTCTACAAACGCAGTGCCTACTTGTTTGCACTGCCCACTGGCAAGTTGCTCTGCGCCTTCATTGGAGACTTCAGCTGTTGAGGAGGTCTCCGGCGTTCCAGGTTTTTTGAACACTGTGGACACCGCGGTTTGTAGACCCCAGGAGCTCCACAGCCGAAACAAAACACTCTGGGCTCTGCTTCACAATCTGCGTAGGTATGTCCGGGTTTCGAGCAGTTCCAGCAAGTGGAAGGACGCTTCAGCTCCTCCACTCCAGAAAACGGCTCTTCATCTTCCTCTGATATATCATCAGGTTCAAGCTCGGCGACTCGACGACGACTGAATTTACTTGCATCGTGCGAAGAATCCCATTTGCCTGCTCGCTTTTCGACAATCTCTTGCTTCTTAACGGCCAATCGGAGCTCTCGTAGAGAGTGTATCTCCGATTGGGCAAGATATTGGGCGAGGTACGGACGCAGGTTTTTTCGCACGATGCGAGTCAACTCAGCGTCCGAAAGTCTATATGACATTTTGTCGTGGATTCGCCTGATGCTCTCCACGAAGGTTTTATATGGTTCGTCCGGTTTTTGACGACGAGCACGCATCTCATCCAAGAGATCATCGTCGTCATAATCATTGCCATATTCCTCCCTGAGAGCTTCCTTTAAAGACTCCCAGGTGTAATGGTTACCGGTTTCGCCAGCAAATCGTCGAAACCAGCCAATTGTTGACTTGTCGAACAGGAGGTGTGCACAAAGGCACACCTGACCGAAGTCACCTCCAAAAGTGCGACCAGTGTAGAGTTCAACCTGACGGATGAACTCATTCACTGACTCGCCATCGAATTTTAGCCCCCAGTCGGATATTATACGATATGGGTTTCTGACTGGGGCAACAATTGCTTGGTTTTGGCGATTTGCCGCCAAAACCGGGACATCAGGCACCTGTGGAGCCTGAAAATTGCAAGGAGCCGACCCTGGCGGGATTTGGGACGCTTGCGGAACTTGATGGTGCGACGACACTGGAGGCATCATTTGGCGAATAGCCTGGTCGATATAGACCTTCAAAGTGTCGAGAAGACCCTGATGAACATCAGTAGGAGGTTGAGGAACCGAGTTCCCGAGCGGAAAGCTAAAATCCCCGCCCACTTGCTGAAAAGGCAACGAAACCTTACCCGTGTCAACACCCGCTTCGCCTCCTAACACGTTCGGGCCAGGCGTATTTTGGGTATGGCGACTTGGACCAGCTGCATCAAAATCTAGCAGCGGATTTTGGTTGTCTTCCGGTGTATTTGGAGGCGTGGTTGAGGAGCCGGCATAAGCCTGGCTTCTGGTTTGCATCCCCTGCTTAGGAATGGCACCACGTCCACGGCCTCTAGCCGGTGAAGGAGTGTGTTCGATGGGCATTGTTGTTGTATTTCAGTAAATGTGGCTGTACTAAACAATTGAAATTTTTACCATAAGCGAAACTATTATTCCTTAAATTTGATTGGACATATAATTGTGTTACATATATTGTCGTTGTTTGTGACTTATGTATATTTTACTTGATTATTATTTTATTTTTTTCTTTCTTTGCTTTTATTTGTGTGTAGACCAATAAGTACTATTGCAGGTTTTATATAAATAAATATGTGAATATGTGAATATATACATGCAAGAGTACAACCACAACAACCAATGTTAGATATAATAAATTATGTAAAAACAAAAACGATAATAACATATAATTCATGCAACAAATAAATATATACATGCAACAATAAATTATATAAACAATACCACAACCAACAAATATAACAAAAATCTACTAACAATAATTAATAAACTACTACCAACTAATTAACAATAACAACTATCATGCAATAATTAACTACCTAAAACTATTTAACAAATTATCTACTTACTACTAGAATAAATCGGACAACAAATTATATTAATAATCCAACAACAATGCAATAAATAGCAATCCGAAAAATTGAACGCCCAGAATACAAATATTAATAAATTAACAAAAATAAACAAACACACAGCTGTGACGACGCCGACGGTCAGCTATTATATATTTTTTTTTTATTGAGCGGCTACTGAGAGCTAACTTAGCTAGCAAAGGTAACCCGATCAAAATGTACTATGCACATACTTTTCTTGTAATTTACTTCTTTCTTATCACTATGTATTTTTATTTTGTGTATTGTCCAAAATGCAACAACAAACAAGTTCAACACGACTTTGCCTATGCAAAATCGTATGACTGCCAATGCACGAAATTCCGAAAAGGCAACAATAATAATCAAATTGCTAACTAAACTAATGCTAGCTGCAAATCAATGAGTGCATAATAGCAATAGCCGACGGTAAAGAAACGAAAAGGTAATGACAACAACAAAAGGTACGCAAGACAAACGAGTGATCCCCATTCCGTTCCAGGTATAGAGTCTTGATTCGAGCATTAGAAAAAAAAAAGGTGTTAAGAAATTGAAAAGACACTTGAGCAAACCGGCACCGCATAGGGTGTAAAATTAGGGGCCAAGTAAAAAAAAAGAAGTTTCATCGTGAACATACAGAAGTTTCCAACGAATCATGTTTGGCCGCTTAAGCGCACCATTACGCCACGTCGTATTTCCAAACATGATCCATTGGTAACCATTGCATGTTAACGATGAACTGTTGGATGCAATAAAAAAAATGATGAATGAAAATGAAGGACAGTTCTTTTCAACATAAATGTACCGAGGTAACTTCAAAAGAACCGGGCCACTGTTCTAAAGAAACTCTAAGATAGAGTAATTCCACAGTTCTTTTGAAGGCCTCTGGCACGTGACAAAAATCACTAAAACCGGACAACACAAGAAAAGAACTGCCTTTGTTAGCGGAAACTACTAGGAAAAGCTACTCTAAAAGGATGGGATGCTACAGAGGATGGGAAAGTTACCTGAAGGTAAGGTACGTAAAGTGCAAAAACTAAGGCTAATGCCTTAGAGCAGGTAACTTGAAGCGAAACGTCATTTAGTATAAGGGAAACCCTTTAACTGACTAAATGAGGCCCCACGTTGGGCGCCAAATATGTGTAACGCAGGACGCCGAAAGTGCTATAGGGGAACGAAGCTCTATTTGCCGTACAGGCCACTCAAAGTTTCAAAAAAAAAAAAGATAAGGAGCTTCTCTGTGAGCTAAGCAGCGGCACATGCTTGCTGTAGCTCAGTGTCGGAGAATTTGGGCGGGGTTTTTGCCGCTCACAGCCCCTGTCCTGCACATATTAAAAGGGATATCATGTGCCTGGGGTCTAAACAACACAACAAAAGGAGATTAGATGAAGTTATAAAAGGGGGAAATTACGGGTCGGCCAACTCAAGTGCCTTTAATGCTCGTGGGCCCAGATGCTAGTGGGCCTTGGCCGTCTATACCCGCGAAAACTAAAAAAGGAAACCCGACCGTGAGCCCCATGGCCTTGAAAAATGTGTACACAAATTGGGAGCTCCCTAACTGAAACACCCTATAATCTGGAAACGGGCCGGGGAACTACATTTTACATCAATAAGACATCACAAACACGACGGCACAAGCGGGTACTCATCCGTTATTCCTATTCAGCTCCAGGATCTCGTGGCGCACATGCAGGCACTGGAACATAACCTCACTTTGACTTTTTGTTTCAGGGGCCACTATAATAAATTTTTTTTTTCTTGGGCACAGGCACGTTTTTTTTCACTTTTTTTTTGCTACATATAAGGCACTTCACTTTCACGTGGCACAAAAACACTCCCCGGACTTTATAAATTAAATAAATAAACGGAAAAACGATAACTAAAACCAACAAAAAAAAAATGCGGACCAAACACGCACGAAGTGTCCGCTTCTACGATATGTACCCGACTCCCCGATTCTTGAGTCGTGTCGTCCTCTCCACGACACTCGCACTCACACCACGACACGGCGAACCTTGACCGGCCACTTGCAACGGCTTTTCTTCGATATAAAGATGATTAAAACAAGTTTTGCATATAATTGCATGCACTTGTCTTAATCATCAATACATCGAAGTTGTCTTTTGTTGGTGTGCCGACGAGCCTCTTGGGCTTGTTGACACAACAACAAGAGAAATTCGAAACAGTTGCAAGTGGATCATTACAAATCAACAGAAGACATTGACCTCAACATTGAACCATACTTTCCCCTATCAAATACTTCATGTTTGGGAGTCAAAACAGCTTCAGTCTGGTACGAAATGGTAGACTCATTCGTATCTTTTTCAGTCACCAACCGGGCAGGAAAATTTACATTAACATGACCCAATACTTACACGAAGTGGTCATACGACTTCATTTGTTGGCAGTCTTTGCCCAGAAAACTTCCTTATGCTCGATCTTTCGCACAAGCTCATATGATATGCGTTTCACCTCTTCTATTTGGATCGCATCCATTCGTTAATCAGCTACGAAAATATCATGGACTTTTGATGATCAAACAGTGCGTAAGACCGGGTCACAGTCCTGCTGAAACCACTTTGTTTAAAGTGTGTCTCAATTCAATAGAAACAACTGAAGGAATTCATCAGGGAAGAGATGGGGTGAAATAAAGTTTGAACTGTTTCGAAGAATGCAAGGAAACAAAAAAGACCCCCAAAAAGTTGAGTGACAAGCTTTTTACTCTACATATAACATTATTGATATTTTATGAACATTTTAAGGAAGTCCCACCACTATCATAAACACCGTACCCCGAAATTCGCGATAGTTTCGTGAAACGCATCCCTCACAAATTTCGGTGGTTCACTGTAGTTTCAAAACCTCATTTCAAATTTTTTAATTACGTATCCCAATTTGTTTGATGGTGTTTTTGCTCAAACAAATTGTACCATCAATTCTATCAGTATTGCTGAATTGTGTATTAAAAGCGGGATGAAGAAGAAGATACCCTTCAAACCGACTTTCCAACCAATAAATTTTTGTATCGCTGTTATACAAGTATTTATCTATCACCTAAAATTTGAAGAATGCTCAGGACCCACGAAGTGGAAGCACTCACCTATTAAAGTGCAAAGGTGAAAATTGAGAATAAATTAAGGTCAATCAGCAATATTCTCGTAGAGCTTGGTAGGAGCGGCAAAATGTCAACAGCCTACAAGCGGCAGATGTGTAAATCCGCCACTGAACCAGGAATTGGTCGGCTTCACAATATTTTTTACTAATAAACCGGACCGATTTCCATATAAATTCCAGGACTGTAACTGTAGACGCAAACGGACGTTCGGATGAAAGTAACGATAAGAACAACTACAGTCAGGTTTTTCGGACAGTCTACCCGGTCGTGGAAAGTGGAATCGCCCAATGAATTTTCTAAGGTGCCAACTGAATATTTCGAAATGTTTTGACAAAAAAAAACTCACGTTTTTGGTCGGCTCTTTCGATCATCCTGTCAGCACTGGATTGATGAATTTACAATCGCTTCATCAAGTCTGGGCTGTCCTCGCGTGTCTGCGGAAACCTCTTCCCTTTACGAATTATGTAAACTGTCTGCAAGTAACCGTCTGGCCGACGATTTATTATCACATTCGGCCGTCACGTCATTTTGTCAAGGAACAAAAAACAGGTAACACATTTCGTTGGATATTGTTATTCTCATTTCATTTCGAGACAAGGATAGAACAACAGTCCCCCAGTAATTTGTTTGACATCAAACGTGTTTTTGTCCAAGGTGGCGTGACTTACGACAGTCGCCGACTCATTCCTCTTGCCGGGAGTTTTGTCCTGTATAACTTCGAGTTTGCACATTTCATTCGGATCTCTCGTACTCGTATTTAATAAAGTCAGAGCAAGTTCGTTTATCTTAAACCTGGACCACTAAAAATGTCACATTCCCATTAATTCAACACGAGAGTTAATTAAAAAATGTGCTCCCGCAATGTGTTTCATGTCTTCGTTTATTTATTATTACAATGTCAGCTTTGAGTCTGCATTACGACAATCCCTTCCAGTCGCCTCATACTCCCACTCCTGCCGTAAAGTTGGGTGCCAGCCTGGCCTGGCCAGCGGAACTGTATACCTTTCGTGAGTATTAGAGAGTCTTTCCTGCCTCAACGTCCTTTATCCATTCGTTTCTATTCGTTACATAGTGTATATACGAAAAACAGGTTGATTTTTATCCCCCAAACTTAATGGTGAAGTTAAGTCGAGGAAGCGATAAATTAATTAGAGACAGGCTTAGCATTCAGCCTTTTGTGTTCAACTTTGTGATTTGGCTCTGCTGTCGATGGAAAGGCCGAGTGCGATAGAGCTTTCCCGTAGGTCGATAGGAAAAACGATCGGTCGACATGAGGGGATAGCAGGACAAAACACCAGGATACGATAAGATTTCCATACTATACGACCGAGCTTCGTTTTTGCCCGCCTGACTTTTGGTATTTTCGAGGCCGATATCAGTGCACGAAAAGCGTTCAGATATTATTACGACGACGAAGGGATTAGACAAGATTTCGAATTACCATAAAAAAGCGAGCCATGAATAAAGTCGAGGCGTAACGGTTTGGGTTTGATGGACTGAAAGGTATTATTATGTCCAGTAAAGTAACGTCTTTTTTCAGTTGGCTGGCAGCTGACATTGACTTTCAGGGAGTTCGCGAAAGAGTCTTTTCAGATAATGGGCAATGTTGAACAGGGTTTTTTTTCGGATGCTTTGTTAAAAATTTGAATTGTTTGGAAGTTCATGGAAAAGACTGCCAACATGCAATAGGACGAGGAAATAAATGCGGTGAGAAGCAGCTGAATACCAATTAAGAAAAAAGTCTCATGAAGGGAATTCCGATAAAAGTATCACATTTCGAAAACTTTTCTTTTTCAAGTAAAAAATGTTCATTCCTTAGATGTATTTAAGATAGAGCAATCAACCTTTTAAAGTGAGAAAGGTAGATCCTTATTGGAAAGATACAAATACAATATGAAAGTTATTGAAATATTATTTAATTATTGATTATTTTTTTGCAAAAAAATTATAACCTTTCGACCATCAAACTTTTCCATTTCGTTTTGCTACAGAATTTAATTTATTAAACGATTAAATTCTGTGGGTGTTACCATTAAGATTTCCTCCGGAATATGCAGGTAGGCGCTAAAACCATCGGGTAGGTAAATTTCCAGATGCATGGATGCATAGTGGAACCGCCATGTCAGCGTTGTCAATGGACGGAACAATTCCATTATTGGCAGAGGCCGGTATTTCTGACTTGGGCGCTTTTGGCGTATCGTGTGGCTCCTGCGGTGTGAGGAGATAAGTCTGCATCAGATTATTTTTCTGGATTTCTGAGCCATAGACGACACGCTTTGAACTCGGATACGTTGAATACAGCTTTTTGGTCTACTTTTCTTCACTTTCCTTTGGCGTATGTGTGCACCCAGGGCAGAACCTTGCGGAAGCGTCCGTCTTAATCTCTTACAAAGTTAACATTTCGAATATCGCAATGTCGTAAAAACCGTTGTGGTGTACGTCTCTAATTGGTAGCGATGAAGTTATGAATGAATGTATTGGAAACTTTGTAAACTTTGTTTCTTACAACGAATTTGCAGGGATTGTGGTAGGAATTTCCTAAAAGGCTGCGCACGATATTAATAAATCGATTATTTGATAATGATGAGGTTCGAGCCACTTTAGCGCATAAGCACATCGAATGGTTTTAATTGCCCAAATCCTCGCGTCGGAGCCTGTTGCGAGAGATTAGTACTTATTAAAAGCTTTATTATACACTTTCCCAAGTGAATTGTCCAAAATTGAAGTCCTCTATCATGTACAAAGCAAAAAATATGCGGGGTATTCCATCCAGAGGATCATCATCAATGAGGCACGATAGGCCGACGTGGGGCTTTGGCCGCCTGAATTGTTGACATCCAATTGTCGCGGTTATGTGACCTTGTCCTCCAGTTTCGGAAGCCCAGCAGCTGGTGGGCGTCTTCACCTACGGAGTTCTCCCAGCGAGCTCTCGTCCAGGTCGTCCAGGCAAACTCGTCAATTCGTTGTGCGTTCATTACTTTCTTTGGCATGCGATTATCGTCCATCCGTTGTACATGCCCCGCCCATTGAAAACGTTGAAGCTTCACGATTTTCGTTACTTCCAGCTCATCGTACAATAATTGATATAACTCATGGTTGTACCGGATACACCATTGATCTCGCTCGCGAACGGCCCCGAAAATTCGCCGAAGGACCTTTCGTTCAAATCGGTCTAGCCAAATTTCGGAAGCTTGGATTACTTCCTTTGCGGCGTTATTGAGGTTATGCAGAAGGCTTTCTGCATCACCCAATCTTCGAGACATGATGTTGATGTCGTCGGCGTACGCTACCAATTGAGTCGACTTGATGAGTAGCCTTCCGCTGCTGTCCATATTCATGGCTCGAATTACATAATCCAAAGCAAGGTTGAAGAGCGTCGGCGCCAGCCCATTACCCTGCTTGAGTCCAGTACGAGTTTCAAATAGGTCAGTGAGTCGGTTCTGCACTCTGACCTGCGAGACGGTATATTAGTCATCGTCACCCTTGTGAGTCGCACTAACTTTGCCGGTATACCAAAATGCAGCAAAATGTTGTACAGTACACTTCGATCGATACTGTCGTATGCCTGCTTGAAGTCGACAAAGATTTGGTATACGTCGATGTTATATTTCCAGCACTTTTGGAGTAGTAGCTTCAGTGTTAAAAGCTGATCGGTCGTTGAACGACCAGGTCTGAAGCCGCCTTGATACTCGCCAATGATTCGTTCTGCGTACGGATTAACTCTCTTTTCAAGAATTTTCGATAGTCGTACAAACCAATGATATGCCCCTGTAATTCTCACACTTCAGCTTGTCACCCTTTTGGGGATTGGGCAAATTATGCTTTTGCGCCAATCTTCGGGTATTACCTCGTCGTTCCATATTTTCAGCAGTAGCACGTGTATAGCGTTGGTCAGGCATGTTCTACCATGCTTCAGCAGTTCTGCTGGGATCTCGTCAGCGCCGGGCGCTTTATGGAGCGACTGTATGGCAAGACTCACCTCCTCTACTGTTGGGGGTAGAACGGGAGGGCCTGGTTCGGCTAACTGCTCAAGAGCTGGCTCCGCGGGGGATGTTGATGATGCATCGAGGAGCTCTTCAAAATGCGAAGCCCATCGTTTGTTGATGGTTTCGATGTGGCTGATGATGTTACCATCCTTGTCCTTACATAGGCTTGTACTGGGTTGATATCCGTTCTTGATATTATTTATAAGTTTTTAAGCCTGTCTAATGTTCTTACTGGCTAATCTTTGGTTTATTTGCTGCAACTGCTCGTCAAAATGTTTGCGTTTCTTACGTCTAATTAACCTATTAGATACTCGCCGAAGTTCAAATTGTCAACCTCGAAGATCTTGGCAGGGTTGATTCTCGTTAGGTGCACCGAAGAGATTCTGGTCGTCTTCATCATATAGTGATCGGTGTCAGAGTTGGCTCCTCGATAGGATCGAACATCTAGGACATTAGAAACCCATCTCTTGCTGATCAGCACGTGGTTGATCTGGTTCACGGTGTATTCATCTGGAGACTTCCAGGTCTGCTTATGGATTCGTCGATGAGGGAAGCAAGTAGAGCTTATGAACAAGCTTCTGCCGCTCGCGAAGTCGATAAGTCGCTGACCGTTGTTGTTGTTTTCGTCGTGGAGGCTATGACCTCCAGTAGTTCCCCTATGCCAGCTTTCGTTTCCGACTTTGGCGTTAAAGTCTCCTAGCAGCAGCTTGACGTCGTTTGGTGCAAGTGAGTCGAAGAGTGTTTCTAGGTCGTTGTGGAACTCGTCCTTAATCGCGTCTTCTTTTACTTCTGTAGGGGCATGCATGCGCATTAATGAGCCAGAGATAAGCGAAACGGGTCTTAATGCGGATCGCACATAGCCGCTCGTTGATGGGTTTGAAGCCGATAACGTGGTCCTTGAGCCGCTTATTCACGATGAAAGCTACTCCAAACTTCTTGCTGCCCTCCTCTTTACTACTCGTAAAAATAGTGTGCGAACTAAGGTTGTTAATCTCGCTTTTAGCCATTTAGTTTCCTGGATTGCAACTATGCTCAGCTTGTATTGTTCTACCTGATCCAGGAGGGCCCTTAAGGCCTCCGGTCTATTCAGGGAGCGTACATTCCAGGATCCGAAAGAGTAATCAGTTGTTCGTTTGCGGGGTCGTCGTTGTTTTGTATCCGTCCAATCCGAGGCTGTTGTTTCAGGTTTCTTGACTTGAAGTTTTTCTTAGGATGAGTTGTCGGCACATCGCTAAACCATGATAGGGTTTAATCGTTGAGTAAAGGCCATCATGGGCATGTCTCGAAGATGCTGCTTTAGTGGTTGAGTTAGACGTTTTTTGTCACTTATCACGTTAAGTAACCTGAGACGCTGCAGATGTAAATACAGCACTCAGGCGCAGGCAGCGGTGCTTCTTCCAAATGTCGCATCAGATGATTTGACTTAGCCGTTAGAGGTTTTACCAACTACCGTTACCAGGGGGCGCCCGCTCGGAGGACACATGGAGAAGTCTTTTGCCCCAGTTTTTAAAGGTACCCAAACTCAAAAACGCAAAATTCCCGTATTTTTTCGTTATACATTAGGCATCTATACGGTTTCCTTTAAAATAATGTCCAGCACAAAAACTTCTCGCGGCACAAAATTTGAAAAAAATATTTCCAGGAACAGTTACTTTTAGCACTTCTTTTACTATTAAGAAAACAAAGCAAAAAAAATTAATAAACAAATAATTTTTTTACTGAACGGAATAACTATGTATCCAGATATTGTTCGGTGGAGATAGGACAAATTTGTATAAAAATAAGCCATCTGCATTGTACACTGCCTATCATAACTACAATACATATAGACGCACCTTAAGACAGACTGATCCTTGGAAATTTGAAGAAAACACAGCTATTCCACATATTAAACATTTAAGTTATATTAAAAAAATACCGCCGTACAGAGGGCTGCGCCCGCAATACGAGGGTTTTTTAGAATTTTGATGCATAGTTAATATTTTTTGTACCTACATATATTTTATAAGCAATAGATAAGAATTGTGTACAGCATCAATGGAATGCTTCCTGTAAATCTATTTTTGGATTTGTCTAATTAAAGGTGGAACAGAATGAAAGGCGCTAGCCTTTCATTCTGGAACGCGTTTATTTAGACCAATAATAGATTTACTGTTTACCCAGTTTGTATAAAAGTAGGCAAATCCACAGGCATTTTTCGATTTAAGATTTCTGATGGCCTTTGAGCAAAAAGAAACTCAGGCAAACGTAAGGCCGGCTTGGCTTTATATATGAACTAAATTAATGGCTGTAAAACTACTGTTACTCTTTTTTTAATCAAGGAAAAGCAACTTATATGAAATGATTCCATTGTGTCTCCTGACATAAAAGCCCATGCAAGCTTTCCTATGAGTATTGAACAAGTATACTTTTGCAGCTATTCAGGGACACCCTGTTAACTTGGTCCTACAAACTTCAAAAATACTTGTGGCAAACACTATTACCGTTCTATGCATATCCACCAAATTTCATATTCATTGTTTCATCAAGTTAAAAGATATGCATTGAAGAAATGCTTAAGAGGCTTCCCTTGCATTGTGAAAGGCCCTTACTAAATACTAACTTGGCTATATTTCCAGTTTGGATATAGATATTCGAATGAAAATTCCAAGACATATTCCCTATGTAATTTTCTAAAAATCCCTAGCAGAATTTTCATATTTGGAAACCTAAATACACTACACACGATCAAATTCAAATTTTACAAATTTACTGTTATTTACTTTTCCTTAGCAAAAGTCAACAGTCTTAATATTTAACGTATATGAAGCCATACTGACCAATCTTTGTGCAAAGTTTCATATCGATCCCTATAACGGTCTAGAAAAACGGAGGTCGAAAAGGAAGTTTAACTTTGAACGCCAATAACTTTTTTACCGTTACTCGAAACTGGAAAATTTTAACTGATATGAGATGTACTCGTTTAGATCTTGGATTTAAATACCCATACGTCAATCTCCGATAAAAACTAAAAAAGTCAAACGTTCGGGGCACCCTGTTATCTTCTTCCTACCAACTTCTAAGGTATATGTGCCAAAGACTGTAACCATTCTACACATTCCTACCAAATTTCATGACAATCGGTTGAGCCGTTCGCGAGTTATTTAGTGAACAGACGGACGGACAGACGGACAGACGGACGGACAGACAAAATCGATTTCATAAGGGTTTTTTGAAAAAAAAATTTTCTAAAAAACCGTAAAAAAGGAGGTGGTGACAAAGGGGTGAAATTATGATTTTTCGCCAATATATTGTTAACTGTAATATTTAGAGCAAAATGTTCTGAGGACGATTTAAACTACGCAAAATTCCCTTTCCAATCGTATATTATACCGTATACCTTATTTTGGCAGATTATATACTAGACCTATCCAGTGTAATTTAGATTTTTTGATAGTTGCATTTGGCGCTCTAGCTCTGGAAGTAATTCAATTGGACCCATAGTATTTAGGATAAATATTTCTATCAACATATAGCTGGCTCACACGGAGACTCAGGCTGCTCCGACAAAGCATACCCATATTTCCCCTATTTACATTTTTCAGAAAGACATGCCTGTAACTTATCACTGAATCAAAGCAGGCGGGAAAAAAATTGGTAAAGGTTGTGCCCATTAGACCCTCCACCAAATATTATATGGATCGGACTAAAACTAAGGGTACCTGCCATACAAAATGAACCCGAAATCTGCCAAATTGCCCATTTTCTTCTCCTCTACAACAGAAAAACGCCATCTCCAATAGAATAAAAATATTTAACTGTTCGAATGTTACTATAGCAATTAATTATAGTCTTCTAAATCTACGGATATGTTCAAAAGCTAGTACCAACATTACGTCATAGGGCTGTCATACAAACCAACCCCTGGAAATTAGGTTTTTCTAAAAAAAATATTTTTCATTATGACCCAATCTTAACTAAACTTCACACGAATGTGTTCTTAGTAAAGCCTCCAAACATATCTAGGAACAGATGAAATCGGAACACTACGTCATAGGACTGTCATACAAACCAACAACTAACTGGAAATTAGTTTCTTCCAAGAAAAACTTTTTTGGGGTTATTGGGTTTAAATGGCTTAGAAGCATGGGCGTAGCCAGGATTTCGGTCAGGGGGGGGCAAGCCCAAATTTTTTTCAACATCATGATTTTCTTAGGAGTTGAAATTTCCGGTCGCAGAAATATTGTTAGCAAGTCGCCTGGCTTGTGCTTGGATTGGTGCACAGGGTCATGGATTCCAGACTCACCATGAACGTATTCATTTTATGGTGTTTTTCGAACTCATGACCTAAGTGACGAACTATGATGTCGATTAGATTGTAAACAAGTATCCATTTATGGGGATAAATAACATTGCTGGGCGTGCTGTTGATCTCAACACCTTAACAAAACAGCAGTTTAGATCTTGGAAATTGGATGTCACTCAAACATCTGCAGCCCTACTTTACTGGTGGACTGCCACGCATTTTGTTTCCTTTTTTTTTCTAATTGTAGAGTCAAATTTTTAAAATGGATATGAGAATGATTTTCTTCTGCATTCTGATTACATTAAACTGGCCTCCAATATCTGCCTTTTAGAGCATAGTTTGTCTATTTTCAGTGCATTTTTTGCATCTCGGACTGCACATTCCACTTGCGAAATCAGTTTGTTTCGTCTGTCACTTTCATCTTAGCAAAGTAGCATCGTTAGAATATTTATAAATCCTTTATTGATTGAAATAATAAGATTTCCTCTAAATTTATCAAAGTATTAACAGTGGCTAAATTTTATTGCTGGTATGATTCAGCTAGAAAATAAATTTTGATTTAATAGCTTGAAAGACCCGCTCTGTAGCTCACTTAATTGAATCGCACTCTACGATGCTAGTAATCTAGAGGTCCGGAGATCGAATCTCGGCATGTTCCAAAATTTCTGTACATGTGGGATAGGAAATATATAGTGCCTGCAACATTATATACACCTATATATATGGTACTGAGAAGAAAATGAAGAACTTGAAAGACACTGAAATATGAGACCCGTTCTTTACATGGTCCTTAACCCTGGAACGTCAAGCTTATTTTTAGTACGGAAAGGTCATGCTTCGTCGATTCGACGACGCTCTACTTTGACGCTTCATACAAATCACCCTTTCTCAAAATATTTACAAAATCTGACAGATTTTCAATCGTATTATTTAGAATGGAAAAACATGGATTTTGGAGCCGATTTTTATGAGTTCGAAATTCAATCTATAATGACTAAGAATTTTTAGCCATTTTCCTGATTTGTCCTAGTAAATATTTTTTTCCATAATTTTTGAAAAAATAGGTCCCGCATTTCAAAAATAAGCACATTTGTTACGAGCTAGTTGTATGGACACAGACTTATCGTCGAATCGACAACCAGCCATAAGAAATACTGGAGTTCTAAAAGCTACACAAAGTTCATCCTTCGTCGTTTGCACGACGCCAATTTCTAAAAATCCAACTTACCCTATGCTTACTTCGTCTAGCCGCAATGTATCCGGCAAGTACATCGGCACGGTATAGGTGCTGCACGAAAACTCAGCTCCAAATAATGAGAATTGTCACGAAAAATGGGATAAATTTGATGATGTGTCGATTCGACAAAGCATGACCTTCCAGGGCTAACAAAGCAAAAGCTGTATACCATTTGTCACCCTTTCAGATGAAAATAAGTTGAATTCCACTAACTTGCCGAAGGGACCTAACGGTTGAAATTGTGTACTCGAGCTCAGAAGCCATGAAATGAAACAGGAAATATGGGATCCACGCAATCACAGTAGCACACTCACAAGTGAAATGTGTTGGCTGGTACGCAGCCTGCGTCAGTTACGAGAGGCCACTCGCTGTCATCTATTTGAATCCGCCTCCTGACTGCAAACTGTCCCAATCATGGTTTCTCCGGCAGCATTTGGAGAGGTAAGAAAGACATCTGCTGCGCCAGCAGCAGAAATTTTTTAAAAATGTTGTATAGTGCAGCGATTTTTTTTACTACATCGATAAGGATTTTTTTACCATCTTCATCGACCAGGGGGGGGGGGGCGACCGCCCCTCCCTGCCCCCCCTGGCTACGCCCATGTTTAGAAGTCTTAAACTTGTATCCAATCAAGTGGTTTTTGTCTGACCAATTTACGGCCTCTTATATTCCAACCACGATTCATTCTCTTCAAGTCGCTTCGATCCAATTAGAACCTCTCTTCATACAGTATGCCGAATACTAATATCCCGGTGCTGAAATCCTATTGATGATTTACTACTATTATACAGTCACAAGTCAATTGATCATGATTCATGAATACAAAATCGGTTCCCCTTAAGATTGATTCCCACGATAATAAATAAATTTACCAACAGGTCTGTATATACGAACAACACATAACTTACGTATGTTATATCACCGTGCTATGGAGCTAGTATAGAAATTGAAAGCATCTTGACGGATGTTCGTCCTTACGACACGGACCAAAATGATTTTCACCATCCTTCTCCATATACCTCCTATACGGTTCGTGGTGACATGTAACGATTGAACCTAATTCGGGCGATTTGTTGAAAAGCAATTCATCTGCTACTGAGAAGTAACTGACAGCAGTTTCTTGTTGAAGCAAGGATGCGGTAACCTAGATGTAACTTATTTTGGCATTTTGTCGTTTTGTATTGTACGACATTTGATAGATGAATTGTAATCTTGCGATGTTTCTAGTATTCTCCTATGTCACTCAAATGTTAACATTAACCAAACGGGATACAAAATGTCGGGACAGCACATTTACTGGCCTTACCAAATTGTTACTCAAAAGTAAATTACAGAACAACCAATTTATGTACATATAATGACCAGTATATTATTGTCAAAGTAACCAAAGCTACCAAAGATATTTCTTCACACGCGCTTCTGAAGGACCTGTCGTTACAAACAACTTAGTTACTATAAAAGCGAATCCTGTATAAGGCTCATTCAAAGACTCAAACGTGTGAAATTGCTCATATTTAAGAGCTGAACTGGGCATCTTACAAATAAAGTCAAGCACCTCTCACCTTAAAGCACTCGAAACTTTACTTTGTGTTCTGAAGCATCAGAGTACAGTCAAGGCCAAATGGGAACAAATCTAGGTTCCGGCATTAACTTTTCAAAGGCTCACTTAGGGGGTGCATAAATCATTGTTTCGCCATTTTCTGGCTGGCTCCTTGCTATAGGATGGCGGCTGCTCTCCATTTAAACGATGACGATTCCTCGTATTCCCATGCAATCATGCACAAGGAATATTTGTGCGGACGACAAGTGAATGGTTTGTTGCAGAAACTCGCAGGCTGCTTGTCTTCATGCTGTCGGGAAGACCCCAAAAATCCTTGACAGTTTCGTGGCACGCAGGGTGAATTTACCGACTTTTAAGTGTTTTGAATGGGGTCGACGATGATGGCGATGTGGATGACGATGATGATGATTGAAACTTTGCGCCTTCAATGCACTTGTAATGCTTTTCGAGTGCACTCATGTAATTGCTCTGTTTCTTTTCGGTTTTTATTGCGGTAAGCATATTGTTATCATGTTATGATCTGTTAAAAATGTAATATTATCGGGTGATACTTTGCACAATTTGTATGTGAATTCTTGGCAGAAGTAACTGGTAAGTTTGGTGTCTTGGCATAACTGACTTGAAAAAATGAATATTATTTTACATCAAGTCCTGTGGCTTAGATGGTTGAGCAAAACTAAATTTTAAAAGAGAAAGCCAACGATAGCGCAATTATTTGCGACCAACGCAAAGTTTGCTCGACACGATTTGGGTCGCGTTTGAATCTGCGCACAGTTTGGATGCGCATCAGTTAAACTCGCGGATGCATAAGCGATCGGTTTCCCTTCCCGCAATATTACTGCACCAACAGCATCTTTAGAAGAGAACTAATAACTAAGAGTAAGACTTTTTTAGAGTCATAATAAGTTAACGTTGGAGAATCAGTAAAAATTTTCAAGTTATTAAATTCTTTTTCATGCTTACTAGCTCAATGCCAAATAGTAGTTTTCTTAAGGAGCTGACGTAAATTGCTTGTTTGTTGGGACAAATTAGGGATAAATGACCCAAGATATGTAACCATACCCTACCCAGGAATCTTTGTAGATCGCTAAGAGAATCTGGTCTAGGCTAGCATGTTACATATAGCCTCAATGTTTGATGGGTCTGGGCGTACCCCGTCTTTATTGAAAATATGACCTACATACGAAATTTGACTTGTCGCCAATTTTTGACTTAGACATATTGAACTTCAATCCAACCGTTCTTTCACGTTCAAGTACTGATTTTAAAATTGCATCATGTTTTTCTTGAGAACTGGCATGAATGAGACAGTCATCAATATACCTATATATAATAACATTTGGTACATCACCGAATAAATCTATCATGGAATAATTATGGAGCAATGCTGATACTAAATGGTGTGTTCTTAACTGTTACAATAGTCTGGCTGGTCTAGCGGTTAGTGCGCGCACTTTCGGTGCACAGGGTCATGAGTTCGAATCTCACCGTGAACCATGGTGTTTTTCGAACTCACGAGCTTGTGACGGACTATGATCTCACTCAGGTGTTAAGCGGTTACTCATTTATGGGGATAAATAACACTGCTGGGCGTGATGCTGATATCCTTACCCCAACGAAAAGCAGATAAGATATTGGAAATAGAATGTCACTCATCCTGCGGCCTTAGTCCAATGTTGGATTGTCGAGCCTGTTATTTATTTTTATTACAATAGGGCTTACCAACTCTGAAAGTTCATATGATTTCCTGATTTTCAACTTCTCAAGTCGTTCTAACTCAATTTTCAAATGCTCCATTAGATTAAACGGAATGCGACGCGGAGGAACTGTTATCGGTATTGCTTCAGGCTTAATTTTAAAACTGCATTCTGACCTCAACACATCTTCATGTTTATCTAAAATGGAATCAAAATTAATAACATTACATTTGATTGACAAAATATGATAGTGATACCAAATTAAATTTTATAGACCACTCCAAACCTAATACAGTTTGGCAGTTAAAGTTGATAACATGGAATGGGATGGCGTACTCCTTTTATTGAAATTGGCACTGCAAGGTGCATATACCGACAATTAGTAGCTTTTCTCCACTAAACGTTTTTACTAACGTATTCGTTCTGTTTATCCGAATTGTATTGAGACATAATGTTTAAGTGTTGAAGTACTTATTATATGTTTAGCTGTGCATCAGTGTCAATTTGACATACCAGCTTCGCTTGGTTAACCATCACTACGATTGTCCAACACTTTACTTGGTTAGTACTTACTTCCTATGAAAAGTCGCTCGAATCACTGCACTCGCTCCGTTTCGACAACTTTAATATTTCGACTGCTCTGCTTCGATTTACAGAAAGGGGCGAAATGATTTTTCAAACCGCATTTGAAACAAGTTGCTCCGATTGCCGAGCGAAGAATTTGTCCGCACTTGTGACACTTGCTTTTCTGGTCAAAATTTCTAGTACGCTTTATCTCTACTTTAGCGTTATTATAATGCTTGAATAAGTTTGTCTTATGAATGGCACCAATCAGTTGGCCACTGGCTGAATTTATCGCTTCAACTTGGCTTCTTATCCAGTTAAATAGCATCATCAGATAACAGTTTTTTCTTTCACGAAAGAAAGCTGCTTGTCTAAGCCACAAACAAATATATTTTTCATGAGTTCTTCACGTAAAGAACCGAATTCACAGTTGCGACTCAAATTTTTCAGAGCTGTTGCAAAATTGTCAATACTCTCATTAGAACCTTGAGTTCTTGTGAAAAAAATTAGTACACGTGGTCCCAGACAATGGAGAAAAACGGCAACCTCCTTCTTGTTAGGATAATCTTCAATTCCTACGGCACGAGAATAAATTTTGAAGGTTTCATACCATGAATTTAGCAGCAACATCGAAGGTGCTGCTTAATTCGGCGCGTCTATGCTTATAGAAACTTGGAAATTCCTGAATACTTAGTCGCTGCAGATGGCGATGATGGTGACGATGAACTCGAACTCGTTCCACTCTCCGCTTTCGACATTTTCATTTGTTGCAATTTTTTTCCGCAATTACCGAACTATTATTTGGGGAAACTAATTGGTGCACACCTAACACCATGTTATATTTCGAAGGTTCGGATGATTGACGATTATAAAATTATAATCGTGGACTGGCAAAATGACAAGACTAGTGGCGACGACGTTTGACTTCAAAATGCCTTATTGACAATTCAATATGCTGGTTATAATGATATCGGCATTGCCAGATCATACAACAATGTCTAATGACTAACAGGCTGTACCGCGGGCGCAACGGAAGACTAATTGAAAATTCGGTAAATTGGAGAGGTTTCGACAGATTGGGATTCGTAAGAAAATGCCAACTCTGATGGAATGGTGCTTCGAAGGGAAAGCAGGCGTACGCCTTCGTCAACCGGTTCTACGAGGACCCATGGCATGAAAGAAATGTTTTAGGGTTAGTCAGTATATGAACTAGATATTATTCTGCGCCTGCAGGCATACCCCTCACAACTCTCTAAAGCACTGTTTCCCAACAGGTGGTCCACGGACCGGGGGTGGGCCGTGAGAGACCCGTAGGTGGTCCGCGGGGAGACTCTGCAGACTTCTTACAAAAGAGTTATATTTTCTTGTCACTAATTAAAGTCATGCAAAACACGCGCTTTCATTATCATGTAACAGATTATCCACTAAATACTTTGCTACTAGGTCTGTGATTGTTGTTGTGTTCGATGTGTTGCTTGGGTTCGTTGCTTAAAGCCCAATTATTCAAAATTATTACTAAAATTCGAACCCGATTGCAAAAATTCAAAGAGTTTTTCGCGTTAAACTTTGTCATAAATCCGAGTTTAAGGACCGAGCTATACCGTTTAATGGAAAATTTTCAATCGGAGTTAGCTCTTCCAGACCCGATGTTCCAAATTACTATGAGAGAAAAATTTCAGCTAGTGAGGCAAGCGAACAAAACAGTTTTTCCCATTCTCTCAACCTAGCAAATATGGCAAATCTTAAATCATGCTTCCTAACAAGATGGTGTTAGCTTAGAAATTCGAGCCCAATGACAAGGGTTTGCTTCGGGAGTTTGTGGACTGTGCCTTTGAAGAGATGGAGGCCGAAAATAATTTACAATAAATCATCTTTCTCAGACTAAAGCACCAAAATAACATATGTACGTGTAGTGCGAAGTGTTTTATATGATCAGTGGTTTTCGACTTTATTTTTAAGTAGGAAACAACAAACTATAAAATAATAAGGACAATTTGTGATTGGAGATAGAGCGTGAGCTTCTGAATATACTTCGACAAAAAAAATCGAGACCTTATTGGAAATTTTGTGTACTTTCAGAAGAATATGAAAAATATTGATTTGGCTAAAGTGGAAGCTAGAAAATAGGAGTTTTTCGTGTTTTTTGACAAGAATCACAAAAAAGGCAATTACTCCTTAACGGTGAAAGGTAGGGAAATAATTTTGGCGACATTTTTCCTAAAACATCCTGTAGAGTCTATCATTGGTCTATGGCTAACCAGTTGCGGGACACCCTGTATAATTATAAAAACTTAAATTTTTGTCTTCAAAAAATTATATGACTTGTATTTAATGCCCCTCCTCATTCTTTTTCTTCCGTCTTGACAAAAGTTTTGGGCTTGAAGAACCAAAATAGGGGTTGGGTTTGTATGGCCACCCCATGACCCCATGGTTAGATTTGATCAATTCTTAGATATGTTTTGTGTCATCAAAAGAAACATGTTTGTGTGTAATTTGGTTGAAATTGGTGGACAAACAAAATTTCTTAGAAGAACCTAATTTGGGGGGTTAGGTTTGTATGGCACCCCCACGACCCCATTATCCGATTTGATCCATTTTTAGATATGTTTTATGTCATCAAGTGAAACACATTTGTGTGAAATTTGGTTGAAATTGATGCACAAGTAAAAAGTTTTTCTTAAAAGAACCTGATTTGGGGTTGTTGGGTTTGTATGGCAGCCCCATGACCCCATGGTCCGATTTAATCAATTCTTAGATATGTTTTGTGTCATTAATAGAAACACGTGTGTGTGTAATTTGGCTGAAATTGGTGCACAAACCAAAAAGTTTTTCTTAGAAGAACCTAATTTGGGGGTTAGGTTTGTATGGCAGCCCCATGACCCCATTATCGGATTTGATCCATTCTTAGATATGTTTTGTGTCATCAAGAGAAACACATTTGTGTGAAATTTGGTTAAAATTGGTTTACAACTAAAAAATTTTTTCTTAGAAGAACTTAAATTGGGGGGCTAGGTTTGTATCGCAGCCCCATGACCCAGTGATCCAATTTCGGTGATTCAAACATACAAACAGCCTGCAACAATAATAAGCACGTGTAGAAAATTTCAGCTCTGTAGCTTTTATAATGGCCGAGAAAAACGCGCTGCAACAGACGGACAGACAGACGGACATCCTCCAATCGAATAATCTCGTCATGCTGATCATGTATGTATACTTTTTATATGGTCGAAGATGCTTCCTTCAATGTGTTACAAACTTCATGACAAAGTTAATATACCCTTTCACTCTATGAGCGAAGGGTATAATAAACGTTGGATCATGTTTTCTTCAGACAAAATAACATGACCCTCCACAGTCCAATGGGTTCTGTTGAGTGAAATGCATTGTTAAAATTACATTTTCCGAAACTCGTTCAAATTGCAACTTCTCGTTGCCTCATTATATTCTCGGTCAGCAGTTTTTCTCTATCGAATAACACTACAAAATACATATATGTATGTACATACTTTTACACTCAAGTTAATAATGCAACGACTGCTTATAAAACAACTTTTCTGCCACTCGAAATCACTCTGGCACTGATCTTACACGACGTCTTGAAATAACTCGATTCGATTCGGTCGCTCGTTGAAACGAAACACACATTTTTCTCCCCATCATCAAGTCAACCACATACTCGCACGTACAACAAAACCCCATGCTCGAATCGATGACAAGGGTTATTTTTCCACCTTTCCCGACCGACAATTACTATTATGTTCTGCGTCCTCGAAAGAGTTAAGAAGTTCTTCACTACTTAGTCGGGTGTGAAATCTTTTCCTGATACAAATTGCAAAATTCCACTTCTCTTTACCCATACTCACCACATTTTACAATGTTGTGGCGTGTTTCTGAAGTATAGGCATAAAGTAAGAAATTGGAATAGAGATGGAACTCCATATAACATTAAAACCTACTGAACAACATTTTACCTTTGAGTGTGTGCTGTATGTAACGTGTACATACTGGAAGATATCTCCTTGTATGTACACGTTACATACAGCACACACTCAAAGGAAAAATGTTGTTCAGTAGGTTTTAATGTTATATGGAGTTCCATCTCTATTCCAATTTCTTACTTTATGGTATAGGTACACACCAAGTTTCCTTCGTTCACGAGCGAAACCACTGAATCATGTCAACCACTTGTCGACATTGTTGATTTAAAATTTCGTTCTGGGATTTAATCTTTTTTTCCTAGAAATGATACAACAGCGAGTCCGATCCAAAGATCCGAGAATGATGAAAAAGGATGCTATCGACGGATTTGAAAATGGGTGAAATGATGGTGGTGCTGGTGAAGTGAACGGAATGATGAGGGAAAGAGTAAAACCGATAACCACAAAAGGCTATTGGCACTGAAGTCACCTGATTCATTTGAAAAGTCCATTAATGGGATTTTCAGGTTTCTTGTAAGCCTTAAAGGAGAGGGTAACGAAATAATGTGAACCCTGAAATTGGTATTTTGAGCTGAGGTGGGTTATTCACCAAAGTCGGAATTGTTGTCGAAACCGTACACATATACAAAATTAAATTACAGTTTTGTTTGCAAAAAGTTTTCATTGAAAGATTGCAGTGACTAAACATTTAAAAAGAAATGAATTTTTGTCTTCCATTTAAAGCTGATTTTTCTGGAATTATAGAAAAAGTTATCGGGTACAAAAACTACTCATTTATAGGATTTCAATTCTTATTTTATTCGTTCATGAGTCTTCGTCTGCATTCAATCCCTAAACTAAATTTTACCCAAACTTACTTATTACCACCAAGTACGCGAGTACCATCCCGTCGTCTACCGCAAGTAAGTCGCACGAAGTATATTAGCGCATTCCACCATTTTAAATCTACCACAAAACTTTATCGGATGAAACAACGAATCCACGAGCTTTTTCCCTTAATATTTCTACTTAGTGTCATGCCAAGTTCGATGCGGTATCTTTTGTGAGGAAATTAGTTTTTATACTTTTATCCTCGATAACGATGCGACGCTGCTACCACTAAGCGGATAATAAGAGCGCTACTGGGAGTGTGGTAAAAAAATGGCCATTAGTAACAGGTGCTTCTCCGAAAGAGTGACATCTGCTGTTAGGGGAATTGATATCAAAACCTTTAATCGATATGGTCCTTGACAAGAACGAAGTGATTATTTGGGGATTATGGCTTTTGTTTTAGTGAGAAAAGTATGAAACTGAGATAATTACCAATTCGGTTGTAGCATATGCCATATCAGTATTCTAATCGTAGAAAAAGAATCAAAAACGATTTTATATTACAGCGTTAGTTTTTTTTTCGATAACGGATTATCACTAAAAAGCTATCTATCATTAATTTAACTTAGATATAAGATGATCACTTATTAGCTACGCAAAACTGATACCATTTTTTCGACAAAAGATTGTAACGTTTAGCTTAGGCAACATCTCTCTCTCTCTCTCTCTCTCTCTGCTCCACAAGGGGTTACGGTACCCTTGTGGGGTATGGTGCGTTCACTCAGCCGTTGATAGGCTACTTCGAGTCAACGTTACATTGCAAATAGTTTCGGAGTGTATATAATAGTGCAAGCACTATATTTATCCCGGACCACGCCGAGATTCGATCTCCGGACCTCTAGATTACTAGCATCGTAGAGTGCGACTCAACCAAGTGAGCCACAGAGCGTGTCAACGTTTAGCTAAGGCAACATACTGTGCAGGGTAGTCGTGCTCTGTGGCCGTGATCGTTCGGTCGCCACTCTGTGAAATAGACACTCATAGAGAAACGAGTTTCCAAACTCGGCACGACTCGTCGCAAGTTTATTATTCAGAAGAAGATGATAAGAAATATTCTTATCGTAGAATAATAAACTTACAATGCGACTAGGAAATGGTATGGCTGACAACCGTATCACACTCCGAATTCAAGTTGTCTTTGTAACGTTGATGACTACACACGGTAGACATCAACGCACCATGCTCCACTAGGAGTTACGGTCATGAAGAGAACATACTACTAAAAAATTCTTTGAAATAGCCCTGCGGACGCTATGGATCAAAGCTACTACCTACAGTTTAATAACAAATCTTCTAATGGAAATACGCGGATAGGAGCAACAGTTATCTTTAATATTTTCCCTATAAATTAAATGCAACATACCATCTCTACTTTCCCAAAAGAATTGCCACAAGAAATTTCTCATAACAAAATTCTGGATGGCAAGCAAGTGAATGAATTTGTGTCATCGCTCAACTTGCACTTCATTATCCTTGAATATATTCCACGTTCTCCATTAGATAAGCCATTCAAGTGTCCTTCCTCCCATTGCATCTCGACACCCGACAAAAGCCAAATCGATTCGTAGAAATTCCACAATGCCTACAAGCGATGCAGGTTAAGTTCCGGATTCCAGCCAAACTATATATAGACAAGCACACACACACACACAGATACTCGCACCAATTCAGCCCGGAGGCTCCCATTGCATAACAATGCATCTCTACTCTACATTCAGGACCCAGGGAAGGATATATGTACGTCGGGCGGCCGTTGGAAGAGGGGAGTCATGAATACGTTGAACTATTCAACTTGTATCGAACCATTAGCAAATTGCATTCTCCCGCAATTTCTACACATGCAAGATTACAATGGCAAAAGGACAGCTGAAGCCCAAATTTCAATGTTCGTAAATTATGCCAAACTAAGTTGCAGAAGAAATAATAGCGACTTCGTCGTCGGCACAATGAAGACAATACGGCGTGTAAGGAACTGGTGTATAGAATCAGCAGAGGACAACATTTCCTCCACTTGAAATTTTATATTATGTATATTGAAATGGTTCCGGGAGAGACAAGTTTTAATGAAACTTTGCTGCATGTGGAGCACTACTCCAGCATGTATCCGCGTGCAACATTTGTTTGCCTAAATATTTGCCAGCACTGTCATCCAGGATAATTGGTTTCTGAATGGAGAATATACAATTTGCGTGGTTATACAACATTCCACTCTCTAATTTTATGATTACGCTTAGATGGGGTGAATTATTTTGTTCGAGATTCGTATATGCATTTGGATTTTCAGATCCTCTAATTCCGAGTCAAAGTTAAATATTTATATTTAAGGGTTTTTTTTATCGTCGTTGAACCAAATTGTATATCCTCTTATCGATGACCATCCAACGGCAAAAAAATTGGCGTAGATGTATTTCAGGAGACATTTAATCGAACACCGAAGCAGCATCCCTATTATGACCTTCCTTCACACTTCCTATGACTAGCGATGTGCCGAAAAACTCATCCTTATTAAAAACGAGACCGAGCCTAATTTCGGCCGCGGCCGAAATTTGGATACCCTTCACTCTCTCTGGCTAATAGTTTTTTTTTTCTACAGGTAACCTGGGGGGTTGGGTGGTTGGCGCACCATGATCCTATGGTCCGATTCCATTCAGGTTTACATGAATGTTTAGTGCCATCAATAGAAACACATGTATATAAAATCTGATTGGAATTGGTGCACAAATAAAAAAGCTTTTCTTATTAGAACCTAACTAGGAACTCGGTTTGTATGGCAGCCCCATGTAGAACACGTCTGGGCTGACATTTTACTGCAAATTTCAGTCTCCTAGCTGTCTCCGTTCGAAAGTTACAGCCGTTCTAAGATCGGACCCCAGACATCCATCAATCCATAGGGGGTACCCTTGACGATGGGGAAATCGGACCGTGGCGTCATGGAGCTGCCCTAGAAACCAACCCCTGACGATTAGGTTCTTCTAAGAAAAACTTTTTTTATGTACCCACCTTAAAGAAACTTCACTCAAGTATGTTCCTAGTAAAGCTTCAAAACATATCTAAGAACGGATAGAGTCGGAACATTACGTTATAGGGCTGCCATACAAATACAAACCAACCGCTGAAAAGAAGCTCTTCTAAGAAAAACTTTTCTCTTTTTAATCCAACCTTAACCAAAATTTACCCTAATGTGTTCCTAGTGAAGCCCTTAAAAATATATCTAGGAACGGATGAAATCGGAACACTACGTCATAGGGCTGTTATACAAACCAACTCCTGAAAATTAGTTTTTCTAAGATAAACTTTTTTCTTTATGAACCAATCTCAACCAAAGTTCATCCAAGTGGTAAAAACTAACCCCTGAACAATTAGTTCTTCTAAGAAAACTTTTTTCTTTTTAATCTGACCTTAACCAAACTTCATTCAAGTGTGTTCATGGTAGAACCTCAAAACAAATCAAGAAATGGATGGAATCGGAATATTACGTCATACAACCCAACTCTCAAATATTAGCTTCTTGTAAGAAAAACTTTTTCCTTTTTGAATCCTAGCCAAAATTCATCCAAGTGTGTTCCTAGCTTAGCCTCAACGCATCCAGGAACGGTAACATGCTCTTCTCAAGAAAAGTCGTCTGCCAAATAAATTAACAATCTCTCCTTGCTAAGGTCACAAGATGATGCCCACAAGGGGGTGTATTCTCGCCACTCCTGTGGTGCCTGGTTGCTGACGATCTTTTGTGCAAGCTCTCATCCAATGGCTTCTCAGTACAGGAATATGCAGACGATGTGGTCATAGTGGTCAAGGGTTTGTTTTAGGAAATACTACCAAATTTACTCGAACCAGCACTAAATAGAGTACAAGAATGGTGTGATGGAAACGGGCTCCGAGTGAACCCATTCAAAGCGATCATCATACCCTTCTCCAGAAATAGAAATCCGGCTGAGCTCAGAAGCCCGATTATGTACAACACCCCTCTACCAATTGGTAGTCAAGTCAAATATTTGGAGTAATCCTTGACAGCAAACTCTACTGGAATAAGCATGTCGAGGCGGTGACGGAAAAAGCCACCAGAGCCCTTTCTTCTTCTTTATGGCACGATAGCCCGACGTCGGGCCTTGGCCGCCTGGATTGAAGACCTCCAATTGTCGCGGTCACGCGACCTTGTCCTCCAGTTCCGAAAGCCTAGCATCTGGTAGGCATCCTCACATACAGAATGCTCCCATCGGGCTCTCGGTCGTCCACGCAATCTGGCTCCGTCTACTCGTTGCGCGTTCATCACCTTTTTGGGCATGCGATCGTCGTACATGTCGACACCTGTAGCTCATCATACAGCTGATACAACTCAAGGTTGTACCGGATGCGCAATTCACCTCGTTCACGAACGGCCCCGAAGATTCTTCGGAGAACCTTTCGCTCGAATGTGTCAAACAGGTGTTCAGAATTTTGGGTTAGGGTCCATGCCTCGCAACCATAGCATAGCACAGGTCAGATTATGGTTTTATACACGTGGAGCTACGTCTTCCTGTGCACCAGCTTCGAATTCATAATTTGGAGGACCGCAAAATAACACTTATTAGCTAGTTGTATCCGTCGCTTTATCTCATCTGTTTTGTTGGCGTCCTTTGACAAATTGCAACCCAGGTAAGTGAAGTTGTCTACATACCCTCTATTGAGGTCCCTCACTGTGATGCTTGAATTTACTGGCGTTCTAGTTTTTGATTGCATCATGACCTTGGTTTTAGATTCGTTGATATGTAGTCCAACTTCTTTGCCGGCGTTATTGAGATTATGCAGGAGGATTTCTGCATCACCCAATCATCGAGACATGATGTTGATGTAGTCGGCGTAAGCTACTAGTTGAGTCGACTTAATGAGTAGCGTTCCGCTGCTGTCCAAATTCATGGCTCGAATTACATACTCCAGAGCCAGGTTGAAGAGCGTCGGCGCCAGCCCGTCGCCTTGCTTGAGTCCAGTACGAGTTTCAAATAGGTCAGTGAGTCTGTTCTGAACTCTGACCTACGAGACGGTATTAGTCATCGTCATCCTTATGAGTCGCACTAGCTTAGCCAAAATGCAGCAGAATATTGTACAGTATGCTTCGATCGATACTGTCGTATGCCTGCTTGAAGTCAACAAATATTTGGTATACGTCGATGTTGTATTCCCAGCACTTCTGGGGTAAAAGCTTCACTGTAAAAAGCTGATCTGTCGTCGAACGACCAGGTCTAAAGCCGCCTTGGTACTCGCCAATAATTTCTTCTGCGGATTAATTCTATTTTCCAGAATCTTAGATAAAATCTTGTAAGTCGTACAAACTAATGAGATGCCTCTGTAGTTCTCACATTTAAACTTATCCCCTTTTTTGTGGATTGGGCAAATTATACTTTTACGCCAATCTTCCGGGATTATTTCGTCGTTCCATACTTTAACGATAAGTGTGTGTATAGCGTTAACAAGGCTCTCCCCACCATGCTTCAGCAGTTCAGCTGGAATCTCGTCAGCGCCCGGGGCTTTATTATGTTTCAGTGATTGCATGACGAGATCAACTTCTTCTATTGTTGGGGGTTGAACGGGAGGGCCTGTTTCAGCCGTCAGCTCCAGCGCTTCTTGTGTGGGGTTGTTCGGTTGAACATTAAGGAGCTCTTCAAAATGTGAGGCCCAGCGATTATCAACGCTATCGGTGTCGCTAATTATATTGCCATCCTTATCCTTACAGAGGCTGGTCCTGGGTTGGTATCCACTTTTAATTGAATTAATTAGCTTGTACGCTTGTCTACTGTTCCTACTAGCTAGTCTTTGGTTTATTTGCATCAACTGCTCGTCAAGATGCTTACGTTTCTTACGTCTAATTAACCTATTCGAAAATCGTCGAAGCTCGTCATAATTTGTTTTTTTTTTGGCTCTAGTTGCGCGTTCGGTCCATTGGCGATATGCCTCGTTTTTCGCATCTACCGCATTTTGACATTCCTCGTCCAACCAATCATTTCGGGCTCGCCGGGCTTTGTATCCCACAACCTCCTCTGCGACCCCTTTGATGGTGTCTTTGAGTGTATCTCAAATCTCAAGGGCGCCTTTGTTGCTGATGTTATTTAGCAAGGGCGTCAGCTTCCCCTCAAGGGCAGTCGTATAAGTGACCACCGTGGCATCATCCAACAATTTGTCAACCGCAAAATATTTGCTCCACGATAGGACCGAACATCCATCATGCTCGATGCCCATCTCTTGCAGACAAGGACGTGGTCAATTTGGTTGACGGTATGTTGATCTGGAGATCTTCAGGTCTGTCTGTGAATACGACGATGCGGAAAACACGTTGAGCTAATGACCATGTTTCTGCTGGTCGCGAAGTCTATTAGTCGTTGGCCGTTGTCATTACATTCTTCATGGAGGCTGTAACCTCCAGTAACCCCCCTATGCCAACTTTCGTTTCCGACTTTGGCGTTGAAGTCCCCCAGCAGCAATTTGACATCGTTTGATTGAAGTGAGTCGAAGAGATTTTCTGGCGGTGGTAGAACTCGTCTTTGGCCGCGTCTTTACTGACTTCGGTGAGAGCTCTTTGGATATGCAAAAAATACGTAGGGGAAACCTAGGGTTTGAAACCATCCATTATGATCTGGATATACAAAGCAATAGTTAGACCAACTTTAAACTATGATGCTGTGTATGTCTGGTGGAAGAGAGCTCTGAATACGGAGGATAAGTCCGCTCTAGGCAAGGTACAAAGACTAGCATGTCTCATTACCACCGGTGCACTCCGATCTTGCCCTAGCAGTGCTCTAGAAGTTCTACTAGATCTACACCTAATTGAAATCCACCTCGAGGCTGAGGCAAAACTAGCAATGGTACGACTCATTGCAAATGATGCCAGTCTGGAGCTTACCAAGTGGCAGCTCAGTTGCCTCAACAACAATAATATCGCGAATATGCCCTCCGACCACCTTGCAAACTAGGCGAAAATAACAGCCTAACACTTTTCTAGAATTCTGGTCACATGGGCATTGCAAATGTTTATAGCAGGGTATTCCTACGGAAGAACGGCTAAGCTGCTGCAGTTAAGCAGAGCTAAAGTACACATCATCTATGGCATTCTCACAGGTCACTCCTGCCTGAGATCACATTTACGCACAATAAGGATGGTGCAAGACACGAGCTGTCGATTCTGTAAAGAAGATGACGAAACCTCTTTCCAGGTCTTATCCGAGTGCAATGCACTGGCCCAGCGCCGCTGGTCACACCTCGGAGTGGCCTTTCCAGATACGGACGAAATAGCTTTGACATCTATATATAAACGATCTCATCTCGTTTCTCAGCACGGTCAACCTTGATCGTCAGGCATAATCCTGCCCATCTGTGACTATGGCGATAGTACAATAGGCCCATTGGCTTTAGTGCTGCGAAACCCTTCGGGTTCACTCTAGTATCTACATCCAGGAACAGATGGAATCGGAACACGTCATAAGGCTGTGGTAGAAATTATTATTAACCCAAAGCAATTACACTTAAACGGCGTTCAAGTTAATTGCAATAAAAAACATGAGGGAAAATAATTATAAATACATACGCGTAGTTATTGATTTCATCTACTGTACGCATTCGTACTTAATTCATAATCGTAATGTAATCGTAATCGTGGTAATCGTTCATTCGAAAATTGGTTAATGAGAATCATGCGCCTGCATATGTTTCCTTCACGCTTTTAGCCAGGAAGCATTCAAGCTATCTTCTGAAGCCATGAACGTGGGGTTGTTGTGTGTTGTCACAAAATACGCTTTTCCTCTGATTGAAGCTTGTTTCGCATTTGAATCTTTCCTGCTAGTTTCCCCTCTAAAACATCACTTGACAATTTGCATAAATGCAAAAAATTGTTTGGTATAAAAGGTATACATCAAATTTCATGCAACTTTAAAGTGGGTATACTACTCAGGTAATGTTGTCTACATACAAACAACTGCATATACAGCCTAATTATTCCTTTCTATGCTCTGAATATGTGGAACCAGCAACTCCAAAGTTTTACATTATCACTTGGGGAGTCAGAGGTTTAAGTTTTAGTTTCAAGGGAGCCATGCGAAACATGTTCCCCTCTATAAAAACTGACATTCGTACTAGGAGGTAAGTCTCAGAGTAGCCACCCTACATAGCTCGGGTGCTGAATGTAAAATGTGTTCAGCAATATACAAGGCCCTTCAAGCGCCACAAACCAATTCTGATGTTAATAATTATGGCTCAGCAATAATAACCAGAGAATGAATTCTCGGGAGTAGAACAACTGAAACCCGTAAAATTAAATCGCATTTATGTTTCAGAATGTTGTCATAAACTTCAAATTGACTCTGGCATCAGTTAATTTGCATTTAAGTCCTTCGGTCTGCAAAAACAACAACTAATGCAAATCAGTGATTTATTTGCGCAGCAACTGTACTGAAACTACTTGCCTAAAACCCTTCCCGAAATATTTTTATGCGTACGCCCGCGTCCCTTATACACTTATATTTATCTATGTGTAGTACAAATACGTATATTAAACCCTTATTTAGCTGAATTTCAATGAAAATTACAAGCACACTCTAAGAGGAACAAACACCCTTTGCTTCATATTTAAATTCCTTAAAATCATAAATTCTTAAGCAGAAAGCATTGCATTTTTGCATGCAATATACATACAAACAGCCATAAAACCAAGTTCTGCAACATAGCGGCGCCCCTTCAATCATTTTCAATTTACGAAATTTCCTGCTATTGCCGTCTTTTGAAATATCCATCCTATTTTTTTAATCTGGCCAATAATATTTTATTTGAAAAGCTTTTTTTCTTAGTCTGCTTCTGTCTGGAATCCCCAAGAACATAGGGCTATTATGATAACAAGATTATTCCTGGCGAATGATTCCGCCGCACTGTTAATAGCTCTTGACTCGATCCTAGTGTATTCGTGTCTCATGCTTTCCGCTTTTCACATTTTTTTGCTCAGATATACGTTGCTAGCATTTCGGCTATTCTATGCTAAAGTCTCCCTCCCCAGGATACCGTACCGCTTCTTCCATTTTCAGTGGCAGGGCTATTTGTAGAAAAAAAACCGTCTATACGTTCAGTTGTGTGCACTCGCTTCCACATAATGACAAGACTACTCCTGGATATGGCAATTCGTAAATAACGTAAAACTCCCCTTGTGACTTTCGCAAAAGTCCTTTTGCCAATTGTGCGTCTTGCCCCGCGTATGCCAGCGACTAGATTGTCGAAAAAAAGTTCAATATTCCAGTGACTTTGTGGCTTCGTCACGAGCAACCGCATTACTTTTGGCTCATTAAGCAAACAGGACTGTAAATTTTTATCCTGACGGTAAATTTTATGAGCTTTTGCAAGTGCCTAATTTTCCTATTACTTTTACTTTGGCAGATTCTATTTATAAGGGAGTGAATATCTGCATGTATACGAGCATGGGACGCGGTATCGATTCGACGGATTCGGGCGCTTTTTTTGGGGATTTGCAGAATGGCTTTGATTCGTTGTCAAAATTGGAACACGATTATGAAAATTGCTCGTGATGCTGATAGAATTTTTAAGGAAATCGATGATTTGTTTTGACAGGGGTTAGTATTCAATTATGTCAATAGACTTCTTATTTTCGCTGTTGGCATGACCCAGCTGGTATACGATTATATTGAAATTCACATGGGGTAAGCGTATAAAAGTATGGTGGCTGTTAAACAGCTTAACAAATTCGACGGGATTGGCGTCGATTTCCCAAAATCCTCGAGGACTAACCTAAATATCACACGTTTCGCTGTGAGGGACAATGAGACTCGTGCGCTCCAGTAAACTCTTGGTTCATGACACATTTAATTTGCACAAACGCGTTCCGCTGAATCATTTGCCATATATTTGTTCGTTTCAAGGAAAAAGCGATAGGCATCCAAACGAAGTGACCAACAAAGGGAGCTTGAAACAATTAGCATCGCTGGATAATTAATTAGCGTAGAACCTAATTGAGAAAACGCGATAACATTGTCGAAACTTCCATTGTGAAGAACGAGCCAATTACGAATGGTGACTTGAACGGACTTGTGGAAGTCTCAACACTTTTTCATTGAAAGAACCATTCTTTGCTGGCGTTTTATCACTGATGAAAGAATGAGTTGCTTGTCTGCTGATGATACCAGCTCGCTCCCCAACAGTCACTTTGTGTTTTGAACACAGCCGAACGCTCTTTTATGCTCTTATCTGGCTTTGCTCGTCTTTTCTCTAATTTATTTGCAAATAAATTAGATTAATGCAATTCGGGGAGGGAAAAACTTTTTTTTAGTATTGGTGATCATGATATGACGCAACAAAATGAATTGAAAGTAAGTGTTAAATTTGCTCTAATTTGATGTACTTCTTCTTGGCTTGTCTCCTATTATTATTCGAGAGTTAAAAGAGTCTCAACGAAGTAATAATCTATATTCATCAGAATGAAGACAACCATTGTGGAAAATCGGGAGGGGGTGACAGTTTGTCATTTCACAGATCTATAAGGGATGGTTCGGAGTAAAACATACTAAGAGCTCGCGGTCATGAGGTGTGCGCTAACGTGGGGAGGGGGTAAAGGATTCATTTTTGCAGGATTTCGACTTAATCTCGAAAATATCTCGAAAGCGGTGAGTCCTCCTGAGGATATTTGTATGGCAGTATTAAAGCCCATTAAATTTTCAAAAACTTATTTTAACATACAAATGCCGAATTCCTAACGGTTCCACCGATACAGGTTATTGAAATCCGAAAATTATTAAAAAAATCTTTTTATACCCTTCGCTCACAGACTGAAAGGGTATATTAAGTTTGTCATGAAGTTTGTAACGCATTGAAGCATCTCCGACCATATAAAAAGTATACATATATGATCAGTATGACGAGATGAGTCGATTGGACGATGTCCGTCTGTCCGTCTGTTGCAGCGCGTTTTTCTCGGCCACTATAAAAGCTACGGAGCTGAAATTACGCACACGTGCTTATTATTGTTGCAGGCTGTTTGTATGTTTGAATCACCGAAATTGGATGACTGGGTCATGGGGCTGCCATACAAACCTAGCCCCCCAATTTAAGTTCTTCTAGGAAAAACTTCTTTATTTGTGCACCAATTTCAATCAAACTTCACACATATGTGTTTCTCTTGATGACACAAAACATATCTAAGAATTAATTGAATCCGACCATGGGGTCTGGGTGCTGCCATACAAACCCAACAACCCCAAATTAGGTTCTTTTGAGAAAAACTTTTTTATTTGTGCACCAATTTCAACAAAATTACACACAAACGTGTTTCTCTCGGTGACACAAAAGATATCTAAGAATCGATCAAATCTGACCAAGGGGTCCTGAGGTGGCCATACAAACCCAACCCCGCATTTTGGTTCTTCTAAGAAAAATTTTTCGCACCAATTTCACAAAACCTTCAATTAATGTGTCTTTACCAAAGCAACAAAAAAGTTCAAAATGAATGGAATCGTACTATGGGGTCATGCTCCCACAACCCCAATAAAATTTTCTGAGTAAATATTTTTATTTGCCCACTTATTTCAACCATGACCAAAACTTTTGTCACGACGGAAGAAAAAGAATGTGGAGGGGGATTAACTACAAGTCATTGGTACGCCCGAAAAAAACTTTTAGCCCAAGGAGAGCGAAGGGTATCCCAATTTCGGCCACGCCCGAAATTAGCTTCGGCCTCCGGAGTTGGCGAGCGTTTTTTTTTTCATTTGTTTGGCTCTGGTATCTCCCGCGATTGTTTTTCGGAAAACTGTTTTACGACCAATTTGTACGATGTTTAATTGGGTTACATTTAATATATAGTCCCCGTTGTCCGGTCTTCAATCAGTCAAAAGCTTAACAGTTTAAACTGTGCTTCCGAATTAAATTTTCTCTATTTACAAGGATAAAGACAAATATTGTGAAAAAACGGGGGGGGGGGGGGGTGACGGTTTTTTATTTCATGGATCCATAATGGGTGGTTCGGAGTAAAACATACTAAAAGCTCGCAGTAATAAGGTGTGTGGGGAGGAGAGGGCAATGAATTCGTTTTATGAGGGTTTTCGCCATTATCGCGGAAATATCTCGGAAAGGGCGAATCCTACTGAAATTCTTTGTTTGGCGGAATAGAAGCCCATTTAATTTCCTATAACCTTGTTCCACAAACATCCACACAACACAATTGGGATACGTGTATCTATTGATTGGCTACATACATGTACGCTGTGTTGAAGTTTTCTATGTGAAATTTTTGATTTTTGAAGTAGCTATATATGGATAACTGTTAGGAATTCGACCTATGCATGTGTGATGAACTTTATAGGAAATTGTGTAAGCTTTCATTTTTGTTGAGACATTTTTTTATAAAGGTATGTTTTAATCCGAACCACTCATTATGGATCCATGAAATAAAAAACCGTCACCCTCTCCCGCTTTTCACAATGTTTCTCTTTATCCTTGTAAATAGAGAAAATTTAATTCGGAAGCTCGGTGTAAACTCTTATGCTTTTGACTGATTGAAGACCGGACAAAGGGGAGTACATATATGAAATGAAACCCAATTAAACATCGTACAAATTGGTCGCGAAACACTTTTCCGAAAAACAATAAGTTTTTGGAAATATAATGGGCTTTAATACTGCCATACAAATATTCTCAGGAGGACTCACCGCTTTCGAGATATTTCCGATATTAAGTCGAAATCCTGCAAAAATGAATCCTTTACCCCCTCCCCACGTTAGCGCACACCTCATGACCGCGAGCTTTTAGTATGTTTTACTCCGAACCATCCCTTATAGATCCGTGAAATAAAAAACCGTCACCCCCTCCCGATTTTCCACAATGGTTGTCTTCATCCTGATGAATATAGAATATTACTTCGTTGAAACGCTTTTAACTCTCGAATAATAGGAGATAAGCCAAGAAGGAGTACATCAAATTAAAGCAAATTTAACACTTACTATCTTTGCCCTATAAAAGTTTTTGAAAAACTATTCGGAGAGACACCCGAGTCAATAGAATGCAAAAACTAATTTTATTCGACTTTTATTAAACAATATCGGAAGAACCGTTAGGATTTTTGCATATGCAATTTGGGCAACTAAATAGGATATTTAGAAAGCTTTAACGCTTACTCAGAACTTTTTTCTCCGTGAAATTCCCAATGAAAGGCCTCATTTTGTTTCCTGGAGCCACAAATGGTACGCTGATCCACCCGATAGTGGCCGCATTCGAGGTTATAACGTCGCATACTAAACGTCGTCCAGGGCCTGCTCCTGGAAATGTTGCAGATCCTTTGGAAATCTTCAAGTCAATAATTACTAATAAGATCGCTTATATCATTATCCGCGAGACAAACCGGAAGAGGAATGAAAGCGCAGCAAAGTGGAATTCTAAAAACCCAAATTCATAACCAAGGCAATGAAGTCCCTTGACCCTCGATGAATTTCACACTTATATGGTGGGACTTTGGTGTATTCGACTTGCTATTAGTCGAATTCGGAGCCTCTAAAAAAATATGCAAACGAAACACATTTGCCTCTATGTAAAGCAGCCATGGCCAAAAATCTCTTCAAAGCAGTAAACAGAATGATTCGATTTGAGAATAGCAACACTCGAGAGGTGAGGCTTCAGGAAAGCAAGACTGCTGCTATAGACAACATCTGGACTATGGGAATTGCTAATTTGGAGAAGGCCTATACACAGTGTTGCCAATTTAGCCGTTTTCCGGCTAAATTTAGCCGGAAACCGTGCTGTTTAGCCGGAAGAAATTTATAATTCCGGCCGGCCGGATTTTTAGCCGGAATTGATTTTCTTTGGCCGTTTTTCCGGCTAAAATTATTTTATGATTTTTTGTTACTTTGAAACTAGAAACAATTTTACAATATGAAATTTTTCAAATGAAATAATTAACCACCGTGAAATTATTTCTACATACACTTATATTATCGTGTATTAGGGTAAGTACATACCTACTATGTCCACCTAGAGGAAATCTTGCATTTTTTATGTCTCCTGGGAAATATTTGCCGCGGAGACTTGCCTTTTCTCAATAAATTTAGGGTAATGGGTTTCACGTAAACTGACGATATTAGTACCTAGTCTAAGTATGTTATTTACTAACCACCAATATGCTAAATAATTTGCAAAATGGAAGACAGTTTCTTAGATAAGATTCTTTGTTGAGCAATTCTCGAAGCATGGGGGTACCTGAACATTTTTCCACTTTTCAAAGTGTCAATTCTTTACTACAGATAACGTAATGGGCATGATTAAATTACAAAAATTAAATTTAAGTGTGTATATATTTCAGGGCAACTTACCACCTTCATCAGCACAAAAGCTAAGTGCTGAAGAAGAGGGTAAGTTGCCCCCGAAATATATACTCACTTAAATCTAATTTTTGTAGTTTACTGGGCAAGCTACTTGCACAACGTCTGACGATTTATAGAAACTACACATTTTCGTAGATGCATTACATTTAGTTGCTGGGTTTGTAGCAACAAATTTAACAAAAATCTATACCATTTGCCGGCCAAGGAACAAAGGAAAATAAAATAAAAATTGGAGGGCTCAAATTCGAAAATAAATAACAAGCTTGACATACCTACATATTTTCGAATGACACAAATTAATCATCATTAGCACGAGTTCCAAATTACGCATTTGCACCATCTTTGCTCAATAATGACGCCTTATGTTGTAAAATTTAAGAACAAGAATGTTTACAAAAATATTAAATTTGTTATCAATCTTTACACATTTCTATTCAAATTCTTTAAGAAAAGTGTGTCCTCAAATAATTGAATTGAATATTCATCAAAATATCGCAATTGTGAGGGACATTTTCACCATTTACAAACGTCGAGAGTAAATGACGAATTCTAATGACGAAAGCATATGTGTCACTCCAATTTCGATCATTCATCATCATTATGGATTATCGTCATGATGATTTGGATATGTGTCTTGGGCCTAAAATGGTTAACTTTTAATCAAAATATAAGATTGTTTAGGTGCGATGATGGTAAGATATCCATACACAAATGCGGTTGTCCTTGCCCATAGTTACGCATTGGACGTTCCTTTTATGAATTTTATGTTCCACAACTTCGAACCTAATGTGGTTATGGACGTGACCGAGAAATTCTACCTGTATATAACAATTTTGACTAGTTGAGCTTTCTAACTCCGAACAAAGTAGTTGACTGTTATGCCAGCGATTGGAGCATATATGTAAACTAAGAAATCTGCCTAAAGCATAGTTTACGGGTTGGTTGGTTGGTAAAAGTGGCGGCTTAGGCAGAGGCTAGCCAAAAGCCCAATTAGCGCATAAAGCGCCGTTTTGAAACCACAAACTCCGTGACGCTTAACTAGTGTATATGATGAGGGTTAGGTAATAAATTTAGGAGTGGGGAGGTGCCTTGAACCAGCCAGTGTTATTTAGGAAATACAGCAGTTCCCCTAATTTCACATTAGCTGCATCCCCCAAGCTACATAGAAAAGCCCTGCCGAGCGTCCTATACCGGGTTCTGGCAAGACCCGGGCATTCACACAGAAAATGAAACAGGGTTTCCTTCTCATTTATATTACCGCAGCTGCGGCAATGGGCGTTGTAGGTGATGCCCAGCCTGGCTGCGTGAAGCCCCATTGGCCAGTGCCCCGTGATAACAGCAGTAAGCTTGGCGATATCTCTATGCGGTTTAGTCAGAATCTCAGAAGTTCTTTTCCAGTCGTAGGAGGGCCACATCTTCCTTGATATAGCGCAGGTCCTCAGATTTCGCCAGTTGAAATTAGCAGCCCTTAGATAGTGGGTGGATATCTTACTCTTAACAGCTGCCATCGTGACGCAAACACGCTCCGCATTTATTAAAATCAGTTTTTACAATTTTTTTCGTAATGTGACTGTTTTGTATGATTTAGCCGGTTTTTTGACCGTTTTTCTCGCAGAAATTTATTTAGCCGGATTTTTAGCCGTTTTTGAAAAAAATATAGCCGGTTTTCCGGCTAAATTTAGCCGTTTTCTAAATTTCCAGTTGGCAACACTGCCTATACACCACATGAGTCCATGACTCTACACGTGCATTTGTTCCGCTTTCGGGCCGAACTCGCTTCCCGCAGCACATATCGTCGCAAACACCAAAATACGGTATCAAAATATGGTAGCTTTGCGATGCACAATCGTATTACCCCTTAAAAGGGGTAATTTACAGTGGAAAACAAGCGGAGAACGGTAAACCAACCAGGGAGAAAAGTGTTCTTAGAGTTGGTTCACCGCTATGGAAGAAGTGGACGCCGATAATAATTTTTCACGACATTGGAGTTCGTATTGCAGCTTGAATCCAAAGAGCAGACCTTTGTAGGGACAGTTCGAACCAACAAAACGTTTGTGCCACGTGATTTCTTGAAGGACCGGTCTTGGGAAGTGTTTAGCACTTTCCCTGGGTTTTACGAAAGCGATGTGTTACTGCGCTCCTACGTTCCAAAAAAACATTTTAATTTTACCGGGATAAGTCGCGGCATAAACACACAGATGCCGCTTCACCATTGGCTCGACGTGAAAATCGACGCTGTTCATATTCACGGCTCGAATTACATACTCCATAGCAAGATTGAAGAGCGTCGGCGCCAGCCCATAACCCTGCATTAGTTCAATACGAGTTTAATAGGTCAGTGAGTCGGTTCTGCAGTCTGACCTGCGAGACGGTATTAGTCATCGTCATCCTTGTGAATCGCACTAACTTTGTCGGTATACCAAAATTCAGCATAATGTTGTATGCCTGCTTGAAGTCGACAAAGATTTGGTATACGTCGATGTTATATTCCCAGCACTTTTGGAGTAGTAGCTTCCCTGTGAAAAGCTGATCGGTCGTTGAATGACCAGGTCTGAAGCCGCCTTGATAATCGCCAATGATTCGTTCTGTGTACGGATTAATTCTCTTTTCCAGAATTTTCGATGAAATCTTATAGGTCGCACAAACTAATGATATGCCCCTGTAATTCTCACAATTCAGCTTGTCACCCTTTTTGTGGATAGGGCAGATTATGCTTTTGCGCCAATCTTCGGGGACTACTTCGACGTGCCGTATTTTCAGCAGCTGGCTCCGTGGAGGATGTTGATGGTGCATTGAGGAGCTCCTCAAAATGTGATGCCCATCGTTTGTTTACGTTTTCGACGTCGCTGATGATGTTACCATCCTTGTCCTTACATAGGCTTGTCCTGGGTTGATATCCGTTCTTGACATTATTTATAAGTTTGTTCGCCTGTCTAATCTTCTTACTGGCTAATCTTTGGTTTATTTGCTGTAACTGCTCGTCAACATGTTTGCATTTCTTACGTCTAATTAACTTATTAGATACTCGCCGAAGTGCGTTGTATCTTTGTTTCTTGGCTCGGGATACGCGTTGTGTGTATTTGCGATAGCATGGTCGTAGCTAAGGGGGGGCGGGGGCCGGGAGGGGCGGTCGCCCCATCCTGATCGATGAAAATGGTGAAAAAATCCTTATCGATGTAGTAAAAAAAATCGCTGCACTATACAACATTTTCAAAAAATTTCCTTTTTTAGCACTCCAATTGCTGCCGGAGAAGTAGTCATGATCGGGACACTTTGCAGTCGCGAGGCGCATACAAATAGATTACAGCGAGTGGCCTCTCGTAACTGACGGAGGCTGCGTACCAGCACACACATTTCACTTGTGAGTGTGCTAATGTGGCTGCGTGGATCCCATATTTCCTGTTTCATTTCATATCTTCTGAGTTGGATTACACAATTTCAACCGTTAGGTCCCTTCGGGAAGTCAGTGGAATTCAACTTATTTCCGTCTGAAAGGGTGATAAATGGTACACAGCTTTGCTTTGTTAGCCCCGGAAGGTCATGCTTCATCGAATCGACTACGCATCATTAAATTTATACCATTTTTCGTGACAATTCTCATTATTTGGAGCTGAGTTTTCGTACAGCACTTACCGTGCCGATGTACTTGCCGGGTACATTGCGGCTAGACGAAGTAAGCAGGGTAAGTTGGATTTTTGGAAATTGGTGTCGTCGAAAAGACGAAGGATTAACTTTGTGTAACTTTTAGAACTCCAGTATTTCTTATGGCTGGTTGTCGATTCGACGATAAGTCTGTGTCCATACAACTAGATCATAACAAATGCGTTTATTTTTGAAATGTGGGACCTATTTTTTCAAAAATTATGGAAAAAATATTTACTAGGACAAATCAGGAAAAAGGCTCAAAATTCTTCCTCATGTTACGAAGATTGCATTTCGAGCTCATAAAAATCGGCTCCATGGCACTCAATGTCAAAATTAGACATCGTACATAGAATTAAAATTAAGCAAGGGAACTCGGGGAGAAGATATTCCAAAATTTACTGTAAATAATTCTACAATCCACTGTAAAAACCGCAATAGGTGAAGTGAAAGAAAACCCGTGTTGGGACCCCAAAATGGATCGCTGTACCTTTCGTATATACATGAGCTTCTCATTCATTACACCCAATTTCCTAGTACGTTTAGAATATGTATTTTATGATTCGAGCACATTTTTTGAATTATATCAACGTTAAGTTTTTATTTATCTCATTTTTAAATTTAGTGTTTTATATTTCGGGCCAAATAACATTGAATTAAGAAAATTAAATTTGTAAATCAATTTCCTTACAAAATTACTCAAAATCGATGTCTTTCCATTCTAAATAAACTGACAATTGAAAATATGTCAAATTTTATAAATATTTTGAGAAAGGGTGATTTGTATGAAGCGTCAAAGTTGAAGGTCGTCAAATCGACGAAGCATGACCTTTCCGTACTAAAAATAAGCATGACCTTCCAGGGTTAAGGACCTCATATTTCAGTGTCTTTCAAGTTCTTCTTTTTCTTCTCAGTACCGTATAGCCCCTTGTGGGGCCAAGGTGCGTTAACTCAGCCGTTTATAGGTAATTTCGAATCAACATTACGTTGCATATCATTTCGGAGTGTATAAATATAATGTTGTAAGCACTATATATTTCCATTCACATGTACCGAAATTTTGGACCACGCCGAGATTCGATCTCCGGACCTCTAGATTACTAGCATCGTAGAGTGCGACTCAACCAAGTGAGCCACAGAGCGGGTCTTTCAAGTTATTAAATCAAAATTTATTTTTTAGCTGAATCATACCAGCAATAAAATTCAGCCACTGTTAATACTTTGATAAATTTAGAGGAAATCTTATTAAAACCGTTAACCATATTTCAATCAATAAAGGATTTATAAATATTCTAACGATGCTACTTTGCTAAGATGAAAGTGACAGACGAAACAAACTGATTTCGCAAGTGGAATATGCAGTCCGAGATACAAAAATGCACTGAAAATAGACAAAACTTCGCTCTAAAATGTAAAATGTAATCAAATGTAATGCAGAAGAAAATCATTCTCATCTCTATTTTAAAAATTTTACTTTAAATTAGCAAACAAAAAGAAATAACATGCGTGGCAGTCCACCAGTAAACTAGGGCCGCAGATGTGTGAGTGTCATTCAATTTCGAAGATCTAAACTGCTGTTTTGTTGAGGTATTGAGATCAACAGCACGCCCAGCATTGTTATTTATCCCCATAAATGGATACTTGTTTACAATCTGAGCGACATCATAGTCCGTCACGTACGTCGTGAGTTCGAAAAACACCATAAAATCAATTCGTTCACGGTGAGTCTGGAATCCATGACCCTCTGCATCAATCCAACCACAAGCCAGGCTACTCTAAAATTTGCTAACAATATTTCTGCGACCGGAAATTCCAGCTTCTAAGAAAATCATGATGGTAAAAAATTATGGGCTTGCCCCCCCCCCCCTGACCAAAATCCTGGCTACGCCCATGGGCGATAGGCTTCATTTTTCGCCTCAATCGAGGTCCTGCATTCGTCGTCGAACCAGTATGTTTGTCTCCGCCGGCGTTTATAACCCACGACCTCTTCTGCAACTCCTTTGCTGCTGTCTTTGAGCTTCTCCTAGAACTCATGGATGTAATATGCAGAGTCCTGCTGATTGTAGCCGAAACACTCTCCAATACTTGGCATCCAGGGTACTGGGCTTTACCGTTTTTCAACTTAACACCATCCTAAAGGTCCATCTAGATTAGTCGCCAAATGGCGACACGTGCAGCCAAATGGCTGTTGTCATTCCATCCAAACTTGTCGCCATTTGGCTGTGCGTCCAGTTTTGATATTCAATATGGCAACTCAATCAACCGCTTTGACAACCGCTTGTCAAATTCAAAGTGACAATTTTCCAACTTTTGTTTGTTCTTTTGTGTGAATATAATTATTTCTTGAATGGCCGTGTAATAATACAAACGCGCAGAGTCCGATTTTGATAATTGAATTTTAAAAAATCACCAAAATGAAATTTTGGTTATGTCATTTTCTGTTTATATTTGGCTGCTAGTGTGGATGCTAAGTAGCAGCCAAATGGCTGCACGCGCTGCCAATTTTTGGACGCGCAGCCATTTGGCGCCTAATCTAGAGGGACCTTAATAGAAAAACCGGGAGCTTCGCAGTCCACTTCCACCGAAAAATCCTTCACAACCTTCGGACCGACAAATTATATAACCCTATCAGTTGAATATCTTCCAATTTTTATGATACTTTCAAAGATACTCACCTCTCTTAGCTTTGTACCGATTCTAGCTTCATCAACTTCAGCATTTAGCATACATACTAAATTTTCCGGTAGCACCTCTGAAAAGAAATAAAACTCTTTAATTTCAGAATCTCTAATAGCATGAAATATTGCATAACTCTACAACCTACGTTTCAAACGACACTCCAATGCAATTCAATCTGCAATCCATCTATCTCACTTGAAACCACACACGTAGCACCATCGTTAGAGCGCATCTCACCGTCAAAGGTGTTACGTTCCGACACCATTGTCGACGCTCATTGAAATGCAAAAGTGTCAGCGGAAATCATCATTTTCAGAGCCAGGCATCAACAAACACTCAAGAATCCACTTCAGATATCTTCAATTTCGCCACCACTTGAGGGACAGAAGAAACATTTCCTTTAGACGGAAGCTTTCGACTTGAGTGCAAAAGTAAATCCTGTCGTTAGTATGGGGGTTCGCCGACTTTCACCGCACACTCGCACACACCTTTAAGTCTCTTCATCCACATCGCGTCTCGTCGTTGTTTGTCATGGAGTCCTTTTTTATTCTTCATGATGGCTCGGATTTTTTCATGAAGACAAAGCCTGCAACCTGCATAAATTTCTGTAATGAAAACTCGACAAATTGAAATATACAGTTTGCGTTAATTTGCCCAGCCAGCTGGAGTCACAGGATATAAATTCAATTAAATCGACTTTATGTTGGGGAACTGCAGGCAACCTGTGCATACATTGCCACTTAGATGTAAGTACTCGTACATATGGACAGGGAAACATCAAAGGATAAAAATTAAAACCAGCTTGGCATTCGCAGAGGGTATGCGGTGTATACCAATTCCCACCAACCTGCTCGTTATACTTCCAAACACAAAGACGAGAAGGGAAAATCCCTGAAAAAAATGCAGCTATTCAAATTATTCGACCTAACTCAATTAGAGAAAAGAGCAAGTTGAAAAAGACTAACAGCGGATGTGAGGCAAAACCGTGCTCGTGCCAGTGGACTTTCAACTTACCGCGAATTCCGGGAAACTTAAGGGATGAATGACGCAAACGGCATCGGCCAAGTGGACATCACGAACCCGTGTGTTCTTTGTTTTTCTATGTAGACTGTAGAGAAATTTGCGGTAACGACGGCACTGTTGAACAAAAAAGGATTTAGCTATAAAATACCTTTTTAAGATTTATTCGAGAGGACCTTTTTCATTTGAATTATGGCAGATCACCTGCTGATACAACGAAATCACGAAAATTCCCTTAAATGTGCGGTTTCTAGATTAGAAATGTATGCAAATGGAATATTTTTAATTGCACTGACGACTAGAGACGCTATAATGAGCACCACGGGTTTTTTTCGATAAATTATAAAACATTACCATGAGAGATTAAGTCTTTGATTAATGTCTTTAATATAATAATAAACGTAGCATTATTACTAAATTAAATTCTGTTGAAATTACGGTTTAAAACTAAAAGGCCTCATTAATTTATTGGCTAAAAACCCAGAATCACCACAGTTTGGTTAATTATAACGATGAAGAATTATGCAGGGCATGTCTAAAGTATGGTTGTCCAACCCGCGGACTGGCACCGAATTCGCATTACATATACAAATAGAACTGGATTCGCGAAATCATTATTGACTAAATTATTATTGCTCAAGTTTCAAATATTAAGAATACTTTAAGAAATTTTCAGAAAAATATAAACAGCGTTGGCGCAATCTATCCCGTCCGGCTCGGTAAAAAAAACTCATTCGAAGCATGTCGCCAAATGGAAAATGTCTTCAGAGAGCATTAAGTGGCTCCAAGATTATAAATACAGTGGGGAAATGGGGTTCTATACAAAATCCAAAAAAATTAAAAATCCACAAAGACGAAATCCACAATATCAAAATTAAATTCAAAATCCACACAGTCAAAATACATAAAATTCATATTCACAGTAGAAGCAAGAATTTACATCAGTTTGCTTATCACAATTGACTATTAAGAATATTTATGTACGTTATTACATTAACTAGACAATTGCCAAATCCCGGAGCATATGCGCTTTAGCTGGGCTGAAGACATGTAGCATATACGATTTAGCCGATGACACGGAGAGGAATGCACCCGGACCGTATAAGCGCTTCAGGTAAAGACAGCTAAAGCGCATATGCTCCGGGTGCATCCTTCTCCGTGTCTGCAGGTAGAGCGCATATGCTCCGAGGTTTGGTAATTGTCTAGTTAAGCGACTATTCTGAAAATCAATCTAAAAGGTTTTTTCTTAAAAGGTTCCTTGGAAAAATTCAGTGTTTTTTGTAGCCAAAAAAAATTCAATATTTAGTTCCCCCTGTTCTGCATGGAATGACAACATCATTTTGAATCGTTTGTTTTTTGTTTGGCTAAATTGGTGGTATTTATGTAAGTATAAAACTAATATTCTAAGTGTCCGGACCAGATTTTTTGCTGACCATTGATCAAACGCTACAAATATACAGTAGAAGAATGTTAATCACCTTCCGGGAAACGAAAATTACAATCACCCCATCACGACTCGCTCTCACCTCTGGATTTTAACTAAAAAAAACGCTGATCTTTCTCAAGCTCCGCCACTGGAAATTAACGTTTTGGACCATTTCATGATTATTTTTGTAAAAAAAAAACAAAACCCGCACTGACATCACCGAATCGGAGCCCACGCAATAAGTGGCTCTCTTCATACAAACATTTATGGATTTTGTCTTTATGGATTTTGTCTTTATGGATTATGACTTTTGGATTTTGACTTGTGGATTTTGACTTTGTGGATTTTGTATAGAACCCGGGAAATGTATACATATTTGTCCATAAGTCTATTTTTGGTTCGTATACGTGTGAGATAAGCACACATAATTCTCATATACGTACATCCGGAAGAAGAGCGACGCAAATGCAAATTTGTTGTTGGTCAATGATTATGGTAAACAAAATTCTTACCGATGTAGTAAAACAAATCGCTGCACTTTCCAATGCTTGAAGGTGTAAAAATGCGAGTTTGATTCCAGGCACTACGCAAAATTTTCTGCTGCTGAGACTGTAGTCTGGAAAACTAAAATATTTGTAGTTTTCTGACCTTTTATATCAGGAACTGGGATACCTACGTGTGATTATCATGAATCGATAACAAACTTAGATCAAAAATGTTTTCCCTTCCTTAAGGTACGTTGTCCTCGACGCGGGCGCAGCGACTCTAGCGACTCCAGCGGCTCTAGAGCAAGTTCCCTACCCCAAGCAACCGTCGCCCGATGCCCACAAACAAGCAAGTGCACGGCGTTCACCATTCGTGCATGCATTATGTACAACAAGGGTCCTGCGACTGTTTTCTATATACAGACAGATTCGTGTATCAGCCGAATCAGCACGACTATTGTGCGAACAACTACCCTAACCCTAGCAGCCGTCGGCCGAAGCCTACAAACAAGCGAGTGCACCACGTTCAACACTCATGCGGCTATTTTATACAACAAGAGCCGCGCGGTTCATTCGATGATAATTTCCATTGTGGAGCTATGCCAAGCGATTATCAACTAAAAACGAGTAGCGAGTATATGCAATGGGCGAATCGCAGTCGCTAGAGCCGCTGGGGCCGTGCCGAGGAAAACGTACCTTTAGCGAGACTTTTTTTGCTTTTGCGAGAACCCCATATTTTCATGCGTTTCATTTCATGGCTTCTGAGAAGCAGAACACAATTTTAACCGTCACATGAAGGTCTCTCTTGGAAGGTAGTGGAGTTTAGATATATGTATATTCCATCTGAAAGGGATTTTTGTGACAAATGGTATACAGTTTTGCCTAGTTGTAAAGAACGAGTCTCATATTTCCGTATCTTTCAAGTTATTTTATCCAGACTCATTTTGTAGCTGAATCATACCGGCAATGAAATTTAGCCACTGTTAATATTTTGTTAAATTTGGAGGAAATCTTATCAAAGCCGTAAACCGTATTTCTATCAAAATTTACAAATTTTGCTCAGAAGTAAAGCAGTGACAGACGACACAAACTGATCCCTTGGTCTATTTCTTTTAAATTGCAAGTGGAATATGCAGTCCGAGCAGTGGTGGATTTACATATTTGCCGCTAGTAGGCTGTTAACATTTTGCCGCCCCTATCAAGCTCTATGAGAGTGGTGTCAAACTCAAAGCCTGGCCTAGGCCAAATATCACTGTCTTTCAGTTTAAGCCGAAGGATCGAAAATTCGGAAACATCTACGGAAATTAACGAGTATTTTTAAAATTTGATTACACAAATATTTCTTTTAAAATATTGACTATAAATCACTAACGACCTAGGTATCCTGGAAAATGCATTTTTTTTTCCAAAATAGGTATACTTCAAAGGAATTTACAAATTTTAAAGAAGAAATTAAAAGGCCAAAATTTGTTTGTAAATAAACTTTGGACAGGACAGTTTTTAAATAGGCAAAAATTAGTTTGTGATGTGGTGTGGAACAAACGCGTTCATCAGTAAAGCTGGATAAACTAAATGAGATGGGAATGAAATTGTAGTGTTTGTAAAATTTACTATTTCCTTAATATAGGATTTCGGGTCTTTTTTAAATAAATATTAATTCAAGATACTCTCGTCCCATAATCTGAAAGGTTGCAAACGAACTATATTGCAAACGTCGCAAATGACTATGGGGTTCAGTAGAGCCACTACCATTTTTGGGAACCGAATCATAGGACAAAGCTATTTAACGAAGGAGATTAATATTTTCCTGCGCAAGAAGGCATATTTTAAGCTAATATGTTCAGAGTGCTCGAAAACGGATTGATTTCAATCAAGTTTGGGACCTGGGTTTTTACACATTTTCATTGGAAAAAAAGGTTTGAATGTTGGCCCAAATCACATGTTTTCGTGCACATGTACAAGTAAAAATTTAAGACTTGAGTTCAACAACCATTTCTTTTTGATGCATTTTTGCTGAAAATTTTGTGTTTTTTTATTGGGTCGAGTACAGGACAGAACAGCTTACCTTCCATGCAAATTTGACGAACAAATTGACAAGAACAACTCCAACTGCAATTACAAAACTTCAAAGCCGGTTTTGAAACTACATACTTGAAATTTTTTTTTGAAATGTTTTTTTTTTTTATTTCTAATACTTTTCTATGAACGTCACTTCTAAAATACAGTTTTAAATTTCATGTTCATTGCTTGATCCAGTCACGAGATAATGCAGGGAACAAATGCTTTAGACGCTGCCCTGGTATTGTGAAACGCCCTTACCAAATATTAGACTCGCCATTTTCGGTTTGGATAATTTTGCACACATATTCCTTATGTCATTTCCTAAAAACCATCATAAAATTTTTTTGGTCGTTTACACTGGGTGTAACATGCTTTAAGCTTGTCGATTGGACAAAATGTATGAGTAACCGGACCTTAGTATATAACTGTTCAGAAAAACCGAAGTGATAACGTAAGCTTAACTTCAAACACCTTTACCGTTACTTTAAACGGGAAAAAATAACTAATGTAAAATGTTCTCGTCAAGTCCTTTGATTTGATTTCTATCCATACGTCTATTTCCGATAAGAAATAACTTTTATCATTCAACACATTTCTACCAAATTTTAAGTGAACTGGCGGACGGACAAGACGGACGGACAAAATCGATTTCATAAGGGTTTTTCGAAAAAAAATTAAAAAAAAACCCTACAAAAGAACTTGGTTGCGAATTTCAGCCTGCAAGCAATTGGCTATGAGAGGTCTTTATGCTTTTTGTCTGTAATAATAAATCGTTTCTAGTGTTTGAAGCTCTGAGATCTCTCTCTGTACCGTAACCCCTTGTGGGGCATGGAGCGTTCACTCAGCCGTTTATAGGCTACGTTACATTGCATATAGAGTTTCGGAGTGTATATAATGTTAAAATAAATAAATAACAGGTGCGACAATCCAGCATTGGACTAAGGCCGCAGGATGTGTTAGTGACATCCTATTTTTAAGATCTTATCTGTTTTTATGTTGAGGTAATTAGATCAGCATCACACTCAGCAGTGTCATTTATCCCCATAAATGGGTACTCGTTTAACATCTGAGTGAGATCATAGTCCGTCACAAGCTCGTGAGTTCGAAAAACACCATGATCCACGTTGAGATTCGAGCTCATGACCCTGTGCACCGAAGGTGTGCACACTAACCGCTAGACCAGCCAGACTACAAGTTGCAAGCACTATATATTTTCTGGACCACGCCCAGATTCGTTCTCCGGATCTCTAGATTACTAGCATCGTAGAGTGCGACTCAACCAAGTGAGCCACAGAGCGTGTCAAAGCTCTGAGATAACGATGACAAATAGTAGTTCTTCACTTACTTGTCTCCCTGAAGTACAAACACCCTTGACGAGAAGAATAAGTACTATATGGCATGGAGTTGAAATTTGTTATTTGCTCCAAATTTGGCGCCCCCCTAAAATCTGCCGCCCTAGGCTCTAGCCTACTCAGCCTACTGGTAAATCCGCCACTGAGTCCGAGAGACAAAATAGCACTGAATATAGACGAGCTACGGTCTAAAAAGCTGAAATTGGAGGCCAGCTGAATGTAATCAGAATTTTTTCTTAAAATGGTGTAGAAAATCATTCTGTGTCCTTTCTTAAAATTTGGCTCTAAAATTTGCCTAACAATATTTTCGCGACCGACAATTTGAACTCCTAAGAAAATCATGATCTTTAAAAAATGTCGGCTTCTTAAAGAAAAATCTCAGAAATGTTTATTACTTATTGTACAAATTGAATTTTAGGGCGGAATTCATAGTCTTATACTTAAGGGAACCCTTAAGGGACTGACGCTATTCATAGTCACTCAAAAAGCAAACGCTTAAGGGTTTCCTAAAGGGTTCCCTTATTCGTTAAGGTACATATCTAGTAATCTTATATGAATTCATATATTTGTTGACATATCTTTATTCAAACTTTGATTTTTTTTTAAATTTTAAATTTTTAACTACTTGATTTTTTATTTTTATTTTATTTGTCACTTTTAATAGATATGGCCAATAAGTAAATCGTTTTATTAAATGAGGCAATGCCCTAATAAGTGATGTCTATGAATATGAAGCTCCCTTAGAGGGGATTCACACTATGGACAGGATTTACTAAAACTACTGAGTTAATCGAGTCAAAAGCCGCCTACTAGATTAAATCGTATGTCATTAAATTCAAAATGTACATTAGAATGTACTTGCATTATTCAAATCGCAGTAAAATATGGTACAACTGTCAACTAAATCTAGGATTTAGTCAATCTTGCCGGTAGTCTGAATCGCCCCTTAGGGGTCACATACATATAGAGAAAACCCTTATTCCTTAAGAGAATCCTTATTACTTAAGTGGGGACTATGAATTCCGCCCTTAATGACATTACATCATAAATAGGAGATTTTTAAGAGAATTGGGGTGAAAAACTATAAGTCTGGCCAAACCTATTGGGTATCAGAAAGCACTATTAATTGAAATTCGTCAAAAACATGTTCAATACGTCAAAAAAAATGTCAAATTTTTGAAAATGGATCTTAACATATTATTGTAGGATATCATGTAATTTGAAGTCGCTGCAATTTTATCTTCTATACTTTTTTTTTACCGAAATATAGTGCCCAAGGTCTGGCCAGACCTTTGTGCCCACCGAAGGGTTAAGTATCTAGACGCACTTTTTTTAAGTGTAGCTTTATTGATACGAGATGCCGTCCGCTCCTCCATTTGCTGTGATTATGCTTCCGAAGTAGTAGAATTGGTGAACTTGCCAGCTGTCCCACCATTGTCATTTTTTTATATGAAGTTTCGTTACCCAAACCTACATGGGATAACCAAAAAAACCCACTTTAAGTTTAGAACGCCAAAAAACCTTTACCGGTTTTTAACTCCTTTAGCGTAAGGAGTTGCTCATAAACAATACTCAGTGAATGAGAACAACTGAAAAAACACCGGAGAAATTACAACACAACTGGGTAAATTTGCGGACACACTTTTTATTTGCGACTTACAAACCTGAACTGAACTGTTTACAAAACATTACCACAAAGGAAAACTCAACTATGCTCTATCCAGAATCCTCCGGAACTTTCCAAACAGCATTGCCTGATGCTAAACGTTACTAGCGCTATCAATTGCGAAACGGCAACATTTAGAACTAGGGTTGTCGCTACAATCCGATCATTTTTATACCCGTCACTATGTGAAAGGGTATATTAACTTTGTCATGAAGTTTGCAACGCACAGAAGGAAGCACTTCCGACTATAGAAAGTATATATATTATTGATCAGTGTGCCGAGATAAATCGATTGAGCGATGTCCGTCTGTCCGTCTGTCCGTCTGTCTGTCTGTCTGTCTGTCTGTTTATCTGTCCGTCTGTTTCAATGCAAACTAGTCCCTCAGTTGTAAAGCTATCGGGCTAAAATTTTGTATGCAAGTTTCTTTTTAGTGTACGCTGTATATATGTCGGAACGAATGGAATCTGATCATGGCGTCACGGGGCTGTCATACAAACCAACTCCTGAAAATAAGGTTCTTCTAAGAAAAAAATTTTTCTTTATGAACCAATCTGAACCAAACTTCACCCAAGTGTGTTCCTAGTAAAGCCTCGAAATATGGCTAGGAACGGATGAAATTGGAATACTACGTCATGGGGCTGTCATACAAACCAACCATTGAAAAGAAGGTTCTTCTAAGAAAAACTTTTTTCTTTATGAACCAATCTTAACCAAACTTCACCCGAGTGTGTTTCTAATAAAGCCTCAAAATATATCTAGGAACGGGTGAAATTGGAACACTGCATCATGGGGCTGTCATACACACCAACCCTTGAAAAGAAGGTTCTTCTAAGAAAAACTTTTTTTTTATTGAACCAGTCTTAACTTAACTTCACCCAAGTGTGTTCCTAGTAAAACCTCAAAATATATATAGGAACGGTTTAAATTGGAACACGACGTCATGGGGCTGCCATGCAAACCAACCCCCGAGAAGAAGGAAAAACTTTTTTTTATGAACCAATCTTAACCAAACTTTAACCAAGTGTGCTCCTAATAAAGATTCAAAATATATGCAGTATCGAATATATATCGCTGTCATGGAAACTAACCCACCTAAATTAGTTTCTTCTAAGAAAACTTTAGAAATACTGACCAAATTTGACCCAGGTCTGGTGAAACCATAAGATGTGGAAATATCGGGTGAAAAAAAAACACCAATTCATAAAGCCGTCATAAAAACAAAATTTCCAAAGTTAGGAATTTCTTTTTATAAAAAAAAACTGTACTTTACCAAACCTCACTTGTATGTTCTCCAAGTGCAGTCCCGTAACATACATGAAATTAGTAAAATTCGGAGGCCAAAAGAAGAATGCCGCAGCATCCGTGTCTTTCAAACCGTGAGGTAAAAAAGACAGTAGCTAGAATGCAATACAAGGGTGCATACTCGATGTCGCGCACTAGCACTCTGAATTAATTCAATGCAAAATCAATGGGACATATTAATGAAAGAAATAAAAAACCTACCATATATCGTTAGAATACACCCGCATTAAAAATTGGTCTAGGAAAAAAATTACGAGTATACAGTATTTATTTATTTGTAATGATTAATTATGTGGATGTCTTTATTTCCGATAGAAATATCAATGTTATACAATATGAATATACATACATATATAGTGCTTGCAACTTGCAGAGTGTACGTATATAATACTCTGAAACTATATGCAATGTAACGTTGACTCGAACTAGCCTATAAACGGCTAAGTGAACGCACCATGCCCCACAAGGGGTTACGGGACAGAGAACAAGAAGCAGACAATATGAACATGACAAGCATTGAGTATCCTGTTAGATAAATCTAAAGCTTCGGCCTTTAAATATGCTTTATCTCCCTATGCCCCACATTTATTTTTTTTAAGGAAACATTGTAATTCGAATAATTAGATAGCATAGCTTGAAAAATAAACTAAAGTTGAATAGATTGATCTCATCTGTACTCTTGAGAATTAACCCCACAATGTGAATTATATCCTTATGAAATAATAAATTGAATTGAATTAAAGGAAACAGCTTAAAAGCAAGAGATAATAATAAATTACTAATATTTTCTGGTGTAGGAAAATTAATATTTTTGGCCCATTTACATAAAAGTAAAGTGAGAAAACATAAAACGGGACTGAACGTCTTCATTTTTCAAACTGATCATCGTCGTCTGAGGAGAAAACAAATGTTGATATTACATAGAAATTATATTATATGTATTTATTGTTAGTGAAGAAGACTCCATCATGGTGGCTATATGAGGTTTCATATGCAGTGGCAATAGAACCAGAGTTAGAGTTATCGGCAAATATCCAATCGATATGCGTACAATGTTTTCTAGTAGGTACATTTAGAAGAGATTGCAAGCCTAACGTATTTAGTGCAGTTTCTAGTCTGTCAGTGCCCGACGAACGGCAAATGTTGAAATCCCCCACTAAAAAAATTTCTGATTAGACTTGACGTACCATATTTATAGATTAGTAAACAATTTGCTTCAGAATCACTTATTTTGCGTTATTCGTATTAGAATGTGCGGTGTCGTACACTTCTAAGCTCGACTAAGATATAAGTGAAACATTGAATTTATGTTTAGCTGAGAATTAAATTTTCCAACAAAACACTCTAGCACTGTGACGCGCAGTAAATTTTGTAAAAGAGACCTATTTCGCATTTATAGCGGAATGCCAAGATATGTGAAAGTGGGACGCACAATTAAACCCCTCAATTCTTAGAAAAAATAACTACCTGAGTACACGAGTTCATCTAAGTGCATTGTACATAATGCAGTAAATATTTACACTCATTATGTTGAAGTGTGGATCTATCGGGCTGCAATTTAGTATAGAAAAGAAAAGAAAAGCTCCAAAATATATCCAGGAATGGATGTAATCGGAACACTGCGTGATAGGGCTATCATACAAAGCAAACTCCCAAAATTTTGGTTTATAAGAAAAATTGTTTTTTCTTTATGAAGCGATCTTAAGCAATCTTCATCCAAGTATCAACACATCCAGAACTAGATGGATATGGAATCGGAACACGTCATAGGGCTGCGGTATAAATTATTACCACAAAAAAGCTTATGCTTCATTCAATTGTGACGGGTATTCAAATTTCGGCCGCGCCCGAAATTAGCCTCGGTCTCGTTTCATTTCATAATGTTTCTTGTAAAAGGCCACGAAAATATTCACACATGTTATTTCAGATTGCAAAAATTGGATTAAAAAATAAATGCAGCCTTGTGAAGAGGAGGGAAGCTTGGAGGTATGCATCACAAGGAAAGTGCTACTAAACTCAAAAAAAAAATATTTTACTGCACTGGACATGCTATGCTTAGTCAAATTTTTGTAAACAAAAATTCAAACAAGAAAGAGAATTCAGCAAACAAATAAAATGTGACATTCCTGCATTTCGTTAGTCAGAAAGAAAATACAATTTAACATAGAAAAGGAAAGAATTTCTTTATATCCGATTCTCGAAAAGCTTGTAGCTGCATTGTGTAGTACCGAAACATGACACATAAAATTCTGCAGCAAAAATATTCAACAAAAGATGAAGGAGATTGCAACATGAAGGACGTTTTCTCCGACACAGTCTAACATAAATGTCTTACTCTACTCCTGTACAATGCTCAAGGAAAAATCGCTTTCCTATGACATATGTATATGCATTCAGGATTCTCTCCCATTCCTTTCCTCGAGAAAATCGCATTCAATTCGCGTACGTTGTACATTTGGTAAGTGAATACTTTATAAGATACTCACTCTGCGAGCAAATTCCATGCATTTAAATTCAAAGTTCAGAAGTGTGTTCTTCAGGCATATGTGAGTGTGCCCAAGCCAAATCAGATCAGATGCCTTTGCTTGGCTCTTTTTTATATATTTCCATTTGCCACCACTTCAGCACTTTTTCTTTGAAAAAAAAAATGTGAATTCCATCACTACCTAAAATTTTTATTGGCATTAATTTTTAATCAGAGGAACGGAGAGACATGCTTCTCGCCGATATATTGGATTACTACAAAATGTATAGAACAATATACTCCAACAGCATACACATACGAGCAGTATAATGTCGGAGCGAAGCAAATAAAAAGCAAACAAAAGCCGAAACGCTGCTGGCTGGAAGAAGTAGGATGTAGCGAAAATGACGCATTTATAATACACAAGACGTGTTCCAGATTTTATATTGATTTAGCTCCCGTGCATTATCCATTCATTGTTTAAGTGAAATTATTTATTTTTCATGTTGGATCAGCTTTTGTGCTTTCTCCTTGTATTCCCGTGGGGCTTCCATTATTTCGCTACTCCGTCGAGGATAATCGGAACACGAGACGCTTATGTGACGCATTTGAGAAAGGAAAGTCATTTTTGATTCTTTTTTTTTGACAGAAATTTTGCATTCATTAAGCATTCCCCTCTGAATTTCATTTTTGAAGATAATGACATCCTTCAGCGCATCATAAAATCAAGAATATTTTTAAGTGATGTTGTAACAGTTTTCGTACGTTTTTAGAAAAAGGACACACAAAAAATCAGTAAGCACTAAGGATAAACATTTTCTTCCATAATATTTGTAATTGCTTTAAATAAGAACGATAAAAAAAGAAGGGTGGAATATCATTGCAACGAAACGAAGAGTTAGAAACTGGTGCCCTATGGGTGCGCTACACACTTTCAAAAATAGAAAATAATAATAAGTCAAATGTCATAAAATGAATATTTCATAATGCAATTAAGTCTGTCAAAATAGTACCTTTTGTTAAAAATATACACATTTGTCCGAAATCGAACATTTGGCATTATGCAAATGACAAATATTAACCTTTCACTAATTACGCATTCCCCCACCAAACCTAGATCCTTATAGGCAAAATAAAAGGATCTGATCATCATTGTTTACTGTATTCACTCCAACCCTCAGTGCCTTAAAATTAAAACAAATATTTGACGTCAATGCTAACATCCTTATGTCCCGAGAATCTCCCCTGTTCATTGTGTGCGAGCTCTAGTCATCACAACGTGTTGGATTTAATTAAATTTGGAATTAAGAACTTGTCACGGAGTATATGTACGATGCCGGAGGGTGGTGATTTATTGGTTTTACCAAATAAGTGCAGTTTGTACGTATTCACGTATTCTGAACGTTGACAAAGAGCTACACCTAACAAATTACTGGAAATGGATACATGAATGCTGAGATTCCAAACATATAGTAGATTCATGACGTATAGAATTACTGATAAAGATAAATAATGAGAACGAGATTATATTGAGAGGCAGTGGCGTAACGTTTCCCAATTTTCTTGTGTTCGAGATCGCAATGGGGGCCCTTCACGCCCGATTTTTTTCACCAGAAAAAATTGACAGAACATAACCCACATTTAAAGCAGTCTACATTATAAGCAAAAGCGAAGAACATCATTTTCTAAAAAAAAAATGCATTTTTTGAGAGAAAATGGAATGAAGGATGCTTTTCTGACACATTTTGAATTATTAGAACTCCACCTAGAAATAAGTTTTCCATTCCTATGATTCCATACGAAAACAGAAAAGAAACCGGAAAAGCAGCCAGATTCATGGGCGTAGCCAGGGGGGGGGAGGCAGGGAGGGGCGGTCGCCCCCCCTGGTCGATGAAGATTGTAAAAAAATCCTTATCGATGTAGTAAAAAAAATCGCTGCACTATACAACATTTTCCGAAAATTTCTGCTGCAGATACCTTTTCTACCACTATAATTGCCAAAAAGCCATGATCAGGAAAGTTTGCAGTCAGGAGGCGCATGCAAATAGATGACAGCGAGTGACCTCTCGTAACTGACGAAGGCTGCGTACACACATTTCACTTCTGAGTGTGCTACTGTGGCTGCGTGGATCCCATATTTCCTGTTTCATTTCATGGCTTCTGAGCTGGAGTACACAAATTCAACCGTTAGGTCCCTTCGGGAAGTTAGTGGAACTCAACTTATTTTCATTTGAAAGAGTGACAAAATATGGAGCTTTGCTTTGTTAGCCCTGGAAGGTCATGATTCGTCGAATCGACTACGCATCATCAAATTTATCCCATTTTTCGTGACAATTCTCATTATTTGGAGCTAAGTTTTCGTACAGCACTAACGGTGCCGATGTTCTTGCCGGGTACATTGCGGCTAGACGAAGTAAGCAGGGTAAGTTGGATTTTTGGAAATTGGCGTCGTCGAAACGACGAAGGATGAACTTTGTGTAGCTTTTAGAACTCCAAGATTTTTTATGGCTGGTTGTCAATTCGACGATAAGTCTGTGTCCATACAACTAGCTCGTAACAAATATGTTTGTTTTTGAAATGTAGGACCTATTTTTTCAAAAATTATGGAAAAAATATTTACTTAGACAAAAATATGACAAATCAGGAAAATGGCTCAAAATTCTTTCTCATTTTAGGAAGATTGCATTTCGATCTATCGATGTTTTCCCATTCTAAATAAACTAACAATTGAAAATCTGTCAAATTTTATAAATATTTTGAGAAAGGGTGATTTGTATGAGGCGTCAAAGTTGAGCGTCGTCGAATCGACGAAGCATGACCTTTCCGTTTTAAAAATAAGCATGACCTTCCATGGTTAAGGACTTTGTAAAGAACGGGTCTCATATTTCAGTGTCTTTCAAGTTCTTCTTTTTCTTCTCAGTACCATATAGCCCCTTGTGGGACCATAGTGCGTTAACTTAGTCGTTTATAGGCAATCTCGAGTCAACGTTACATTGCATATCATTTCGGAGTGTATATATAATGTTGTAAGCACTACATATTCCCATTCAAATGTACGGAAATTTCGGACCACGCCGAGATTCGATCTCCGGACCTCTAGATTACTAGCATCGTAGAGTGCGACTCAACCAAGTGAGCCACAGAGTGGGTCTTTCAAGTTATTAAATAAAAATTTATTTTTTAATCATACCAGCAATAAAATTTAGCCACTGTTAATACTTTGATAAATTTAGAGGAAATCTTATTAAAACCGTTAACCATATTTCAATCAATAAAGGATTTATAAATATTCTAACGATGCTACTTTGCTAAGATGAAAGTGACAGACGAAACAAACTGATTTCGCAAGTGGAATATGCAGTCCGAGATGCAAAAAATGCACTGAAAATAGTCAAACTACGCTCTAAAAGGCAGATATTAGAGACCAGTTGAATGTAATCAGAATGCAGAAGAAAATCATTCTCATTTCTGTTTTAAAAATTTGACTCTAAAATTAGAAAAAAATGGAAATAGCATGCGTGGCAGTCCACCAGTAAACTAGGGTCGCAGATGTGTGAGTGACATCCAATTTCCAAGATATAAACTGCTGCTTTGTTGAGGTGTTGAGATCAACAGCACGCCCAGCAATGTTATTTATCCCCATAAATGGATACTTGTTTACAATCTGAGCGACATCATAGTCCGCCACGTAGCTCGTGAGTTCGAAAAACACCATAAAATGAATTCGTTCACGGTAAGTCTGAAATCGATGACCCTGTGCACCAATCCAACCACAAGCCAGGCTACTCTAAACTTTGCTAACAATATTTCTGCGACCGGAAATTTCAACTCCTACGAAAATCATGATATTGAAAAAAATTTGGGCTTGCCCCCCCCCCCCTAACCGAAATCCTGGCTACGCCCATGGCCAGATTTCTATCCAACTCAACCTTTCTTTATGCTCATCGAGTGCTGATTGGTAGAGTGCTGATTGGTAGAACTGGTTATCAACGTAGTAGGGATGTCAAAAACCGGGCCATAACCCGGTTTTCGGTTTTTCTCGGTTTGTTGCATAGCCGGTTAGACCGTCCGGTTTTAACCGGGCTCAAAGTACCGGTTTTTCGATTAACCGAGTCTTTTCATTTATTTGCTTAGAATTGTAGTAAAAACACACTCCTAGTGGTGGTATTCGTATCGTATGCAAAATAAAATCAAGATACATAGGGTGCGCCAGAGAAACTAACTTATTTGAAAAAAAAACTTCTGAGCGGTGAGTTAGGCGGGTAGATGGGAGAGAGAGGGCGTATCTGGAGAGGGAAGTTCGCGAGCTTGTTTCCCATTCTAGCAGTGTTACCAGGTTAGGGGAAAATCCCCTAAATTTAGGGTTTTTTCAACCTCTTAGGGGGAATTTCAGGGTGATAACATTTTTAGGGGAAATTTTAGGGGGAACCTAAAGAACCTTAGGAAGAATTTGGGGCTTACTTTCCTAACACGAATCAGCAAATTCCATCAAAATTGGCGTCAGCGACAGTCGCTTTAACTTTTCAAATTTGCTGGTTGAACCAACAAATAAAATTGTTTACTTGTCCTGTACCTCCAGAATATCCTCGATTCGATATCGGTGGGAGATATTGTGGACATATTTATATATTGGGGAGTTTAACATCTTCTCTTATGAAACTGGTACGCGTTTTTTAGATTGCTAATAAATATGTAAATAGAAAATTTGTAATAATGTGTTCGTTTAGCAATTCGAGTGACTCCTTTTTCTCTCGAACTATGTATTTTAGGAGCAATAAGAGAATGAGCTATCCTCAATTTGACTTTTTTCATTTTTCTTTGATTATAGTTGGCTACGGACGGAAAATTCCCACTTCGATTAGCCCAACTAAGAGCTACAGCTAGTAGCTGTCGTCGCTTCGCCTGTAGACCGATATATGTTTTCGCGGTACCATTAGACCCACACATGAAGCGTCTGAATCCATTTTTTGGATTCTTTGTTCTGTTAAATTCATACATTTTCTTTCATTTTGACAGAACGAAAATCAAAAAAAAAAATTGATTCGGTTTGATCGTGTGTGCTGCATTACGCCTCGTATCCTCGTCTTCATATCACAATTTGCGCTCAGCATGAATCCATTGGTCACAACCCCTGGCTTATGTCGATTGAACAGGGACCATAGCTCACCTAAAAACCTTTCATTTGCGACGCCATTGTTAACATACCGATTGATATGCTGCAAAGAGTGGAGACGAACTTCAAAAGTTCACTTAATCAGTGTATGCACAAAGGGGGTCGCCATTTAACCGATGTCATTTTCATGACTGTATGAAAAAAAGTTGGAATATTGTATTCTCTAAGAGAAAGAATTCAAACCTACTTTTGTTTTTATTGACCCTTCAAATATGTAAGTTTCTCTGGCGCTCCCTATAGTCATAAGGAGAGTGTTCAAAAATATGTTTAAGGGCTGTAATTTGAAAACGCAATTTTTTATAGGGGACGAGTAATAGAATTGCTGACTGAAAAATCAAGAAAATATGAAAAATTGTATGAATTTGAAAGAGTTTTTTTTTCGGTTTTTACCGGATGATCAAACAACCGTCCGGGATAAAACCGGTAGAGAAAAAAAAAACGCAAATAAACCGATTAACCGTTTTGAAAGTACCGGTTTTCGGACTAACCGTCCGGTTTTTGACATCCCTACAACGTAGCCTTTTTAACATGATGAACTTGAGAACGTCAATCTGAGGAAGTTAAAATATGAAAACCCGTATGAACGAATTGAGAAGACGTATTGGTCATATAGTCGTTATGAAATGAAATGCGCTTAAGAAAGATTTAATACAAAAATAAAAATTGCGCAAATATCGCTCTGTCGTTTTTGTCAGATAGCCACATTTATATATGTATGTATTACTTTACTAGACGAAACACGTTATTTAAATTTTAGATCAGATCAGATAGGACTCCGGTCTGGGTTGTGGTACTAAGTCGTTAGTGGAAAAATATTCTGCCGGTGAAACACTCTATTAATTACTGGACAAATCCATCTAAAGACAGTATACGTCCCTAGGGTTTCAGCAATGCCAATTTAACCCTTTCCCGGACAGAACGTCTATAGACGTCCAATTTTGAGCATTTGACATACAAATCGTGTCAAATTTTGGCGTTGTGTCCGGCAATGAGTTAAGCCCCCTATAGTGCCTAAATATCAGTAATCTCACGGAGTAATACTATGTAAAATGAACTGAAATGAGAAACCAGGGTATATCAAGAAGCAGACTCTAAGTAAACTAATATTGTTAATAAATCCTGGGCTTTTGTTCATTTCAGGCTGTAGCTTCTTTAAATTTTATCTGTTTCCTGAGGTTCTTGACGACTAGCTGAGGTCACGATACAATAACATAATGACTTCCTTCCAATAACAGTGACTTCCTTCGGGTGCTTGCTTTACTAAAAAGCGTTTGGTGCTGAGTTTGATTTTGGTAAATTTTTCGAATGCCATTAAACACAACTTTAAAAAAAACTAATCCTAACAATTTTGTTTGCGAACGCAAAAAACACCGATTAAAGAGCAATTTTATTATCATGCCAGCTAAAACTAAGTAACGGTTTTATTCCTGCAATTTAGTTGTTAGAGTTGCAGTCCTTTGTCAGTAACGCTCTCGAGCTTATTACCATGAATTCACGAATGTTTTAGCCTTTTTCACCGGAAATAAGTTTCAGCTTTCATGTACTTTTCCGTCTATAAAGTGCTACCCGAAATTCCGCCCACTCTCGACCTGGCGCTGATTATTGTCCCAATTTTACGCAAGAACCTCCAAGAAAGGCACTCCCCTGAAGTTGAACCTTTATTAATTTTTAATATCATTATAAGCAAAAACATTTATAATTTATGGATTGTTCTGATGATCGTTGAGTTGAGTTGCGCCTCTCCGGTGCAGATTATAATACTTAGAGATCCGAGCTTCATCATACCCCGAAATTGAATGTTTTGCTACTATCCTAGAATCTGTAGCTCACTTATGCATTTTTCTTACAAATTAGTAAAAATCAATGTTTTTTAAAAGAACAGTGACCCAAGAATCTATCAGACAAAATTTCCTTATGATTTCGGATTTGGGGACCCCCTTTGCTTGGGGGCCCGTGTTTGACTGAACACATGGAACAGCGTACGCTACGCCACTGTTGAGAGGAGTGAATGAGTGCATTCAGCGAGCACATATTGGAAAGAGCTACTGGAAAGTGTTCTCTCCCCGCGTCCCACTCACCCGCTAATCGGTCCACATTCGATGTATCGAAAATCTCCCCTATTTAGCGTTGAATTGGAATGCTACATTTAGATGTGTAGCTGCTGCTTGGACTGCTCGATCAACTGTCACGCACAGCTGCTCGACCATCAATACTGGAAATTGTTTATTCACAGTTCAGCAGAAAAATGTCATTTCTGAGCCAGGTTTTAGTTAACGTTATAATATTGTGCGATGAGAGTACGTATTTTGAAAGAAAATTTGCAGTTTTAGGTTTTTTGAATTTTTGATTGCCGCAATGTCTGCGGATGTATCAGCTGGTTAGAGAGAACTGACGTTTCATGTAGCAAGTCCATTCAGCGAACACAAACTTAGCAGTTTTCCAATTTCTTGTGGTGGGGATATGTAGCACATCACAATATGTGCTCGCTGAATGCACTCAATGTCAATTAAATCCAATGTAAAGAATGGAGTTGTGAAACATGAAACCATACCAGAAAAAAAATGTTTTCAGTACTATGTGCAATCAAAAAGTTTTTGCAACCCTTGCTCAATCTAATAGGCAACGCAATTCCCATATTTATTCTCCCTGTATATCTCATTCAAATAAACTTCAGAAATAATTTCCTACCAAAATTTGAAAACGTTCCAATAATTGAATTTATTTTCAATACGCACACAATCGGCCGGTCTGTTGTGTGTGCTCAAACTCAAGACTTAAGGACGAAGAAAAGGACTTTTAGGGTATATTGCCTCATTTGCCTTTTTTCTTTCCTCTCCATGTTGTGACTGCTTCTTTCGCTCTGCTTTAGGGTTACTCGTCTTCCGGTTGCTTTTTGCACGAATGCCGACGTCTTTCCTACTGAAATGTTGTTGCTCACTTTTGTGACACAACAACTTTCTGTTTACGACTATCGAGAAAAAAACGCATGAATGAAAGGCAAAATATCGCACGCCAGAAAGATGCAAAAATGTTTGACTATAGTTCCTTTGGTGCTCTCCTTTTCCTCGCAACTCCCAGGCGGGATAACGACCAACAACGATAAGAAAGAAAACTTCTTTGGGGGAATGCCTTTCCTTTTCAATTCGATTTGAAGTTCGCGAAAGGGCAGCAGAAAAAAAATTATGAGAAGAGTTCGAAAAAGAAAATTATGATGGAAGTATTTTTCAGTATCTTTTTATGGAAAATATCTTGTGCGCTCTGTATTCTCGCACTGTTGTATTGCCCTTACTCTTTTCCTTTATTTTTTGCTGACGGATACTATTTCTGAGTAGAGCACAACTATTCAAAATTCGAAGGAGATGATAAGAAATTTAATCAAAGCAGGAATATGAAATAAATACATTAAAGTTGATTTATATTGACACGGACAAGAAATACTTGTTTTTGGTTGGTTCTTTGGTAAAAATATATTTTTTTTTTGCTACAAACGAGGGACATGGGAAATACGCTTGGTCTTCATCGTACAGCTTATACAACTCATGCTGCAGCTTCATGTTCATGCAGTCCAGTCCAACTACGATTGCATTACTGGGCGGACCGTAAAAATCAGTTCCTGAATTTCGTTGACATTTTCTCTTAATCGGCTGGAATGGAAACCTATTTCCGACCGTATCATCATCACAATAACAATTATTGGGTGCTACGCAGTACGCACCGACTGAACCTGCAGATAAATTTGCGATTTTATCAGCCACTTGGCGACACCTTTGGTTGAGGTCCCAGGCAGCGCCCGTAGAGAGAGGGGCGAAACGCTCAGGCCCGTGTTTTTCAGGGGCCCGGAAATTTTAAGAAAATAAAAAATACGCAATCAATCGGTATTCAAGAAAGATTTCTTGCTTTTGGGGATTGCATTTAAAAAACCGGTCCGGCAGTCGCCAATTTAAGTTTTCCAACTTAAGAAAAACCTAATATTTCCCTGGACGATACAACGTAGGTAATACAAAGCCAAATACTCCGAAGAAAAATCCGAATGCTGTTTACTCGCCTTGCGTAGCTCACACTTTGATTTACGTGGTGGAGACTCCGCAGAATGTTGTCCCGGGGAATAAAATTTTTCGGAGTAAACAAAAACAAAACATTCAGCGGCAGGCGGCAGCCCACAAAACGCCAGGCAATTTTAAGATATACCGAATTCCCGGCACAAAATTGTTTTGATGGCTTCAATTTGGTCGAAGATATTAAATATGCTTAATGGCCTTCTTCAGGTTAAGGGTGTTACGATTGAAGTTGAATTTATAGGTCTAGAAAGCTTACTGTCTGATTTACGACTCACCAGAGATCAATGGAATCTTATTGTACACGAATGCAAAACTATTGGTATAATGTCCACTCCATCGGACATTATACCAACGTTTCCTGAGTGAATATGGAGGATCCTGATCGAGGACTTCATTTTAAAAAGATTTTGGTTATCATTCATTAGATTATTGCAGGAATTACCAATCGCTTTAACGCGTTGCGAAATTTGAATGCCGTATACTCATTTTTAGAGCGATTTAAAACGATGGATAAATCTGGGACTATAAAAGCTGCAATTTTTTTCATAGAGTACGAGTCCAACGTTTCACACAAATTGGAATATGAAATTGTTCCTCTAAAAATTTCAGTCCCGGGCCCGGAATTTTCCCTCGACGGGCATGCTACCAGCCAGGGGTGATATTAAAATTATTATGGGGGATCTTAACGCCAAAGTCGGTGCTGACAACTTAGGCTTGGAACAACTTGTGGGTAGAGATACTGACATTTGGTTTTTTTTACGAAATATGTATGTAGATCCAAATTTCCGGCGAAAATTGCTAATTTTTGCGAATATACATATATGGATGCGATATGTTCTATGTTGTACTTCCACGAAAAAACTTTCACCACAAATCAATTATAGGAGATAATTTATTTTTTTTTTCGCGGTAATGAGAAGAGAAGTGTGTACATGAAGGAAGTTCTCGAAATCACAAGCACGATGACATGCCAAACACCGAGCAAGCTGCTTAGTAAGAGGTTTGATGAATGATCTTGGTTTTCTACAATACGATATTTCTCGTTGTTGAAATAAACTGCATAAAAACGAGAAAATGTGCGTGCCTCTGTCTCAATTTTGTACGGGGGACCCTCAAGAAGTTGGCGGGAGGGCCCGAGTGGAGCTGTTCCGCCACTGCTCACACGTCCTGTGTGAGTGCAATATTCTAGCCGAACGCAGCTGGAAAGAATTCACAGTGGCCTATCCAGAGACGATCGACATGGCTTCGTTCTCAAATAGCTAACTATTATCCTTTCTTAGCGCGATTTACCTTGATCGTGAGGCATAGGTTTTCCTAGGCGCTATAAAATTGTATTTCTAAATATTACAAAATCTAGGTATTAACAATTAAGTTCTTTAAAGGCTAGGCTCAGAGCAAGTTCCTCTTCATGCGATTTAATTTCAAATAAAAGCTCTGTGGAATCGGTTACATGCAAATGAAGTCGCAAAGGGGTCAGTCACTAAATGATTGGCTTTTTTTATTTTTTAATAATTCAAACCATAAAGAAAGATCACACTCCAAGATCTGTTCTTTCTTTAAACATTTGATCACGGACAGGCGACTACTGCCAGAACCTTAAACCTTAATCTTAAGCCGGTTTTTTTTAATTTTTTTTAGCTTACTTTAATTTTCAGGGAATTGCTAAAAATGCAGCTTCTTGATCTTTCGCCTTTCGGTGAAAGTGATTGAACATTTATTGAGAAATTAAGATGGGTTTGGACGTGTTTAATTCAATAATAAACGAGTGCAAAAGAATTTAGTCACCCAAGAAAAAAGAGTTGTTAACCAAGATAAAGTGAAAGTACATGCCGATTTTTAATGGAATCAGAGATCGAGGTCGGTTGGTAACTCTTCACCTCTGATAGGGGAAATTATGTTGGAAAACCCGAAGAACATAACCCAAAATTTAAGGTAAGTGACGGTTTTCTCTAGGCATGTTCCTAACACCGGTACATCGGGTTTAAACCGGTGTTTAATCAGCACTGGTACCAATATTTTGAAGTACCTACCGATATCCCAGGTGCTAAAAAAATGACCGTTAATTGGCAGGTGCTAAAAAACAGGTCATGGTTAAAACAAAAATCGTACTTGAAAAAATACTGGGCCATGGTTGAAAAAAACGGTACTGAAAAAACGGCCCACGGTTGGAAAAACACGGTGTTTAAAAAAGCCGCGGCTGCCGGTGCACCGGGTGTGGTACCGGCTACAGGGTGCTGAAGAAAACCGGTACCCGATACGGAAATCTGAATACCGAACAGGGTCTAGTTTTCTGAACAATTTCAAAGCCCAGTTTTTTTTACATTGCAAATATTCACATAAGCGGATACTTATCAAAGACGCACAAAATCTAATTTCCCAAAATGGAGTCCCCTATGGAAAGTTTGGTTTAGGAGCCGATCGCAGAGGAGGTGCTATCCTTTAATTTTAAGTGGCTTTGAAGTACAATTTATAGGCCTGAACTAATGTACTGCACCTGACATCACTCTTGGTATTGCCATCACTATGACAAACTATGTATACACACCTGAGACTTTTGGAAAAATTTCATAAAAACGATTCACTTTTTTATTAAGTACATACATACATTGTTTCAAGGATAATACATTTCACTCGCATATGCTTTACTCTACACCTGCCAATATGCTAATATATATCGTTGAAAGTTCCCACCTGATATACATATTTATTACTTCCATCAAATCCATTTTCATCGTCTGCCCTTCACTGGCAATACGCCCGTATTATTAATCATTATTCCGGAGAAGAAAACCAAAAATTGGAGGCGACATCAAAACGGAAAATAATAAATCTTTATCAGCACTTCTGCGTTATTGTTGGGAATTTTTCAAGCAGAAATAAAGACAAACAAGAATCCAAGCAAGCGTACAGCCGGAGCAAACAAAACATTTGTAGGCTCCATGTTTATCCAACTTCCATTAGATACATAAATTATTGTAGTCTAGCAGGAAGTGTATCACTTCGATTGCCCCCGGAACTTTTTCGATATGTGTGTATTTTCAGTCCAACTCCACTCCGCAGCATCCCCCATTACTGTTGTACGAGTTTATGTTATTCTACTTCAGCAAATTTATTTACTTTTCGTCATTTGGTATTGTTTTGCTTGTTAGATGATTTTTTTAAAGGACGCACACAACCACGACGAAAAAATGTAATTATGATTAGGCCAGGCCAGGGGTGTCAAACTCAAAACCTGGCGCGGGCCAAATAAGAAACTCCTCAGGTTTAGGTGGGCCGCAGGAGGAAAATTTCATAAACTTTTATATAATCGTATTAAGTTGATTACAGAATATTACTTTTAAAATATGACAGAAAGTCTGGATTACTTTAGCGCAGTGGTGATCCAGTTCGTTCTCCCCTTGCGAGATCTGCTGATCCTGCCCCCCCCCCCATGCCATGGGCAAGGAATGCTTTAATTTTGACATAAGTTTTATCCAGGAATCCATTGCCGCAATTTAAATTGTTTGAACATTTGTTTGTTGGTGCAGCCCATATTTTGAAACTACTGAATATTAGGAAGTATTATTTAAATTTCATGATTTCCGCATCCTGAATCATGAGTCATGAGCAAAATTGATATTGATATTACTGGAGCGACCAAAATCCGTAAATTTTATTAAAAAAAAAAACATTTAAGGACTAATCAGCCGTATCAAGAGATTTTTTATTTTTTTCTCGACCTAAAATATTATCAGCGGTGTTCATCAAATGGATTTTGTAGCAGCAAATATAGACGAAAATACAATTTTTGCTATTTTGCAAAGCTTTGCAACAAACGCTTACCTCCTGGTGTACATATTTCGAAAGAAGTTCGCAAGAAAACCATAATAAATTATGGCAAGCAAACACTAATTTATTAATGGTATCAATATTAGAGTTGTGCCCGCGTCCCCCTTCCCTAGCCGCCACGCCTCCCTAGGGGGCGCACCCCCCGTTCGGGAATCACTGTCAGCGGCTTCGGGATTATCCGTGAGAACTTCCTCCTTTAGAAAATGGACTTAACCCTAGAGAGATAATCTACGTCGAATCGACGTACAGAAATTTTTCTTTTTATTATATCTCATAAGTGAAGCTTCATAATTTGTTGGTTCCAAGATTTAACTCAATTCATGTCTGTAGGCGTAATTACGTGGCAAAAAAATTAGCTTGGGTGCCACACAGCCTAAGATATTGGGGGGTCATAAGTCAAATATACGTCGAATCGACGTATGATTATCTTTAACGTCAGTAAAAACTGTAGAACAAATTTGTACTGGAAAATATTTTATTTCCCCCGAATTGACATTTTTATAAATCTTCATAATGTGGATGTGTATTTACTTGGATATAACCACTAAAAGCTTGTTTCGATAAAGATATCCTTTATTTTAATCTATTGAAAGGACAGCCCACTTTCTACTAGAACCACTTTTTTAAAATTAATATTATATACACAAACAAATGATAATTTTGCAAAACCATGAGTTTAACAGATTAATATTAAATACAAATGATTATATATCTACCTTTTAACAACATGTTACTCTTAACAAAGAAGTTATAAGGATGTTAACTCGCAACACGTCGAATCGACGTATGATTATCTTTTCAGGGGTAAAAAATATGATTATCTCTCTAGGGTTAAAGAACATTAAACAATTAAGACAAGAAGCGAAAACGTGAAAATATGATTTAGCTTCAAGTAACCACTTTTTGTGAATAACGTGATTTGCGTCAAATTTGGGACATACGATAAAAAAAATTTAGCACCAGTCATCCAGGTCACCCAAAATAACAAAATAGTCAGATTAAATTAATTTAAGCAGAATGGTGGCTAAAAGAGACAATAATTTGTTTGTGACCGGTACAAACTCATGCACCAATACATGATAAGTACATATGGATGTGTCTAAAAATCAGGCACTTGTGATTATTATGTTGTAATTTCACATCCAGGTGGTTTAGTTAACAATTCCAAGATTTCTGTAGTTTTTAAAGCTTTGCGGTTTTACCAAATAAATCTCAATTCATGTTCGCTAAAGCCAACCAATTTGTTATTAACTGCATTTCGGAACAGAACAGTTTCATGTATTGTCCTGTACGAAAAAGATGAGCTGTCTTATAAAATCAAATAACCGACCTAAAATTGTTGGTAGTATTTGGAGAAAAAATCCTAAAATAATCTTGCATAAGCCACTGACGAGTTTTAGTAATTTTTGTAGACTTGAGTTCAACGGCTTAATTTGTTCACCTTACCAATTTCAACATTTTTGTATTGATACACATTGTGCTGCGTCGACATGGCCGCGGGCCGCACAGAACTGCAAGGCGGGCCGCATGTGGCCCGCGGGCCGCGAGTTTGACACGTCTGGGCCAGGCGGTTTACTTGTCTTGTTAATATTAATAAAAGGAATTCTCGGTATAGCTTTCATTTTTTTAATAGGACGTAGAGCTTGGTATTGCATACATTAGTAAGGATAATGAAATTATGGTCCTTTTGTAGAGAAAGCCTTGTGGTTGGGCAGTTAAAATTTATAGGAATTCCTTTATAACAATAATGCGAGTACATATTTCGCATTCCAGTTGAAGCGAATATGGGTCGTGTGCTGGTTCAGTCCCTTTTCAGAGGGCTGCATTAGACATTATTACCATATTAATGGGTTATGGCAATAGTTAGTAATGGTAACAATAACTCAACAAGAGATCTGTTTGTGAATTTTAGATAGTGTGCATAAATTGCAAATTTTAATATGATTTGACATTTTAAGCACAACAGAACACATTCTAAAACCTCAACCGCGCATTCCGTCGCCCAGGGCACCAAATTTTAGGAGCAGCTTTTTGGCTAGCACTCGAATAAAAAAAGTTTGAAAAAAAATCAATATCAACTTCGATTTAGTCAAAAGTTCTGCGGTTTTCCGTCTACAGATGGAATGAATGATGAATGAAGGGGGCGAAATAAAATAAAGAATCAGGGTAAAAACGTGTTAAAGATTATTAAGGTTAAAGTTGTGTTTTGAAGATGCATTTTCCTTGTTCCACAATTCATACGAATCCTAAAATGCAAAGTAAGAGCTGCCGAAATTTTACGTTTGTAATGTTAGCGGGATACCTACATAATCCCGAAAAACAAAATCCCGCCCGTTCATAATCCCGCTTTTTCCAAAAAATCCCGCTTTACGTTATCCCGGCATATGCAAATCCCGCCATTCCAAAATCCCGCCATTTCAATATCCCGCTATTAAATAATAAAAAAAATCGCGTCAAAACACCGCCAATTTTTTTTTTATATTTAACAAAAAAAGATATGCTTTCGACTTACCAATTATTTACGTTAGTTTATGCGTCAAGATTCTAAAAAAATCCGTTTTTTCATAGTCCTCTTTAGTTGAAAATCACTGCGTCTAAAGGTATTTTTGCCATGGATATAATTAATTCCAAACGAGTTAATTTTCAATTTCTTACATCAAGCTTTAATTTTGAAATTCCGAACAAACTCGATAAGGCCTTGCTGAACTGCGATGAATTGCGTTTAAGAGCATGAATGATAGCTGATCGTTGGCTGGGTTTTAATTCAAAAACTTATCAAACGCATTCTCCTGGGCATCTTCTTTCAAATGATAGCCAGCTTGCTCATATAACGACTACTTGCAAAAAAATGTCCTCGATGTTCGATATAAGGATCGCTCCAAAAGAATTCAGAATTCCTGCATTGGCATTATGGGGAACTCCTCTTAACAAACCTTGTCTTTTGATAACCATATTGACTATACCATACCACTTTCAGGGTGAAAAAGGACATTTAGTCCTGAATGAAATGACCAAAAGAATTCAATTGTATCTTGCTTCGCTTGCAACTACCACTCCAATTTTGTCAAAATTTAGTTTTAGACCAAGGTTGCAAGGTTGCTACTGATGCTAAAAAGGAAAAATTTCAAAGTTTCATAATAGGACTAAAAGTTATGCTGCGGCTGCAGAAGGACAAAATTTGCCTTGAACGCGCTATTCTCAGCATTCTCTTTCTTTCGACACACATTTTGACTATTTATCCTCTTTTTGCAAAAAAAAATCCTTTTTCCACCTAAGGATTGCCCGAAAAGGATTCAAAATACTTCCATTAGTATGGTGGGGAACTTCTTCAATAAAATCCAAAAATTTAATACCCATGTTGCCCACACGTATCTTGACGAAAAAGGATATCTCGTCCTAATTGATTGATGCAACAGTATTACGATGGAAGCTAAATATTATTTTAACTTTCCTATGAATTGGATAGTAGTCGCAGTTAAATATTGACATTTACATTCATTAAAACGAGGTTCTTCTTCTTCTTTTAGAGCTGTGGAAAGGTGTGGAACCGCCGGGCATCTATGTGGACTCGAGTTATTGTTCGTCGATGTTTACGCCCGTGATGTCAAGGGATAAAAACATATCTGCTGCGATAGGGTTTTCCCACAGTGAGATAGGGGCTAGGTCAGCGGGCATTGAAACAAATTACCCACATCGTGAATAGCGCCAGCGCAGTTTGGACAAATGTTTTAGATTTCCGGGTTTAAGCGAGAAAGGTACGAATTTAGGTGCGAACAAAAGCCCAACAGAAGTTAAGGTAATGTCGCTCTGGCTCTCGGGAGCCTAACCTCCTCAGGCAGGATAGGTGGTGGACGCACTGAAAGGACTCTATTCGCACCTAAACTCACAATAGACCGACTCACTTTTACAGTGTGAATCTCTGCACTAGCAGCTAGGTATGCATCTTCATCGTAAGAGTCCCGCTTGTATTCCTGGACCTCTCTCTCTAGGTCTCGTAAACCACGCCTGACATGTCGCGGTGGAGGAATTCGGTCCATGAGACTGTGGTTGGGATGATCCTCACGGTAGCAACAAACACGATACTGTTTTGATAGTAGGAGATTGTGGTCACTAGATGTAAGTGATCCTGGGCAGACATCAGGAGGCAACCTGTGGCTGTGCGTAGAGCAGCATTTTGGCAGACCTGAATTTTGGACAAGTTTGTATCACATAAACTATATGACCAAACTACATAATCAGCGGCTGCTCGACCCACCGCTTTTTAAGTGACTAGCATGCTTTCTTTATCTTTGCCCCAGGTGCTACCAGCTAGTGCTTCAAGGATTTTGTTCCTAATGCGCATCTTTTCGCAAACAGATGCCGCGTGATGAGCTGACGTCATCATGCTTTCTAGGTGAAGCCCGAGGATTTTAGGGTTAGCTACAGGCTACAGTAGAAACTGGATTGTTGCCAATACATACATCAAGCTCCCACCAGCAATCCCCCGACCAGGTGGTAACAAATGTGGCAGAAGATTTAGACGCAGATATGGTGAGGTTTGGGCTTTGGAAGAAAGACTGTAATCGCCCAAAATAGCGATTAATTAGGAGGCGCATTTCATCCTTATCCTCCCCTGTGGCGGGCATGGTGCAATCGTCTGCTTAGGAAATCACTTCGATTCCTTCCGGTGGTGCAGGAAGGCCGGACATGTACATATACGTTGAACAGAGTGGGGGAGAGTACCCCACCCTGTTGAACTCATAATTTGATTTTCTCAGCTTAGAACGTTTGCCTCGAAGGAAGGCCGACCAGATAGTTGGCAATCCAACGGATCTTTTGTGCAGGAATATGCATATTCAGCAGGTTCGCGAGAAGCATCGAGTGATTGACCTTATCATATGCATTTTATAGGTCAATTGCCACAAGAATAGATCTGTGGCAAGGACGTCGCTGGTTTAGCCCGTCACGGATGCGTGTAGTGATCGCATTGAGGGCAGTGGTAGTACCATGCATTTTCCTGAAGTCATGCTGCTGGGGTTCTAGGTTAGCATGCTTGACAATAGTGGGGTGAATAAGGGCCTACAGCGACTTTGTGGCAGGAGACAGTATCGCTTTAGATCGGTAGGATTCGCCAAGACTGGCGCTCTTCCCTGGCTTGAGACCGGGGACATTCCGTCCTGTTTTCCAGATTTCAGGGATGGCAAGCGTAGAGATCGACAAGTTAAAGACTGGCGTGAGATACTCAATGACTGGAAGGTCGAGATGTTTCAACATGTCCATCGAAATGCCAGCGGGTCCGAGGGCCTTGGAGTTTTTAGCATTCTCAATGACTTTTTTAACCAGGTCCGCAGTATACGATGGTATAGTGTCAATATGTCTGCTGCGAATCGATTTTCTAATTTTACACTTAAGGCCATCAGTCTTGGGGTGTTCAATAAATTGCTTATTGAACAGGCTCGCGCAGTGAAGAGGATCGCTGGTGCTCTTACGGCCAAATTTTATGGCAATTTTGCCTTTTCCTTTCCTAGGATTGGATAGGTCGCGGACAGTAGACTATAGTGTACTGACACCTTCATTGAGGTTGCATTCATTGAGGTGCTCATTCCATTTCGCTATCACATCGGATAACCAACTGAATCCTGGGATCACCAGGGTGAGCGCGTCTGATGTTATCTCATTCATCGGCTAATCTGGCGGCACTAGTAGGGAAGTAAGGTTGAACTTTCGGAATACGTCCTGCGGCTATACGATTATAACGTGCCGCTGCTTTGGCAATGACGTTCTTAATGTTTCGTTCGGCCTTGAGAACGCTAGTTGGTGTAGGTAGCTCGATGAACTTCGCCGACGATTATGGTTTAAAACCGTCCCAATCAGCTTTCTTCTGATTGACAAACGTTCGCTTCACAGACTTTGTCAGGTTTGCTGGTTTATCAATTCTTATAATTATTCGGAGGTTATCGGACGAGAGAGCAATACGCGTCTCCCATGGAGTAGCACTAATTAGGCAGGCACTTACAATAGTTAAGTCAAGAGAACTACTACAAGTGCCTGTGACTCGAGTCGGCCAGTGAACAAAAAGGAAGCGTCAAGAGATTCAGAGAAGGCATCGTTGTGGACGTCGGGCGCGTTAATGACACCACTATGCTGGAGAGCATAGGAGAGGACCAATATCGAAACGATAGCCACAAGGGCAACTAGAGTAAGGTGGAACATACACATTAAAAATTTCGATATTAGTACTGATGAAACTGAGACTTGCATTTCCGCCATACAGTCGACATCTACATCTAATACACAGCGTACATTACTTGTGTATTAGGAAGGCAAGTCCACCTCCAGGGTGAGAATCATTCCTGGCTTCTGGTCTATCTTTACGCAGTAAAACGTAATCAGTTAAAATGCAATAAGGACAGCGGGGTGAAAACTGGTGGAGGGGCTAGCTAGGTCTAGCATTCCTGATCATATTGTTTGGGGGTGATGGGGCAGCCCGATGTCGCCCTGAATTAGAGATGTAATGCTCCCAATATGACGAAAAAACACATATCTCGAATCCACACATATACACAGACAAGCACCACCTTCCTGTATCGAACCTTCAAGGCTCTTGTCAGGGAGGCGTTGTGGAAACTCTTAGTCGTTTACGCGTTGAAAACGGGTGTGGTCCGGCCCCAAGAGGCTCTAAAAACCTAAAAACTTAACCACTTCCATATAAGGAAATTATTGAAAATAGTATTTCGAGAAAGGCGTCCGCCTGAGAAACCCCGCAAAGAAAGCGATATCAATGGAAGTTCCACTTGATGGACCCAAGGCCAGAGGCAGACCGAAGAACACCTGGATGTGTCAAATGAAAAAGCAACAACAACGCATTGGTCTCGGCGATGACACGATCCAAGATAGAGCTGCATGTAGAAATATGCTGAGATATTACCACAGATCAGATATATACCTACTCTATGATATTACCGCCAAAACGGGCGATGTGCCTACACTGCAGGTCGAGCAACGCGAAACCATGTGTATCGGTGTAAAGAACGAGGCAAGGAAGAAGAAGAAGTATTTCGACAAGAAACCCCTGGTAAAAAATGGGTTAACTATATACAGTGTACATAGACAATAGTTAACCCTTTGTTGTACAGTAATGTAGGTATGTTCACAACTGAGAATTCAACTTACAGTCAAAATAGCTAATGGCCTATTAGGACAAGAGAAATTCAATGACATGTGACATGGCAAGATAATTGAAGGTAAATAATAATATGCAACCTAAATGCATAGCGTTTGGTTATATCAAAACACTGTCAATAATTATGAAGACTCCTTCACTATCCATAGACACACATTATGCTTATGTTGGCACCCTACGCACACCATAGTTAGCCTGCTATATTCTCTTTCATTCCTAACTACATACTCGTATTCCACGAAACTATTTCAATTACACCAAAAATGTTTCATCATGGTACAATGACAATTATTAAACGTCGTCATTCATCAAATAATTAGCACCAAATGATGACATTTCCTCCATTGGCAACGTTCAAAACTCTTTCGACTGAACCAGAGTATTCTAATTTTCCACTCCGGGGCACATATCCCATTATCGTTGGTGTCTCGTTTGTAACTTGTGGCCTCCTCACAGAGAAAACTTCGTCGATGTAGTTGGTTACTGGGAGTTACTCTCACCAATTCAGTGGTAGTTTTGCCTATGTCTCTTCGTCTTTCATTTTGATTGCAACTAGACTTCATTTAACGGGACGCTCGAAAGGTTTCGCCAAAGTAGAGAAATGATGTTTTTCGGAACAATAACTCCTTACAATTACATTAAGCGGGAGCCATTGTTACTCTGTACTACAGTTAATCATAACTTCGGCGTTATCCTTATCATGGTTACGATGAAAGGCATTGTGACTACGTGATCCGGTTGGAAATAGAATGAAGAGCACGATTCTAGAAATATCTCCCCTCACTGTAATATTACCCAAACCAGAGCCCCCAAGCTGATATTTAAATTATTGTGCTTATAGCAGAAAATTTTCCCGTACGCATTACAAATGATACTGCTAGGGATTTTGTAGGAATGCTTTGCCATAGTCGCCTGACAGACAGAGTGAAACGTTACAGACACCACCAAAGAACGTCGCTTTACAAAACGGAACGAAGAAAAAGAAATTGGATTTATTTGTAGGTTCAGCTCAGCTCAGAAATGAGAAGAGTGAATGTTAAATAAGAAGCTTTCCGACAAGCTGTTATTTTTCCATCTTTTGTTAGATGTGATTCGACGGAGCAAATAATTGCAAATGTAGACAAATGACTTGTTCGAAACGCTAGATATTTTATTTGTCCTAGCGTTAGCCTACACACAGCAATCCAACCAGGGAATTCGAGGATGAGTTGCTTCTTGACGCACCGCATCGTCTGTGAAGCATCTAAGAGAATTTCTGAACAGTGGCGCAATAGTACAACACAAATAGGAAAACAACTACGCTATGAGTATATACACAGACTTAGACATTTCCAAGACTCCTTGTGAAATTTACACGAGCTTTCCGAGCGTCTTAATGGTTTACACAAGACAAAGTACAGTTTACAGTTGCTACTTCGTCTTGCAGATGTTATTAGCATACTAATTTTCAATTCTCTTTTAGCTTTTCAGGACTTTCTCGCCTTCGGTCGAGAATGATGTCCTCTAGTTTGTTTGATAATGTCTTCTCCTGGGCGGACTTTTTTCTGTTATATAAATATTTTCATCAGCTTTTCGGAAATTAATTCAAATTTTGTAAATTACATTCAAAAATGTTCTCGAATAGAATCAGAATAAAAAATATTGAAATACTTTCCTCCAGAGTACAAGTAAAGTTAGGATCACATCATCATCCGCCGATGAAACATGTTAAATATCTGGAGAATATGAAGGCTTTATGCGTGCAGCCGCCCTATTTTCAATATGAAGGATTCGGATACGTTGAAGAGACCTTTGAGTTAACTAAAACTTTTTTTAGGAATAAGTGAAAATTTGAATATTGTAAATATATTATAGAGCAGACGTGTCAAACTCGCGGCCCGCGGGCCACATGCGGCCCACCTCGCTGTTCTGTGCGGCCCGCGGCCATGTCGAAGCAGCACAATGTGTATCAACACAAAAATTGTGAAATTGCTAAGGTGAACAAATTCAGCCGTTGAACTCAAGTCTACAAAAATAACTTAAACTCGTCAGTGGCTTATGCAAGATTATTGTAGGATTTTTTGTCCAAATACCAACAATTTGAGGCCCGTTATTTCATTTTATAAGACAGCTCATTTTTTTTACAGGACAATACTAAGTCTCTTTATGAAACTGTTCTTTTCCGAAATTCAGTTAATAAAAAATTGGTTGGCTTTACCGAACATGAATTGAGATTGCCCGTCAAATTTAATTAACGTGTTTTTCTTGTAAAATAATTGTCAGCAGTAGTAAAATATAAAAACGATATAATAGCGCCATTAGCGCAATAGTGTTTCTTGTGGCAAACCTATCTGGCGCAGAACTTAACGACTCCACATGTCCGCTCAGTCCGAACATGGATTTTGGAGAGTGTAACGGACCGTTTTTGACTCACAGTTGTCTACATCAGAATTAATAAAAATAATATAATTAAATTTGTTTTTAGACGTCTGTGGGTCGGAATTACAAATATTTTTGGGTCACAAAGAATGAGAAGTGACGAACTTCAAGAGTTGGGTGCGAGATGTCATGGAGGTGACACGCGGGTGAGGATGGCGGTTAAGAAATAACGGAGTGACGGCTAGAGAAAAGATGAGGGGTCAGGATTGCTGGAGAAGAACAACGATGTGTCCTGGATACCTTCCAAAACATCCGGCCAGAAGGCGGAAACCGATTTTTGAACAGATAAGTACCGGTGTCAGTGTCTGTTGTGTTGAGTCTTGTTAGTTTTGTTGCTGTGTTGTTTAAAAATTGATTTCGGTCTTGCCGCCGCGTAATTTTCTTAAGCTCCCCGATGAATTGATGAATAGAGATCATCCGCGACGAAGTCACCACCCATTTTTTTTTTGTAATACCGTGATGGTTGCTACCGCGTAGAATCCCCCCCATTCCAGGGGTGAATTTTGATTTTAAGGGAGGCGCCCTACAATTTTCAATTCGGCCGCGGGCGCTTCAGGTCGGGTTTATTTGTAAAACATATTTAGTGGGTTTAGTTTGGCCGGGACCTGTCGCTATCCGGGTCTACGGAGCAGCAATAACCTGTGCGCGTCAGCTCTTTTTTAAACAGTTTCTCCCTCATTTTAACCCCTTTGTTCGTTAAGTGCACCCATAGGCATGCGACATCCTTTTTTTTGTAAAAGGACAGGGGCAACGAGTGGCGCAAACCCCGCCCGTATCTCCCGAACTGAGCTACAGCAAGCGCATGCCGCTGCTCGCTCGTTGAGGAGCCCTATCGCCATTGCCTAACCTGCACGGTTATAGAGCAATTGGCTCCGTCCCCTGGGCATCTTCAGATGGCCGGTCCTTTCATTACAAGAGGCGTAGCGTTTCTCACATTTCTTGTGTTCGAAAAGGGGCACCAACATTTAAAAAAAAATATCGGCAAAACTCAAAACTTTTCCGTACCTCCTAAAGGGCACCACAAACCTGACGATTTCTCGGCCGATCGATTGGGCAATCGATTGGCCACAATCGATCTGCCGCCCGTACAGCACATACATTAGGCAATTTATCGGGCGATCTGAAATTCACAGTCTCACGGTCCACAAAACACAACACAAAATAGCGAAAATTATATAATTTTTGGCGATGGGAGTTGGACATCCATTGCTACTTTTAATGGACAATGACCGCCACAACCACAGCATGAAGAACGACACAGTTTTATGTCAAAAATCAGCAACTGAGGACACATGAATGTCATCATGACAGCTTGTACGGAAAATTGTATTGACAATACGTTCCACACGTCAAATCAAAAACTTGAATCCAATTTATGACACCTTCCTATTTATCTCGCAACCAAAAAATTTGGTCGATCGATCGGAGGATCTGGAGGCTTCTAATACGTAAAAACGCCCAGAATCTTCTCTATTTTAGCGAAATGTACCAATATTTTTCAAGTGGTCGACACAAATAAAAATTAATCATTTTCCAGGAGAGCTAGATGAATTTACATGGCTATAAAATCTTGCTTTTTTGGTGGGCATGGACTATCATGTCGATTCCATCAGCCTGATTGAAAAGTTTATCAAATAAATTATTCTTTTCTAAGCTAAATTTATAGACTTAGATGTGAGGCCTTGACAGACAGACAATCCAGGTAGCTGTTTTAATGGACTGGGCCTTCGAACTCATGGGACCACTATACCAATAGCAGCCGCAGTTCGATTACCATTACTGTAATGTATGTAATGTAACCAATATTGAACGCACTCATTGTAAATACCAACTTAATGATAATTACGAGAGAGCCCTTCCGGTAGTCAGAGATAGAACCTCGCTTAAGCAGCATTGTAAGAAATAACCTCTGGAATAAAGTGAATTGTTGTTAAGTGAACAAGTCGTGTATTATTATGTAAAATACAACAAGTGGCGACGAGGAGAAAACGATTATTGCTAAATCCACGAGATACGAAATTTTGGAAAAATGTCGACTGGCGGAGAAAAGGCTACAACTGATGGTAAAGCAACACGTGTCGAAAATGTTGCAAAAAGGCCGACTGACGGAGAAAAAGGAGCAACTGAGGCAGCACGTGTAGGAATGTTAAAGGAATTTGATCATCTAAGTAATGACTGGGTCGTTTACAAAAAGAGGCTAAATCAGTATGTATCTGCTAACGAGATTTCATCCGACAAGAAAAAGGTGGCGATTCTTCTAACCATGTGTGCAGAACATACCTACAAGCTCTTAGTTGACCTGTGCTATCCAGAGGAGCCGGAGAATTTAATGTTCCAAAAATTGACCGATGTTATGGATACTCATTTGAAGCCTGCAATTTCAATTTTCGTGGAGCGATCAAAATTTTATGCGGCGGGCATGAGAAGCGAGCAATCCATCCACGAGTGGGAGCGGGAGGTTCGCCGTCTTGCTGTGACGTGCGGATTCGGCTCCGCACTAGACATCGTCTTAAGAGACAAATTCGTTATTGGCTTAAAGGACGGAGTTGTTAAGGATAAACTGTTTGCACAACAAGCAGAAGGACTGAGTCTTGCTAAGGCGGTGGCACTGGCGCTAGAAACGGAGGCAGCAGTTTTATCGGTAAAAGGAGGTTATATCGAACATGTGAATAAAATAGCTAAGCAGGTAAATCCCAACACGCAAAAATATAGTCCATGTAAATCGTGCGGTTACTCTAATCACTCATCAGCAAAATGCAGGTACATAAATTGTGTTTGCAATAATTGTGGCAAAAAGGGCCACTTACAAAAAATTTGTAAAAGTCATAAAGAAAATAAGAAAAAAATTCCTACCAATAACTATTTGCATTCATTGCCGACGAGTGATAGAGAGTTATTTACAATTAAATCCGATTCAATAGATCCCATATATTTGCAAGTATTAGTAAATGGGCTGGATGTAAGAGCTGAACTCGATAGTGGTGCGGCAATCAGCTGCATTAGTTTGGACTTGTACAATAGATATTTTCGTGAAGTGCAGATGACGGAAACAAAAATGAGGTTATTGAGCTACAACGGAGTAAATATTTCGCCGGTCGGACAATGCATTTTGAACGTCAAATATCGTAAAAAGGTAAAATCTGTCGTATTTTATATTATAAAAGGTGGTGCTTTGCCGTTGTTGGGAAGAGATTTTATGAAAGGATTTAACATTCAATTTAATATAAATAGTGTAGAGAAACCAGAAACGCAAATAATCAGTGAATATCCTGAAGTGTTTTCAAACGAAATAGGCACATACAAGTATGCGAAAGCAAAATTATACTTAGTTAGAGACGCGACGCCAAAATACTTTACTCCGCGAGCGTTACCTTTTAGTTTAAAGAAAAAGGTCGAAGATGAACTCTTGAAGTTAGAAAGTCTGGGTATAGTAAAGCGTGTGTGTAGCTCAAATTGGGGAACACCGATTGTTCCAATCCTAAAGCCTGATGGGTCTGTGCGAATTTGCGGGGACTATAAAGTGACCCTGAATCCTTCATTGGTGCAGGAACGTCACGCGATACCGCGAATAGAAGATCTTTTTGAAAAATTATCAGGTAGTGGAATCTTTTCGAAGATAGATTTGGCGTCAGCCTACCAACAAATTGTGTTAGAAGAGGATAGCCAAGATCTCACGACAATTTCCACACATTTAGGGTTGTTTAGGTACACGAGATGTCCTTATGGAATTAAAACTCTTCCGGCCATCTTCCAAAGGCACATCGAAAGTGTATTAGCAGGAATAAAAGGTGTCGCTGTATTTCTCGATGACATTCTTATTGGTGGATCGTCTATAACGGAACACATGAGGATCCTGAAAAGTGTACTAAACCGTCTAAGCAAACCAGGATTGACCGTTCGAAGCACGAAATGTGAATTTTTTAAAGAGTCAGTGCGATATTTAGGTTTTAAAATTAGTAAAAATGGGTTGCAAACATGCCCGGAGAAAGTGAGGGCAATAACCGAAGCAAAGGCTCCCGAGAATATAACACAGCTTCAATCATTTTTAGGAATGTTAAACTATTACAGAAAATTTTTACCTAATATTGCAGAAATGCTGCATCCATTATATCGTCTGCTAAAAAAAGATATTCCCTGGAAATGGACAACAAAATGTCAAAGTGTATTTGAGAAATCAAAACGAATGTTAGTGGAAGCAAAGGTTCTCGCTCACTACAACCCAGAATTACCGCTACAGCTGTCGGTAGATGCTAGTAGTTATGGAATAGGGGCAATCTTGTCGCATATTTACGCAGATGGTAGTATGAGGCCAATCGCATTTGCGTCAAGGGTGCTTAGCGAAGCTGAAGGAAGATATAGCCAGGTGGAGAAAGAGGCATTAGCCATTTACTTTGGGGTGAAACACTACCATCAGTATGTGTATGGCCGAACATTTGTCTTACATACTGATTGTAAGCCACTTACATCCATTTTTGGAAACAAGTCAGGCATTCCCCAAATGGCCGCACATCGGTTACAGCGCTATGCTCTTTTTCTGTCCGGTTACGACTTCAAGATAAAATACATTAAAAGTACGGATAATAATGCAGATTACTTATCAAGAAGTCCCAGTAGTACGGGTTGTGTAGATTTTTCTAATGAACAGGATATATTAGAACAGCCAATTTACGTAAATTACGTATTCCAGGAATCGGAATTACCAGTAACCCTTGCAATAGTTCAAGAAGAAACTAACAAGGAGCCAATTCTACGAAGTATAAACGAATGTATCTTGAACGGTTGGCCAGAAAAAATATCAGAAAACGATTTAAAGACCTATTATACAATGCGAAATGAGCTTTTTTGATTTTTGTGGCCCATTTATAGGAAAATACTTTGTAATAGTTATAGATAGTCATAGTAAATGGCCCGAAATTCTGGAGGTTAGAAATATGAATACGGAAACCACAATTGCCAAATTAGTGGAAATTTTCAGTCGAATGGGAATACCGAAGACAATTGTTTCCGACAATGCGAAGAGTTTTTTGTCTGCAGAATTTAAGCAGTTTTGTAAGCACTATGGAGTGAAGCATTTAACAGGAGAGGCATTTCACCCTGAATCTAACGGACAAGCAGAGAATTGCGTGAAAGTCTTTAAAAATTCGGTGAAAAAGATAATCAGGCAGAGTGAAAATAACATTTCCGAAGCCCTGAATAAATTTCTGTTAGATTACCGTACCACTCCACACTGCACTACAGGTGAAACACCTGCGAAATTAATTTTTGGCCGGCAATTAAGAACACGATTCGAGCTGGTCGTGCCAAGGATAACCTAAAAATCTAATGAGTATACTGCTACTGCAAATAAGGTAAAAGAAGCACAGGGGAGACAAATAGAGCACTACAGGGGTAAAAAAGATACTTCGTATAATCGGGGGGAGAGTATCTGGCTCCGCGAATATAGGAATAATAATAAGTACTGGATACCGGGAATTATCCAAGAAGTGCTAGGTAAGAGAACTTATGTGGTGAAGTTAGAGGATACGAACGAATTGCGGAAAAGACATCAAAACCAATTGAAAAGTAGGTTGAAACAAGTAGTTGTAGGATTATCCGATGATATAGGAAAAGACAGGAATATAACGTACCCCAGCATTAAAAGTAGCCCAATAGAAGTTGATCAACCGGATTTATTGCCAGGTTTAAAGAATGAGCATATTCCCAACAGCGACCAAAGCACTCCAGTATCCAGGCAAAAAATAGAATTACCAACTACCTCTATTGCAAAGTTCAAACGATGTCAGCCTGATAGGAAAGCCAAGCCCAAGTCTTTGAAATATACATAAACAAAGGCAAAGATTTGGAATCCATTGAAGGTTGATGAATTGAAGGAGATCGAAATTGAAAGACATTTTGCGAGTGGGATCATTCTGTTTATTTTGTTTAATTGTATTTTATTGGAGTGACTTAAAACAAATTAAATGAATTATTTTCTTTTATTGAATAAATAACTAATTTTAATGGCGGAGAATTGTAATGTATGTAATGTAACCAATATTGAACGCACTCATTGTAAATACCAACTTAATGATAATTACGAGAGAGCCCTTCCGGTAGTCAGAGATAGAACCTCGCTTAAGCAGCATTGTAAGAAATAACCTCTGGAATAAAGTGAATTGTTGTTAAGTGAACAAGTCGTGTATTATTATGTAAAATACAACAATTACGATTGAGCGAGTTCTATTTTGCAAATTTCAACGCTTACCGCTCTTTAGCTCCTGAAATAATAAAAATGAATGTAGCGCGGACATTTTTCGATTCGTTCGTGAACTTGTAACATTGTGACCAACGAATTTCACAAGTGTCCATTTCTACATGTTAATATTTTTAATTTACGTGACGCAGATTCTAAATTTTCATAAGTAATGCTGCTTGTGACGTCTGAAATGTCCTCACCTGTACATCGCGTAATCATTATTATGTGGTTCGTGGTGTAGCTGACAACCAATTTACATTACAGTCGAACTTTTCTTTCGCTAATGAGAATATTTCACAAAGGTATAAATTATGATGTATATTTGCAGTTTGGACATACGGTTCAAAGACATCCTACACTTTCGCTAATGAGAATATTTCACAAAGGTATAAATTATGATGTATATTTGCAGTTTGGACATACGGTTGAAAGACATCCTACACTGAAAAAAATGGTTTAGACTTTTTACCTAAAGTGAAGTAGTTGACTTAAATTTAGATAGTTTTACCAAAGAAATAGCTGATTTCTCTAATCTTCGTAGCTGAAAATACTATTAAATTCGTTCATTTAACCACGCAAGATTAGAAGATAAAGTTTAGTCAATTCTTCCACAAAAGTTGTTGATTGTACTATTCAAATATAAAATTTAACTACAAACAATCGTTCTTTTTTCTTCAACACAATTTAGCTATCCAACATTTAACAATTTATAGATAGTGAATAGCTGTCTTTACAAATGAATTAATTGAATTTGCAAATATAGTAGATGTTTCAACTAATGACGAATAGATAAATTATCCATATCTTCGTAACTGTTTCAACTACATAGAATCATAAGCTGAAAATCAACGCGAACTTTAGATGAATTCGACTATTTCTTTAGATAACCATTCTAATTTTTTTTCTCTGTGTACGGTTTTGACTGATTTAATTTAGACCAAATATAATTTTAATATATATAAGGATAATTCGTAGTTTAAACGATAGTTTAGCTTTTTGTGCAAATTTTTTAACCATGGACGGTGTAACTGACAACGATTAGTTAAACCATGATTGTACATCCGGCCCTTAGCAAAACGGCAAAACTTTGTGCTACAGACAAACTCACAAGCTATGCTGTTCTGCTTCTTTCTTCTTTTGAAAACAAAGTCATATAAACACCAATTAATATAATTAAATTGGTCTTTTCAAGTAACGGCATCGTTCAAAACAACATAATTTATTTAAATGTGAGAATATTATAGATGAGGTGTGCTTAAAAAGAAACTGAACAATTCGAATGCCTTCTAATGACAACAGAACTCCTTCTACAAAAATGGAATACTTTCACTTTTCGTCAATATCAACAAAATCAAATTAACATTGTCGCTCGTAGAAAATACAATTTTCCCAAGAGGGAAAACAAAGCTCCAAAACAACAAACAAATTTAACAAAATAAGCGCGTCGACATTATCAAATTTCGAGTCAAAATCATACAAACAATATGAAAATTCAAGTGAAAATTTCAAATGCGAAAAAGAAAAATTCCTATGGGAATTCCACACCTGTCATTTTTTCACAATATTTGCCAAATGGAAATTGACATATGGGGAGGATTTCAATTTTTACTAGAGAACTGTTTTGCCGCCCCCGAAGGATCTCGTAATCATATATACACACACACACAACTGTCTAGAAAAAGTCCGGAAAGACTGCGGTGAAGAAGAAGAAGAAAACCGCACAAATGGAAGTAAGATAAAGAACATCAACGAAAAAGTCTCAACGGTTCAGGGTAATCCACGTATCCTCTTGAACGCCTCAACTTGACTTTCACTCGACGCAACAGGAGTCAACCTTCATCATGGATGTGCGGATACTTTTGAACGAACAGTATTGTCGTAACTCTACCACCTTCGCGTATTTGGGACTTCTATCAAAGAAATATTGTAAATTGGATTACTTTTATTCGCCAAGGTGGTTTTATCTTTTGCTTCAAAGCGAAAAATAAATATTTTTCAATTCTGACTTCGAAATGGTTTTGCCGTTTTCGTACATTTCCACTATATAGCATAAACTTCCATCATCATCATCAATATTTATTTTTTTGTATACGCTTTTAGATTTAAGATGGTTAGCCATTATGATGTTAGTCGCGTGGAGGCTTCGCTTCGTCAGAGACTCGACAGAAAAGTCCTTATATTTGATTAATTCGACATACAGATTCAAGAATTAACTTAAGAGACGTTTCGGCTGGCTGAAGAATTAATTTAGCTAAAATTATGGTCAATTGTGTACCTCGGTAAAATGTTGGCCTAGCTTCATCCTTTTTTTTTCAAAACATAAAAATACCAAATTTTCATCGATATACATATGTACATCAACATGAAGTCTCTACGTACCACCCACGCTTCACAACAAGTTTTCAAATTAATTCCATATCTGTACAAATACCGACAAATTATCAAAAGCTGAGTTGTTAGTGAACTTTTGATTAGTTTTGGGCCAAATAAAGAAAATCCTCTATTTATACTGCACAAATCCCGTCAGTAACAAATCTGAAGTGCAAGTCCAGGAATACAGAATGAAAAAAAATCTCCACAAGTACATAACGTGTTACTTAAACTTCTCTCATATCTTGGCTTTACTTTTTGGTCTCCAATGGCGACGAAGAACGCAAAGATAGAAAGTTTTCTGTATAGTTCGTCGAACGCCAGCCACCTTAGCCATATCCTTTCTGCGACTTCCTCCATAATGTGGCCCACTATGTTAGTGGCAAGTTTGTAGTCTGAGTAGCATATACCGGTAATATGTAGCACCTTCCGGCTCCTTGCAATAAACTTTCATTTTTCCGGATTAACTTTGCTACGTGTCCGTATATGAAATTGCAATTTCGTTAAGTAACCAACCGGGACTGAGATTTGGTCTGTTGCTTGCACTGTATGTAGATACATAGCAATAGGACAATCGTCGGAAGGGAAGTAATCGGAAACTTTTGCAGAGCAGTCCGTAAAACGGGGCAATGATGTAGGGAATTGTTGCAGTGAGTTGAACGAAATACGATTGATGACGGAGTCCACTAAAATTATTTTAATTGATAAACGTATCCGATTCAAAGCCAATCATGTACATAAATCTGTATCTGTATGTTGTTGATATTATTTTATAGGATATTGTAATGTGTCTAGACTATACGTCAACCCAAATTATATTTCCGGGCTTGGCACCAGATGGCGCTAGTGTCGCTAGCGGGAATAGGGTTGACCGATAAGACAACAACAACGACTTTCTGGAAGTTTCCGAAAAGTGCGTCACCGAAGTTTCTAGAACAGTGGAAACGAGTATATAAGGGTGTCGACTAGGGTCGACGAGTCAGTATAGTTTTACTCGTGGATTATGTCGGATCAATAACTAGTCAGTAATTAGTGAAATTTTAAACCGTGTATATATCCGTGTGTGTTGTAATAAATAGTGTTACATTAAAGCGAGTGTTATTCATTATTGTGCACGCGAAAATCTATCGAACCCATCGAACGTCTAGAAAAGACAAGAAGAATATAACAATATCAACAATTTAAAAACGATTCCATGTCAATGTTCAATATGGGTATACAACAAATGATTTTTTTCATTCAACATGTCGGGGTTGGCGTAAAAAGATAAAAAAGGGATCTCTCTAATCAATCGACCCACAAATGCTGAAAGTGGAATTTAAGACGGTAATTTCATACATCCACAATTGGGGTTGCTATGATGAAAACGAATCTGAAAAATCCGCCCACGTAAAATATCCAATGAAAATCGCAATATGTAGTAATCAAATTGGTGGTTTTTGCTCAGGCCAAATTAATTTTATCTTTAATCTAATGCACTTAGCCGTTTAAAAGCATAAAAATGCGAGTTTCACTTCTAGTTTCTGGAATGGCACAGACATTTTCACACTTTCAATAAACAACTGCGTGTCTAAGAGCCCAAGTGGAAATTATTTACAACGATTTCCTGGCCATTCTGTTACACATTATCGCAAATTTAATGATAGGCGATGCCCCAAAACGGTAGTCTGCCTCCTGGACAGTGGGGCTAAAAGGGTGGCAACAACTTCAAAGTCTCAAAGCCTTTAACTCTTATGCCATTTCATAGAGGACGAGTCCCCGCATATATACTCCAAAAGGCAGACAAATATTGGGGGGTTAACATGGTGGCAGACACGCTCACAAAAATTGAAATTTGTATGAAAAATGTGAAGTGCTCCTACATAAAGAACGCAAGCTCCATCATGCTAAACCATATAGGTACAGTAAGAGCCTAAGTATTTTCCAAACACTTCCCTCAGTACTTAAGCCAAATTTCACTTCCAAATACCCATTTATCAATCGAAATTTGACTATAGTTAAATAAATAAGGAAATAGTTGCAAATATTTGCAACTATTAACGACTTTGAAGTTGTCTGCCACCCCTTTAGCCCCACTGTCCAGGAGGCAGACTACCGTTTTGGGGCATCGCCAATCATGAAATTTGCGTTAATGTGGAGTAACAGAATGGCCAAGAAATAGTTGCATTTGAAGTGTCGCTGGCTCTAGGTCTATGGTCTCAATCTAGAATTTTAGGTTTTCATTAGAACCAAAGATTTCAGTCTTGATACAGGGACCTAAGAGACTGGCATCCGCATACTGCATATGAGACAGTAGTTTCGAATGTACATATTGGTCTAGTTTACAGACCTTTGATATCCGAGACTGGCATGCCCACTTATGAGTGTTAGTGTCATGTATGTTATTTGATAAAATAATCAAATTCCACAAACTCTGCGCCGAGTCTTTTGAAATTTAAATCTTTTTCTGAGTGAGACCATAAGGTTTTCTTTTCGCAAGGATCTTTTGTAGTTTCATACTACATACATAGGATCCTTAGCTCTAGATAAAAAAAAGGATGCCCAATTGTTGCACACCCTCCCCACTATACGCACTAAAAAGTTACACTAATTTGATCGTCACTATTAGTCCGATCGTCAAATGTCCTAAGGACGAAATAAACTACATTTAATTTACATTGTGAAATGTAAATCTGAAAAAATGAAAATCTAACATAACACTTTTGGGACTAGGGTATAATTTTCCAAGAAAAGGTCTAGAGTATTATATATCATTCCAAAGATAATAAAAATTTGTTTAATTCGTTCTTAGTACATTTTGCGATCAGACTAGTAGTTTTCCAAATACTTTCGAAAATCTAAAATTTCCCCTCTTCGTCACCCCCTCCCCCCTTAACGTGACGCTCAAATTAGAGTAACTTTTTAGTGCGTATAGAAGGAAGGGTTTGTATCAATTTGGCATCGAAACTTTCCTCTTTTTTTGTTTGCGTTTCACCCTTTTTCGGCTTAATTTCATTATACTAATGTCTGACCCTAGACAAGGAAATATTTTGCCGTCACAAAGTACTTACGTCGTCATACTCAAGTCCGTGCGAAGGGCGGGGCCAATGGGGCACTCGCCACGGGCGCCGTGTTCTAAAGGGGCACCGGCAGTGCCGGATTAAGCAAGCGCGGGGCCCGTGGCAAATTTTGAGCGACAAAGAATTTATTTTAGAAGTCCCCTTTTGGACGACATTTGAAAGTTACAAAAATCGTAATTTTCCGAAAGAAATATTTCATTTTATAAGTGTTGCTTATTTATAGACTTCGATTGAATTGTCCCTTTTCAGGTTTACTCAGATTTATAAAAGGTTGCAACCAAATATTAAGCTAAAAAAAATCGTAAATCGCGTTACGTTAACACCTTCTATTTTTAATAAGTGCGTTTTTTAGTTATCCCGTGTTGGTTTGGGTAACGAAATTTCACATAAAAAAATTTACAGGTCAGGTCATTTGCAGGGTCAGCTGGCATTTTTTTAAATGGAGTTACCCAAAGTCTCAAAAAAACGTACTTAATATAATTGTAATTTTTAAATTCTCGAGTTCGATATGAAGTGGTAGATCCATGTCAGAAAAAACCGCAAAGAAGGGCAAACAGGGTTAAATTATCAACGCATGTTACTCATGAACAAAAATATTTCAAAAGATATAGCCAAGCGCAAACGGGTACAAATTTTAGTTTCTTTTTTTAATAAAAAACAGTTTAAGATGCCCATATTGCTGTGCAAATTTTTCTGAAACTTTCAGAACGTTGTTTGTATTCTGAAGATAAAGCCGGTTAAAGATGCTACCCAATAAAAAAAATTTCAAAGGCTTAGGGCAAATGGACTCAAATTTGCATGGGACCCATGAACGAAAAAAATGCAAAGGGGGACTAAGCGCAATCGGGACAATTTTTCAAAAAGGTGGATATATCAAACAGTAAGGAACACTGGGTTTCAATAATACAAAAATTTGAACAGTGATAACCAAAATTATTCGGTAAAATGTAAGTAAGTCTAAGTACACGGTCAAAGTCGCCGTTGCATTGGGTGCGAACTCGGTCCAGAAACTTAGAAGTTCACTTGCATGTTTTCGAAATTTCGGAGCATTTATGTTTGTGGTTATTCTACGAAAATATGCTTAGAAACACAAATTACACAAAGCATTGTCAAACGAAAATCTTAAACATTGGCTGCGTTCAACGAACGAAATTCACCGGAAAAACACTGGAAATTCTATAAGCATTATCCGCCACCAACACCAACCTCTTTCTCCGCTGAAAAGTCCTCATGCGTAATGAGTATCTAATTGGATGAGCACTTTCCTGCTACATTTTTCGTTCGCTGAATGCACTCATTGATTTCATTTCGGAAAAATACTACGTTTTTGTAAGTAGGTACATAATCAGAATCTTCTGCGGACCAGGTCTGAGTTTCTCACGGACCACATTCGTTCCGCGGACCACCTGTTGGGAAACAGTGCGCTAGAATGTGAATCTGAAACACTATGGACGCAGATATACGGGACCGCCATCATATAAAACCGAAACTGGCCTTCCTTGGCATCTTGGTTGTTATAAGTTTTGCTTGAGAAAAACGCGGGGCCCCTTAAACCGCGGGGCCCGTGGCATTTGCCACCTTCTGCCACGTGGTTAATCCGGCACTGGGCACCGGCCGTGGCGAAATGGCGCCGTAACGTAATGGTTTTAGAGAAGTAAGTCTTTGTTCTTTAAACTATCATATACAGCTAAAAAAAAGTATGGGCTTAAAAAATGTATAACGTGGTTAATACAAATTTTAAGCCCATACTTTTTCTCAATTTCAAAAATCCTTTGAGAGTGGACTTTTGAAATTATACATGCTCATTTTTTTACATTTACTAACAATTCAATTTTAAATATTATTGGCACAGAATTTGCAGCTTTTATAAATTCGAATGGCAACTTCACTCTTCGCCTTCTTCGAAGCACGTTCGCCGGGTGAATTCCACTGTTTCGACTGTTCCTTGGTCTCTGGTGTGTACCAGTAGTCTACGAATCTATGTTAGGTATGCACGCACACGAATTTAATATTGTAGATCAGTGTTTCTTAACGCGCCCTCTAGGTAGCGCAGGATAAGCTCAAATTTAGAAGGTATTCCGACGATAAAATGGTGACCAAGGAAACTGATAGGAAGCTAGTTTGGAAGTCAACAAAGGGCGCCCACTATATGGAAATCGGAATTGTAAGGAAAAAGCCCTAATACAAGTATACATTCACTTTTTAAGTCATCTCGCAAATGATTCAAAACTGTAAAGAAAATCGTAGTCTATCATATCAGTGAGTAAAAACTATCGATTTGATAGGAAAATATGATCCTGAAATCCGTCATCATTAAGACATTTCTGTTAGACCTTCTAGTCAAAAAATTACATACTTTTCGAATAACATTCAAAATGAAGTTATTACTTGCTTAGGATAGGAAATTGAGAGTCCAATTATCAAAGAAATTCACGATGCGAAATACTTTCATTCGATTGTACTCTAGACGTATCGCATAAAGAGCAAATGAGCGAAATCGTTTCATACGTAAAAATTTCTGAAAATACTGCATCGAAGAAAGATTTCTTTGTTTCTTCGAATCGAAGTTCAAAACTGGTGAAGGATTGGCAAATTAAATCGAAGAATTACTAAATCCGACGGTCTAGATTTGAAATATTGTCGAGCTCAATGATCCGATAATGGCGCAAAGGTGGCAGGAAAGTACAGAGCAATCCGGTTTAAAGCTTCGATTGCACAGTTCCATGTTCCATTTTTCGGAATAATTCAGAGTTTGTTTGTTTTCTTTTCGTCATCTCCCCTTAAATGGGATGACTTTTTAAGCTATTTGCCTGTATCGCTAAAAACCAGAGACATTCGTAGGTCTTCGAAGCAGCAGGCTGTGTCTACAGTTCATAAGTACCAGGCAAACGTTTTTTTTAAGACATTGGAGGATTTAGCATCCAATAAATCTAATGAACAAACATACACTGGTGAGAAGATGCTGATAACTCAATCAAAATTCTTTCATTTCTTATTTAGGTTGGTTGTTTGGAACAAAATCCTTAACGAAATTGATACAGTCAATAAAATATTACAAAAAAAGGACATTGGCGTAGCAATAGCTAGCAACTTAATTGAAGAATTGACTTCGTCCATGAACACATTGAGAAATGAAGGACTTGACACATTATACAACTACAACATTGACCACGCTTAATCTCTGAATAAAATCCCAGAATTCAAAGAAAAAAGGAAAAGAAAAGTTCGAAAAATGATCAGTTATGAGGATGATGATGACACTCCAGAAATAAGACCTAATGAAAAATTGCGTAGAAATTATAGTCCTAGACACAACTATCACGCAGCTTAAATGTAGGTTTGAAAAGCTTAAAACGGTTGAGCCGAATTTGGCTTTTTATCTGACGAAAAACAGACCAGCCTTGACGAAGATGCCTTAGACGAAAAAGTAACTAAACTGACTCAAAAGTATTCAGCTGATTTTAATGAACATGAAATCAACGTGAAATTTTAATTGCGAAAAAAATTGTACCATCCTCTTTGATATGACACCCTGCACGCCCACGTTCGATTAAGGTATGCAATTAGGGTCCTTTTATGTCCTTTTGCAGAGCTCTCCGATCAATTTTTTTTACCAAATTTAATGGTAGAATCGTTAGGTGTTATAGATTATAAAAAGTGATAAAAGTAGTGACAAGTTGCATTATTCTCGTAGTTATGGCTTTGAAAGATACACGGGAAACACGAAAATTTTCCATTTAAGCACAATTTATTCCGTTGAGGGTCCTTGAGACAGGAAACAAACACCGACTATGTAATGTACTCGACGTCCCCTTTGATATGATGCCCCGAGTGCCAGTCAAGGATTAAAGAGTATCCTTTTTTGTCCTTTTTGGTGCTTTTCCGATCAACATTTTTTTTTTAGCAAAATCAATTTTAGATTCCTGGGAGCCCACTGATTATAAACAACAAAAATTAGTCTTACTTATTTTTTTCTATTTGAAATCCTAATATGGACTGGACTATAACAATATTTTCGTGACCGATAATTTCAACTTCTCAGAAAATCATGATGTTGAAAAATTTTCGGACTTTTGAGTTTGATCAATTTGAGTTCTTCTAAGAAAAACTTTTTTATTTGTGTACCAATTTCAACCAAATTTCACACAAATGTGTTTCTCTTGACGACACAAAACATATCTAGGAATGGATCAAATCGAATAATGGGGTCATGGGGCTGCCATACAAACCCAACCCCCAAATTAGGTTCTTCTAAGAAAACCATTTTTATTTGTGCACCAATAACCAAATCACAAAACCTTGAATTAATGTGTCTTTATCAAAGCAAGAAAAAAGTTCAAAACGAATGGAATCGTACTGTGGGGTCATGCTCCCGCAACCCCAATAAAATTTTCTGAGTAAATATTTTTATTTGCCCACTAATTTCAACCAAGCCCAAAACTTTTGTCAAGACGGAAGAAAAAGAATGAGGAGGAAATTAAATACAAGTCATAGGTATGCCCGAAAAAACTTTAAGCCCAAGGAGAGTGAAGGGTATCCAAATTTCGGCCGCGCCCGAAATTAGCCTCGCCCTCGAGGGTTGACGAGCGTAGCGAGCAGGGGGCAAAGCCCCCTAGTTTTTTCCAACTTTTGCCAAAGTGAAACGCTTGTACGATTCTTTTAAAAATTTACGCCAGAGTCTCCCAATCATATCTATTTCCTCTGGAACTATCCTAATGACTTTCACATCTGTGCTGTTTTTTAAGAATTCTCGTAAGAAAATCCTAGCGGGACCCCGAATTTGGGACCTTCTGTTATTAAAAGAACAAGCAGGCTACTGAAAATATTGTCACCAAGTTTGAAGAAAAAAACGTTATCACTTACCGAGATACCGCCATTTTTCAAGTGGAACTATCCTATTGATTGGGAGTGTATGTAAAATTAATGGAAAGGAACTTTGGGGTCATGGGGCTGCCGTACAAACATAACATTTTGGTTTTTTTTTTTAAAAACATTTTTTTCACCTATTTCACAAAACCTTATCTAAACAACAACAAAATTAAAAACAAATTCAATCGTACTATTGGAACATGCCCCCCGCATCCACCAATAAAGTTTTCTAAGATAATTTTTTGATTTGCCCACTTATTCGAAATAAATCTCACACAAATAAAAAAAAATTTAGACCAAGGAGAGCGAAGGGTATCCAAATTCCGGCTGTAGGTACCTGAAATTAGCTACGATCTCATTTTCTATTTAAAGTCCTGAATCGGGATGTTTTGATTGTACCTACTATGACGAATATGAATGAAAAGAAAGAACTAATAAGCTTTTGTGTTTATGATTACGTGCATATCGTGCTACTTTATAATCGGATTCGAATCTAGTTTTGTACATGATCGAAAACGTTCGTAGATCGAAGTTTATTCATTTTTTATTATTATTATCAATCACAATCATATTTGTCACATACTACGTATCATGCCCGCAAACGTTTTGCCAACATTCACATGACGTGACGAAGCATGTGTGCCTTCGAGACTTTAGTATCGTCGATCCTCACACAACAGTGTGGTGTTAGTTTTTAGTCGCGGCGCAGTATCTTCGTCACGGAGTCGTTTCATGTCCGCGACGTAAATCTCCATGTGTGAGTTCTCCCTTTGCCCAACGAACTCCAAAGCTATTCGTGGCAAATGCTGTAACGCTTCTGGACATTGCTACCCTGTAAATATATCTTCGGCTCATAGTTGTTACCAAATTCCATGTCGACCATTGGAGCTGTTCACGAGATATTTAGTTAACAGGCGGATGGATGGGGAACATTTTATAAGGGTTTCTTGCAAAAAAAATCTACAAAACCCTAGCAATGTAAGAAGTTTAAATCAAGTAAAAAAAAATGCTAAAAATCAGCAAAACCTCAGCAGCTTAGGCAGGCTAAAGCTACGTCTTGTAGGAAATAGTCAGCTTCTTGCTTGAAACAATTTATTGACACAGTAATTTCATCGAGGACATTGCTTCCATACAGTGGCGTATTTACAGGGGGGGGGCACAGGGGGCACGTGCCCCCCCTGTGAGCACATCAAACTTTTTTCACACCATACTAAAAATTGCAGTACCAAATGTTCCTTTTTTACATTGAGCGTTTCTATTACTAAACTTTGTAAATCTTTTTCGAAACATTATCATCACATCATCGTCTCAATTCGCCAGATCTCCTCGTTGATGAACCCTTTCCGTTTTTCGAACGGGTTGAGTTTATTTTCATAGACGCGTGGTTTCAAGAACAAGAACTCTCAGAGAATAAGTGCAAGCTATGATTATTTCGAGGCAACGAGGTGGTCATGAAACGTTGCCCAATCTCGACATAAATCTGTTCGGAAACAAGGACTGCTATTGAAAGTCTCGTCATGTGTGAAGTGACCCCATCTTATGTTGATATAAGTTGAGGAGATGTTGTTGCGGTATCGATGTCTTGGAAGCCGCTGAATTGTTAATATTTGAAACAATCGGTCTGAATTTTCGATCGGGCTTTTGTATTTTAATTTAGCCGTAAATTCGTGTTGGGCTGCTGTAAAGGTCTTTAAACCCGATGCTTCTCTTTCTCTTAAAATGCTAAAAATTTAAGTGTTTTGGTGGGAAAGGATTTTTAGCATACATTTTCGAATTCCTACGGTTCGGTGTTCGTGGTGCCCTGCCCGGGGTACTTTCTTGAATGCTTCAATTTTCACGAAGTAAACATCATCGTAGCCATTCCTTCTCATTTCTATTTCGCAATTGATTTGTTAAAGCATGTTGCTTCAGCTTACCATCTAGGACTCCTTTTAAAAGGTATTGCAGATACTATAGATTTGAAACTAGTGTAGTACATAATGGAAATAACAAACAATCATACCTTCCTGCTTACTTTTGTTGCTTCATTTTAATTTATCGTTTGATCACTCCCGGGTCTATGCCACGGATAGTTCATACACGGATGAAAATTTTGGTGTAATTTTTATAAAAAAATATATTCATACATTTCCATATAAAAACTTTACCAAAAGTAGGTATAATTGAACTCATGGGCGTAGCCAGGATTTCGGTCAGGGGGGGGGCAAGCCCAAAATTTCCGGTCGCAAAAATATTGTTAGCATATTTTAGAGTAGCCTGGCTTGTGGTTGGACTGATGCAGAGGGTCATGGATTCCAGACTCACCGTGAACGAATTCATTTTATGGTGTTTTTCGAACTCACGACCTACGTGACGGACTATGATGTCGCTCAGATTGTAAACAAGTATCCATTTACGGGGATAAATAACATTGCTGGGCGTGCTGTTGATCTCAACACCTCAACAAAACAGCAGTTTAGATCTTAGAAATTGGATGTCACTCACACATCTGCGGCCCTAGTTTACTGGGTGACTGCCACGCATGTTATTTCGTTTTTTTCGCTAATTTTAGAGTAAAATTTTTGAAATGGAAATGAGAAAGATTTTCTTCTGCATTCGGATTACATTCAACTGGCCTCCAATATTTGCCTTTCAGAGCGTAGTTTGTCTATTTCAGCGCATTTTTTGTATCTCGGACTTCCACTTGCGAAATCGGTTTGTTTCGTCTGTCACTTTCATCTTAACAAATTTATAAATCCTTTATTGATTTAAATATGGTTAACGGTTTTAATGAGATTTCCTCTAAATTTATCAAAGTATTAACAGTGGCTAAATTTTATTGCTGGTATAATTCAGCTAGAAAATAAATTTTAATTTAATAACTTGAAATACCCGCTTTGTGGCATTTGGTTGAGTCGCACTCTACGATGCTAGTAATATAGAGGTCCGGAGATCGAATCTCGGCGTGGTCCAAAATTTCCGTACATGTGAATGGAAATACATATATAGTGCTTACAACATTATATTTATACACTCCGAAATTATATGCAATGTAATGTTGATTCGAAATTGCCTATAAACGGCTGAGTTAACGCACAAGGGGCTACGGTACTGAGAAGAAAAAGAAGAACTTGAAAGACACTGAAATATGGGACCCGTTCCTTACAAAATCCTTAACCCTGGAAGGTCATGCTTATTTGTAGTACGGATTCGACGACCCTCAACTTTGACGCTTCATAAAAATCACCCTTTCTCAAAATATTACTAAAATTTTACAAATTTTCAATCGTTAGTTTATTTAGAATGGAAAGACATCGATTTTGAGTAATTTTGTAAGGAAATTGATTTACAAATTAAATTTTCTTAATTCAATGTTATTTGGCCCGAAATATAAAACACCAAATTTAAAAATGAGATAAATAAAAATTTAACGTTGATATAATTCAAAAAACGTGCTCGAATCATAAAACACATATTCTAAACGTACTAGGAAATTGGGTTTAATGAATGAGAAGCTCATGTATATACAAGAGGCACAGCGATCAATTTTGGGGTTCCAACACGGGTTTTCTTTCACTTCACCTATTACGGTTTTTACAGTGGATTGTAGAATTATTTACAGTAAATTTTGGAATATCTTCTCCCCGAGTTCCCTTGTTTAATTATAATTTTATGTACGATGTCTAATTTTGACATTGAGTGCCTTGGAGCCGATTTTTATGAATTCGAAATGCAATCTTCCTAAAATGAGAAAGAATTTTGAGCCATTTTCCTGATTTGTCCTATTTTTGTCCTAGTAAATATTTTTCCCAAAATTTTTGAAAAAATAGGTCCCACATTTCAAAAATAAACATATTTTTTATAAGCTAGTTGTATGGACACAGACTTATCGTCGAATCGACGACCAGCCATAAGAAATACTGGAGTTCTAAGAGTTACACAAAATTCATCATTTGTCGTTTCGATGACACCGATTTCCAAAAATCCAACTTACCGTCTAGCCGCAATGTACCCGGCAAGTAAATCGGCACGGTAAGTGCTGTACGAAAACTCCAAATAATGAGAATTGTCACAAAAAATGGAATAAATTTGATGATGCGTAGTCGATTCGACGAAGCATGACCTTCCGGGGCTAACAAAGCAAAGCTGTATACGATTTGTCACCCTTTCAGATGAAAATAAGTTGAATTCCACTAATTTCCCGAAGGGACCTAACGGTTGAAATTGTGTAGCCATGAAATGAAACAAGAAATATGGAATCCACGCAGCCACAGTAGCACACTCACAAGTGAAATGTGTGTGCAGGTACGCAGCCTCCGTCAGTTACGAGAGGCCACTTGGAGTGGTAAAAAGGGCAACTGCTGCACCAGCAGCAAAAATTTTTTGAAAATGTTGTATAGTGCAGCGATTTTTTTACTACATCGATAAGGTTTTTTTTCACCATCTTCATCGACCAGGGTCAAGTTTTGGAATAGATAGGAGTTATACTATTTTATTTATAAAATTTACTCCCGCTTTACACCAAAATTTACAACCGTGTAGTATTCTGGATTGTACTTGTAAAATATTATTCGGCACTTGTTACGATTTTACGGAATCTGTTACTAGATTTTTGACAAAACATACAAAGGCCTCTTTTTCAGTAAATCCTAATTTTGCATTCAAGTTCGCAGCAAAATTTTGCGTAGTCCCAGTCCCAATTTTTGAAGGTGGAGTTGCCATGGAATTCAATACCACAATGTCAGCCAAAATTTGTTGTATGAGCTTTTCATCTCATCAAAAGTAAGCAAAACCACTTTTTTGCGGAAATTGGCATAATTTCGGACGATGTATGAAATTTCTCTTCCAAAGAAAAGTGTTCCGTCTGGAATCCGCTTTTTCATATGGAAACAGCCTCTTTGGTCATTGCATTAATTCCATAGCCAATTAAGTACATATTCGTAAAATTCCTTTTCGGCTTCAGGCTCCTTCGAACTACAATACGCAAACTTTTTTGGGCCCTCCGTATTTTGGTTCAGGAAAAGCCAAAAGCAGTTAATGAAACTAAACTTTTGGTGTAATAAACCTGAAATGCAAAGGACTCTCAGGCCCGTATTTATAAACATACCTTAACTCAAGGAGACCTTGAGTCAAGGATGCTGAAATTAAAATAAATGTCATTTTCCATACTTTTTCATAGAAATCACTTATATTCACAAGTAATGCATCCTTGATTTAAGGAGAAACTCAAGAAGACCTTGAAATTTTCTATAGTCAACCTCACTTGAAGTCAAGGTAGCTACCCACCTACCTTGAAATATTATATTTCAAGTCTATTGAAAACTTAAGGTCTCCTTGAGTTTCGCCGTAAATCAAGGATCAAGGATCAACGATCCCTCAGTCTTGCTAATGTTTTTCCTATGTAGCTGCTCTCGGGTATCCCCACACCAAAACTTTATGTAACACATTAGCCCCGACTCTGTGCCCCCCCCCCCCCTTTGAGAATTTTCTAAATACGCCACTGCTTCCATATGTGCGTCATTTTTTATGCACAATAAATATTAAGCGGTGAAAATGGGTTACGACATTCAGTTGTAGACTTCACCATGATGATGACAATTAGTGACAAGAGTTCCATTGTTTCAATTCAGCTAAAAGAAAAAGAAAACTGCTTGCATTGCGATTGGCTCTCAAGCTTTTTTGGTTATCCTGGATGACTGATGCGAATTTTTATCATCTGCCCATATTTTAGTGATAAATTAATAGATGGTTATCGATCAAGTCCGGATTTGTTGATAAACTGCTTTCACTCGTAAGTTGACATGGATGCTACTAAATGTCACTCTTTCATAAAGTCACCATTTAGGTGTCCTGGTGAGAACGAGATGACTATGCGGCTTTAATAATTCCTAGGGCTGAGTTCTGACAAGTTTGCATTCGTACCCAAAATCACCTGATCTGAGTTTAGTCTTTTAGTGATTCGCCCAAGAAACTATTAAACTAATTTCATTCACATCTTTAAAACATTGTATTCTTTTCTTCATTCTATGCGCATCAACAATGCGTAACTAAGGATATTCATTTGATTTCAAGGACCCTTTAATTTGAACAACATTCTGGCCCATAAACTATTTTACAATTTAGACGAGATCGAGCAACTAAAATGAGCACTAACATTTAAGTCGTTTACCATAATACGAACTAAGTCCTATCGTAAAACCAACACTATGATAGTATAGTGTTAAATTTCTATTGGCAGTTACAAAAAGGATAAGTTTGTACTCTACTGTTGAACATTTCCTCACTACTACATCCCTCGGAAGGGATACGATACGTAAGACGAAACTAATTTGAAATAAACTCTGCTGTATAGGAGTCACGTAGAATTAAAAAAAAAAACTGAAAAAATCAACAAGACAGGAATACAAGAGAATTCCTTCAGTTGAACATACGAAAGACATCCGTTAGAAGCGAGGAGTATAGTATGGGTGAAACAACATTCTCGCCGGGCGGAATACTATAGGATCCACTTCAAAGCTATTGCCGAGAACAATTTTCGTTTCGAAAATATACTCCATAAAAATGGACTTTGTCTCGTTAGTGTTGCCCGTACCCACTGGGAAGGCGTTTGCAGTTGGAAAAAAGAATACAGTCGAAAGAAAATCAGCCATCTATAGGAAGATGGTCGTCGTAACAGACCCAAGTTCCAGAGCAGTATCTTAGTGTTTTCCGAGCTATTTACAAATTCTATTTGCATTTCGATTTACAAGCAAAACCAGAGAAACAGACGGAGCGTGGAAGCACAAAAGGCAAACTGAGCAACACTAGGTATAGCACTGTACTTGCACATCCTATCGGCAAATCTTCTCTCATCGGTGTCTCGTAGATCGTGGTAATGGACGAATTCCGCTCGTGCTCCTACCCTTGCTTTGGTTCCGAATACATTCACAAATGGTATTTGTTTATCGCCCAGTTTCATTTGAATGAGCAACATGCACTCCTTCTACCGTACTTGGTTCCTCCTCATTGAATATTTAAATGCGATGATAGCTCCGAGGACATTTTTTTTTGGTCCACCGTGCTGGAGTACTTTACGAGCTGTGGGTGGAGGCGAAAAACGCTGTTGACATTCCCGTTTCGTGTACCTGAAGGACTCGTTAGCTTTCGAATCAGAATGGTAATGTGTCGCTTTAATTAAAACGTGTTTGAAATTATTGAGTGTTTTGTACGTGTGTCAAATGGACAATTTTCGAAGGATTTCGATAGGAAACGGTCATTTTATTTTGCAACGATATGTGCAGTGAAAGCTTGATTGTATTTGAATAGCATGTTTTGTGATTCCAGGGGAATTTTTTTGCGTCTGCACAACATTTATCGCTAATTGGTTTTCATATTTTTGTGAGGTAGGACTTTACTTTCCGCTAATTAAACAACTTGTAACTGAGGACTGTTCATAGTGTATCCATATGTGCTATTTGCCTCATTCGTCGAATACTCAAATTTTCGACCTTCCTGGTCTCATCAATGTTAATGAGGCGGATCACGTTTATGACGCTTTACTGGCGACTACGGCGAATAAATGCTACGAAAAATTGGACAAACTAATAAAATGCTTTTACGATTTTTGATAACATGTGTCGTAAAGGGAAAAGTTTGTCGTGCTGTATGGGAGCTTTATCAGGGACAATTTCTCTCATTGCCATAAAAACTGCGAGATAATAACCGCAAATAAACGTACTCCGGGTGCCGTTTAGCACGCAACCCGATATGTTTTCAGCATATAGCGGGTAAAATTAAGTGTAGAAAGTAGGTCAAATGGTCGTTCTGTTGTCGTTTTATGTTTTCGTCTAATCGTCTATGTACGTTGATATGCAGTTCGAAAAAACACCGAGAAGCTTTCCCTTAGGGGAATCTTAGATCACGTATATGTCTACATTATCGCTCACAAGAAAGTTAACATTGCATCAAAACGTTAACACCATAAATAGAATAAATCAAAAAAAAATCCTTAAAATAGAAAATCACGCGTTTTAGTATGTACATTATAATGACCACCAAAATAAAACAAAATGTATGGGGAATTACAAAGAAAAAAAAATCGGATATTTTTGTGAAGACTCGTCCAATCCAACTAATTATCTGCCCCTTAATTGACTAGGCCATGGGGCAGGGTAAAGAATAGGGCTACTGTCTTTCCCGACGTTTCGCAAGAGGCGACTAAAGAGACAGGAGAGAATAAAACTCTCCTGAGTTTCGTACATATCTCTACAATTGTGCGACCAACGATTCTGTTTCGCGCTGAAGGGTGCAGATGTCTTCGAAATTTAACAAAAAATTGACCCCTGTGGTTTGGGGTTAGAGTCATTCCACAGCTATCCCGGCTTGTCATAAAAGGCGACTCGAGGGATAGGATATAAAGGTTTGTATCCCGCGTATCTGAAATTTATCTTACACTCGAAACATCAAACGAGCCTCGGATACCTCGGACTAATTCAACTGCAACGACTTTTGGCTATAAGCAGCGGACTACGATCGGCTTTTGGACGTTTGGACGATGTGGGGTGAGTGTAATAACACAAGGCTCACAGAAGTCGAACAGGAAATGACCGCATACAACATCGCTAGGACTGAGCGAAAACAAGATGGCTCGGATCGGGGGCGACTTTATCACCAAGCTCTCGCGCTGTATTGCTCTACTCTGGAAGTGAAGACGATAATAAATTCACCTCGGTAAGCGGGTGTCGGAAACCTATCTCCGACCGTATCATTACAGCCAGATTCAAATCGAGAGCAAGGAACATTACAATTATTCTAAGACCAATCCGCAAAGGACGTTTTTTATCAGCGACTAGGGGACACCTTTGATAGGGCTCCCAGGGGTCGCATCAAAATTTTAATAAGGGATCTCAACGCCAAAGTCGGTATACTGATAACTTAGGCTTCAAACATCTTATGGGCAATCACGGGCTTGGCGACAGGAACAACAATGGCGAAATGTTCGTGGAGTTCTGTAACTCTCGGCAACTAGTCATTGGCGGAATGTTGTTCAAGAATAAGCCCTGCCACCTAACAACTTGAATTTCTCCTGATGGCAGAACAGAGAACCAAATTGATCATATTACTGTTTCTAAGACATGGAGAAACTGCCTCTTAGACGTCAGGTCGAAGCGTGGAGCTGATTTTGGCAGCGATCACCATATTGTTATCGCGAACGCTTACGAACGGCAGCGATTCAACGATCTCATAACACGCGGATCTTGCCAGGATTTAATGTGCACAAGCTAAAAAAAATCCTCAACTAGACGTCCATATTCGACCGCCTTGCACGAAAAAGCTTGTGCAGCAACATCTCTTCACAATCCTACAATTGAAGATCGATGGAATTTTGCAAAGGATTCTTTTATTTCATGTGGCGAAGCGACTGTGGGAAGATTGGATCCAGGTAGGAGACCTTTTATCAGTGATGCGACTTGGTCTCTTATTTCAGCACGCAAAGAGTTAAGGAACAGATTAACTCTGCTGCTGATGATTCAGCTAAAAATCAACTTCGAGCTGAATACCGTTCACTGGAAAAAGAAAAGAAAAGAAAAGTGTGAGGCGTGATAAGCTTACTTACATCAACGCTTTAGCGAAGGAGGCAAATGATGCGGCTTACCATGGTGAAAGCGGTACCCTAGTTAAGCTAATTAAACCACTAATTGGTAAATCGTTCACAACGGACCATCCTGTGATAAGATAAAGAAGGGTTACTGCTTCTTACCGAAGAGCAGCAACTTCAGAGATGAAAAGAGCACTTTTTGGAGGTCCTTAACAACCCTTTTGGGCCTGCAAGTGCATCTTCACCGGCAGAAGAAGACCTCCGTCCAGTAGCCAGTATTCATTCCAGAGCACCATCTAAGACGGAATTAAAGCGGGTTATCGAATCTATGGACGCCGGTAAGACCCCGGGGATAGGAAGTCCGGTTGAACTATTTAAAGCGGATTCGAATGCTACAGCGGATATTTTGCTTCCCCTCACCAGAGAGTGTTGGGAAACTGAAACTCTTCCAGTCGAATGGAAAAAGGGCGTAATTATTAAAATTCCTTAGGAAAGCCTTAACAATTGTAATAATTAACGCCGTATTTGCCTACTTCCAGCTGTCTCCAAGCTGGTTCCAGGCTGGCTTTCGTAAGTGTTTTTCATGTAGCGACTACAGTGGCGGCTCGTGATCTCCGAAATTCAGGGTTCACTACTGAAAAAAAACGTAAGCAACAAATTCTTCAAAAACGTGTAAATACCTAGCTTCATTAACCCATTTCTCGAAAAATATAAATAAAAAAATAGTGAATTTTAGAGTTCTAGTTCCAGCCGTTCATTTTCGAACCACTCTAATCCCCGAAATTATATATCACGAATAATTTTTTTTTAAACGGATTTGTAATCAGACGAGTTTTATAGGTACATATAAGCAACACATACTAAGGATATAGCTCTAAAAACGTGTACAAAAATTGTACAAAATGAGTTAAATAATTTTTAATTACAAAATGCTACAAAGTAGTCGATCATTATTTTGTTGGTAACACATAATAAAATAATATAAATTTACAAATATTTTTTACTACATAACCACACTATGAACAATGCAAAATGCATCAATTCATAACATCTCTCCCGAAAAGACAGCGCAGATTCCAAAGTTCGCACACAATTCTTCTACTGTGCGCACATATTTTCAGCGAGTGTGCGTCGACTGATTTTATGGGTATATATCGCATGGCATCGTATGGGAACGGATGGCGCAACAAGCAACTCTTATCGCACGTGCGATTAGAGATTGAGTGGCTGGATATGTTTAACTTGTGTTAATAATTTTGATTATTCTTCGCGGGCTTAAGATATATGATATCGATTTTTATACAAATTTGGATTTTCCCTAAATGTTTTATAATAGAAAATTTTACGTAGGGAAGCAATTTTACGTTGTGATGGTTATGCTGAGCGTAGGGGGTTGCCGTGCTCATGTGCTCCTAGGAAATAACCGCCACTGAGCGACCATGTAAACACACTCCGAATTATTATTGAGCAATCTGCCGAATGGAGATCCCCATTACACCTCATGTTCATTGATTTCTAGAAGGCGTTCCAAAGTGTTGATCGGGATATCTGGAGAGCTCTTCGTAGGAGGGGAATACCTGATAAAATAATTTCCATCCTCAAGGAATCTTATCAGGGAGCCCAATTTCACGCGCTTCAAAACCAGAGAAAAGGTATCAGATGGAAAATGTTTGATTACCTGAAATACATGGACTATGCTGACGGTATTTTTCTGCTGGGCTCAAGATAAACGCTGCCAAAACCAAGTATTTAAGCTCCGATCCTGGGGGACAAAGCCGAATTTGTGGCTCGGGCCAGGCAGTCGAAAAAGTTGACGAACTCTGCTACTTCGGAAGCATAGTCATAGTCACAGCCGATGGCGGCGCGGACGCTGATGTGCAATCACGTATCATTAAGGCTAGGGTAGCTTTCTTCACTTTGACATTTGACTCCTTTCTGGCAAAATAACAACATTACCAGGCGCATCAAAATCCGAATCTTCGATGCGATTGTATGTAGAATCTTTAGCTGTTCAACCTGGAAGGTGACCAATGAGATACCAACTAAGCTGCAAACTTTCGTAAACGAGTGTCTACGGCGCATCTTACAAATCTCTGGCCGGAGATTATTTCGAATGATTATCTCCTTAATGTCACTGACCTGGATTGGATAGACACTTGTGTCAAAAGGCCAACGTGGCAATGGATAGGTCATACCCTCCGAAGAAGACAAAGATTGGAACCCACATGGATCCAACGCAAGACGCCGTATTGGATGACCAAGAAACACGTGAAGAAGATCGGTTGTCAGACCTGAAGACGATGGCACAAAACAGAACGAGGAAAGTAGGCGTAGTATATGCCCTATGGCCCAAGGGGGCTATGCTGGCTCTTGTCGAAGTAAGTAACTTTAGCAATATCATCAACCGGTCTATTGATCGCACACGCACATTCGACTCTGGTCGCAGCGCATAACAGCCGAAGCACATAACAGTATGGGTAGAAGCAGAAGGGCAAGGGACAAGTGATTTTTGGTGCACACAACGGACGGTTACGAATGAATGAAGAATTACCTGCCACTCAATTCTTTCGGCCACCCCGGCTCCCATTGGGGCGAATAATAAATCAATCATCACATGATCACGTTCGTACATCTCGATGTATGCAGAACGTAACTGCTAACGAACCGAAGAGTTTTACGACTGGAGAGGAGGTGATCATTATACTGTACCTACTAAAACGCGTGTTTTTCATTATAAGGAAATTTATTTTCTAATATTCTGTCAACGTCATGTTGATGATCAGTGAACGTTATGTTCGAATGTATTATATTTTTCTCGTCTTTTCTAGACGTTCCAGGAAGTTCGATAGATTTTCGCGTACATGATTATGAATAACACTCGCTTTACTGTAACACTATTTATTACAATGCGGACCGTCTCGCTCGTAACGCGGTCACTATGACCTTTGAGGCCGAACGCAATAATATAAAATTGCCAATCGCTTCCTGTAAACAGACAATAGAAATAACTGTAATGCACAGGGCTAGTTCAAGGTGGTCTAACGGTCCTACATGTGCTACAACAAAATTAATTTGGCTACGACTTGACGTGGCCAGATCAACTAACTTACTGTCAGTAGACAGGAAACATATCGGCATGGTGGTCGGGATCATAACGGGACACTGTCCTATTGGGGAGCACGCCAGGAGGCTCAGAATTCCCTATAACGACTTCTGTCGCAGTTGCGATGACGAAGAAGAGGAAGAAAGTGTTCATCATTTTCTCTGCCACTGCCCGGCCCTGGCCGAGACGCGTAAACGTTTTCTTGGCTCAATGTATTTTCACGATACAGATGATCTGCGTGATGTGAGCCCGCTATTGCTCAACAAATTTATTGCCAGCACGGGCTGGTTTTCAGATTAGGTGTTAACTTTAAGGTACACTCGGTGGTATCACAATGGACCTACTTTTGGTCTAAGTGCGCTAAGTGTTTTATCACTTGGCGGCCACTATACCTAACCTAACCTAACACTATTTATTACAACACACACGGATATATACACGGTTTACAATTTCACTAATTACTTAACTTGTCACTAATACGACATAATCCACGGGTACACCTATATTGGCTCGTCAACACTAGTCGACGCCCTTATATACTCGTTTCCACTGTTCCGGAAACTTCGGTGATGCACTTTCCGGAAACTTTCAGAAAGTCGTTGCTGTTGTCTAATCGGTCAACCCTATTTCTCGCTAGCGACACTAGCGCTATCTCGTGCCAAGTACGGAAATACAATTTGGGTTGACGTATAGTCTAGACACATCACAGTACGTTAATTTAAACGCGGTTCCACCGTTATCCTGCCACTCCAGAAGTCCAAAAGTCCTTGGAAACCGATCACAAACATGGCCCCAAACATCGCCTTTCGAACGACATCCATTATGCCTATACTCTGTTTCCTAGTAGAAAAATGTCCTTTTTGGTGGTAATATCCCTAAAGCTTTGTTGCGTTTTTATTACGTTACAATGTCATATTTTCTCACGGAACGACCCCCAGTATTTCAGATAACCTCCGCAAAGACATATACATCGGAATCAGAAGCTCTTCCCCGATCAGTGCACAGGGTGGTCAGAGATAACCGTCAACCTGGATATTGGACACAGCAATTTCACAATCAACTTCGCAATCCTTTGGCGGAGCGACACCATTGAGTTTGTCACTGGACTCGCCACAAAATTGTCTAAATGGCCATCGGAACCTCTCCTCTAATCAGTGCACAGGGTGGTTAGAGATAACCGTCAACCTGGATGTAAGATGGTTTCTGGGTTAGTATGAACAGTGTTCAATAGGTGGTGCGCGCATAATTTAGTGAACTTGGTGAAAACTGAATAAATTAGTGTGCTTCGTGATTATAGCAATAAAAACGTGTGATGTGTGTTTTTTGTTTTTCCTCAAATTAAACTGACATACATATACTGGGCGTCCGGAAACTGCCGCATGAACGCACCGGATTATGAATCCTCAGTTGATTTCCAGCAAAAAAGATGTACGGAACATACCCCCTCAGCTTAACCCTTTAGCTGCCACAGGCATTTAAAGATTTTTGAAAAAATCATTTTCTAGCACGGCTTAAAGCCGAAAGCTAGGCCAGCTAGAATAGTGAAATAAAATGATTCTTACAGCCAACAAATTTACCTATAAAATAAAACTAACCGCACTCAAATCGGATAAGAGGTTTGGTTTTTACAGAGCTTCAAAATCAAATTTGCGTGATTTGACCCAAAAAAAATCTTTTTTCCATCTCAATTTTCTCCAACTTCTGCCAAGGTGAAGTGCTTGTACGATTCTGGCGCATAGTCTTACAATCATATATTTCTTACATCATTTTAATCTAGCTCCATTATTTCTAACAGTTTTAGTACCTTAAGTGCAGAAAATTGGGGTTAATTTTGGCTCGATTTCGATATAGTTTGAAAAGATTTTACCAATTGCAGATCTTTAGGGGCTGTGTGAATAGAATTGTATTGAATTCGAGCTAAAATTAACCCTAGTTTTCTACACTTAACGTATAAAAACTGTTAGAATTAATGGAGCTACATTAAAATGATGTAAGAAAGATATGATTGTAAGACTATGCGCCAATTTTTAAAAGAATCGTACAAGCACCTCACCTTGGGAGAAGTTGGAGAAAATTGCGATGGAAAAAAAGATTTAAAAAAAGTGAATACGAGTACATACTATTGTGTTCGAGTAGGTATCAATCGTGATTGTATTTTTATTATGTGTTTCTTTGAAAGCAACGATTACAAAGTAACGATTACTCGGAATAAAAGTAACGAATTATTACAAATTATGAAATACAGTGCGTACTCGATAGTCCGACGCCTCGAAACTAGAGATGTAACGGATCTTGTTTAGCGGATGAGGATGCGGATGCGGATGCAAAATAGTATAACATTGAGGATGCGGTTGCGGATGCGGATATTAATGGAGAAATTTTTGAGGATGCGGATGAGGGTGCGGATGAGGATATGATCGAATATGTAGACAAAAATACACACTTTTCATGAAGATGAAAAAAAGTTGAAATTCCTCTGATGAATGTGGTTAAAAATTAAAAAGTTGCATACTTCCTTACTTTGCTTCACCTTAAAAAAACGCACTTCACCCGCCTTAGTTCAATTCATTTAAAACAAAACCACTCAAACACTAGTCACAAAAATGCGAACCGGAGCGCGTTCCTTAATTCACTCGTAGTCCTAGCTGTAGTCATCGCTGACTACTCAGATCATATAAATGGAACGCGCTCCTGCTGTGCTGACCGACAAACTGAAGCTCAGTTGTGTATACGATAAAAATACATAAATAACAGGCGCGACAATCCAGCATTGTACTAAGGCCGCAGGATGTGTTAGTGACATCCTATTTCCAAGATCCTATCTGCTTTTTGTTGAGGTAATGAGATCAGCATCACGCTCAGCAGTGTTATTTATCCCCATAAATGGGTACTCGTTTAACATCTGAGTGAGATCATAGTCCGTCACAAGCTCGTGAGTTCGAAATGATGCTTTTGTTGAGGTAATGAGATCAGCATCACGCTCAGCAGTGTTATTTATCCCCATAAATGGGTACTCGTTTAACATCTGAGTGAGATCATAGTCCGTCACAAGCTCGTGAGTTCGAAAAACACCATGGATGATGGTGAGATTCGAACTCATGACCCTGTGTACCGAAGGTGCGCGCACTAACCGCTAGACCAGCCAGACTACATATATACAGAATACAGAATACAATTTGCCTCAATGCATTTCTTTATAGTTACAAAGTAGCACGTGGGTCGCATATATCCGCTAATTGTCTGCATACAAAAATGAGGATTGCGGATGAGGATGCGGATGTAATTATTTATAAGATGAGGATGAGAATGCGGATGCGGAGTTTAATTTTTATGTGGATAATCCGCGATTGCGGATGCGGATGCGGACATCTGTTACATCTCTACTCGAAACCTCGAATTTCCAGTAATCCGGATCACCTTAAAGATTGCATTGTACACTCTGTAGTCCGAATTTCAAGAGCCTCTCTAGTCCGAATTTTTCTCATATTAACAGCAATATTATCGTCCGAATTAAAAACAACTTTTTTCTTTGCTCTTGGAAACAACAATAAGTGGAATAACAGAGTAAAATTCTTCGAAAATAGAAAGTCGATTCTCCGAAAAAATTGTTTAAAATCGTAAATTTCCTCGAAATTCAGAGCAAATAAAAGGCTTCCACTAGTCCGAACTCCTCTGTAGTCCGAATCGACCCCGGCTTTTATAAGTCCGGAGTATCGAGTACGCACTGTGAACTTAGCCCGCCATCTGTAAATATGGTCGGATATGTATAAATTTGGTATCAATCGAAAGCGTTGATAGATGTTTTGTGCTTTTCTTCGTCCTGGAAACGCAAGGCTTCAGGAGTAATTAAGAAAAAACAGAAGACCAGACACAAACCGTTGCGTGTTTTTTATATTCCAATTCAACTGGTTTGAATATTTGTAACGAAAGCCGACTGACTACCTGAAGCCGGTAGCTCTGTTCGGAGAAGGAAGGGTTGGTCGGGATAAATTATTAGACTCCGCGTCGACTCCATTACGGGGGGTACAGGTGCTATCACTTAAACGAGCTGTCGCGGACGTTCCTACCAAATTTATATCATTCACGGGCCGCAAAAAAAAATTGGCAACCCTGCATGGCGACGGCCGAGGGAAGACACGAGCGCTTTATCTTCTTCTTCCTTGCCTCGTTCTTTATACCGCTCCATGGTTCCGCGTTGCTCGACCTGCGGTGTAGGCACATCGCCCGCCTTGGCGATAATTTCTCAGCATATTTCTACAGGCAGCTCTATCTTGGATCGTGTCATCGCCGAGACCAATGCGTTGTTGTTGCTTTTTCATTTGACACATCCAGGTGTTCTTCGGTCTGCCTCTGGCCTTGGGTCCATCAAGTGGAACTTTCATTGATATCGCTCTCTTTGCGGGGTTCTCAGGCGGACGCCTTTGAACATGGCAATACCAATCCATTCGTCGGTCTTCGAGCTTTTCGGTGATTGGTTGGTCTATGGACAAGCTGCCTCGGATGTAGCTACTCTTGATGTGGTCCCTTTTGGTTACACCAACTGACATGCGTAACATTTTCATTTCAGTCGCTGTCATTTGTTTCGCGTAACTTTCATACATGGTCCAGCATTCTGATCCATACATGAGTGCGGGACGTACAACCGTTTTGTACAACTTGTCCTTTAGCTTCAGTGGCATCTTCTTATCGCAGAAAACTCCAGAGTTTTCTCGCCACCTCATCCACCCAACCTTTGTGCGATGTTTGATGTCATCATCGCATGTAACTCCGCTGTTCACCATCGAGCCAAGGTACTTGAAGTTGGTACAAGACTTAAGCTGCTCTCCTTTGACGTACATTTCTGGTATCGGTGCATTTGGATCTGAGAATTGGCAGCATAAGAACTCAGTCTTTGTTATACTTACCCTCAGCCCATGCTCCTCCAGAATGTCACACCATTCTGTAAGCGCAGCTTGCAAGGCAACGATGTTTGGGCTACTGAGGACTATATCATCAGCAAAAAGAAGAGATATTTCTAGGTCGTCGGAGACACGTGTTAATAAGTAGCACATGATGATGTTGAAGAGCAACGGACTCAATACACTGCCCTGGTGTACTCCGACATTCACCGGAAATTCTTCTGATTCACCGGCTGTGCATCTAACCTTAGTCGTAGCTCCATCATACATGTCTCGTATCATCCTGACGTATGCCTCGGGGACATTAAGTGCTCTCAAGGCCAACCATATCAGATCACGAGGTACTCTATCGAATGCCTTCTCCAAATCGATGAACACAAAGTACAAGTCCTTTCGTGCTGCTCTATACTTTTCCATCGCAATACGAATGCACTGAATCGCATCGACTGTAGATCGACCTTCAACAAAGCCGCATTGATTGTCATTCAACCGCACAATCTTTCTCAATCGGTTGCAAACAACTCGCTCGTAGATCTTTAGTGTATGAGGTGTTAACTTTATAGCCCTATAGTTGTTGAGTTTGCGTGAGTCTCCCTTGTTCTTATAGAAAGGAAGAAGAAAACTTTCCCTGAAAGCATCAGGCATCGGTTGCCTACCTTTGATTTTGTTGAAGAGAACTGTGAGCCAACTAAGCCCGACATTTTCCATTTTCAACCAAAATTCCGCGGGGATTTTGTCCGGGCCGACTGCCTTTCCGCGTTTCATCTGATGCATTGCCTCCATCACCTCTTTCTCTGAGAAATCTTCAATATTTGTGGTATTCGGCTCAACATCTTGAAAAGCTGCTCGAGGAAATTCTTCATTTAGAAGTTCGTCAAAATACTCTCGCATCCTGCTACAAATTGCCGTATCGTCAATCAGCAACATTCCTTGCGAGTCCTCCACGTACTTTGGCGCCTGTATTTCCCGAGCGTTCCTTCTCCTTTGGGCTGCGACCCTAAATATCCTGGCGTCGTGCTTAGGTCTTTCGCCCAAAGACGGTCCTTCGGTCGCAGTCTGAGTTTCTAATTCTTGGTAGAATTTCTCAGCTGCCTTCGCCTTTGCTTGAGCTACCAAGCGCTTTACTTTCTTCCGGCATTGCATATAATTTTCGCGAAGTTGAACCCGTTCGGCTTCACTGCTTGACTCACATTTCGTCCATGCCTTAAATGCGTTCGATTTGGCTTGCACTGCTTCCTTAGTTTCGGTGTTCCACCACCATGTTTCTTTCTTCGTGTGGAGTGGACCTTTCGAAACTCCAAGTGCCTTTTCCGCCTCACCTACTGACATTTCAGCGAAACTATTCCACATTTGTGTTGGACTGTGCTCGGCGCAGTTTATGTTGTTTTGAAACCACTCCGTCATTTTATCAATGAATGGAGTTACTACAGGTTCAAAGTTGTCGTTTGTGAGATTGTGCCACTTGATTTTTTCGACAGGCTTGGGAGATCTTCTATTTCTTGCTCCTCCTGCTTTCAAAATAAATTCTGACAGGAGCAAACGATGTTGGCTGACGACAGATTCACCCAAGATCACCTTGCAGTCTCTTACCATATACAAATAATACATATATGTCCAAATTGGTACAAAATGTTGTTCCTATGAAAATGTATCTGAAATTTCCTAGAGCTTTCAAGTGAATCGCATGAGCCTGTGTGCGTGTGAATTTGAGATAACGTTTTCCAGTTCAAGAGAGTCAAGAGACTCTTTTTATAGTATCTTTTAAGAATCACTCATCGCTTGCCATTGCCTGCGACTTCCGTGGTGTGTGATGGATATCTCCGTACTCCGTGACGCATGACAAGTGGACCGTTGCGGACAATATGTTATGTTATGAACACAGAAATGATTATGAAATTCATTCACTGCCACGTCCCGCCCGCGTCTTGTGTGGTGTGCGATGTATGGCACCGCGGCGCGGCGCGCGCAAGATAAGTGGACCATTTAAAATTCGTCTGTGGCACGTGCATCTATATTTTGAGGTTCAGATTATCTAAGCCGATGTCAAAATGAAAAGTCTCTATTGGAGACGATAATTAATATAAATGTAGATGAGTTCTAGGGTCAAAGACAAGGAGTTTCTGAAAAAATACCTTCTTTGTTAGTCCCTTCGGGCATTTTACTCACTCCATAACTTGTGACAGAATAAAGGAAGTTCAAATTTTGGACATATTATTTTTGGAAGAAGCTGTTCCTACATGTTGCGACCACTTTATTCAATACCTTCTCTAAATTTGCATTTATGCGATCCCGTCTAGACAGCTCTATATTTTTCAATTTATAGTATACATAGTATTGTTTCTTGATATGCCGGCCGCAACAAGCATAGCAAGAATTAGCCAAAACGAAAGCCCGTATTTATAAACATACCTTACCTTAAAATAAATGCCATTTCCAGTAGTTTTCATTGAAATAATTTATTTTCTCGAGACAATGCATCCTTGACTTAAGGCGATTTCAAGGACACTTTGAAATTTTGCAATAGTCAACCTCACTTGAAGTCAATGTAGCTAGTTACCTACCTTGAGTTATTATTATATTACACTTGTATTAAAAGCTTAAGGTCTCCTTGAGTTTCGCCTTAAATCAAGGATGCATTGACTTCTAAATATAAATTATTTCAATGAAAAACTACTGGAAATGACATCTAATTTTTGAATTTTGGCATACTTGACTAAAGGTCGCCTTGAGTTAAGGGACATACATATGTCTATAAATACGGGCCTAAAAGTATAAATTTCGGTATCAAAACCAATTTTCCGATAGCTTTTTTTTATTAGTTGTAAGTTAAGAAAATATACAGGGTGCCCGGTAACTGCCCCATAAACGAACCGGATTGTGCTTTCTCTTGTGATTTCCAGCAAAAAAGTTGTACTGAACATACCCTCTTAGCTTAACCCTTTAGCTGCCACAGGCATTTGAAGATTTTTGAAAAAATCATTTTCTTTTACGACTAAAACGTCGTTATCTCAAAAGCTAGACTAGGTAGCATAGCAAGCATAGCATTATTAGGTACAGATGATTATTACCCAAAAAATAAAACTAACTGCACTAAAATCGGATAAGAGGTTTGGTTTTTACGGAACTTCAAAGTCAAATTTTTGTGATTTGACCCAATAACAAAACATATTTACATCTCAATTTTCTCCAACTTCTGCCAAGGTGAGGTGCTTGTACGATTCTTTTAACCCATTTTGTACTGGTGGTTCGTTTTCGAACCACCATTTTCAATAATTTTTTTTATATTGAATAATTTATATTTTTAACTTTATTTTGATGTTATAAGCACTGTTAGACTGTCGTCTATCGATTTAGGTCATTTGCAGGTATATATGTTATTAATAATATTATATTTTTAGAAAATAGGGTGACCATCTTTTTTCGACCATTTTTCAAAATTAAAAAAAGTATATATAAAATCCATGAAATTTATTGAAATGATTCCATTCAATAAGTAAAAGCATGTAATTTTTCTATTAAAATTATAATTTGATAAGAATCACAAGAAGTTTTTAGTTTATGAGCTTCTATATTTGGGTGGTTCGAAAACGAACCGCTGGTATACACCATGTACATGTTGCTACGTTACTCAACTTTAACGACCAATAACTCCGTTACTGTTACTTGAGACCGGAAAAAAGAAGCTGATATGAAATTGACTCGTCGTACCCTTTGATTTGAGTACACACTCGCCTATCAACGATAAAAATAAATAAAAAAGTCAACTTTTTCATCCCTTCGGGGACACCCTGTTATCTTCGTCCTGCCAAGTTTTAAGGTATTCGAAACTAAGACTGCGATCATTCTACACATACCTTTCAAATTTCATGTCGATCGGTTGAGAGGTTCGCGAGATATTTAGTAAACAGTCGAACGCACGGACAGACGGACAAACGGACAAACGGACAGACGGACTGAAACATATCGATTTTATAACTGCTTTTTTTTTTTAAAAATGTTCTTAAAACCCTCAAACCCCAAAATAAATATAAAATTTAATAAAAACTGTATTTTATCATGTAAACCCACGCCACACCTTCCTTATTGCATGTAACACATACCATGTCGCTTACTTACCAACGGTTCGTTTTCGAACCACCCCAGAACACAAAAACAACAAATCGGAAAATTTTGTTTTCTTCGGAATCGTCATCAGAGTGTGTTTATAGACAATATATATCAAGGATATCGTCATAAAAAAATTATTTCTGGTACCGGTACAAAATGGGTTAAAAATTGGCGCATAGTCTAAAGATCATTTCTTTCTTACATCATTATACCCTTCGCTCATAGAGTGAAAGGGTATATTGTTTTTGTTACGCCGATATTATGTAACACCTCAAAGGAGCCACCGGAGGTATGGCAAAGTATATATATAAATGATCAGGGTCGGTCCCTGAATCGAATAAGCCATGTCTGTCGCTCTGTCTGTCTGTCTGTCTGTCTGTCTGTCCGTGTGTCTGTCTGTTAGCACGATAACTCCCGAAAAAATGAAGCTAGCGGTTTGAAATTTTGGTCAAATGTTTGTTTTGCTAAAATCTTGGACGGTATTGAAAATGGGCCAAATCGGACCACGGGTTCCCCTACCTCCCATACAAACTACCCCTCCTTGATATTTTAATTCGGCCATAACTTTCGGTAGAATATCGCTATCGACTTGAAATTTTGATCAATGTCTCATTCTGACATATACTTTGAGTTGATAGAAAGTGGATTAGGTCCGACTACCCCTACCCCTACTTCCCCTACAAAGTTATATTCAGTCATATCTTTTGATAGAATGTCACGAAAAACTTCAAATGAATATCAAATGGTAGCCGTTGGATGTCTTGACAAGGTAATAAAGATGTGTCAGGTCCGACCCATCTACCCCTCCCTCCCCAACAAAAAATATGAAATTGAATATTTTGGGTTTTGCGTGCCTTCTAAAAACTTTTTTATTTGTGTACCAATTTCAACCAAATTTCACACAAATGTGTTTCTATAGATAACACAAAATATATGCAAGAATGGATCAAATAGGACCATGGGGTCATGGGGCTGCCATACAAACTTAACCCCCCCAAATTAGGTTCTTCTAAGAAAAACTTTTTTATTTGTACACCAATTTCAACCAAATTTCACACAAATGTATTTCTATTGATGACACAAAACATATGTAAGATTGAATCAAATCGGACCATGGGGTCATGGGGCTGCCATACAAACCAGACCCCCCATATTGGTTCTTCTAAGAAACATTTTTTACACCAATTTCACAAAACCTTGAATTAATGTGTCTTTATCAAAGCAACTAAAAAGTTCAAAACGAATAGAATCGTACTGTGGGGTTATGCTCCGGCAACCCCAATAAAATTTTCCGAGTAAATATTTTTATTTGGCCACTTATTTCAACCAAGCCCAAAACTTTTGTCAAGACGGAAGAAAAAGAATGAGGAGGGGGATTAAATACAAGTCATATGTACGCCCGAAAAAACTTTTAGCCCAAGCGAAGGGTATCCAAATTTCGACCGCGCCCGAAATTAGCCTCGGCCCCGGGGTTGGCGAGCGAAGCGAGCAGGGGGCGAAGCCCCCTAGTTTTATTTTAACTTTGTTATTTCTAACAGTTTTAATGCCTTGCGGTCCATCTAGACTAGCAGCCAAATGGCTGCGCGTCCAAAAACTGGCATCGCGTGCAGCCATTTGGCTGCTCCTTAGCAGCCACACTGTAGCAGCCAAATGGAGACAGGAAATGACATAACCAAAATTTAATTTTAGTGATTTTTTAAAATTTAATTATCAAAATCGGACTCTGCGCGTTTGAATTATTACATGGCCATTCAATAATTATTCAATTTCACACAAAAGATCGAACAAAAGTTGTAAAATTGTCACTTTGAAATTGACAAGCGGTTGGTTGAGTTGCCATATTGAATATCAAAACTGGACACATAGCCAAATGGCGACTAGTTTGGATGGAATTACAACAGCCATTTGGCTGTACGTGTCGCCATTTGGCGACTAATCTAGATGGACCTTTAAGTGCAGAAAACTAGGGTTAATTTTAGCTCTATTTCAATTCAATTGAAACTGCCCCTAAAGATCTGCAATTTGGTAAAATTTATTCAAATTATATCAAAATCAATCCAAAATTGAAACTCATACATTCCTTACTCTCCAATAGAGACTTTTGCGTTTTCAGACTTCTGATACAAATTTCGTTAACAAACTTTCATACTAAAGTGGGCATTCTGATTTGTTTCGAACAATTTAATCAATATGATCTTATTATAGCAGAAGAAAAAAAAATATGGACGTCGAACGACAAAAATCTTACATTGATGGATTTTTGGGGATGGCCTCCTGATTATGGGGAGTCCCAACAGATTATAGGTTTGCAGCCTTGAAAAGGAGGGAGGCGTACTTGCGTTTTCAGAGCTATGGAGGTTTTTAAAAGAGTCTGAAATGAAAATATTCTAATTTATTTTTTAGTCTAGCGACAAATTTTTCACTAAAATCCTAATGTATTATATACAATTGCAAGGGTAATTTTATGTGTTTTTTTCGTTCTCAGACCATTTTTCTGTATATGTATTTTGTCGGTTTTGAAATGTTTGCTAAAAAGTAAAAAAATACTCCCCTATCCCCTTTTTCCAAGGTTGGAGCCCTCCAATCGTTGGGGAGTTTTTTTTCCATAATCAGGACGCCATCAGCATCACCAACCATCCTGCAAAAATCCAGCGATATACGATTTTTGCCGATCAAATATCGTATTTTTATTTGATCAATACTCAACTCATTCTCGTTCTCATATTCCTCTAATTGAATCGAGTACAGAACCAGACAGAACAACCTGCATACAAATTTTCAGTTGATGTTCTGTATAGAAATATAACTCTTTTCAAATGTGTATGGATGTTGTGTTACCTTCTCCTGCACTAAATCCACTCACTCTACCGCATGCTACCACCACATTGCATTAACAGCGCGGCATGCAACTTACGAAATGCACTAATGAGGTCAATGAACGCATGGCTACCTGTTCCGCAACCTCAAGAAATGCATTGTGATCAAATCATCTTTCGTCTTTTTTCAATACGCAGTTTTCGCAGGCGCAGATACTTTTGCGTAAGCCACCCCGACCCATGGCATGGGACAGTGGAAGAAGATACACTCATGAAGTCGACAAATGCACGAAAACCTGCTCTGGCAGAGTATCTAAACTCTCTTCAACTTGAACTGTGTAGCAAAAGAGCAAATAGCTTTAATAGCCTGTATACGTGTATCTGTATTGTCGTATTTGTGACATTGGGTGCCGATCGGACGACATGGCCAAAAAAATGTGTACCCGATTTTGAGTGAGCTTTGGACATATATGTATTATTTGTATATGCTCTTACCCACCTTCTCATAAAATCGAAACAGAGGTGGTAATCGATCTGCGTTTCATGTTTCCTATCTCCGTGTCCACTACTGTAGGTGATTAGGTGTCTCACGAGCGCTTTATCTACCACATTAAAACAATTTTTTATGGCTTATCTACAAGAACACATACACTCGGCTTTACAAAAATCGGGCCATTCGCCACGTTCGAACTCAAATTCAATTTTCTCAAAAAAGTATGAAACTTACAACTATGAAAGTTATATCTATAGAAAGTGCATTTAATGGCAATTCAAATGACTATGATTTTTATCTGAAGTACCGTTAACTCACGCAACAAACACAATGCCTGTTTTGATTAGAGTTCGCGATTACCGTGTGGCCCGGTTTCATTGAAGCTCAGTGTAGTTTTATTTTTAGTTATTTAAATCACGCTTACTTCGTTTTTGGAACTTTATATACATAACTGTTCTTTTTACAATACTTTTCTCTAAAAAATAAACTGAACAAATTTTTATTTTTTTCTGCGTTTCAGGTCACACTCACGAAAAACGAAAAAAAAAGAAGAACCAACCACACGATAACTAAAACCGTCCTGAGCGGCCGCTAAGAATGATGCAAATCACTAAAATATAGCTGAAGAGATTTTGTCTGAACTCTAAACAATGTATAAAACTTGTAATACGCAAACTGAAATCTGACCAATAAATGTTATTTTATTATTATTATTACTATACAAGTTGAGGTTATGTCACGGAACGCCCGCGACAGCTCGTTTAAGTGAAAGCGTAATAGAGTCGACGTGGAGTCTAAAAATTTACCCCGACCAACCTTTCCGTCTCCAAACAGAGCTACCGGCTTCAGGTGCTGCTCCCCAGTCAATGAAGAAGAAGATAAGGAAGTATTCCAAGCAATAAGATGCACTATCGAAAAGGTGACCAATTTCGGTGTTCTCCTTCTCTTTCTATCCTACCATAAGTATTGTTAGTCTCGTTTAGTACGGCTGTCATCCCAGTATATTGGTTGAATGAATGAATGAGATAGCAAATGGTCCCACATTTTTGGTCTTTGACTCTGTCCTCTATTTTCTTTGTCTGTGTCCCCAGTTCAGTCGGCTTTCGTTACATATTTCAATTCAACTGTCTGAATATTCCAATTCAACTTCTTTGAATATAAGAAACAAGCCAGCCCTTATTAGCATGTCCAATTCCATACATCCTTTTTACAGAATTTTATAACTCTAAATAATTTCATCACCACTTTACATACACGCCATAAGCGTACATATTGCATTCTTCTGCACTTATACAATGCCCCAAAACATTCAGACTGAAGTGAAAAAATTCCCATAAATGACATTAGTTAAGCCTAATCTTGCCACTTTGGCCCCCTACCGAAAAACTCGGTCATCCATAGAAAATGATTTATTGGTTTTATCCGAAGACGACTTGCGGTTGTATTCCCACGGTGATGAGGGAAAGTCATCAATCACTCGGATATTATGAATTTGTTCCGATTTGAATAACATGACCGAACGCTGCAAATATGCTGGGCTTCTGCCTTCCTGTCAAACGACTGCCAAAGCAAAGTGAATACGAGTTGGAGCTTTCGTTCTTCCTTTCACTCTCCCTCATTCTGTCTCTGTTTTTGGTTATATGGCACCAGTCAAAGGGTTCAGATCGAAACGTCAGACGCGGATACCGCAAAGGAGAAACCATTAAACACACTATCAGCCCGAAACGAAAGGACATTTGGTCGGAACTGGTGATGCCGGGACCTATCTTGTTTGTGTATAATACGGGCGACAGACCGAATGCCAGCGGTTCTCCTTGTCAATAACCAGAAAATACCAAAGTGTGCTCTGCTGTCGTTTTGCCATTGCAGCCATCGTCCAGATGGAATTTTCGTCCTGATTTATGTATGTATGAATAGGGAGACCCGAGAGTGTACGGTGACCTATGATATGAACGCGTGTATATGCAAGAATAGATTGAAATATGGATGCACAGCTCCCAGGACCAGCACGAACATGCCCAAATATTATAAGTTTGTGTTTCGATATGCTGTCCAATTCGGTCATTGCATCCTTTATGGAATTTCAGTGATGCTGGCAGGGATTCCGTAAGGCAACGTCAAAACTCGAAACAGTTCACCCTTTATCGGGTGCGGTATTAATAAGTAGGTCAGTCGCACCATCCATTTACAGTTATGGCTGCAACTCATACGAGCAGGACGACGACGACGGACGGTCCAACAACTGATGTGTTTACGTACGTGCTTTGTTTTAAAATGATTGGATGATGTTCAACCAGCCAAAGGTTTGATGTTGTGTTTTGGTAAACATTACTTCAGTTTTGCACTGTCATTTTCTGGTTTATGTTTCGAATCTCTTGCACTTAATATCACATGTTTGCCAAACTCTTGCCTCGGCCACGACACGAACTGCTACACAAAAGCATTCGTAGATCCTTGATGGATCCTGCTGAATCATTCTACCCCGCACATGCACGTGTCGTAGACAAGCCATTGTCCATGCTTGGCCTTGTTCGAGAATGTTCATAGGTCAATTAGACAAATTACGATAAATGGATACCACAAAGTTGTGCGACACAATGATGCGGTCAACGGACAGGGATGTGTAAACCAAATTTCGGTTGTTGAAGGATTCGCAAGTGCTCTTCACATTCAAGCGAATAGACAAAGGCGTAATTATAATTTGGTAGCCATGGTAAGGTATCCTGAAATATCTCTACACTCAATTTGCATTCAAATTGATTATTGCATTTGCATCAGAGAATGCATTATCATTCGGGGATGATTTGTTTCTACGGAAATGGAAGCTAGACGTTTCGGGGCGCTTAATGGAGCCTGACTTTGTGCATAACTGAATTCACTGGAAAATTCCTTGCAGCAATATGAACGCTCTATTTCAATGGATGTTATTAACGCCCATAAGTACATTCAGTATTTCTCTTTTGAACGTGTTAGATAATTAATTTTTATAGCCCTTATCCCAATCAGGTATTGTTTTTGAAACACTGTAAATTAATGAAACTACGAGCACCTAAACCACTCCTACAGTGGCGGATTTAAAGTATCAAAATACCTTTCTACAGGGTGTCCCGCATTGGGTGGTCAATACTGTAAGGGTTGATAGCGCAACTTGCTTCAGCAAGAAAATTACCAATACAATCGGAATTTTTTTTGCCGTTACCTTGTTATCGCTCTTTTTGTGAAAGTCATCAAAAATCGTGACTTGTCACGCAAAATCGTAATGTGCAGCACTCCTGATGACTTAATCCAAGATTTGATTTCAGTTTCAGAAACTACATAAAATTTCACAAAAACTGAAGTTTTTCCTGTTGCCAACATTATCGGCACTTTCAAGATACAGTTACTCAAACTTAATAGAAATTTTAAAATAGATTTTTTATCGAAAATTCAAACAGTAATTACATAACGGTGCTTTATACGTACAACTCTGCAAAGTTGATAAAAGTTGCTTCAACATGTTGCAGTTGCAGCAAATAAACCAAAGATTAGCCAGTAAGAACATTAGACAGGCGTACAAACTTATAAATAATATCAAGAACGGATATTAACCCAGGACAAGCCTATGTAAGGACAAGGATGGTAACATCATATACAAATAATACATACAGTAGAACCCCTCTTAACCGGCCTCGGATAAACCGGTCCTCGGATTAACCGGCCTATATCCCACTTAACGTTTCTTGTTTTTTTTTGTTACCGAAAAATGACTAGCAGACTTTTCCTATATCCCACGGAACGGTTTTTTTTTTCTTTTTGTTACCATGCCGTCACAGTCAGCATCAAAATCATAGTAACCATTAAGTTTTTCTATGAATAATGTTGTGGTTGTGATGAAATTATATTATTCTACGAGCTTTTTAAAGTAAAGAGTAAAGCATTAGATTTTTTTATTAGCAATAACATTCCTTATCTTGTTAACAACATGTTTGCATAACTTTAGCCAGTAAAAGTAGTTAATTTTTCGAGTAAACGCCAATTTTCCAAGAAAAGAATTGATTTTTCATACAAATTCATAGCTTACATAGATTTGATTAAAAATGTGACGTCACGAGCTTTCTCTCATTGATACGATATGTGCACCGCGTTATCTTATGAATGTTATTTGATGTGCACGCTTTCAAGGTAAATAATTTCTCTTCAATTTCAGTCGAGGGCTTTCAATTGTTTCCCTTTTCATCTCTCACCACGAATTTACCTTCAAAAGCTCACACAAGTCAGACTTTTATGTGTGTAATCTATTTAGTTTTCAATAAAATGAATTTCAACAGCGTTCTTTTTGCTTCTTAATGTATAACACTATATGAAATTTGTATAGTATCTTGAAATATAGGTTATCGTCGAACCAAATTCAATTTTTCAAGGGAACCTCGGATAAACCGGCCAAACTCCTAACCGGCCAGGGTGTGGGTCCCGACCAGGCCGGTTAAGAGGGGTTCTACTGTATATGTCCAAATTGGTACAAAATGTTGTTCCTATGAAAATGTATCTGAAATTTCCTAGAGCTTTCAAGTGAATCGCATGAGCCTGTGTGCGTGTGAATTTGAGAGAACGTTTTCCAGTTCAAGAGAGTCAAGAGACTCTTTTTATAGTATCTTTTAAGAATCACTCATCGCTTGCCATTGCCTGCGACTTCCGTGGTGTGTGATGGATATCTCCGTACTCCGTGACGCATGACAAGTTGACCGAGTGGGTCCGGGGAAGAGAGCAAGTTGCCGTTGCGGACAATATGTTATGTTATGAACACAGAAATGATTATGAAATTCATTCACTGCCACGCCACGTCCCGCCCGCGTCTTGTGTGGTGTGCGATGTATGGCACCGCGGCGCGGCGCGCGCAAGATAAGTGGACCATTTAAAATTCGTCTGTGGCACGTGCATCTATATTTTGAGGTTCAGATTATCTGAGCCGATGTCAAAATGAAAAGTCTATATGAAAAAAAAATTTCATTTTGGTGATTTTTTAAAATTTAATTATCAAAATCGGACTCTGCGCGTTTGAATTATTACATGGCCATTCAATAATTATTCAATTTCACACAAAAGATCGAGCAAAAGTTGTAAAATTGTCACTTTGAAATTGACAAGCGGTTGGTTGAGTTGCCATATTGAATATCAAAACTGGACGCATAGCCAAATGGCGACTAGTTTGGATGGAATTACAACAGCCATTTGGCTGTACGTGTCGCCATTTGGCGACTAATCTAGATGGACCTTTAAGTGCAGAAAACTAGGGTTAATTTTAGCTTTATTTCAATTCAATTGAAACTGCCCCTAAAGATCTGCAATTTGGTAAAATTTATTCAAATTATATCAAAATCAATCCAAAATTGAAACTCATATATTCCTTACTCTCCAATAGAGACTTTTGCGTTTTCAGACTTCTGATACAAATTTCGTTAACAAACTTTCATACTAAAGTGGGCATTCTGATTTGTTTCAAACAATTTAATCAATATGATCATATTATAGCCGAAGAAAAAAAAATATGGACGTCGAACGACAAAAATCTTACATTGATGGATTTTTGGGGATGACCTCCTGATTATGGGGAGTCCCAACAGATTATAGGTTTGCAGCCTTGAAAAGGAGGGAGGCGTACTTGCGTTTTCAGAGCTATGGAGGTTTTTAAAAGAGTCTAAAATGAAAATATTCTAATTTATTTTTTAGTCTAGCGACAAATTTTTCACTAAAATCCTAATGTATTATATACAATTGCAAGGGTAATTTTATGTGTTTTTTTTCGTTCTCAGACCATTTTTCTGTATATGTATTTTGTCGGTTTTGAAATGTTTGCTAAAAAGTAAAAAAATACTCCCCTATCCCCTTTTTCCAAGGTTGGAGCCCTCCAATCGTTGGGGAGTTTTTTTCCATAATCAGGACGCCATCAGCATCACCAACCATCCTGCAAAAATCCAGCGATATACGATTTTTGCCGATCAAATATCGTATTTTTATTTGATCAATACTCAACTCATTCTCGTTCTCATATCCCTCTAATTGAATCGAGTACAGAACCAGACAGAACAACCTGCATACAAATTTTCAGTTGATGTTCTGTATAGAAATATAACTCTTTTCAAATGTGTATGGAAGTTGTGTTACCTTCTCCTGCACTAAATCCACTCACTCTACCGCATGCTACATTGCATTAACAGTGCGGCATGCAACTTACGAAATGCACTAATGAGGTCAATGAACGCATGGCTACCTGTTCCGCAACCTCAAGAAATGCATTGTGATCAAATCATCTTTCATCTTTTTTCAATACGCAGTTTTCGCAGGCGCAGATACTTTTGCGTAAGCCACCCCGACCCATGGCATGGGACAGTGGAAGAAGATACACTCATGAAGTCGACAAATGCACGAAAACCTGCTCTGGCAGAGTATCTAAACTCTCTTCAACTTGAACTGTGTAGCAAAAGAGCAAATAGCTTTAATAGCCTGTATACGTGTATCTGTATGGTCGTATTTGTGACATTGGGTGCAAGATCAGACGACATGGCCAAAAAAATGTGTACCCGATTTTGAGTGAGCTTTGGACATATATGTATTATTTGTATATGGTAACATCATCAGCGACATCGAAAGCGTCAACAAACGATGGGCCTCGCATTTTGAAGAGCTCCTCAATGCACCATCAACATCCCCCACGAAGCCAGCTCTTGAGCAGTTAGCCGCACCGGGCCCTCCCGTTCTACCCCCAACAGTAGAGGAGGTGAGTCTTGCCATACAGTCGCTTCAAAGTAATAAAGCGCCCGGCGCTGACGAAGTCCCAGCGGAACTGCTTAAGCATGGTGGAACGTGCCTCACCAACGCTATACATTTACTACTGCTTAAAATATGGAACGACGAGGTAATCCCCGAAGATTGGCACAAAAGCATAATCTGCCCAATCCACAAAAAGGGTGACAAGTTGCACAAAAGAATGATGAATGAATACCAAGGCGGCTTCAGACCTGGTTGTTCAACGACCGAGCAGCTTTTTACCGTGAAGCCACTAGGTGCTGGGAATACAACATCGACATATACCAAACCTTTGTCGACTTCAAGCAGGCATACGACAGTGTCGATCGAAGTGTACTGTACAAACCCAGCTCCCCCCCCGGAAAATGTTGGCCAAAAACCGAAAATATACCATTTTTTAGTCAAGTTCATAAGTTTGGAAAATCAAATTCGTATCTATGGAACATCAGATTCGTAACTATAGAACATAAAATTCGTGTAAAAAAATATATACAGAATATTATTTCTTATTACTATTTTTACAAGCTAGAATAGCAAAATAAGATGATTATTACAGCCAACAAATTTACCTAAAAAATAAAACTAACCGCACTAAAATCGGATAAGAGGTTTGGTTTTTACAGAACTTCAAAGTCAAACTTTTGCGATTTGAACCAAAAACAATATATTTTTCCATCTCAATTTTCTCCAACTTCTGCCAAGGTGAGCTGCTTTTACCTACAATTCTTTTAGAAATTGGCGAATAGTTTCCCGATAATATCTCCATTATCCTCTCATTATTTTGTTTGAACTCCATTATTTCTAACAGTTTTAATGCCTTAGGTTGAGAAAACTAGTTCGTATTCAATTCAATAAATTCAAGCTGCAATTTGCTAAAATTTCCTTTTTTGCTGGAAATCACATGAGGAATCATTTTCCGATGCGTTTATGCGGGTAGTATTCTCGAGAAGCGTCAATTTTAAACCTTCATCACAAAATAAGGGTTAGTTTATTGTTACCATTATGAAATAATGATTCTACACTTTCACTTCGTAGCCACATTACCACAAAACAAATTTTAATTTTTTTATAAAGCAAGAAACCAAATGTATCTGCCCTAAATGTAATTCAGCTTCATTTTATACTGCTTACAGTTTCTGCTTGATCAATGGCATGATCCTATCCTTGACACCCACCATTGGGAAATTTCAAGAAAATTTGCGCCACCTATACGTGAGAAATGCCGATCGTTTCGATTGCATACACATAGGCTGAACTATAGAGATTTTAATCAGAGAATCCTACAGTAATAGTCACTTATAATGTCTACTGGGTCTTCACAGTACCAACCCGTTTAGATCTGACAAACAAGATATTAAAACGCAACGAGAAAAATGCTGCTGGCAATGGCTGATTTCAGACTATAAGACGAAACCGGACGGGTAAACTTGCAAGACAAGAGAGCTTTTGTAGTGGCCAGCAGACAAGCATTGTTCATTTCAAATTGTAAGAACGAGTCTTACGAAAGAAAAAAATCGTGACACGATTGTTTTTCTTTCGTAGGAATCGTACGATAGATAAGACGATTGCATCTACCAATAGTTCAGGCGTTCTGCAAAGACAATTAGCGCGTGTTTTACTTGCATTTTAATCTTGTCGACTCGTCACTTCATTGTACACTAACTTTGGAGCGTGCATGGCAACATTTATACATACTTGCTGTGTGATTATTATTCGCCGGTCCGTGTTTTGATCGGATAGTGTGAAATGATCATACGATGGTTCTTATCGTCCAAGTTTACCCGTCCGGTCGTTTTCTTACAATTACAATTGAATTCAGCCAATGGATCATGCGGAAAGGTTTTTTTTCTCTATAGCGTGATAGAACTTAAAATTTGAACAAAATATAGGCAAAGTTCTTTAATGCATACCAAATTAAATACATTAGAAAGACAAAGTTCTCTTATTTGTGTTGAATCATAATTATTGTCCTTAAAATAATTAAAACAGATTGTTGTCACTTATGAAGGAATTTGTACAAAATTAAATATGTAAATGCTTCCCATTCAAATATTTAACAGATACCTATGTTAAATTGTGGCTTTTTGCAAAGGGTACAAGGCGGAGATAATTCTCTGGTTGTCTTGATTTAATTCACCATGTGGAGGAGGACTATTTTTAAAGAGGATCTGAATTGCTTAGCCGTAGAGCTTGTATATGGCACTACCCTTCTAATACTTCATAAGCGACGATCGAACTATCAACCCTCAAGTTTTTGTCTAAAAATTAAGGAGGAGAATTCAACAACTTCGGGCTGCTTCTGAAGTACATCATAATAGCACAATTCCATTCGTGTTCAAGGAGTAGTACAAGTTGGCGTACGCACGTTTTTCTTAAACTTGGCCCGGTTGAGAGGTCCCTTCAGCAGCCATATTCGGGGCCTCATTTCATCATGAAGCGAATTAGCGATTCGGTGTATCGAGAGACCAATGCGTTGTTGTTATAGTTGTTACGTTTAGTTAACCTAGTTTATTATTTCAGGGACAGTTTATACGCTACACAACGTTTAAGCAAGATCAAGGCAGTGCAACTAAAGCAACTATGTCCAACTACAAACGATGAAACACATTAAAGGTACGTGTCCGTAGAGACTACTCATGTGATTATCGCTCAGCGATGGTAGTTTTGCGTCCAATTCCGGGCCATGTTTGCATATTTTTTGAACGTTGCTTGAACATAGTAGGTGTAACCAAAAGGGACATCGAAAGTATGTATACCTACATCCGAGGCAGCTTGTCCATGGACCAACCAGTCACCGAAAAGCTCGAAAACCGACAAATGGATTGGTATTGCCATATTTAAAGGCGTCGGCCAGCGAACCCCATAAAGGAAGCGATATCAATGGAAGTTCCACTTGATGGACCCAAAGCCAGAGGCATACCGAAGAACAACTGCATGTGTCAAATGAAAAGGCATCAACAACGAATTGGTCTCGGCGATGACACGATCCAAGATAGAGCTGCCTGTAGAAACAGGCTGAGACATTACCGCCAGAACGGGCGATTTGCCTACACGGCAGGTAGATCGACACGACGGACGCCATGGAGCGGTATATAAAGAACGAGGCAAGGAAGAAGATGTGTACCTACTTTCCTTGTGTTGACTATGACCTAGATCGTAGAGAAACATGTCTGTATAGAAAATATGCGCGTATAGTGCTCAGAACCGGTGGTTTTACTGCGATCGCTGAGCGATCATCGCTTGACTCGTCCCTACTAACACAAACCTGAAAATTTTTTCCGGTTGGCAGAGCAACAACCAGTTTTGATAATATTACGGCGGCTAATCAGTGTTAGGCAAAGTAAACAAAAATACGTAACTGTTACCATCGTAACAGTTCCAATCAAATAGTGTGTAATGGTGGTAGCCTAGATCCACGCGGAAAGATCAAGCCGCTGATTTATCGGGGAAATTCGCAATGATGTCATCATTTTGTGTGTTTCAGATTTAAAAAAAAAAACCTTATGAAATCGATTTTGTCCGTCCGTCTGTTCACTAAATAACTCGCGAACGGCTTAACCGATCGTCATGAAATTTGGTAGGAGTGTGTAGAATGGTAACAGTCTTTGGCACAAAATACTTAGAAGCTGGTAGGGCAAAGATAACAGGCTGTCCCGGAGATTTGAAAAAGTCGACTTTTTTAGTTTTTATCGGACGTGGGTTCTCAAATCAAAGAACTCGATGGGTACATTTCATCAGTTGTTTTTTTTATTTAATTCTTATCTAATCCTTACTAAAACCTCATATTTACTTTTTCCCTTGACCCCCCAGTTTCAGAGATATGGAAAGATATTGATGTTCCCAGAAAATAATACAAAATAAAGTTCCAGTAACAAATCGGTTATTATTTATTAATTTTTTTTTGTAAAACGCACATAAAACAATATAATAAACATATTAAAATACTTAAAATTATAAACTTAATTGTTAAACACATTTATTTTAAGGGAAAAATAAAAAAAATCAACTTTTTCTCTTATGTTTAGAATTTTCTTCTCGCAGTAAGCGCCAACAATAATCTCCTAACATCGCTGCATCCCAATGACCTTGAAAACATTCCTCAAGCCTTTTTATGTCCTGATGAAACCGCTCACCTTGTTCATCACTTACGGCTCCAAGGTTACCAGGAAAGAAAGAGAAATGGGAGTGAAGAAAATGCATTTTCAAAGACATTCTGCACCCCATCTCTTTATATGCGTCTAAACATATTTGTGAAGGAGGCTTGGTGTTTTTGTATGATTGTATTTTCATAGTAGGCCATGAAATTAAATGACAATTGAAAAATAAAATAGAATCGGTCATTTTTCCTAGCGGAACGTCAAGCGCTTTTATGTTCCTGGTGTGGTTTTGCTATATTTCTGTGGTCAAATTACGCGAATAATAATCGACGCGTAGAATTAAGTTTATTTCACACGATCGTGTTTCGCATCAAGTGTTTTCCGGGGTGTTTGTGAAGTGTGCCGCGAGAAAATCCATTTCAAGATATCACGACACATTCGATGGTTGTTGGCTGCTGCTAAGGTGTCCCATCGTCTTCTTTCCGTCTTTTGCGGTGACAACAAGGAATCGGTAGGAAAAAAACGTTGTGCGTAGGTGAGTACACTGAGCTTGTAGTTGCTTGTATTGTTGTTATACTAATTGTGTAAGATCTGATTTATGGCGGACTATGTTTGCTGTGTGTACAGCACGGAAAATTACCAAGAGGTATTCTAAGATTCAGTATTGAGTGAGTGTTGTATGGAAAGGTTGTGGTTTCCCCCTTTCCGGAAAGTTATGATAGTTTGAGAGGTTGTGGTGTCTCCCCTCTCAGTGAGATGTTTAGAGCCGTGTGGGCTTCACCTCGGAGTCGGTCCCCTCCGATTGAGTCGTTGAGAGGTTGTGGTCGTCCCGCTCTCAGCGTTGTGTTTGTAGAAAGGTTGTGGTGTCTCCCCTTTCTACTTGTGATAAACTCGAGAGGGTGTGGTGTTCCCCCTCTTTGCACAGAGTTTATGTTTTGGAGAGGTTGTGGTGTTTCCCCTCTTCATGTTGTGTTGACGTTCGTAGAAAGGTTGTGGTGTCTCCCCTTTCTATTGGTGGTAAACTCGAGAGGTTGCGGTGTTTCCCCTCTTTGCACAGAGTTTACGTGTTGGAGAGGTTGTGGTGTCTCCCCTCTCCATGTTGAGTTGATGTTTGAAGAGGTTGTGGTGTCTCCCCTCTTCGTGTTGTGTGATTGAGAGGTTGTGGTGTTCCCCTCTCTGAAATTGGAGTAGAGGCGCGGTGCTCCGCTCCGGAGTTGATCCCCCTCTGTAATAGCTAGGAGGTTGTGGTTTCCCCCTCCGCAGTCTACCATAGAATACCGAATTAGAATGTTTTCGCCAGAAGTTGTGTGCCTTAGGTAGAAAGGCTTTACTTCTGGATATAGAAGAATTGAGGATGGTAGTGAAGTGGGATTGAACCAAGGAGAAGCAGCCGAATCAACCGATACATCAATCCTGCGTCTACCTCGCATGGCCGTTTGAATACCTGAGCCAGAATCAACCGATACAACGAGAAGCCGATGACCTATGCTGCGATGACCGATGCTGAGACGACGACGCCGACAAGTGGTTCTCCTTCGCTCTCCTCTTCTTCCTGTTTGTTGGCCGGGCCAACATAAAGATTTGAATTATTATTCGTTTTCGTTTCAAATAACTTAATATCATCAATGCGTGTAACTGCAGGCTCATTGGTTGTCTTTTTCTTATTACAGATGGTATCAGGCGGTATAGATCAGGTGAGTACCGTATTTTATGCATACAAATGTCCAGTACGCCATGTTCATTAAAAAAAAAAGAAAAAAATTATATAACAAAATAAAATTTGAGTCTCTTACATTTGTTACTAAATGTTCTGCGTTTTCGGCTTTGTGATTTCCTAAGAATCCTTTTATAACAGCTTTTAATGAAGTCCATGTACCATATACCAAATCATTCAATTCCTCTTGGCGAATTAGGTGTGGTTTTCGTTGATCGCTTGATGAAGGAGAGGGGAAAAACTGCGTATCCTGAGGGTCGTTACTTTCATCACTGTGAGGAGGGCGAACAGTGCTGTTTACCCTGTGAGGCACAGATTTCGTGGCAGAACTTACTATAGGGTACTCCACTTTATACTTATGCTTTTTCGTAGCACCCCGCAAATCGAACAGACAAAAATAGCAATCGTCGTGATGATTGCTAGGCTCGCTCCAAAGTGCTGGAACCGCGAAAGGCATTTCACGTTTTCCAGTTTTTTGAGAGTGCAGTGACATACAACACGATATGCAAAAAAAAATCGGGTATCCAAGGCTTATCCTGACACACAACGCGGCCAAAACATTTGAAATAAGCATCCCTTAATTTTTGTGTTACTTTTCTATCTAGCGATTTCAAAATATATTTGCCACACACGTAGCAAAATTTATTTGGTGAATTTTTGCACAGGTTGCGAATACTTCTTTCAGAATCCATATTGTAAACCAATTGAAGTAAAACTATTACAACTCGTGCTATTTATACCATAACAGTATCTTTTTTAAGTTTTCGCGCTTTAAGGGGTACTATAATGATAATAAAAAAAGGATATGACAAATAAAAACCAATATAATATAAGGATAATAAAAAACGAGTATAACAGGTAAAAATATAATAAATATAAAAGTTACGTAAAGATATATAGCCGCGAAAAGATAAAAAAGATGTTTTTTTACGGTTTTAAGTCACAATAAAAGGCGAAAAAAATAAAATAACCGAGCAAATTATATTTATTTTGGGCGAGTTTTATTGCCAAGAGTCCTTTTAAGGATACTGATAAGAAATTTACTTATTTTATTGCAAATTGCAGTAATTGAGTAGCAGATACTATATGAGGACCAGTAAAAAAGATTTCAGCGTGTAACTCGAAAACCTGAGGGTCAGGAAAAAAATTAATTGCACTTTTGTCATATGGGAACCAATAGCTAACCAAAATAGCATTTAGTTTATTTGACGGTTTTTTGGTGTCACGCAGTGTAACCTCAGCTAATATTTGTAGCCATGACACATAGTAAATCTATTTTTGGATTGGTCTAATTAAAAGTGTTCTGGAACGCGTTCATTAAGACCAATCCAAAAATAGATTTACAAGAAGCATTTCAATAATATTGTGCATAATTCTTATTTATTACCCATAAAATATATGTAAAAAATTATTCACTATGTTTGTATCCAAAAACCTAAAAAACACTCGTATTGCGGGCGCAACACTCTGTACACCGGTATTTTTTAGTAGTATATTTTTGACGCTTAAGTGGCTACATTGCGGCGTTGATTATACCCAGGGCTGCCGGGTAGTCTTATACATATTGAGATTTGATAACTTTCCTCGATTCGTTAATTAATAAACGGTTTTTCTTAATTAAAAAAAAATAAATTGGGAGGAAAGAATACTCGATAATTAGGAGACTTGGCTTCACACAGACATTACAAATGAAGAACTTTTCATAAGAGACTATGATGTCTATCGTCGCGACCGTTATGAGGCTTCGACTAAGAGAGGAGGTGGTGTTTTGGTAGCTATCAAAACAACATTCCCATCTCATGAAGTTGAGCTTTTTCATAAGGACGTGGAACAGATATGTGTTTCTATCAATGTTTCTCGCAGCGAAAAAGTATATATTTTTAATAGCTATTTACCACCTTTGAGTTCAGTTGATGTTTATAACAAACATGTAGATAATATCTCCAAGCTATTTGCATCTTTTGAGGAAAAAGACAAATTGATTGTTGTTGGGGATTTCAATCTTGGTAATATAAGTTGGTACTGGAACGACGACGAGAAAAAAAATCTGCCGCGTGATTTACATCTTGAGTGTGAATCTGTTCTAACAGATTGTTTGTTTGCAATGGATTTGATGCAAATGAATCTTCTTCAAAATTCGATTGGTAGAATTTTAGATCTAATTTTTGTTAGTACTTGCTTGAATGCTTCTGTAATTAAAGTAGATAAACCAATTTTGCCCAATTCAATCCATCACAGTGCTCTTCTTCTTGAGTTTGTTTTTTATGATTACATTGAAGAAGAGCCCGAAGTTATTCCTACTAGAAATTTTCAAAAAGCCCAATTTGAAAAACTAAATTCAACATTTTTTAATATGGATTGGGCTCCAGTTATATCGAATAGTAATCTTATTGAAAGTTATACAGTTTTTAATTCAATTTTAAATAAATCTATTCGCAAGTACGTTCCTTTGAAAAAGAACAAAATAAAAGCAAAAAATCCTTGGGCTACAAAAGAATTGTTCAAACTTAAGAGAGCAAAAAATAAGGCCCATAAATTATACAAGAAGTCATCCTCTCTTGCCAATAAAGAAAATTTCTTTAGATTGAGAAGAGAGTATGAATTAATGAATAAAAATCTTTACAAACAGTATATTGCGAGAGCTGAAAATAATATAAAGAATGACAGTAAGACATTTTGGAATTTTATAAACAGCAAGCGTAAGAATACGGGAATCCCAAAAAATTTAGAATTCAATGGCAATTTTTACAAAGATGTTCAATCGGTTTGTGACGGATTTGCTAGATTTTTCAGTTCAGTTTACAAAGTGCCAGACTCCGTTTCATCAGAAATGAATGCTAACATCAATGGAAATCAGAGTGCATTGGTCCCTCGGATAGCTCAGGAGGACCTTACGAGTGCTCTTGAGATTTCTGAGGATGACCTATTGAATGCTATGCGTGATCTTGATGTTAGTATTCAGGCCGGACCTGATGGCATTCCTAATATATTTTTGAAGAATTGCATGCAATCGTTATGTCGTCCTTTAGCCTTTATTTTTAATTTGTCCTTGACTTCAGGTGTTTTTCTTGATGAATGGAAAGTTTCATACATAACGCCTGTACACAAAAAGGGTCCGAAGCATCTTATTGATAACTATAGACCCATAGCTAAAATATCTGCAATACCGAAGTTGTTTGAAATGCTTATTAAAAATAAAATAGATGTTTTAATTAGCCGTTTGATATCGCCATGTCAACATGGATTCCTGAAAGGAAAATCAACTTCAACAAATTTGGTATCATTTACTAAATTTGTTGCTGATGGTATCGAGCAGGGAATGCAGGTTGATGTGGTATATACCGATTTTTCGAAGGCTTTTGATAGAGTAGATCATAATATTTTACTTACAAAACTAGAACATTTAGGAATACAGTCAATTTTTCTAAGCTGGGTGAGATCTTATCTAACGGATAGGACTCAGTTGGTGAAGTTAAATGGCTGTATATCTCGCTCTGTTATAAAGTGCTCGTCAGGGGTTCCGCAAGGAAGCCATTTAGGACCACTTTTCTTTTTAGTTTTTATAAACGATATCATCCAAAATTTTAAATTCGTGCGTGTATGGCAGTATGCCGATGATATGAAAATCGCTATGAAAATACGCAACATTGATGACTGCCTTAAGTTGCAATCCGATTTAGAAAAGCTGCAATTTTGGTGCCGCGATAATAATTTAAATTTAAATGTTAGTAAATGTAAAGTACTTAGCATATATAAATTGAAAACTCCGGTCTTCTTTGAGTACTCCTTAACAGGTAGTGTTCTTGAAAGGGTTGCGGAAATATCAGATCTTGGTGTAATTTTCGACCATGAGCTTTCATTTCGACAACACATTGATTACATTATTTCAAAAGCGAATAGTATGTTAGGATTTGTTAAACGTAATGCGCGCGAATTTAATGATGCTTTTACTTTAAAAATATTGTATGCAGCTTTCGTTCGTTCGCACCTGGAGTATTGTTCTATTGTGTGGAATCCGTTCTATAAGGTGCATATCGAGCGTATAGAAAGAGTTCAACACAATTTTACACGGTTTGCCATTTATCAAATTGGCTGGCGTTTCAAGCCAGATTATAAAACTCGCTGTTCCTTATTGGGTTTACAAGCCTTAGATTATAGAAGAACATTTTTAAACGCTATGTTTATAAGAGACCTGTTTTGCTCTCATATTGTTTGTGAAGATATATTAAATAACTTTCAAGTCAGAAATATTCCTCACAATTTGCGGCGGAACAACCTTCTTGTTCAGCCTTATCATAGAGTAAACTATGGGCTTAATGAACCAATTACAAGGTCAATTATTCTTTATAATAGTTTGAAGGACTTAGTTAATTTTAATTGTACTAATAAACTAATGTTTAAAAGAAGTTATTTTGATAAATTTCCTTATTAATATATTTTGTTTTCAGTTTTTTTTACGATCTGCTAGAGTTTACACTCGATTGATTGATTAGTGACTTACGTACGGATAGTAAGTAAAGTGATGCCGAGAAGCCTAGTCCCGGGACAAAAGTTTCTGTGAGGCAAAAAAAAAAAAAAAAAAAAAAAAAAAAAAAAAAAAAAAAAAAAAAATAATTAAATGTAATTTATTTATTGATTATTCAATGGAAAGTTCACAATAGCAAATTACGTACAATGCAAAAATGGATATAATAAAGAAAATGTTACAAGATCGAGTTGTCATTTTAGATACATATTGTATCTTTAAAAAAGATGTGCTTGTAAACGTAAAATTATGGCAAACTAATTATAATTGTGCGATTCTGTCGTAAATTCAAGAAATTCGTGTTTTCTATTATTTAAATGAACACGTGTTACAAACTACTAAATAGTGACATGAACAGAAAAATCAATAGGGGAAAAAATCAAATGTTTTGTCCGATAGTCTTTAGTTTTGGGCAGCATTTTCATCGTGTCCTGTCTCCCAGGGAAATCCAAGATAATAGTCTGCAATTCGTCCAGCTTCGCGCAAACCACTCAAGAATGCTCCGTGTACCGTTGCCGGATAATTTCGTATTGTATGTTCACCTGTAACGAGCAATGTTGAAGAACAATCAATATTAATGACACAGTGTGTAGATATACGGAAACAAAAAAAAACAGGACAGTAGGTATCTTCATTGGGAATCATGGGTGAATAATGGCCGCATCAGATTTGAAATTAAATCATTTCAGGTACACAAGAGTGGAGTACCATATTAGATTGCTGTTGATGCTGTCTTTATTGTTGCTTAGCTGTGGAGTTGTATGATTGCGCTCCCAACTGCCGCCCCCTTGTGCAAACAATAAATAAATATGTATATGTATGTATAGGCGAATGGGATAGCAAGTGTATTACACAATATCATCCACATGAACAAATAAATGAACAACCAATGGGTAACCAATTACTCAAACGTTCCGATGGCAAAAGGTTAATTAGACGATTCTTTTTCAACATGATAGAGTAGAGTATTGCATACGAGTTGAGGTGTTTCTTGGGTTAGAAGAATAGGGTGAAGGATTCAAGGTCGATGTAATCGCCAGTCAATCCATGTGCATAGTTCCGCCAAGTTCGAGCTGGAACGGGCTATGCAAATCAGTTCTAATGGGCAAAAAAATGCTTGGCCGTCAATACAATGCAAGTTCTAATCAAAACTCTATACAGGGTGTCCGGAACTGCCGCATAAACGCACCGGATTGCGATTCCTCAGTTGGTTTCCAACAAAAAAGTAGTATGGAACATACCCCCTCAGCTTAACCCTTTAGCTGCCACAGGCATTTAAAGATTTTTGGAAAAAATCATTTTCTTGCACGACTTTAAGCCTAATATCTCCAAAGCTAGATCAGCGAGAATAGTGAAATAAAATGATTATTACACCCAACAAATTTACCAATAAAATAAAACTAACCACACTAAAATCGGTTAATCGGCGCCAATTTTTAAAAGAATCGTACAAGCACCTCACCTTGGCAGAAGTTGGAGAAAATTGAGATGGGAAAAAAAGTTTTTTTTTGGGTCAAATCACGCAAATTTTACTTTGAAGCTCTGTAAAAACCAAACCTCTTATCCGATTATAATGTGGTTAGTTTTATTTTATAGGTAAATTTGTTAGCTGAAATAATCATTTTATTTCACTATTCTAGCTGGTCTAGCTTTGGACATATTAGGCTTTAAGTCGTGCAAGAAAATGATTTTTTCAAAAACCTTTAAATGCCTGTGGCAGCTAAAGGGTTACGCTGAGGGGGTATGTTCCGTACAACTTTTTTGCTGGAAATCAACTGAGGAATCGCAATCCGGTGCGTTTATGCGGCAGTTTCCGGAAACCCTGTATACAGGGTGTCCGGGAACTGCCGCATAAGCACACCGGATTTCTCCAACTTCTGCAAAGGTGAGGTGCTTGTACGATTCTTTGAAAAACTGGCGCATAGTCTTGCGATCACATATATGTACATACAAAATATACATATTTCGTACATCATTTTATTTTAGCTCCATTACCTCTAACAGTTTTGACACCATAAGTGTAGAAAACTAGTGTTATAATTTTAGCTCGAATTCAATTCAATTCAAACTGCCCCTAAAGTTCTGCAATGTGGTAAAATTTATTAAAATTATGTCGAAATTGAGCCAACTAACCCAAAAATTTTCTGCGCTTAAATCATTCAAAATTTACACGCATTTGAACAATTATTTTTTGTGATTTTCTGTTGTATTGTAGTTCATACAGTAGAACCTCCCTAAGTTGACCACTCTATAACGTGACCACCTCTTTAAATTGACCATCTTTTTTCCGCCCTTTTACCTTCAACATAATGTTAAATTAGTCTCTGTAAGTTGACCACACTCTCTATCTTGACCAAAAATTGTCCGCCCTTGGGTGGTCAACTTATGGAGGTTTTACTGTATATTCGGCCCAATATATTTTTTTATACCCTTCGCTCGTAGATTCAACGAAGGGTATATTAACTTTGCAATGAAGTTTGTAACGCATTGAAGGAAGGAGATGCATATAATAAGTATACTTATATGTATGATCAGCATAACATAGGGAGTCAATTGGGCGATGTCTGTCTGTCTGCCTGTTGCTTCGCGTTTTACTCGGCCAATTTAAAAGCAATGAGTCTGAAATTTTGCAGCAGCAGGCAGTTTGTATGTTTGAATCGGTAAAATCGGACAACGGAGTCATGGGGCTGCAATAAAAACCCAATCCCCCAAATTAAATTCTTCTAAGAAAAAGTTTTTTTTTATTTGTGCACCAATTTCAACCAAATTTCACACAAACGTGTTTCCCTTGATGGCACAACACATATGTAAGAATGGATCAATTCGGACCATGGAGTCATAGGGCTGCCATACAGACTCCAACTCCCAAATTAGGTTCTTCTAAGAAAAACTTTTTTATTTGTACACCAATTTCAACGAAATTTCACACAAATGTATTTCTATTGATGACACAAAACATTTGCAAGAGTGGATTAAATCGGACAATGGGGTCATGGGGCTGCCATACAAACCTAACCCCCCCCCCCCCCCAAATTAGGTTTTTCTAAGAAGAACTTTTTTATTTGTGCACCAATTGAAACCAAATTTCACTCAAATGTATTTCTATTGATGACTCCAAACATATGTAAGAATGGATCAAGTCAGACCATGGGATCATGGGGCTGCTATACAAACCCAACCCCCCATTTTGGTTCTTCTAAGAAACATTTTTTACACCCATTTCACAAAACCTTGAATTAATGTATCTTTATCAAAGCAACTGTGTTACGTTTGATGCGAGACTTAACCTGAACCGGGACGAAAGAAGACGCGCTCTTGTTGGCTGACTCAAAGCAACTGATTTTATTTCTCTTCTCCTAAAACTAACTTACATACATATTTACAATGATTATATATAACAAACTGAGAAGGTCAAAACAAATGGAATCGTACTATGGGGCCATGCTCCCCCATCCCCCAATAAATTTTCTGAGTAAACATTTTTATTTGCCCACTTATTCCAACCAAACCCCACACAAATATTGTTTTGCCGACGCAACGGAACTTTTGTGAAGACAGAAGGAAAAGAATGTGGAGAGGGGGATTTAATAGAAGTCGTAGGTACGCCCGAAAAGTCTTTTAGCCCGAGGGGAGCGAAGAGTATCCAAATTTCAACCGCGGCCGAAATTAGCCTCGGTCTCGCTTTTGAGTGGTTTTATTTTGAATGAATTGGGCTGAGGGGGGTGAAGTGCTATTTTTTTTAAGGTGTAGCGAAGAAAGGACGTATGCCACTTTTTTATTTTCAACCACACTATACTAAAAGGAATTTAATTTTTTTCCATCTTCATGAAAAGTATGAAACCTAAATATATTTTTTTTACATATTCGATATTATCCTCATCCGCATCCTCAAAAAGGTCTCCATGAATATCCGCATCCGCAACCGCATCCTCAATCTTATACTATTTTGCATCCGCATCCTCATCCGCTAAACAACATCCGTTACATCTCTAGTTATAATGCACGTATGGTTGCCTGAGGTGCATTCAAATCGGTGGAGCATTTTATTTGGAACCATAGAAACAACGAATTTCTACAGACTGTCTCCGGTATACGTTACCGTTACAGAAATTTTCAGGAAAATAACCAAAAATACCGAATTTGTATGGTTCAGACCCTCACAACGCCCTTAGCGTTGCGCGCATCATCAGCGTTGTATAAGCTACAAATTCGCCATATAACAGTTTTCGGTGCACATTACCGTTATAGAGATATTCCCAAAAAACTGCATTTTTGGATGTTTAGACCCTCATAACTTCCATCCTTGGGGCCTTTTGGCCCCTTACTAACAGCCACAGGAGCTACAAATTTATCTCAGATTGGTTCTCTCAAGAGGTTACCGTTATTCAAAAATTTCCGAGAAGCGGTTTTTTGTTTAACTTTTACCCCTCATAGCTTCCTTGTGGTTCCCCGTATAGAAGAGACGTTTTGGCATTTCAAGTTCAGGTTACAGAAGCAACAAATTATTACAGGCCTCCCTCCCGAATACGTTCCCGTTTTGAAGAAATTCACGAAAATCCGAAAATTACCGTTATAGTTCGGTTCGGACCCTCATAGCACATCGATCTGAAATTCGGATATTTAGCTAACCGTTGTATACGCTATACACCAGTTTCCAGTGCACGTTACCGTTATAGAGATTTTCCCCAAAAACTGTATAATTGAATGTTTGGACCCTCATTCCTTCGTAAGGAGGGCTCCCATCTTTGGGGACTTTTGGCGTCTTACTGACAGCCACAGAAGCTTCAAATTTCTCCTAGAAGACCATAGAGCACACTCCCCCGTTTTAGCGCCATTCACGAAAAACCCCAAAAACACCTTTTTTTAAGGTTTGAACCCCCATAGCGCTCTTGGGGCTGCGTGTATTGATATGAAATTTGGCCGGTTTCTTCAAAACTCCATAGACTAAAAATTTTCCATATAAAAGTTTTTAGTACGATTTACCGTTATAGAGATTTTTGTGAAATATGTTAAAAATACCGTTAGACCTCCTGGCACCGTTAGGAGTGCCCGAACGTATTCGGTATTTCCATCGTTTGTTGAAAAAGTACAAGAGCTTCAAATCTGCCATACACCACTTTTTTGTATATGCTACCGTTATCGAGATATTCAGAAAAACCTGTTTTCGAGGGTCTTTGACCCTCTGTAGCACCGCTAGCGGCACTCGTAGAGACTTTTAGGGTCTTGTTTAGGACCTCGAAAGGAAGGCTCATGCAAAAATCCAGCTTTCCCCTAATTTTTCCGAAGTTTGGCCAAATTTTGTTCAAATTTCCTGGCGTATTCTATCATTGTCCCAAAAAGGCTATTTCATCGGCTCCAACTCATAGCCAGAATTTCATACATCCTACGTAGTTTTTCTCTAATAAAAGTAATTTTTTTTCTGGGTGTAGTGCTCGTTCACGAAAGCTTTCAGGTTTTAGCAGCCATTTATCAGCATGGATTTCACATTTAGGATGCCATATTTGGAGCTTGGTTTTGATGCGTCTTGAAAAGAATTAAATTCGAAAAAGTTATCCTAGGCTAGGCAGCTTATTTCGTGACATCTATAGGTAGCAAAATTTGTTCACTGTTCACTTGCTCGATGTGGGTCTATAAAACTCTAAATAATTTCAACTGAATTCGGTTAATTTGAGCACACTGCTTAGAAGTCAATGGTAGTCGATATAAGATTTAGCGATTGAAGTAGTTTTTGTTTTTGTCCTATTATTTTAATTGGACGGCAATTTACCAGATTTCTTCACAAAAGAACAGAGACAATAATAATGATTATAACTGGACAACTCCTATTGAATTATTTTGTAAGGTATGAAATATATCCCGTGAATCCACTGGGACATCAGATTACATTTTAATCGGTTTGTCCCATTGAATTAACAAGATTTGATTTAGAGCCCGGATTTTCGTGCAGTAAAACATTGAAAAACGCGCAACAAAAATCCCGAAACGTGCAATATAAATGCCCGAATGTACATTTTCCGTTTAATATGAAAAAAATCATTTTCTAGGCTTTGAGAAAGTTCAAAAGGCTTCAAAGCAGTGGACGCAGGAAAAGCATTGAAAAAAAATTAAGAAGACTTGCTCTAAAAAATAAAATAATTTTTATTTAAAATGCGGTACACTTTCAATATTTTAACCGAACATAAACTTCTCCCCATAAAATGCTGTCTAGATAAGTTTATTTAAATATGACACCCGAAAGCAGTGGCGGAACAACTTCACTCAGGGCCCTCCCGCCAACTTTTTGAGTAGGCCCCCTTACACTGAAAAAAAAACAGACTAAAATCAATCGAAAACACTCTTGAAGGTCGACCCACACTTTTCAGTCATCAGTTACAGTAATTTTCCATACAAGTTAACAGACTTTCAGTTCATTGATTGATTCACTATCTGTTAATTCCGCATGGGAAATGACTGTGACATTCTTATATTGAGGATATAATATTGTAACGTTTATTAATGATTTCATCAATTGTTTTATTTTTTTTAATAAAAACGCTTACGCAGCGCAGCATTGACCTCTATAGATGTTGGTGATATTTAAGCATAGTAAATTACCTGCGCTACAATGGTACTCAATCCCGCGAACTTATGATTTGAAGACGAGCGCCCTATTTACCCTAATGCCGCACACATACGGTCAATTGAAATCCATTTTTTTGAATTTCCGTTCTGTCAAAAACGAAGGAAATGCATCAATTTGACAGAACGAAGAATTCAAACAAATGGATTTGGACGCTTCGTGTGTGGGTGGCCTAAGTTTGTAACTTGCTAGACAATTGAATAAAGCGAATCGTTATTAAATATTTTAATTTAATTGTGCTCTAATTTAAATCCTTCAATTTTAAAAACGTTTGTACTTAATATTAAATGCAATAGAAAAATCTTGGTAAGGCTCATTTTAAACCAAATGTCCGCACCACCGCCCTAATGACCGTGTATATTAAGATGACCAGACTCCGGACGATCCAATGCTGTACACATACTTGCGGAATTCGGTTTTTAGGCAAATCATCAGTTATACTTTTTTTTATATGATTAAGCAGAGCTCAATCTGTTGTTTTGCCGGAACCTGCGCTACACCACATCAGTTATACTATTTTTGGAGTTTGTGGTATGTGTTTCTCTATGGTAATATTAGTGATGCCATACCGGTCCCCTGTGCTCGCGAATTTTAAAGGATTCGAAGGGTACATTGTGGGCAAAATTTTATCGAAATACCCTTGCAGAGTCCTTTCTTTATTTCGGATTTTCCCATAGAGGTTGATGGGGAAATCGGATGGATGGAGCTTCATAGAACCTTGCTTAGCTAGAGCCTTGAAATGTTCACCAAAATATGGACAGTGCGAAGTTCTACAATTTCGAAATTCACATCAAAAAAAGTTATGGGCAATTTTCGATTTGAAAACACAAAAATGCGATTTGGGCAGCTCTAATTTCCAAACGGAACTGGGATAAGTAGGTTGAAACTTGGAGGAAATGTGCGCCAAATAGCTTTACAAGTGTGCCAAATTTAAGAAATTTTGATCGGTTCAAAAATGTACGATTGAAGTGTTGTTATCTCGTTAAAATCGATGTATCGATTGCACATGAATCAAACTTTACTCCTTAAATTGCATGTTTCGACGGCCGTAACTTCTTAACCTTGACGGCTTGAGCCTTGAAATTTTCACCAAATGTGAGCAGTACGGTGCTCTACAAGTTTCCTTAATTTGCAAATTTTTCGTTCACGCATTTCCGAGTAATAGACAACTTTCAATTGGAAAACTCAAAATTTGGGCAGCCGTAACTTCCGAAGGCGGATAGATACGACCGCGTGTAAACGAAATGAGAGCTTCAACGAAGTGTGTCAAATTTCAGATAAATCGGAAAGAGTTACTGAGTTATCGAAAATGGAAAGAGGGAATCAGAAAGAATCTTTTTGCCCATATGATACTTGGCTAGAAAAAGGGTGGGTTGAGCTACAAACCGCGGCTACAGTTACAGCAAATAGCGCAGCCATGCCCGGACCTGGTGAAAGAGGAACAATAAATTCAGCATTTGTTTTGACTTCGGAAAGTGTTTTTATGGTTCGAGAAATCATTCATGTGGCTTTTGGGCCCCTAAATCTCGTGGCCCCCCCCGCCACGCGGGCCCTGCAGGTCCTTATGCGCCGCCTCTGCCCGAAAGCCATGAATGGTTTTTGTTTAGGATCCATCGCGCAGCCCCTTTGCTTATCTAATTCGTGAATAAATCGTCTTCACCAGATTAACATGCACTCTAAAAACAACAACCGCAAAATTGTATTGTATTGAAAATCAACTGGCATTTGATGAAATTTCCATAAAGTGCATGACTTTCTTTGGTTTTATTTTTTCACATCTGTTTTCTTTCTCAATACTTTTATTCTCTTCTCTGAATACCGAAAAATTCTGCACATTGGATAATTTCTGTTGAAGTTATGAAACAGGGTTAAAAATGCAAATGTTCGTTTTCATGCAAAAACCTTAAAACGTGCAATTTCGTGCAATATACCCTAAAAGTGCAATTTTGTGCATTAACGTGCAATTGCACGATAATCCGGGCTCTAGATATGATTAACTAATAATAGGATGGATCTCATCAAAACAGCTACAAAACGAATAACTGTCACTCAGAAAAATGCATCACGTAAACTTAATAATTTCCGATATAAACGGATATTTATCGAGTGAAAGTAATGGTTCCTATATTTTTAAAGGAATCTGAAATAATAGGAAAAAGTGATTGGTTTAATGGGATTTTCCATTTAATTTTTTCTGAATGTACCAGTATTTAATTCAAAGGTAATAGCTCAAATTCTATGGTCGTCTCATTTCAATGAAAGCAAACTAAACATTTATTAGACAATACAAATTATGTAGTTATCGTGGATTCCGCCCCGACCAATATAAGGTTGTATGTATGGTTGTAATGCCTATGTCTTGTCTATATTATGTGAACGCTCGTATATTTTTTAACGTAAAAAGCAGGACAAATTAACAAAAAAATGTCGTTTGACAGGACAATCCTAGTAAAAAAGCATGACACAAAGAAGGACAACCAGCAATACAAATACCTCTGTAATATTTGCGTACCTTTCGAATTTGTCAACAATAAGCGTGGAACTCAAACGCTTACTCCAGTGTAGTTTGATCAGAGGAAAATGCATGCCATAAATAGGGTCTTCAACCTTACCGTGGGTGAGGTTACGAAACACAGCAAAACAGTTGTGTATGTTCCGCAAACATGTTTGCGTTCTGATTCGCTAACTGCCATTTTGTGGATCAGTCTTTGTGGAACATATAAACGAAAAGAACAGGAGATTACCAAACTAATTCTGAAAACCTTTTTTATACGGATGATGTCGATGAAACGGTAACGTGATTGCGTTTTTTTTTTATTCTTTCAACTTCCGATGCAGCGTATTTTGTTTTAGTTTCTACAGGGTGACAAACGCGTACCTAACGGTTTTTAAAACGTCGTAAGAAATCCTAAATCCATACCACATTTTATTTGTACTAAAACACTCAGCACAATAGAGCATTTGAGACACTCGCACACAGAGACTCACAGAAGAGTTGTCGTTTCAACGTGTGTGGTTTATTTTCACATTTGCATGATTTCAAATATATTATATATATATATATATAAATTGGTTTGGCCTGTGGCCTGGACAAATCCTATCTTGCTGAAATATTTTTTTAAGTTTTTTTATACCCTTCACTCGTAGAGTAAAGGGTATATTAACTTTGTCATGAAGTTTGTAACGCATTGAAGGAAGCATCTCCGACCATATAAAATCGGTATATACATATATGATCAGCATGACGAGCTGAGTCGATTGGGCGATGTCCGTCTGTCTGTCTGTCCGTCTGTCCGTCTGTCCGTCTGTTGCTACGCGTTTTACTCGGCCAGTTCAAAAACTATCGAGCTGGAATGCACACATGCTTCTTTTTATTGCAGGCAGTTTGTATGTTCGAATCGCTAAAATCGGACCGTGGGGTCATGGGGCTGCCATACAAACCTAACCCCCCCAATTTGGTTTTTCTAAGAAAAACTTTTTCATGCGTGTACCAATTTCAACCAAATTTCTCACAAATGTGTTTCTATTGATAAGACAAGACATATGTAAGAATGGATCAAATCGGACTATGGGGTCATGGGGCTGCCATACGAACCTAACCGCCCAAATTAGGTTCTTATAAGAAAAACTTTTTCATTTGTGCACCAATTTCAACCAAATTTCATACAAATGTGTTTCTATTGAAGCCACAAAACATATGTAAGAATGGTTGCAATCGGACTGTGGGATCTTGGGGGGGGGGGGTCATACAAACCCAACCACCCAAAGTGAGTTTTTCTAAGAAAAACTTTTTGATTTGTGCACCAATTTCAATCAAACCTCATAAAAGTGCATTTCAATTGATGCCACAAATCATATGTAAAAATAAATGGAATCGGACAATGGGGTCATGGGGCTGTCTTACAAACCCAACCCCCCAAATTGAGTTCTTCTACGAAAAACTTTTTTATTTGTGCATCACTTTCAACCAAAACTCGTAAAAGTGCATCTCTATTGATGCCATAAGACATGTGTAAAAATGAATGGGATCGGTCTATGGGGTCATGGGGCTACCATACAAACCCAACCCCCCATTTTAGATCTTCGAAGAAAAATTTTTTCCACACCAATTTCAAAAAACTTAATGCGTCCTTGTCAAAACAAAAAAAAAAGTTAAACGTATGGAATCATACTATGGGACCATGCTCCCGCATACCCACAATAAAGTTTTCTGAGTAAATATTTTTATTTTCCCACTTAACCAAAAACACACAAATATTGTTTTATCGACGCCACAGAAGGAAACGAATGAAGGATTGAACACAAGTCATATATTCGCCCAAAAAAAACTTTTAGCCCGAGGAGAGTGAATTGAAATTTCGGCCGCGCCCGAAATTAGCCTCGGTCTCGTTTTTTCTTGCAATGCTATGGTGTGCTGTGCGAAGGGATTGCATTCCGATAAATATTAAAGGGTGAGCACCGTCCACCGCCCATTCCCCCATCTTACCAACTGAAACACTTTTAACAAAAGAACGAAATGCAACTCCTCTCCACTATTCTACCTGGTACTCCGTCGGTATCCAATTGAAGTTAATCTGATGCAAAGAGTTTAGATTTCTACAAAATTGAAATTCTCCACAGGGAAAAGATGTCTAAGATCCAAATTTAGTGTTCTAGTGACAAAATAATTTTTGTGGCATGAATTTTCGGTCTACATATTACGATGTTTTAAGAGCCATTAGGTTCCCGCTTGCCACCCTGTACAAAGCCCATGGGCGTAGCCAGGATTTCGGTCAGGGGGTGGGGGGCAAGCCCAACATTTTTTCAACATCATGATTTTCTTAGGAGTTGAAATTTCCGGTCTCAGAAATATTGTTAGCAAATTTTAGAGTAGCCTGGCTTGTGGTTGGATTGGTGCACAGGGTCATGGATTCCAGACTCACCGTGAACGAATTCATTTTATGGTTTTTCGAGCTCACGACCTACGTCACGGACTATGATGTCGCTCAGATTGTAAACAAGTATCCATTTATGGGGATAAATAACATTGCTGGGCGTGCTGCTGATCTCAACATCTTAACAAAACAGCAGTTTAGATCTAGGAAATTGGATGTCACTCACAAATCTGCGGCCCTAGTTTACGGGTGGACTGCCACGCATGTTATTTCCTTTTTTCTAATTTTAGAGTCAAATTTTTAAAATGAGAGATGAGAATGATTTTCTTCTGCATTCTGATTACATTCAACTGGCCTCCAATATCTGCCTTTTAGAAAGTAGTTTGTCTATTTTCAGCGCATTTTTTGCATCTCGGACTGCATATTCCACTTGCGAAATCAGTTTGTTTCGTCTGTTACTTTCATCTTAGCAAAGTAGCATCGACAGAATATTTATAAATCCTTTATTGATTGAAATATGGTTAACGGCTTCAATAAGATTTCCTCTAAATTTATCAAAGTATTAATTATTAAAGTAAAATTAAGCCACTTTTATTGCTGGTATGATTCAGCTAGAAAATAAATTTTGATATAATAACGTGAAAGACCGCTCTGTGGCTCATTTGGCTGAGTCGTAGTCTACAAGGCTAGTAATATAGAGGTCCGGAGATCGCATCTCGGCGTGGTCCAAAATTTCCGTACATGTGAATGGAAATATATAGTGCTTACAACATTATACAATCCGAAATGATATGCAATGTAACGTTGACTCGAAATTGCCTATAAACGGCTAAGTTAACGCACCATGCCCCCACAAGGGGCAACTTGAAAGACACTGAAATATGAAACCCGTTCTTTACAAGGTCCTTAACCCTGGAAGGTCATGCTTATTTTTAGTACGGAAAGGTCATGCTTCGTCGATTCGACGACGCTCTACTTTGATGCCTCATAGAAATCACCCTTTCTCAAAATATTTATAAAATCTGACAGATTTTCAATTGTTAGTTTATTTAGAATGGAAAAACTTCGATTTTAGAGCCAATTTGTATTTATATTTATTTTTGTCCTAGTAAATATTTTTTCCATAATTTTTAAAAAAATAGGTCCCACATTTCAAAAATAAACATATTTGTTACGAGCTAGTTGTATGGACACAGACTTATCGTCGAATCGACAAGCAGCCATAAGAAATACTGGAGTTCTAAAAGTTACACAAACTTTATCCTTCGTCGTTTCGACGACGCCAATTTCCAAAAATCTAACTTATAAGTAAGCAGGGTATACCCTGCTTACTTCGTCTAGCCGCAATGTACCCGGCAAGTACTCGTACATCGGCACGGTAAGTGCTGTACGAAAACCCAGCTCCAAATAATGAGAATTGTCACGAAAAATGGGATAAATTTGATGATGCGTAGTCGATTCGACAAAGCATGACCTTCCAGGGGTAACAAAGCAAAGCTGCATACCATTTGTCACCCTCCCTTTCAGATGAAAATAAGTTGAATTCCAGAAGCCATGAAATGAAACAGGAAATATGGGATCCACGCAGCCACAGTACAACACAGCACACTCACAAGTGAAATGTGTGTGCTGGTACGCAGCCTCCGTCAGTTACGAGAGGCCACTCGCTGTCATCTATTTGTATGCGCCTCCTGACTGCAAACTGTCCCAATCATGGCTTCTCCGGAAATATTTGGAGAGGCAAAATTTTTGAAAATGTTGTATAGTGCAGCAATTTTTTTACTACATCGATAAGAATTTTTTACCATCATCATCGACCAGGGGGGGGGCAGGGAGGGGCGGTTGGGGCCCCTGGCTACGCCCATGACAAAGCCTCGTCACAAGCAAAGCTTTTCAGCAAAATGCTAGAAAAAAGGTGTTTGCAATATGGGACGATAGGAATCCATGAGACTTTTTTTTGCAGATGAGTGTGCATTTTCAATTCTATTTACACTCCATCTTTGCACGGAAAACGTATCATTACACACATACGGCCTCTTTGGCCGTAAAAACTCCGCCGTTATAACCGATCGGTCGCTATAGCATTAGTCGCTATATCCATAAAAAAAATTACACAACAGAGGCTTCATAAATATTGAGACCCGGGAACTCCGTCGTTCATCGTTATAACCGATGTCCTTATAAGCGATATCCACTGTATTTATCAAGAACGCACCAGGACTTAGTAAAGAGCAATCCGGGTCTATGAATCGGCACTGAACATTATGTCCAAAATTTTTATATAGCTGTGCTGTTTTAAGCTGTAATATTTGAAAGACGGATTTATTGACAAAATGTGTGCAAATAATGTCTTAGGACGCATCAGGAGCAATAATTCCTTGCGATTCCCTTCTCTTGCCGGACTTAGACAATATAAAAAACAGACTTGGTCGCCTATCACCTTACGGAATGAAGGCTCATTCATGCTTATTTACATTTATTTGTAAATTTCTATAAAATTTAAGTGTACTATTCATTAAATTTACTTGGTGAGATGCCAATACGCTGTTCAAAAACAGGACAAAGCCGGACAAAAGCAGGACCAGAACGGATACGACCATTAAATGTAGAATAAATATGAATAAAAGTATGTATGAAAATGTTTTAAAATTCTCACTCTGTCCCTCTCTCTAAGTTCTAAGAGTTTCTGACGACAGATGCTATCAATTCGTCTCAACATGCGTACATTACCTACCTACTGCTACTGATAGCATGAAAAGCTGATAAATTCAATAATTTAAGATAAGCGTTCGATAAGCCTTCCGACCTTTATCCGAGGCAATTAATTCACCAATAATCTATTACATATTCGATACATCCTTTACCCACAGAATATACAACACAACAAAAACAAAATCATGCATGATTGCCTTTTCGTGCACTGTAGTCAATACCTATCGTAGCCTGTCTAAATGAGGGATACCTTTTCACCCACCTGGCGCCTTGGCCAATTTACAACTCACTTTACCCCCTGTTTCGTAATCAAATCCACCCAATATCCTCTTCGATACAACATGTTCCATGTATTGTTGACCTTTCAACCAGACCATGTGAAATGGTAAGTCAGTTTGTTTTCCGACAAGTTTTTCACGCCCAAACTTATACGGGGCCATTGTTTAGGCAAGTTTGTTTGTTTTCACTACGCGTACTGTTTGTGTACGACGTCCCATGTTATTTTGTGTCTTCCTTCCTCGGCTGATCGACCGTCAACATGCATAACCAATCGAACCCATTTATGGACTTGTAAGTGAATGCCCATTACATATTCATCGGATCGTTTTTAATTGAAGGGAAATTGATTTACGCGGGTGGCTTATAATCGATTCTATACGTATATGTTCACGGATCATTAGCATGACAAATTGGTACTCAATGTCGCGCCATACAAAATTTCACGAATAACAAACAGGAATCAAATTGTATCATACAGAAAGAAGGATTCCGCGCACCACTATTGCCGCAGCCACGGGAGCCAAGCTTGGTTCATGGGACACAAAAAAAGAAATAGCTAGAATGATGATGAAGCCGTATCGAAAACCATTTACTAAACAAAATAAGGCAATTTTTCACATTTCAAATCACACTTTTGGTCTATTTTGTATTTCACCGGAGAACGCACCTTGTGACCGAAAGATAAATAGGCGAACAAGTTTGAAATGTAAAAATGTTCACAGGTGATTACTATTTCGTTGCTCTGCGTATAGGGGAAAAATAGAATCGTTAACATATTGCAATATTTCATTTTAATTAAGAATTTGTAGCAGGTCAACTACAGCGGTTTGGTTTGACTTGCCTTGACCATGGCCGTCGTCAGTATCAGTACTTGCTATACATCTGGTGTTTGAACGAGTAGCCTTGATCGTTTTCTTTAGCTCCGGGCATTGGTATATGCAAGACGAAGTGATTCTGTGTTCACGCCAAAATAATCTGTCATCAAAGTACCTACCCTGCTGAGTGATCATTTGCATAAATTTGGGATTTTTCCGTGGGACCTGTTTTGGAATTGAATCGTGAAATAACCGAGGGGAAAACAATGTGTAATTAATATTAGAGGCTGATGAATGAGGGTGGTAACATTCGTATCTGTAGCTCTGTCAAGAAAGACAGATCGACTGCGGACAAAGTGATCGATCGTCTTGAGAACTCGTCCGTGGACAGGTAGATTGTGTTATCAGAATTTTGACGCGATCTCGTTTATATCAATTGTATGACAATACAACAGCAATTTATACATTTAATTAAAATTGGAGTGTAGTGTACTCGTACATAAAGTTGAACAGATGTTGCAACGCCTTAATACGATAGCTGTAGTGTGGTGTTCTTCGTTGCTTTATAAACAAAGCGAACGAAACAACAGCAAATTTAGAAATTTGAAAGAATTTGTCCGCTATATTTTCGTTGAGATATGTACATCTATGCATTTTATCGAAAGGTTTCCTATACTCAATGTACAGGGTATCCGGAAACTACCGCATAAACCCACTGGATTGTGATTCCCCAAGTTATTTCCAGCAAAAAAGGTGTACCGAACAAACCCTCAATTCTTAACCCTTTAGCTACCACGGCGGGCATTTGAAGATTTCCGAAAAAAAATTTTCTTGTACGACTTAAACCTCAATATCTTCAAAGATTGACTAGCTAAAATAGCGATTATTATAGCCAACAAATTTACCTATAGAACAAAACTAACCGCACTAAAATCCGATAAGAGGTTTAGTTTTTACAGAGCTTTAAAGTAAAATTTTTGTGTTGTGGCCCAAAAACAATCTATTTTCCATCCCAATTTTCTCCAACTTCTGCTAAGGTGAGTTGCTTGTACGATTATTTCAAAAAATTGCGCATAGTCTGGCGATCCTTTCTTATATCATTTTATTCTAGCTCCATTTTTTCTAACAGTGTTATTGCCTTAAGTAACCTTTATGAAGATTTCCGTTTCACTTAAAGTTAGCAAAGTTGGCAATTTGCTACCAAAGTTGTGCTTTTGCACTAAAGGGTTTCTCCTATAACTTAAAAAACGAGACCGAGGCTAATTTCGGGCGCGGCCGAAATTAGGATACCCTTCGCTCCCCTCGGGCTAAAATTTTTTTCGGGTGTACCTACGACTTGTATTTAATCCCCCCCCCCCATTCTTTCCCTTCTGTCTTCACAAAAGTTCCCTTGCGCCGACAAAACAATATTTGTGTGGGGTTTGGTTGGAATAAGTGGGCAAATAAAAATATTTACTCAGAAAATTTGATTGAGGGATGCGGGAGCATTGCACAAAATAAAAAAGTTTTTCTTATTAGAACCTAATTTGGGGGGTTAGGTTTGTATGGCAGCCCCATGACCCCATGCTCCGATTTGATCCATTCTTACGTATGTTTTGTGTCATCAATAGAAATACATTTGAGTGAAATTGGGTTGAAATTGGTACACAAATAAAAAAGTTTTTCTTAGAAGAACCTAATTTGGGTAGTTGGGTTTGTATGGCAGCCCCATGACTCCATTGTCCGAGTTAACCGATTCAAACATACAAACTGCCTGCAGCAAAAAGAAGCATTTTTACAAAATTTCAGCTTCATAGCTTTTAAATTGACTGAGTAAAACGCGTCACAACAGACAGACGGACAGACGAACATCACCCAATCGACTCCCCAAGTCATGCTGATCATATATCGTCTGCTTAGAGGTAGGTAAATTAATTTTTTTGTTTTTAGAGGAATTTTAAGATTTTGATTAATGGCATAATTTTCTAATTATGCACTTGGTGATTTTTACCTCTGAAAAAATTATTGCAATCAAGTTCTTAACATTTATAGAAAAAACATATTTTATGCTAATGGTCTTTTTTTTAATAATTAATGATGGATTTAGTATACAGGGTGTCCTAAAAGTCGACTTCATTACGAGAGTGGACTGTAGTGTATAAAACGGCGGCGGAACTAATATGGTTTAAAATGGTAGTTGTGAATTTTTACAGAAGTATTCTGATTCCGCGAGCAGGGCCGGCTCTACTATATGAGCAGACTGTGCACTTGAACAGGGCGCCAACCGAAAGGGGCGCCAAAATCACAAATTCATGATGCCTTTAAGATCTTCTTGACTTCCTTTAATGACAACTGCATGATGATCACATCAATTCTCTTCTCTGTTGTATAACATTTATTTATATGTACATATTTATATTGTTTGATACACGTCGTCCACGTATTGTACATATTAGAATTAGACGAACTAGAACTGATTCAATTATTATTTAAGGGTGTGTTTTCCCAAAGATCCGCTGCTATCGCGACTCAAGAAATTACATACTCCACTAACAACCAAACTCAATTTGCATGCTAATCGTATTCCATTCTATTTGACCGACCCACCGACGCAGTCTCGACTCGTGAAACCTTGAAAGACACATCTTCAAACTTTTCCGCATTGTACCTACGCAAGAGGAAGATCGAGAGACGTGTTTCCATCCGTCCGCGTTCAAAAATGCTTCGCATATCTCGTACTTGTGCATCACTGCAAACATGCTCCATTTAATCCATACACTTCATATGCGGGATGGGCGCCCTATGGGCGCTAGATTTCATAGATTGTATGCTTGGCAGAAGCGAAGAGTTGTGCATTGCAGCAATTGTGCACGTAAGAAATTGTTGTAACGTACACCCCTATATTCTGCAAAAGAGGGGAATAGCCGCTTTGCAGGCTTGTTGTAGGTGAGATGTGCGTATTCACTTGATGACTCATTCTCGTAGTCTCAGCTCATAGTACATGTTTGAATTGTATGAGAGTGGACGATAGAGGAGTTTTGTAGGATGTATAGTTTTTAGGAAGAGATTTTAACGCGTAAAAAAGTGAGTGAAATGTTTGTCCGCTACGATTTTCTCAATGAAAATGTATGCTTACGGTCGTGGAATTCCATACGCTACAATCCGAAAATGGTTTCATAATTTTTCTTAGTCATTTTATGTATTTTTTCCATTACCCGGTCATTTCATCGTGAAAAATATATAATGACCGGGGAATCGAAAAATACTTAAAATGGCCGAGAAAAATTATGGGACCATTTTCGAATGTAGCTTATAGAATTCCCCAGCATTTCCCACATATTCCAGTAAGTAAGCATACATTTTCATTAAGAAAATCGCAGCGGACAAAAATTTCACGCTCGAGTCCTATTCTGCGCTTTAGATTTGAATTACATTTCCCCTGCGGTGCGGACTACGGTCAGTTCCATTTTCGGTGCCAACGGTTTTTATCGTATTCTGCGTTTTAATGTGAAAAATGAACCATGTTAGGTAGGAATTTAAAAAGAAAGTTGTCAGGAGTGGATAATATGAACAATTATTTTGCATAACATATTTAGGTCCCGTTTATTTTCTTAAAAATGACTTTTCTATCTAAATCTGACATCATACACTGTTCAATTCATCTGCGGGCCATAGTATAGTTACATAATTTGACGATCGATTGAATACCGGCTCTAAGAATTACTATTTTATCACAAAATCTAGTGATTGGTCGCGGTGACAGCCATCTTTCATACAAATTCAAAGTGTCAGCCAAACAGCCACAAAATTCGTATGTAAAATGACTACTATATTCCATTCCTGATTAATATATAGAAGGGCGACTTTTTAGTATATGAACAGGGCGCCGTAATACCTAGGACCGCCGCTGTCCGCGAGTGATACAATTGTAAGTCATCGATTCAGGCGATCAAGGCCTGGCGTCGGGATATCGTGCAACGGTGATTCTAATATCAAAAAATACTATCAAATACAGTTTTAAGAGTAGAGTTGTTCCTTATAACTAGTAAAAGTGTTTGAGGGAATAAAAGGCATTACATTCTTAGTTCGGTCCAAGTTCGTAATAGAGACTAGAGCATTCCAGAAAATAATTTGAAAAATTGGTAGATTTTATCTATAATTATAATGTTAAATCATTGACTTCATTGTTTCTAAACTGGGTGAGAATATTTTACAGGAGATCTGGCGCCAAGTGAACATTTTTCAGGAAGTAGGACATCCTTACGAAAATGTATATTTTATCTCGTGATAATGAATGGTTCTTCTTTTAAAGGAATTTTTCAGAGTCAGCTTTGTAATTGAAAAACAGCTGAGTTTTCTTCCTTGCCTCGTTCTTTGTACCGCTTTATAGCTTCGCCTCGCTCGACCTGCGGTGTAGGCACATCGCCCGTTTTGGCGGTAATGTCTCAGCATATTTTTCTATCTTGGATCGTGTCATCGCCGAGACCAATGCGTTGTTGTTGTTTGTGGTTGAGCTGAGTAAGTTGTTATTTTTCATAAACATAACTTGGAAATAGTAAGAACCCAATATACAAAAAGCAGCAGAATGACTACTAGTGGAGAGAAAGAGAATTTATAGTTCAAGTGTTGTACATGTACACTCATACTACATACTACGGTACTTCAACTAGCAAGTGATTTTTTCTCTCTTTTCAATAAACGGTGTCACCTATCGATTAGTTACGCCTACAGATTTTAAGCTGATTTCTTCACGGGCCTGTTAGCTAATATTTGGCGACCTACATACACAGTAAGACTTTTTTCTAGTAATTTTTTACTAGGCTACTTCTAGTGAAAAAAAATAATAGAAATCTAGCGAATCTGAAAAAGTATAACTAGTATCTAAGGATATTTACTAGATTGGCTGTAAAATCAACTGAATCACATAACAAACCTAGAAATCTAGTTACATTTCACTAGTTTTCTAGTAACACATAACATATTCCTAGAATATCAGTAATTGTTACTGGAAATTTATTAAAATCTACTAGAAAGTAGTGTGTTGTGTAGTTCTAAGTGCATAAGTGCATAGTTCGTTCTCGTCTTAGTTATGTAGCTAATGTTTCAACAATTTATCTTTAATCTTTGAACAAACCGGGTGCTTTGCGTTGTGACAAGTGTATTGCCAAGTGTTTGCGAAATTGAGTTTTTAAGGTAAGTAGTAAAAAAAAATTATTGCCTGAATTGGGACACAAAGTAATAAGTTTGTATATATTTTGTTCTCTCTTTCATCATTGCATATTTTGATGAACAAACAAAACAACGCAGCGAAAGAGTGAAACGGCAGACAAAATGGAAACAGCATAGCAGCGACGAAAGCAGTCCAATACGTGGACTATAAGTCTTCATGTAATTTTTGGTGTCGGCGTTGTAGTCGGCTGCAGTTACTGTGGGTCTCGCCTAGTGATCATAATTTGGAGAAATATAATGGTAAGTACAATTAATTTTTATTTTTATTTTTGTAATATACATATGTATGCCAATTTTAAATTTCTCTTCATTTTAATTTAATTTAAATTTCTCTTCATTTTAATTTAATCGATTTCGTCATGTTATTCTTTTCATTTTTAAAACTATACTTAATTTAATAGATGCATTGTCCATATTTTCTATTCTTTTTAGGGCAGAGTAATGTCAAAGACTGAAGTCCCCAACTCGTGCCAGTAAATCGGAGAATCGCATGGATGTATGTACCTAAGGCTCACTCCATAATGAAATTAGTTATATTTATTGACCCTAACTAATTTTGTACAACAGCCAATAAAAAGGATAACAATAAAATAGATTTTCCCGAAAAAGTTATGTTTATTTGTCATTATATTTTCAGATGAATCAGGTTGTTATACGTCAAATATCGTTTTAAACGTTTTAAATGAAGAAAATACTAAAAATAAAAAACATTCTTTCAGATTTATCTAGATCGTCTAGTAAAATTCAAATGAATCTAGTCCGATTCACTAGATTATCTTAAGTACAATTCACTAGAAATTCTAGTAAATCTGACTGGAACCACTTTTTTTTTTTACTAAAAATCCAGTTTGGCTTTTGAATAGAATTCTAGTTATTTGTCCTAGATATCTATTTATCCACACTAGATTTCTATTAACAAATTTAGCTAGATTTCCAGTAATATTTTTTTCACTAGATTTACAACTAGAAAATCTAGGAGCTAAAATCTAGTTACACTACATTTTAATAACTTTCACTACAAATTTAGTGTTGTATGTTGTGAATTTCATTGTATGATTTTGTTGAATTCATTGAACATTTTTCTCTCCGTGCACTAGTTTCGGCCTGCTATTCTTATCTATGCGAAGCGATTTCACTTTTATAACTGAAGTAATAAGTTCTGCTGAAACCGTCAAATGATGAGGAACCCAAAGAGATGCATAACACTCGCAAAATCAGTGAATGGAATGCTTACCATACGGAAATTCAATGAACATCACTCTTGTTTGAGTTTATCATGTCATTTATAGTATGAATATTCAGTTCCTGCCGTCTAACCAAACTAAACATGTATGCCTCCCGAATGTCTGAATTCGCACTCACTATCTCACTTTTGTTTAACCTATTTAATTAACATAACATACGATCAAAATGAATCAAATTAAAAAAACTAGGGGGCTTCGCCCCCTGCTCGCTACGCTCGGAGGTTCCGGGAGCATGACCCCACAGTACGATTCCATTCGTTTTTAACTTTTTTGTTGCTTTGGTAAACACACATTAATTCAAGGTTTTGTGAAATTAGTTCAAAAAAATATTTCTTAGAAGAACCAAATAGGGATTGGGTTTGTATGGCCACCCCATGACCCCATGGTCAGATTTGATCAATTCTTAGATATGTTTTGTGTCAACAAGAGAAACACGTTGGTGTGTAATTTTGTTGAAAATGGTCCACAAATAAAAAAAAAAATTTTAGAAGAACCTAATTTGGGGGGTTAGGTTTGCATGGCAGCCCCATGACCCCATTATCCGATTTCATCCATTCTTAGATATGTTTTGTGTCATCCAGAGTGAAACGTTTGTGTGAAATTTGGTTGAAATTGGTGCACAAAAAAAAAAGTTTTTCTTAGAAGAACCTAATTTGGGTAGTTGGGTTTGTATGGCAGCTCCACGACCCCATTATCCGATTTGATCCGTTCTTAGATATGTTCTGTGTTGTCAATAGAAATACATTTGTGTGAAATTGGTACACAAATAAAAAAGTTTTTCTTAGAAGAACCTAATTTGGGGAGTTGGGTTTGTTTGGCAGCCCCATGACCCCATTGTCCGATTTTACCGATTCAAACATTCAAACTGCCTGCAGCAAAAAGAAGCATTTGTGCAAAATTTCAGCTTCATAGCTTTTAAATTGGCCGAGCAAAACGCGTCGCAACAGACGGACTGACGGACATCGCCCAATCGACTCCCCAAGTCATGCTGATCATATATGTATACTTTTTATATAGACGGAGATGCTTCCTTCAATGCGTTACAAACTTCATGACAAAGTTAATATATCCTTTCACTCTATGAGCGAAGGGTATAAAAAATTGGAAGTCAGTTAATGCAGAAATATGGGCATACATACTGTGGGGTGCATTTGCACCCCATAACATGAAACTAGTAAGAAAATTGTTGCGGTAAACTAGGGTTAATATACCCTTTCACTCTATGAGCGAACTCAATTTCAAGAATTCACTTCAAAACTACGACGGAACATGATAAATGCCCATGAGATTACTCAGTACGAGTAGATAAATTACGCATATAAACTCCTCTCAAATTCGCCTGTTACTGTTACAAATAGAGAGACAGCTATTCTCCTATGAAATATTATAAATGTACAGAATTTAAACCACTGAAACAACAACTATTATCTTTATCTATTCCCATTATTGGAGCCCCCTTTAATAGCATCCACTTAAAATGTTGTCGAATCCATTCGGATAAATGACATTTCGAGAACAATAACACACTTTGTTAAAGATACACTGGAAAATAGTAATAGAGCTTCACGTTGTACAATAAACTTTGGAAATTTTCTGATACGTGCGTGTCTAATAGATTTAATTGAATCTGAGCCATCCTTTTCAGTATCTGATTGTATGATTAAGCACGTCCGCACGTATTTTAAATAGTCAAAGTTTACATACAAACTATACGCCAGGGAGATAGTACATACCCCTGTGTGTGTGTACCAACGTTAAACAAATGATGTGTGCTGCTCTTTGATTGTTATTGCCATTAAGATGATAGCGAATTGCCGATTAAATTCTATTTGACTGAAGAATACCTGAGGGGCTCAAGGTCGAAGTTGCTGAAAACACAAGCAGCAATAAGATCGCAAAAGTCTTTGATGTACATATTGTATTTGTATTGTTAGGGCTTGCAGATTGAAAATTCCACCAGCAGTATCCACAACAAACACAAACTGTAGTTTTGCGAGATAGAAAAACAAATCTACGAAAATAGCAACGAAACTATACCTAAACATAAAAATTAAATACGGGAATGACCCATTAACCTTTCGTGATATGGTTTCGAAAACTCCAAACAAAAAACTTAATCTCGACCATCCAGGATTTAGTTTCGTGCAATTCTTCCACTATACGAGTACATACATGGGTATACCGCACAAACCGTTTTGAGCTAATTTCTGTGAATGATCGGTTAGTTCTACTTAGTACAGGCGGTGGAAGTCTTCAAAAAATAACAAATGATGTTTAGATACTTTTGAGTTAATACATCTCATCGGTGCTTCATCACGGCCGAAATAACGACAGCGGCTAGTCCACGTTGTAGGTTGTAGCTAGATAGGGTACACATACTTAAAATTCTAAAAGATTTTCAGCATGAAATGAAGCCGATGATTTTTATCTAATGGGAAAATGATGAACCTTTTTGCTACTCGATATTGAAAGGTTATGTAAACGTTGGTTAGTCTAAACGAGTTTTTGTTTCTTTGCAACGATACACACATACATACGTAATGTAATATTTACGTACTGCTGCTTCGATAATGTAAATTCGCTAAAAATATTAAAAAAAGCTAACTTTTATATTGAAAAAAGATTTGTCTTCCAAATGACATATTAGGCTTGTGGCTTCGACTTCGACGCGGCGGAAGCCTTAGGACGTAATATTCCCGCTTCATACGTTCCTATTATGCTGTGTGATTTAGTAAGGATCATATTTAGATGAGTTTGAGTTTAAGATGAAAGAGATCAAATCATCAAAGAAACGTAAATTTTGAGGGAGTGTATTTTATTAATGACAGCCCTACTTTTTAAGTGTTTATATCACAGCACAATATTCCGCTTCCACTGACTTCAATAGAAAGACTACAGACACTACAATAGAGTATACAGAGTTACCGACCGATACCATAAAAACCGATAGACTTTTTTTAGAATGATATTGAGCAGTGCGTTGAATATATTCTCAAAACTTCAAAATGGAAGAACTAGTTACTACCCCATGTCTAGCCTCCTTTCCATTGACTATGATTAGCGCTGCATCATTCTCGACAAACAGCGGCGGAGGACTCCGTCGACTTACGTTCCAATTACATATTGACAAAACTTGTAAGGTCAACTCTTGCAAGAATCCAGTTCCGAGCAGCGTTTATTAATGACACCTTTCAGTTAAAACGTAACGATAAAACGTAAAATTTACCGAAAATACCGTTATTGTAGGATTTTGACATTAGAAGCCCTCTTAAGAGCACACGCATTAATGACAACTTTTATCCTTTTGGTTGAGGCAACAGTACATAGATGTCAAAACCCGGATGGTTAGACAGAAAATCGGTACTTTTAGAACGGACAAGCGGGTTATTTTCGTTTTTTCCGATTACAGGCAGCTTCAGGGGACGAGCTCGCATAGGGTTTCGAATACATTTTACGTAGAAAACAGCTAAAAACCCTTGTTCAGCTTGTGCCCACGCAAGGTGACGAAATCAATCAGCTTTTCTAGTGCCTAAACTGCCCAAAACCCTTACCTTACTCGTCCGCTTGTGTGGGGACGAATTCGCATTGGGTTTCAAGTACATTTTGCGTCGAAAACAGCCAAAAACCCTTGTTCAGCCCCTCCCCACGCAAGGGCACGAAATTGATCAGCTTTTCTAGTGCCTAAGCCGCCCGAAACCCTCATCTTACTCGTTCCTTTTTCTGGCGACGAATTCGCATACGGTGTCTAGTACATTTTTCGTATAAAACAGTATTAAAACCTTGTTCAGCTCATCTCCTTGAAATGGACGTGATCGATAAACTTTGGGAGTACCTAAATATGTAGCTCAGAATCCTTGTTTGTATTGTCCCCCATATAATATAGCACGCAACGGTTATTCCGATTTGGTTTTGTTTTTTTTTTATGCAGATTTGAGTCTGCTTGCCAAAGTTGCTGGTCTTTAGATGGGGACTTTAGGACAAATTTACTCGAAAATTAAAAATCCCTTGCAAGGTGGAGATAATGGTTTTTGTATTACCGCTTCTGTATCTATTGTCATTCAATTTTTATTGTAAAATAAGAGATCTTTACCGCTTATTTGACTAAGACTACTACAGCCATTGCATTTCCGGTTTACAAACTGCAAATTTGAGTTTTAGGCTCAGAAAATTATTCTGCTCAAATATAGGTTACTGGTGGTGGTGAGAAAAAAAAAAGGAAAATAAAAGTAAAAACCAATGAACCAGTGCAGTGAAAAACGCGACAGCGCAGAATTCGAAATCGATTTCTATTTTCGAATCAACATCTTCTCTGTATCGTTACCTGTAGCCTATAGACTCAGCCGTCTATAGGCTACTTCGAGTCAACGTTACATTGGATATAGTTTTGGAAGAGTATATAATGTTGCAAGCACAATATATTTCCTGGACCACGCCGAGATTCGATCTCCTGACCTTTAGATTACCAGCAGCGTAGAGTGCGACTCAACCATGTGAGCCACAGAGCGTGAATCAACATAGCGTCGGTCGTCCTATTGACAGGTGCCAGTTTGAAATGCCCACGCTTGCATTAAGTTGAATTGTTTAAAACTTTGCAAAAACTCAACTTTCCACTATTTTTTTCTGCAATTTGGTAAAAGGCTTTTGCCACACTGAATATGAGTGCGATCCAGTTGTTCACCTAAGTGTTAGCTTTGGTGCTCAAGTTTTTTTTTAATTTAACGTTCTTATTTTTCGGTTCGATTCGATCATTTCATTACCCATGAAATCGTGTTCTCGTCAGGAATGGAGCTTTGCTTTCGAACTGAACTATATGACTAGAAAACACACTAATGGATCGCACCTTAACGAACAGCGCGCGCTTTAGCACTTATGGCGCCCCGGGAAAAACTTCAAATTGCCGCCCGCAGACTTTTTTTTTGTTTCGAAATGGTTCATTAGAAGCATTGACTTGCTTTCATAAGGGAAGATTTGTCAGAAGACTAAATTTATGCTCGTATTTTACAGGCTCGAACCGACGTCATTATTTAATATCCTTGGATATCGAATTATGAAATTCTGCGGTTGACCTAATCTTTCGAATCTGAAATCTTTCTTGTAGGTGAAATCCTAACGCGTTGTTTTCGTGAGGGTCTTAATATGCAAAAGTAATGAGCACAGACAAGGTACGATCTGCATACGAGTTGAATGTAATCAGGAAAAAGATGGGATCAAATGGGATTCAATTTAAACCTTAATACATATTTATTGTCGATTTAAATAACATTCTCCCTTAACAAATTCTTGGCATAGATCATGAAGCTGAAAAAATGTGGGCCTGCCCTCTCTGAACGAAATTCTGAGTACGCCCATGAGTGGGAGTACAAAGCTCTGGGACGTCTCCTTAATGCTTATCGTCTGCTGATTGGTATACATTTTTTCAGAGAAGTTTTCAAAATTGGAAAAAATGAACAAAAAAGTTCAAAATAGTTGGGCAAAGTTGCGCAACGTTTCACAGAACTTTTTGTGAACAGTTGCCAGGCACGTTCTCGTGTTGCTTAAGGCAAAAATCTATAGTGTTCGCATTCAGTTGAACAACATATTCGGATACTATTTATTAACTGTTCCACAGCAAGCTCATTTATTTAATTTATTATTTGGCAGTTCTATTTTTCCGTGTGATTGATTAGAGTAGGTACTAACATCGCCATTTCACATCAAATCCATACAAATACTGTCAAAATTTGGATGTTTATGAAATTTAATTCGCTTGGTAGTATTCACTTCACACGAAAGTCTCCACATCGGTTTTCGACATTTCGCCGGGGAAAACAACGCAGTTGCACTTTATTTCACAGGAAAAAAGTGTCATCGGTAATCCATCAGTCCGCGTATTATCTTAAATTTTGTGAATAAAAGGCTAGTCTCCACGGCCAATTTTTCACGGGAGACATACCTAAATACAAGTTTTTCGCTCGGTGAACATAGTACTTACCGTACCCTATAATCTTAGTGCGATTATTTGCCGATTGCTATAAATATTTTACATTACGCGTTTCCGATAGCAGAATTTTACTAAAAAAGAGCTGAGTTGGCAGCGTGCGGATCGCAATCGCAATAGAGAAAGAAATGAAACTATTCGCAAGTTTTTGTGTTGTCAGCCTGCGTTAATATTGACAGAATGTAAAAAAAAAACTGTGAAAAGCTTCAATAAATTGGACGAAAAACAATTTGATGATAATGGAAAAGGTTACAATGCAGCAAATTCCATCGAGTTATCTAATAGTTAAATGATCAAAGGCAATTAGGCCAGTCAATTACCGATTTTAGGTCGCAAAAAATTGCTCGGGTCTGGTTTTTTGGAATATTGTTAGGATAGATACCAGAAGTGTACCACTAAGTTTGCAACTTCACAACAACCCTCAAAAAACCTCAAAATTTTCGGACTTTTTCATATTTTTGTTTGTAATTTCTAAAATGTGCTTCCTACAAGTAAGTCGTCCACTGCACTTTTAAAGCTAAGAAAATCTTCTTTAATTTGAGTGTAACTCCAGCTTTGCAGGGGCAAAGGATCCCAAGATACAGCACTTTAAAAAATGTGTTTTTTTTTGTAAAAAAGTCCGAAATTGTATTTTAGGAGGTTTGTATGACAGCCCTATGACGTAATGTTCCGATTCCATCCATTCCTAGATATGTTTTGAGGCTTTACTAGGAACACATTTGGGTGAGGTTTGGTTAAGATTGGTTCATAAAGAAAAAAGTTTTTCTTCTCTAGAAGAACCTGATTATCAGGGGTTGGTTTGTATGACAGCCCTATAACGTTGTGTTCCGATTTCATCCGTTCGTAGATATTTTTTTAGGCTTAACCAACAACATACTTGGGTGAAGTTTGGTTAATATTGGTACATAAAGAAAAAAGTTTTTCTTAGAAGAACCTAATTTTCAGGGGCAGCCCTATGACCCCATGGTCTGATTCCAGTCGTTCCGACATATATACAGCTAAGGAACTGGTTTATAACTTCATGTCACATGACTTCTCTGTAAAATGCGCATTTAAGCCGATATTCAGCTCGGAACATGACTGAAATTACAATTTCGAACTTTTTTTCAAAAAACAATGTTTAAAGTGCTGTATCTTGGGATCCTTTGCGCCTACAAAGCTGGGGCTACACTCAAATTAAAGAAGATTTTCTTAGCTTTAACAGACAACTTACTTGTAGGAAGCACCTTTTAGAAATTACAAACAAAAATATGAAAAAAGTCCGAAAATTTTGAGGTTTTTTGAGGGTAATGGGGTTAGCACAGGTTTTTCAAAGTTGCAAACTTGGTGGTACACTTCTGGTATCTATCCTAACAATATCCCAAAAAACCAGAGCCGAGCAATTTTTTGCGACCTAACGCCTTATTTTTCGGTTTATTGACTGGCCTAAATGGCTTGGCTTTACTTGCGGCGATGACAAGAAGAAATGGAAGAGACCGATCGTCGTGATGAGACCGATAACGAAGCCTGTGATCGTAGATGCCGGCACAGTGGCCGAGGCTTTCTCTGTGGACGATGCCGTCGCTCCATGAAGTAGAGGACGAGGTCAAGACTAAAGCGGGAAGCGGGAAGTAAATCTTGCAAAGAAAGAGAACTTTAATGCATAAACTAATTACACAACACACTACAACACTTAGTCAAACACGTTGATGTTCTTCGTACCTCTAATCCTGGAAATTATAAAGTTGCAGTCCTTTGTCACTAGCAATTCAAAAGAAAAACTCTACCTACTGGTTTGTTACCATTAATTTACCAGTATTTTAATTTTTTCACCAAACATGAGTTTCATTTTTCAGATTCCTTATTTGTATTTTTATGAAGTGTCGGTCAAAAAACCACCCCGAAAATTTGGCGGCCCGGGTATTCTTAATGTTTATGTTTTGCTGTTTAGGGCGGAGACCAATTCGTTGGGACAAATTTACTTAAAACCGCTAATCCAGAGTTCATGCTTTGCAGGTGATTTAGTCACTTATGTTTATTGGTCTACTATTGGAGTATCCACGTGGACAAGAGCAAATATAGACAAATATTTTATATAACTTAAAGTAATTGAGAATGCCGAAATCATATTCGATTAACGAATGATTTAACAAATACATAGTCATATTGACAGACCATTCACTTCCAGAAGTACCCCAAACATACAAGATTGCCAGTCTGCATCAACCACAATCTCACTCAGTATTCTACAATATCATCATTCCCTTTTATTATAGTCATGCTGATAATTACCTGCAAAAAATAGTCTGGGCAATTCTTTCTGCTCTTCGCCAGATTTTCCTTCTCCAGTTGGCGGTGTCACTGGCGATGCTAGTAAATCGTAGTCACTGCCAGAAGAGCCAACCATTACGTAACTATATGAGCCTCGTGCCCATGGGTCAGCACGCCACCTAAACAAAAAATGAAACGAAAGAAATAGAAAACCATAAATTAAAATTTCAGTTAAGTTTAAGCAACTAGAACATGGACAGAGCTAACGAGGCAAAACAGACGCATCCATACACACACCATCCATGATATAGCCCAACTCAAACAACAAGAAGTTGAGTTCTGCATTAGTAGATAATTTAAGGTCATTTGTTACTGAAAAAACATGTACAGTACATGCTGACCATAAACAACATAACTGTGAAGATGTTGTCTTTGGTTGTTAGTGCAGTCATTATTATACCCACCTCGTTACGATCGATTCCTTTGGCTGGGGCACAGAAGTGCCAAATATTCCCTTGAGAACTGCCAGGCAACGGCCCACAATTACGTCGTCAGATACACTTTCCATGATAGCGGCCGATTGTCCAGCAACTAATGCCAAGAGCACAGGCGATTGATAAATGCTCCAGAAAAGAAAAAGTTCACCTGGAATGGAACCAAAAGTTTTTTTTTTACATTTTACATACAGACGAAAATTAGGAATTCAACACAACAAAGAGTAAAAAAGCCGACATAAATGCAGTTGAAAGCAATTATGTGTGCATGTGTACACTGTTGGGTATCTATTACTCGTGGAGATTTTAATGTTAGATTAGAATCGTCCAAGCGAAAAGTCCATAAACGTAAACATGTTTATGTTGGCTGCCATAAAATATAATGCAAAACAAATAGATAGAACTCCCGGCGATAATTTTACGACCTTTCTTCTGCTGCAGTAAAAAGAAACTATCAGCCGTAAATAAAAATTCCTGCACTATGCTCGAAACTAATCAACGTGGTCGTTATGCCACTCCACCTTCTCACCTTCTGTACAGAATAGCTCGAACTCGAACCAACCAACAAACCCTTGTCTTCATCACTCTGCCATTTTATTCCGTGCATATTTTTCGTTATCAGTGTATCGCACTCTCCGCCTTGAACTGAAAATTAATTCCTGAATTTTATGACTGATACGAGAGCTCATTTCGAATCTTTACGACCCAACAGAGGTTCCGTCACTGTTCGATGCCCATATCTAAATTAGCCTACCCCAGAATTGATTTTCAATTTAATTTCTTTCGTCCTGATATCAATGTCCGGTAATCTTTGGGTATGTCGACAAGTCGAGGAACCTAAACCTAGGACTATAGGAGAGGAAATTAATGTAAACATTTATAGAACAAACCGTCCCGGGAACATCCCCTGACCACGTCACTCGGAATTAAAATGAGCCGCATCGACCGCCATTCGCATGTGGGTAGTTCACTGTGTCTTCATCACCTCGAGTCACAGATAAGATTCGACGTTGAACTGCTATAAAACAGCTTAATGCCATTTCCAATATTCAGAAATTACCCACAGATGGCCATAAAATCTTTAGGATTCGCACCTTATTATGGGGGGTCAAGCCAACAACAAAACAATTCCGCCATAGCACGACCGACGCGACACGGGCCCATTACTTGACCATTCGTCCATATTCATACCTTGTCCAGAGAAAAGAACATATTTGCTATACGAAAAAATATACGGCAGAAAAATTATAAATCTAATTTGGCCATTTTTATTTTGCATTCAATCAATTTATTATCCAGGCAAGTGGGGACCATTCATTTTCGGAGCCGTGGGTGTATGAGATAAGATGGATATTGTGTTATTCAATTCGAGAAGAAATTAATTATCGGGGTAAACAGCTTTTGTGCTGCGGTGTGTTTGGTAACATTGAAAGCCTTTCGTTCTGGATTTCTTTTTTGCTCATGCCAATCTTGTTTTGTGCCTTTTTTGGGGGAATGAGAATGACACGACTTCGGCTATAATGGCTATCGAAAACTCACAAGACGGATATTGACATAGTCGTACTAATGACTTTATAACAAGCCTGTCACTGACGAAAATTGGTTTTGCTTATTTCAATTTATATGCATATGAGTAAGCAACCGAGTGGACATTATGTTGAGATTGGAACAAAAAAAAATGTTGAAGAGAAGATGAAAAGAGTAGCTGTATAAGAAAATTGGATTTTCGTTTACATTACATTCCATGGGTGAAAGATACCCGAATACCGTTACTCTATAAGAAGGATATAATTATGAGAACCATATTGCAATGAATTTTCCAGAATTCGGTGGACAGTTAGGAGAGGGGAATGTTGAAAAAGAACCCATTCCACATTCCTCGTGAAACAAAATAGGTATATATACCTGACATTGTATTTCCATTGAGATGCACTCTCCGTCTCCGTCCATCCCATAAGCCATTTCATTCCGATAATAATCATTTAACCAGTGCCGCACTAAGCCAGCGCGGGGCCCATGGCAAATTTTGAGCGCGAGGCCTATGGAACTTCGATTAACCAAACTAATAAAGGAGTCCTAAAATTGATATTTCGGTTTATGAGTCATTTCTTAGAGGTTTTCCTCACTCAATTTCGTACCTCTTTGTGGCGTATCTCACAAGCATTATGCAAAATGGGGGAAAATTATCTGTTTTGATAATGATTCAAAATTGTTATACAAAAATGTTTTTCATTGACATGTGTAAGTTTGCCAAGATTTCTTTATATTTTAATCAGTAAGACCGAATTTCCGTTGTCAAATTATATAATATATTCGACGAAGAAGAATTTATTCTAGAAGTCCCTTTATGGACGACATTTGAAAATTTAAAAATTCGTCATTTTCCGAAAAGTGATAAGATATGTATGAGAAAATATTTCATTTTATAAGTGCTGCCTATTAATATAGTCTTCGATTGAATTTACTCAGGTTCATAAAAGGTTCCAGCCAAACATCTAGCTAAAAAAAATCTGCGAATCGCGAAGCGCATACCAGAAGTCAAAATTTACGTTAACACCTTCTATTTTAACCCTTTCATGCCCAAATTATGGATTTTAAGCGGAGAATTTTTTTAACAACATTATGTCGTTCAGTAGGAATCTTTTATCATATTTTCTTGAAAAAAAAAATTTAAGCGCTATAGTTAACAAATTAAAGCATGATGCCATATGGTATCATTGGGACTGAAAGGGCACTTAGCAAGTTCCGTATGAAAAATGAGATATTTGGTCGGCAAAAATCCTACTTCGGATTTTTTTTTGCAGATTGGTTGGTGACGACCCCCAGATTATGGGAAAAAAAGTCCCAACCGATTGGGGGTCCGCAACCTTAAAAAAGGGGGAAATGGGGGTCATTTTTGGTTTTTTTTGTGAGTATTTCAAAAACAACAAAAGATAAAGAAAAATAGACTGAGAACGAATAAAACTACAAAAAATTATCTTTGCAATGATATATAACACATTAGAGATATATTCAATGAATCGGCGCTAGCTTCAAAATAAATTAGAACTTTTTCATTTTACACCTTTGTTAAAAGCCCCATAACTCTTGAAAGAATGTTAGTTAAGCCGTAAAATTGCGTACAAGTATTCACAATAAGTTCAATATTATTTTGTTAGAAACATTGAGTCGCTCCGACCAACGACCCCCATTATCCCCCCATTTGAATTTGGCGAAAGGAAATGTCTATAACTCGCCCCAAAATTAGAGCAGAGTGCTAAATTTTGGTTTATTGCCAATGGGGGCTCACAATCACCCCATCCACCAAAAATTAGCTCATTCGGATAAAAATTAAGGGTGCCTTCCATACAGCAAGCAACTAGCATTTATATGAATAGGGGACTTGATGATTTGCCTTTCACGCCCAATGATGCCATATGGCATGATGATCATGCAAAACCACTTTATAGGGTTTTCCTAAAAAAAAAAATCTAAAAATCTTTTGATTTTCTCTTACAACAACCTCTTTACAAAATAAAACCATCAAAATGATTTGCATAAAATGATTATTATCAGGAAATATGGGAAAATGTATAAATCAGTTTTTCGGCTTTACGACAATCGTCAAACCTTCTCTAAAATTTCATTAAAAATAACATCCCAAAACCAAAAATTTCACGCTGGAAAAAATCAACTATAGGTATTACACTATTGGGAGAGTCTAATATCACACAAAAAGTTAAAATTTATTTCTTACATTTTCTATGAAAAATCATTAAATTTCATGATGCCATATGAATTTTGGTTATCCCGTGAAGGTTTGGGTAACGAAACTTCATATAAAAAAATTACAGGTGGGTCAGCTGGCATTTTTTTATGTGAAGCTCGTTACCCAAAACTACTACTCGGTTTTTTTCGAGTAGTACTTAATATAACTGTAATTTCTAAATTCTATGCTCGTAAGGGGGAGGATAAAGGTTGACAGGCTCCGGCCGCCTCTTTCGTTTTACCAATACTATCATAGTTAAGCGATGGGCCGACAACTTATTCTTGGAAAAACTCTAGGTCAAGAAACCTGGAATGAAAGCCTCGGATTGGACAGATACAATCCAACGACGACTTCGCAGACGAACAACTGATTACTCTTTGGGAACCTGGAATGTACGCTACCTGAATAGGCCAGGGGCCTTAAGGGCTCTCTTGGATCAGGTCGAAAAATATAAGCTGAGCATAGTTGCACTCCAGGAAACAAAATGGCTTAGTAGCGAGATTGACGACCGAAATTCGTACACAATTTTCACAGAGTGGAAAACCTTCGGACCACAGGGAGTTTGGTTTGGAGTTGCGTTTATTGCAAACAATCAACTTAAGCCGCATGCTATCGACTAAATCCATAAACGCACGGCTGCGTGCGATTCGCATTAAAATCCGGTTCTTCAATCTCTGGCTCATGAGCGCGCATGCCCCCACCGAAGTCAGTGAGAACGCGGTTAAAGACGAGTTCTATCACCGCCTAGAAAATCTCTTCGATTCCCTTCAATCAAACGATGTCAAATTGTTGCTGGGGGATTTTAACGCCAAAGTCGGAAGCGAAAGTTGGCATAGGAGTATACTGGAAAGTACAGCCTCCATGAAGACTGCAACAACAATGGTCAACGACTAATTGACTTCGCGACCAGCAGAAATATAAGCTCTACGTGTTTTCTTCATCGTCGCATTCACAGGCAGGTTTGGAGATTTCCAAATCAACATACCGTAAACCAAATTGACGAAGTCCTCGTCTGCAAGAGATGGGCATCGAGTATAATGGATGTTCGATCCTATCGTGGAGCAAATATCGATTCTGACCACTATATGGTGAAGGCGACTTATAGGTGCAGAATTTCTTCGGTGCATCATCATGCAATCACTAAAACCTAATAAAGCCCTGGGCGTTGACGAGATTCCTGCTGAAGCTTGATAGGGAGAGCTTTGTTAAGGCTATACACACACACTTTTCGTTTAAGTATGGAACGACGAAATAGTCCCGGAAGATTGTCGCAAAAGTATCATTCGCCCAATCCACAAAAAGGGGATATGTTCTAATGTGAGAACTACAAAGGCATCTCATTAGTTTGTACGACTTTTAAGATTCTATCTAAAATTCTAGAAAATATAATTAATCCGTGCGCAGAAAAAATCATTGGCGAATACCAAGGCGGTTTTAGACCTGGTCGTTCGATGACAGATCAGCTTTTTTACAGTGAAGCTTTTACTCCAGAAGTTCTGGGAATACAACATCGACATATACCAAATATTCGTCGACTTCAAGCAGGCATACGACAGTATCGATCAAAGCGTACTGTACAATATTTTGCTACATTTTGGAATACCGGCTGAGCTAGTACGACTCATAAGGTTGACGATGACTAATACCGTCTCGCAGGTCAGAGTTCATAACAGACTCACTGACCTTTTTGAAACTCGTACTGGACTCAAGCAAGGCAACGGGCTAGCGCCGACATTCTTCAACCTGGCTTTGGAGTATGTAATTGGAGCCATGAATTTGGACAGCAGCGGAACGCTACTCATCAAATTGACTCAAATAGTAGCGTACGCCGACGACATCAACATCATGTCTCGAAGATTGGGTGATGCAGAAAGCCTTCTGCATAATCTCAATAACGCCGCCAAAGAAGGGCGCTACATATCAATCAACGAATCTAAAACCAAGGTCATGATGCAATCAAAAACTAAAACGCCATTAAATTGAAGCATCAAAGTGGGGGACATCAATTTCGAGTATGTAGACAGCTTCATTTACCTGAGAAATTTGTCAAAGGACGCCAACGAAGCAGATGAGATAAAGCGACGGATACAACTAGCTAATAAGTGTTTTTTTTTGGTCCTCCCAATTATGAAATCGAAGCTGGTGCACAGGAACACGAAGCTTCACGTGTATAAAACCATCATTTGACCTGTGCTACGCTATGGCTGCGAAGCATGGACCCTAACCCAAAACTCTGAACACCTGTTGGACACATTCGAGTGAAAGGTTCTCCGAAGAATCTTCGGGGCCGTTCGTGAACGGGGTGAATGGCGCATCCGGTACAACCATGAGTTGTATCAGCTGTATGATGAGCTACATGTGCCGAAAATCATGCCCAAAAAAGTAATGAACGCGCAACGAGTGGACGGAGCCAGATTGCGTGGATGACCGAGAGCCCGATGGGAGCATTCTGTATGCGAGGACTCCCAGGCTTTCGGAACTGGAGGACAAGGTCGCGTGACCGACAATTGAAGGTCTTCAATCCGGGCGACCAAGGCCCGACGGCGGCGGGCTGTCATGCCATAAAGAAGAATACAAACAATACAAAGTATTGCATTTTCTGTGTTTTACTTTGAACAGCATATTTTGTTTTTAACTCTGTTAAATCAATAAAGAAAAAAAAAGTGCCAATTTAAAACGATGAAACGTTTTTTTTTCGGATTATTAAACTGTGTTATAACTTTTTCCCTTCCAATTTCAGTTTTGGAGTTCTTGTGTTTTAAAGCACAGCGTTTAGGGTGGGTCGATTTCTTTGCTCCCTAGTGTAGTTGCATCTTATCGGCCTTCTGATATCGTTTCTAATTTTTTTTAGTCATGGTGGAATTGTTCTCTTATGCTCTGTTCGTCATTCACAGCTCCAAGATATGTACATACATACTTCGGAAATTTACCCAGGTGAGTGTGATTAATGTATAAATTTATGCTATGACTTGTAAGGCTAAAAGTCCTTGCCTAATCATGAGTACACCAGATGCCAAATTTATCTATTTTTGCTTTAGGTAGCATCCACAGTGCTTCGACACACTTATGCTTATTTTTATGAGGGGCTCACAATTGATACTGAAAACGTATTAAAGTAAAATCATATTATATATGAATAGCAATGCAATCGCAAAGGAAAGAGTAAAAAATTCACATAAAGAATTGTAAGAAGCACGAAAAAACAATCTTAGTTTATAATCAGGTATCCCTCGACTTAGGACGCTTCGACTTAGGACATTTCGACTTACAACGCGTGAAAAATTTACACCACGACTCGATTTACAACAATTTTTGTTTCGACTTACAACGCGATTTGAAAAAAAAAGACGCATAAAAACACACGTGCCAGTTTAAGACAGCATTTTCTTTTCAGTTTCCTTCCTGGTGCATAAAGCTTCTAATTTATTCGTTGAGCTCACACTGTAAAAACAAGGTTGAATTTTACATCGAAAATTCGTTGAATTTTACACCTTAATTCTCGCAAAATTACAGTAAACGTTTATTTTTCAACCAAATTTCTAGTAAACCCACAAAATAGTGTAATATTACACAGCATTTTTAATATTTCTCTATTTTGGTGTAATTTTACACCACATTTGGTGTGAAGATATGTCATTACTTTATTTTTGTGTAATTTTCATGTAATATTGCGATTTTGGTGTGAAAATTACACCTACATTTGTGTAAAACTGAGTGTGCTACAATACTTTTGTGAATTATTGCATTTTCCTGTATCTGTCAAGTGGCTTGTTCTGTGTGAAGTTAGTCTGTTCCGTCCGAAGTGCGTTCGTGTGAGCATCATATTATTGTTGTTGTTATAGCGTTTTTTGATGTTGAACCGAAGGGGGTGTGCCAGCTCTTGGCCGATGGAATAACGACTAGCTCCAGGACGATTAAAATTAAATTTACATAATTCTAAGAGTAAGTTTACTTATTTATGTAAGTAATTTTGTAGTAAATATTTACACCGTAAAGTGTAAAATTACTCTCGCTCATATCATGGTGTAAATTTACTACTATAATAGAAGGAAAAAAAGTTTCCTCCTATTATTGGAGTAAATTTTTTTACAGTGCATATTTGAAGTTGGAATTTTGTTTTGGTAAAGTTAATAGCTGTTTCGTTAAGGACCTTTTAGAGAAGTAGGTTTTAACGCTAGTAAAGGATTAGGCCAGCATAAGTATATAAAAAAATTCTGCGGCGGCAGCAAACAGTTCCTGATCAATCATTAAACAATTTTGAAACGCAGGTCACCGTATGCCGAAAATGAAGCATATATCTAATGCCGGCCCACACTGTCCAAAAGATTAACGTTGTAGACAACATACGACTGGCGATGGGGAAATTCAACAAACGTTATTTGTTTGTTGAATAAATAAATATTAATTAGGCAAAATAGGACCTCGTAAGCATGTATGTATAAGGTGCTTGAGCCTTTCGGATGTGACCTAAAACTTAATTGATTCTGAAAATAGAAGAACTAAAAAAAAATCTTATAGTTGTACCAAGGAACACGCACACAATAAAGAGTTTTAGCAATTCGTAAAAACCGTGGTGGTACGACTTGACAGTGTACGGCTTTGAATTGGTAGCGAAAAAAATATGAAGTGTCATTGAATTTAATTTCTCTGCGTTAAACTAAGCCGAACACATCATTCACGCTATCCTAGGATACAAAATAGAAATATTTCAACCTTTTTAGCGTTTGCACTACTACTTGCTAAAAGTCTAGCTGATTTGTAGTAACTCTAAAATAACCTTTTTACTCATTAGACTCCCTTGAATTAACATATAAAAAAATATAATTTGTACACAGAATTTCCCAACTTATGGAAAGAATGAGGAACAGTTTTTTTTTTAAATGTAAGAAATCTAGAAATCTAATACCCTCTGCAAATTGTCTACAATGTCTATATAAATTTGAATCATTTCTTCAAAAATTAAGTATCTGTCGAATTGTAGTATGAAGTTATATTTTGCTTATCCGTATCACCTTTAGATGTAACTGAACGTTTGTACTGACCTTCTGCAATAGAGTCGTCTTTAGAATCGACCTCCATATGCCATACAGCATTTTTATTTGGAACTCTTATACATATTTTCGAGATTGATAAGTGACTTTATGCTGCCTGAATTTCTTTTCACTAGCTGGGGCTTAATCTTTTACAATGGTGTTGACTTTTACCTTGAGCTCGAACTATACGGCTAATTACACAATTTTGCGTCCATAATTACGTTTTTTAGTGATCCTGTGTAGTTTTTGGTAAGGAACTCCATATAAAGAAATTGCCAGCTGACCCACCTGTAATTTTTTTTTTAAGGTTCGTTACCCAAATCTACACGGGATAGCAAAAAAACCCACTTCATATTTTAAGCCATAGTGATGATGTGAGAATGAGAATTTTCTTGAGATATAGAACGATCACCTTAACAACTAATAAGAAGTTTTCTATACCACTGTTTTCTAAACTCAATTGTTATTGTTAGATAGGAAAAGAGAATTCCGCCTAAATACTTATTTCATAACAAAAATTGGCCCGCCAGTTCACAATAAGAGAGCCCAAGAAGACATATGACAAATATTACGCAAATCAGTTGATGTTACATGCATATTTATTTTGAAAGATCCTTTTTCTTATAAAACTGTATCTTTAACTAAAAAATGTCGGGTTTTGAGTTGTGACCGTCTTCTTACCTACGTGCAAAATAATTATTCGACTTACAACGTTTCGACTTAGGACGCGTTTTCCTGGAACCAATTAGCGTCTTAAGTCGAGGTATGCCTGTACACCCTTTAGCCGTTTGACAATAAAATGCCAATGCATACAAAATCACTTCATTCCACTAACTACCTATTTATTATTAATTACCCATATAAAACGTACAGCGACATTCCGTCGTATATTTTATTTCCACATTCTACAAAAAGCATCTCTTAACGACACCCATAAATATTCCAAAGGCAAAATAAAAATCATTGTAAACACACTTGAGTAATTTATTTAGATCCTTGAGTGGAATTCATTAGTACCTTTCAAATTGCTGCACACACTCCGTCGTAGATGCATATTGCAGGGAAGAAATCATTTGTTGTCAATTTGTCCTGGAAATAGATGCATGAGTGTCACCGATACCAGCGAACCGAAAACTCCTACATCAGACAAATCTGCATACTAGGTGTGCATATGAACACACGGGGCGACACGTCCGTCTGTTTTTAGAATTCGATGAATATGGTATGATTCTGATTATAATGGGATTTTGGGATCAAACAGAAAAAAAAGCGCCAAACGTCTCAATGGAAAGAAGAACGGAAACATCCGTTAGATTCTTACATGCTGGAAATTCTTCAAACGATACGGGTCCCTATAAAAATTCACACGTGCTGTCCCTCGGGGCCACTTACGACGTCGTATCTATTCATCTTTCAACCGAGTGCATGAAACCGTCACCGCTGTCGTTGCCACTAATGCAGCATCAGCGATCAATAAATAACTTTTTGGAAAATATAAAAACATTTCAATTTCGTGAAATTAGAAACAAAAAACATATTTTCTTCTTTATTAAGATAAACCCATAAACCAAGTTCCCGAGACGTATCCATTCATTTCCCGGGGAGATAACAAGTGTTCTTTCCGACACCATATTTCGGGAGGGATGTAGTATACTCGCATAGCACAGGAGATATGAGTCGCTGGCAGAGATACGAGGCTGAAAGGAAGCAACCACCACATTAATTAATTAATTTACGTAATTAGTTGGTCGGCATTTTTTTACGGCCGTCATCCGAATATGTGGAGGAGCGCGACATAATTTTAATAAAATTACGACCAATATGAATGCAAACCGATTGCTGCGAGTTGTTTTAAAGCAATCGAGCCCCGATTGAGGGTAAAACGAATGAAACGGTGAAGCAAATGTGCAAGTGAATCGGGAAAGGCTCTTAAGGACTCCATGCATTTACTCAATATGTATATGGCAACATTTAATTAAGACCAAGATCGCGGAAGAATACGATCTCGCGACTTAAATCCGGAATTAGCCAATTTTAATTGGTCATTACCCGGCATTACCAGGCAGTAGGCAATGACCAATCGATGGCCAATTCAATTATGGAAGTCATGGGGTTCATCAGACGTCGGTGTGCTACTGCTTACTTACATTCGACCACAAATGGGCCTGACTATACTATTATCGTTTTCCTTTTTGAGAAAGTTGAAAAATGATCATCTTCAATGAAAATTGTAATAATGATAATAACAAACTAAGATACGTAATGTACTAGCCACCAGAACCATGTCCATGCTACAGTAAGCACGGAGCAGGAGGCGATGTCAGGGCCAGCAAGTCAGCAAAAGAATAAAAAAGCAACTTCAAACCGAAACTGTGACATCTCGTTCTTGGACATAACCGTCGTCGATGCCGTCAGGCAGCCTTTCAGTCGCATCGCTTGTCGAGTTAAAGAACTTTTAAATTTTTATGACACCAATAAAGTCACAAGTTTAAATGAATTGAGCTATAAAATACAGAAACGCGTTACAAGCAGACTCACACAGCACAGGACTCCTTTTTGATATTTCCAGATAGTTTTATTCGGAATATTATTTGCATTTTATATTATTTGAAGGTGGACGGAAACATTCACAGATTTACAACACGCGGCTCTATGTAATGTATACAAGAGGATGATTCTCGCCGTCTAGTCACAGGAGCTTACTTGAATCTCATCGCCGCGCGATGTTGTTTAGTGTCATTCCGCGTTATTTTATCAGAGACCATCTGTATATGTTGGCATTTTTACTGCTCCTCATTTTTCCAGCAAAAAGATACATTCGTATTTAATTAAATTAGTTGTCGATTTTTTTCGAAGTTTTTGTTTTTTATAGGTTGAAAAGTGAATAATATTTTTACAGGCAGCTTTGTTTCATGGCTTTTTGGGGACTTTATTGTTTTCAATAAGATTTAGAGGACGATTATAAACGATCACAATAAAATTTGCATAATTTGATTTAATTTATAACTTGGATTCAAAAATAATTAATATAAAATTTTTATCGTTACAAAAAAAAAACAAATGAATAATCACCGAATTTGCGACATATTCATCACTACATCAATTCATTTCACTAGGCATTACGGAAACTGTAATTTCGGCTTCGTCCTATCCAGATTTAAAACACTCAATTTCGTGGGCTGTATTTATTATTATTATTTATTTATTAGGGAGAGGGAGATCGGGTGGAAAATGACTTCTTCTCTTCTAGTGCAGTCATATTAGCATTTCAAATAGAAAAAAATAGAGTAAGGCTAATTCTTGTGGTTTTTGAATCAGTGGGCTCCCACGAATCTAAAACTCATTTTGCTAAAAAAAATTTTGATCGGAAAGGTCCCAAAAAGGACAAAAAAGGATACTCTTTAATCCTTGACCGGAGGCCGGCATGTGGGGTATCAAATCAAAGGGGACGTCAAGTACATTACATATCCGGTGTTTGTTTCATGTTTCAAGGACCCTCAACGGAATAAATCGAGATTAAATGGAGAATTACTATGTTTCCCGTGTATTTTTCCAAAGCCATAATTACGAGAGTAATTCAAATTGTCACTATGTTTCTCACTTTTCCGAACCTATAATAGCTAAATTTGCTAAGAAAAAAAAATGATCGGAAAGCTCTCAAAAAGGACATAAAAGGACACTAATTACAAACCTTGATCGAACGTGGGCGTGCCGGGTGTCATATCAAAGAGGACGTTCGAGGACGTTCGAGTACATTCTATATCCGGCGTTTATTACTTGATTCAAGGACCCTCACAGGAAAAAATTGGGATCCAATGGAAAATTTTCGTGTTTCTCGTATATGTATTTTTTTAAAGCCGTAATTTTTCGTTTAAGCCCGAATTATTCCATTTAGTGCCCTTGAAACAGGAAACAAACACCGGATATGCAATGCACTCGACGTCCTCTTTGATATGACACCCCGCATGCTCACGTTCGATCAAGGTTTGTAATTGGTGTCCTTTAATGTCAGAGCTTTCCGATAATTTTTTTCTTAGCAAATTTAATGGTAGAATCTTAACCTATTATAGATTCGGAAAAGTGAGAAACGTAGTGACAACTTGAATTATTCTCGTAGTTATGGCTTTGGAAAGATACACGGCAAACACAATAATTTTTCATTTAATCTCGATTTATTCCGATGAGGGTCCTTGAAACAGGAAACAAACACCGGATATGTAATGTACTCGCCGTCCCCTTTGATTTGATACCCCTCATGCTGACCTACGGTCAAGAATTAACGAGTATCATTTTTTGGGACCTTTCCGATTAAAATTTTTTTTAGCAAAAGGAGTCTTAGATTCCAGGGAGCCCGCTGATTCAAAAACCACAACAAATAGCCTTACTTTATTTGTTTCTATTTGGAGGCCTGAAATGGGATATTTTGATTGCACTATTCTTCTTTTAGCGGTACAGAAAGGTGTGAGCCCCTGTGCATCTATATGGATTCGATTTATGGTTCGTCAACGTTCTCGTCCGTGGTCTCCAGGGACAGGAACGTGGCTGCTGCGATAGGGTTTTCCAACAGTGATAGAGCGGTAAGATTAGTGGGCGCAGCTGGGCATTGAAACATTATGAGGCGCACAATCGCAATTTGGGCATATGTTTTGTATGCTCGGGTCTAAACGAAATAGATATGAATTAAGGCGTGAGCAGAAGCCTGACCGAAGTTGGGCTAAAGTCACTCTGGTGGCTCTTGGGAGCCCAATTTCCTCAGGCGCACTGAGAGGACTCTATTCGTACCTAAAATCGCAATAGGCGACTCACTTCGTCAGTGTAAATGATTGCTATGGCGGCCCGGTATGATTCTTCATCGAAAGGATCCCGTTTGTATCCCTGGACCTCTCTCTCTCAAGGTTTCGTAGACCACGTTTAATGTGGCGTGGCGACGCCACTTCACTGTGCGAGTAATCTGGAGACCACAGCCTCCCGATGTAAGTCATCCTGGGCAGATATCAGAAGGCACCCTGTGGCTGTCCGTAGAGCAGCATTTTGGCAAACTTGGATTTTATTCCAGTTTGTGTTCATAGACTATGTGACCAAACTGGAGCAGCAAAATCAGCCGCGGCTCGACACACCGCTTTATAAGTGTCTAGCATAGTTTCTTTATCTTTGCCCCAGGTGCTACCGGCCTGTGCTTTAAGAATTTTGTTCCTACTGCGCATATTTTCACAAACCGCTGCACCATTTTCTCTAGATGAAGGCCGAGAATCTTAGGATTGGTTGCAATAGGAACAGGTTTGTTGCCAATACGTATACCTTAACCGGCCACCGAAAGTCTCCTGACCAGGTGGTGAGAAACGTCGCAGAAGATTTTGACGCGGAGATGGTGGGATTTCTGCTCTGGGCAAAAGCTTGTAATCGTGCTAGATAACGATTAATGAGGAGGCGCATATCATCCCTATCCGCTCCCGTGACGAGTTCGGTACAGTCGTCCGCATAGGAAATCCCCTCAATGCATTCCGGTGGTGTTGGAAGACCTGCCATATAGATGTTGAACAGGCTGCGGGAGAGAGTACCCCGCTCTGTGGAACACCATGTTTGATTTTTTCCTAAGCTTAGGACGTCTGCTCCGAAACTCAGTTAAGGATTGCCTACCAGCTAGATTGTTAGCAATCCAACGAATCTCTTGTGCAGGAATATGCATATTTAGAAGGTTTGCCAAAAGCATAGAGCGATTGACCTTATCACACGCATTTAATAGGTCAATTGCCACCAAGATGGTTGTACGGTACGGGGTACGTTAATTTAGCACATCTCTGACGCGTGTAGTGATCGCGTCTAGTGCAGTGGTCGTACTATGCATCTTTCTGAAGTCATGCTGATGAGGTTCTAGCTTAGCATAACCTTCAAGAGTAGGGTGGATAAGGGCCTCCAACATTTTTGCGACAGGTGACAGTATGGTTATCGGTCTATAGGATATACCGAGTTTAGCGCTTTTCCCTGGTTTTAAAAAAGGAAATATAAGTCCTATTTTCCAGATATCAGGGATGGCATGCGTGGAGATCGACAATTCGACATTCGACCACCTTCCAATCATTGTCAGAATTGATAAACCAGCTGACCTGACCAAGTCAGAGAAGCGAATGTTTATCAGAAGAAAACCGATTGGGAAGGTGTCAAAACATTTACCTACCTCGGCGAAGTTCATCGAGCTACCTACTCCCACCAATATACATAAGGCTGAACGGAATGTCAGGAACGTCATTGCCAAAGCAGCGACCCGTTTCATTCCTGCAGGACGTATCCCAAAGGTTCGACCAAACTTCCCTAAAAGTGGCGCAAGGTAAGCCGATGAACGTGATAACATGAGACGTGCTCACCCTGGTGGAAAATGACTTCATCAAATTCGTTTTTTTGAGGATGAAGGTTTTTCGTTATAATTAGGTATTATGGGAAATTATGGAAGGTAAAATTTTTTTTTAGCGCGTGATTATACAGGGTGTCCGGAAACAGCCGCATAAACGGACCGGATTGTGATTCCTCATGTGATTTACAGCAAAAAAGTTGTACGGAACATATCCCCTTTGCTTAACCCTTTAGTTGCCACAGGCATTTGAAGATTTTTGAAAAAATAATTTTCTTGTACGACTAAAACTTCAATATCTCAAAAGCTAGACAAGCTAGAATAGCAAAATACGATGATTATTACAGCCAACAAATTTACCTAAAAAATAAAACTAACGGCACTAAAATCGGATAAGATGTTTGGTTTTTACAGAACTTCAAAGAAAAAAATTTGTGATTTGACCCAAAAACAAAATATCCCAGCCAGCATTGGCATCATATATCGTAAACATAGACCAAAATAATCTTTACTTCATGCATCACAAATCGACGTTCTGTATCAATAGACCACACTGTTGAAGTGCAACACATGATGGCCAGCTGAAGGAATGCCCACGCATCAGCTATTCACTACAATGTATAGCTATTTTTTTCTTTTCATTTGAAACCCACTATTTGGATATTGGATGGGCTTAGTTTTCGTGATTTCTTCCGTTCTTTGAGACTGCGTACCTAAGTTCGCAGCAATCGGATGAAAAAACCAACTTTTTTTTTAAAACGAAAGTGTTTAAAAAGTGTGTACGTCGCGATTGCAGTGAAGTTATTATTTATTTTTGATGTACTTTTGCTCAGTGTTATTGTGTTTAAAATGTTTCTTTTTTTGTGCTTCTGAAATCATAACGTTGCAAGTAAGTGATAGTTTATTTACCTAGTTCCAAAAGGACCATGGTCTCGGTTTGTTCAAAACTCAACAGATTTTTTTATACACATTACTCTTGTACATAATCTAATGACTAAAAAAAACTTTAGATAAAACATTTACTTACAATCCTTCTACATTCGGAAATCGTAAGCCAGGTGGTTTATAGATAACGTTGAAATCACTAGTGATTCACAGCGTAGTATGGTATTGGGCGCAGCGCATAGTGTCCCATTGGTCTTCATTTTGATACCTTGCAAAAACTAATTTTTATAATCTTCGCTTATTAAGCGAAAAGGGTATATTAACTTTGTCATGACGTTTGTAACGCATTGAAGGAAGCATCTCCGACCATATAAAATATGTATATATATGATCAGCGTGACAAGCTGAGTCGATTGGACGCTGTCCGTCTGTCTGTCTGTTGCGACGCGTTTTACTCGGCTAGGTTTTTGTTAATTTACATATATATGCGGCATTTTCCGGACACCCTGTGTCCGGAAAATGCCGCACCGGATTGTGATTCCTCATGTATTTTCTAGCAAAAAGTTGTATGGAACATACCCTCTTAGCTTAACCCTTTAGCTGGCACAGGCAATTGAAGATTTTTGAAAAAATAATTTTCTTGTACGACTAAAACTTCAATATCTCAAAAGCTAGCCTAGCTAGAATAGCAAAATAAGATGATTACAGCCAACAAATTTACCTAAAAAATAAAACTAACGGCACTAAAATCCGATAAGAAGTTCGGTTTTTACATAACTTCAAAGTCGAATTTTTGTGATTTGACCCAAAAACAATATATTTTTCCATCTCAATTTTCTCCAACTTCTGCCAAGGTGAGGTGCTCGTACGATTCTTTTAAAAATTGGTGCATAGTCTAACGATAATTTCTTTTTACATCATTTTATCCTATCTTCATTATTTCTAACAGTTTGAATGCTTTAAATGCAAAAAACTAAGGGTTAATTTTAGCTCGATTTCGACATACTTTGAATAGATTTTACCAATTGCAGATCTTTAGGAGCAGTGTGAATAATTGAATTGTATTGAATTCGAGCTAAAATTAACCTTAGTTTTCTACACTTAACGTATAAAAACTGTTAGAAATAATGGAGCTGCAATAAAATTATGTAAGAAAGAAATGATCGTTAGACTATGCGCCAATTTTTAAAAGAATCGTACAGGCACCTCTCCTTGGCAAAAGTTGAAGGAAATTGAGATGAAAAAATTGAATGTTTTTGTGTCAAATCACACAAATTTGACTTTGAAACTCTGTGAAAACCAAACCTCTTTAGGTTAGGTATAGTAGCAAAAACTATGCGAATGAATACTAAAATTTCCTTCAAGAAGCTTTGTTTAAAAAAAAAAACTCAGAGTTACACTGTTTTCATACAAGTACCTATAATCCTATTTTCGGTCGGTTTTTTGTCTCCGGCCGATTCTCTCCATAAATCATCAGTAAGCTTTGATAAAATTGGTACAAAATAAAGATGATAAAAATAAACTTCAAGGTAACCAAGGCCAACTTGTAAAATATGCTTGAACACATTTAATTTGATTCAAGTGTTCATATATTTTCAATTCCATTCAAGAACATCGTCTTAAAAATTCTATCTCTCCAAAAATATAACATTCATTCCATAATCTTCAGTAACCATATAAACCATTATAAATATATGTAGCATAATTCATTTTTAATCTCCACGAATCATGCATTATTGATCCATTTCGTATAAGCCATTAACATTTTTTACGAGCAATGCATTAAAAATATATGTTACATAAGTATTGCCTAATCTTTATGACTAACGATTATGTAGTCTTTACGATTGATGCATTAAAAATGTATGCAACGTAACTATTACATAATGTTTACGAATAACGATTTTATAATGATTATCCGTAATAAGGCGCAAATGCGTATATACATGAAATAGGGGGACATCGTCATATACTGCTTGTATGAAAACGTGATGAATGAATAAGCAATATGTGCTTACGCGTGATGCATGAAATAATGATTACAAATGTGTTAAATGCTGGCTGGGATTTTTCCATTTTCTGCCAAGGTGCGGTGCTCGTCGGTGCATAGTCTAACGATCATTTCTCTCTTACATCATTTTATTCTAGCTCCATTATTTCTAACAGTTTTTATACGTTAAGTGTAGAAAGCTAATTTTAGCTCGAATTCAATACAATTCAATTCAGACTGCCCCTAAAGATCTGCAATTTGGTAAACTCTATTCAAATTATGTCGAAATTGAGCCAAAATTAACCCTAATTTTCTGCACTTAAGGTATTAAAACTGTTAGAAATAATGGAGGTAGAATAAAATAATGTGAGAAAGATATGATTGTAAGACTATGCGCCAATTTTTTAAAGAAACGTACAAGCACCTCACCTGGGGAGAAGTTTGAGAAAATTGAGATGGAAAAATATTTTGTTTTTGGGTCAAATCACAAAAATTTGACTTTGAAGTTCTGTAAAAACCAAACCTCTTATCCGATTTTAGTGCGGTTAGTTTTATTTTTTAGGTAAATTTGTTGGCTGTAATAATCATCGTATTTACCTATTCTAGCTTGTCTAGCATTTGAGATATTGAAGTTTTAGTCGTATACGAAAATTATTTTTTTAAAAATCTTCAAATACTTGTGGCAGCTAAAGGGTTAAGCTAAGGGGGTATGTTCCGTATAAGTGCGTTTATGGGGCAGTTTCCGGACACCCTGTATACAGGATGGAACATGGATACCTGACGATTTTAAAAACGAAAATTCATGCTACAATTTTTTTCCACTAAAATACTCAGGACAGTTGCAGAATTTAGTTGACACCCTTTAAAACAATCATTTGGCAAAATGGTGTCCGTTTTCATTACTAAACTGTTAAGAGTGATTTTCGGTAATTATTCCTCAATCAATCAACTTCAGTTTGCCCCATATCTTCGCGGGTGGAATAAGTTGATTCAACATATGCGTGGCTTATTTTCATTAATGCATAATTTCAGAAATCCAAAGAAAATAGTCAAATCTGGTTAAGTCGAGGGACCGACGAAGAATCCTGATATGACCCGGCCGAGAAGTTATTTGTGAAGGATTGGTATTGAGGCTGTCGCAGTGTGTATTGTGGACTCGTTTTGCTGAAACTACCTAGCGCGAAGTTTTTTCAGTCAATGCAATATGGTTTTACGCGGAGGAACAAATGAATTCCGATTAATATTGAAGAGAAGGCAAAACTCTCACTGTAATCAAGGTTACGCTTTAACGTATGATATGCATAAACTCGGTGTTCAATGGTCTCGTTTATCTGACAAGCTAAACGCTTTGAACCAAAAGACTGCTTAGTGCGCTGCTATCCTTTCTGAATGATTGTCGTCGGTACCGAATGGAAATTGAAATGGATCTGCTGGAAAGATTTTTTTCATTTTCTTCGGTATTCCTAAAATTATAGTATAGCCTATAATATCAAAGATTAGTATTGAACAAACGAAGCAGATTAATCCCATATTATGCCCAACAGAATCTACCAAACATTTATGTATGTAACATAGTACTCGTACTGTACAAAGTAGAAAAGAAAACAAAACAAAGTCTACCACCTTTCAACATGGTTTCTTTGCACCATTTACAAAAACCATCCGCCAAAGCTATAATTTAGCAGACTAATTTCGAACCGGTGAGATGCGATGAAATAAAAGAACATTAATTCCAAACGTTCAATTGCTAATTAAATTGAAAATCTTCCTTCTTTGTGTAGGCCACAAATTCGGACATCTTCGTTGCATTGACCGTAGGTATGTATACACCTAAAACGGTCGTATATTTAAGGCAAAGCCAAAATGTTTAATTACATGTTCACTAAATCTATGGCTTTTCTGTTCAAGTTCAGGGAACCGTGTACCGTCTTGGATGGAACATACACTGTGTATTCTATTGTTTGTAACAAGTCGAGTAGTTAACAAATCTATCCGTATCTATTGCCATTGCCATACTTAGCTATGCAGAAAGCGATTTCGTATTATAGTAGAGCACGACGACCCAATGACCGCTATAATTATACACCTTTCGCCTATAATTTAATTTCGTACCAATAGCGGAAACAAGCATTTCAACCGCCCCCTTGTAAGTCGTCGTCATCGTCAATCTTTCAACAACGGCGAAACGCGACGACGTTTGATACCAGACGTTTGAAGGGAATATCCAATGGCAGTGGAGCGAAGACGCATCATAAATATACAGAACAGCTGTTATTAAAGTTTTGAAAGCAATTAATTTGCTGTCCACATTTTTTTCACGATTTCTAATCAGCTTTACAATAATTACAAAGTGAAAACAGGTAGATCTTATGCTAGTGCTACCTTCCTATATTCTATACAAATAAGATATCCTAGAAATTGTTTATCTATACCTAAATATGGAGTTTTGAAAATCATCGATTTGAATTAAGTAAAACGCGTTTTACACTAGACTATGTAGTTAAATCTTGATAGATAAGTATGTATGTAACTAAATCCCTACTCATCCGCAAATTGAATGTAGATATGTATATGTACCAGCGGCGACGGAACGAATTTTTTAAGGGGGAAGGGCAAGACTTTTATCTCAAGTTCATATTAGATTAAGCGGTCACCATATTGCGGACATCTAGCACTTTAATATCCTGTGAATCGATAGCAAAAAGTAATTATGCAAAATATTACCGAACAACAGCGATCAGAAACCACCTAACCTTCAATATGAGACTAACTTTCAATTTTTTTTTTGTTACCCATTTTGATCCCATTGTAATTCCGAAGTGTTGAAGATTATAAGTAATTTCTTTACTTTATTTAGTTTTATAAAATTAAAGATCAAACGATTTTCCCAAAGGTTGTTTTCCAGTTTCCATGGGAAACAAATTCTTTCATGATTTTTGTGGGATCTAAATTCCCTGTTCGATTCCTGTGAGCATGGAGAAGGATTATATGTGTCAGAGGTTTTAGTGTCATTTTTTAATGTAGCCATTTAGACGTCGTAAAGCCCTGAACGACCTTTCTGATGATACTGCTGATGCTGGAACCGTCAGGAGTAATATTACTAGCCATATTAACTCGATGTACTTCGAAAGTGATCAGCAATTTCGGCGCAACATGTAGGTGAAGCTCCCGGCATATTCAACAATATCCAGCATAGCAGCCCAATCTTACTGTGAGATTCTCTAACATCGGCACGAATTTCTGACAAGGAGAATGAAAAATTTCCTCGTTTCCGTTGATCAACGGTCAATAGTTTCACTATCGTTGGCCTTGTCGTTAATTTGAGGTACCTACTCTTGTTAACGAAGTAGAAATGAAATGATCGTGTACAAACTCGTAGTATACATGCACTAGATGCACGTATGCAACTTTCTGCGAACCAGATATTCCATCATGAAAAAAAAATATCCACTAGAACAGGAGTGTCAAACCCAAAACCTGGCCGGGCCAAACATCAGTTTCTTCCGGGTTGAGCGGGCCGTAGCATAAAAATTTTGAAAACAATGAAAAACAATGGAAAATTATTTCAAGATTATTGCTTTTTAAAAATGAATATAAAATTGGGCTACCGAAAATAGAGAAACTGGAAATATTTTGAAAATGTTCCTCAAACAATTTTACACTCCTTAGAAAATGTTAAATTAATCAGTAACCACTCTTTGAGAATATTTCGGACAGCTGATCGAATCACTATAGCACAGTAAATATCTGTAGGTAGTCCAAAACACCCTTGAGAGCCTAAATTGATCACTAACATACACAAATTTCGGATATTAAGGTGGCTAAAAATAGACAAGAATTTATTCTTATGTGGTGGAACAAATGTCTCCTATGGTTAAGCTTAATAAGCTGCACCAATTCACCTCAAAAAACCGTCAAATTTTTTTTAGAGAGAAGAAGATTTCAAATTCAAGCCACTAGCTTCTTCACGAGTTATAGTAAATTTCTTAGACTTTAGTTAATGTTAAACATCAATATTTAATTATAGCGCTTTTGTGCCGATACATTGTGTCTCTTCGACCTGCCCGCGGGCCGCACAAAACTACGTGATGCGCCGCATGCGACCCGCAGACCGCGAATTTGACATGTCTGCACAAGAATAATAAATTAAATATGTACATTGTATATGTATAAAACTATAAAATGAATTATACTTAATTTTGAATATAGTGCAGTAAATGTAGTACTAATTGCCCCTTTAGCCAAAATATTGAGCGGGCAGTTGCCCCCGCTGCCCCCCCCCCTGTTCCGGCGCCATTGATATGTACATTACATAGATGAAGTTTAATCCTTGATCTTATATTTTAATGAGTTGAGCGACCTTTTTCGTTGGCGTTCAAATGCTCTGGTCGAACCGCGAAAGTTAATGTACAGTCAAACCTGTCTAATCGGACCACTGGCGGGACTGATCAAATTTGGTCCGATTAGCAGGTGGTCCGATTACTAAGGGATGCCAGAAAAGTACAACAAATTAAGGAAATAATTCTCAAACGTTATTCATGAACATTGGACTTGTACAAACGTCACCTATGCCCTATGCAATTAATGTTTCGAAAACGCTCAACACTGTAACTGCTTTGTGATTTTTTTAACCAGCTTCCTTACTATAAATTCTCCCCACACTCAGTTCCACCCAAAATTTGAACATTCTTCAATATTTTACAAAGCATTTCTATACTATTTCTATAATCAAAGTCAGGGTTAATGGTTCAATCAATCCTCCCTTTAACTTCACTTGCATCTTCTTGTCGCAGATACTCCGGAATTGTCTCACCACTTCATCCACCCAACACTGATGCATTGGTTGATGCTGTCTACGAAATTTCCCGTGGTCATGGGAAATAATATAGCTCATTGTAATCGGAACTGAACTGAGGTGAATGTAGTAACGAAATTTCAATATATTGTTTAGTCAACAAAATGTCATGCCACGTTGCCTGTCTGTTGATCCATTTGGTGAAATTTCCTCGTACTGCTCAAGTAAGTAATCAATTTGAAGTTTTGTAGATTTATTCAGTGGTTGGTCCGATTGTGGAGGAATGTCTAGTAGGTACTGATCCATCCAATTGGAGTCTCCGTTCGTGGTCCATGGTCCAATTAAGAGGTGGTCCGTTTATAAAGGTTATTTTGTACGAAAAACCAAATAAAATTGACCAAGGGTGGTCCAATTAGAAGGTGGTCCGATTATAGAGTGGTCCGATACACAGGTTTGGCTGTATTTAATGCGTTGAAACTTGGTTCCAACTCCCAAAAATAGAGAAGAAGAATAAATCATGTAATATTTAGTCAAGCATACAAGGTACAAGGTTCCCTACATAAACATTTACGATTTGAACTATAGTTATAGTGTGGACTCGAAGATTTAAAAACGACTCACAATTTCACGATTACTTATACCAAAACTCATCATTATAGATTTTTTTATTCTCTGTACTCTTTTTAATGCTAAAAATAATCGAGCAAGAATGAAATTATAAAAATCCTTGCAACCGTATAACGAATCAGATGCCAGAACCGAAAATCTCCTCTATCCATACAACGGAAAAGATCCCACGCGAATCTCCAAACAATTTGTCAGAACCACGAAAGTCCACTGTAGCCTTTGGTTTTAGTGTTTAATTAAATTCGACTATCTACCCACGGAAATAGATACTACTATTATACTACTATACTAATATTTCAAAAAACCTGTGTTGGGCTAGATAAATATTTCGATTTTTCGGAGCAAATATTTTTTCTCAAAACTATGAAAATTTAGATTCGCGGTTCTGGAAAATTTATGACGATATATCAGATATAGATTTATCCAGACGCTTCACTTCAGCAAAGTGATGACAGCCGAGTTACTACTAGCTCCAAAATTAACTGGACTTATCCCATTTGATAAGAGTCGAAATTGAGAGCTATATTTGAAACACTTCGTTAATCAAAGAAAATTATTTCTAAAGTTCCGCAAGCTTAGAGAAAAAAATGGTGAAATGGGATAATTTACACATGAAATTGTAAAACTGCCAAAATTGTTCAAAAGTTTAATGATGAAAATGGGCACCATTCTTTGACATGCAAATTTTTACAGATGTGTTTCACCTATAATTCTGATTTGTAGTGAGTTTTTTAGTGGGATACAAATTATTGTGTTCTGAATTTTTGATTCGGGATACCTACATAATCCCGCTTTTTATAAAAATCCCGCTTTAAATTATGCCGACATTACTAAATCCCGCCATTACGAAATCCCGCCACCTCAAAATCCCGCTAGTGGATAGTGAAAAAATCCCGCCAAAAATTAGTTTGAATGTTATTTTATGTGTTTCCCAGCAGTTAGTGCTATACTTTCCCAAATCCGTCTGAATTTTTTTCTATTTCCTCGATCAAGATGATAATTGAGCCCATACAGAACAAGACTGTCATGCAGGGCAGGGGAAATTAAAGTCCCCACTATCGAAATAATTTTTTTGGTTTCTTATGTTTTTTGGGGTGCTGAGCTCAAATCCAGAGCTTCCCACCAAAGTGACGTTGCGGTACGGAGATTTTCCGCTTTTCGGCTTATAATTCTGAAACTGTACATTTCTGCGAAAACCTGTCGATGAACATGTTAGAGAAAACATGATTAGACGCGACATAAATCTTCCAAATGCCTCTAGCGATATCGCTACAATTTATATTACTTTTTTTTGACGTTTTGCAACGAAATTTTGCTAGAAGGCTACGGAGCACGAGCTCAGCATCCCATGCATACAACATGCCCGGGATATGTGTTACAAAAATAGATCATGTATATGTCTACGTTATTGCTTACAAAATAATCCACACTGCATCAGCCGTTATCTTGTCACACCAGAAGCCCAAAAATCCTTTCAAACCGATTACATATACCCCAAATATCACCTTTCGAACGACACCCATAATGCCCATACTCTGTTTCCTATGCTAGAAAAATGTCCTTTTTGGTAGTAATATCCCTTAACAAAACTCAAAATCAACTTGTCGTGATTTTACAAGACTCGTCGCAACCGATTCTGTATTTTGATATTCATATCCTTATACATAGCGTCAATAATGCATTCCCACAGAAAAAAGGACAGGCGTGCTTATAGCTGTTCATAAAAATTTTAATTCTTCGCAAATAGATATCCCTTGTCAGACACTGGAACAAATTTACATTAGAATTCAATCGAAGTCGATTAATGCAATCGTGGGTGCTTTATATATGCCACCATCTAGCCCAGTAACCAACTATGAACTCTACGCTCGTTCTTTGACAGAATTGCAATTTCGTTTTCCCGATCATGAGCTCTTGCTTGCTGGTGATTATAACCTCCCGAACATTGGTTGGGCTCATGACACATATGGATCCTTCTTTCAAGCACATCCTGCAGCCAATACGTCGATCGTTGAATCAGCTAAAACTCTCGCAAATGCTACTGGATATTTAAATTTATTCCAAATTAATTCGATTTTAAATTATAATCATCAGTTACTCGATCTAATATTTGCGAAATCACCGAATTATTCCGTACAGAGCGCTATTGAACCGCTGTTACCAATTGATATCTACCACCCAGCTCTAACTCTAACCTTAAACATTAATTCTCCTAGCTTTAATACACATGATTTAGATGATAAGAAACATTATAATTTTAAGTATGCCAACTATGAAGCTATTAACTTTGAATTGAACAACATAGATTGGGATAAAATCTTTACAAAATTTGATATTGAAAAATCAGTTCAATTATTTTATGAAATCCTTTACAAATTAATTGAAATGTTTGTCACTAAAAAGAGAATTAAAGTTGATAGCTTCTATCCTTGGTTCGATTCAGAACTAAAGCACTTGATTATTCAGAAAAAAATCGCTCATTTGAATTACAAAAACTCACGTACAGACACAAATTACCAGACTTTCTCAAAATTACGCTCAAAATGTAAAAATAAAGTCGACTTTCTTCATAAAAACTACGTACTCAATATCGAGAACTCAATCAAGTCGGATACCAAAAATTTTTGGAGATATGTTAATTCGCTCAAAGAAAAGAACACGGTACCAAATTTAGTCCATCTTAATTCAGAAGCAACATGTGATCCTAACATAAAAGCTGAATTGTTCTCTTGTCATTTCGGGTCAGTCTTTTCTCCCTCTGTTAGTATGATTCCATCTCGTACTTCAATTGATGCGGTGCATTTAAACGTACTACAACTAACTTTGTCTGAAGTTTTCACAGCAATTACTAATTTGAAACCTGACGCTGGACCTGGCCCGGATAACATTCCGAATACATTCTTAAAAAATTGCTTATTCTCAATTACTCGTCCTTTGTGCACTCTTTTCAATAAATCACTGATTGACGGCTCATTACCCAAAATTTGGAAGGAGAGTAAAATTATTCCAATACATAAGGCTGGTGATATATCCGATGTAGCAAATTATCGTCCGATTTCGATTCTCAATGCTATCCCCAAACTTTTTGAAAGTCTAGTTTGTAAGCACCTCACTTCTGCTTTCTCTTCCATTATTATTGATCAACAACACGGTTTCTCTGAAGGTAAATCAGCGGTCACAAATTTGACCTTATTTAATGACTACTTATCAAATGCTCTTGATAAAGGGGTTCAGGTAGATGCCATTTACACAGATTTCTCAAAAGCTTTCGATAAAGTGAACCACTCAATACTAATCAATAAACTAGAATATTATGGGACCGCCGGACCGATGCTTCTTTGGTTAGGAAGTTACTTGTCCGACCGTACGCAAAAAACATATATTGATGGCATGAATTCATCTGCAGTCAATGTTACATCCGGCGTACCACAAGGATCACACCTGGGACCTTTGTTGTTCAACATATTTATAAATGACATCAATCTTAAGCTTCAATATTGTAAATGCTTAATTTTTGCTGATGATGCAAAATTTTTCCTAGAAATTGGGGCTAATGAGGATGCTCATAAGCTGCAACACGACTTGGATCTGGTTGCTAGATGGTCAGAAGAAAATAAACTGCAACTAAATCCTTCAAAATGCAAAATTATCAGATTCACGCGAAGTAGTCAGCCTATTATATTTCCGTATTTCTTAAACTCAGCCTCAATTAAAACTGTTTATGAACAAGATGATCTCGGTGTCCTATACATGTCAAACCTATCTTTCTCCTCACATATAACCAATATATCTCTTAAAGCTTATCGTATGCTGGGCTTTATTAACAGAATATGTGCTAATTTCAAAAATCCTAATACCTATAAAACTTTGTATCTATCGATTGTTCGACCAATACTTGAATATGCATCTCCCATTTGGTCTCCATTTACTTCTTCTGACATTCATACTCTTGAGAAAGTCCAACATATGTTTTTAAGGCACTTGGCTGCCCTATACCACGAACCTATTCCTTTTTACTGTCACAATTATAAATTATTTGAATTAAAATACAGTATTCCATCTCTTGAATCTCGTCGCATAGAAGCTGATTTAATGTTTCTGTACAAAATTCTAAATAGTCAGGTAACAAGCATACAGCTCCGTAGTCTAGTAAAATTAAATGTACCTAATAGATCACTAAGGCATAACAAAAATAATATCTTCAATGTCAAATTTTGTCAGGCGAATTATACTGGAAATAACACCATAGATCGTACTTGCTATGAGGGAAATAAGTTAAACGACAAAATTGATTTTTTCGATATTTCGCAGTCACTATTTAAATCTAAACTTAAAAATCGACTTTATTATTAATATGTATTATGAATTGATTAAATCACTGTAAATGAGCTCAAGTCAAACAAATAATATTGTATATGAATTGTTACATTTATAAAGGGCATATGCCCGTGCAATGAATAATAAATAAATTTTGTGTCCAAGGATATCTTCCTCATAAGAAGTGCTGGCACCAAAATATTAAGGATCGCACCACTTAACTTCCATCCGAGTTTCGTCGACATCGGTCCACCGGGAGAGCTAGGAGAACCAATTGAAGGATGAATTTTCGCTTTATTGGCGAATTTACCGCTATTCCCGCAACTTATCGAAATCGTGATTGTCGATTCTGAGTCAGAGCAATCAAAGGATAATGTATACGAAATTTGGTGAAGATCGAACTACGGGAAGGTCGCTTTTAAGCGTTAAACGTTTTCGTTACAGTTTTTCGTGACGCTTTTTCACGGAACGACACCCAGTATTTCTCAGGTAGCCTCCGCAAAGACATATACATGTCAATATGACATTCAAATGTGTTTTATGACCTTGCGCTTTTTTCAGTGGCGTAAGGTTTCCCAAATTTATATTGTTCGAATTTGAATGGGGACCCCGTATCTTCGATTTTTTAACCAGAAAATTAAATTTGAAAATTAAATAATTATACGAGAAAATTGTTAAGATCATCTACTTGGACTATTCAGCTATACTTATCACCTAATTCAGGGAAGCGGTTTAAGAACACAACACCCTGAGAAACTATCCTACATGCCATGCCAGTCTCGTAACAGTCATTGAATTTAGAGTAGAAGTGTTCACCGCAAATCTGAGGATCACATTATGTAGAGCTTCACCCTATGGGAAGTTAAACTAACACCAGTCGTTGGCGTATCCACGTCCACATGAATTAAACCGACTAAAATCAAATTCGAAGTGGATCTCCACCAAAGATAAATGCGTCATGCAGGGGGATATGGTGGATCCAATTTATCGTATATCGTTCTCATGACTTTTGGACCTTATTGAAAGATCTTTGGGTAAAAAGATCCACAGTTATCCTTTTGTATAAAATTCGTGAACACATTTTTCTCTTCAAAGGACTTATTCACAATGGCTCAATTTAAAAAAAAAACCTTCAAAAGTGGCAGTTCTCCTTGCAGGTTGAACTTTATATCTCTTCAATATTTTTGTTAACAAAAACTCTGTAGAAACTGATATTCAGACGAATACAAATCCCTATACTCAACCAACTTGAAAGACGTTATCCTTGTAATCTATTGATGGCTCTGATGAATGTTTTATTGCAAGATGAAAAGTCTAGTACAGATAGCTCAAAACCCAAACATAAAAAAAAAGGAATTATAATTATAATTATCTCTTAGAACGTCATTATAACAGTTAATTGTAGTCTTGTGAATGTATGTTCAAAAGGTTGTACCAAGGCGTGCGCTACAAGTATCAAAAAATTGGTTTTAAAGGTCAGTGATACCAGTTCTAAGGCTTTGAGAATATTTCGAGCAACGTGTACTAGCAACCTTCAAACCCGATTTTTGGTACTTGTAAGGCACGCTCTGGTACAAACTTTTGGACATACATTCAAAAGACTACAGTTAACTGTTATAAGGACGTTCTAAGAGATATATTTTTTTTCTATTTTAGGTAGAATTTAGAAGTGAAAAATGTGAAATTTGTTAGAAATTTGGGTCACTTTGTATGGGTAATGGGTACCCTTAGTTTCGATCGGATGGTAATAATTTTTGGTGGGGAGCATAATGGAGCTTAGACTAGGCCGCCCACCAAATTTGATCTGCCTGGCTCAATTTAAAAAGAAGCTGCAGGCATGCCTTTTTGAAAAATGTTAGGGGGGAGTGAGGAGGGCGTCAATGGTCGGAGCACTCCAATTTTTGGTACAAATCAAACAAATTTTGTTATCAATTTATGGACAAGATCTTATAACGGTAGGTTTATTCTATCAAGAGTTACAGTGCGAAATGTAAAACTCAAAAAATATAAGTTCACGATAATACTTTTGGGTCTAGGGTATAATTTTCTGAGAAAATGTCTAGAGTGTTACATATCAGTACAAAGGTAATTTTATGTAGTTTGTTTTCTCCTCAGCACATTTTAAGGTCAGAATCATAGTTTCCAGATATTTGCAAGAAACTGAATTTTCACCCCTTTGCCACCCCCTCCCCCCTTAACCCATGGCGAAAATTAGTGTAACTTTTTAATGCGTGTATTAGGCAGTGTTTTCAACAATTTGGCATCAAAAATTTCTTTTTTTTTATGTTTAGGTTTGGGGCTATTTTGAACCAATTGTACTGAACTGTAATTGTAAAGTTGTCGCTCCACGATCTGCTGTTCAGTACTACGAAGTTCAAGCTTCCACTCCGTACACAAAATTTATATTTTCGGTATGTTTTGTCTCCATCTTAAAATCTTTAGGAAAAAACCCTCTACAGCCATTTTGATCGTCAGTAGCGAGAGTAATCATTGAAACCGCAATTTTTTTTGCGGACTAATAAAAATTAATGTCTTCAAAGGAACAGTTAGTCACAGGATGTATCAAAAAAAATCACAGGATCCTGTTACCAATATAGATTGCAACTGAAAAGCGTGGACAGGATACTCGTAAAAGCTGCTACCAATATTACTATTTGTGATTAATGATTAGATTACAATTATAACGACCAAGCAACAACAAAAAAGAAGACTACAATTCAAGGAAAAAAATTCTTACGACATATTTTAGTTTTTACTATTACATTTGCATAGTTGGGTTTATAAAGAATTTTTTTTAGAAGAATTACTTTTTGGGTGATGTTTCTATTGTAATCCATGATCCCCATGTTTTGATTTCATCCGTTCAAATGCTTTTGTTCAAAGCTCGATTCTTGTTCGTTCCAGGAAATGTTTTGTGTCTTCGATAAGAATATAGTTACGTGAGGATGGAGGATGGGTTTCCATGACAGCCCCTTTGATCTATACAACACAGACCCTTCCATTTTGGCGTCTGAAACAATCCAGCATTATCAAGGATCATATACATAAAATTTCAGTTAAATCAATCCTGTAATTTTGGAAGGAAGCATTAATAATATACATACATACGTACCACAGTTTCTAAATGGATACATATTTATGTGAGGTTTGGGTCCTTAATGGAAAAATTTTTCCTTTAAAAAATGTATAGTTTTTACTTTTGAGTGTGATTTTTACAGTATAGTATATCTTTTGGCTTCAATAGATATACACTAAAGTAAGGATTGGCCAACTTGGTCCACAAATAGAAACATTTTTTTAGGAGAATCTACTTTTGGAGGATGGGTTTCTATGGCAGCCTCATGATCATGACCTACAATACACACCATACATTTCGGTAACTTAAGACCATCCCGCAATACTATAGATATCATACATTGAATATACCAAATTTCAGCCAAATCTGTTCAGTAGCTTGGGAGAATATGCATTACAAGCACGAGCACAGTCGTAACTGCTTAATGTCGCTTGGGTCAATCTGGACGAAAAGAGGAGCTCCTCACAATGCCAATGGAGGTATTTCGAAACTTCGTGGAGGGATTCTTTCCTATATCCAAAAAAGATATTTTTTGCAAGTCCGTTTCTTCCTAAAGCTGGCAATTATTACCTATCAAAAAACACAGAATTAGGTAATTAATAAATAGGATAAATATACCCCTCTCGAGGATCCAAATTAAAACAATGCTCATTTCAAGATGTATGGAAAAATGTAAAAAATGTCTTTCAAAAATGTACTGTTGGTTGATCTATTAATTACTTTGTGTTTCATGTTAAAAATTGGCGATTCAATTATTATTCCTTGCAACATTTCCTTTGGCAACTGGGCTCACGAATAACCAATGCGGAATTAGAGTTGTTTCCTTTTTATGATTGTTTTCCAAGGGATACATAGGACAATACATAAATTGTTTCATCAAGTAATTCTATGGAAAGGGCTTGAAGTGCCGATCCCTAGGGGCACTTTTTGAGTTATTTTTTTTTACTTTTGGATAGGTATGTATATTTTTCATTTTTCCCAAAAATAGTCGCAATCGCGATGAAAACGTTTGACGTATTATTGATGTGACAGTCATGCGAGTGTTAAGTTACAAAAGAAATCAATAATCTCCTCCAAACGAAACGACTATAGGTACAACCATGCATTACATTGTATGTGCACAACTCTCCAATTCAAATCACACAGAAAATCGAGAGAAATAAACGAATTCCAAATAAACGCCGTCGGATATTCTCCAATTAGCGGAAAACGTAAAGTTTAAATTGGATTTTTTTAATCGAATTCCCGCTTCAGCAAAATACGAACATTATAGACGTCGACTTAATCTTGTCTTACTATATAATCGTGAACTTTCCCTAATATCATATCAGTTCGCCCGGTCGTCTTTGACGAATGAGTGTTGCACATTATCATGCTCCATTCTGGCTCCACGAGGACATTTATCATTAGAATGGACATTTGGGAATTGGCTAAACGAAAGGTAGAAACCATAAGAAAAACACAAAGGTAATCTATCGTGCACAACATCGCATATTATATTGAATTTGAATAATCCAACAACAATATCGCGTCTTGTTGCAAGGTCGGTTCATATGGGTCCGCGCCGAGCCCGAGCCTTGCTAGAATTGACTTCGCTAACAAGCCAACATGATGCGCATGTTTTTGCCCGCATATACGGTCCATGGACGGAAGAGGGAACATGTATGGCACTACCTGTACCTGTGTCATGGTACTCGCAAACGTCCAGAGTACCAGAGTGAACCTCTACAACCCGCGGATCTGCAGTACAACATAACATGTACCTGCACCTTCACGTTTTGTGTTGTCTTCATATCGTATCGAACATAAATTATACGTCATGTCAAATAACTACATATTGTATGAAAATTGACGACCAGCAGTATGAAATTAAAAGAAGAATAAATCGTACGCGAGAGACGAAGGCAAACAAAACTCTTTTTCGAGAAGGAACGGGGTATCCCTTTTGCCCTTATGGGGCCACGATTTCAGCTCAAGCTAGTTATACTTATATGCATGCGCTACAACTTCTTCATCTTATTGGACATCGTTGATGCAAAGAACGTGCGAATTTGAGAAAGGAATTGGCAAAATAAATTTATTGCGTTATTTAGTCATTTGCAAGATGACTTGTTGGTCGTCGTTCTTGTTGTCGTCATTGTGGTCGTTCCATCGAATGAAAGAGAGGGATGAATCGTATGGCGGACACAGTAAAAGGGAATTTGCGCCTTGTTAGCCACTCGCGATTTATTTCCTTGATAGCTTAAAACACTTCTGCTACTCCCGCATGCCATATATTTATGCCGATATACTATCGATGCCAATTTCGATATTGGAAGATCGCAAGTTTCGGTATGATTAGGGCTGCCATATATGGCGTGCCCTCCAATTAATAGGACAAGAGGAATTAAGCGTAGGTGAAACTACAGTGTGGCGTTAATCTCAAATTGCCCAGGGCGTTTTACGAAGGATAGCTCATTTGGCCGAATTAGGCTTTGGTTTATGAATACTTCCTTAACATTTATACAGTGCCGGTCAGCAGAATAGGTTCAACGTTTGTGGAAAAATAAAATAGCTCTATCCCTGTAATCAACTGGTCGATTTCAATGAAATTAATTTTGATTTAGATAGTCCAGGAAGTTTCGATTGAAACACGAGAGTTTAGGGGTTTAAGCATACGTAGTAGTTTAGGTATAATAAATTTTTTGAAAGATATTATAGTGTAATAATCGACAATAGCGTGTGTGGACAGCCGCCATCGCCATCTCGCAACGTACGAGATGCTTAGCATGCAGCCGTCCTATTTTCCCAGTTGCGGGGAATACGCATCAAAAATGAAAAATGAAAAAAAAAAAAAAAAAATTTTTTTTTTTTTTTTCCTCAAAAATAGTGCATGAAGCACGATTGTTGTCGGTTTCGACTGGCAGAACATGGCACACCGCGTCTCATCAGATGCCACTGCTTCGCGGTGTGTCATATTCTGCCAGGAGTGGCATGACCGAGAACAATGTCCGGTGGTATACAGATTGTGCCTTATATATTGGCAACAATCGTACCTGGGAGCGGATCATTAGATATCGCAAATTACAACGTATAATTTGCTGACCCGCTCCTACCAAAAAAAAAAAAATTTTTTTTTTTTTTTTTTTTCATTTTTCATTTTTGATGCGTATTCCCCGCAACTGGGAAAATAGGACGGCTGCATGCTAAGCATCTCGTACGTTGCGAGATGGCGATGGCGGCTGTCCACACACACTATTGTCGATTATTCTGTTTACAATGGTAGTTACTGCCAAGATATGGTGTATGGTAGGAGCGGGTCAGCAAATTATACGTTGTAATTTGCGATATCTAATGATCCGCTCCCAGGTACGATTGTTGCCAATATACAGGGCGCCCGTTCATGGTGGAGAACCTTTTAATGGTAGATAGTGTGGCTTATTTGGGGAAAATTAATGTTCTACGAGACACCTCTATTTTGAACCGTTACAATGTAAAAGCACTTTTTGTAAATTGTGTCAAAATACCTGACTTGCCGAACTAAATCAAAATTTGCCAAACCACCAAACATGTCATCCGAGATATGACTTCACTTTCCGAAACTACATAAAATTTCCTATAAAACGACACCTCGTCCGTTACGAAGTTGCTCGTATCTTCCGAGATACACCACTTTGAAGAAATTTTAAAATCGGTTTTTCATGCAAAATTCAAATGATAAAATCGTAACGGTACTTTGAACTGACAAATCTGCAAAGTTGAAAAAAGTTGCCTCATTATGTTAGCTCTCGAACGACATATAAAAATTAAGGGATCACGATTTAAAAATTTGCGAATTTAATGTTTCAAAGGTAAAAAAATGTGGTTTCAATGTAAAGTTTTTTCGCCCAACAAAATGAACTGTGTTGATCGTACAAATTTATCTTCATCATATCAGATGATTTGCATTACACGAAAACCACATTTTTTTACCTTTGAAACGTTAAATTCGCAAATTTTCAAATCGTGAGCCCTTAATTTTTATATGTCGTTTGAGAGCTAACATAATGAGGCAACTTTTTTCAACTTTGCAGATTTGTCAGTTCAAAGTACCGTTACGATTTTATCATTTGAATTTTGCATGAAAAACCGATTTTAAAATTTCTACAAAGTTTGAACTGGTGTATCTCGGAAGATACGAGCAACTTCGTAACGGACGAGGTGTCGTTTTATAGGAAATTTTAAGTAGTTTCGGAAAGTGAAGTCATATCTCGGATGACATGTTTGGTGGTTTGGCAAATTTTGATTTAGTTCGGCAAGTCAGGTATTTTGACACAATTTACAAAAAGTGCTTTTACATTGTAACGGTTCAAAATAGAGGTGTCTCGTAGAACATTAATTTTCCCCAAATGAGCCACACTATCTACCATTAAAAGATTCTCCACCATGAACGGGACACCCTGTATAAGGCACAATCTGTATACCACCGGACATTGTTCTCGGTCATGCCACTCCTGGCAGAATATGACACACCGCGAAGCAGTGGCATCTGATGAGACGCGGTGTGCCATGTTCTGCCAGTCGAAACCGACAACAATCGTGCTTCATGCACTATTTTTGAGGAAAAAAAAAAAAATTTTTTTTTTTTTTATTTTTTTTTATTTTTCATTTTTCATTTTTCATTTATAGTGTAATATTTGATAGATCACCAGAATAGGTTCATGAGCAATTGCTGTACAATAGGTCACAAGGATATTGCATTAGTTAGAAGAGGGCCAAATAAATCATTTAGCAAAAGTGATTCAAGCGTTCATGTTATGAATTCGTGGCTATAACATGTTTCATAAACAGAGTCTCCTTTTGGCGATAAAACGCAGGGCTGTCCAAATAAGATAGTCGTGAATTTGGCAGAGGAAAAATGTTAGTGTTTCGTTTCATTTTCGAAAAACATTTATGATGTCTTGTTTCTAAAAGAAAGAAAAAACCTAACATTTCGCTTTCGGTATAAAATTGTGATTTCCATTGCAGTACCTCTTTTTTACATGACAAACTTAAGAGTAAAAGTTCCCTGGTTGTCCCAGTAGTAGTTTTAGGAATGAGGGTTAATCGAGATGATTTGAAAATGGAATGGGCATGTTCAGGGCCATATTTACGAGGATGGACATCATGATATATTTTAATGAGAATTTACTTTTTTTGGTAAGTTGATTAAAGCTGATTGATGACATGCCACTTGTGCAGATAAATCCAGTGTTCCAACAACAACAACTACACACGGTAGTTGTCAACGCACCATGTTCAACTATATGAGTTATGGCAAATCAAGATTTATCTATGTGCACTTATCCGTGTTTTACTGTAAAGAAATAGCATTTTAAACACCGCCATCTTGAAATAATGGGCAGATGGGCGTAGCCAGGATTTCGATCAGGGAGGGCAAGCCCGAAATTTGTACAACATTAGGATGTTCTTAGGAGTTTAAATTGTCGGTTGTAGAAATATTGTGAGGCAAATTTTAGAAACAAATTTTAACTGTGCTATTTTTGTCTCTCAGACTGCATATTCCGTATTGCAATTTAAAAGAAATAGATCAAGAGATAAGTTTGTGTCGTCACCGTTTTACTTCTGAGCAAAATTTATAAATCTTTTTTGATAATTACGGTTTTGATAAGATTTCCTCCAAATTTAACAAAATATTAACATTGGCTAAATTTCATTGCTAGTATGATTCAGCTAAAAAAATAATCTTGATAAAATAACTTAAAAGACACGGAAATATGAGACTCGTTCCTTACAAGGTTCCTAACTAGGGATAGCTGTATACCATTTGTAACTAAAATCCCTTTCAGATGGACTGAAGTTAAACTCTACTAGCTTCCGCAACCGCCCCTCCCTGCCCTCTCTGGCTACGCCCGTGACTGGGCACCTGACTAATACTAGAGCCAGGTAGCCGGGATTCCATATTGTCACTAATATCCCAATCTACATTTTTAAGGTTTAAAGAAAAAAATAGATTTAAAGTTTTGATTAGCTCTGAAAAGTCGATATTTTTATATATAGCTCAACACATTTTTCAAAGAAAATAAACACTGCGTTCGTGAGATATTTTTTCGAAAAGTCATCTTAAAAGAAACAATGCGCATAAAGAGTCCCCTTGATTTTCGCGGTTCTGACATTTGATTTATTGTACATGGAAATAGAAAATCATTGTGCATGGTCTCCGGAAATTACCGATTAAGCGCACTTCCACGCAAGTCTTTATGTGATTGATTACTATAAAAAAAACATGTTCAGTACATACTCCGAAATCTTAATCTTGTAGATGCCACTGGGATTGCAAAGATTTAAAAAATTATGCCTTAAACAACTTAATTCTCAACAACCCCAAAGTCAACCTATATAGCTATGATAGTAAAAAAAAAAAGATTCGAGCCAACATTACTCTACAGCAGTGTTTCCCAACAGGTGGTCCGCGCACCAAAAGTAGTCTTCGTAAGATCCTCAACTGGACCGCGTGAGGTTCTGGAGTGTGTCTACTTTTGAAAATATTTTATTTTTGTTTGATTTTATAGAATAATAAAAAACTATAGTTTCCAACTACATACTTGAACAGATTAATCTGTGAATTTTACTAGGTGTGTGATAACCTGAATTCCATGTTCACCGACCAAGTTGTTTAGCCCATATACGTCATATAGGAGAAATGGCCCCTTTGGGTAAGATGCTTTAAGGCTTCTTAAACAATTAATTTTACTTCGTTTTCCGCGATTCAATGGTAACTCACAGATCTTCCCCAGACCATAGGGGATGCTTCGATAACCGGTGTAAAGTTACATCATAAAAATGTGAGCTCGATGAATTTTAGCGTCGATGGGAGTACAATAGGCTTAGAGACCAAAGGGCAAATTTAAATCTGGCTGCGCAGACTTACTACATCTTTAACATTGCCACTTTTACTGTAGCGCGCCACAACCATATGTAGCATACCGAAATAGCAGACCAGTAGCGGTCCTACGTAGGGGTTTTTGTAGTTAATACAGGGCTCATGATGTTTGCTTGGATTAAGAAACACGTAATGGAAAAGGATGCAATTCGTCATGCCTCCGCAGTTTAAACAGACGAAAAATGAGGAAACTATTCGACAAGGAGCAGAAAACCAGACATCACAGGGAATGTACTGGCAAAAGGTACTGGCTTTACCAAAAACCACAAAAAGGATGATTAGCTTATCTTTCAAAAGTAGAGCGCAGGAAAATGTTCTATGGAACGGCTGAAAATGCATTTCTTCTTCACTATTGTTCCACTAGTTTCAGATTAGGTTGGGAAGCTCAGCTATTTTTTTTAAAACTAATTTAAATTCTTTTTTGCAATTAAATTTGTTCTGTCTTTTAACATAACTGAAGGAGCTTAAGCAGTGGCTCAAGAGCTTGGCAAAGCACTATCCTGTTGTTTAGGGGCTTTGATAAAATGCAACGGTGGGGATGCTTGGTAACCAAATATATCCAAAAATAGTGCATGAAGCACGATTGTTGTCGGTTTCGACTGACAGAATATGGCACACCGCGTCTCATCAGATGCCACTGCTTCGCGGTGTGTCATATTCTGCCAGGAGTGGCATGACCGAGAACAATGTCCGGTGGTATACAAATTGTGCCTTATATATTGGCAACAATCGTACCTGGGAGCGGATCATTAAATATCGCAAATTACAACGTATAATTTGCTGACTCGCTCCTACCATACACTATGTCTTGGCAGTAACTACCATTGTAAACGAAACAATCGACAATAGTGTGGGTGGACAGCCGCCATCGCCATCTCGCAACGTACGAGATGCTTAGCATGCAGCCGTCCTATTTTCCCAGTTGCGGGGAATACGCCATTAAAAATGAAAAAGGAAAAAAAAAAAAAAAAAAAAATTTTTTTTTTTTTTTTTTTTTCCAAAAATAGTGCATGAAGCACGATTGTTGTCGGTTTCGACTGACAGAATATGGCACACCGCGTCTCATCAGATGCCACTGCTTCGCGGTGTGTCATATTCTGCCAGGAGTGGCATGACCGAGAACAATGTCCGGTGGTATACAAATTGTGCCTTATATATTGGCAACAATCGTACCTGGGAGCGGATCATTAAATATCGCAATTCCCCGCAACTGGGAAAATAGGACGGCTGCATGCTAAGCATCTCGTACGTTGCGAGATGGCGATGGCGGCTGTCCACCCACACTATTGTCGATTGTTTCAAATATATCCAATGAAGAAGAAAAAGAAGGAAACGAAATATCTGAAAATAAAGGGGACAATTTGATTTTTTTTATAGCTAGCAGTGGCGTAGGAAATTTAGTGTTTGGGGCTGGTATGGTTTAATACTTTTTGGCTTTTACATTGGTTGGAGTATTTAACCGCAATGCACTGGAATACACAGTATTTAAAATTTAGTATTTAAACGAATTTATACCACGCAACGCTTTGCAATCCCATTTAAATGTACTTTTTGCAATAATGTAAATTGTGATGCTGTTGGTATAAAGTTTTGCAACAGGAACGTTGTTGATTAATAAATTTCAAGCATCTATTAATTTTGAAATTTCGTACTCATTGCCCTCATTTTTCCAACGCCCCTACTACGAAGTTACAGCACTAAGCTGCGAATGTACATGATTTTGTTTATTTATTAATTTCCCATATAAAATTCGTATGAGAAATGTCATCTTGTAGCTTCGATCAAGTTACCATAGAAAATATTTTGGTCCCGAAAAAAAGTCGCATATCCAGTGTATTTTGCGGTTATTTGCATTTCCTTTTTAGATTTTCTTATTCGTTGAATATAACAGAATATTAATTCGATTTAAAAATAATTAGTAACCACTTTTCTTATCTCGAATTGGTAACTCATTTGTTCGCGCTTAGCAAATGTTTAGACCCTCTGGCCAACGCAACCTTTTTCCTAAAACCCCTTCCGAAATATTTATTAGCATACGCCCCTGTACCAGGCATAAAGAAATTGACAAACAGCCACGGAAGAGGTTAATCGTTAACGTTCACATGATATTTGCATCCGTAATAAATATTTTAATCTGAATTTTAAAATGTTGGTCCGTTGCGGTTCACTTTCATGCTATGTGGTCCGCCGAAATTTGCAAGTTGGGAATCACTGCTCTGCAGGGTGTCAGGAAACTTCCGCATAAACGCACCGGAAAATGATTAAAATAAATAAAATAACAGGCGCGACAATCCAGCATTGGACTAAGGCCGCAGGATGTGTTAGTGACATCCTATTTCCAATATCTTATCTGCTTTTTGTTGAGGTAATGAGATCAGCATCACGCTCAGCAGTGTTATTTATCCCCATAAATGGGTACTCGTTTAACATCTGAGTGAGATCATAGTCCGTCACAAGCTCGTGAGTTCAAAAAACACCATGGAACACGGTGAGATTCGAACTCATGACCCTGTGCACCGAAGGTGCGCGCACTAACCGCTAGACCAGCCAGACTACCGGAAAATGATTCCTCATGTTATTTCCAGCAAATAAAGATGTACGGGAGATACCCCCCACTTCTTAACCCTTTAGCTACCACAGTCAAGCTACGGCTTAATAGATTTTTTTCCATCCGATATCATATTTAAAATTTCATTATCTCGAAATCGCAAACGATTTCCAAATTAAAAAAAAATGTAAGTGGGATATAAAATGATGTATGCGAGCGACAACACTGGCTGCTTTGATTTTTCAAAACAATTTCCCTTCTATTATACATACATGTTCACGGAAAATACTGCTTTCTGGAAAACCCTTTGGTGCAAACAAATTTTATTGCATATGTCAAGAATTAAATGAACGGCAATTCACCGATAGCCCGACCAAACAACATACATACTCGTCTCGTAGCACTTTGATAATCGCTATCTTAATGAAACGCAAACGAACTCATTGCCTCGCGAAAGATATTTCTTCTTGGATCCCGTACGTGTAAGGTGCATCGACAAGCCTCTTCGTACGGTGTCCTCATCAAACACTATCATGGTCAACATATTGGCTGAATCTGAGTATGTATACAACAGCTGGATGCACGATGCAATCATATATGTGAAATCCAAAAAGGTAACAGTAACAGGGATATGAAGAAGGCTTGCATGAATGTCGTATCATTAATGGTCATATTCATTTGCCGTAAAGATGACATAAAGTTTTACACAGGCGAAATAGCGTCCTTATGGACTCAATTCTATTATATGGTCGCGTTAGTATAAAAGTCTTGTCTTGTATTTGACAGAATTTGCAGCGATAAATAAATATTTGTGGTGGATGGAAACACGAAGTTGGGTTAGATTAGAAGAGGCTTGCTTGGTCGCGAAATGTCCTATCGTAAAAGCGTTAACAATTAAATTAGCCAGAAGATTGAGATAGCCGAGTATACTTGGTCTAGGAAACTGCCAGACAGAAGTATTTAAATTCCATATAAAATTAGCATAAAATATAATATAAGGATGTAATTTGTTTAAGAGATTATTTCGTTAACATTTCTTTAGAACTCAACTCCATCCAGAAACTGCGATGACGAAAAATCAATACATAGTTGTTTCAGTAGGTTAGGTTAGGTTGAAATGCTGTCACGACACTCGACACCCGCGACACACTTAAACCAAGTCTGGGTTCTTTATGATACAGCTCGAGATACATTACCCCGGCCACTCTTAGCCAAAAACCGGCCTGAGTGTGCAATTGGACGTTTAAGTTGACCGATATCAACGTTCCGGGATCTCCTAAATCGACAAAGAAGTATGCCCAAGAATCGATTTTCTGTTTTTCTAAGCCTAGGCATAAAAAAAAAATATTTCGCACCATTCTTCCCCCTGAAAACCCCCCTAAGCTTGTTCTGCTATCCGTTTTCATAGGTTTGTGTTTCCGATATTGGCCTGGCCTGGGTAGTGTCGGTAACAAGAACAAGAAAATTATTCTTGCGAGAGCTGATAGCGTAATGTGCCCCCCCCTTAAATGTGTTTTTGCCATGTAAAGAGTTTCTATCTTAAAAACTCGAGTTCTAAGAATTCTCGAAAAACAAAATTTTTCCAGTAAATTGTCGCAAGGATTGATTAAACAAAGAAACCCCCATGCCCGTCTTCCTGTCCATCTGTCTGTCTGTCCGTGTGTCTGTCAGTTCGCACGATACTCCCGAGATAATGAAGCTAGTGTTTTGAAATTTTGGTCAAATGTTTGTTTTGATAATAGCTTGAACGGTATTGAAGATGGGCCAAATCGGATCAAGGGTTCCCCTACCTCCCATACAAATTAACCCTCCTTGATAGTATAATTCGGCCATATTTTTCGAGAGAAGTAGCAATGTTCTGTCGACCTGACATTTTGAGCAATGCCTAATGACATTATGACATTAGGAGTTCCTTATGTGTAAAATAGAAGGAGTTTATCGTCAGCACAATCCTATGAAATTTTATACTGGCACTTACCGAATTTCATAGATTTTAATACAAATTTTGGACAGAGTTCCTTAATAGAGTTAAGGAGGGTTGTTTGTGTATTTAACAGTTGATGTAACCACCTCTAATGCAGTTAAAACGTCTCTGGAAAATGCTGACGTTTTAATACAGAAAACATGTCACATACGGATTTTTTAGCAAGAGATTTCATCATCTCTCACCAATAATAATTGCACTTCAAGAAGGTTCCAATATGACAAATGTTACGGGGGTGGCCCCTCCTTGATAAAAACTCAACAGTAAATCTTTAAAAACATTATTACGCAAAACTCATAAAAACACATTCAAGTTCCAAGAGTTTTCTGTGTAAAAGAAACGGTTATCGATACTGAGAGGTCAATAAGCAAAAAACTCGAAAACCCGTTATAATTATTTATTGAGAAACAGGGCCGGATTTATGTTCTATGGCGCCCCTGAGCAGTATCTAACTTGCCGCCATCCGTCATACTTGAAATCTGACGTTAAAATTTCCGTGGAGGGCCCATGAGCCAATATAAATTTTCGAACCATGAAAAATTTAGACAATGAAAATTCTATAAGGCAAAACTATTCATACTAATTATTTCATGAATTCTTTGTTTTTTTTTTTTTTTTTGAAAGTTAAAGAATTATTAAAGGTTTAGGGCGCAATTCATAGTCGTCACTTAAGGAATAAGGATTCCCTTAAGAAGTAAGTATAAGGGAATGCTTTTTCGCGCAAAACGTCACTTATAAAGGCATTGCCACATCCAATAAAATAATATTCAGGAGCCCAATTATTAATATTATTAAGGGTTCCCATAAGTATAAGTGAAATTAAGGACGAAAACAAATAAGATTCAAGAACTCAAAATAAATGTTGAATTTATCGTCCATCTTTATAAAATGCATACGACCGAAGAAATTAATTCTATTAGATATTAAGCTTTTTATCTTAACATTTTTTATTCAATAAAATGAAATCGCTGACTTAGCTTAGCCTTTATAGTGGCCAATTTAGTATTTGGAATCATATTTTATGAAGACTAGTGCCAAAAATGTATATCAAATTATGCCAATAAATCCAAATATCACCATAAATTCATGGTTTGGTGGCCCTTCAAAATTTGCCGCCCCTGGCAGTCGCCTAGGTTGCCCATATAGGAAATTCGGCCCTGTTGAGAAATAAATAAAATAATTCCTCAGTCAACTTTATTAAAAAAAAGATTTTGCTCGTTATTAATTTCCTCAATTTCCGCTTTTTAATCAGTTGTTTGCGTTAGTAATTCAAGGTGCGGCTATAGTTATAACGGACCGGAAATTTAGATTTTCCTTTACAGAAGAACATTTTTCTTTTTAATATCCCTTAAGTATAAAACACGGATAGATGCAACACTTTAAGTGCAAAACTCGGATAAGTGCACACAATTTTCATCCACCATCCATTCGATTTTATATACATTTCAAAACGAATAAGTGCACTACGGATAAGTGCACAACACGCTGAAGAGAACGCCTTTTTTGGTACCATCAACTAAATTTGCAAACCATTTTTTACGGATAAGTGCACATGTTCATTGCAAAAATTCATTAGAGAAAACTTGCTAAACAAGCAAACTATTTTAAGAATTCATGCGTGAAAGAGGTTGACTATAGAAAATTTCAAGGTCTCCTTGAGTTTCTCAAGGATGCATTGACTCGTGAATATAAGTGATTTCTATGAAAAAGTATGGAAAATTACATTTAATTTATTGAATTTCGGCATCCTTGACTCAAGGTCTCCTTGAGTTAAGGAATGTTCATAAATACGGGCCTAAGTAACGAATTTTTGTCTTCAACTAGATAAATCTAAGTTTTACAAATTGTTCGTTCTGGGAGTCTTTTAGGGTTGAGATGGAGCAATTGACTTGGTGAAATTAATCTTTTAGCAACAGTTGCTGTATATTTCCGTTCATGTTAACAAGTATCAATCAGATAGTCCTCAGCTTGGCAGCAGACAAATTTTGGTTTTTCGTTTATGTTTCGAAAAACATTTTTTTTTGTGTCCTTTTTCTAAAAAAAAACAAAATATTTCGATTTAGGTATCGAATTGTGATTTTCATTACAGTAGCAGCAGTTGGATGGACATTCTGCGCTATTTTGATGAGCATTGATTGCTTTTAATAAATTGAGTAGAGCCGATTGATAATATCCAACCTGTACCTACAGGTAAGCAAGTGACCCAAAAAAATCTAACGCAATGTTCATTTGAATCAACTGAGTATATCACGGCTTGTTCTTCCAAACATTGAAAACTTTCTTTGAAACTATAATTTTGTTATTACATATTTAATAATTTTTATATTTCTTTAAATTCCCCAAAGTTAAATATACACACGATATCAGTTAATATCACACGCATAAGTGCATGTAAAATAAAGCATTATCGATGTACATTTATCCGTGTTTTACTGTATATAGTACATTATGTTGAATAACTATGCTCTCTTTCATTTTCCAAGGATCAATCTGTTCTGTGGTGCGGTTATAATTATGGCAGGCAGTGTATATTCTTTTCAACTGTTTATTCTAAACATACATATAGAGCATTTAATGTACCAAAATAGACGCTAAGATAAAGAACATTCGATAATACTCTTTACCCACTATACAGTGCCTGGCCTGGCATATGATTCAAATTCAATAAGTATATGTATCGGTATGTATAAGCCACCCTGTTTTACTTAATCGCGTTCCCATCCATCGCAAACGTACAGTGTGGTAAATCTACCAGTTTCATTCACTCATATCAGCTTTTCATGCACACATGCCAGTTTCAGTTTCTATTTCCATTTGAAACGCGTATCGGTACATGTACAATACATGCACGCGCATACCGAAACCGAAACGTGTTCTCATGAAACGAGTTTAAACGGGAAACATGTTCGGTTTCCGATTTCTGTTCGTGTGAGTGATATTTCAAAAATTCTTTGATACCCCTCACAGTTCGTAATGATGACTTATCATGGAATTTCGTCAAAGAAGGATAAAGTAATAGTAGAAAAGTGTTTTCTAATTCATTGCATTAATATTAGAAAGTTTCCACAAACTGAACGAACGTTAAATATTAAACGAAATATTTTAATTTATTATTTTACGAAGCCGAAAATAAAATTTGTCACTTAATTTATGTTGAAGGCCTTATATTATATATGTATATGTTTATGAACGATCCAATTTACATTTTTTTTTTGCTTTTAAAACTAACTACAACTATTTTTGTTGATAATAAATCCACTGCACTTTAACTACTACTGATACAGTCTTGCATTTAAACAATTTAAAACTAACGCTCTATTATTATTATATGCATATGCTACAATGATATTGTCTTTTTCGTAAAATTGTTAATAAAGCATTTCGGTGAGGAGTATCAAATAGTTTATCACGACGCCCAAGCACCGCACATGCGCGAATTGCAGCAACCAGAAAAAAAAGACAGCAGACGAAAGACCCTCACAAAAGTGTACGCTTGCAAACCGGGAGCAGGTAGAAAAAACTGTACACGAAGCCAGTACTGGCTGGTCGAAATTATATTTGAAATTTCCATTTTATTCGGTTTTGTAATTTTTAAAGTGAAGTTGTGTTCCCATAGTGTATTTTGTGTACAACATGAGGTTGGGCAATAAGGCAGATCATACGGAGTTGATTGACTTAATTAAATCAAAACCGGAAATATGGAACAGGAAAAATCTCAAACATCGAGATCATGGAGCAGTAGACAAGGCTTGGGAGGATATCACAAACGATTTAGCAATGGATCGTGAGTAGAATTAAATTTTCAGACTGTAGATATAAGAAATTATATTGTAGATGCATAGATACTTTCATTCTGTACTTCAATTGTTGACATTTCGTCTATCTACCATACGTTAGCTTTCGTACCAAAAGCAGTCTTGAATGTGTAGATACCTACATACATTGTAATCATGCATCCAAGGTCATGGAGTTAAGTACAGTCGAAATCAGATATAACGAACAGAAATATTCATGTTGTACTGTACACGCATAGCTATCTCTGTTTATTTAGTTATGTAAACTTCTGCATAAAAGATTGATTTTCAAAGTTCAGTTGTTATATACATAACAATACAATGTGCAATGTGGTTTACGATTTATGGAGTGGCAGAAATTTCACTACAAAATAAAAAGAAGAGCGTGTCATTAATACGTTATTATATCTTTTGTTCATGCTTCGGAAATTAGTACAATTAACGTACAAAAAACGTAATGGCTGAAATTTGGTATGGATGTTCGGCGACCCTAAACCCACATACTCGTATAACTGAGTTTTCGAATTCGAAAAGTGCTTATTTTTGTATAGGCGAATTCTAGCACATCTCTTCGCACGAGTAGTTTCGGCTGAATTCCTGGGAGTTAAAATTTCAAAATGAATACAGTGAATAGCTGAAAAAATTTTTGTTTCTCCATTTTTAGGGTTTTTTAGAAAATATTTTTTCAAAAAACCCTTATGAAATCGATTTTGTCCGTCCGTCCGTCTGTTCACTAAATAACTCTCGAACGGCTCAACCGATTGTCATGAAATTTGGTAGGAATGTGTAGAATGGTTACAGTCTTTGGCACAAATACCTTACAAGTTAGTAGGAATAAGTTAACAGGGTGTCCCGAACGTTTGAAAAAAGTCGACTTTTTTAGTTTTTATCGGAGATTGACGTATGGGTATTTAAATCAAAGATCTAAATGATAACATTTCATATCAGTTAAAAATTTTCAGTTTGGAGTAACAGTAAAAAAGTTATTGGCGTTTAAAGTTAAACTTCCTTTTCGAGCTCCGTTTTTCTAAACCGTTATAGGGATCGATATGAAACTTTGCACAAAGATTGGTCAGTATGGCCTTATATACGTTAAATATTAAGACTGTTGACTTTTGCTAAGGAAACGTAAATAACAGTAAATTTGTAAAATTTCAATTTGTTCGTGTGTAGCCCATCTTAGGTTTTCAAATATGAAAATCCTGCTAAGGGTTTTTAGAAAATTACATATAGAATATGTCTACAAATTTTCATTCGAATAACTGTATCCAAACCGGAAATGTAGCCAAGTAAGTATTTAGTAAGGGCCTTTCACAATGCAAGGGAAGCCTCTTAAGCATTTCTTTAATGCATATTTTTTAACTTGATGAAACAATGAACATGAAATTTGGTGGAAATACGTAGAATGGTAATAGTGTTTGCCACAAATATTTTTGAAGTTTGTAGGACCAAGATACAGGGTGTCCCTGAATAGCTGCACAAGTATACTTGTTCAATACTCATAGGAAAGCTTGCGTATGGGCTCTTATGTCAGGGGACACAATGGAATCATTTCATATAAGTTGCTTTTCCTTGATTAAAAAAACAGTAACAGTAGATTTACAGCTAATAATTCAGTTCATATATAAAGCCAAGCCATCCTTACGTTTGCCTTAGTTTCTTTTTGCTCAAAGGCTATCAGAAATCTTAAATCGAAAAATGCCTGTAGATTTGCCTTGGAGTACTTTTATGTCAACTGGGTAAATAGTAAATCTATTTTTGGATTGGTCTAATTAAAGGTGGAACGCCTTTCATTCTGGAACGCGTTTATTTAGACCAATCCAAAAATAGATTTACAGGAAGCCTTTAATTAATGCTGTGCACAATTCTTATCCATCGCTTATAAAATATATGTACAAAAAATATTCACTATGCATCAAAATTCTAAAAAACCCTCGTATTGCGGGCGCAGCCCTCTGTACGCCGGTATTTTTTATATTGTTTTATAATTCTTTTTCAAAAAAAGAACGCACAAAGTGGCAGTTCAAAATATGTCATCAGATTAGCACATGTGACTTTTTCCATTTTTATTGAGCTTTTAAGCCATGAGCCTATCTCTAAATTTATAATATTTGAAAATGAATACATTTTCAATAAATTTAGTAATGGTGGAGGTTCAATACCTCTCATGTTTAAAAGGAGCTAATAGATAATATTGGAGAGTGACTCTTACAATTTTCTGGTATGATTTAAGGAAATACCTTACCAGGCGCCCAGGGACGTAGCCAGGATTTTGTTTCCCGAGGGGCCCAATGCTCGATCTAAGAAATTTTAGTAGATTATTATTAAAAACACAATTTTGTTGTAGATTATGGAAACTATAGATAGATACAGTAGCAGTTCATAACTACACTACTACACCATAACTATCCGAAGTTTTAGGAAAGCCAGATCCGTGCTAACATTTTGACGTCTAGGGTGCAAGCAGAACGCCATTTTTATTCATATTTACAAACATTAAATAATGAAGTGGTAACAAAGTATTCGAATGTGTAGACATTGCATATTCGTTTTGGGCCTCATGGGGTCAGACAGTCAAGAAAAATATTTGTGTCGAAAAGTTCATCTCACCGATAATGCTGAATCACCACTCTGGATACTATGTAGTGTAGGACCCCAGTTTCAATTTAGATAGCGAAGATTCATACTGGATGAAATAGACAGCGAGCGTTTCCAGTCAAGTTTCTAAATTAAGGGATATCTCATGAATTTTAACGAAGGTTTAAACTAAATCATCTAGCGCAACGGTTCTTAACTGGTGGTCCGCGGACCACTGGTGGTCCCTGAGGCGACCCTAGGTGGTCCGCGAAGCCTTTGATGTGGTTCCCTCATAATCTGATACGACAATTCTCGAATTTCACGCAGCTCAATCTTAAGTTTCTATAATAGAAACTTGAAGAATGAAAGCGGATGGTAGTCCGTTTTGGCTGAGGACAGACTGTTTTCATTGAGATTTTGACCGTTACGATGAAATGAAATATCGTCAAAATTTGTTTTAAATGCTTCTTTTTTAGGTGACGAACGCAAAATGATTGCGATGTGCAATCATCGAGGACGGCCGAGAGCTTGATATGAATGTTCACTTTATGTGGAGTAGCTAGGTGTCTTTATAGACTTGAGGGTTGTCATAATTGTAGGTAAACAGTTCAGGTATTTAAGGTCGTGAATATTCTTTTCCGGCCAGACCATAATGGTAATTTACATTGCTGAATTAAGATAATTTAGCTATTATTGATCTTTGCTGGTACTTCTAAATAGGGTTCCGACAGGTTTCTTTTGGTACAACATGAACCAGCAATGCCATATTTATAGGAGCTTATGTAAAAATTGTTGTTCTTCCAGTAAGAACTGTAAGGAAGGGCTTTATAATCTGATAAACAAACCTGGATTTCAATATTATGAGCCATCTCTGGATGAAACAAACCGAAATATTGGGCAACACCCTTTACGCAAATTAATGAGGGTTTTGCAATTCGTTCAGACTTAGCAAAATCACACCCAGAGTCCTTTGCAAGACGATCTCGGTCAGTCAACTTTTTCTAGATGATGGTCTTAAAAGCAGCAATATCCGTTTGGATTTATTTCCACGTTTTTCTAATCGAAAACCTCTACTGACTGGACAGCAATAAGTTGTGTTCCAAAGGTAGTTCGGTACAAGATTTCATGATTTGAATCGTTCTTAACACAATTGCAATTTGGTGGTCCGCAATAACTAACGAGTTTGATCAAGTGGTCCCTCATGTGAAAAAGGTTAAGAACCACTGATCTAGCGTATACCATGCTGAAACCTACTGAATTTCCTTCAACCTCGCCGTCTGATCATCATTTTTGGTAAGTGATGTGAAATAGAGGTTACAGTGAAGGATTTGCAGCAAGATACACAACACACTAGATTTAGGTTAAATCTTCGTTATAATTCATGAGATATCCCTGGATTTTGGAATTTAACTGGATAAAAACTTCAATTTCTGATCGTAGCAGACAGGATAGTGCAGCAATTCCCTGTGCAAGCAAATGCCTAAAAGCCTCCGATAAGAGATCTAGGTAAAGTTATCGTTCAGGTGAATAAAGAGCACCTTATTAGGGAACATGGAACATACCAATTAAATCGTTGGACTTTATTTGCTTTTACAAAGGGACACTGCTTTAATAGCAGCGAGCTAAAGATCGAAGAGATTACCCTTAATCAAAATTTAAAACCAACGGCGGAATTAACATCTAGAAAGTTTGTTAATAAAAGAAATCCAACCGCTCTGTACATCTCATAGCTAGGAAAAATGAGACAACTATCGAGAGCTGTAGATTCTTCATAGGGTATAGACACGTCAAGATCTAATTCCCGATGGTAGAAATGGCCGAGTTTATTTGCTCTTTAATCCTGTTAATTCAGTCAAGCAACAACTGAGGAACGAGTACAGTTCTCTTCAAAAAAGGGTGCAGAGGAGCGTTAGACGTGATAAACGCAACAACATCAACGCGTTAGCTTTGGAGGCAGAAGATGCGGCTTACCGTGGTGACAGTGGAACCCTTTACAAGCTCATAAAGCCACTGACTGGCAAATCTTTTACCAATGAGCATCCTGTGAAAGATAAAGACGGGTCTCTGCTAGTCACAGCTGATCAACAACTGCGCCGATGGAGAGAGCATTTCATGGAGGTTCTTAACAATAACTTTAACCCTTCAAGCCCATCTCCACCGGAGACAGTAAGTCTTCCGCAAATGGCCAGAATTAACACCGGCGTACCATCCAAGCTGGAAATAATTAAGGCCCTTCAATCATTGAAAGCAGGTAAGGCCCCGGGGGCAGACGGTATCCCGATGGAATTTTTTAAAGCGGACATCAACGCTACAGCGGATATTCTTCTCCCCCTCATCCAAGAGTGTTGGACAACCGAGACTCTCCCTCAAGAATGGAAGGGCGTCACTATTAAAATCCCCAAAAAAGTAAGTCTCAAGGATTGCAATAATTGGCGTGGAATCTGTCTCCTCCCTGCAGTCTCTAAACTGATGGCCAAAATAATCTTGGACCGGATCAAGAAAAGGATCGACCGCACTTTGAACAATCACTGAACCAAATCGCCTGCTAAAGTAAAGAAAATATGGCTCAAATCAAGAAAAAATACAATAAAAAACAGCCAAGAAATATTTCTCTTCATTTGAGAATTAGTCACACTGATCCAAGTGAAATGCCATTAGCGGCCCTTTAAGGAAAAGTAACTTTGAATCAAGCAAACTTTTCTTATGAGAATCTAAATAAAAATAAAAAAAGAAACTTGCATCAAACCAACATCGAACACATAACCCCATTCTTCCCAGTCAAACGCGCTACCCACTGAGCCATAGACACTTCTGACTAATCTACTACAACGCTCCAATATAAGCTAAAGCTAAAATAAAGCTTTTCCACGAGCTTTGCATGGAATATGTCAACAAAAAATTAATATCAAGCCTTTGTTTGCTTGAATTGGGAATAATGGTTTAGGCTTGAATCTACTTCCTATTTCTCAAAGGAAGGTCTTGAAAATAGGATCGATTCAAGAAGAAATTGTCACATTTTGAGAAATTTTGTCTAAATTCGGGAATTTTGCAAATGAGAAAAGAGTTTCTTAATTTTAGATAGCCCAATTTTTTCAGTGATGAACAAGCTGGTTTTCGTGAGGGTTTTTCATGTAGCGATCATTACAACACCCACCGAATAATTATTGAACAATCCGCTGAATGGAGATCCCCGTTACATCTATTGTTCATTGACTTCGAGAAAGCGTTTGACAGCGTCGACCGGGCTTATATCTGGACAGCCTTACGTAGGAGAGGCATACCAGAGAAACTGATTGCCATCATAAAGGAGTCCAATAACCGAGCCCAATGTCACGTCTTGCACAAGGGCGAATTGTCTAGTCCTTTTGAGGTGAACAATGGAGTTAGACAAGGTTGTAATTTATCACCAATACTGTTCTTTATTACCATCAACCATGTAATCTGCGACGCTCTAGGCGACCATAAAAGTAAGGGTATCTCTTCATTACCATAACTCCTAGTGGAGCATGGTGCGTTGATGACTACCGTGTGTAGTCATAAACGTTACAAAGACATCTGAATTCGGAGTGTGATATGGTTGTCAGCCATACCACTTCCTAGTCGCATTGTTAGTTTATCATTCTACGATAAGAATATTTCTTATCATCTTTTTCTGAATAATAAACTTGCGACGAGTCGTGCCGAGTTTGGAAACTCGTTTCTCTATGAGTGTCTATTTCACAGAGTGGCGACCGAACGATCACGGTCACAGAGCACGACGAAAAAAAAAGTAAGGGTATCAGGTGGAAATTATTTGATTACCTTCAGCACCTGGACTATGCCGACGACATTTGCCTTCTTTCAAACACCGCAGATAATCTGTCTCAAATGCTTTGCATCGTGAAAGTCGAAGTGCTGCTTTAAAAATTAATGCCGCTAAGACGAAATACCTGAGCCTGACATCAGAAAGGCAAAGAAACATTTCTATCTCCGGACAGCAGATAGAAAAAGTCGAGAACTTTACTTACCTTGGGAGCGTAGTGACAGCGGATGGTGGGGCTGCTGCCGATGTAGAGTCGCGCATAAATAGAGCCCGAGGAGTATTTTTCAGTTTGACTCCTCTCTGGCAAAACAAAAACATCTCCAGAAATACCAAACACCGGATCTTCGAAAGCAATGTAAAATCCGTGCTTTTATATGGATGTTCCACTTGGAAGGTGACCAGTGATATTACAACCAAACTACAAACTTTCGTGAATCAGTGCCTTCGACGCATCCTACAAATTCGCTGGCCTGAGGTAATCTCTAACGACGACCTCCTCCAAATTACTGGCCAAAATAGGATAGGCATCGACATCAAAAGGCGGAAGTGGCAGTGGATAGGTCACACACTTCGAAAAGAGCCAAAAAACATTGCAAGACAGGCTCTAGATTGGAATCCTTAGGGAACCGATGCAAGGCGTCGTGTGGGAAGACCCAAAAATACATGGAGAAGATCTGTTGAGGCAGAGGGAAAATCTATAGGCAAATCGTGGGACCAGCTAAAAGCGATGGCTGCTAATAGACAGAGGGAAAAAGGGGCGTAGTCAATGCCCTATGCCCCACTAGGGGTTAAAAGGAACCAGAGAGAGAGAGAGAAACGGCCGGGCCATGATAACACGATAACTTCAAAATGCTTGCCTTGCCACTCCTAGCAACAACTTAGTTAAGACATAACTTCGTCAATCAGCCGTTGCTCCATTACAGCGCATTGCTTAACGAGGCTGCCTTATAAAAGGCACGAATTTACTTACGTGGGCAATAAACGTAATCATGACTAGCTTTGTGTTTTCACACAATTTGCAACTTTCCACTAGGAGGACAAATACGTACACGAAGGGGAATGGGATTGTGAAAAAATTCCTTCAGAGTACTTTACTTTTGACATTTTGCTTCGATTTCATTCATTTGTACATGAAACAGACCGCTGATTACCCGAAAATGTTACACCTATCCGTGCCATTTTAACTTCAATTCAAAACAATTGAAAACACCCTAATTACGCCCAATGCAACTTCTCTGACTTTCTAAAGACATTATTATCAATTTCAGAAATATAGTGTGTAGCGATGCAGTGTTACAACGAGATTTTCTCTTCCGTATGGAATATGGTAAAACCGTTTTACCTAAGGTGCAGCAGCATAAATAAATAAAAAAAAATTTTCTTTGGCTGGTTAACATTTAAGCCTTCACTTTCCGTTCAATGTCTATGGATGTCTATGGTTGAGTCCATTGGGGCACCAAACCATACTCGCCGAAGTGTATGCCATAAGGGCAAATATTTTGAAGAAAACCTTGGCTAAATATCTAATCAACTCTCGCAACAAATTTCAGTGTAGGTTTCGATAACAGACAAATGCAGCTACGTCCTCGATCATAGGAAATATATAATAATACCACACATCGTTATAGGGCGGCCCGTCAGAATTTGCCAAACCCGGCGGCACTGCAGAACCTTTTAGGCCTGTCACTGTCGGGCGAGGTCCGAGCAAGTGGTAACCCTAAATATATTACTGAAATTTTAAAGCCCATCCAAATTATTTCGGGAGGAGTCCGGACCCCCTTGACCCCTCCCCTGGCTACGACCATGCGAGGCGCCCTTAATGCTTTCAATGAGTTCAGCTTCATTATAAAATTGTTTTACCGACTGGTATAGTTTACAAACTAAACATCTCCAAAGGTTTTCTATTCAAAAGTTGTCGGAAAAGTAAGGGGGCCACTGTCGTACACTGATTTTTTGGCCCTCAAGCCTTTTTTAACCAACGGGACAATGCGAAGCGGAGGGATATCGTGTTAAAAATGCAATCACACGTTACAAATGTTAGCGTATATGCGAGGCGCATAGCGAGAGAACGAAGGGCGATACGATGGGCGACACGACGACGGGCGATACAACAGGTGGAGATGAATAGGGCGAGCAGAATCATTCATTCTCTGTTCTGCGTCGGGCGGTCGATAATGTGTTTCATTCTTGGCTAGTGAATTTATGTATACAGGGTGTCCGGAAACTGCCGCATAAACGCACCGGCTTTCCAGGAAAGAAGTTGTACGGAACATACCCCTAAATCTTAACCCTGCCACAGGTATTAGAAGATTTTTGACAAAATCATTTTCTTGTACGACTTAAACCTCAATATCTCCAAAGCTAGACTAGCGAAAATGGCAAAATAAGATGATTATTACACCCAACAAATTTACCTAAAAAATAAAACTGACCACACTTATATCGGATAAGAGGTTTGGTTTTTACAGAGCTTCAAAATAAAATTTATGTGATTTGACCCAAAAACAATCAATTTTTCCCAATTTTCTGCAACTTCTGCCAAGGTGAGCAACTTGTACTGTTCTTTTAAAAATTGGCGCATAGTCTTGCAATCATATCGTCCTTACATCATTTTATTCTAGCTCTATTATTTCTAACAGTTTTGATACGTCAGGTGTAGAAAACTAGGGTTAATTTTAGCAATATATTGTTCATAATTATGCGTTATGTGACGATTTTTAATTTTTATTTGATTCTGGCCAAAGACAAGACCACACATAAACCCTATTTTAATTCATAAAATTGCATATTAATTCATACGTTTATTTTCATATTTTTCAGTTACATATTGTCGCAAAAAGTGGCGATATTTACGCGATCAATTCTCCGTCGAGCTGGGAAAAACAAAGACACGCCCTGGACACAGATCAAATTGGAAATATTTTAAAAATTTATATTTTCTAAAGGATGTCGTTAAGCCACGAATTGATCGTAAAAGTGATATTATGGAATTTGCCGATGCAAACGATAGGCTAGATTCAAGTGATGATGAGGCATTTTCCGAATCAACCAAAATTCAAATGGACGACACTCATGATCATGACAATACTGAAATTGATTATCTTTGCGAAACACCGATTAAGAAAGAACCGTCGCCAAAAAGAGCACGAATTGAGCCGAAGAAAAAGCTTACTGTTGAAGACGTTTTCAACAGTGTATGTGAAGGAGAACCGGAGCCGCGGGATGAGAGTAGCGAGAAAATACTGCAAACACTATTGCCACATATTAATCGATTGCCAGATAACAAGAAATTGGTGATTGGCGTGGAGAAGAAAAGGGATATACGCGATGAAAACGACGATCTATTGTTTTTGCGCAGTGTTATGCCGCATATAAGTAAAATACCCGAGCATAAGAAGTTAGTGTTCAGAAGTCGCTTACAAGATCTGGTGCAAGAGTTTGCCTATGGCGAACAAAGTGACCCACACCACCACGATGAAAATATAATATATGTTCAAAATACGTTATAAGAATGTATTTGGTATTCAATAAATTATGTTATTTTCATGCAACTGTTTCAATTCAATCCAATTCGGCACCAGCGGCAATCACTTACAATATAGGTGGTTTATTAGTGTTGTGAATAAAAGTATGGCAAAAATCATATAAATTTGAAAATTCGTTAAATTTAAGTTTCATCTTATTATTTGACAGTGCAATGTTTCTATTAACTAATGAATGATTTCTTGTATTTCTATTTGAAATCTTTCAATAAAATAGGTGTCCATTATTATTATTATATTACAAAGACAATTTGACTTATGATTCTTCTATCTTCGAAAGTGTTCATATGAAATAACAATAGTCTATGTTTATATGGTGGCAACATAAATCTATTTCTCAAATAAGTATAGTGAAATTAAGCCGCAAAAGGGCCAAACCCAAAAAAAGGAAAGTTTCGATTACAAATGGTTGCACACCCTTTCCTCTATACCAGTGGTTCCCAACTGAGAAATGTCTGCGGACCACTTATCCTGAAAATGAATCACTACGGACCACTATTTTTTGTTGAAAGGAATTCAGGATACAATTTTTTTTTCTAGAGCTGATCTCAGGGTCTCTCATATTATAACTTGCACTTTTCCATATTTTGACTTCTTCTACTTAGCAATGATCGTTTTATTGGGTCAGAACTAGATAGAAGAGCACAAGTCCCATTCAAATTTGACTATTGCTGTTCGATAGAACAACTCCTGTCGAATTTGTATGGAAATGTTGCTGTTCTATCCTGTCCTGACCCAATAAAACGGACCTAAAGTGGGAAAACTCCTAAGAGAAATGTGCAGTTTAGACATGATTTGATGTACATATTTGTACCACAAACGTATCTAATGCAAGGGAACTCAAACGTCTGGCTGTGGTTAAAGTATATTGTTACGGGATATGTACCCCATAATTTGTGGGACCATGACCATGGGCCTATTGTGCTATAGTCCTAGCCAAAAGAGAAGAATCACTCCTGTATGATCGTATATCCACATTAAAAGTGCCTTAAGTTGGTTGACAGTATAGCCGAAGCTAACGTGGATTTACCGACTCTGCGCTCCTACAGAGTCAATAGCTTGAGTCTTGTCTGAGGTTGACGCTCGGAAAAATGGCAAATTTGCAGCTGCACACGCCAGCTCTTTTAGTGTGTAAACGACGATGCTAAGGCAGCCTTACACTCTTTTTTAGATCTCAGTTTACTCAGCACAATTACTGTATAAGTCTTTTCGGTCTGCGGTTTGACAACAGTCCTTGTAGCAAAGAGTTCATTGGTTGTTAAATGTTGTTTACCTGTTTACCCTTTTCGCATAAGGAGTCTCCACGGACCACTTACAGGCCTCTCACGGACCACCTTCGGTCCGCGGACCACCTGTTGGAAAACAGTGCTCTATACGCACTAAAAAATACACTAATTTGAGCGTTTCATTAAGGGGGAGTGGGTGATGAAGAGGGGAAATTTTTGTTTTTCGAAAATATCTGGAAAACTATGTATTAGTCCGATCGCAAAATGTCCTAAGGACGAAATAAACTACATTTAATTAACTTTGCAATGATATATAATACTCTAGACCTTTTTTTTTTAAATTATACCCGGGATCAAAAAGTATTACGTGGAATTTTATTTTTTTTAGATTTACATTTCGCACTGTAAGCTTTAATTCAGTAAAGGTAGAGCGAAAAGAATTGGTGCTGAGGCTGCCAATTAAAACTATACTTAATTTATACAAAAAATGAGTTTGTTCCGGCCAAGAACACCTCCGATGCTCCTGTTAACTATTCTCTCACTTACGCCAGGCAAAAATTTAGTTGAGTGCCTAGTGCAAGCCCCCTTCTACTCTCGACCGAAAATTACTTCGATCGGAGCAAAACTAAGTATACCTCCCATTCAGTGAACCCGAAATCTGCCACATTGCACATTTTCTTCTCTCCAGAAGCTATCTAAAATAGAACAAAATATTTATATGTTCGAACGTCACTTTAACAATTAATAAAAGTCTTCTGAATGTATTTCCAGAAGTTCGTAACAAGGTGTGCCCTTAAAGGGCACTATGTCCACCTTTAAGGCTATTTTCAAATATCATTGACACACTTGTTGATCAGTATTGGGTAAGTGAAGTTAGCCCGCACACATTCTCAAATTACGCTCGTAACCGTTTGTTCGCCGGCAGCTACGTTTGTTCGTGAATGTTCGTCAATTATTTTCGTTTGTTCGTCCTTAATTATTTAATAATAGCAACTTTAAAATTATAAGTGTGAACTTAGGCCGCCATCTCTAAATATGGTTGGATTGGTATGAATTTGGTATCAATCGAAAGCCAGACGTTTGTTCGTTGTTTTGTAACTCTTGATAGAGTAGACCTTCGGTCATAAGATCTTGTAAATATATTGCTAACAAAATTTATTTAATTTCTAACAAAAATTGGAGTGCTCGGACCATTGACGCCCCCCTCACTCCTCCTAACATTTTTCAAAAAGGCATGCCTGTAGCTTCTTTTTAAATTGAGCTGGACAGATCAAATTTGGTGGGGTGCCTAGTCTAAGCTCCATTATGCTGCCCACCAAAAATTATAACCATCCGATCAAAACTAAGGGTACCCCCATACAAAGTGAAGCAAATTTCTAACAAATTTCACATTTTTTCACTTCTAAATTCTAAAATCTAAATTTTAAATAGAAAAAAAAATTATCTCCAAGAACGTCCTTATAACAGTTAACTGTAGTCTTCTGACTACAACTAAACGCGCTGCGCTTAGCGCTTCTTAGTTCTTTTTTGAAAGAATTTAGATGTTGCTTGTAGCAGTGTCAGTCCGACTCGAGCCTAGAGGCCTTAGCTTTATTGAAGCTTCTCCTACCTCCTACACGTAACTCCTAACTCAGAAATCGTAGAATTCCACTAAGTAGGTTTTTTCTTTCCTGTATGTAAACTGACAGGGCACGATAAACCAATTCGTGTCACTGGTTCCTGCACTAGTTCACCGGACATTTCCATCGCCAGTCCTGGACTTATTAATGACATCACATGGGAACCTGTCATCACTATGTCATCAGATCACCTGTCAATTATTCTAACACTGGATATGCCGTCTAAATTCGTGCATCCCGACAAAAAGACGTACACTAATTTCAATAAAGCTGACTGGGAGAGCTTTAAAAGGTTCACTAGCCAAGCTTTTGCTAATCTGAACGCTCCAAATGATGTACGAAAGGCCGAAAAACAACTCAGACAAATAATTCTCACTGCAGCTAAGAGATTCATTCCAGCTGGCCGCATTCCCAGCCTAAAACCCAACTTTCCAACATCCGCGGCCAAATTGGCTGAAACAAGGGATCAACTAAGAAGTGTAGACTCAAGTGACCCACGCATTGGTGACCTTAACAACATCATCTTTAAACAGGTCAATGACCACAGGAGAGGCATGTGGCACTCACATCTACGTAAAATCAACATCACTAGAGGTGTGAGTAAACTTTGGAACACCGTTTGAAACCTATCAAACCCCACGTCTCTATCGAGTTTGGCAACAATACCGTGAGCGACGACAAGAAATGCGCCAATCTATTCAACAAGCTATTCGTCGAACATCCACCTAATCCACCATCCACCTCGACACACCGGCCTTAGAGTATATCACTGCCACGATGAACCTTTCACTACGAACATTCATCATACCAGAGATTTGGAAGAGAGGCCGCATCATCCCGTTACCCGAACTTGGTAAAAAAACACTCCCTAGGTGAATCCTACCGACCAATCACGCTTCTATCTCCTGTGGTAAAAATATTGGAATCACTGATACATAAAACTCTTGCGACGCACATACAACTCGCCAATCACCAACACGTCTTCAGAAAAATGCACAGCACCACCACCGAATCATGTCCAAGGTCTTCAATGGGATAAACCAGCCTAAGCCGTTTGTGCGTACCATCCTAGTGGCATTAGATCTGTCGAAAGCGTTTGACACGGTGAACAACTCGCTCCTACTGTCAGATCTACGAAATTCATGCACACCGTCACATACATATAGTCAAATGGATCGCAAATTACCTTGCCGGACGTCAATCCAGCACAGAGTATAGAAATGGAAAATCTAAACTAAGAAGGATTAAACAAGGAGTAAGGTGGAGTCCCTTCCCCCACCCTGTTTAACCTGTATATGTCAGGGCTTCCAACCCCACCCAAAGGAATCGACATAATATGCTACGCTGACGACTGCACCATCATGACATCCGGCAACGATATTTCCGACATGTGTGATCTAATAAACGGTTACTTGGAAGAGCTCAACGTATTCTTCAATAACAAGAACCTTAAATTATCAGCGCCAAAATCCTCGGCCACCCTCTTTACCACGCACAACAAAGAGTTCAACCTACGGCTTGACATAAAAGTAAACGACTCCGTAGTTCCAACTGTCCGTCACCCCAAAATTCTCGGCGTCACAATAGACAATCATGGCATCTTCAACAGCCATGCTGACAACATTTGTGACAAAACGAAGGGTAGAAACAAAATCCTAAAATCCCTTGCTGGCAGCAAATGGGGAACAGACAAGGAGACTCTACTTACCACATATAAAGCCGTCGGTCGTTCCGTGGTAAACTACGCAGCACCAATATGGACAAATAATCTATGCGACACTCAATGGAAGCGGATTCAAACGTGCCAAAACGCAGCTACGCGTACAATTACCGGATGTGTACGCATGTCATCACAAGATCATCTGCACCAAGAAACAAAGCTGTTAAACATCAAAGCACATAATGAGCTTCTGCCAAAGCATCTCTTATTGGTTGTTATCGCAGTGAACACCCGAATCACGACCTCATGGACAGAACCTCACCACCAAGTCGTGTAAGACGCTATTTAAGGGACAAGGAAAGGAAAGTCCAAAGATTTAAAAGAGTTCCTCTCGATAACAGAAATACATACAAGGCGGCCTTAAAGCTATTACACACCAATGAGGTAACCAAAGCCATGAATGACCTATCCGCAAACCGTGTCCTTCGCGCTCGACCACCCGACATCTCCACCGATGAACAACAACTACCCAGAGCCACACGTACCACCTTGGCTCAGCTTCGCTCTGGATGGTGCTCCAGACTCAACTCATTCTGGTCGCGTATCGACAACGCCATTGCAGATATTGTCCAGCATGTGGAGCCAGCCAACATAATGTGGACCATCTTTTCGACTGCGCTGCCGCACCTACACAACTTACACCTATAGCACTATGGGAGAACCCCATTGAGGTGGCAACCTTCCTAGGTCTAGAACTTGAGGATAGGCTGCCAACCATATATGAATGACGATACTAGTTCCCCCCCCCTCACTTGCGCCGCTACAACAACAACAACAGGGCACGATACTGTAGTCGCAGTCCTCATCGCTTCGGTGAAGTCGTTTACCATATAATCCGATTATCGCTCAGTGCTTGAACTATGTATTTGGAAACAAAGAAAGCTCCCCTAAAAGCGACTCCCGAAATCTAGTTCAAAACCTTACCCTGCAGCTCAATGCAGACTAAGACAAAGTCCTTATCACTGAAATTGCGCACAAGAAAAGTGTTAAAGGATTTTCTGACTAGAATACAGGACTGCGGTGTACCTTGTCCTGTAACATAAAACGTAGCATAATCAGAGCACTTCAGGCCTCTGACGAAATCATCCACAACCCAAGGTTCTTGAATTATCACGATATCGTCTACACCCTGCGATACACGACAAGTAATAGCAGCTATCGCTGCTTTTGCATGGTCAAGGTTAATTTGCAAGAACTTCACTTGACCTTCTCAACTACCGTAACGTTCTCTTCTTCATCCGTGTCGAATGCGAAAGAATCAATTACTAGAGACCGCTGCAGTGTCCAAGTTCCAAGTTCCGAATATAGGGCGACGCAGTCATCATCCACAACCTCTTCAGCAGGCTTAGAATCTGCTATAGGAAGGTTGGTGGCAGCAGCGACATCAACAACATGTCCGAAACCGGTCTATAGGCTTTTTTGAGATGGCCCTTGTAGACCCTAAGCTTCAGTTTAATAAAACCAAAAGTCACGGCCCCGCCTGACTTAATAAGTGAAGCCAGTGACGGCTTATTGATTAATCAAATCGCACGCTTGCGATTATTCATGGCATTCTCCAACTTTACGAAACGCCAGTCGTCAGTTGATATACTCGGATTACACATCCGAATGATGTGTAGAATTTGGTCCTTGGCGGACACAAATGGTGGCAGTAGCACGCGGGCCCTCGGACGCATAGGAATATCGTTCTCAAGGCGCGTTTAGATGGCATCAAACTTGTTTGAATCCAACTTTTCCCTCAAACTTATCCAAGTTGGTAGGCTGTTTACACGTACGATATTCTCTCAAACAAATCCTATCAAACAAATCCTATCCAACTTGTTGGCCGTGTAAACAGTAGTTGAAAGTTGGAGCGGTCGTAAAACGTTATCAGTTTTTGCAATACGTATTAGTTCAGGAAAAATATATTTGCTTTTTCTTTTATTTTTTCGTGAATTTCTTAAACATTGAAAGAAACATGCCCGAATGAGTATACAGCGTGCTCCAAAAGTCAACGGAACGCCAGAATTGGATGAAAGCGCACGATATTGGTAATCAGGCGCATTAATTCTTTATTATTAGAAAGTATATTTATATTTCGATTGGACTATAATCAATGCATCTCAAACAAGTTGTCCAACTTCTGTTTTCACGGTGGATTTGTTTGAATGCTCGTTCCACTTCAAACTTGTTTTCCAACTTCTGTTTACACGATGTATTTGGTGTCCAACTTGTTTGAATGCTCAAAAGTTGGACGACAAATCCATCGTGAAAACAGCGCTTTAGCCAGGCTAAAGTACGTCAGCTTTGCTCCCCCCTTAACGTGACGCTCATATTAGTATAACTTTTTAGTGCGTACAGAGTGGGGAGGCTGTGCAACAATTTGGCACCAAAACTTTCCTCATTTTTTCTTTTATGATTCGGTGACATGGATTTTTTTAAATTGGTTACACTGAACCTAAAAATGTTACATTTTTATGATAAAAATGTTACACTTAAAAATTTGAAAACGGCAACCTTGCTTTTGAGAGTCAACACTTTTGTCTCGTGGTGAAGATGATCGTGAGATGTCAAACGTACGCGACCAGTAATTGCTGGCGGGTTTGAATGCGTTTCCATTGTGTGTCATCAAAACTATTAGTTTGTCTGTACAAACGAACGAACGGTTCTATCGGCAGTCATCTTTCAAGAAAGTTCTATAGTCACTAGTGAGAAATCGGTAGAAAAAACTTCGCCGCACAACGAACGACTGGTATAATAGCTTATGAGTGATACTTGGACAAACCCCCAGCTGGACCTGATTATTGGTCTTCAAGCGTTTCTCAAACGTTACGCAATTAGCAGTGATTTAAACACAACAAACAACACAGTCAAAACACTTATAGTCCAGTACAATTGGTTCAAAATAGCCCCAAACCTAAACATCCAAAAAGAAAAGAAATCTTTGATGCCAAATTGTTGAATACACTGCCTAATATACGCGGTAAAAAGTTACACTAATTTGCGCCTTGGGTTAAGGGGGGAGGGGGTGGCAAAGGGGTGAAAATTCAGTTTCTTGCAAATATCTGGAAAACTATGAGTCTGACCTTAAAATGTCCTGAGGACGAAATAAACTACATAAAATTACCTTTGCAATGATATATAACAGTCTATAGATTTTCTCAGAAAATTATACCATAGACCCAAAAGTATTATAGAGAATTTACATTTTTTTAGTTTTACATTTTGCATTGTAACTCTTGATAAAATAGATTTAGGATCATAAGATCTTGCCCATATATTGTTAACAAAACTTGCTTGATTTGTACCAAAAATTGAAGTGCGCCGCCCATCGACGCCCCCCTCACTTCTCCTAGCATTTTTCAAAAAGGCATGCCTGTAGCTCCATTTCAAATTAAGCAAGGCAGATCAAATTTGGTGCGGTGCCTAGTATAAGCCCCATTATGCTCCTTACTAAAAATTATTAGCATCCGATCAAAACTAAGGGTACCCCCCATACAAAGTGACCCAAATTTCTAACAAATTTTACATTTTTTCACTTCTAAATTCTACCTAAAATAGAAAAAAAAATTTATCTCTTAGAACGTCCTAATAACAGTTAATTGTAGTCTTCTGAATGTATATCCGAAAGTTTGTACCAGAGCGTGCCTTAGAAGTACAAAAAATCGAGTTTGAAGGTTGCTAGTACACGTTACTCGAAATATTCGCAAATAGTCTTAGAACTGGTATCACTGACCTTCAAACCCAAGTTTTTGATACTTGTAGCGTACGCCTTGGTACAACCTTTTGAATATACATTCACAAGACTACAATCAACTGTTATAATGACGTTCTAAGAGATAAATTTTTTTCTTGTATTTTACATAGAATTTAGAAGTGGAAAAACGTGAAATTTCTTAGGATTTTCTTTCACTTTGTATGGGGGGTACCCTTAGTTTTGATCCGATGGTAATAATTTTTGGTGGGGAGGATAATGGAGCTTAGAATAGGCACCCCATCAAATTTGATCTGCCTGGCTCAATTTACAAAGAAGCTACAGGCATGCCTCTTTGAAAAATGTTAGGAGGAGTGAGGGGGGCGTTAATGATTGGAGCACTCCAATTTTTGGTACAAATCAAATACATTTTGTTATCAATATATGGACAAGATCTTATGGCGGTAGGCATATTGTATCAAGAGTTACAGTGCTAAATGTAAAACTCAAAAAATGTAAATTCACTATAATACTTTTGGGTCTAAGGTATAATTTTCTGAGAAAATCTCTAGACTGTTATATATAATTAGAAAGGTAATTTTATGTAGTTTATTTCGTCCTCAGGACATTTTAAGGTCAGACTCATAGTTTTCCAGATATTTGCAAGAAACTGAATTTTCACCCCTTTGCCACCCCCTCCCCCCTTAACACAAGGCGCAAATTAGTGTAACTTTTTACCGCGTATATTATCATCAAAAATTTCTTTTCTTTTTGGATGTTTAGGTTTTGAGCTATCTGTACTATACTATTATCAATGACAGAAAGATGAATTGGAAAGAAAATAGGATATAAAACTTCCATGCCACGTAAATACATACTCGCACATCGCGTTTTCAGAAAACAATTTTGAAAAAAATCATAATTGCAGCCGTTGATTTATCCTTTCACCCTAAATGCCCTTCCCGACCCGCATTTATCTGTTTCTTCAGCTCCACCCAATATCATTTTAAACGCACCTTACACTGAGAGCATAATATTATCTTCTTCGGTAACCATTGCCATCTAAGGATCTACCACTAATGCAGCCTAATGTACACCTGCTTGATATATTCTGGTCTGTTGTTGGTTAATCATTCATTCGACAAGAGTCATCTTTCAAACCTCCGGAAACAGACAGTATCATCAGTGACTGTAAACATTTTTAAGCATGTAGATAAATTGTGTACGTCCCACAGGTAGAATGCAACTTGTTTCATGTTCATGATCTTAATGAAGATGCGGTTTCTTTTGAGGTGAATACGGAGACAAGCATGCGAGCATGCAACCAAACCGGCCAAGTAATTGCAGCTCGGACACAGAATCGGAATGGTATTGTGCATTATACTAATAAAGGAATTTTAATTTAAACAATGGGAATTCGCGAAATTTTATTAGCCCTCGGAATTCCCCGCAGTGTATTCATCGCGTACTGTGTGATACGGCGGCGATTATATTATAAAATATGTAACCAAAATAACAAAACTACAAGAAAATGCAAAATAATGATTGTATGCGTGTACCTGTACCTATAAAATGCTTAGGCGGAAAAAGGAATTCCAAACTATCGTATCATGTACGTATGTATGTAGGTACTTACCTCGGCTTGCTGTCGTACTTCCCACATGACCGAACAAATTTGAATTTGAATCCCAAAAAATGCGATCGAAACAAAGTACCACTTTGTTGAGATTTCCGAAGCCAAGACGTCGAATTGCTTCCTGCTTCCAATCGGGCAATGGCGGATCGAAGCGTATGGTATTTGCCAGATTTGGCGTCTCCTCCGATACGGCTACCTTGAGAACGCCCAGGGGCAACGTGCATAATACCAGGTCAGCTGAAATTGAAAATGGAAAACACGAGTGTAATCGAGATAAATGCTCAATTTACCTTTCAGTACGTTAGAGATAACAATAAATCGCGTCACATTGCTGTGCATTGTGTAGGGACAAAAAAAAGACGACTCTCTAAAGTCAACTGAATGATCCAGCCAGCAGCTTGGGCTAAAGCTAAAGGGCGAAATGGCGCAAGCATCTGGTTCAGTTACATGTTACAGGAACGAATGCAGAAATCTAGATGTATAGTTTGAGTGCATTGATAGTGACGTGCGTGGTACGCAGAAGACAGAAGTATAGTCTTACGCTTGCAGTTAGCAGATCCTCGACTGTAGCGGCCAAACGGCCAAAGTCGCGTCTTCTCAATGGTGCAATCCTAGCCTACGAGAGCCACCAGGTATTCTTGTTAAACGTACTGTTGAACTACGTGCGTGTGCATGTTATGTGACGGTATCGGAACCGCTTACGTTAATGGTATGTTCCAATAGTTTTTTCGAGCAATTAATGTCTTGGAACAAAACCAAATTGATGGCTCCTAGAGCTTCTAGGAGCAGGCAGGGTTTGATAAAAAGGCGTCTCGATTCCCATATAGACAATCACATTATTAGATGTCGATTAAAAAAGAGGTTTCGAGATTCTGTTCCGGTGTAACGTAACGACGACTTTGTCATTGGTATTAGTAGGGACAAATCCTGTAATTATCAAAATTGACATAGCATAGCATAGCATGTTTCTAAATTTCAGAATGTCTAACTACGAGTATGATATATCTTCGTCTAACTGACTTTTCTCGACATTCTCTTTGAAGCTGAAAACCACCAAATCGAAATTTTGCGAACATTTAAAATTTTATCCCAATTACAATAGTGACCTGTCCTTATAATTAAAACATTAAAATTGACCAGGACTACTCAAAATAGTTAAAAATTTGCTTTTCTGCAAAATCTATATTCTACTAAAACGCCAAATGAAAAGCACTAAATTTACTTTTTGAAGAACAAAACACCCATAATTGCTAGATTTATGTTATACCCCAGGGAACTCGAAATATTTATACCCTATACCCATAAGATGATAAAGGGTATATTGTTTTTCTTATGCCGTGTTATGAACCACCTCTAAGGAGCCACCGGAAGTATGGCAAGATATATAATATAAATGATCAGGGTCGGTCCCTGATTCGAGCCATGTCTGTCTGTCCGTGTGTCTGTCTGTTCGCACGATAACTCCCGAAATAGTGAAGCTATCGGTTTGAAATTTTGGTCAGATGATTCTTTTGATCAAATCTTGGACGGTATTGAATATGGGCCAAATCGGACCAAGGGTTCCCCTAGCCCCCAATCCAAATGACTCCTCCTTTATATTTTCATTCGGCCATAACTTTCGACAAAATATCGCTAGCGACCTCAAATTTTGATTAATGTCTTATTATGACATATACTTTGAGTTGATAGAAGTGTAAAAGGCCTTATCACCGCTACCCCATCTCCCTTACAAAGCTATATTTAGCCCTACCTTTTGATAGAATGTCGCGAAACACTTCAAATTTGTACCAAATGGTAGCTTTTGGAAGCCCCTTTAATATATTAAAAGTGCACCAGATCCGACTCATATACCCCCTCCTCCCCTACAAAAAAAATGAAATTGTAAATTTTAAGTTTTGCGACCCTTCTAGGCCTCATCGTGTTATTCGCACGATTAGAACTCGGTCTCGTTTTTTTACAATTATTTCAAAAACAATACAACACCAAATTGTTTTGAGAACGAAATACTCTAAACATATTTTTGAAAGTTATAAACTGAAAGGTTATATTTTGCTCTATAGCTCCTAAAAAATGCAAGTTGGTCAGCACAGGCAAAGTGCGGCTCGCGAGTTATATGCGACTCTTTAGCTCATTCCGTGTGGCTCAAAGCATACCTATAGGGTTACCATAGGTACAGGTAGAATCGAAATCCAGGACGATAAAAACTGTCAAACAGGGAGGGCGGATATTTCTAGGATATACGTATACATATATGCAAATAACTGAAGAAAATAAATCAACAATATTTTTGTGAGTTACCGATTTCTGTTAATAATGATATGTTTTTTGAATTCATAAGACATTTGTAAAATTGTTAGCAGTCTAGTTTTGTTAAATCGAAGCTTACAATCATGAGAAAAACACCCTTTCACAATTCGCATTGTGTTCAGGAATCGAAAAAAAATATTCTACCATTTTCAATGGTATGTCTTGGTTATTGGCCAAGAAGAACTGCAAAATCTTATGCAGCATTCATTGAAAAAAGTACTTTCTTCCTGATTTTTTATAGACCTTTCCAGGTTCATGCAATGATCAAAAAGCCTCGTTTCGGTAAAAATTATTTTTTTTTCTTGCAAAAACTGAACGGATTTTTTTAACGCAATTGGAAGTGAATAGCACACCATGTTAAAAATCCAACCACTTGAAAATTTGCTATACAATTTAACCTTCAACCCATAGGTTGAAGGTTGTGGTAACGTGGGTCTCTACTATTTTAATTACATATATACACTTTAAAATTATATAATTTCTATGTACTCTGATCAGAAATAATTTTTAAATAATGCTCTCTCAATTAACGGTTATTTTAATAAATATTGCAACTCTATCAAGCAACTCGCATAGCTAACGGAATTTTTTAAAATGAAAATCGCAATTTCCACTGCGACAATTGTATAGGTTCATTTACTTTAAAGAGTTATCTCGTCCTGATGAGAAGTGTTTCTGTAAACATTTTTTTCGCGTTATACTCTGTGAGTCGTATAGTGGATAATGTCAAAAGGAAAGCAACTTTCTGCCGAGGAAAAGGCGACAATTTCCATACTAAAGCAAGAAGGATATTCAAACGGACAAATGGCAATATGGATTCAGCGGAGCTCGAACGTTGCAAGTAATTTTATACGAGATAGTGAAAATTATGGCCGACGATTCGCAGGAGGCAGAAAAAAAGCGATTTCCGGTGCATTACGGCGACGTCTCTTAAGATAAGCCTCGAATTCGTCCCTTACTGAGCGTAAGCATGGGGAGAATTTGGGTTTATCAACAATTGTGAGGACCATCCAACGAGTTCTTAGATCTTCTTCTTGTTTGAAACGTTTATGGTTAAAGCAAAAAACCAGCCTTAACCCCGCAGCATCGCCTACAGCGCCTGGAATTCGCCTCAAGATTCATGAACTGGACATCGCAATGGAGAGGTAATATTTACGGATGAAAAACGGTTTTGTGTGGACAGTCCAGATGGGTTCTTTTACTATTATCATGATATTAGGAAGGAACCTATGTACCTGTCACGCCATCACTCCCGAATAGGTTCCGTTATGGTATGGGGAGCCATATCATATCATGGAACTATCGTCTTGGTCATCCTACGAGGTCGCCAAACGAGTTCATCTTATAAACCGCTCTTAGAAGAGGATATCCCTAAGATAAATGTCATGGACAAAGGTGACCCTTGGATATTGCAACATGATCTTGCCCCAATTCATACAGCGAAGGTAGTTAAATCGTTTATTTTGGAGGAAAATGTGACTTTGTTAGACCGGGTGCCCAACTCCCCTGACATTAACACATTAGAAAACATTTGGGGGTGGCTTGTTCGGGAGGTTTACCGTAGTGGTAAACAGTAAAACTCGAAAGAAGAGTTAATTCATGGAATTAAGACAGCTCGGTCTAAAATACCGCTATCCCTCCTGCATTCTTTACACAATTATAAAATTATAAATAAAAATGGCGGAAATACACACTATTAAATAACAAAAAATTCTCTTGTTTTTTTTTGTATTTCTCCTGCTTGACACTTTTCTGAAATAACAGCGAAAACATTAAGTATAACGGTAAAATCGTCCCTGAACCTAAGCAATTGTCGCAGTGGAAAAAGACTCTTTGAATGAAATCAATTACTGTAATTTAAGGAGAATGTCCTGTAGGGCCTCAGTCCATCCATTTGATTTGTGATATTTAATAGTTTCGAAAATAACATTTCTTGAACTGGTAAACTTTTTTTTTACCGTTTCCTGGAAGGAAATATGTGTGAACCTAAGCCTTTGTCGCGCAGTGTATATCTCGAATATAAAGCCACATTTTTCGAAATGGCTCCTATGTATGTATTTTACAATAGATTACATATATCCTAAATTAAAAAAGTATGAAAGAAATTTTAGATTACATAAAAATGGAACGCAAACTGACAGCGAGGGTCCATTGGGCCCATTATAGATTTATCGTACTAGAAATGCATAGGGCACGTAATTGTTGGACTGAAACTTAGTTGTCATTTGCAAAAATCATGTAACTTTTTTCTTGGTTGAAGAACTCATAAAATCCTATAACTCAGCCAAAGGGGGCGTAGATTTATAAGATCAAATGGCTCATACGTACACTATTCGAAGTAAAATCAGTCGCTATCCCTTTACATATTTCCTCAATATATTATGGATGTAATCGGAGTTGCGTTTCATATTATTAGGATCGATCATCAAATATAAGCCTTCTGGAGTTTTTGGAAGCAGTTGCTCCAAAAAGTATTTTACCGCATGTACGACGACGAATGTCAACACAATTAGGACGGTACATAAAAAACGCGATGACGGCGGTCATATCAATAGACATGGAGGCTTGAACTACATGGGATTACAATAGCAACATAACCGAGATAAGCCCCACTCTGACTAAAGTGAATCCGGATGAATTGTTACAGATGTCACAACCAGGGGCGCACTATCACGAATAAGTTCAGTCACTGCCATCTTGATAAGACAGGCCGAACTGCATAGAAACCTAACCGATTCCACAATTTCGTCCGTGGCCACTGACAGTTTACCTGTTGTTGTTGCTATTGTTGTAATACGTGTTACTTGAGTTGACAGCTGATAATCACCCAACGGTTTGTGTCTGCTGGCCTTCCGTTTTTTCTTAATTACTCCTGAAACCCTGCGTTTCCAGGACGAACAAACGCACCGAACAACGAACAAACATCTGGCTTTCGATTGATGCCAAATATACTTTAATTGACGAACAATCACGAACAAACGTCACCGCCGGCGAACAAACGACTACGAGCGTAATTTGAGAATGTGTTCATTTGTTGTTTGTGTATGCCATGCAAATTCACTGGTTATTGGTTTATCACAACTTTGAACTTTAAAACTTCAGCCTCTTACTAAGTTCATGGTTGGTGCTTTAGTTGTAACAAGCGTTTAACCCGGTTTTTTTTGCGCTTTTTTACCCAAACCTCCACTTTTTTTTACAAAAAAAAAACACACAAACACAGATCTACAATTAAAACACCACCTTTTTTATTTGATTGAGCTACGCTATTTTGAATTTGTCTTTTAATGGTGTGAATCTCCAATAAATCTAAAGGGGAGTTGGATTAGTCACTTCGGTACTCTTTTCTCAACTGCTTAATGTTCAAAAGCTATTTGACATTTTCGACCATGCATTAGCTCTAAATGACTACATTTTTCTGGGAACAATACGAAATCCCCACACGCAGAAAAATCCCCAAAATCAAAATCCCCATACTCAAAATCTCCATATAATCATAATACCCATATACAAAATACCCAATCATAAAATCTCCAAACCCCCCAAATATGCTGGTAAATGGTAGATGGCAAGAAATGGTAGATGAATGGTTATGGTAAATGGTTGATGGATGGAAAATGGAAAATTGTTGCTGGTTGATGGTAGCAGGCAGTTGGTAAATAGTAGGTGGTAAATGGCATTAAGAGGGTCGTAGGCCGATACAAACTTATTTTTTTTTATTGACACAAACAATGTTGAGTACATATTGCATATATATCGTCCTAAACATATTTCCTTAAACATCATAATTACATGTCCCCATCCTCATCCGAACAAATATTCACGGAAAACTTATTGTTGGAACCGATTGTATGTTTAATTGCATGCAGATTATCTGCTGTTGTTCTGAGTTACTTCAATGAGTTTGCCGTTAATTAGCATATATCAGTCCACGTCGGTGATTTTTTTTTTATTACATAGTAGGACTATTACAATAACAATATTGATAATTTCCTATCGTTTTGGAAGTTGGTTGAATTGTGGAAAATATTGAACTTAACAACGAAACATAAAATTGAGGGTACTTTCGGCAAAATTGCAGAGTATATGAAATGCCCCAACACAAAGTACTGAATGTACTTTTCTTCCATTTTCCTACTTTAAAGCATTAAATTTTGAGGTTTTACTCATCAATTCATCAATGCCTTAATCTCTATGGTATGGGAGCTGGAGCATAGTATGGAAACAACTTCTGCGCACCATAGTTCCTGATTCTGGGCTATCGGTCGTGAAATCAAACACCTAGTTTTCTACACTTTTTTACCGAACGTCACAATGTAATTTTGGTCTGCCTCAATAAGTAATAATTTCTATAACTATTGTAAACCGCGCCTGTACCAAATGGCGTTCCATCATTTATATCTATGTTAAAGCCCCGCTATGCTGTGCTTACCGTCAACGCACATTTTTTAAGCAACAGTTTGTTTTGGTATCGTTTAACGAACATGTTGGTAGGAAAATACCTGTCAACTATCGTTATTGTTGTATGACGTTTAGGCATAGTTTCCTAAAAATGTGGTTGATCGTTACTTGAAATCTTGATTCGAACGCCAAACACAGGGAAAAAGCGGGATATTCGACGTGTTGGCAGGACTGTCCTGCTTTTGGCAGGCAAAAACCTATAATAAAGATTAAAATAAAAACCACAACAAGCTTATCTCCTAATAAAGGTAAGCCCCATAATTTGTTGATAGCTGCGGTAGTGGCTGACAGGTTTACCTCCCCATATAGCTGCAGGATTAAAACTGACTCACAATAACTCTTCAATTTATGTGCATAAACCGCAAATACAACACCATTGAAAAAATTGAAGTTTCTAACATGTGTCACTATACACGCTACATTTAATCCATTGTCTAAATGGCAGTTTCCAGTAGTTAACCTTTTCGGATCAATGAGTTTTGACCTGATTTTTTCTTCAAGAAGGTCATTCATATGCTGACAAAGAACCTGAATGGCTGACATAACATGAAAAGTCTCTTTCTTCGTGATATTCATATTGTCCACAGTTTTTTTTATCTTCTAGAAGTACATATTCACCTTGAATTACCGCTGAAAAAGACTATCTCATTGTTACACAATATCTGTACATTTTGACTTCATATATCCTCCGCATATAATGCTTGCCATTCACAATGCTTAGGTAAAAATAAGAAATGCGACAATTCCGTACTCATACTATTCTCCGAACGGTACAGAAGCATCACATGAAGTGAAGTTTGTGTTTATTTATACTTTTTTTTCTGACTCTCTTTGTCAAGGCAGGCAGCTAGATTTCAGCTTAGCTCTGTCAGAACATAATTACCAAGTGGATATGGCATAAAAGTACGTGTTACACCTATCTCATTACGGCACACAATGGAGTCATTGTAAGTGTACTTAGGGTATTGTAGGGCGACGTGTATGTCATATGTGTAGGCATAGGGAAGTATCTTGCCGCCGACGAGTGTTTCTCTAAGATGGATAGATAGTTTATACGAGAAAGTATATACGCTTAAGGGTCCCTTAATCCCATTTCAGAGCGTGAATTTTAGTGGTTTTTGCAGTATAACCGAGATAATAGGATTTAGTTTGATTCAGAACTGGGAAACGTCTTTAATACTAGAAAAAAATATTCACATTTCGTTAAAGAGGTGAAAAATATTAAATATCCTTTTGCGAAACAATACGAGATGCCATTCTATGGTACAGTAGAATTTTGTTATGTCTACCTACTGTAAAGCGCGCCCTTAAGCGATATCGTTCTATTCGCGGAAGACATTACCTTTTCTGCGTTCGAAAGACTAACAAAGAAATTGTTCTAAACAATAAAACCGAGACAATTTAAATGCGAACATATAACACTTTGCAAAAAGGCTGGTTTCATCCATTGAATGCACTAGCGTGCCTCGCGTTCAACAACGGCAGCGGGATCGGCAATTTTCCTCTATGGATGCATTCGTGCGGTTGCATTGACTTCCCTAGCCTCCGGGACAGTATTTTAACACGCATCCTCACATCCACATTCTGCGGGCATCTCCATCTGCATCGGCAGCACTAACAGCAGCATCCGCCGCACCGCATTATGGTTGCATCTCTCCGGTTGTCAACATGATCGCAAAAATATTATCTCACTTGGCGATAGCGAGCAGCACACATTTAATATAAAATTATTACAAAATTGATTATGGCCGCCGTACATGTTATTTGTTAATTAATTATGCGATAATCAATAAACGAGCGAATAAATATGTTGCCTCCGATACGAGGCCCATGTGAAATTGTAAAGGCATGCAATGCACCGACGAACGACGGATGAGACGCGCCGCGCTGATTCGTTTGTTGCGAATCGCGGCTTATGTGCCGATGCCGATGGTCATGCAAGAACTGTGCAACAAGAAGACAACACAACATTTGGTCCCGGACATGGTGTAGTTTGGATGTTGCATGGATGTAAGTTGTTGCCTGCTTGTACTCTGTGTACTGTACAATGCCTGCTCCTGCCGACTTATACTTTTGACTTTCTTGACTCCAATTGTGTGTGCCAGCCAAGTGCACAGGAGTTGGATTATAGTGGCGATTCGATTAACATTTCATATAGAGCAAGGATATGTGGAGCAAATGTACACGAAATGTATCTGTAAGGATTATCGAGTACATATTAATTTTTCACTGATCATAAATGGTTATCGGCCTCTTTATTTATGCAGACCAACAGCCAACAGGCCAGAGGACTGCAGAGGTTGTCGATTGTCGTTGTCGCAATATGTATGGATCGGGATATTGGGCATTAAATATGCTCATAATAAATTTATTTGGTCTAGATATTTATCGGTGTTTACGAAGAATTGCATTAGTAGCTATAAATATTTATAAATTTTTGTAATTTACGTTAATTTAATATCTAATTATAAGCTGCGATTGAACAATACCAAAGACAACGAGAAATATATGAAATGATTTCTTCCTTCTTCACTACTTTGAACGAAGAGGACAAAATTATTGTCTTTGGTGATTTCAACCGTCCAAACATCAGATTTATCGTCGATGAGAATGACAACAGACTTCTCCCAGTCAATCTTCTTGACAACATCGACTTTAATCTCATCAGCGCTTTTTATGAAAATGACTTGCAACAGGTTATCCCGACTTTTAACCAAAATGGCAAATGGTTAGATCTAATTTTTACTAATTTTTATGACGAGGTATATGTTAGTCCAACTCCTGACGCCGAGAATCTCTTCTCTAACACTTACCATCATTCCGCCCTCACAATTGAGCTTGTATTTGAAAATCTTTCATTCACTCAATCGTACAATAACGAAATTGTTTACGACTTTTTTAATGCCGACTATGATGGAATCAGTAATTATCTTGATTCTATCGATTGGGCTACCTATCTTTTGAGACAAAATCTTGGTGATACCGTCCGTTCCTTTTACAGAATAATCTTCCAAGCTATTAGTAATTATACCCCCAAAATAAAGAAGCGTAACACACTTACTGAGCCCTGGCTGGACAGAGACTTGAGAAGTTTAAGAAATCGACGAAATAAACTGTATAAGGCTATTAAAAATAACCCCAATAGCAGCGTTGACCTTATTGAGCAATATGATAACTTGGCCAAAGAATTTTGCATAAAATCCCGTGAAGCTTATGAGTCTTATATCAATTTAATGGGAGAGAAAATTATTAACGACCCCAAAAAATTCTTTGACTTTGTTAACACCAAACGAAAAACTAGAGGTTTTCCTTTTTCCATGTCTCGAGATACTACGGTATCTTCTTGTCCACAGGAAATTTGTAATTTATTTGCTGATCACTTCCAAAACAGCTTTTGCGCACAAAAAACTCCGAGCCCCTTAACTCCACCGACCAATTTCAACCCCGAGTCCCTAATTGACGGAATAGTTCTTTCACTTGATGAAATCCTTAGAGCTTTACAGGAGCTGAATGTTAACAAAGGACCCGGCCCTGACTTAATTCCTCCCTCTTTTCTAAAGCAATGTGCTAATCAGCTGTCACTTCCACTGCACGTGATCTTCAATAAATCACTCCAACTGGGTGTCTTTCCATCTCTTTGGAAATACTCGCATATCACACCTATTTATAAGAGCGGTGATAAGAGTTTAGTTGACAACCATCGAGGCATCGCCATTCTTTCAGCAATCCCGAAACTATTCGAAAAATTGGTTTGCGATAAGCTCACTCCTATCATTGACCCACTACTCAATGATCAACAACATGGATTTCGTAAAGGTAGGTCAACTACATCCAACCTTTCCATTTTAGTTTCTGACACCCTCTGTAAAATGGAAAAAGGGTATCAAGTCGATGCGGTCTACACAGACTTTAGCAAGGCTTTTGACAGGGTTGATCACCAAATTTTAATCGATAAATCATGTTATTTTGGTATTTCTGGTCTGCTTCTCAATTGGCTCCGGTCCTACCTTTGTGATCGGACTCAGTCCGTCAAATTCCAAGGCTGTTTATCCAAAAGTATATCTGCATCCTCTGGTGTACCACAGGGCAGTCATTTAGGCCCTCTTCTGTTTAATATCTTCATTTCTGACCTATCACAATTATTAACGGGTATACCTCACCTTTTCTATGCTGATGATTTAAAATTGTACAGCGCCATTAAAACGCACTCTGATTCGGCGCTTCTTCAATCTAAGCTTCAATCTTTAGAATTGTGGTGCACTCAAAACAATCTATGTATATCTTAATGTCTCTAAATGCCAGGTGATTACCTTTTCCCGTAAGACTAGTATTAAAACTAATTCTTACTACCTTAATAATTTCGAGCTAAATAGAGTCGACCACATCAAAGATCTCGGTGTTGTTTTGGACAAAAAAATGTGTTTCAATTTGCATTATGACAGGACTTTATCTATGGCCTGGAAGCAGCTCGGTTTCATTAAAAGACGGGCGAAAGAGTTTAAAAATGTTTGGGTCACTAAATCCTTATACACCGCGCTTGTGCGACCTATACTTGAGTATGCTTGTGTAATATGGAATCCAGTGTATGAGATACATCGTGACAGATTTGAATCCATTCAAAAGCAATTTGTCCTTTTTGCTTTGAGAGACCTTTATAATCCGCGTGACTTTCATAACCTCCCTTCTTATAATAACAGGTTGAATCTTTTGAATTTAATGACTCTTTCATCTAGAAGAACATTGCTTTGTGCCTGTTTTACTTTTGATATTATTAGTGGTACTGTTAATGTTGATCTCCTCTCTAACATAATAACTTTTAATGGTCAACAGAGACGCACTAGGCACACACCTCTCCTTAAGGAGTACCAACACCATACTGTCTATGGCTATAACGAACCCCTAAATAGATGTTGCCGAATTTTCAATTCATATAGTATTCACTATTCTTCAGGCATGTCTAAAACTGTCTTCAAGAATAATCTATCAAAGGCCCTCTTCATCTCCTAGTCTCATTAATCCATCCTTAACCATTTTGCCTCTCACCCAATTTAATTGATTATTGCTAAGTGTTTGTTTATATTTATATTGTATATTCTGCCTTGTTTGGTAAATAAATAAATAAACAGGCTAATACCGGGAAACACTAAACTTTTCATACCCTTCATTTCAAACTCTCTTTGGGCCTGTCTACACGCGAAACAAGAACAAGATGAAAACCGGTTGTTTTTTTTAGAAGAGATTCGTGAGGAGCAATGCGAGAAAAAATTCAATTTTCATATAAAAACCGGTTTTGTTCTCGCGTTTTTGTTCCCGTGTAGTTTCACGCTTTCGGACTAATAGTTCCCTTGGCAACCCAATCACGTAGTTTTCCTGTTTTCATTAACATTTTGCGGCCCGTAACACCCGTTGGTGTTGTGGTTAGTGCAATGCATTTATTGCTATTTAAAGCTATTCACAGCTATTTAAAGCTATTAAAAATTCATCATTGCTATTTGTTCAACAAATTGGAAGCTGTGCATGGATTTAAAAGATATACAAAAATGTTTTCACAACCACATAGTAAATACTATTAAAAATTTGCTATTAAATTATATTTAGAGCTGTTCATTATTGTTCAACATCATTAAAATCTGTTCAATACTATTGAAAATTCGTCATACTATTCATTGCTATTTAAAACTAACCAACGCTACTCATAGCTAGGTATATAAAGAAGCCCACTGCATCATAGGAAAATTCGGATAGATTTCCATTTCGGTGGCCTTTCTTTTTCCAACGGTGTATGACGTATGAACGTTTTAACCCTAATCCTACCACTCGAGTCGGTAGGTATAACAAATAGCTATATCTCAAAAGCTTCTAACGCAATTAATTTAATTGTTCTTCTGTCTGTCTGTCCGTTCGCACGATAATTCTCGACATAATGAAGCTAGCGGTTTGAAATTTTGCTCAGAAGTTTATTATAGGACCAAGGTTTCCCCTAACTCCCATACTAATGATCCCTCCTTGATATTTTACTTCAGCCATGACTTTCGACAGAATATCACAAGCAACCTGAAATTTTGCCCAATGCCGAGTTGTAACTTGAAGGTGTGGTGTAGGTCTAACCATAGGATCCCATTCCTGCCCTACAAGGCAATGACCAGTCATGTTTATTGACAGAATGTTGATATTTGGACAAAGTGGTCGCTTTGACGTGCTTGTACAAAATATTGGAAATGGGTCAGATCGGAGCCATCTATCCCCTACACCCCCTACAAAAACCTCAAATTGCATATTTCAGTTTTCTTGTCATGTCGTAGAAGACTACTAAACAGGACAGAGGAGAATAGGGCCTCGTATAATCTTTGACAACACAATTCCATGGTGCGGAACCCACAACACACTGTCAAAGCACACCTATTATAGATCGCGTTTAGGGGTTTTGCGTTTTGAGGCAGAGCACTGGTGTACTTTTCGACGAACTCCGGGTTAATCTCTTGCGACAGCTACGACACCAATGTCGTCAGCAAAACCTACCACTGTCACTCCTTTAACTTTAACGAAAATAGCATTTTATATGATATTCTTCAAAAGTGGGCGAAGGACAGATCCCTGCGATATCCCGAAGGAATACGTGCCTTGTGTCCCTCGCCTCATCATAACTGAAGATGCGATGTGAGAGGTATCTCCTAATTATCATGGGTAGATAGTCGGGCACATTCATGTTTTGTAGAGTGGCGTGAAGACACACCCAGTTCACATAATTAAATGCGTTTTTAACGACTAGAGGCACAACATGCATTTGTATTTGCATACTCACAGAGCTGTTTGATGCAGTTTTGTTTGCTCCTTATATTTAGGGTTTTTAGGCCCGTATTTATGAACATTCCTTAACTTAAGGAGACTTTTTTTTCTATGAAAAAGTATGGGAATGACATTTAATTTATTGAATTTCGGCATCCTTGACCCAAGGTCTCCTTGACCTGTGGACTTTCGCATAGCGGCGGTGACTCAGGAACAAAGCACAACCCTGGTCAAAGCAGACAAAAAAGTCTCCTTAAGTTAAGGAATGTTCATAAATACGGGCCTTAGAGTTTTAGGGACCTACGGGCTGCTTTATAGGCCTCGAGCAAATCATTGTACACCAGACAGGGTTTCTATGAACGACTTCCAATTTCTCTTCGAGCACCTTCTACGTTGTGAGCTCGTTGAGATCGTCGCAATGCTCTTTAACTAGATGGATTCAGTCCTAACACGCACAGGCCCGTTACCATTGCCATATTTCCCGAATCTCTACCGCAGCTCTTCATTTGGAACAATAGTTCCCCATTTCTTGTTCGACGAATTTGAGACACGTTATCGCCAATTTCTTTCAGCCGTGTTTCAGACTTCACTCTCTTTAGGATGTCGCGTCGGGTCACGTCTATAGTCTCTAAAATATGGAAATATTGTCTAATGGTAGTCAGGGGGCTAATGTAGGTGAATACGAACTTGTTATCGTAAAAGTTCGCTTACGAATTTAAAGGTTTGTGTCCGTAGAGACGACTCATGGGATGATCGCTCAGCGATCGTATTTTAACATCCAATTCCGAGCCCTATTTACATATTTTTTGAATGTGGCGACATTCCTTGTATCAACTATGGCATAAAGGAACATATCGGTATAGAAAATACACGCATTAAATGCTAAGAACCGATAGTTTAAGTGCGATCGCTGAGCGATCATCCCATGAGTCGTCTCTACGCACACAAACCTTAAGACTTGCATAATTAATTTGAAATAAGTTTTAGAACCATCCCATCAGCAATGAAGGAATTAGGTGCAATTTTTGTAACGGGATCAATACAAAAACCACCATATAAGCAGCATATTGATTTTACCTAAAATAACATAATTATATAATATAACATCCTGAACATAACACAGAAACCTATATCCTTACTCGCTTACTAATTTCATGGTTTATTATTATAAGTAGCTATCACATTTATTTTATTTACTAAATGCAAAGTAAAATAAGCTATATGTCGCTAACCCTCCCGGTTAATACAAAAACACACATATAAATTACAAATACAAATTTGAATTTTCTTTTAAAAGCCAAGTGATCTCCAAAAAGAAATGATTCAACCAAAATTTATTTCATATTTATGCATTTTGAAATTTTATTATTGACACTGATTGCAAACATGAAAATCGATTTCATCATACATACTATCTACTCATTTTGTTTTTTTTTGTATAACTACGAAATGAATCTGTTTCATTCCATCAACTTATTTCTATCTCTCCACAAAGAACAAGCTACCAAACAAGACAAGATGCAATATCCAGAAAATCCATGTTTCAGAAAAGACCTGGTTTTACAAAATCTTATATGCAAACGTTACTTGCTTTTCGGTCATAAACTGCCGTTTTGTCCCGCCCAACCAAGCAACCAGTTGTTATGATTCGATTCTCCTTTAAAAATTCTTTTAATCGAAAACTGTTTTTTCCATTAACATATTTATGCTTTTAATTTTCGCCCATTTATTTCGTTTTTAATTAATTAAGTCAATTTATCTTTTTGGCCTTTTTTTCCTAAGAAAAAAATCTTTAAGTTTGCGGGCTCTTTTGTTGGACTCTTTATCGGTTGCGTCGTTCGAACGAGCGCGTTTTTGTCAATGGAAACATTTTTCAATGTATTCAGCAACGAAAAAAAAATGAAGATCAAGTCAGTCACGATTTTAACATTATCGTGAACTTATGCGTACACTTTTTTTTTCTTCCGGACGGAATGAAAAATATGTAAGGCTTAAAGTATCTGCTTATCAGTAACCAAATAGTGTTTACGATTTAATCCAATTACGAAATTAATCGTTCGGAAAAAAGAATAATAAGCCACGGGCTGTCATCGCGGGGTGCGCGCCTCGCACATCGACGACGAGAATCGGAAGAGATATGATTTTTCCTTTGCAAAAGTGTTTGCGCGATGGGCGCGATGGTATGGAAAAGACGTTAAAGCACAAAGGACCTTAACAATGACATCACCATAATCATCATCATCAGTTTTTCGCCTGTGTCGTTCGTCTTCCTCTTTACATTCTTTTACACTTTAATGCATGCTTTCGCCACCATCTCGGCTGATGGCCACCATTTATCCTCCTGAGCCCTCGCGGTTCATTTCCTCACAATTATTTTTATCATATCGTCGTCATGCTTATAAGTACATTGTCGTTTGCGTGTATATTTTTTACGTTTTTTTGTTGTTACTTTGAAACTTTATGAAGAAAAAAACTAATTTTTCATTGTAAGGCGGTGAATGGATGCAGGAAGTTATGGGCACTATGGCTACGACGACGATGCCTCTTGACTATAGTAGGCTCCTTATACGTTTAAAGTGACAATGGGTTCAGAAATTGGACATGAATGGTCCGTTGAGATGATATAGAAGTGAAGTGGAATGAATGATGCTAATGATTGTGATTAGCCACAGTGTTGTTGAAGAAAATCGACGACGACTTAGTTTTAGTCCCAATGAATAATTGGTCAGTTTCCGGAAAGAAAGTTACAATGTGGTTTGAGACATAAACAACGATAACCTAAATTAGTGACAATTCTTACAATTCAAGTTGTTGATAATCGCGGATGACATTATGTAAATTTCAGTATTGGTATATCTTTTGAATACCTTTCCTATGTATTGCCTTTTCAATTTTGGAATTGGAAAAAATATTCTGTATTAAATTGTATTATGTACTTTGAAAAAAAAAAAAAAAACGATAGTGTGACTTTTTTTTTGGGATCAGTAAAGGAAGAAACAAAATTATCCATATGGTCCCAGAAGGACACATAACCGAAGAATTAATTTGCACCGCTGGTCAGTGGTGTGTTTGGGTTCCTGTTTATTGCAAGTTTGGGAGGATGAGGGCTACATGGTAGATCAGAAATACATTCCAACAGGAAGTTGTTGCAAGTGTAGCGATTTAACCGATTTTTCTCTTGAATCGAAATATTAAAGTTCTTGTCCGTTTTAATCAAGGGTAGCTCTACTTCGATTTACATCAAAGAACCGGGTGCCGTAAGAACATTTTTATAAAGACTACAACAGTGGGACTCGAACCCCCGTTCTGGCAGTTCAGAGTTAGAGTGTCTGCTTTACCCATTGAACTATCGAATGCCACCTGAGTTCTCAAGAAAGCTCGTTTTAGAGTAGTTTTAGCCATCCTGGTAGTCATGTACATGGAGACTGATACCAGTTCCTTCGGAAAAAAATCACAACAGTTGAGCAAAAATACAGGATTCTGATTGCTGCCATCAAGAAAATTAAACTTCATTTGCATTCGTCTCAAAACGTTTGTGGTTATTATGTGGAGGAAAAAAACGATACTCATCCTGGACATGAACTTGCCTTTTTAATAGACAAGTACGTCCGTACGCGATTGGGATAATTTTAAAGTGTACACTGCGACAAAGTTATTCGAACAACTTTCTACAAAATATGCGTATGATGCCGAACAAAATAGGAACGTTAATGCCAAAACAGAGACATGTTTTAATCCAGCAGGACGTATTCCAGTGGTTCGACCAAACCTTCCCACAAGAGAGCAAAGCCACCCAGCTCTCAATTGCGCGAACCGCGAACATATTCAATAGACAACTAAACTCGGACGGACACAAGTGCTAAGTTCGAAGGAGGATTCGCAGCCAAACATTTTACGCCATACCACTAAAAAAAGTAGTCAATGCTAAGAATTCCAAGGCTCTTGGAAAATACGGCAGCAGTTCGATTACCATGTTTACCTAAACAGAGATTATTGAATATCGAATGGCTGCCTTTCATTTGTCTGTATCCACCATGCTGAACAAATGGTAAATTTCTGAAATCCATATGACGTATTGTTTCTTGCCTGAAGCCCACACACCGCGAACCTTGGCAAATTATATCGTTCCATAGCGATTGATTTATTATTTATTTGGCGAAGCTTATCCATGTTGCAACTGTAGAACATGCTAACATGCCCACAAACTTGGCTTCCTGGTACAACTTAGTGGTAGAATCTGTAGAATATTTTAGATAAAATCGTTTCCTGCTCAAGAGCTTTAATGGAAAAATCTTTCAGTGAGTTTTGGGGCGAATAATATCCCAAATTTGTGATTTTCAAATTAGTGGCGTTACAGGACGAGGTACTTTTCCCCACTCTGCCCATCACCTATAGGTATATAGCCGGGGGCAGGTAATCTGGAAGCGATTGAATTAATTTCGCATGCCGACATGCACCGTAAATTGCTGCAGTTAGGGTGTACTTTAGGAAGTACAAGTAAATCTAAATTTGGTGAGGCAGGACCGACACTTGCTTATAAACGTACTTAGAGTACGCCCAAGGTTAAATAGAATGCACTGAGGGAAGCTTGACCAAATGAAAGCTTGATACACGTTGCATACCGGGTCAAGTCGTCGTTTGTAGTTTTTCTATTAACGCTTGTGATACTGTTCTTTTCTAGAGTTGATACTCACTCACACTTCTTTGAATTCCCTAGCGATATGCAGCTCGCTGCGGATGAATTAAATCACCTCCGCCTACCAAGAGAGGTCCTGCGTTCTAAATTACAGGTTTACCCGTAACCAGTGGCGGCTCGCCCAAATGTGCACATGTGCTTGTGCACGTGCCCCCCAGATAAAACAACCATAATGATCAGTTGCTTCGTAAAACAAAACTTCACAAGCGCACGCGAAATACATACTCTGGGTGTTAAACGTACATATAACATATAACATAAGCCATAGAGTCATATGCAACTAGTGCACTCGCTCCAAAATCAGATATGTGAAGGGTTCCCGGGGCAAGAGAATAGTTCAAAATTTACACTGGAGTTTGTGCACGGGTAGGCTGTGCACATGCACACCACTTGGTGATGAACTGAATTGATGATGAAGAATTTGGGGTGAGAATTTTCGCTGGAACATAAGAATGAGTACAGATTTTTCGATTCACTTTCGAAATTTTGTTTTCTTGTCTGTTATACAAAAATTGCCTAGTGATTCTGTTTAGTTAAAAAAATATATAGATCTTTGTTTGCTGGTAAAAATAAGATGCAAAAAACAAGATGTAAAGATGGAATTGTTTTTTTTTCGCAAAACATTGAAGGCGAGCGCACTAATTAAATATCATAGATTAAAACCGGGAACAAGGATTTAACTAAGATTCCACCAACGGCTTAATTTATGAGGGGTAGTGAGATTGAGATTGAATTTGGCATTTTATTACGTATCAAGATTTAAATGGCTATTGTAAATCGTTCAAAGGTTTTTTAAGGCCTGATAGAAATCCACATAATCAAAAGTTGAATTTTCACTGGGTGTTATTTTTTTAGAGTGAGGATTTGAATTTATTCTGTCTAATTGTTAATGGGTGAAGCCTTCTTTCGGTTAATGGGTGGAGGGTTTTTTTTTGCATTGTTTCCGATTTTTTCGAGGCAATAGTTCGGCCGATAGGATCTTCATTTTTAGCATGGTTAGAATTTCAACATCTGTTGAGTTCACAGTCCCTTCGCTCGACGAGATTCGATAAGGTCAGGCATTATAGCCATAAAGCTTCCAATATAATCTATTCTAAAGCCTAATTATTACAGCACGTATAAAATCGTTATGTTGCACTTTAGAATACCAGCAATTTTTTTAGAGACGAGAACAGGGATGATTCCCCCTATGCCGCATTCTATTCTCTGGCGGTTGTAGCCCTGAAACATCATACGTTACGCCACAGCGAAAATGATTTTTAGGGTTTTTTAGAATTTTTTTTTTCAAAAAACCCTTATGAAATCGATTTTGTCCGTCCGTCCGTCCGTCCGTCCGTCCGTCTGTTCACTAAATAACTCGCGAACGGCTCAACCGATTGTCATGAAATTTTGTAGGAATGTGTAGAATGGTTACAGTCTTTGGCACAAATACCCTAGAAGTTGGTAGGAAGAAGATAACAGGGTGTCGACTTTTTTAGTTTTTTTCGGAGATTGACGTATGGGTATCTAAATCAAAGATCTAAACGAGTACATCTCATATCAGTTTCGAGTAACGGTAAAGAAGTTATTGGCGTTTAAAGTCAAACTTCCCTTTCGACCTCCGTTTTTCTAAACCGTTATAGAGATCGATATGAAACTTTGCACAAAGATTGGTCAGTATGGCCTTATATACGTTAAATATTAAGACTGTTGACATTTGGTAAGGAAACGTAAATAAAAGTAAATTTGTAAAATTTCAATTTGTTCGTGTGTAGCCCCTCTTAGGTTTTCAAATATGAAAATTCTGCTAAGGGTTTTTAGAAAATTACATAGGGAATATGTCTGTATGTATCCAAACCGGAAATATAGCCAAGTAAGTATTTAGTATGGGCTTTTCACAATGCAAGGGAAGCCTCTTAAGCAATTCTTCAATGCATATCTTTAAACTTGATGAAACAATGAACATGAAATTTGGTGGAAATGCATAGAATGGTAATAGTGTTTGCCACAAATATTTTTGAAGTTTGTAGGAACAAGTTAACTGCAAAAGTATACTTGTTCAATACTCATAGGAAAGCTTGCGTGGGCTCTTATGTCAGGGGACACAATGGAATCATTTCATATAAGTTGCTTTTCCTTGACTAGAAAAAACAGTAACAGTAGATTTACAGGTAATAATTCAGTTCATATATAAAGCCAAGCCATCCTTACGATTGCCTGAATTTCTTTTTGCTCAAAGGTCATTAGAAATCTTATATCGAAAAATGCCTGTAGATTTGCCTTGGAGTACTTTTATACAAACTGGGTTAATAGTTAATCTATTTTTGGATTGGTCTAATTAATTTACAGGAAGCATTTCAATAATGTTGGGCACAATTCTTATTTATTGCTTATAAAACATATGTACAAAAAATATTCACTACGCATTAAAATTCTAAAAAACCCTCGTATTGCGGGCGCAGCCCTCTGTACGCCGGTATTTTTTTTTACATATTTTTGAAGAATTGGTTGCTATGTGAATAGTGAACCCCCAGTTTCGAAGGTCACGAGCCGCCACTGCCCGTAAGGTCGCCTGATAACACGATGAACACCATAGAAAACGGACCCAGTTCAGAAGAGAATATTCAACTCAGCAAAGCGGTCATTAGGAGACGTACAGGCGCACTCTAACGGAATATAATGCACTGATAAGATAATTTAAAAGGGAGTGCTGGACGAAACAGTGCGTGTATCGTCTCATACTCGTATCAGTGATCGAAGACATATCCCCATCCCCATCGTTCAAAAGGTTCCTGGCCTACCGATCTGCTTGGTAGCAGGCAGGAAGATTGCCCCTCACATCCTGAAACGGGTGGAATGGGTAACTTTCAGCCTGTAATTGATCCAAGAAGCATTATTTCGTTTACGGATGGCTCTATAAGACCAATCACCGTGCTGGAGTCTTTGGACGTAATACCAGGGTATCGGTCACAATGGGAATATGGCTAGGTAGCGTTTTCCAAGCCCAGATTCACCCCATTAGAATCTGCGTCAGGGAGATCCTGTGTCGTTTCGTTGTCCCTATATTGCCGTCTGGACTGACAGTCACGCTGAAATCAAGGCGCTGTCTCCGCGTAAGTTTTAATCAAAATTGATGAGCGAGTACTTTGAAATTCTCACATACCGCTTTATCAATCTACATGGTGTTAAGAGAAATGAAAATGCAGACGAACTAGGAAGAGGTTCACAATCTCAACTCACTGGTCCTGGGTCTTTCTGTTGACTAAGGTGGGGAGCTACAAGATGTGACATTGGTAGCTGGTCCTAGTGTCTCAAGTTGAGCTACTGGACGGACTTCACCCTAGTTTACGACTTGGCAAAAAGCTAGTCTGCCCTTTCAGTTATTCCAATACTGAGTATCTGCCCAGGACAGAGTTAATACTACATGCCGGCTTTCTGTCTGAGGATTTTGCAGTCTGCTGCCACTTTATTAAAATTGATCTATCAAGGGAGACCGTGTGTTGCTTATGCTTGGAGGAAGACGAATTCATTTTCTATGTGAATGCCCGGCGACTTCATAGTTTTTTTTTCTTATTATGAAAAAAAACTAAAAAAACCCTCTCAGTAGTCTGGCTGGTCTAGCGGTTAGTGCGCGCACCTTCGGTGCACAGGGTCATGAGTTCGAATATCACCGTGGATCATGGTGTTTTTCGAACTCACGAGCTTGTGACGGACTATGATCTCACTCAGATGTTAAACGAGTACCCACTTATGGGGATAAATAACACTGCTGAGTGTGATGCTGATCTCATTACCTCAACAAAAAGCAGATAAGATCTTGGAAATAGGATGTCACTAACACATCCTGCGGCCTTAGTCCAATGCTGGATTGTCGCGCCTGTTATTTATTTTTTTTTATAAAAAAAACCCTCTCAACCTATCTTTTGGATCCCCTATATCAACGAATATGATAATCCTAACAATTCCGCAACGATTATACAATTTTCGCTGATCAAAATAATATCAAAGTATCCTCGTCTCACTCTACACTGCCCCGTGAAAGGATCTGAAAGCTTACACTTGTGCAAAACGTGACATTGGGCTCCCTGATAAAATTCCTTGATGATGGAAATTATTTTATATGGTATGTCCCTCCTACGAAGAGCTCTCAAAATAGACTCCCGATCAACACTTTCGAACGCCTTCTCGAAATCAAGAAACATGAGGTGTAATGGGGATCTCCACTCACCAGCCTGTTCATTACTTAAAGTGCGACCAACTTCCCGTTCAAAATAATTTTAGCCGTCCACTTTTTCGGAATTTTAATAATCACGCTCTTTTCCAATCGCCTGGAAGAGTTTCGGTATCCCATCACTCTTTGGTGAGGGGAAGTGGGATATCCGCTGGAGTATTTGAATTCGCTTTAAATAATTCAACCGGAATTCCATCTTTCCCTGATGCCTTACCGGCGTCCATAGATTCGATAACCCGCTTTAATTTCGTCTTAGATGGGGGTCTGGAATTCATATTGGCTACTGGAAGGTACACTTGCAGGTCCAAAGCAGTTGTTTAGGACCTTAAAAAGTATTCTTTCCATTTCTGAAGCTACTTTTCGTCGGTAACAAGCAGCAACCCTTTTCTATCAGGATGGTCTGTAGTAAACGATTTGCCAATAAGTCGCTTAATTAGCTTGAGTAGGGTACTGGTGTCACGACGGTAAGTCACATCATCCCTCGTTAAAGCGTTAATATAAGTACGCTTGTCACGCCTCACACATTTGAAAAACTATATGAAAACAAATATGACGTGACGCATCGGAAAATAATTACCCAGGTAATTTCCAGCGAAAAAGGTGTAAATGACATATCGTGAAATCTGAACTCTTTAGCAACAATAGGCATTTAAAGATTTTTTAAAATTTCCTTAGAATTTTAAGATCGTAATAACCCTAAAACTACACTAGCTGCAATACTAAACAAGACTCGTCAAGGCCAACAAATTTCTAAAAAATAAAATTAACTGTTTTAAAAATGAAAAAGGTTTAGTTTTTACAAAGATAAGTCAAATTTTTATTATGTGAGTCTAAAATTATTTTTTTTCATCTCGATTTTCTTGCAACTTCCTCCAAGGGCGGTTTTCACAATATGCGAACGATATCTTTATTACATCATTTGATTGTATTATTTTGTTTGTTTTAAAAGGTGGAAACTAGGGTATACGACTGGGGTTAATTTGTGCGCATGGGTGACCGGAACCCAGGGTGACCGGAAACTGGCTCATAAACGCACCAAATTCCTCCCGATTTCCAGCAAAAAAGTTGTATGAATTCTTTACTGCCACAGGCATTTGAAAGTTTTGGAAAAATTATTTTTTTGGTACGGCATAAACCTCAATATCTCCAAAATTTCACTAGCTAAAATATTGCAACAAGATGATTATTAGAGCCAAAAAATTTACCTAAAAATAAAACTAACCACACTAAAATCGAATAAGAGGTTTGGTTTTCCCAGAACTTTAAAGTCAAAAAAAGAAGAAAGAAACACTTGTTTCTGCTACAATTATTTTTTTTTATTTTTGTATATGTACATTTCGGGGGCAACTCGCTCCCTTCTTCAGTGCATATGCACTGAATTGTAGCAGGAACAAGTGTTTCTTTCTTCTTTTTATACCCTTCGCTCATAGAGTGAAAGGGTATATTAACTTTGTTATGAAGTTTGAACCGCATTGAAGGAAGCATCTCCGACCATATAAAAAGTATACATACACATATGACCAAAAAAATAAGTACACCCATTCGATTTTTTCTTATCACCCTGTAGCCAAGTAGTTATTTGAGTAAATAAAATCATATGTTGATATTTAAATATTTAATTCGTAAGGAATCAAATAAAATATAAATAAGCCAATTGAAATAAATAACAGCTTTAATTTACCTCAAAAGAGTACGAGGCGACTAAAAAAGGTTGGACAAAATTATAAGTACATTTCAGTTAATTTGATTAAAACTGGTTTTAATTAAAATAGTTTGTTCTGATTCGATAAGAATTAGATTTCTTTTATTATTTAAAACTAAATTGTCCATTATTAAAATAAAAAGGAGGTTTTCGTTGGCTATCTGGAGATGATTCTTCCGGCATGTTCCAAAACATACCATATATTCAGTTACTATCAGGAAATTCCGTAATTGGTCCGTTTTGTGACAAACTTTGTTTCTAATTCGTTGATTCAACTCTCCCTAAACATTACGGATTCAATTTAACTCTAGTAACTACGTGAAAAGCCACTCGATTTAGTTGAAGCGGATCCTTGACAAGCTTGTGAGGTATGGTTAGGGTTAATATTCTGCTTAAATCCCCATTTAAAGTGTATGGGTTCATCAGTAGAATATTGAAGGACTCTCAACAAACATTTCTTATACGGAAAATGTCTCATAGTAACGGATTTTAGATATATTTGGACGAAACCAAACTATGAAACAAAATCATAGACCATGTTTTTTTTTCGCCTCCATGGGAAATAGCCAATTGATGTAGCGCGTATCACATTTTTTTTCCTGAATGAAGAATATTATGGTAAGACCCTTTTCAAATCAAATTTATTACGATTTCATAAGTAAAACAGAACATTCTTCGAGTTTTCATTGTTCGGCCTGGAACAAGAAGAACTATACCTCCAAATTTTTCTTGTACCGTCAAAACTTTTTGACGTCGCCAGGGAAAGTTCAAAACTTTTTACCAAAACTGCTTTACTTCTTGTATTCTTCGATTCACTTTCCAAGGGGATTCCAATTTTTCAATATTTCGCGAGAAAATCATTAATCATGCCAAGGGAACTTTTTCGCCATAGTGATAATGAGATCGACAGTTATCCTTAAGACCTTATATGGAGTTAACCGCATTTTAGACTGTTTCTAATTTGGTTTTTAATGAATTACACAGCGAATACAATGTTTAGCTGGATTATTCCATTATTGAGCGAATAATTTTTCCGCCATTTCGAAGTTTGGAACTTTCACGTCTTTTTTCCTTCCTACCATGCGTTCTTCGTAAGTAAATATTTTTTATTGTTTTTAATTTAATGCTTGTTGTATGCACAAATGAATAAAAAAACATATCCTGACGGAAAATACCAAGTTATTTTCAAATTGTTATAATGGCTATCTATTTCGAGTATCACACTTATAAAAATGCTATGAAAATTTGGCATAAAAAGATACATGAGGGGTGTACTTATTTTTTTGTCCATATGTGTATATGATCAGCATGACTTGGGGAGTCGATTGGGCGACGTCTGTTCGTCTGTCCGTCCGTCCGTCTGTCCGTCTGTTGCGACGCGTTTTACTCGGCCAATTTACAAGGAATGAGGCTGAAATTTTGCACTTTTTGTTGCAGGCAGTTTGAATGTTTGAATCGGTAAAATCGGACGATAGGGTCATGGGGCTGCCATACAAAACCCAACCTCCATTTTGGTTTTTCTAAGAAACATTTTGTACACCAATTTCACAAAACATTGAATTAATGTGTCTTTATCAAAGCAACAAAAAAGGTCAAAACAAATGGAATCGTACTATCGGTCCATGCTCCCGCATCCCCCAATAAAATTTTTCTGAGTAAATATTTTTATTTGTCCACTTATTCCACCCAAACCACACACAAATATTGTTTTGTCGATGCAACGGATATTTTGTGAAGACGGAAGGAAAAGAATGTGGGGGGGATTACATACAAGTCGTATAGGTACGCTAGAAAAAACTTTTAACCTTAAATTAAATTAGCCTCGGTCTCGATTCAATTAAATGAAAAAAAAAAAAAAAAGTTCTGTCCGGTAATCATAGACTTGTTAGCTTTCGTATAAAGTTGTGAAAGTGTGTGAATTTTAAATAAAATGTGTTTTTATAGGGTTTATCCGGGATCCGTTGCGTTGGGCCTCTAGAAATAAAATTGGTCTGAAATCAGAGGAAATTTTATGTAGTTTAATTTAATTTAATTTATTGATTCTCAATTATTTACAATACATCAATATTTCATTATTTCAAATTCATTTTTAAAATATAATAGAAACTAGTACCATGTCAAAAAATTAATATTTTGTATGAGACATGGCTTGATTTTATTCATATTAGATTGCAAAATTCACTTTTTCTTAAATTCGGAAAAAATTCAAAATCTCAACATGTAAGTACAGCAATAAATGAAATTTAATTTAGTCAATGAGTAATAGTAATTAATAAAATCTTCTTTTCAAATAATAGTACTTTTTTAATCTATTGTTAAAACTTATTTTGTTCGGTGCGTTGGTGACTTCGTGCGGTAGCCCGTTATACAATCGTAGTCCACTGATTGCAGTTGTATTCATTCTTCTATTCGTCCTTGGTGTCTTGAAAGTATATTTATCCTTATTCCTAGTATTGTAGTCATGTTTGTCCATGTTTCTTATAAGGTCACATTCTATGTTGATGTCTTTGCTTTTTATTTTATGTATTATTTTAATTTTTTCCATTTCCAGTAATTCATTTATATCAAATTTATTCGTCAACTTATAAACTTCTTTCGTAGGCGTCATTCGATAATAGCCAAATAATATTTTAATAGATCGAGTTAGTAACTTGCCAACATCGTCCAAAAGTCCCTTTGTGCATTTTCCCCAGGTCGTCATATTATACTTGATTTTTGATAAAATGTATGCATTGTATATGAGATTGGCAATTTTTGCATCTATGTGCCCGTGTTGTTTTACAGCGAGTATTAAGCCATAAGTTTTTTGTTTTGGTGATTGTATATGTAGGTCCCATTTAAGTTCGTCGTCAATAATTAACCCTAAATATTTCGTAGACTGAATTCGCTTAGTAATACATCGATTAATTGTAACGTTAATATTATAGTCATTGCTTTTACTGGAATTCTTGAAAATCATATATATAGTTTTATCCAAATTCATAATCAACCCTCTTTCTGTCGTCCAATCATAATATTTCTTCCAGTCAGTGTTCATTTTGGCTTCTAATTCAGCTTCAGTTTTTGCTAGTGTCATCATCAGCATATATTATGTATTTTCCTTGTAGATTAAAAATAATAAAATATATAGCTTAGGTCCAAGTATCGATCCCTGTGGTATTCCTATATTCATAATATCTTCGTCACTTGTCTTCTCATTTCATCTCGTCTGAATCACTCTTTTGTATAAGTACGTCTGTATCAGCTTATTTGAAAGTCGTCTTAATCCTAATTCTTCTAGAGTCTCAAGCAATACTTCGTGATTTACTGTGTCAAATGCTTTTTTAAGGTCAATGAAAACTGCAGCAACAATCGAGCCTTGGTCCATTGATTCGGTAATCTCGTCCATTATTTTGTGAATTGCTGAGTCTGTACTCCCTTTATTAATAAAGCCATGCTGCTGTTTGTCAAAACTAATCGTGTCCGTAATAAATTTCGTTATTCTGTTATCAATAACCTTTTCATACACCTTGCTTATAGAACTAAGAATAGATATTGGTATGTAGTTGTTGACTTCGTCTTTTGGTCCTGGTTTAAATAATGGTATTACGATTCCTCTTTTTAGGCAGTCAGGGAAAATTCCAGATGTAAGCATTTTATTAATGTATCTCGCAAGTACGTCCTTAATTTCGTTCGATATTGTTTGAAGGTCCTTGACCGTTATTCCATCATATCCAGCTGCAGCATTTTTGTTCAGTGAATGTATAATACTAACTACCTCTTCGGGGGTCGTCGGGTTGATGAACATGGTCTTACTATTACGATGGTTAGTTACGATTCGTGTAGTTCTTGTAATATTTTTTGTCAGTTGATTTGCAATATTGGCGAAGTGTTTGTTAAGAAAATTTACAGTATCGTCGACTCTCACTCCGTTTGACTTTAGGTTTATCGTTGTTTCTTTATCCGTGGCAGATTTGTCAGTAATGGTTTCTCTTAGTTGTTTCCACAACCTCTTCGCATTATTTCCAGCATGCTCAATCCCTGCATTAAAACGCCTCTTTTTAGCTTCTGAGACCAGTAGAATTACGTCTTTCTTTTTTGTCAAGTATTCATTTCTTTTTAACGCGTCATTAGGGTTATCTCGCATTCTTTTATAGAGAATTCGTCGTTTTTTCATTTCCATAATTATTTCGTCTGTAATCCATGAGTTGTGTCTTGTTCTAATTGTTTTCAAATTGATATTGTTAGCTTTGCTAGTCTGTATAATTTCAATGAGCTTCTCCACGTCTGCGTCCGGGTTCGATATTAGAATTCTTTTTAGGTCTCCTTTAAATTTGTTTGGATTCAATTTTTTTATTATCATATTAGTCATTTTTGTTTTAGGTTTTTCTGTTATGTTAGCGTTTATGTATAATATTTTATGATCAGATATATCTGTATCCGTTGTTATAATTTTGTAATTATGCTGATTCAGTCTTAGAGATATTTTCGTACAATCAACACTTTTTGAAATATTAGCAAAAAAATAAAAAAATTTCGAAAATATGAAGGTTTTTGGGGAACCTCTCAACTAGCACTGGTCTTTCGGGGTCGTGATTTTGGGTATTAACTACCCTAACATATGTCAATAGCATATCCAAAATGCAGCAATGATGCATTTTTTCCCGATGTCAGTATTCAAATTTACTCTACTATAATTTACTATACTAAAATCTTCTACGAGTGTAGATTATGCCGTCATATTGTTCGATCGCCGCACTTTTTGCTTGCTGGAAATTCGTATAGTGAAACTAATTTTGAAACTTATCCATTGATAGCCAATTTCTTTATTAATTAGAAACAACGCAATTTTCTCACAGAAAAAGCTACATCTCAAACAGTTTAATATATAAGACAAAATAAAATCATTAAATGACTAAATACCCAACCAATTTCTACTCAATCGAACTTTAACCGAAGACTCCACCTATGGTTTCGTTGACTTTATAAACAAAAGAACACTCCCAGCACGATAGCTTATTAGTGCAATAGTCTCATCAAGCTTTTTAAGAAATCATTTCTGACATATCTCTCAAGACCATAAAGAGTATTTAACAATGAGGAGTTCCCAAAAACTTATTGTATCTAATTCGAAAGTATCTGGTGAATTTCAAAAATTTCCACGGTAAAACTCTCGAAGCCTGTCGAAGAACAATTTAGAAATTCAAATCAGAAAAACCGTCAGAAGTTTTAATCGGCCCCTGTCAGACACAGTACCGGTCATCAGTTATCCGTAGATAATATTTCATCAAGTCGTCGACTTCCCAAAAAATAGGTGGGTTCACGGACCAATTATGGTTCAGCTCTACTATACCATTTCAGGGTGGTGGAATCTGAACCTATCAAAGTACGAGAAAAAAAAAATACGTTTTCATCGCTTTACGACTTGTATAGTTATGTATTTATACTCGTTCTCATAGGCAATCAATCAACTAAACATTTCGGAACCCGGTTTATTATTTGAAACTAGACAGGGACAGGTCAGCGTAGCGCAAGAAATAAAAATTGAATTATTTGCCCATATATTTTTCAGTAGTTTTTGCCGGCCTCTTTGAACACAAGAAACCAACCGTTCGCCATCATCGTCTATATGACTGTGGCGCGGTGCGGCGCAGCTTTCTATTGGAGCAATTAGGAACCGCTGCTCCGATGCGAAACCTCATTAATTTCGTCCAGAATTAGAAATAAAGTACGCTAATGATAGATGAATTAAAATAACATATCACTTTGAATGTCTCCTCATTTGCATTAATTACGAAATAGTTAGAATTCAATTTAGCGTTAAGTTTTCCAAACGATTGTCTTTTTTGTGTTCTGGTATATGCACGGGCCGGGTCCTTTCACTCGCTCCCAAAAAGAAATGTTCGGAACTGCGGCTGCTGATTATCTACGAACAGGCGGCAAATGCCGCCACCATCACTATCGGCATCAAACGCGCGTAGGGGTCATTTTGCGTCTTTCTTATCCGTCAAAGATCAAGGTGCGCGTCAAAGAATGGTCACAAATTGAGGAAGCCAATTAAACAATGAATTCGGGGGAAAATGGGAAAATCTAATGATATACAGGTACGGATACAAGGCAAAAGTTTTCGAGAGGTTGTGTGTATACTATATACATACCTTTGTAGGTCACATATGAATTGTTTGTCTTCAGATCCTCGGCGGTTATCTCAACCCCTCCCGGGAAGTATTTAATAGTCTTAACAGCTGTGTGTGTGCGTATATCCAGACCCTCCGTCAATGCGATCGGCACGCATGAATATCCGTTTCGGACTGTAAGCATACAAAAAAAAAAGGTTATTGTAAATGGACAAATGATTAACTTAGTAAGAGAGTGTATAATAATTAACATTTGTGTAAGACAGATAGGCCTGTTTGATAGTGGCTCATACGAAAGAAATTAAAATTCATTACATTCTTTTCACGCCTGCCTCATTTGCGTTTTTTTCCGTGTAGGCGGGATCAAAAATTCAATTTTCAACCAACCAAACAATGGAGTTGGTACTTAACGTGAAGATGTATGCGGGTGTTTATGAGTTCAAAGTTTGCACGACAAGAACACCTGGGAAAGAACCTCCGAGATAGGTTCAGTAAACATTCAGCCATCATTTGGATAGTGGGTTTTAACGAGGAGGAGCGACTTTCCAGCTCATGGAACACAATATAAGTTTCCGGTTTTGCGAATTTCAATGAAGATATTATAATGCAAAAGTGGTGACTGGGTGGTTCCAACAATTAACCATTAAAAATAAATTATTCAAACAAACAATTTTCATTCCCTCAAACTCACCTACGTACGAAACAAAAATCAGAACGATGTATTTTTCACACAAAACAAAATTATATAGTATGGGGTGTTGACGAATTTGATATGAAAACAAAACTTATACCTATATTATCCGAATATGCGAAATATTATTGCGATACGCAAAAGAAACAACATAGAAAAAGGAAAGATTCTAAAAGGATATAAACTTTGAGCAAATGATATACTATTGCTATTATACTAGATGGTCTAATGAACTCATAGCCGTGTTATTATCTGAACACTGTATAGATATGCACATCTATGAACTTATTGTGTAACCACCAAAGACACATCATCTTCGTCAATAATAATTACCAACACGCCCACAAATCTTCGCATCATTGACAGAACACAGATTTATAGTGGAAGCTGGAAGGGAAACATAATTATATCTTGGTAAAATGTAATAATTTGAGTGATGAGGTATGTTGTATACTTAATACTACCTTTTCAACTTTCAGCTAATTAAAAAACTATCCAATTAGTACAGATGGAACATGACTTCCACACATCAAAATAAAAGTCAATCAGAATTAATTACACCAGGCAAAACAAGGAATGTTTTCATATAAATGAAAATGGGAATCTATTAAACTTAATTAAAGCTTGTAACAGTATGTCCACGAGTATGTGGAGAGAAAAGGCCTCGTTAGTATATTCTATGTTTTTCCCTGAAATTTCAGTTCTGTGTGTATCATTTATAATTTCATATTTCTGATTTAATAGCATTGCTTAGGACAATCTTGTTTTTTTTTTTAAACCAATTTTTTTAAACCATATTTATTTAGAACCATCGACGATCGTGTTTTTGCCATGCATAAAGTGTGTTGCAAAATAATTCACATTAGCACTTAGGAAACATCAGCATCAGCAACAAAGACGCCATGGCCCATGGGGCTCTGAAAAGAACGCGATCAAAGGGGTCGGAGAGGAGGTTGTGTCCGATAAAGTTCGGCGAGAACGAAACACGTGGTTTGACGAATTAGTGCCCGTCGATTGGTTAGTCGTATAGACAAGACGCACACCGTGTCTTGTTGTTCATGGTGTGCGTCTTGTCTATACGATAAGACTAATCAGCCGACGGGCACTAGAAAAGATGTACGAGTTATCGGCACATCTAGTGCTTCTGAGGCCTGACACTGACTGCTTTAACTGGATGGTACCTTAAATCAGGGGAGTAAGCAGAAAAAATCTTCGGGAGGGGTTTAAAAAAAAGTTGACGTGTCGGTCCAGAAGTCCAGCGCGAATGAATATTCTATAGCTGCTAGAACCGACCGATTCACTGTAATTGACCAAGGAATATAGAAAATTAATTTAAACATTATGAAGGATTACACATTTTTTTTTTAATATTCGATTCCTTTAATCATTTTTTTATGTTTTCAAAAGAAAATTTTCTAAAATGGTGTATTAAGGCGCATATTTAGCTGAAAATTTTAGAGTCTTAGTTTTCGCGGTTTAGGAGCCCAAAAGTATCCCAAAAAGTGCAAATTTGATCTCCTGATCTCTGCTTTAATAAGCGAAATTATTATAGTTTAAAATTATTATTTTTATGTTTTTGATAGCCAAGGTATAGAGCGTATCTGGGCGCACATTTTGCACAAAACGTTAAAGTCCTAGCTCCTAGCTATAATCGTTTAGGAGCTACAGCTTTGCAAGTTAACTAGATAGGTCGGATTTATATTTTTTTGTCACCCCCTGTGCAATAGTCGAATTGCAGCCTTCCGCCACTAGTTAGCTTGAAAGTAGTAGAAGTCGAATACAAATGGTCGGCAAAACGTAAACGGGCGTATGTATATGATTATACAATTTGCAACTTTGTTGCAATATTATTTATTTTGACAAAAAAAAAAACTCATGAACGTACTACGAATTGACGGAGCGAGGCTGCGCGGACAACCGAGAGCTCGCTGGGAGAACTCAGTAGGTGAGGACGCCCACCAGCTGCAGCGAAACGGGAGGACAAGGTGACGCAACCGCGGCAATTGGAGGTCCACGATTCAGGCGGCCAAAGCCCGACGTCGGGCTATCGTGCCACATTCGTGATGATGATTATATTTTTACAAAATATGTTGACTCCAGGGACGTAGCCAGGGGAGGGGTCCGGAGGTTCTGCACTCTTACCGATTTTTTTCCTGAAATTACGACTGAAATGATGCACGATACGGTTGTACATTTCTTCCATTCGGTTGTACATCAGAATGTGTTCAGAATGTTTTCTGAATACTTTTTCAGTTTTTAGTTTACAAGGCATTTTGTTTGCTTTGTGGAGCGTTTTGGAATAACCTGAACAAAAAATCCATTGATTTAATATTTCATCGAACACAACAAACCAAAAACCCCTGGTCTGTTCTTGGTCAGGAAACCCCTCGTCTGTTTTTGGTCAGAAAATCTAATTTTAGAAATTTTGAATTAGGCACTTGTTGCTTATCTGAGGCTTCGTGATCTCCGAAGAATCGTTATGACAAAGAAATTTTTATTTTCTTCCAAAATGGGGGTATTTTAGATGGCTTGTAGTTGGAAAATCAGGAGCCACCAAGTATGTTAAAAGCATTTCCAATATATTCGAGGTTCACGAGTTATTTCGTTGTTAGGCCTCCTGCCAATGTTTAAAGAAAAGCCAATGCGTTACAAAGATGCTTTCTACTCAGTCCTAACTAAATTTCCCGCCGCCAAAATGACGTTAGGAGTGGACGCTTTTAGCAGAATAAGTACCAAACTTTTGAAGAACTAAAATAAATTAAAACGTGATTGAATTTTCAAAATGCGTCTTTCGCAGAATTTAAAACCAATAGCAAGTTTCAAAAATATGAAGCTCCTTGGTGTTGCTCATATAGGAAATTCAGATGTGCTTCCATACTCAAAGTCCAACATAAATGAAATTTTGATTTTACTAGAGTTTCAGTTGTCCCACTTCTGAGGTGCACTATACTAAACCTATCTCCGTTGATCAAATCTGGATCACAATAATCAACCTGAGAATTTGTGGTCCTAAACTATTAGTTTACTTCAGAAATTTCTTGCAAGACGTTTAAACAATTTTCTCACTTTCATGTAGGTTGAAGTGGAAAATGTCCTTCTTTTTTATTAATACATCAAAAAATTTCGGAGGGGGTTTGAACCCCAAAACACCTCCGTAGGATCGCCACTACCGCAAATTAATGGCAAAAAATGATGAAATAAATATTCATTATTAAGAAATTATTGAAATCGACTTTCTTTGTTTCGATAAATAAGAGATACCTATAAATGGGCATATTTTGATTCTTTGTTTATATCATTTTGACAGGGATGAATTAAAACCAGGCGGCTTTGTTTTTAGTGATGCTTTACATTATAGAAGATCTTGCCCTGGGTTTGGCAAACTACGCAGATCGTGGGGCGAATGCGATCTTAAGCCATCAATATTAATGAATGAATGAATGTTTCCATAGGGGTAAAGCTTCCTTTAGTGAAAAATCATCGATAGTGATATACCAATTTATTTGCAGCATAATTTGTTTTCAACGGCTAATGTTTCAGGCTCTGCTGCATCCTTTGCTCACCAGTTGGAGTTTATATCGACTTTCTGCTAGAGAAGGACCAGTTTTCAGTTTCTTTTGTTTTATTAAATTTACCGTCAATCTCAGTCAAATTCCGTAAAAATTGGTGCACTTACAATCAAAGAATAAAATGAGGTTGAAATACTTAAACCGCAACAAAATTACACTCCCATCTTTCCTCTTCTTTATAATTAAGGAGTTCGAAAAAGAATTGGAAAAATATGAAGCTATAAGCATTTTTATTGATGTGGACTTACTTTGATTTTGTTTTAAGAAAGCTACCATCACAGTGCTCCATTCAATTTAACAAAATCAATGTCGGGGTTCAAAAGTAGCAAATGTCAAAATTTAAATAACCCTATCGAAAGATGTTTGTATTTTTGCAAATGGGGTCATAGGTGAATCATATTTGATATTTGTGAACTAAACATTTGCCGAATACAAACAGACAACCAATAAAGCGCTCCGCAAGAGCGTGGAAGCCACAATGGATATTGTATAGGAAGCGTTTCCTAGTTCCCAAATTGGTTTTTGCGCCACTCTGTGTACATATGCCATCTTTTCAAGACCTGCAGTACTTGAAACAGTATGCATGCCGATCGTAAGAGTGAGGCAATGAGTATTTCGATTGACGCTGACAAGGCTTGATTATTCGAATATTATTCCAAAAATCGAAAAGAGACACGAAATGCATTCAAATCATTCCAACGAAATACGTTTGCCGTAGTTATTCACCCCTGTTTATAAAATTCGTTGAACAAAATAACTGTTTTCATCCAATTGGCGAGTCCCACCAATTGTGAATTTGTCATTTTAATAAAATTTTATGTGACAAGCGATTCAAATAATTTTGCGCAAGCAAATCGTAAATTTGCATAATTTCTTCTACAAACAGTACGATTTCTGCAATACAATGAAAAATTGTAACAGAAAAGTAGCGATTACGAACTAGTCTCCTTCGAAGAGTCTACTTCTTTTTGATTTTTGATATAATTTCAGAAACTCAAGAAACTGATGAAAATTTAATTTATTTGATAAAATGAAAAAAAAATATTTTTTGAATATTGTATGACAAGCAAATTTTTCCCGTAAATGTCCTCGTTTCTCAAACAATGCAAAACATTTTTATTCAAATCCAATAAAAATTTAAACAAAATTTTATGAAGAAAAAAATTGGTTGATATGACGAAATATGTAGTGTAGTTTCCGGATATGTACCACACTTCTGGGCTTAAATGTATCCACTAGACGTGAACTGAACGTCAAACGTAAACACCGCGCTTTATGTTCACCCAGACTAGTCTGAAACGTGAACAAGTCCTGAACCCAGCAAACAATTTCTATCGTCCGCGATACGAATTCAATTCGCCTGATAGGAAAAATTTCTCGAATTTCATATCGAACTCGGATTAAATGCGTCACTCCCTTCGGGAAGGAATAGTGACCGATATTAATTCGCCAGAATGATAATTTGGCGATAATAGACTAATACACAGAAAAAGTGAAAATCGTTTCGTAGTCCTATGTCCTACACCTGAGCTATCTAAGATTACAAATTATGGAAATAAATTAGTCGTTTTATTTTTTGACATTTTATCATTCTCTCGTTGTGAGGAATTACTATTTGATGATCCTTGCAATAATAAAACGATATATCGTTAATAGGAGTCACATTCATGACATATTGATGATGATAAAATGATTTTTCGTCGGGGAGACAAGTTTACGATAAATTTTTCATTTGAATAATATCGTTTTCGTATCACTTTTGTGATTTTTGGAAAAAAAATGATAAAATTGTTTGCTGGGAAAGCTCTAAAACACGAACACTTAAATGTCTGGAGAAATACATTATCCCAGCCAACATTTTAGTGAACATTCACTAGGTGAAACCGAACTGAAATCACATACTGAATGTATACTTCACTTGAGCTTCACATAGTGAACAATTAATGGACGTATTAACTTTTCTTTCAGGAAATGAAAGCTAGGTGAATGCATTCACTTAATCTTCAGCAGCTGAATAGTTACTGAATGCATTCAGATTTCTTTCAGGAAATGATTTCATTTAGGCTTCATGAAGTGAAAGGCAACTGAAACCTATAAAAATACCCGTAGCAATCGTTGCAAATTTTAGCAATATTGAAAACTTTTGATAATTTTTATAGTGTCAATTGAGTATAATAATTAGCTGTGCTGGGGTGAAGTGAAGTTAAGCTTAATTTTAAAGAATTTTACTAAAAGCAACTTTAAAAAAGGTAAGTGTCTAATCTAGGCCAGTAAAATTCCGACATTTACCTCGGAATAAATGGAATACTACCGTTTTTTTCTCAAGTGTTTAGGACAATTATTTAAAAAAAAATGTTGGAAATGTAAAATGTAAAGTTATACTATAAATTGCAGAAAGAAGACTTTTGTAAAATGGGTGGAGACGACGCTCAGCAATTTGTAAAAAGAAATTTACGAAAACTTTTAACTGATATGTTAGCTAAGGAGCTTTCTTGGACGGGAGCAAATAAAAAAATCAGCGTGAAATCTTTTACACTAATCACTGCCTTAAAACGTATATTTTATCTGTATTATGTTATATACAATTTTAAAAAATTAATTTATATTTAGGAGCGTGTATGGCAGCAGTGCCCAACTCAACCGAAGCTTTGATAGAAAAGCACACTTAGTATTTAATTACCGTGTAATCATTATTATCAAAAAATTAATTTGGTTTATGTTCCCAGTTTTTTATTAAAAAAAAATAATTTAACAATAAAACAAAAAGCTTAGGCCTTTTATTTAAATTTGCAGAATGTAATGTTTTAATTATGAACTTTCCAAACCCAATGATGCACTAAAAACTAGCCTCCCAGCGAACATTCTGAATTCATACTGAAATCAAAGTGAATTCATTTCATGAACGTGAATTCACTTGAGCTTCATTTAGGCTTCAGTTTGATATCACATCGGATTCACCTACGTATGAAAATATTTACGCCGAAATGAAATCATTTAGTGATTTCACTTTGAACTCATGTATTGAATTCTTACTGAAACCACCTAATGATTTCACTTACCTTTCATCTACTGAACTCACTCTGAAGCCACCTAATGATTTCATTTAGGACTCATATTCTGAATTCGTTTTGAAACCATCCTATGGTTTCAGTTTGGATTCATCTACTGAACTCATTCTGAATCCACTAAATGATTTCATTTCGGCGTAAAAATTTTCATACGTAGGTGAATCCGATGTGATATCAAACTGAAGCCTAAATGAAGCTCAAGTGAATTCACGTTCATGAAATGAATTCACTTTGATTTCAGTATGAATTCAGAATGTTCGCTGGGATATATATAAGCTAGTTAATGTAGGCTCCAAATTAAAGTGGGAAAAAAGTGTTTAATTACTACGATAGGTTGCCTTAATGGGGAATTGCGCGTCTGCTGCAGTATCCCATCGTAACGTACGGTTTCTTGCAATGTCTCCTCATTGACCACAGTTTTTTCTTAAAGTCCATCCAAATTATCTGTGCTTCATTATTTTAGAGTGAAAGGAGTTCGGCCTTATTGGGAAAACGCAACTAGCAATGTCGGTACGTAAGGTATGACCAATCGACTGCTACTTTCGCATGCGATTCAATTCGCCAATAGGCATTCAAGATATTCATATAAAATGATATTGGCTTCAAATTCGATAAAGACAGTAGTTGACGAAAGTTTTCTGCTTTTCGGTAACCGTAGTGGTAACTTTCTAAGTGCTGTTCCCATACAACAGCTGACAAAAATAGGGAGGGGAACCAGCCAGGTTAGACTTTTACATTGAGATAGCTGTTTGTTTGATGCGACGTGCGATGCCCTCGATGGGACACCCCTCTTGCGCAAGAACGCTCTGATACTATCTCGGTTCACATTGTCGAAAATCTTCTCGAAATCAAGCCTCTTTGTCTTTCTATGAGTGGATGCAGCTATTAAATGTAAGATTTGGTGTTTGGTATGTTTCGTCAGAAGACGCGATACTGTTGAACCATATCAAGCAGCATCAGACCTTACAACGGACATTGTATCAATCCCAGAAGATTTTAATCGGGGGAGTTAATCGTATACGGTGCGTTTTATTGGACACCATATGAGGAAAGTTTCGCCTGATTGCACACAGTGTAACACAATCGCTTAATGTTTTTTTTCCACCGCCTAAACTGGTATTGGCCTTGTACTCGTATTTATAAGAAGCCTTACATCAGTATCTTTCACCGCGATTAATAGGAGCTATGACAACTTTTACATTCCTTAACGGGCTGGAGCAAGGTGTCCGTTAGGGGTACGTTTCCTGAGTTGGTGAGCGAGGTTGTATCACTGTGATTTGCATTGGTTCGCCCGTGAGATTTTTTTTAGTTAAACAACCTTCCGTGGGGGTTGATTTTTGAATGTCAAATTTGGTTTTTCTGATAGGGACATATGAATTGCAATGGTTAACACTGCCTTAAGTAAAACCTGGGAGCATTACGCTATCAGCTCTCGAAATAAGAATTTTCTTTGTCTTATCGACACTAGCGCCACTTACTGTACTATCCATATAGTGGACAATATCGGAAACATAAAACTTCTCCTTATGAGAACGGATAGCAGAACAAACCGCGTGATCTATTCCGTTCGATGTCTGAAATATCGTGGAGCTTAAAGAAATTTATCCGAAGATTTTCCCATGAGAAAAGTTGCAGAAAATTCACAGGCAAGCAAGGGCATTTTTGAGCTTCAAAGTTGTGATATGACTATGAGCTTGAAACAAAAATTTCTCCGTTGTTAAAAAAAAAATGGAAAATCTCACGGGCGAACAGATGCACTAACAGCGACACGACTGTGCATATTAATAGTCTAAGAAAAATGGCATATTTGGTCGGCAAAAATCCTACATCGGAAATTTTTTTGGATTATGGTTGGTGATGGTCCCCAGATTATGGCATTAAAACTCCCAACCGATTGGGGGTCCGCAAACTTTAACAAAGGGGGAAAGAGGACCATTTTTTCGGTTTTTTTGCGATTATTTCAAAAACGGTAAGAGATACTCAATAATGGTCTCAGGACGAAAAAAACTACATAAAATTATTTTTGCAATGATACATAACACATTAGAGTTTAATTGAATATTTCGGCGTTAGACTAGAAAAGAAATTAGAATATTTTCATTTTAAACTTTTTTTAAAAGCTCCATACACGGTTGGAAAAATGTCAATACAAATCGTATTGCATATAAATCCAGTAAAAATTTGGATTAGAAGTTAATAAAACGGTTTTATTAGATGAAATCGTCTAATAACTTCTGAATTAGGTTTAATACAAATAAGTATTAAAGCACGTTTAATCCAAATAATATTACCGGTAATACACTCTAGATTAAGATGTTTTATTTCAAATAATATTAAAGATAATACAGCTAAGATTACCAGGTTGTAATGCTTCTCGAATTAATATGTAATCCAATGCTGTATTAACAGATTTTAATAGAAATTGTATTGAAAGTAATATAGGGAAGATTAGGGTATCCTAATCCATTTATATTATTAATATAATATGTGTTGGATTAGAACCAACGACTTTCTTTCTGCAGTTTCATGACGCTTCGCTTTGTACCGCCATTTCCTGTACCTGAAAAAATGTTTAAATAATAACGCTGAAAATTTTTCAGTAATTCAATTTTATATTTAGATATGTTTAATACAAAAACAAAACTTCAACTTAATCTTTTTCTATAAGAAAAACATATTTTTGTCCATTCAAGTTATACAATTCAAGAGGCTTTTTATATTTTAGACCTGCCACACTGCCACACTGATTCTTTTAATTCAGTACAATTTATGACATTATTTAATTGTAAGGATATATATCTTTTTACTATAAGTATAAAGGAACCATCTTTTATTATGATACATTTTATTAAACCATATTCACTATACGTTTATGCATAATAGGACTAAAATTGCCTTCGCCAGAGAAATCTTTTGTTCACGCGTTAGATAATTACCGCAAATTTTTTCTAAGTAGTTCACTGCTTCCGATACCAAAAGTCGTTTGTGGTTACCAGTAAGCGTATTTATTGTAGACCCTTCACCAAATGAATCATCAATTAATCAATAACCACAACAAAAAGAAAAATAAACAAGTTTACCGTGGAATTCACAATATTTTCCGATCCAAATGTTTCTTCGCACGATTGGTCAACGAATGTGGCTAGATCGTCAAAATGAATCTGACATCCGTGGTTGTTTTTGATTATGTACGTGTCTACATCCGGCACTATTAATTCAGATAAAACTATTTCACAATTTTTTCGATTAGCACTTGCACTTTACATTTATTTGTTTTCTATACTCACTTGATATTATTATGTCGCTGTTTGTAATTTCTCCACTGACAGTTTCTACCTTCACGAGACGCAATTCTTTTCTGTATTTTACACTAAGAAACATTATGAAATGAACCTTCCTAGACCCGATCATAAGCGAATATGGTAGAAGAAAGTCTTTATTGTTTATGATGATAACGGTACTTTGCAATACTATTGGATTGAATTCTAATGCAAAAATAATTGACGACTGGAACACGTAAAACTTGTTTTTATACACAATGCATTGAGATTGGAGTTTTAGCTCATTCTGAATTAAGTTTGTAATACAATTGGATTGTGTTCTAATTCAACAAGAATTAACGACTATGGAACAAGCTCAAACTTGAACCTGATGTAATGCATTTAGATTAAAGTCTAATGCAAAGTGTATTACTTCAGTGAATGTAATTTTTTTTGGATTACATTATAATACAGTATTATTATAATATTAAAAAAATGTACAATCAATACAATATCATTACATATTAATACAGAATTATATTAACTTTCATGTAATAAAAGCCATTTATTAAATGTTAGTAAAATTTGTATTAACATGTCGGTCTAATAATCAGTTTTTATTACAAGTTAATCCCAATTTTCTAACCGGGTAACTTTTGAAAGAATACTAGTTCAGCCGCAAAATTTTGTATAAGTACACACAATAAGTTCAAGACCATTTTAAGGTAAACATTGAGTCGCTCCGGTCAACGACCCCCATTATCCCCTTATTTAACTCATTGCCGGACACAACGCCAAAATTTGACACGATTTGTATGGTCAAATGCTCAAAATTGGACGTCTATAGACGTTGTGTCCGGGAAAGTGTTAAATTTGTCAAAACGGCATGTCCATAACTCCCTCCAAAATTGGTGCAATTTTTGGTTCGTTGCGATTGGAGGTCATAGTCACTGATTTTTGGTGGGTGGCGTCACTATGACCTCCAATCACAACAAACCAAAATTTAGCACTCTGCTCCAGTTTTTGGGGGAGTTCTGCCGTGCGTACAGCACATACATTAGGTAATTTATCGGGCAATCTGAAATAAGACAGTCTCACGATCCACAAGACACAACACAAAATAGCGAAAATTGTACCGTTTTTGGCGATGGAAAATGGACATACATTGCTACTTTGATGCAGAGTGACCACCACAACCATAGCATGAAGAACGACCACAGTTTTATGTAAAAAAATCAGCAACTAAGAACACATAATTGTCATGACAGCTTGTACGGAAAATCGCATTGGCAATACGTTCCACATGTCAAATCAAAAAATTGAATCCGATGGTCCCATACACGTTCCGATTTATCTCGCAAAAAAAAAATCTGGCCGATCGATCGGAGGGTCTATGGTGCCTCTAAGGCGTTTAAATTATTGTTAGGTACGTGCAGCTTCCTTACACAACCTCCACATTTTCCAGCTTTCAAACGAAATTGAAGCTCATTTTTTTGACAATTGTCACTTAATCACAAAGCTAGACGCACTTTTGTCTGGTTCCCTTCGGCAATCCACTACCATGTTGCTTGCGTCCGACATCCATGGCTACGGCCAAGAAAAAACATGAACCCCCGTTAAGGTGAACAGTCACGGTTTTAATTAGTTCACGGGTTCGCAAGTCTACTGTTATACTTTTTGGAGACTGGAATATTTTGCGGTTTATAATACCGCTAGAATAGAGAATATGTCTCATTAAGTTCTCTTTGGCAAGTGTAGGTATACACTCGCAATCATAGGATAGTTCCACTTGTAAAATGGCTGTATCTCGGTAAGTGCTAACGGTATTTTCTTCAAACTTGGTGAAAATATTTTCAGTAGGCTGCTTGTTCTTTGCATAACAGAAAGTCTCAAATCCGGAGTCCCGTTAGGATTTTCTTACGAGAATTCTTAAAAACAGTACAAATGGTGAAGTCAATAGGATAGTTCCAGTGGAAATAAAACATCAAATAACGGTACGAAAGGATAATTTTACTTTGAAAAATGTACCTGGTAATAAGTAAAACTTTATTTAAGTATTTCGAGCTCAAAAAGCTAATCTGGGATAGAATTGTATAGGTTTTAACGGTAAATTAAATTAATTTCACCCCAAGCTCCTCTAATCGTTCGCAGAAGAGCTTCAGTGTTCTTAAACTATCATCTAACGGTATAGATCTTTCTTGTCATTCATCCCCACACTTTTTTGATGGAAGTATGGAGGTCTTTCCAAAACCTTGATTAGTTGGTCTGGAAACCTATTTTTTATCAGTTTTGCTCCATGATTGACGCCATTATCTTGTTAAAATCTCAAAGAAGTTGCATGGAAAATGTCGGTAATTTTATGAATTATATTACCCAGAATATTTTCGTAAGCCTGGACGTTGTGAATACCCCTAATTTCCACAAGCTCAATAGTTCCATACCGAGGTATTCAACCCCACACTTCAACGTTTCTTACTCTGAGTGATGCGTCTACAAAATTAATTCCTTCTTGCTCAAATCGTGGAAATAATACCTAAATCCATCTCAACAGTGGAGATTTAATCTTTTCCGCCAGAAAAAAAAACACGTTTGTCTAGTCCATACCGTTTCTACATTGGGGTTGAATATCTTGGTAAGGAACTATTGGGTTTTTTTTAAATTAGTGATATTCAGAGTACCCAGGCTTTTAAAGATATTCTTCCTAATGTATTGCTTAAAACTTCCTGCAATTTCCATGTCATTCCTACAAGATTTTAACAAGATAATGACACCAATTATGAAGCAAGGCTGATAAAAGGTTGTTTTCAAGACCAACTAATCAAGGTTATGGAAAGACCTTCATACTTTCTAGATCTAAATATGTATCATCAAAAATGTGTATGGGAATGAATAACGAAGAAGATCTACACCGTTAGACGATAGTTTAAGAACACTGAAGCTCTTTGGCGAACGTTTAGAAGAGCTTAGGACGAAATCAACTTAATTTACCGTTAAAACCTATACAATTCTATCCCATATTAACTTTTTGAGCTCAAATTACTTAAATAACCTACCTATTACCAGCTACATTTTTCAAAGTAAAATTACCTTTTTGTACCGTTATTTGATGTTTTATTTCCACTGGAACTATCCTATTGACTTCACCATTTGTACTGTTTTTAAGAATCCTCGTAAGAAAATCCTAACGGGACTCCGGATTTGAGACCTTCTGTTTGCGAAGAGCAAGCAGGCTAAAAATTGTCACTAAGTTTGAAGAAAATACCGTTATCACTTATCGAGAAACAGCCTTTTTTCAAGTGGAACTATCCTATTGATTGGGAGTGTATAAGGGATGAATCTAATGACAAACAAACTGGCAACTTTCTTGCAGTCTGCGACTGTATTTTTAGTAAAGATTTCCATATCGCAATTACTAAACAATTTCAAACAAACAGTTGGCAAAATTTATCTCTTTGCTATTGACAGGAGATAATAAATTGCATAACTGTTGAAAAAGACTTGAAAGCTGAAACTGTGGAATGCATTGTTTATAAAACTATGGTCATTTGTTCATTCTCATACTCTTGTACTACACAGAATCGATCTTTACCGATCATTAGAGTTTCCTGCATTAACATCGAATTTAATTTGCATATAAAATAACTGAAGCAATTTATTAACCCCTTTCTTCGAATCCGGACCATATTGTGTCGGACAATCCCACGGACTCATACCAGTCGAATGAATGACAAATTGTCGGAAATTTCAATTATAAAGACGGCCAACATGCTTTGTGCATTAACATGCCATAATTGTAGCATCTCACACTTTGTTCTGCTTATAAATTTGTATTTTGAAGTCCTTGTGGCAGTTGGACCACTAAGCGATTTCTTTTCATTTTATATACAGAACAACAAAAATCCACTATACATTCCACGAAACAAACACAAAAAATGGGTTTTCTTCTTGTTTAGCCGCCTCACTGTCTCTGGGTCGGGCCTTGTTCTTGTTGTTGTTTCGAATTCGAATCGATTCCAATAAAAGATGAAAACAAATTACACCAACACTCGAAAAGTGTGTAGTTTTCTTGGGACTTTTCTCATCGCGATCGTGTGGAACTGAACACCCAACTGGTCAGATCGAGAGCAGTGCGACAGTTAACATCAACTAAATTCGATTAAAGACGATAAAAATCATCGTCAGTGAAATAAATTTCCACAATCTATTCACACATAGGACAAATTATCTACTCCGATATAAATCTGAACACCAAAGGCGTGGAACAACGTTTTGAAGTCATTATTGTAACCCACATGAGACAACGGACATGGACACGATACAAGAGCACATGCGACCCAACAAACAAACAAACAAACATACAACTCGCCTGGCATCATATTATCACAAAAGCGCTCCACGAGAATCGCATTCAGAGATACGAAAGTAATGCCAGAAAAGATATACAAGTTACAGAAAAAAAGTGATACCACACAACAAAACAAACAAAATGTAGAAATTTTTGTCCAAGCTAAGGTCGTTTCGATCTTTTCCAGGCTTTTGTGTATATGTTGTACGCGTTGGTTCGATTCGCTGTTGGCCATTTTTCAAGTGTCCAGCGCGGAATTGTGTACGCTTGTTGTATTTTTATTTCCATTTATCCGTGTTAACTTTTTTTTCAACCACGGAGAACCAAACACAGTTTTTTACCAATTGGAAAATCGAATGCCCCCATAAAGAACCGAGGGGACAAATTCTGAAAGTGTTCGCTGGACACACCATATATCCAACGCATGCATGCATAATGGAACGGTCTCTTCAATGGCCAGCGCGCTGCTGTCCCAATGCCAATTCAAAATTGAAAAATTTCTATAAAACTCGGTTCCCTGGCACAGATGTCAATGTCCAGAAAACATCAGCTTCTTTCCAATTTTATTAATTTACACCAGCATTATGTTCGGACGGACTATTAATTTGTATGAAAGGAGGAGCTGAAATTGAAAAATTCCCCCCATGTCAATGGGGTCTTGCCGATTTATACGACGGTCGCGAATGGATTTAATCGAGGTGACAAAATGTTGTTAATCAATTGGATTACTAATTGTACACAGCGTTTGACCCGTGATATTACACACATAAAAAAACCATGCTCACATGTTGATGTCCAAACTTTGGCATATGTTTCAGTGGTTTGAATGGAGAAATGACAAATTTGTTGAAATTAAAGTATCATATTGTTCAATGTCCACATGACGGTCTGGTACAAACGAGTTTTTAATTTTTATATAAAAAAAAGAAAGCCTGCGAGCAGTTTGAAATTTAAATAAATGTTTCAACATTTTGGCACATTGAAAGTTTGATTGGAATTAATTGCCTTTATAGATATTCGATATATTATTATTTTTGTGTGGTTCTCCGGGCACCATTAATAGCGTGCCAACAATATTTGTTGAGTTTTCCATAGGTGCATAATATTTTTGAGTGGTATACTATACATTAAATTTTATAAAACGGTTTCAGATAACAATGTCTTATTAGTTTAGTAATAAACTGATTTTTGTAACTCTTTTATCCACTTCTTTGTATTATTTTTAACTGCATTTTAATATGTTTAAAAAAAGCCAGTCGTCCCCAATGAGTTGGCTTCTCAGATCCATATTATTGAGGAAACATTTCATTGCGGTGGTTGCCATATAAGATATCAATTTTTAAGCAAACTTTCTTTGTAAGTTCAGTATCGGCGTAATGTCATCTGTCATTTGAACAAATGGTAGCGTTCTTTTGTTTAGCTTTTAAAAATTTTTAAATCTTTTGTTAACTACTGGATAGTTAGATATTGCAATTTTTTGCAATAATAGTGATTTTTGGTTCGTTAAATCGGTCTATATTAGGAAATTTCGTGACAATTACCTATTATACAGGGTGTCCAGAAACTGCCGCATAACCACTCCGGATTGTGATTCCTCATGTGATTTCCAGCAAAAAGGTTGTACGGAACATACCCTCAATTCTTAACCCTTTAACTGCCACAGGCATTTGAAGATTTTTGAAAAAATCATTTTCTTGTACGACTAAAACCTCAATATTTCCAAAGCTCGACTAGCTAGAATAGCAAAATATGATGATTATTTCAGCCAACAAATTTATCTAAAAAATAAAACTAACCGCACTAAAATCAGATAAGAGGTATGGTTTTTACAGAACTTCAAAGTCAAATTTTTGTGATTTGATCGAAAAACTGATGCTCGTACCATTCTTTTTAAAATTGGCGCATAGTCTAACGATCATTTCTTTCTTACATCATTTTATTCTAGCTTCGTTATTTCCAGCAGTTTTAATATGACTTAAGTACAGAAAACTAGGGTTAATTTTAGCTCGATTTCAATTCAATTCAAACTGCCCCTAAAGATCTGCAATTTGGTAGAATTTATTCAAATTATATCAAATCAATCCAAAATTAACCCTTGTTTTCTGGACTTAAGGCATTAAAGCTGTTAGAAATAACGAAGCTAGAATAAAATTATGTAAGAAAGGAATGATCGCTAGACTATGCGCCAATTTTTTAAAGAATCGTACGAGCACCTCACCTTGAAATGAAATTGAAGAAAGTTGAGATGGAAAAATATAGTAAAACTTCGCTATAACGCTCCCGGATATAACGCTTTCCCGGCTATAACGCTCTTTTTTCTCGGTCCCGGTCCCATTCGCATTAATTACAAGAAATTTCGTTATTTATAACGCTACTATTTCCCGGTTATAGCGCTCTTTTCCCAGTCTCATCTTCTTAAAACAATTTATATTGACAAATTCATTGAGCACGTAGTCTATCTTTACATTGTAATAATCACAAACAAAACCATGATGCACATAAGTTGTTCCGTTAATTCACATCAAGGTCAAATTTCCTAGAAAAGGGAAAGACATAACAACAATTGAAATTGAATATCTCGTAATTGCATCAGCATCCGTCGACACTGAAGAGGACAAGAAAGATGCGTCATGCCAAAAACATTTGCAGTCTTAGTTCCAATAAAGAAGATTCGAGCAATTTTTGCCTATAGCATGGACATACGAGGAGAGGAAGGATTTTTCAGTAAAATGAAAACCTCAGTATTACTGCACTATGTTGGTAGTCTAAAACAAATCTGTTTTTTTTTTTACCAGTAATCAATTGTTGGCCATTTCCTTACTATTTCATTCCATTTACACAGGAGAACAATTTTAACACTTATTTCTGTTTTTTTGAATCTTGCACCTAATTTATAGTAAAACGGCCTCGCTGATTCCAAAAATGCAGTTCGTTTTTCCCCTATACGTCAGGTTTTTGAGATAACGGGGTTTTTTAAATTTTACGGAAAATTACAATAGGTTCCCTTAAATAACAACTTTTGCATCCTTGTGCAGGACCTTCTATGTAGTACTTGTATACAATAAAATTAAATAAACAAATGAAAGTAATTTGTCGCGACCTGGATTTTTTGTTAAAAGTTGTGAAATTCTTCGGCCATTTTTAAGTCTTTTTTAATCAAAAAAGTGTATTTAAAAGCCTCCGTTCGAGTATATAACCCTATTTTTGTGCTCTTAACTTGTGTAATGGAAGCCTCTACTATCCCTTATCGAAAGTGTCTCAATACCCGGAGTCAGTTTGCTATATATGTGGCAGTTATACATTTCTAAGTCAAAGGGCAAAAAATAGGCCCCTTTGTCCACCAGGCACATCATATGTGTAGACCTCAAGATGGTTCTTCCTTCTCGGTTAGCAACGAGGATATACAAAATATCCGTGCTTTTTGTGTATGTGGGATAGCAGAACTCGCGATAAACATTGGATACAAAGGAATTGGCTCCCGAGATCTGATCTGAAGGCTGGTGATCAAAATATTGTTCATGAACCGCTTGTGGATCGACAAAAAACATTTTCCCGCTGTTGCATATAAAACTAGGCCTGGCGAAACAATTTGTAAAAGCCTTACCAACAGAAGGAAATTATTTTAAATATATGCTGTCGGCCCTTCCTGCGCTATCATCCGAGAAAATAAAGGCTGGAGTATTTGACGGTCCACAAATTCGGCAGCTTCTCAGCGATACAAATTTTATGGAATCAATGAAAGAAAATGAAAAGAAAGCATGGCTGGCATTAGAGAATATAGTCAACAACTTTCTAGGCAATATAAGTGCATCGAATTATGCGATAGTAGTCGAGCAACTATTGGATAGTTTTCAAAGGCTTAGCTGCAACATGAGCATCAAAGTTCACTTTTTACACAGTCATTTAGATGAATTTCCGGAAAATCTTGGAGCTGTGAGTAATGAGCAAGGAGAGCGATTTCATCAAGATTTCAAAATCATGGAAAGTCGATATCAAGGCAGATGGGATGCGAATATGATGGCGGACTATTGATGGGGCTAAAAACGGGACTGTCCGGAAATTTAACACTCCAGAAAAAGCTACAAACGAAAATTTTTGACATAATTTTTTTTTTAATTCTTAGGTAATGTTGTTAAGATATAAAATCAATATTTATAAACAAAAAATGTTTAGCGAGTTTCGTTTGTTTTGATTTCAATGAAGGGAAGGTTTGTATGGGGGCCAAAATTTGAGCCCCCTGTATCTCAAAAACTGGACGTATAGGAGAAAAACGGTTAGCATTTCCGGATTCTACGACCAAAAATTAGCTAGAAATTAATATCAAATCTAAATAAACAAAATGCTGTTCCCCTGTGTTATCAATCGAATAATAAATGTTGTCACCTAAAAGGTGTACGCGTCTATGAAGTATATTTCTTGGACTTCCCGGCTATATATATATTTTCCCGGTTATAGCGCTTTTTTGGCTTAGACCCTAGAAGAGCGTTATAACGAAGTTTTACTGTATACAGGGTGTCCGGAAACTGCCGCATAAACGCACCGGATTATGATTCCTCAGTTGATTTCCAGCAAAAAAGTTGTAACGAACATACCCCCTCAGCTTAACCCTTTAGCTGCCACAGGCATTTAAAGATTTTTGAAAAAATCATTTTCTAGCACGACTTACAGCCTAATATCTCCAAAGCTAGACCAGCTAGAATAGTGAAATAAAATGATTATTATAGCCAATAAATGTACAGTGGACCCTTGGTTAGCGAACACGATTCGTTACGGGACCATGTACGTTATCCGAAACGTTCGTTAAGTGAAACCTTTAATAATTTAAAAGACAATAGGTCCTTCCTCGTTGAAACACTACACGCTGCAATGTTTATTTATTGATAAAAGTGTTAAATTCTTTTAAAATGCATATTTGCCTAAAAATTTACTCAACTCTTACGCTAAAATTTGAATTTTCACTATCTTCTCTGTTCGTTATCCGAAATTTTGTTCGCTAAGCGAAACATTTTCTGCCCAAAAATTTCGTTCGTTATATGAAATGTTCGCTATCCGAGGTGTTCGTTAACCGAGGGTCCACTGTACCTGTAAAATAAAACTAACCATACTAAAATCGGATAAGAGGTTTGGTTTCTAGAGATCTTCAAAGTCAAATTTGCGTGATTTGACCCAAAAACAATTTTTTTCCATCTCAATTTTCTCAAACTTCTGCCAAAATGAGGTGCTTGTACGATTCTTTTAAAAATTGGCGCATAGTCTTACGATCATATCTTTCTTACATCATTTTATTCTACCTCCATTATTTCTAACAGTTTTAGTACCTTAAGTGCAGAAAACTAGGGTTAATTTTGGCCTGATTTCGACATAGTTTGAATAGATTTTACCAATTGCAGATCTTGTGAATTGAATTGAATTTGAGCTAAAATTAACCCTAGTTTTCTACACTTACCGTATAAAAACTGTTAGAAGTAATGGAGCTAGATCAAAATGATGTAAGAAAGATATGATTATAAGACTATGCGCCAATTTCCAAAAGAATCGTACAAGCACCTCATTTTGGCAGAAGTTGGAGAAAATTGAGATGGAAAACAAAATTTGATTTTGAAGCTCTGTAAAAACCAAACCTCTTATTCGATTTTAGTCTGGTTAGTTTTATTTTATAGGTAAATTTGTTGGCTGTAATAATCATTTTATTTCACTATTCTAGCTATTCTAGCTGTTGAGATAGTAGGCTTTAAGTCGTGCAAGAAAATTCTTTTTTGAAAAATCTTTAAATGCCTGTGGCAGCTAAATGGTTAAGCTGAGGGGGTATGGTATGTTCGTACAACTTTTTTGCTGGAAATCACATGAGGAATCACAATCCGGTGCGTTTATGCGGCAGTTTCCGGACACCCTGTATTGTTTTTGGGTCAAATCACAAAAATTTTACTTTGATGTTCTGTAAAAATTTGTTTGAATGTTGGACATAAAGTTGAATCGTGTGAACGCGCTTAATACATATTTTCTAAAAACCTGATTGAAACATGAACACTAGTATAATTTGGCCCATTTACATGCTATTGTTTGTTTATCCGACGAATTTGCCTGAAAAAGTGTTCAGGTTCCTGATAGTGTGTTCCTTGTTGTTGCACTTGCGACATGACGAGCAAACAGGTAGCTGATTGTGTATAATTTTGCACATTTAAATATACGTGCTACTAGCAATCAGGCAAAATGCCTGATTCAAAACTGATTCAATATAAACAGGCTCTCACTGTTCTTGTGATAATCCAACTTTTTAGTCGTAGAAAATCCCTGAACGAAAATTTTCACGTGTTAATCCCATTTTTTTTTTGCTAAGTTGACTTTTTTAGCTAATAACTTACACGAGTATCACTTGTCATCAAAATGTTCTGAGCAGGTGTATGCTGAAAAGTGAAAAGGTCAAACTTTCTGATGCAAATAACATATTTGAGGAAAACGTATTAGAACATGCCTATTCTAAAAACTTTTTTAGTACCCTACGTATTAGAGGTAGAAATTTAGCTGTTAATATCAACGGTGTGTATTCTCAACATTTTAGTCCTACCTCAGGAGTTCCACAGGGTTCTCGCGTAGGACCGTTATTGTTTTTGATATTTGTTATGTAACAAAAGGTTTTTCTGAGCAGATACATTGTGAAGTGTTTCATCACTTTGTATTGTATTTATGTTTACAATACTGGCCCAAACTGATAAGCACCGCATGGTGCGTACACAGATCTCACTGAATTGATCCTTCAGTCAGTGGTTGATCTTTGCTTGATCAGTGTGGTGGAGCAAGTGTTTGTTCTAGTGTTTAGTTTTGTGGGTTTTGGGGACTACGCTTTGAGGTAAGTTTTTATACTTACTAAGTACATGTGTGTATGCGTGTGTTTGTGATTTATTTATGTTATTAAAGGATGACCAAGCCTATTTGTGATTTATTGTTCATATTCTGTGTGTTATGTGTATGTCTGTCGTTTGAGAAGCCTCTACAGAATCCGGAGATGGAGCTCCTCTCCTGGGTAGAAGGCATTGGAATTAAAATCTACAGGATCCGGAGATGGAACTCCTCTCCTGGGTAGATTTCGGATATTGGCCCAACCTCTACAGAATTCGGAGATGGAGGTTATCTCGTGGGTAGATGGTTGTGGGGAATATGTGGGATGGATCTCCTCCCCTGGTTGAGTGTTGAGAGATAGAGATGGAACTCCTCCTATCTGTTTACGTGTTTTGTCATTGTTTTGGTTTTGGTCATCCTTGTTTAGGTGCATGTGTACTTATGTGTCACTTTTTAAATACTTTCAGATCCGACTGGACCTCACAACACCATAAGCACCACCACCGACTGTCCTGACATGTGAAAAAATTAGACCAAATTTTTAGGTCTTCATATTTGAAATATTTTCTATATATCTTTTACAGTTAATGTTATTAATCAGGTTTTTCAAGATGTTGAGTTCCTTCTTTTTCCCGATGATTGCATTCACCGCTCGAAAGACTTAAAACACAAAACAGAACAGAATTTCCTTTCATGTCGATTTATTTAATACAAGTCTTTGTCATTTAAAGAATGTTGTTACTAATTATTTATAAGGATCATTTTCAGTTGTGTTATTATTATTTAATTAATTACATCAATTTATATTTAAATATTTTATCTCTATCATTTTTCTTGTTGTCATTTTTGTCATTATTATTTTATTTTAAACAATTGCAATATGTGAATCGTCTACCATTATGTAAGTTATTGTAATGTGGACTATTAGTAAACGCGATCCTAAATTTTTATGTGCGTACACTCAGAAAAAAAAACGCACATTCATATTAAAAGCTCCACATTTAAGTTGAACGCAGTATTCGTTTGAAAAATATGGTTTGATTTGAACGAGTTCTCATTTACGCTAAGAGAATTTCTTTTAAAACAAAAGAGCAGCTAAACCGCAAACGACGGTCGTTTAAATCAAAAGATTCCGCATTACATAGTAATGTGGATACATTCCTTTACGTAACAAATAAGCATACCTAAAGGACGCGATGCCAAAATATCATTTGTTTCAACGTAGCACAACAGGTAGTTAATACTTCTGGCCGGTCCGGTGAGTCTCACGTGTTCATATTCGTTCCAAACAAATGTGTATAGTGTCTAACAACAAACGCGTATTAGAATCTTCGTCGATGTTAAGAGTGTTTTCGAGAATGTACTTTTGCGTTTATCTGGAGGAATGGACGCTTGCACACGTGCAATTTAAGTTTAGCGGGTGTTAAAATAAAAGTGTATTGTATTAATCGTATTAATATTAGACCTAAATGAAAAATAAAGTGTTTTTCTGAAGTTTTCATAAGTTTTATTCTTTATTCATTTGTCAACACAGGTAACAGTAAGTATCTAATCGAATGGAGAATGGACAATCAAACGGAATGTATTATTTTATTTCAGCAGAGTTTCCCTTTAATTCCATGTAAAACTCAATTATTTTGAATGGGGCAATTTCTATGAAATGAAAACGGGATGCGTTACTTTCGAAATACATACCGTTTCATTAAAAAGAATTCTTCGTTTAGTTTAAATAACACAAATGTTCAATATACAAACGAAGACGTTTGATACAATTGCCTTTCATTTATTTAAAATGTTTTACCCGTTTACAATAAAAGAATAAGGGTTTATTTCAATGAAAAATACGTTTAAATCGACTGGCTCCTTCTTTCCAGGTAAACGTAAATTCTTTTGATTCAAACGCTTTTTTACAACTCATTATGCTTTTGAAAGAAACGCCACTCGTTAGAATTAAACGCATTTGCGTGTGGAGCCAAATTAAAAGCGGAAATCGTTTGAATTAAATATATTTTGTTCAATATTAGTGAATATTTCTCTGAGTGTACCAGGTCGAAGGTAAGACTTTTGTAAAAGGGTATCAAATGCTAGAAACCCGGGGATTTGGCCACCCAGTGGGGCCAAAAACAAGAACTTTGGAGAGAAAAATAATAAAAGTTACTCGTAATGTAATGTTTTTTGCGATTATTTAAAAAACGACAAAAGATACAGAAAAATGGTCTGAGCACGAAAAAAACTACATAAAATTTTAATTGCAAAATGATATACAAAACATTCATGTCGATAACTCCCCCCAAAATTCGAGCAGAAAGCTAAATTTTGGTTAATTGCGATTGGAGGGCTCGATTAAAGGGTGGGGTGATTACCCACCAAAAATCAGCTCAATGTGATAAAAACTAAGGGTACCTCTCATGGAGATAATGGGGCTCTCTGATCGGAGCGACTCAATGGGCCGTTTCAGATTGTAAGACGAAACCGGACGGCTAACAAACGTACGGCGAGAGCTTTTATAGTGGCCGGCAGACGAGCAATGTGCATTTCACATTGTAAGAACGCGACTTACGAAAGAAAATAATCCTGATAGGCTGAATTCAAATTGTAAGACAAAACCGGACGGGTAAACTTGCAAGACAAGAACCATCATTCTTACAATCTGAATTGCACAATGCTTGTCTGCTGGCCACTACAAAAGCTCTCGCCGGGTGTTTGCTTGTGCTAATAAACGGACGGCGAGAGCTTTTGTAGTGGCCAGCAGACAAGCATTGTGCAATTCAGATTGTAAGAACGATGGTTCTTGTCTTGCAAGTTTACCCGTCCGGTTTTGTCTTACAATGTGAATTCTCCCATACGATTGTTTTTATTTCGTATGAATTGTACGAACGAATCACAACCGGACCTACGATAGCGTCTCCCGATCGTTGACGTTTTTCCTGTGACGATAATAAACCCATAATGCGGCTAGTTGTTATACCCTTCGCTTATTAAGCGTAAAGGGTATATTAACTTTGTCATGAAGTTTGTAACGCATTGAAGGAAGCATCTTCGACCATATAAAATACGTATATATATTATCAGCGTGACGAGCTGAGTCGATTGGACGATGTCCGTCTGTCCGTCTGTCTGTCTGTTGCGACGCGTTTTGCTCGGCCAGTTTAAAAGCTATGGAGCTGAAATTTTGCACACATGCTTCTTTTTGTTGCAGTTTGTATGTTTGAATCGGTAAAATCCAATAAGGGGGTCGTGGGGCTGCCATACAAACCTACCCCCCGAAATTAGATTCTTCTTAGAAAAACTTTTTTGTTTATGCACAAATTTCAATCAAATTTCACACAAATGTGTTTTCATTGCAGACACAACATATGTAAAAATCGACCAAATCGGAGAATGGGGTCGTGGGGCTGCCATACAAACCTAGTCCCCCAAATTAGGTTCTTCTAAGAAAAACTTTTTTATTTTCTCATCGATTGCAATCAAATTTCGTGCAAGTGTGTTTCTAGTTATCCCACAAAACATATGTAAAAGTGGACCAAATCGGACTATGGGGTCATGGGGCTGTCATACAAACCTAGCTCCCCAAATTAAGTTCTTCTAAGAACATTTTTTTTATTTATACACCAATTTTAACAAAACTTCACACAAATGTGTTTCTATTGATGACATAAAATATATGTATGAATAGATGGAGTCGGACCATGTGGTCATGGGGCTACCATACAAACCTATCCCCCAAATCAATTTTTTCTAAGAAAAACGTTTTTATTTGCACACAAATTTCAACCAAACCTCATGGAAATGTAGTTTTATTGATGTTACAAAACATACGCAAAAATGAATTAAATCGGACCATTGGGGCATGGAGCTGGCATATAAACCCAACCCCCAAATTAGGTTCTTTGAAGAAAAATTTTTTTTTTGTCCGCCAATTTCAACCAAATCTCATTGAAATATGTTTTAATTGATGCCACAAACATACATACATGCCCCCCCCCCCCTTTTGGTTCTTCTAAGAAACCCACGACCCCCGCTTCCCCTAATAAATCTTCACCGCGGCACTAATGTGAAAATTCAAGGAAAAGCATGGAAGCGGGGAGAATTGAACACAAGTCATAGGAACGCCCGAAAAAACGTTTAGCCCCGAGAGGAGCGAAGGGTATCCAAATTTCGGCCGCGCCCGAAATTAGCTTCGGTCTCGTTTTACTTTCATTTTGATCTTCTCGACTCGACACCTAATTGTCATTCTACACTAACTTTGAAGCGTGTATGGACACATTTGCTTTATTATTTATTATTCGGCCGTCCGTGTTTTGAGCGGATAGTGTGAAATGACCGTACGTTAGGTTCTTGTAGTGCAAGTTTACCCGTACGGTCGTTTTCCTACAATCTGTTTCCCCAAAAATGATCTTGAACTTATTTTGAATACTTACACCATCATCAATCATTGCAAAGGAAATTTTATGTAGTTTTTTGGTCCTCCAAGCCATTTTTCTGTATCTTTTGTCGTTTTTAGGGTTTTTTAGAATTTTTTTTTCAAAAAACCCTTATGAAATCGATTTTGTCCGTCCGTACGTCCGTCTGTCCGTCTGTTCACTAAATAACTCGCGAACGGCTCAACCCATTGTCATGAAATTTGGTAGGAATGTGTAGAATGGTTACAGTCTTTGGCACATATACCTTAGAAGTTGGTAGGAAGAAAACAACAGGGTGTCCCGAACGTTTGAAAAAAGTCGAATTTTTTAGTTTTTATCGGAGATTGACGTATGGGTATTAAAATCAAAGATCTAAACGAGTAACGGTAAAAAAGATATTGGCCTTTAAAGTTAAACTTCCTTTTCGACCTCCGTTTTTCTAAACCGTTATAGAGATCGATATGAAACTTTGCACAAAGATTGGTCAGTATGGCCTTATATACGTTAAATATTAAGACTGTTGACTTTTGCAAAGGAAAAGAAAACAACAGTAAATTTGTAAAATTTCAATTTGTTCGTGTGTAGCCCCTCTTAGGATTCCATATATGAAAATTCTGCTGAGGTTTTTTAGAAAATTACATAGGAAATATGTCTACGAATTTTCATTCGAATAATTGTATCCAAACCGGAAATATAGCCAAGTAAGTATTTAGTAAGGGCCTTTCACCATGCAAGGGAAGCCTCTTAAGCATTTATTCAATTCATATCTTTTAACTTGGCCAAACAATGTACATGAAATTTGGTGGAAATGCATAGAATGGTAATAGTGTTTGCCACAAATATTTTTGAAGTTTGTAGGACCAAGTTAACAGGGTGTCCCGGGTAAGCTGCAAAAGTATACTTGTTCAATACTCATAGGAAAGCTAATGTCAGGGGACACAATGGAATCATTTCATATAAGTTGGTTTTCATTGATTTAAAAAACAGTAACAGTAGATTTACAGCTAATAATTCAGTTCATATATAATGCCAAGCCATCCTTACGTTTGCCTGAGTTTCTTTTTGCTCAAAGGCCATCAGAAAACTGAAATCGAAAAAATCCTGTAGATTTGCCTTGGAGTACTTTTATACAGACTGGGTAATTAGTAAATCTATTTTTGGATTGGTCTAATTAAAGGTGGAACGCGTTTATTTAGACCAATCCAAAAATAGATTTACAGGAAGCATTTCATTAATGTTGTGCACAATTCTTATCTATTGCTTATAAAATATATGTACAAAAAATATTCACTATGCATCAAAATTCTAAAAAACCCTCGTATTGCGGGCGCAGCCCTCTGTACGCCGGTATTTTTTAAATAATCGCAATAAAACGAAAAACGAAAATCCTGCAAAAATCCCGCGATATAGGATTTTTGTCGACCAAATATCGTATTTTTCTTAGACTCTCTGGGCTCTTTTGTGTTATGATAAGATTGCAGCGAAAAGCAACGAGGTTATCCACATGGCAATCCATGCAGATATGAAACCGTAAACGCCAATCGTTTCAATGCGTTTTTGAGGGGTTTGACGGAGAAGTTGGATTCGTCCTGGGAAGGAGCCCTAGTTATTCTAGATCATGCAAAGGTGCACAAAAGTGCCGAAACAAAAGAAATTTTGTTACTGCAGGATTAATTCTAGTGTTCCTTCCGCCCTATTCGCCCATGCTTAATCCTATCAAAAAACTACATATATCCAAAAGTCAAGATGTATTTGCGGCAAACAGGAGACGGAATTCGGGAACACAATCATATGGATATGATACAAGATGGAGTTGCTTCGGTATCGGCTTCTGATTGTACCTATTATGTATTGGATATGATTGTACTTTCTGCTGCTGCGGCAGGACAAGAACTACACCAAAACAGCGTATTAGTAGTTTCTTCTTGCTGTAGAGGCTACAAGTAAGACCACTATGTCCATAAGCGATTGTATAGTCTGGTTACATATTGCAATTATGCAATCAATTATGCCCGCGAACTGTTTGGGTAGAATAATCCAAGTAAAGTACGCCCGAAATACAAATTGAAAACTTTACGGATTCGATGAAAATAATATTTTCCCTTGATTGGGGACTCATCCGGTTTATTTTAAAACAAGCGCCCGTTAATATCTTGGAGTGCCATACATTTTTTATTAATTTAAATTAACTTTTCTTATTACGAAATTATAATTAACTTGATTTGTAAATTTATTTATTTGATTTGGAAATGTATTTATTTGATTTACTTTTTTGGCATGCAAATATGTTTATTTGACTTTGAAATTTATTTATTTGATTTGTAAACATTTTTCTGATTTGGAAACTTTTTCATTTGAATTGAGCATTTATTTTTCTGATTTGGACATTTATTTGATTTGATTTGGAAATGTATTTTTCGTTGATTCGGAAACGTATTTTGTTGATTCGGAAACGTATGTATCTACATATTTGTTTCGGAGAATTATTTACTTGACCTTAAATTGCTATACATATACAGTGAGTCACAGTCAAAGTGAGGCCCCCTCAGTTTCTGTCGTTCTTTTAAAATATTTTCCTAAATAGTTTTCCTAACTAATTTTTGGATTCTAAACGTTTCTCTTTTACATCCAGTACGAATTGTGATTGTTTGGTTCAGTTTACAGTTAGAAAAGCAGCCATTGAAATCTAACCACAATGCAGAAATTGATGTTAAAACAAGGGGGCTTCGCCAACGTGTACTTTTTTGGTCAAAGAAAATTCTCTTCCATACACTGACAACGTCTTATTTTTATAAATAATAGCCTGGAATTTAGAAACAAAAGCTGTTATTAGCATTATTGTGGATCGCCTCACCAATTTAGTAGTCGAAAATAAACGCCAAGTATTCTTGTGGAGTCCGCATGGGGATGCGTAATCCCCCTCATTCTTTGGGCACCTTCGATTTTTACCAGGTTTCTTGGAGTCACCGGTGCTAGATGCCATGCCCAACCCGGATCGCTCATGTCAGATAGGTGGAACAACTCCTTAGAATACATATTGTCTAAATATAAGGCTGGCGATCCTCCCTCCAGGAGTACTGCCCCTTCCCTTTCCATTTATAGCAGGTTGTTCTATGATAAACCTAACTTCATATCTGGATTCTTTTATACACAAAGTTTAAACTTCACACTCTATTTAAAGAATATTGGGCCGCTGAAGCGGGTGAAACTTGAAAATAATCATTTCGTTGATAATAGGTAGTGGCCGCGTCATAAACCCAAATAAATTAAATTATCACTTTTTAGTAATATTTCTTAAATTTATCGAAAACTTAAGTACAAACAATGTTCGCAATGTTAAATAGCATCAAAACTGAATTATTACCAAAAATAATGGAAATTATCTGACCGTAGGATAGGAAAAAAGAGGATATCGTTATAGTCCAGAGTTGCGTTTTCGCAACGCTGGACAACCTTACATTTTGAGTGTATTTTCTACGCTCAAAATACAACTTTTTGATGAACTAAGTATATTTTCGCATCCTTTGTAGTCTTTCTTATGTTATTTCCGAAGATTTCAGGAAAATATTTGATCTAAGTATTTTTATACACAAATTAGCATCCGTACCTAAAAACACGGAATTTTCACAATTTTCAAACCATAAAAAATCATAGAAAATGTCAAAATACATCTTTGAGCAAAAACAGGTCGATTAGATTATTGTAAAATGAACCTTTCTTCCTCGGGGATAAGGTTTATATGTTTTACCAGAAAAGCGTGAAACATGAAAATATAAAGCGTTGCGAAAACGCAACCGTAGAACAAAATGGGTTAATCCCCCTCCTCATTCTTTTTCTTCCGTCTCGACAAAATTTTTGGGCTTGGTTGAAATAAGTGGACAAATAAATATATTTACTCGGAAAATTTTATTGGGGTTGCCGGAGCAGTACGATTCCATTCGTGTTGAACTTTTTAGTTGCTTTGATAAAGACACAGTAATTCAAGGTTTTGTGAAATTGGTGTAAAAAAAATGTTTCTTAGAAGAACCAATATGGGGGGTTGGATTTGTATGGCAGCCCCATGACCCCATGGTCCGATTTCATCCATTCTTACATATGCTTTGTGTCAACAATAGAAATACATTTGTGTGAAATTTCGTTGAAATTGCTGCACAAATAAAAAAGTTTTTCTTCTTTCTTTCTAATTTCACGTTCCACCGGTGATCTCATGACATATCTAACCGAAAGGTGGAATCGTTGTCTTCATAACTTTGGCGAAGCCAAAATTGTGGCGCTAGATATTTCAAAAGCTTTCGATAGAGTATGGCACCCAGCTCTATTCTCAAAACTTAACGCATTTGGTATTGATGGTAACTTAATTAAGTGGATTGAGAGTTTTCTTTTCGACCGCTCAATTGTCGTTATTCTAGATGGTGTTAAATCTTCTTGCCATAAGATCAATGCGGGGGTCCCCCAGGGTACTGTTCTTTCACCTACGTTATTTCTTTTATTCATCAACGATCTCTTACAGATTACCAATAACCCAATTCACAGTTTTGCTGATGACAGCACGCTTGACTTCACGTACTCCTTTGAGTCAGCTTTGGACTCTCGTGGAAACGCTACATCCATCAGCAGGAACCAAATGTTTTCTTCTTTAAATGATGACATTTCTAATATCATCGATTGGGGTAATCGTAATAGAGTAGTTTTTAATGCTATGAAAACGCAATGCTGTCTAATTTCTAACAAATTGGACATTCCACCAGCATCCCATTCTGTATTGATTGATGGTGTATCAGTCCCTGATTCACCTTCGCTCGATATTCTGGGTATCAGCATATCAAGTAAACTGAAATGGACCGACCATATCTTCGCCATTGCCAAAAATGCCATGCAGTATCTAGGATTTCTAAATCGATGCGTTAAATATTTTTCACCTCTTGACTTATCTCATATTTACAAGAGCCATATAAGGCCTAGACTGGAATATAACTCCCATGTTTGGGCTGGGGCAGGTCGCACCGCATTGTCTATGTTGGACAAAGTACAACGTAGAGCCTTTGAAATCATAGGTGATAGCTCAATAACTGCTAATATTGATTCTCTTGAACATAGACGAAATGTGGGCTCCCTGTCACTCCTTTATCGTTATTATTATAACCGTTGCTCTAACGAGATTCATAGTCTGATACCTGAACTTGCTCAACCTATTCGCCATACTCGGCAAACTAGTCGCGCGCATCCTCATACTCTTGTGGTCTCAACCTGCCGCACTGTAAAATTTTATGAGTCGTTTTTAACACGAACAATAAGTATGTGGAACTCTTTGCCTGCAACTGTTTTTCCTAATACTTATGAACCCTCGAAATTCAAACGAAATATCAACGAACACCTGCGTATCACCCAAAACTCCCATATTCCCCTACCTTAAATTCCTTCCTTGCCAAAGTTGTGCTATTGCACTAAAGGGTTGTCCCCTATAACTTTGGTATTATATAAAAAAAAAAAAAAAAAAAAAAAAATTTGGGGGGTTAAGTTTGTATGGCAGCCCCATGACCCCATAGTCCGATTTGATCCATTCTTGCATATATTTTGTGTTATAGAAACACATTTGTGTGACATTTGGTTGAAATTCGTGCACAAATAAAAAAGTTTCTCTTAGAAGAACTCAAATTGGGGAGCTAGGTTTGTATGGCAGCCCCATGACCCAGTGATCCAATTTGGGTGAATCAAACATACAAACAGCCTGCAACAATAAGAAGCACGTGTGCAAAATTCAGCTTGCTAGCTTCAATACCCACCGAGTAAAACGCGTCGCAACAGACAGACAGACAGACAGACAGACGGACATGCTCCAATCGACTCCCCAAGTCACGCTGATCATATATGTATACTTTTTATATGGTCGGAGATGCTTCCTTTAATGCGTTACAAACTTCATGACAAAGTTAATATACCCTTTCACTCTATGAGCGAAGGGTATAATGAAAGTGAGCAACCCAATTTGTTTTCGTCGATTTAGCGGTAAAATTTTAAGTAATCTATATTTTTGCATTCAATTGATACATCTTATTTCATTGTGTACTTAATTAATTAAAATTAATTAATAAAAGACGATGCGTAAAGAGAAAATTACGATAATTGGGTAGTAGGTAGTGAACCACCCCCACGAACGAAACAGATACCAGACCCGCGAATCTTCAGTCATTTTTTTTAAACACATACAAGAACGTCAACAGTGCACTGGTCCCTTTATACACAATGTATACTTTGCATAGCATAAACTACAATACCAAAATGTATACTTTCTTTTCTTTAAAAAAAAAAAGTGTCGCTCTAGAGCTATGTATAAAAATTTCAATGTTTCGGAGCAGATTAAAACATCAGATCGTTTTATCTGAAAACAATGACAATGGAAAGTTGTGAGTCTGGCATATTAGACCCATAATTTCTTATGCGTCTGCAAACTCTGGTATTTCGGTCCTCGATGGCCTTAAACCGACCCTGTCAATATCTAGAGTTCCGAAAAAGAGATAGATTTTCAATAGGTACATCATTCTAGTGAAATTCGTATATGTAATTTTTAATGCGCCTATTCATTCGAATAACAATTCCAACTCACATTTCATACTTTTATCTTCAAATACAAATTTGTTTAATTATAAATTAAAAAATTAAATAAAAAACTTGACAACCAACTCCACACACACTGGATTAGATTCTATCGTGCCATCTGCAATAATTGCCACTGCAACTTTTTTTATTACTATTGACCATCTCTAAACCTTTCCGAACTAATAACGCAAAATTGCATGCTGATATCAGTTAACTGAAGCATTTCATAAAGCAACCCACTTACATAAAATACCACACTAACAACCGGTGTTACTCATTCCCATTCGCTTAAATGGCATTCGATTACAAGTCGTCCTTGTTGCTTCTGTTGAGAGACATCCATTACCGGAAGAAAAACTCATCGCCCGATCGCACCAAGAAATAGTGCCGAACATCATAACATAACTCAGGATCATTTCAGATAATCTAATATAAATTACTCTAATAATTTCTGAGCATCTCAAAAGTACAAGGGCTTAATCTGAATTTTAATGTGCAATTACATATTTTCCTCGTAAAAGGCAAGAGCTAGTGATGACGACACTAAATAACGAACTATTTAAGGGGAGCGGCCCGCACTCTTGGCTTGATTGAATGCGCCGCGAATCTCGCCAGTAGTTGTAAATTTCAATTTCATTAGATCAGCCTAGTCCTAGTTCAAGAGTAGTAGACACAGGCACAACATGGATACGCATCAGGCCGGCCGACCAAGTCGCCAGTCTTAGCTTCGTGCGAGCCGGAGGGGCACATCAGCAACTGATAGATGGATATACAGGTTGGTCTCGGCAAAGATTCATGGTGGATCCGCCTTTTGAGTAATAAGCAACATTTCTTATTAATGAAATACACACCTAGGAATTATTGCATTGCATTGACTCGGTATGCGAACCAAGATCATGCCGAATGGTATTTGCAACATTGGGCACGGCTCTTTACGGTTCGATGTTGCGTTGCGAAGAAGTTAAGCTAAGCATCTGAATGTGTGTTTGGGTTGGAACTCCCATGAGGTTGCTCTTTAAGAATGACCCTCGTTGCATATTTGTAGGCCATGCGTATACACGTAATCGAGTTCTTTTTGGTATTATGATGATGGCAACAAGCTGACGCTCGATCGGATGCAATCAATTCTGCGCAAAATAGACGCCAACCTTCGGACCTCATTTGTGTATACAGATACCACCTATACACATTTTAATTACCCTGTAAACAAGCAACTGATTGCTTTTTCGCAATAAATGTTCATCGATAGTTCGCTCCGTGATTTACCCACGCAATTCTGTCGTACATAAAATCGAGCCGACTAATAGATTTTCTTGCAGTGACATTTACGGTGCCTCACTGAAATCCTTCTTCGTCTTCGCTTACGTTATACGACAACATTATGTTCGTATCGTAGTATCTGCACTCGTAATATTTGTCCGATGTTGTTGTCTACCATCTTTCCAGAATAATTTACGGGCAAATTGATTTAAATCACACATCCAATGTCTGACAATGAATATGCGTTGTCACTGGTATATGACGAGGCCGCGCTGAGATGGGACGGACCCCGTGAGCCGTGAGGTAGTAGTCTACGAGTACGTACTATTAGTTAACTTTTACTGTAGCCAAGATCAATTATGGAAATTTAAGATCACTGAACTGTGATAAGGCTAAATGTGGGATAAGCAATTTGCGGATATTGTGCAATTGCGCGAATACCTTCGCAGTAAGGCATATATGTGGCGCGTATTGTCATCAAATTAAATGCCTTCGATTCGTTTAGTTTTTATCGACTTTCCGATAAGGCAAAGTGACATTATGATTCTGCATTACGGGTTTTGCCGATTGAGAGTTAGAGTATAAATAAATGGCACAGAGCTTAGTTGATCTACTTATACAATTTATGTGCCTTTAATTAAATTATATGCGCATATGGAATGGAAAACAATGAAGAGTCGGTAGTAATTAATGGCAATCTCTCTCTCTCTCTTGATTACCGTAACTCCTAGTGGAGCATGGTGCGTTGACGTTTACCGTGTGTAGCCATCAACGTTACAAAGACAACTGAATTCGGAGTGTAATACGGTTGTCAGCCATACCACTTCCTAGTCGCATTGTTAGTTTATTATTCTACGATAAGAATATTTCTTATCATCTTCTTCTGAATAATAAACTTGCGACGAGTCGTGCCGAGTTTGGAAACTCGTTTCTCTATGAGTGTCTATTTCACAGAGTGGCGACCGAACGATCACGGCCACAGAGCACCACTTTAATTATTTATTAATGGCAATAGCTCACTGATTTCTGAACGATATTAGTGTCGTAATTAAATACATACTATAGTGAGGGGGAAGCGAATCCGCAGAAACTGAATACAACTACTGAACTGAATACAATACAATCTACAACCATACAATCCATCATGCACCGTTGCCATAGGCGTGAATATCCTGACTTAAGTTGGACAAGTATCATTCTTGTCGCTCTCAGGAGCTTAGTCTACTCAGGTTATATAGGTCGTGGTGGCGCTGAGAGGACATTGTTCCTACCTAAACTCCTTTTGACCGATTCACAACAGAAGTGTGAATATCTGCGATGATATCGAAAACATCGGGAGGATTCTCCCCCCAAGTCTCTGAGACCATGCCTGACATGTCGAGGAGGCGGTGTTCTTCAGATAGTGGTTTGAGTAGCAGTAACCGACCAGATATTCGACAAATGTCTGCATACTAGAAATTGGACGGTTGTCTGAAAGAAATGTTTCTGGGACGCCATCACTATATCTTTGCAACTTGTCCGTTCTGTTAATCCCCAGGCGTTGAGTTGCGAGGATCACAGTCGGCTGCGAGAGTATGCAGTCAACTTGTCCCAAGAACTCGCTGTGGGCCGTGCAGGTGCCGCTGTAACTCTATACTCCGTGGGCCCAGCATTACTAAATACTAGTATGGAACCGCAGGACAAAATTTGAATGGTAGCTTTATGAATACAAGATAGTCTAGGAAATCCCGGATTTAAGGCATGAATATGTGACCCGTTTGAGGAATTAAAAGCGTCCTTGACAACGGGACGTCACCATAGAAAGCATGTGCCTTTTCTTCCACTGCCCATCATAGTCAAATAAACAAATTTATATCAGGTTCTCCGATATGAGCTCAGCTCTCAATCCGCTTTTTTTAAGAACTAACTTTTGCCGTTTGCATTTTATCATAAAGGAGGAGGCTAAATTGCAATATATTGCCAAGTTCGAGTCCAATTATATACAATACGAAAAATCAGCTCAATCAGATTGAAACTAGGGGTACCATACAAAGTGACCCAATACAAGTTTGTTCCACATTAGTCGTCGATTTATCAAATCAGAACTGAGTAAAACAAATAAAATTACTCTATAGCAGGCATGTTAAACTCGAGGTTTTGTCTCGAAATTTAGCTAAGGAAGTATTTTAGCCAAAGAAAATTAAACCAAAATATGGCCGAACGACAAAAATCCTACATCGCTGATTTTTTGCATGATGGTTGGGGATGGCCCTTAGATTATGGGAAAAAAAGTCCCAACCGATTGGGGGGTCCACAACCTTAAAAAAGGGGAAAGGGGGGGTTTTTCCCTTTTTTTTTCTGAGATTATATCAAAAATGAAATGTTTCGTTAATTCAAATTGTTGATTGCAAAAATGCTATATTGTTTGAAAAATGTTACTTTCGAATTTTAAGGAAATATGTACCGTTGATCTTGTTCGCCTCTTAACGACAATTGGCATCTGCACTTTTACTCCTGATTACATTTAACTCGCCTAAGAATTCTTGTTAGACCCGTGGCTCGTCTATACCTACTTTCCACTCACTTCAAAAAATGTAGGTATATGTCATATATATAATTAGGACTAGAAAATTGTTATTTGTGGCATCAAACCCGTATGTTTACGCCTTCAAACAATTTAGAAACGCCCATGACAGTTGCATTATCATTCGTGTTCGCTTTTTCAGGTACTCGTTTTTCTAGCCACCTTTCTGTCCGAGCATAATTTATGTACGCCTAGCAATTTGGGCTTCCAATGTTGTTTCTGGATAACCGGTTCTGTGGTTGCCAATCGACCAACCAAATTTCGGCGGTTTAACTTCTTGTTTCAAGTTTCTAAATTTGGTTTAAGGGCATTTTATAAATTTGGCATTTCTAAAGGACATAATCCCGAGGTCATTATTGATTCAGACCGAAATTTTGAGAAAAAAAAAGTCTATATAGGCCAATCAATAAACCGAAATATAAGGCGTGAGATCGCAAAAAAATGCTCGGCTTTGGTAGTGTATCACCAAGTTTGCAACTTCGAAAACCTGTGGTATCCCCTTGACCCTAAAAAACCTCAAAAATTTCGGACTTTTTTCATATTTAGGTTTGTAATTTCTAAAAGTAGTAGTAGTAGTCTGGCTGTACTAGTGGTTAGTGCGCGCACCTTCGGTGCACAGGGTCATGAGTTCGAATCTCACCGTGGGTCATGGTGTTTTTCGAACTCACGAGCTTGTGACGGACTATGATCTCACTCAGATGTTTAACGAGTACCCATTTTATGGGGATAAATAACACTGCTGAGCGTAAACTCATTACCTCGACAAAAAGCAGATAAGATCATAGAAATAGGATGTCACTAACACATCCTGCAATCCAATGTTGGATTGTCGCGCCTGTTATTTATTTTTTTTAAATTCTAAAAGGTGATTCCTACAAGGAAGTCGTCAACTGCAATTTAATTTGAGGGTAACCCCAGCTTTCTAGGTGCAGATGATCTCAAGATACAGCAGTTTAAAAATTGTTTTTTTTTCTGTAAAAAAGTCCAAAATTGTAATTTTAGTCATCCTCCGAGCTATATATAGGGTTAAATGCATGTTCTACAGGAAAAATCATCTGACACGAAGTTATAGAGCAATTACTTAGCTTTAATTAAAGCGTGGGCAGAAGACTGTGGGACCAGTAGTTCCCTATACCTATATCAGGAAAAAAAACAAAAACAACGAATGAGCCTGACGTTTGTAAACGCTAAGAAAAACATTATTCAGTGGAAAGGAAATGCAATATTTAAAATCAAATTTAGTAGAATTGAATAGTCCTTCTAGGGTGTCCCGCATTAGGTGGTCAATACTGTAAGGGTTGATAGCACAACTTGTTCCAGCAAGAAAATTACCAATACAATTGGATTTTTTTGTACCTTTACCTTGTTATCAATCTTTTTGTGAAAGTCGTCGAAAATCGTGACTTGTCATGCAAAACCATAATTTGCAGCTTTCCTGATGACTTAATCCAAGATTTGATTTCAGTTTCAGAAACTACATAAAATTTCACAAAAAATGAAATTTTTCCTGTTGCCAACATGATTGCCACGTTCAAAATATAGTTACTCAAATTTTAAAATAGATTTTTCATCAAAAATTCAAACAGTGATTTCATAACGGTGCTTTCTACGTACAACTCTGCAAATTTGATAAAAGGTGCTTCAACATGCTGGCTTTCCAACGGTATATCACTTTTCATATTTCCATTGCAGAATTTTAGGGAAACACGCATTTAATGGTAAAAGTCATGACTTCAGTGGAATCGCTAATAATTTTCTCTTTACTCGAAAAAAAAACAAACAAAAAGAGAGAACCAATAAGAAACCACAAATATTAAAAGTCTATTATAATTCGGGATAAAGTGTCGCTACATTATTTTGACCAGAACTGTAATATATTTGAAATTTTGTACATTGTTTGGCAAATACAACGGTACTTATAACAGTTAAAATTTATTATTTGCTATTTATAATCGAAAAGCTGTTATTCTTCCTTAAGTTTTCACTTCGCAAGCGTGATTGTTTTGTTACTTTTTGGCGGTTAGGAGATTCAGGTATAATTTTGTTAATAATACAATTTATTTTTCGAATATTGCCCTCATTTTTAGACCAATTAAATAAAATCGCGATGGTGGAAAACCAATTCTCCGATAGAGAGTTTGCCGATATGGTTTTTGTGTGTGGAGTTGAAGAAGGAAATTGACTTGAAGCAGTTCGAGAGTATAGTCGACGGTACCCACAGCGACGAGTTCGAGGCAGACGTACCTTCGAAAGAACGTATCGGCTTCTTGGAGAGACAGGTCGAACAGCAAACCACACCAGTAGAGAAGGAGCTCGCCGTACTAGTTTCGGAACAGAAGAAGAGATTCTTAATACCTTCGATATTAACCCGAAATTGAGCACGCGTAGAGCAGAACTTCAGCTGGATATTCCTCGGATAACCATCCAAAAGACTCTTCACTCGGATAACCGGTATCCGTACCACCTTCCGCAAGTTCAGGAAAATGTGTAATTCCAAAATCCCGCAATGTAAATATGAAAAATGATATACCGTTAAAAAGCCAACATGTCGAAGCAACTTTTATCAACTTTGCAGAGTTGTACGTATAAGGCACCGTTATGAAATTACTGTTTGAATTTTCGATGAAAAATCTATTTTGAAATTTCTATTAAGTTTGAGTAACTGTATCTTGAAAGTGGCGATAATGTTGGCAACAGGAAAAACTTCAGTTTTTGTGAAATTTTATGTAGCTTCTGAAACTGAAATCAAATCTTGGATTAGGTCATCAGGAGGGCTGCAAATTATGATTTTGCACGCCAAGTCACGATTTTCGATGACTTTCACAAAAAGAGCGATACTTGTTATCGCTCTTTTTGTGAAAGTCATCGAAAATAACGTAACGTAACGGTAAAAAAATCGATTGAATTGGTAATTTTCTTGCTGGAACAAGTTGTGCTATCAACCCTTACAGTATTGACCACCTAATGCGGGACACCCTGTATATATAAAAATGTTTACTTCGGAAAATGGCATTTTGAACGTGTTCTGATTGGCTACGATGATTCCCGTATGTACCCGAACATTAAGCCATTATCGAGCGACCAGCGTACATATACACACGAACAATCAGTCAGTCAGGCCAGTGTTGCCAACTCATTTATTCGATGAGTAAGTAGTTTTCTTTCGGAAAAGTAAGTAGAAAGGTATAAAAGTAAGTAGATTGAAAAAAACACACATTAACGCAATCTACTAAAACAATTTTCGCACTGCAACATTTCATCTAAAAAAGAAAGTTGCAAAAATCCTAAGAAAGAGAGGAAAAGGGAAACCATACTACCAAATCTAACTAACAATTTTAACACTTTAAGACTTAATAAAATGTTCTCCCCAATAGTAATTGGAGGACACTCCTTGCTATAAAATCGAAATAATAATCCAATAAGGGCATTTTTTTTAAATTTGCAAAGCCATCTACAGTGAAACCTGTCTCAAAGACCACCTGTATTAAGAGACCACCTTTCATAGCTACCGATTTTTTCAGAAATGGAGTTCGTTTCCATACAACTCCATACATTTGTTCCCTGTATTAAGAGACCACATGTCTGTCGGACCAACGACCACTACATCACTCATTTGTCCATACAAATTCTACCCTTCTTTAGCGACCACCTCTATTAGCGACCGTAATAAAGTCGATGTGTCCGTATGAAGCGCATGTGTACTTGCGCTTATCTTTTGGATTTTGTATACTTTTTGCAAGTTTTCTTAAAAAGTGACGGTATTAATTCATAAAAAAGCAAGGCCGCAGAAAATTGAATCGTTTATATACATAGTTATGCGAATAATAGATTACAGGCAGTATGCAGCAAGAACAAAAATGTGAAATCAGATGACGCATTTAGTTTTTGTAGCCATTATTCGGTCCTGATACAGTTACTGATTCCATTGTTGCTCTTCAAAGACCAATGTCTATTTGATAAATTATCATTTTGCTGTTAATGCGTGCCAAGTTTATCATATTTTCACGTTTAAACGCAGAGGAATTAGGGTATGGTAGTAACATCTAGCGGGAACTTTCAAACCTTTGAAAAATGTTCAGTTTTCGTGTCTAGCCCTATATGGAGACGATTTCGTTTTCGAATTCATCCAATCAAGGTCGTTGCATTTTCATGCCCAAAAAACTACGAACTGAAAACACTAAAACGCATTCCCAGTGGTAGAACTCAATGATTATTACATTATCTCAAAAGAACAGAATTGAGTATTTATCGTATAAATTTTCTGGCGGCCGAGTAATAATGGAGTTTTTCTACTTCAGGGCTTTAGATAAGGAAGGTTTTGTAATTTTGGTAATGGAATCGTATTTACATTGAAGAATGCAATACAAATATCGGTTCCGAATTTTCATCAGAAGTAAGTAGAATTGAGTGACCCGTAAGTAGGTAAGTAGAAATGCGAAAAAGTAAGTAGATCTACTCACTTTTAGCTAGAGTTGGCAAGCCTGAGTCAGGCAGTCTGTGCTGCGAGCGCGCAGAGCGCGAACGGTGTGTTGATGAGCGTAGCGAGCAGGGAGCGAAGACCCCTGTGAAGTATAAATTTATCAAATCATATTAAAATCATTTTGATAGTTTGAGTTGACGTTGGCCGTAAAATGTTAATTATGAAATTATTTCGGTTCTTCAGCCAATTCCTGCGCAATGTAAATAATGATAAATTATAAAGAAGGAGTAAGTGCGAAGTGAGAACTTTGTTCTTTTAGAAGGCCCAGGTTCGTTCGGATCTAGACCTAATGGTAAACAGTCGTTGACGCCGTTTTCTACAGAAGTCATGGCTAACGGTGGACTATTTAGGCAGGTTTTCCCCTGACAAACTTTACAGATAGCAGACCATTTTAGCCCTGCTCTGCAGGAACACCTCCTTCCTCCGCATCCTTTCTGACAACTGCATGTCAGGAATTTCAGCAAATTGTTTCTTGTTGTGAAGCCCACGTTTCTCGCTCACTTCTATTAGCGTCTGAATTTAAGTTGGAACAGCTTTTTCCGAACACGTTCGTTTTAACAGCCGCACAGACTGAGACTGCCTAGGATTACGTTATTTACCAACTACGACTCTTATTAACATAAGAAGACAAAACTAAAATAATTATAATTTTACCAACGTTTTACCTATAAATCTCATCGTTACAGATACCCCTATAGCCTATATCCTATCACAAACTGATTGTCGTCATCAAAACAATCCCGTGTCCTTTTGGGACCGCCGCAGGTTTAAATTAAGGTCAATTAGATCTCTTCTATTAAATTCGATAGTGCATATTTGGAAAATTTGTCCGGTGATAGACGAATAGTCTGATACAGTTTTTGTGAATGAAAGTTTCAACCCAATAGGGTCCTATTCGGTAAAAAGTTAAGCGATATATGCAATTCCGTTTTTTTGTTGGGATGTATGTGTTTCCAACTCTGCTATAATTCGCTTGAACAAAATCAAAACCATCCGATAAAAAATTGAACTTTTCAAAATTACATTTGTACCTCCGAAATTGTGAACTGATTTTTAAATGTATGGATTTTGTCCAGGTACTATTCTTCCTTGGGTGAACTTTGTTCCACATCTTTCTACTGAATAGCTGCCTCACTCAGCAAGGGAATACATCCGTTGATTTAAGGCAGAGCTTTTCGTTAGAAAATACAGTTGCCCTAGTAGGGTCATAGACTACTGGTTGAGTCATTATATCGATGTACTGAACGGAAAATGATAAAAATTGTCAGTACATAATCTATTCACTAGTTTCTCACTTATTGTAGGATCTTGTAAAACACGAAAATTACCCCCGTGTCACTGCCTTTTTCCAATACACGTAACCTTCTCTGATTTCGGATCTATAAAAATCGCTATGCCAAATAAATTCTTATTGGCGATGGCGAGTAGTGGTCATTACACACTCGGACCCGGGTATAGCCAGAATGGATTTCTTTCTTATATTTTAAAGCCCATTTGAACACAATACATGGAAGTACATCCAGCACAATAATTCGGATGAGTAGATGTCTATTATTGACGTGATAATCAATTTTAACAGATGTGACTCCATGAAAATTTCGTTTTGACATTTTCCCAAAAGTAAATACTTTCTGCAAAACCATTATTCTGCATTAAATTCATAACCGTTTGCATTAAATTCCGGCAAACAATCCGTGTATCCCTTGGGTCTTTCACTAATGATATTTTCGTTATATTGAGAAAATGGCATTTTCCTGGTAAACCTTGAAAACATCAATAAGGAAAAAGTCCTTTTATTTTGTCAACATGGGCGATGAATTTACGGTCACTATATTTGTGTATACACCTTTTGACATAAATCGAAAATTGAAAGACACAACAGGTAGGGCCTTAGACTCGGCCGTGGACAATGGACACGGTATGCCACACGCAAACCGAACGCCATTATATTGGTTTGTCCAAAGTCATCTTTACATTGTAAATGAATGTTGATGAGGGATGTGTTAAAAATAGCAAAAAGGAACTTTTGTATATCAAATATCCTCATGTGTATTCTATTATAATAAAGGCAAAAGGATCTCACACGACTTTTTGGTGTTTATACGTTTTCAATATTTTGTAATAGTGGGACATTATAATCATAAAATCTTCGCATGATATTTTATGAAATCTTAAATGAAATGAAGCATCCTCATCTTGTTAGCAATTGCGAAACAGACTAATTTGTAATGTCTTTCCCGCGGCTATAATACGCATACATCCTGTACGCGTGAAGCAACCATTAACTATTAGATATTAGATGTTTGGGCAAGTTGTGCCTGGAAGAATATCATATAACCGCAGGGCGCTTGCTATAGTAGTCTGCAGTCTGCAAACGTCCCGTCATCATAGCCCAGTTTCGTTCGAATCTTGCTGCGTCTAAGACCACTTAATCTCTTCCTTCGCCCAAATCAAATCACTCTCACAGTTTGTTCGTAACAGTATATAACAGCAGCAACAACCCGAGACTCTATCTATATGTTACGACCGAGCAAAGTGACTGAGATTTAAACTGTCCTTCCAAATGCGCCATATAAATTGCCATAATTTATGCATGAAGATTGTAGAGGCAATTAGACCCCTGGCGGCGTTAAGTGAGCACTAGCACTTAATAAATTTTAATAGTACTATTTTCATTGCACCGGCTGGTTGGACTTGGATGGCTACGACCAAAGCAGATTATGCAACATGCTGACCGATCCAAGTATGCGACACGGTTTGGTGCCGTGACCAACAACCCTGCCGTTCCCGGCTGTTATATATTTCCCTGTAAAGGAATAGTTAAATAGTTAAATGACCGGTCACAGCGACAGACAATTTCGAAGTAAAGTTTACTCATTATTTAGAATGATCCATGGTGGTTTTGTGTATACATTTATTGGCGTAGGAAAGGACAGAACCGAGTTGTGTATTTTTTGATTTTTTTTATTCATTTAAAAACCTGTACAAATTCCTATGAACTTTAAAGCTCAAATATAACATGCATGGCTCAATCGGATTAGAAAATAATCAAACAAAAGGAAACGCGTCAACTCATTGGTTGAAGGAAACGTAATATTCTAAACGAGTAAACATTTATAGGACACTTTTGGCCAATGTCGTATTCATGCGTCCTCGTGACACTGAATTAAAAACAAAAGTTTGCTAGATTATTCTCTCCAATCGAACATAATGTCTTCATATAACATTTTATTGTTGTTGTTTTGCGCTTTTTCTCCCTCAAAACTTATATGTTTTGTGCTGAATAAGACTTTTTTAATTCATGAACATGTGTGAACATTTCTAAGATTTAATGCATACTTTAGATTTTACGCACACAAATAGTGCCAAGTGTAGGTATGTACCAAAACCGACTGTACATTATTGGCAGACTGCATTTATTGAGTGTATTCTACTGAGCGTACTCATAACTTCACTTTGTAAATGAAAGGGTATATTGACTTTGTCATAAAGCTTGTATAACGCATTGAAGGATGCGTGCATGTCCGATCAGTGATCAGTGTAATGCGCCTCATTACACTGGTCCATTGGGCGATTTTAAATAAAAGTAGATTAAGAGGACTTTGACTGTTGGATGCCATAGGCACTATGACCGGTGGTCTACTGTCATTGCCCTAGCCCTAGATAAACTTATTCCAATCTGCTTCTTTAGATAAAAAATATTTAACTGGCCTATGCTAAGGGATGCAGTATCCTCCTCTAAAGGAAACGCAATGCCGAAACATTCCGGGCGGCGCATAGCTTAGCCAGCCTCTCCTATTCACAAAGAATGTTCGACGGTGTCTCGTCATCGCCTTCACAGAAAAGACAGCGCGCGTCGGTAACAACGCGCATGGTTTTCAAACGGCCATTTAACCGGCAGTGCCCCGTGACGAGCTCGCGAATTACTCTGAGTACCGTTACTTATTGATGGATTTCCTGACATACCCCATTGAATTTCTAGTACAATGGAATGCGCACAAACTAAGAAAATGCCATCAAAAAGTGGCTCCAACATCTGGGTAAACTTTTTGATTTGCAAATGTTACCAGTAGGCGAGGTTTAATATCACTTTTTGAAATAAGACAGCTCCACATGGGCGGAAGCGGACTGTCACTATGTGTTCGATAAATGGTACACCGTTGTACAATTGGCAGCTGCATGATACACCACATAAATTGAATATCTAAATTTGGCTGCGAGTGAGATTGTTGCTAGTGGGAAATCGATGACTGCTTTTTAATTGGCATCGGGAGCTACCAATTGGCAGCCCATGTGGATACCACAGACAGCTAAAATTGTCATGTTCGACGAATCAGCTTTCACTTTTTTATTGGTCTAAGCGTATTCCATAGTCTGGAAGTGCGATGACATACAAATACCAGTTTCGACTTGATAGTACTTGCCGCCTGGCTGCCAGTAAATATTTTCTTTTTGTTGTTTGTGTAGCCACTTTCATGGTGTAGAGATTGCTTACATGGATTTTACTCATCCCTACAACATAAATACATTGAACTGTAATTGAACTAGATCTTAAGTTAGTCTAAGTACATACTAGACATTGTTAATAAACGACCAGTTCTACCTGGCCTCCACCCGAATCCACATCTTATCATTTAATAGTATCACTGCACTCTATAGCCCTTTCACCATCATCTATCACTACATGGCGCTGCGGAGTTTCTACCTGTACGGCGATGGGAAGTATATTTTTCAATAAATTAATACAATTGAATAAATCGCTATTGAAAAGAACGAAAAAGCTAAAGTGAAATGAAAAATGAAGTGAAATAATAATTAAATGATAAAATTAATATAAAATTCACGAAATTAAATGATACATGGGCAAAGCAGATAGTTCAGTGCTAGTGAAAAAACCGCGTGGTAGACCTTGCAAAAAGATAAAATTCATCGAGAAAATTGTACATATTAACCATCCAAGCATGGAATATTTAAAAAAAGTGCCGGAATTAAGATTAGAAGGCAATATCGCCGAGAATTGGCGCGTATTTTATCAAAATTTTAAAATTTTTTCAAATGCAATTGAATTGATAAAGAAAGATGAAGAAGTGCAAGTAGCGGTATTTTTGAATGCGGTAGGCCCGGACGCAATTGAGACGTACAATTCCTTTTCTTTGTCTGAAGCGGATCAGAAGGAATACGCAAAAGTGGTGGCCGCGTTCGAAAATTTTTGTAAGCCGAAGAAAAATGAGGTTTTCGAGTCTTTTGTTTTTCACAAACGAGTGCAGAAAAATGGCGAACCCTTCGATACATTCCTGATGGATATTAAAAAATTAGTAAAAAGTTGCGGATTTAATGATGAGAATAGGATGCTGAGGGATGCTATTGTGTTGGGAGTGAGCGAAAAATCGGTCCAAAAGAAGTATTTGGAAACGGAAAATCTAACTCTTGAAAAAGCCATTGAAATTGGAAGAGCCGCCGAAGTATCTAAGCAACAAATTAATTCAATGAGGGGACCATCATTAGCTTTGGATGCGGTACATCGAGATGGAGATCGAGATCAGCGTTACGACAAGGGAAGTTCATCGAAAAATTTTGTGAAAAATAACTTTGTTAAAAATGGAAATTATAATTTTAGTCAAAAAACTAATAAAACTAACCAATGTAATGATTTGAGCAAGCAAAAAACTAATAAATTTCAAAATTATCGTTTTAGGTCTGATGAAGCCAGTTATGATAATCAGTGTAAACGGTGTTTAAGAAAACATAAAAATTTCGAATGTCCAGCTGTGGGTAAAACTTGTTCCAACTGTGGAAAGCCGAATCATTTTGCCATTGCGTGCTATCGTAAAAAGCAAGTAAGTGCGGTTGATTGTGATGATGAGTTTCAAATAAATATAATTAATCGTGAAAATAAGTCAGCAATTGAAGGTATCTGGTTTGAAAAAATTAAAATTAATAATAAGATTATACAGTTCAAATTAGATTCGGGAGCTGAAGTGAATGTGTTACCGCAAAGATATTTAAATGGTACGAACACTAATATTAATCCCAGTAAAACCATTTTATCCGCGTATAATGGAGGCAACATAGAAACAGTGGGCATTGTGGAATTAGATTGTGTTGTGAAAAATGAGATTAGTAAACAGAAATTTTACGTAGTCAAGGATAAAAACAACACATCAGTTCCAATTTTGGGGTTAAAAAGTTGTGTTCAATTAAATTTAATGAAACGAATAAATGTAATCGAAACCTCAACCACTCTTCTTGAAAAATAGCCGGAAAATTTTGAAGGCTTAGGTTGTTTTCACGAAAACTTTAAAATCGAGCTGAAAAATAATGTGCATCCGAGTGCTAGACCACCACGGAGGATCCCAATTGCATTGAGAGAGCCATTAAAGATAGAATTAAATAGGCTATGCGAAAGGGATATTATTGAATATACTAATGAACCTAGCGAGTGGGTTTCTAATATTATAGTAGTTGAGAAAGCAAATAAGACCCTCAGAATATGTCTAGACCCAAAAGCTTTAAATGAATCTATCAAGGAAAATTTTTATGAAATCCCATCTTTTGATTATATTAGGAGTAGAATATCTGGTAAAATGTTCTTTTCTATTTTTGATCTCAAAGATGGTTTTTATCAAATTAAACTAGATGACAATTCGAAAAAATTATGTACATTTAGTACTCCTTTCGGGTTGTACAGGTTTAAAAGACTACCATTTGGCCTTAAGATAGCCCCTGAAGTTTTCCAACGTATCAACGAGTTGATATTTGGAGACATTCCCAATGTAACAATTTACATTGATGATATTCTAATTGCCACTGAAAATGAGAAAGAACACGATGAGGCTGTAATAAAATTAATGGAAAGGGCTAAAAAACATAAAGTTATCTTCAATAAAGATAAAATACAATATAAACTAAAAAGTATTAAATATTTGGGTCACATTATATCAGAAAAAGGGATTAAATTTGATGGAAAAAGAATGCAAGCCATTGAGGATTTGGGTATTCCTAAAAACAAAACAGAGCTGCAGAAGCTATTAGGTTTTATTAACTATATTCGAGATTTTTTACCAAGTTTAGCTGAAGTTAGTACTCCTTTGAGGAGTTTGTTAAAAAAGGACGTGGATTTTCTATGGTTGGATGCACACACAAAAGCTTTAAATAAAATCAAGCAAGATATTAAAGATGCTCCAATGCTACAAGCGTTCGATTCTAAAAAAGAAATTACATTGCAAACAGATGCATCACAAAATGGGTTAGGATGTGTTCTTCTCCAAGGCAATAAGCCAGTTTGTTTTGCATCGCGCAGTCTTTCATCTTGTGAAGTAAACTACGCGCAAGTGGAAAAAGAATTTTTAGCCATAATTTTTGCGTGTAGTAGATTCCACAATTATATTTATGGTCGTGATGTCACTGTGGCTACTGACCATAAACCATTGATAGGAATTATGAACAAGGAGTATCATAAAATACCCTCACCGAGGCTACAGCGAATGAAGTTACGTCTAGAAAAATATAAACTTAAATTAAAATATGTACCAGGAAAGGATTTAACATTAGCAGACCTTTTATCTAGGAATTATCAATTCAAAACTCAAGAAAAAGAAATAGAAGAATTAAACGAATTAGTGCATACAATTAATGTTAGTGACGAAAAGTTAAAAATCTTTAAGGGAGAAACAAAAAGCGATTATATTTTGAAAGATTTACGAATTGTAATACAAAAGGGATGGCCTAAAACAAAAAATAATTTGCCTGAACATTTAAAATTCTTTTGGAAATTGAAAGATGATCTGTACATTGAAGATGATTTAGTCTTTTTGAATGATAGACTTTTCATACCACAAACTATGAGACAATCAGTTTTAGAAAATTTACACCTCTCCCACTGTGGAATCGAAAAAACTAAGTCCAGGGCTAGGAGTTTAATCTACTGGCCAAATATCAATAGAGATATCGAGGAAATGGTAACAAAATGTAATTCATGTCAGAAATTCAGATCTTCAAACATTAAAGAACCACTTATTATCCATGAAATACCATATAGTCCATATATGAAACTAGGAATGGACATAATGGAAACTGAAGGAAAGTCTTATTTAGTCGTAGGGGATTATTTTTCTAAATATTTGGATATAATAAAATTAAAAAGTAAAAATGCCTTTAGTATTATTGAGGAGTTAGAGAAGATATTTTCAATACACGGCATACCTAAGATTATTGTGGCTGATAATATGCCATTTAACTCTTTCACATTCAAACAGTTTGCAGAAAAAATTGACATAAAAATTTCAACGAGTAGCCCACATTACCCTAAATCAAACGGTTTTGCAGAACGTTTAGTTCAAATTGCAAAGAAAATGATACAGAAGTGTTATCAAACTAAGACCAAGCTGTGGCAGGCTCTTTTAGAGTATCGAAACACCCCAATTAAAAATAGCACATTTGCACCAGTGGAACTTCTAATGAATCGTCAGACAAGATCTTTAATACCGGGTAAAGAAAAAATACACATTAATCCTAATATTAACCAAGAAGTTGTTGAGGTTTTGAACAAAAATAATTTTAAAAACAAAACTTATTACGATAAAACGGCTAAGGAGAGATATGGTTTTGAAAAGGGGGATAAAGTATGGGTAACAGATAATAAAAAATGGAAACCTGCGGTAGTTTATTCACGTCATGAGTCTCCAAGGTCCTATTTTATAGAATTTGATAATGGTAATATATTACGTCGAAACTCATCATTCCTACGCAAACGCAACTGAAAGTCACATACGAACTAACCTGTTTTCAATTATGATTATCATATCTGGACCCATTATCAATAAACATTTTAATGATTGAAACAAACAGAATACTTTGTAACATTATATTGAATATGTTTTATTTGAAGTACATATTATTGCATTTAACTGATGAGTATGTATATCTAAATAATATTATTAGTTCTGAACATGTTTTATTAATTCTAAATGTAAGATCTAATTTTTGAAACATATGTTATTATTGAATTGATTAACTAGTTAAAATATTTGAAAACAAAATAGAATATTATTCTTTCAAAGGGGAGATGTAGAGATTGCTTACATGGATTTTACTCATCCCTACAACATAAATACATTGAACTGTAATTGAACTAGATCTTAAGTTAGTCTAAGTACATACTAGACATTGTTAATAAACGACCAGTTCTACCTGGCCTCCACCCGAATCCACATCTTATCATTTAATAGTATCACTGCACTCTATAGCCCTTTCACCATCATCTATCACTACACATGGTATTTTGCCGAGCACACATCAATTGCGTGTATTTCTGCATGAAAAACGGTTGGATGTATTCCCATTGAAATAAACAGGCCGATGATTCCAGCGCCAGAACATGAATCGGTCTTAAAAATAATAAAAGAGTTTTCAACTGGGGTGTAGTGCTTTTAACCTGTCACTCCATTCCTCCTTCGTCTTTACCAGGTAATCTGATGGTAGACTAAGTAAGGTACTACTATTAATCGATCCTAGTTCTAATGAGTTCAGTGGGAATGTCGTATCAAATGCCCTGAGCCTAATGACGGCGAATCTTGTCACTGCCTCAATGTGTAGGTGGAATGGGGGAAAACTAAGTAGAGTCTTCGCAAGATGTGTTAAACAGTCCCCATCAATCCATCAACTACAAAATACCACAGGAAAAGGGTAGAACCCGTCCTGAGAGGCAGCCACGAGTGACTTGGGCATAGAGGGCGGTCTTCCCTATGCTGGTGTAAATATTTCTAGACGAGAGCATTCGTTGAGAAGCCGCTTTTAGAGTCGGTTTTAAAGCTTTCCAGCGAAAATTGCACACCTTTCTGTAGCAAGCTGTTTCTATGTTTAAATCACAGAATTCGGACGATGTGGAAAAGGGGAAACTCCAGCAAAACCGGTTTTTGTAGGAAAAACTTTTTTTATGGGCCAATCTCAACCAAACCTCACACAAAAGTGTTACTATCGAGTCCCATGAAGAATATAAGAAGAACAAACAGGATCGCCTAACGGGGTAATGGGACAGCCTTAGGTTACTTTTTTCTCTTTAAAATGTCATTTTTAATGGACTATTTAGACCATGCATTCTCAAAGTGTTGGGGTCCGCGAAGCCGTTTTATGGGTCCGCGGGACGTGCGAAAAAATTTGGGGGTCCGTGAAGCTGATTAGGGGGTCCGCGAAAGATTTCGATAAAATAATTTATTTTGTAACCATTTGTATTCCATTTCAATTTAATTTTTACGAGAGACACTATGTATTTCATTGATAACTGAATTCCACAAAAAAATGTGCACAAAATTTTTTATGTCAAAATATGCTATTAAAAGTAACATCAAAAATGGATATCCGGGAGGAAAAAACACGAAATCAAGTTCGGAACATGCCAACGGCAGATTCAAATTCATTGAAATGATAGAATTTCACAAACCTGAGGGTTACTACAACGGGACTACTCCTAAATTGGTCGGGTTGAATTTCGCGCCTGAATTCCTATCAATCTCGAATAGGCCCGGACGGTAGTGGTGCCCTTTCGAAGAGGATAACGTGCTTCGGTATCCCCCTGACCCATGCCTCCAAAAGCCCCATTTCGAGGGCATTGTAAGACAACTCTAATGCAGCTTTTTTAGCTTTTCGACGAGAAACAAGAACGACAACGAAGCATAAAACACATCCGCAGACATGCTGATCCGCTCACGCCTTTCGACAGTTACTATACAACAATATTCTGAAGGTAACTAGCAAAGATTTTGGGCAAGTATTTGTATCAACATGTCCTTGAATGAGAAATTAAATTACCCTGATTATTCAAAAGGATCCGATAACTGTACTAGAAATGTATTCAATTTCAAATCTGTCGGAAACTTACAAGAAAAGAAAGCTGACTACTTGGAAATAGACGATTTGACCTCAAGTTGACCTCTACTAAGGATAATACAGTATCACCACTAATTGAGGCATCATCTCTCGTCTGAGTTAGCCCAAATATTTAATTTTGCCTAATCATTTTTTAGATCTTTTAGTATAATTACGGTGTATACATATTGGTATAGGGTTATCCTGTAAGGACAAAAAGGACCTTTAACACGACTTCCATAATATTACAATTACACTAATATTCTTATTAATTAAAAGAATTAAATTTTGTTCATTTTTACATACTTTCTTACATATAATTTCTAACTGTAGTACTCTATGCGAACCACAAATAACACCCATTACGTCCCACTGTTGTTTTTAAACAACAAAGTCCTGTACCCAAAAAGGATATAAGGAGGTGCAAAAAATCACCATAATCATCAATCTAAGGTATTTTTAAGACAAAATTAGAAACCAAATATTTTTTTTTTCGCCCGAATTCATAAATTGGGACTTATATGTTCCCAGTTCCATAACATCCCAAACATAATGTGCTGTAACCATTTTTGAATATATAAGCTAAAAATGCTACCACACGCTTTGTTGGTAAAAATATTTTTCGCAAAAAAATTAAAAAGGATGAAAAAATGCGGAAACTTTACTTAAAAATATCTAGGCTCTTTGCGTAGTTATAGCCTTGGGAACATAGAATCGGAAATATGACAGAAAAATTAGTCCTTTTTGCCTAATTTACACAGTCCTGGGTGACTGAAAAAAAAAACGAAAAAAAAAGACCAGATATTATGTAATGTGCTCTAAGCTTTTGATATGATACCCCTTCGTGCCTACCTCCGGTGAAGGATAAACTTACCTCCTTTTGGCCCAATATTTTTTTGACAAAGAAAAGGGCTTAAAATTAACTTTTGATATTTAAAATTACTTTAATATAGTATTTATCCAATTCGCTGCCGAAAATTGAAAATAAATAGATTCGATTTCCTTATAGCGTGGTGTTATACTCAGACTTTCGGGGTTTACTGATTACGCATTTTCAAATCTAACCTAAAATAGTTCATAGATTGGATTGAAGCTTCTTTTGGTTCTGCTGGGAAAATTAGGCATTCCGTGATAATATCATGTGGTCTGTGAGCTGCCCTGGTTATTCTATTGCGATTGGAATGCAAAAAGAAACTTTGAGAAATATTAAGATTTTTAGTTACAGTTCATAAACAATTACAGCAAGGAGTACAATTCAATCGACTTTCATTTGATTACATACATACAATGAAGCTGTAAAAATACGCGACTGACATTTTTATTAATTTGTTTTTCCTAACCGACACCTTTCTGGTTATCACCTGTTTACCGGTCAAGTTTGACTTTCAAGATACCCTGTATAAATTTTCAAACCCCGCTTTAAATTATTATCATATAGCCCAGCAAAATAAACAAGGAATGCATGTATCAGCTGGATAAATTATAAATTTAATGAATTTACCGCAAGTAAACAAAGAACGTTATCTAATTAATGACCAAACAAACTCACCCTTGACACTACATATGTTTTTCGATTCGAATCTCGAACAAGCATGATTAACCTTTTTCGTGGGTAAGCCGTATCACAAAGTACCTACTCGTTTCCAATTCTAATTGAAATCAATAAGCGTGACCGCGACCCTATACGTACATACTACGAAATGTTTACTCTTGTAACGAATAGCGAATAATTTCCCAACTGTTCTATGGGTACGCAACCAAATGCCAATTTTCCTGAATGACACACCACATTTTTACTCAAAAAATGTAGGCCAGACATTCGCCAGTTCGTTTCGTGTTATTCGCTCGCTATGACTCAATCCATAATAACGCAAGCAAGGCATCAATTTAACAGCCCAGAAATAATAACAAATCATTCCCTGAAGAAACAATAAAACAAGACTAGTTGGTCTCCGACTGAGAACAATTGTATGAAAGTGATACTTCCTGCGACCGTATAATTTGCATCCCATTCATGGCGAGGGTGACCAATTCAATTGTCTTGGGCCACCAATTGCAATGGTAACTATCAAAGCTCTACCTTGTAAATTTTTGGACCAAACTTTTTTCCTCTTCTTCTTCTTCGGTATCTGCTGTTGTAATGTTATTTACTTAACGACTAAGTGCACATTACGCGCTCTCGGTGAAAATTACAATAGCAATAGCAAAGCACAAGTAGCGGGCAGAACTTCCTTTGGCCGCCTTGACAAGTCACGCTCGCCAATGCAATTTTCTCTTAAACATGGGTCATGGCGCATAATTCGAACAATGTTATGTCTGGCCATTATTATTATTAAATTATAGTGTGAATCGGTTACTCGGTGCTACCGTTTTAACAGGCTGGAAATGAGGTGGGGACTTCATCCTCCCTGGCAACTTGATTCAATCGACACTCGTGCATCGGCCTGGCCTGGCGTTTTCATTCACTTATATTTTTGTCTCCTCTCACCAGCAGAATGGTCTTTTAGACGTTCGCGTTGCGGCCAAATGCTGAATTTTCCCAATCAAATTTATACAGAAGAAAAAAGCTGGCACGGTCAGCAGGTTCTTAAAGAGACGTGGCGAATCAAAGGAAATTCAACTCAACGAGCTGCGATGAACAGTAATTTGTGCCCTGGTGAAAATTCGTATAAGAGCCAAGAGCGCCATCCGCACTATATGTACTTGGGTTGGGATGTGTCTATTGATTTCCGCGGGACTGAAACCATTCGAAATGAGGGTCTGGCTGGGCGAATGGACTCTAATGATCGGGTACCGGACCAACTCGAATCATGTTGCGCTGAAGGTTATTTGTGGACTGTAATTTACATTTGCAACAAATTTACGACATTAATAACCGCCTCGTTTTCCATAATGCATTGCAAACGAGCGAAATGAACGCCGAAGCGCCAATAGCAACATGTGAGTGCGAGTTGTATGTATGTAGTGTCTGCGGAATCGAGGACATGGCAAGCGTATCGAATCGGGCCAAGTAAAACGTACGACTGTTGGAACGACGGGAAACATATGAGAAGGCAAGGCGCATATCCTTAAGGTTGGACGAACACGACAGCATACACACACGTCTCGAGGCTCCATCACTTAAAACAAACAACGTTAATCATACAATGGTCAAAGGTAAATTAATGACCACGGATGTTGTTGAATGTTGGCCAACCATGTATGGCATTTACGCATTCTGAGACACTGTGTCACGCAAGTTTTAGCTCAATTACCAGTGTTTTCTGTTCGAAGTTTGTATCAGGAAAAAATGTGATAATTGCCGGCCTCCCCACATCCTTATTAGACAAATTTGCAATGTGCTTAAAAGCTGCAATGTTAAAAGCTTAGAAATAACAACCAATGCTTCGTGTCCCACATACGAAGTAACATACGTATAATTCCTTTGCTAAAAGGGAGTTGTGCGGACTTCACGCTAAAGATAGCGAGTACTGAGTAAGGGACTGGTTTTAGATTACATACAGTCAAAACTTCTTAGGGGAAATGCTTTCTGATCTGGAACAAATTTAAAGTTTCAGATGCCTTCTCGCCAGTTTAAGATATAAAATGCAGCCTCTAAGTCGAAAAAGTTTCTAACTCAAACCATTTGTATACCTTTTCGGTTCTTTTCCATATAACTTTACTTTCCCTAAAGGCCTGGGTAGACTTCGGGCGAAAATGCAGCTGCGAATTTGTCTATATGAAAATACGAACTTACTGTCGTGGAGTATGTCGCAAACTCTTGGGGATTCCATAAACTATACAGTGCGAAAATGAATTCCTAATTTTGCTCTGCCATTTTATGTATAGTTTTTCAATTACCCGCGTCATTGGATAGTTTCGACGACGCATTCATCGTGAACAGTTAATCAGTTTGATATTTGAGAAACTCACCATAGAGTTGAGGGGAAATATGCTTCCAAACCGAATCATTTTCATGAGGCAGATGCATTCGAGTAAGAGGGAAACTACTTTTCGTCTAATTTTAAGATTCAAAAGCAATTATTACTTGGCCGCAAAATTGAGGTTGATTATGAAATCTCGAATCCTGTTCACACTATGGCCGCAATCTTGTTGCACAGTAGAGTCAGTCCAAATTGTTTCTTTTTCTTTGCGAATAATTTTCATTACGTTTCCTTTTGCTGTTTACTCCTAAAGTGTGATAACTCCTTCAGATCTAGTTGGTCAACATTAAAAGTTTCAACGGCCGTTCTAGCAGCTGGGTTCTTTTTTTTTTGTAATTTTGCGTGTGTTTTTTAACAACAACAAAAATGTAAATTGCGAGCAGTGTCGCTAAGGACCGCTTACTCATACATTTTATCCAATAAATAAGGTTAAAGCATTTAATAGCCGCTGTAAACGACCATGCTACTAGTATGATTTAAGCTTAACTAATGGATAAATATGTCCGACCAACGACCATTAATGTTTTTGGAATCAAACAGATTTTTGTCTAATTATACCATTTCTCAGTCAAGTTCATAACTTTGGGGCATCATCATAGTGCGAGGAAATCTTAATAAAGCATAATGTATTAATCACGATTTTTTTCCTAAAAGTGAGTTAAACTTTTCAGGACGGAAAGTAGGCCACCCGACCCGCGTTGCAATTCCTTCTTTTGTAGTGTGTGGCCGGAAGATCAATCGGTTTGTAGAGGGGAACTTTGGCCCGGATCCCTTTGATCTGGATCCATGAAAGTGCATGCGTTCTTTTTCGTTGGTCCATCTTTAGTTTTTCCCTTCATGTTTTTTTTTTCGTCGTGTTGTTGTTGTTGTAGCGATTAAAGAATTTTTTTTCTCATGAATCGAAGGGGGTTTTGGCAGCTCTTGGCCGTTTTTTTTAACAACGGGTAGCTCCGGGACGATCTACATCGAAGAACCGGCTGCCGTAGGAGCATTTTTATGGACAACACAAACATCCATGGGTCACAGTGGGATTCGAACCCACGCACCGGCAACTCAGAGATAGACATCTCTGCCACTGAGCTACCGAATGCCCCTTTCCGTCGTGTTCGTGTAGTGAGGCATACGTAGTGAAAAATGTAGTGAACTGGAGGCAATGGATCGGCAAGAAACCACCCCGAATCCCGAACGGAGCTGCCTGTCGCCGTATGTATGCCGCCGCCGCGTCAATTGGCCTTTTCTATACCATATCTTTTTTCAGCATAAACATCACTAAGTTCATTACAGTATATATTGACATTTTTTGTCAAAGGCTGAGCTCACCACATTTCACCACGATTTTGCTTGATATTTTGGTTATAATCTCGGTACAAAATCTATGAAAATGTATGGGAAATCTTGTCGATTTAACCTAGATTTTGTAAAATCTCAAGATTATGCAAAATCGTTCGAAGTCTGTACGAAGCTTAAGACTTAGAATGACTCGTTACTTTTGGAGCAAAAATTATAACTATGTAAAAACTTTTTAAATTTAAACGCGACTTTCATTTTATGTTATTTTGTGAAATAATGCAAAAAATGAGTTAACCAATGGAAGGTGATGAGGTTACTTTACTGGTTCCTGATTGGTGAAAACCGCGTCCAACTTAATAGGTAGAAGTATGGTTGAAGGTAAAAAATTTGGTAAATAAAGCGGCAATGAATAGAGTTAGGGTAATAATAAATAGACTAGGGCAAATCGTCAAACGTTACATAGTGAAGTTTTTGAACTGTAAAATCGACCTCACTTCTTTTGGGTTTAATTGTGCATATCACAAATTGAATGAACAAGTTAGCATTGATCCAATTAGCACTCATTTTGGTTTATTCCTTTAAGAACCCTGACCGCATCTCTATGTTTGAAAGCTGTGCCGATCGAGTGCAGATGTGTTTGTGAATTGATCGCTGAAGCTTTCACTTGCTGGAAAACTTAAATTGCTTCTAAATTTTATTACCACAGAAACTGTTGCATTGTTTTTTGTTACATTTTATAAGTTCATGTTTGTCCAGAAAGCAGAGTCGCATATACAGTAGAGCCTTGGTTTGCGTCAGTACATAATTGGTTCCTAGAACACACGACGCAACACGAAACAATGCAAAACGAATTTTGAATTTTCGATATTAAACTTTTTAATTGTGTAAGGAAAAGCCATTTAATAACGACGCAACTTAAATTTTCACAACGCAAATCGGAAAAACAGCGCTACTTCTAAAAGGACGCGACACGAAAACAACGCAATGTGAGACGATGGAAATCGAGGCTCTACTGTATAAGCAAGACGTTTCTAAGAATCCTTGCCCTATTCCACAGGGTGTCCGGTAACTGCTGCAAAAACGCATCGGATTCTGATTTCCAGCGAAAAAGTTGACGGAACATACCCGCAATTCTTAACCGTTTATGCCACAGGCGTTTGAAGAGTTTCAAAAAAAAATCGTTTTCTTGCATGACTTAAACCTCAATATCTCCAAAGCTATAGACTAGCTAACATTGCAAAATAAAATGATTATTACAGCCAATAAATTAACCTTAAAAAAAACTATCCACACTAAAATCGGATAAGAGGTTTGGTTTTTACAGAGCTTCAAAGTCAAATTTTTGGGATTTGACCCAAAAACAATATATTTTTCCATCTAAATCCTCTACAATTTCTGCTACGGTAAGATGCTTGTCCGATTGGCGCATAGTCTTACGATCATGCCTTTCTTACATTATTTTATTCTAGCTACATTATTTCTAACAGTTTTAATGCCTTAAATGCAGAAAATTAGGGTTAATTTTAGCTGGATTTTAATTCAATTCAATTCAAAATGCCCCTAAAGATCTGCAATTTGGTAAAATTTATTCAAATTATATCAAAACCGAGCCATAATTAACCCTAGTTCTCTGCACTTAAGGCGTTACAACTGTTAGAAATAACGAAGCTAGATTAAAATGATGTAAGAAAGAAAGACTATGCGCCAATTTTTAAAAGAATCGTACAAGTACAAGCACCTCACCTTGGCAGAAGTTGGAGAAAATTGAGATGAAAAAAAGATTGTTTTGGGTCAAATCACAAAAATTTCACTTTGAAGCTCTGTACAAACCAAACCTCTTATCCGATTTTAGTGTGGATAGTTTTATTTTTTTTAGGTAACGTTATTAGCTGTAATAATCATTATATTTCGCTACTTTAGCTAGTCTAGCTTCGGAGATATTGAAGTTTAAGTCATGCAAGAACATTTTTTTTTTCAAAAATCTACAAACGCCTGTGGCAGCTAAAGACTTAAAAATTGGGGGTATATTCCGGCAATTTTTTGCTGGAAATCACATGAGGAATCACAATCCGGTGCGTTTATGCGGCAGTTTGCGGACACCCTGTATAATAGGGCAAGGATTCCTAGAAACGTCTTGCTTATACAGTAGAGCCTCAATTTTCTTCTAGCTTTGGAGATATTGGGGTTTAAATCGTGCAAGAAAATTATTTTTTCAAAAATCTTCAAATGGCTGTGGCAGTTAAAGGCTTAAGAATTGGGGGTATGTTCCATACAACTTTTTTGCTGGAAATTACAATCCGGTGCGTTTATGCGGCAGTTTCCGGACACCCTGTATAATGTAGTGAAGGAAAAACTTGGGAACTTGCGGTAACGATCCGAAATTCATTGAGGGCCGGCATCTCACATCTTACATTTAGCGGTTAGTCTTATCGTATAGACAAGACGCACACTATTTTCTGACAACTTTTACATTATATTGAATTGAATTTTTGTTTATTGCATAGTTAAGCCATATTTTGCATGGTTAGGCCATCATCTAAAAGTGAAAAAAATCATTGCGCAATTTCATACAATGCTTTCAGAAAATAGTGTGCGTCTTGTCTAAACGATAAGACTAACCAGCCAACAGGTACTACATAAGATGTAAAAGAAACCGGCGACAACCTTGCAGTTTAATCCTCCGACTGTTTACAGTCAATTGATGTTGTTCCAAAGAGTGAACTAGAATCAAAATTCACAGGACCTCTATCTTTACATACATATTCACAGACTTTTATTAGTAACCGCCACCATATGCGTGCATCCAATCACCTGGTTAGTTTCTTGTATAGGCTTTTGGCCGCAAGAATATTGCAAATAAATAAAAGTTCAACCTACAATGAGTGTCTTTAAGTTGCCTTAAATTGGACAATTATGCCACTTCTATGAATACTGAAGTGAAAGTGGCCCATGAATGATCAAAAATGAATGACCAAACTAATTGTAGGCCAGGTCCACGACTATTTACCAGTATAGTACAGTGTAGAAGTCAGCAGGTTGCCTAAAAAGAACTAGCTCTACCACAGTAGTGGATTTACACATTTACCGCCAGTATTCATTTATTCAAATTTAGCCGCCCCTGCCGACGTCCTCAATAAATTTTAGGTTGGCATTCCATTCCATAGCTAAGGCATTTAACTGTTTGGAACTCTACCTTCCAACTGAATTCAAAATGAATAGAGCACTATTAACACTTAAGGTACAATTTCCTCGATATGACTGCAGCGGCCCTAGCGACAGCGACTCACTCATTCCATATAAAAACTCTTTTTTCTCTCATTCTAAAAATGAGTTTTTATATTATGGAATGAGCGAGTCGCTGTCGCTAGAGTCGCTGGGATCGTGTCGAGGAAAATGTACCTTTAATAAAAGCTGTATGTTCAACGCAAGTATTAAAATGGATTTTCTTTATTTACTTCAAATACCTTTGCACGTACGCAAGAGCTTTAAGCTTTCCGTTGCGCGTGTCCTGAGCGTTATTTAATTTTATCACAAATCAAAATTCAATGCGAGGGCTATTTGATCAAGCAGTCATATAAAAACAAAAATTAATAGCAACATGAATCGTGTTATCAAGAATGATGTATGTAGATACTGTTTAAATCTACTTTGTTATTGGTTTGAAAAAAAAAAATAGTAGAGTCGATAGTACAATTCGTTTGAGAAAATCGCATTCACGTTGTCAACGATTTTTTTTTCTGATAATAATTTCATAATTGTATTTTAAAGTGGTAAATTTGCAAAGTTGACAAAAGTTTCTTTAATTTGTTTAGTACTTTATTCTCCGACCGCATGTTATAACTTCTGGCATTTCAAGGTACACTGCTGGCCAAAATAATAGGTGTACGCATTTAATTTTTCCAAACATGGTTGGTTATCACATATTACTTTATTATTCCACAAAAATTCAAATAGTTTAGAACTTCAGCATACTTCATTGTTGCACCAAACAAAAATGAGTTTGAAAACTTAATGGAAACCGAATTTTTTTTAAATAAATAATGAATAACACCAATTTTCGACTGGTCATAATAATAGGTGTGACTACAGAATTAAGTAATAAAATTTAATTTCGTCCCTTATGATGACAGTTAATGTTAGTTTTGGTAAACCACAGTTAATACCCAGAATATCCGCCATTATTCTCCATGACCTTATCAATTTTTCTGGGCATGGACAATACTAACTCCCGGCAAGTTTCTAGGGGAATATTGTACCAAACCTTTTGGATATTTCCCCACAATTGCTTTTTATTTTGGCAATCCACTTTTGACACTTGCCTTTTAAGCTCACCCCAAAGGTTTTCTATTGGATTCAGGTCGGGGGACTGACTTGGCCACTCCAAAACGTTAACACTTTGCTCTTCGAAGCAAGCTTTGACCAATCGTGATGAGTGCTTCGGATCGTTATCCTGCTGAAATGTCCACAGCGTAAGGCAGCATAATAGTCTCCAGGAGATTCTTGTAGGCAAATCTGTCCATAATCCCATCGATTCGGTATATGGGACCGACACCTTGCCACGAAAAGCAGCCCCATACCATTATGTTGCCTCCGCTATGTTTCACAGTCTTTTTTGTGAACCGAATGTGAAATGCTTTTCCCTTAGGACGACGAACGTTTCTTCCTGCATCGTTACCAAATAAATTGATTTTTGTTTCATCGCTGAAAAGGATATTCCGCCATTTCTTTTCGCCTTGTGGACCGCACCATGTTTTATGAGCCAACGCAAAATCTTTTCTCTTTTTCATATTCACGGATCTAAGCAGAGGAACTTTGCGAGTAATCCAACCGGGCAAATTTGAGCTTGCCAATCGGCGTCGAACGGTTCGTGATGAAATGACATTCCCAATCTCGGTCGCATTTGTCCTTGATGATTTGAATGGGTCGCGTTTGGATAATGTAACGATTCGATGGTCGGTCACTGGTGAAGATTTTTTTAGGTGCCCCACGAGTTTCAAGAGTTCTCTCCTCTAGACTGCAGTGATGTCCTCGATTCATCTAATGTTAATTTTAGTTTTTAAATTGCATTAGAGTATGTTTATAATGCCTTCATTTGATTTAGTTTTCTCAATATCTCACCTTTTACAACTGAATAATTCTTAAAATGGATATTCTGTATAAAGAAAACAATGCACACCTATTTTTTTGTCCAACTCAAATTGAAGATTGAACAAATGAAGGAGCCGTTACCTATGACAACACATGGTTTCCGCGTGAAGATTCCTCAGTTTCATTCAACACATCGTGCTACTAGATTTCCAAATTGATATTTTTCATAGTAAAGAATATTGTTGCTGTTTTTACTACTTTTTTCAAATTTTTTTTTGTTCACACCTATTATTTTGACCAGTAGTGTACCTCTGTTGAATTTTTTGAAGGATTAATAGAACAAAAAAATATTTCCCTTCCCTTGGACATTCAGCTGAAGTAGGGTATTTTGAGCAGAAATATCGGCTTATAAGTCCACATTTTTTGCTCTAAATATTAACATAAAACTGTCTTTAGAACCAATTTTTGAAAATATCATTCAGAGGATGCATCCTTTTTCAAGACGTTTCTAGCTAGGGGCAACACTGCCTGCACACCAACTGGTGTGCGTCAGAAATTTCAAGCTACCTTAAATACACCGCATTACTTCAATTACACCAGCTAGCCAGGAATGTGAGTACACTCCTTCTAGCTGAGATCTTCAGTTGACTCACTCATATGAGTTCAGAATTCAGTTGGTTTATAAAAAAAAACTTTCCGCTCTGTGATCCTTGCTCTCCTAGGAAACACCAAATCAAATCCCGGAAAGCGACGTTCCAATGAACAGATTTGATGTCTTTGTTTCCTTATATGCCTAGTCTAGCGATACAGCCGCGTAAATGACAGTGTTCAATACTGAATGGTACAAAACAGAAATTACTCCATGACTCCATGATGTAATCAAAAGAGTAGAATCTATGGATTCATTGCAAGTTGAGACCGTTCGTTTGATATCACTTACAATTGGGACCAATGAATTCAGGTATGTATTATGGAAAATGATGACAGAAAAGCAATAGGCTAGTACAGATAGCTCAAAACCCACACATAAAAAAAAAAAAGAATTTTTGATGCCAAATTGTTGAATACACTGCTTAATATACGCAGTAAAAAGTTACACTAATTTGCGCCATGGGTTAAGGGGGTAGCAAAGGGGTGAAAATTCAGTTTCTTGAAAATATCTGGAAAACTATGAGTCTGACCTTAAAATGTCCTAAGGACGAAACAAACTACATAAAATTACATTTGTAATGATATATAACAGTCTAGAGATTTTCTCAGAAAATTATACCTTAGACCCAAAAGTATTATAGTGAATTTACATTTTTTGAGTTTTACATTTCGCACTGTAACTCTTGATAGAATATACCTACCGTCATAAGATCTTGTCCATATATTGATAACAAAATGTATTTGATTTGTACTAAAAATTGGAGTGCTCCGATCATTAACGCCTCCCTCACTCCGCCTAACATTTTTCAAAAAGGCATGCCTGTAGCTTCTTTGTAAATTGAGCCAGGCAGATCAAATTTGGTGGGGTGCCTATTCTAAGCTCCATTATCCTCCCCACCAGAAATGATTACCATCGGATCGAAACTAAGGGTACCCCCCATACAAAGTGAACGAAAATTCTAAGAAATTTCACGTTTGTTCACTTCTAAATTCTATGTAAAATACAAGAAAAAACTTATCTCTTAGAACGTCATTATAACAGTTAATTGTAGTCTTGTGAATGTATATTTAAACGGTTGTACCAAGGCGTACGCTACAAGTATCAAAAAATTGGGTTTGAAGGTCAGTGATACCAGTTCTAAGACTATTTGCGAATATTTCGAGTAACGTGTACTAGCAACCTTCAAACTCGTTTTTTCGTACTTCTAAGGCACGCTCTGGTACAAACTTTCGGATATACATTCAGAAGACTACAATTAACTGTTATAAGAACGTTCTAAGAGATACATTTTTTGTTCTATTTTAGGTAGAATTTAGAAGTGAAAAAATGTAAAAATTTTTAGAAATTTGGGTCACTTTGTATGGGGGGTACCCTTAGTTTTGATCGGATGCTAATAATTTTTAGTAAGGAGCATAATGGGGCTTAGACTAGGCACCAGGGATTTGGAGCGGAGCGGAGCGACCCTAAATTTCGGAGCGAAAGAGCGGAGCGTGGAGCGGTATTCGGCAGGCTGGAGCGGAGCGATTTTTGCTTCGAAAGTCGCTCCACTCCGCTCCGCTCCGAAGTAAAAAACCAAGAAAATTTCGAGATAAAAACTTTAATTTTTTCGACGAAATTTTTCATTTTATGGCACTATTTGATGATTTTGGACGATTTAAAGGCGGAGAATTCGTTGAGAGACTTGCAAAATTTCGGATTATTGTAAAATTCATTGTGATAAAAGAGGTTTTGCGTTTAGTCATCATAATCATCACTCTTCATTATTAAAAAATTCAAGATCATCCATGACAGAAAAGTCCTGTCCTGTACTCGCTGAATGAAACGCCCGTTTTAATTTAAATTAGTTATTAGGTGCATTTTATTGAATGGAGTACAGGACAGCTTCCATAACAATTTTACATACGGGATGTCCGAAAACTATCGCATAAAGTCACCTAAATTTGATTCCTGGTGATATTTCCAGCAAAAAGGAGTATAAAAAGCCCGAATTATTAGTTCTTCAGCTACCACAGACATTTAAAGATTTTTCAAAAATGTAATACTCATATTACCTACATATTTTCTTTCGGTCGTGGCCAACAATTTTTCCTAAGAATAAACCAAATAAAACTGGATATGCAGTTTAAGCTGTGTAAAAAAGCTTCAAAGACAACATTTTGTGATCTTACTTCATATACATTTTTTTTCCGACGGAGGTCTTAGTGGTAGCATTTTTGTAAAATCTTTAAATGCTTTTGGTAGCTAAGGAGTTAAGAATTCGGGATATTCCCGGTACACCTATTTTGCTGGAAATGACATTAATAATCTAATCATATTTCGGTGCGCTTATGCGATAGTTTAATTTCCGGACACCCTATCTAGAACAACTCAATTTTATGTTCAAATTTGTACGAAATTGGTGCTATCCTGTTCTGTACTTGATCGAATAAAACGCACCTTTTAAGCCATATTCTATAATACCTAAGAAGATATATGTTGCATTGATGAATTCGCGGAAAATTATAAATATTTACTAAAAACAATGAAGTTTTGTTGTATGTTTGTAATGGAGCGGAGCGAAAAAATTTTAGTCGGAGCGGAGCGCTGGAGCGGAGCGGTTTCGAATTGGTCGGAGCGGGAGCGGAGCGGAGCGAAAAAAAGTGTCGCTCCAAATCCCTGCTAGGCACCCCACCAAATTTGATCTGCCTAGCTTAATTTGAAATGGAGCTACAGGCATGCCTTTTTGAAAAATGCTAGGAGGAGTGAGGGGGCGTAAATGGGCGGAGCACTTCAATTTTTGGTACAAATCAAACAAGTTTTGTTAACAATATATGGACAAGATCTTATGATCCTAAATCTATTTTATCAAGAGTTACAATGCAAAATGTAAAACTAAAAAAATGTAAATTCACTATAATACTTTTGGGTCTAGGGTATAATTTTCTGAGAAAATCTCTAGACTGTTATATATCAGTTTAACCCTTCTGTCGGCACCTACTACAATATGCATATTCTATACCCAATAGGTCTGGCTGGACCTACTGAGAAAAAAATTTTATTTTTTAGACAAAGTGAAATTTTTATTTGTATAATCATTCTACCCAGTCTTTATAGCCATTTATAAACGATAAAAGCATTAAAATCGTTTTTGTAGATATACTAGAAGCGTTTTTAAGAAGACATATTTTGAGGTGGTATTAGTACAAACATGTTTCTTCCTTATTTTCTTCTATTTTTGCTTCTCTTTTTTCGTTGCGTATCCGTACAGAAAGTTTGATCGAATTTTCCAGTTCGAATATCTTTGGGTAAATGTTTGGCGCTCTGTTGGTAGATTTTATCGCGATATTCTCCTGCAGATTTGGGGAAATAGATAGAAAGAAATAGGGAATTTTCAAGCGCAAAAATCATTTCATTCTAAATTTTCCGTAAATATCTCAATTAAATCTATTAAGAAACACCATCGTAAGTCACTAATATCTAGTTCATACTATTACAAAGGAAATAAAACTCGTTTGAATTTCCTAGAATCAAATTTCAGCTGATTACGTAATGTTATAAGACGGGATAAAATTAGGCGTACCCAATTTGCAAACCTCAATGCTTTTTAAAGCAAAATCTCAGAAAATTTTATCGTTTATCTTACAAATTGAATTTTAATGACTTTGTTACATCATAAATAGGAGATTTTTAAGAGAATTTAATATTTTCACTTTTTACCTCGACCCGAAAATGGGAGGAAAAACTATAGGTCTGGCCAGACCTATTGGGTATCAAAAAGCACTATAAATTAAAAATCATCAAAAACATACTCAAAACTTCAACCGATTTTTTTTTACCAAAATATAGTGCCAAAGGTCTGGCCAGACCTTTGTGCCGACAGAAGGGTTAAAGGTAATTTTATGTAGTTTGTTTCGTCCTCAGAACATTTTAAGGTCAGACTCATACTTTTCCAGATATTTGCAAGAAACTGAATTTTCACCCCTTTGCCACCCCCTCCCCCCTTAACCCATGGCGCAAATTAGTGTAACTTTTTACTGCGTATATTAGGCAGTGTATTCAACAATTTGGCATCAAAAATTTCTTTTTTTTTATGTTTAGGTTTGGGGCTATTTTGAACCAATTGTACTGGATTACAAGTGTCTTTTTTTGGCGAAGAGTCTATATTTCATAATTTCAAATCTCGCAACAAAATGCGCAACGCATTTACACGAAGCCAATGGTTGACCACGTGTCTTGTTTTGGCACTACGTTATTTGCAGAGAAAAACCCATGAGAAATGTGGTCGTCGTCCTTTGAACTCATTTTTCTATTGCTTCAATTTAGTCTGAATTGGTGGCCTCCAGGTTCAATAAATTCTTAGTAGATATCCAAATATTTCCTTCGTACACTGTCCTAAACAATTTCCACCACACAGCAAAATTTTATGCAAATTTCAATGACAAGGGTATGTTATGGAGACAAAGTACCTCAAACCAAATTCAAAATGAATTGAGCCAACAACAAGACAGGGAACAGGATGATTTTCTGCTTGGCTGAAACTTGTACGTATGCTGTTAAGACCTCATCATCATCATCATCGTATTCTGATATATTTTTAACATTTTAATAAATATCTGCCATCGCCAGCATTGCGGAATGCTAACAATTTAATTACAGGTTACCGTACTCTCCGAGTCAGGTCATTTCCGCAAGCTTTCCCACATACGTAGAGCCGCGTTTAGACTTCGTGGCCACTGCAGCAATCGGCCGAGGAGGGGAACGTGAAACGTGAACAAAACCAACTCGCTAACGACATTCAGCACGGGTGCCGACTTTTCGGGACGCGCTGTGGATCTGGACGACGATGACGGTCAGCATACTTTTTTTGCCTAGGGTAAAATGAAATTTGCACATGACGTTCTTCACATTTAAATAAGTTAATTTACAAGACAAATCAAGCCACACAGAAAGACGACACGAGTTGACGACAACATCGTCAACGTCGATGACCACGACGATGACTTCATGGTACATACTCGTTTTCGGGATTGTTGAGTCTGTCGTTCAGGCTTGTTTCTAGTCGATGCCTCTGGATATCTGCTATGCTTCCTTCTAAGCTAAGTGCTCATTGGTATACAGCTATGGACGCTCCTCTATCCATATATCCATATTGCAGTATTACTCCACAGGGTACAGGTAAGTTCTTGCCATATTAATTGCTCCTGTCATTTTATGAGCCTGGAACTTGTGTTGTTTTATGGGCCACACTCCACTCCGCTCAATTTCTATACAGCGTTTTGGTTTGAGATGGAAAAGATTTCAACGTACTGGTCGTTGCTGGTACGGTAAACTTTTATTATTTGATGTTAGGGAATTATAGAGCCACGCCGCTTTGACTACGGCAATATCCGGTGAATACGTGATCTCATTAAAATGGCAACGAGATGAGAGACGGTCGGCGCGGTTCGAGACAAAAGTAATCTTTACTTAAAGTGTAAACTGAATCGTCATAAACATGATTGGATGGCGGATAAAACTGAATTCACATTCAGATAAGTTTTCATTGAGACACTTTAAAGTTCTCGATAGAAGAATCAGACAATATTTATTCGGAGTTTTAGATAATTAAAGGAGTTCTGGATAAGATAGAGTATGAAGTTATTAAGGTTACGTAAAACTTCAAATATCTTTAAGTTTGACATGTTATTAAATTAAATCACGCCATGTTTGCAGGTTCTCCGAACATCTTTCCATTAAGAAACAGGTGCACAAATTAGCATACATTAGCATCCTGCACCATCTAACAGACACATTGTAGACATTTGCATTTCGATTAATTCCATGGTGAAAATTACGCACAATCTTACAGTGCATTAGTCCAACCCACCATCATCATAATAAATATAAATAATTATCTCATCGAATTTATCACTCATAAAATGACAAACGACACTCATACGCCATGTGCGCTTGAAATCAAATCGTGACTCGTGTATAGAAAAACACCTATACGATAAAATATGGCGAATATTAAGCGAGAAAAACTAATCCACAAAATGCATTAGCGACATCAATTTCCCATCATATGAATACGCGAATCGGGAATATGCCGAGAAGCCATCTATAGGCAACGTTAGACACTGGCCATCGAATTGATACCCTTATCCAGACAGGAAATATCCCTGCCGATAACTATGTGAATAAGATGACACTTCGCCATCTATATTCGAAGAAGATGTACCCGTACCAGAGTTGATGGTTGCGCTTTACGTATACGACGCCCGTTGGTTACCTGACATTACAGATTGCCTTCAATTACGCGTTTACTGCGGAAAAATATTTACTTTTATAGGAAAGTCATTTGTAATTTTGGCGGGTCATGATAATCACTTATCAAAGTAAACGTGAAAAGTTTCATGTAATGTCGTTCAATAAGTCATCATCATCGCCACGGTCACGATTCTAATGGTCAGACGCGGCAAAGTTCTTTGCGAATTCGCGCAGCAGGACTTTTGTGTAGAGAGCGTTGATTTTAGAAGGTTTGAGTAAGCTTCTTTCTAGACTAGAGCGTTGCGTAATGTCGACATTTTTCATAATTGCAGATAAAACGGATTAACTGTAACATTTAATAAACGTGGTCATTCATCTTTTCGTTTAGTGCTGACGACCATTTGTGCATTTTGGTTATGCGGTCCAGATCCCATTAGTCACATATCGAGGAGTAGGAGGTTTGCTGCATAGGGTGTTTCTAGAGCGATAGAACGTCAATACTACAATAATGCACAGTAAAAGGAAGCCCTGAATGCACAAGAAATCAGATTCACGAACAAGAGGAATTTCTGCAAATTATGTTACATGAACAATGTTGACCAGGTGCCGCTATATCTGGATGAATAATTTCTGAAAATTTTGTTGAAATATAAGAATATGTTCCAGTCCGTTTGTATGTTAATACATACTCCGAATCGGACAATGGGGTCATGGGGCTACTATAGGGCGGAACTTTTGTCTGTTTGGAGGAGAAGAGGCCCAGCGGGAGAAATATCGAGTTATTCAATTTCGGAAATGTCACATTGGAATCTTTGCACTGAGACCTCTAAGCAGTGGCGGATTTACCAGTAGGCTGAGTAGGCTGGAGCCTAGGGCGGCAGATTTTACGGGGCGGCAAATTTGGAACAAATAACAAATTTCAACTCCATGCCATATACATAGTACTTAGTCTTCTCGTCAAGGGTGTTTGTACTTCAGGGAGACAAGTAAGTGAAGAACTACTATTTATCATCGTTATCTCAGAGCTTTGACACGCTCTGTGGCTCACTTGGTTGAGTCGCACTCTACGATGCTAGTAATCTAGAGGTCCGGAGATCGAATCTGGGCGTGGTCCAGAAAATATATATTGCTTGCAACATTATATACACTCCGAAACTCTATATGCAATGTAACGTTGACTCGGCTGAGTGAACGCACCATGCCCCACAAGGGGTTACGGTACAGAGAGAGATCTCAGAGCTTCAAACACTAGGAACGATTTATTATTACAGACGAAAAGCTTTATGCTTTATGACCTCTCATAGCCAATTGCTTGCAGGCTGAAACTCGCAACCAAGTTCTTTTGTAGGGTTTTTTGATTTTTTTTCGAAAAACCCTTATGAAATCGATTTTGTCCGTCCGTCTGTCCGTCCGCCAGTTCACTTAAAATTCACTTAAAATGTGTTAATGGTAGAAGTTATTTCTTATCGGAAATAGACGTATGGATAGTAATCAAATCAAAGGACTCGACGAGAACATTTTACATCAGTTATTTTTTCCCGTTTAAAGTAACGGTAAAGGTGTTTGAAGTTAAGCTTACGTTATCACTTCGGTTTTTCTAAACAGTTAGGGTATGGATATGAAACTTTGCACAAAGTTAGTATGAGCTGATATACGTTAAATACTAAGGTCCGGTTACTCATACATTTTATCCAATCGACAAGCTTAAAGCATGTTACAGCCAGTGTAAACGACAAAAAAAAATTTATGATGGTTTTTAAGAAATGACATAAGGAATATGTGTGCAAAATTATCCAAACCGAAAATAGCGAATCTAATATTTGGTAAGGGCGTTTCACAATACCAGGGCAGCGTCTGAAGCATTTGTTCCCTGCATTATCTTGTGACTGGATCAAGCAATGAACATGAAATTTAAAGCTGTATTTTAGAAGTGGAAAAAAAATTCATTTCAAAAAAAATTTCAAGTATGTAGTTTCAAAACCGGCTTTGAAGTTTTGTAATTGCAGTTGGAGTTGTTCTTGTCAATTTGTTCGTCAAATTTGTATGGAAGGTGAGCTGTTCTGTCCTGTACTCGACCCAATAAAAAAACACAAAATTATCAGCAAAAATGCGTCAAAAAGAACGGGTTGTTGAACAGTTGAACTCAAGTCTAAAATTTTTACTTGTACATGTGCACGAAAACATGTGATTTGGGCCAACATTCAAACCTATTTTTCCAATGAAAATGTGTAAAAACCCAGGTCCAGTGGCGTAGATAGCTTTTCGGAGAGGAGGGGGATCATTTTCCAAGATTACTGTACTTTTACGGTTTACAATTCAAATTAGTTTTTTTATCAAATTTGTTGCCAAATAGATGGCAATTTTGTCATACAAAAAAAACTGAATCCTGAAATAATTGCATCGATAATTTTATATTTTTTACTACCGTGAGTGAATCGATAGCATTCCAATTTTCGTCCAAATTTTCCCTACATTGATAAGAGCTTTGGGTTAGATAAGTGGCTCCCCAGCTTTTCGGGGTCACGGAACACCTAGCATCGCCGCTTTTCTGGCCGGAACACCCCAAAACAGGGATTGAAATAAATCATATAGGTATGTCCAGAAAAGGGAAATTGTGATGACAAGAGCTCGTTGTGAATGGCAAATATATGTGGATAACGTACAGCTTTTGTGTTTTTAAATCGAAATTTTCCGATAGCTCGTGAGTAGATATTTATATAATTTTTAAACTCGTAGGACACCGTCGGCCTAAATATTTGGTATAAATTACGAGGCCCTAGCTATTAACCAATGGTTTGAAAAGGATACCAAAAATGTGAGTAAAACTTAAAATTTGGACTGTTAAACGTAAGTTTAAAAAAATCGAAGAAAAGTCTAGATTAACACAAATTTATGCCTTTACTTTATTTGCTCCTTTATTTAAATCCAAAAAACCTCGTCACAAACACTGTGGACATGCTTTATTTTCTCTTATACACTACATCCTTTTCCATTTCATGTATTGTAGTAGAAACTTGTAAAAGAAAATCGGTCGAATCTCTGATGCTGGTCAAATATTTTACAGTTAAGTTGATTTCTGGTATAGTGTAGTAAATTTAACTTCGGAATTTTAAAACTTACAAACATTTTTCCTTATGGATTGTTTGCTTTTTTTTTGTTAGAAGCTGCATTTTTCCTACTTTTGAATATCTTCGTGAAAACCCTGAGAGATCTTACGGAACCCTAAGGTACCGCGGAACTCCATTTGTTTGTTTGTTAATTTGTTTTTGAATTACCTTCATAACGCTATTCCTACAATTTTTTGTTTTAGAAAATTTACATAGCAAAAAAATTCTGGTTATAGCTTTGAGAGTTCTTCATATTAAATTTAATAAAATTGCGAACTAGAGAAAGGCAAGACTTGCTTTACCCGGCTATATACGATAAACCCTTTCGGCAAATTTTAACTTCAAAATAAAAAAGAAAAAAGAATGTTGATAAATAATCAAATAATAAAGGATGCTAAAATTGGATGCAGTTTTGCAGCGTTTACTCTTCATTCGCATTAGCTTTCCACTCTCCTGAAGAAATCTTTATAAATCTTATGTTCTGTATATTGCGCTTCTGTGGAAGAGCACAAAGTTTTCCACATGAGTAAATGAACCGAACATGATTTCCCGGCAACAAATTTTCAATCTGTGCTTACATTTAATTTTTCTAGCAGGACTTCTAGATTACTTCAATGGGGCTTGCCTGTGCAAAAGTCCAGATCCAATGTGAAAAAGTAGATGAACGTAAAACCCTGTGCTTCTGTTTCTATTCTATCGATACGCTTCTATTATATACGTACAATTGAAATTTGAGGAAGTGCTAACTTTTCTATTACAGTTCCGAAAATGGTTTCACGTTTTTATGAACACACACGTTAAATAATTCCAGCAAACAGTTTACTTTTGCTTTACTTGTCTTACGTACCAAAAGTAATAATAAAAAATGTATGACCGAGGGGAGGGGATTGATCTCCTTGACCCCCCCCCCCCTTTATCTACGCTACTGCCCAGGTCCCAAACTTGATTGAAATCAATCCGTTTTCGACCACTCTGAACATATTAGCTTAAAATATGCCTTCTTGCGCAGGAAAATATTAATCTCCTTCGTGAAATAGCTTTGTCCTATGATTCGGTTCCGAAAAATGGTAGTGGCTTTACTGAACCCCATAGTCATTTGCGACGTTTGCAATATAGTTCGTGTACAACCATTCAGATTATGGGACAAGAGTATCTTGAATAAATATTTATTTAAAAAAGACCCGAAATCCTACATTTGGTGAGGAAATAGTAAATTTTGCAAACACTACAATTTAATTCCCATCTCATTTAGTTTATCCAGCTTTACTGACGAACACGTTTGTTCCACACGACATCACAAACTAATTTTTGCCTATTTAATTAAAACCACCTGTCCTGTCCAAAGTTAATTTACAAACAAATTTTGGCCTTTTAATTTCTTCTTTAAAATTTGTAAATTCCTTTGAAGTATATTTTGGAAAAATAATGCATTTTCCAGGATCCCTAGGTCGTTAGTGATTTATAGTCATATTTTAAAAGAAATATTTGTGTAATCAAATTTTAAAAATACTCGTTAATTTCCGTAGACGTTTCCGAATTTTCGATCCTACGGCTTAAACTGAAAGACAGTGATATTTGGCCTAGGCCAGGCTTTGAGTTTGACACCCCTCTCATAGAGCTTGGTAGGGGCGGCAAAATGTTAACAGCCTACTAGCGGCAAATATGTAAATCCACCACTGCCTCTAAGCGTCTTTAGCTCAGTTGGTAGAGTGGGGCTCTTCTCCTCCAAACAGACAAAAGTTCCGCGTAGTTCCCATAGAGCTGGTAAGTTGCCATGCCATAAATACTACAGACATGCACCGCAGTTGGTGTATAGAATGTGAGCATTCAACACCGGTACAGACCTGCACGGTCGAGCGTCATGGTGGTAGCCTTCACGGCAAATCGAAAATCTCCATAGAATTCTCCAGCTAAAAAAAATTCAAGTGGTCGTCTTGTGCACAGATAGACAGCAGACACAAGACCTGATGAGTGTGTCTAACTGTACGAAAGCACAAAACTTTGGGAAAAAATACCAAAAATTTAGGAAATTGAGGGAAAAAAAGTTTCGTCCCAATCGGGATTCGAACCTCCGACCTTCAGTCACAAGGTCAGCAACTCTACCTACTGAGCTATAGACGCTTAGAGATCTCAGTGCAAAGATTCCAATGTGACATTTCCGAAATTGAATAACTCGATATTTCTCCCGCTGGGGCCCTTCTCCTCCAAACAGACAAAAGTTCCGCGTAGTTCCCATAGAGCCATAAATACTACAGACATGCACCGCAGTTGGTGTATAGAATGGAACGATAAGTCACAATTAGTTAATTTGCACCCACGAAATTTGGGAATTATAATTAATACAGTAATTGCTCCAGGAATAGCCTGAAAAGGCCATCCCTTATATATCTCCGCAATCTCTACAATTCCATCATACTCAGATGCTTTTTTCACGTGTAATTCCTCGTATCATCATATCAGTCTTCTACCGATCCTATCGCAAATAATGGAGTGTCTATTCCTTAAAGGCATAATGTCCATCATAGAAAAGAACTCGATCATCCCTAGCCACCAATTTGGATTCAGGCCACGGTATCAACAAATACATAGGCTTGCGAATCGTATCGACTTGGCGTTTGATCGCATGGGGTACTGTAGTGCAGCGTTCATCGATGTTTCCCAGGCTCTTGATCGAGTATGCCACGGCGGGCTACTGTTCAAAATTAAATCAAAGCTCCCACTCAAATATTTTCTGTTGATACAATATTATCTCAATGACCGGCACTGTTTTGTAAAACAAGAAGGTTTTTTGGTTGGTAAAAGTCGTGGCTTAAGCAGAGGCTAGCCAAAAGCCCAATTACCGCATTAAGCGCCGTTTTGAAACCACAAACTCCGTGAAGTTTAACTAATGTATATGATGAAGGTTAGGAGTGGGAAGGTGCCTTGAACCAGAACCAGCCAGTGATATTTGGGAAGTACAGCAGCTTCCCTACTTTCACATTTGCCGCATCCTCCAAGTCTCCCAGAAAAGTCCTACCGGTTGTCCTATAACGGGTTCTGGCAAGACCCGGGCATTCACACCGAAAGTGAATCAGGGTTTCTCTCTCATTTACATTACCGCAGCTGCGGCAATGCGCGTTGTAGGAAGCGCCCAGCCTGGCAGCGTGGAGCGCCATTGGCCAGTGACCCGTTATAACAGCAGTAAGCTTGGAAATATCTCTACGCGGTTTAGTCAGAATTTCAGACGTTCTTTTCCACTCGTAGGAGGGCCACATCTTCCTCGATATAACGCAAGTCCTCCGATTTCGCCAGTTGTAATTAGCAACCCTTATATAGTGGGTGATCTTACTCCTAACAGTTGCCATCGGGACGCAAACACGCTCCGCATGAGAGCTGTCAAGAGTGGCACCCATTTTGGCTAGTTCGTCAGACATCTCGTTACCCTATATGCTACTGTGTCCGGGTACCCAGAGTAGGGTGATTCTTCATGATTGCAAACATTTCTGCTTGAAAAATGCTGGCATGATCAGAAAGACGGTAATATTCAGAGATACTGAGTGATCTGCAGAAGATTCCAGTACCCAACCCACGCCACAATCCATTTTAGACCCATTGGTGAAGAATGTGATGTCAAAATTCTTGACCATCTCACTCTCTTTCCACTCACCTCTAGTTGGGAATTTGACATCAAAGTGAGCGCCGGGTCAGTGTTAGGATGGGTCGTACCACCGCAGTGTAAACCCAGAGTACCATGTTTGGCTTGAGACCCCATTTCTTGCTAAATACTATCTTGCAGGCGTAAAAAGCAATACAGGCTTGCTTAACGCGCTCTTCAATGTTCAATTTCCATGAGTCCAGAATAACACCCAAATACTTCGAGCTGGGCGATAATTGCAGTTGATGTCCATTTAGTTTTGGGAGTGAGAAAGGTGGTATTTTTGTTTTTGTAGTAAACAGCATCAGTTTTGTCTGCCCTGGGTTTACGCCCAGGCCACAGCTTGTCGCCCATTTACTGACCAAACCAAGGGCTCTTTCCATGATCTGACTGATCACGGAGAGACACATTCCTGATATGTACTACAATCGCTACATCATCCGCATATGCGACCACCTTACTTCTCTCCCTGTCAAGCCCAGCTAGGATTTTGTTAATTACTACTAGCCATGCCCTGTGGCGTGGGTTAAGAATTGTGCCACCGCTTTCCCCGGCGTGTCGTAGAAGGCGACTAAAGAGGCAGGGGAGAATAAAACTCTCCTGGGTCTCGTACAAATCTATACAATTGCGCGCGACATTGATTGCGTTCAATTGTATACATATGTACTAAGCTTAATAAAAATTGACCCCTGTGGTGTTGGGGTTAGAATTATGCCACAGCGTTCCCGGCTTGTCGTAGAAGGCGACTTGAGGGATAGGGTATGTAGGCTCGTAACTTGCATACCTGAAACTAAACTACACTCGAAACATTGAACGAGCCTCGGATACCACGGACTGATTTACCGGCAACGACCTTTAGCTACAAACAACGGACTACGATTGGTTTTTGGAACGTTCGAACGATGTGGGGCGAGTGCAGTAGTACAAGATTCACGGAAGTCGAACGGGAAATGACCGCATATAGAATTTCGATATTAGGACTGAGTGAAACAAGATGGACCGGATCGGGAACGACCTTATCACCTAGTTCCTAAACTGTGCTGCTTTACTCTGGTAGTGAACTTGAAGCCTCACCCAGAATGGCTGGAGTCCGCATCCTTTTGAACAAGGAAGCTCGCCAATCTCTTATAGATTGGAGGCCTATTTGAGACCGAATAATAACTGCATGATCCAAGTCCAGAGTAAGAAGCATTACCATAATTCAGTGCTACGCCCCAACTGAGTCAGCCGACCGACATGCTAAGGACGCCTTTTACCACCTGCTTGGCGACACCTTTGACAAGGCTCCCAGAGGTGACATAAAAATTATTATGGGGGATTTCAACGCTAAAATTGGGTCTGACAATGTTGGATTGGAACATCTAATGGGCAATCATGGTCTGGGTGTTAGGAACGACAATGGTGAGTTGTTCGTAGAGTTCTGTAACTCTCGTCAACTTGTCATTGGCGGCACCCTGTTTAAACGCAAACCTTGCCATTTAGCAACCTGGATATCTCCAGATGGCCGAACAGAGAACCAGATTGACCATATAGCCATCTCCAAAACATGGAGAAATTGTCTCATAGACGTCAGGGCTAAGCGTGGTGCTGATGTAGGCAGCGATCACCAACTTGCCATCGCAAAAATTCGCTTGCGGACCGCTGCTATTCGTCGCACAAAAAACGAGCGTGTATCGCCACGATTTAATGTGCAAAAACTTAAAGATCCATCAATAATACGTGCAGTTTCTAGCGCCTTGCACGAGATAGCTAATACACAAAAGCCAGATACTCCTTCATCAATTGATGATAGATGGAACATTGTGAAGGACGCTTTTATATCGTGTGGCGAAACATTTGTGGGCAGACTTCAGCGAGGTACGTAGGTTATCAGCGACGATACATGGTCTCTGATAACTGCACGGAAGAGAATTAAAGAGCAATTGAACTCGGCTACTGACACTACAGTCAAGCAACAACTAAAGACCGAGTACCATTCTCTTCAAAAAAGAGTGCAGAGAAGCATAAGACGTGATAAACACAACAACATCAACGCGTTAGCGATGGAGGCAGAAGATGCGGCTTACCGTGGTGACAGTGGGACCCTTTACAAGCTCATTAAGCCATTGACTGGCAAATCTTTTACCCTTGAGCATCCTGTAAAAGATAAAGACGGGTCTCTGCTAGTAACAGACGAACAACAACTGCGCCATTGGAGAGAGCATTTCATGGAGGTACTTAACAACAACTTCAACCCTTCAAGCCCACCTCCACCGGAAGCAGCAAGTCTTCCGCAAATGGCCAGAATTAATACCGGTTTACCATCCAAGCTGGAAATAATTAAGGCCCTTAGATCATTGCAAGCTGGTAAAGCCCCGGGGGCAGACGGTATCCCCATGGAACTTTTGAAAGCGGATATCATCGGAAATTATTCTACCCCTGATCCAAGAGTGTTGGACAACCGAGACTCTCCCTCAAGAATGGAAGAAGGGCATCAGTGTTAAAATCCCTAAGAAAGGAAATCTCAAGGATTGCAATAATTGGCGTGGAATCTGTCTCCTCCCTGCAGTCTCTAAACTAATGGCCAAAATAATCTTGGGCCGGATCAAGACAACGATCGACCGCACTCTGAACAATGAACAAGCTGGTTTTCGTGAGGGTTTTTCATGGAGCGATCATATCAACACCCTCCGAATTATAATTGAACAATCCGCTGAATGGAGATCCGTTACATTGACTTCGAGAAGGCGTTTGACAGCGTTGACGGGCTTATATCTGCACAGCCTTACGTAGGAGAGGCATACTAGAGAAACCTATTTCCATCATAAAGGAGCCCTATAATGGAGCCCAATGTCATGTCTTGCACAAGAGTGAATTGTACAGTCCTTTTGAGGTAAATAATGGAGTCAGACAAGGCTGTATTTTTTCACCAATGCTGTTCCTTATTACCATCAACGACGTAATCTGCGATACTCTACGCGACCATAAAAGTAAGGGTATCAGGTGGAAGTTATTCGATTACCTTCAGCACATGGACTACGCCGACGACATTTGCCTTCTCTCAAACACACCAGATAATCTGGCTCAAATGACGGATGCTTTGCATCGTGAAAGTCGAAGTGCTGCCTTAAAAATTAATGCCGCTAAGACTAAATAAATGAGCTTGTCATCAGGAGGGTAAAACACCATTTCTATCTCCGGACAACCGATAGCAATAGTCGAGGACTTTACTTACCTTGGAAGCGTAGTAACTGCGGATGGTGGGGTGATGCCGATGTAGAGTCGCGTATAAATAAAGCCCGAGCAGTATTTTTCAGTTTGACTCCTCTCTGGCAAAACCACAACATCTCCAGAAATACCGAACTCCGGATCTTCGAAAGCAATGTAAAATCTGTGCTTTTATATGGGTGTTCCACGTTGGAAGGTGACCAGTAACATTACCACCAAACTGCAAACTTTCGTGAATCAGTGCCTACGACGCATCCTACGAATTCGCTGGCCTGAAGTTATATCTAACGACGACCTCCTCAAAATCACTCGCCAAAATAGGATAGACATCGACATCAAAAGGCGAAAGTGGCAGTGGATAGGTCACACACTTAGAAAAGAGCCAAAAACAGTGCAGAAAAATGATAAATAAATACCATAACGGTGCATCAAATGACGTGAATAAAATCGTCACCGGTGACGAATCATGGATCTATGCCTATGAGCCAGAAACTAAACAGCAGTCGACCGTGTGGGTGATCCAAGACGAACCCAATCCAAGAAAAGTTGTTCGCGCACGAAGGATTGCGAGGCAAATGGTGTCCTGTTTCTTTGGCCGAATGGGTCCTGTGGCCATTCCGAGTGGTACACGATCATTTGTTTGCCCGAAGTCTTAGGGGAAATTCGCAAAATGAACAAGAGAAGACGAATCCTTTTTCCATGCGAGCACATCAGTTCAAACTAGCGCCTATTTAACCGGTCAAAACATTGAATTAATGGGTCATCCGCCTTACATCACTGACATGGTAGCAAATGAGTTTTTTTGTTCCCATTTATTAGAAAAAAAATACGTGGTGAACGATTTCCTTCGCCCGAAGCAGCTGTTGAAGCGTTCAGAAGCCATGATTAGGAGGTGTCTCCATCGGAGTGGAAAAAATTTGAAAATTGGTTTGAGCGCATGCAAATGCTCATTGCGAATATTTTGAAAAACAATAAAACCATTTTCGTAAATAATTTCATTTGTCTTCTAGAAACCGTCGTATAATCCTAATGAAAGCGAATCTAATGATGAAACTGAGGAAGAGACACCGGAGGTACCAAAAGAAAATATCAAAGTCCCTCATGAGGAGGCCATACGTAAATTGCGCAAGTATTCTTATAGATTGGACAAAGCGCAAAGGAGAACTCTAGTAACTATGCTGCCGTGAACACTTTATTCGAAATAAGGCAAATGACATTCAAGTTGTCGGTTAACTCCAAAAAGCAAACTAAAATTACATAACTTTGCTCAAAGAAATAAATTTTGCGTAACTTTTTTCGAAAATGTGTAAAACCATTTATGTACAGCGACTGTTAATTATTTATTATTTTTTTCCATTTGAAATCGATTTTGTTCAATATGAATACTACTAATAAATAAATACATAAAAATAAAATCAGATTATTTATGCAAATTCTTTTAATAATAATGCTCCCCCACAAATTTGAAACCCTCGATAATTTGAACTCACTTGGATTTAAATAGCTCAAACTATCGAGTCCCTCCTGCAGTTGATTTAACAACTTATTATTTTTACTTTTAGTAGACTAACAAAGCGAGAAATCTAGTCAAATTTAATTTTCCCCATTTTGTCACGAAAGTATAGTGCCGAATGTCTTTGGAGACCTATGTGCCGACAGAAAGGTTAAGAGCGTGTCCCCAAAGGATAAACACAATCGTAAAGATTAGTAATGGACCTTGAAGTATAGTTTTTCTCTATATTTTCTATGTTACATGTCACATTTATCCACTCACATTTTGAATTGAAAAGGGCACGAATCTATCCTCAACAAAATTATAATCAACTAGGGGGCTTCGCTCGCCAACCCCCGGGGCCGAGGCTAATTTCGGGCGCGGCCGAAATACCCTTCGATACCCTTCGCTTGGGCTAAAAGTTTTTTCGGGCGTTCCCCCTCCTTATTCTTTTTCTTCCGTCTTGACAAAAATTTTGGGCTTGGTTGAAATAAGTGGGCAAATAAAAATATTTACTCGGAAAATTTTATTGGGGTTGCCGGAGCATGACCCCACAGTACGATTCCATTCGTTTTGAAATTTTTAGTTGCTTTGATCAGTGGCGTAACGTTTCCCAATTTCCTTGTGAGACAAAATTTTTGAGACAAAATTGAATTTAGAATAATTAAATAGGATCATTTATTTATCACAAAATCCAAGACTCGCGCGAAAGACAACCTGTAGGAGTGCCCTTCTACCTCGTAAGAGTCGTTGATCCTAGACTTAAACTGATTACTATAGATCTGTAGATCACATCCATAACCAAGGAAAACCAAATCGACTGAAATAAAATTCATGGTAGAGATGCTCCAAAGGCAAATAAAATTTACGTATCTTGACTCACTAGTTTGTCGACAGACATCTGTTTCTTGATTTCTTAAGTTTTAGTTAAAAAAGGTAAGGGTTTCTCACTTAAACCTTTTTGAATGTTCTTAGTAACTGTGGTTAGCCATTCCGATCAATAGGTCATCCTATATCTTTTTTCAACATTCCTTAGCTGAGCAATCAATTCGATATTTAAATACTCTCCAATAACTGGATTATGGGCAGCGCCCGCTCTAGCACTTACTCTGCCCCGGGAAAACGGCAAACTGCCGCATCTAAGATTTTTTTTTTTTTTAATGTTCATGGGATGTGTCGACTGCATTTTACCAGGAAGGATGCTTCTCTGACACATTTTGAGTTATTTGAATCACACCTAGAAATAAGTTTCCATACGAAAACAGAAGAGAAACCGGAACAGAAGAGTCGTTCCTATCCAACTCAACCTTTATGCTCATCGAGTGCTGAATGTAGCCCTTTTTATCATTATGAACTTGAGAACGTCAATCTAGACTGTAATTTCCCGAGGAAGACGTATTGGTGATGTAGTAGTCGTTAAGACATGCGCCTAAAAAGATTTAACAAAAAAAATGCGCAAATATCGCTCTGTCGCTTTTGTCAGGTAGCCCCACATATTACTTTACTAGACAAAACACGTTATTTAAATTTTAGATCAGATCATATAGGACTCCACAACCCAGACGGTTGTGGTATTAAATCTTTTGTGGAAAAGTATTCTGCCGATGAAACACTATATTACTGACAGATCCAAAAGGTAATCTAAGGACATCTTACGTTTCTAAGGTTTCAGTAATGCCAATTTGAACCCGATATCTCTCTCTTCATTACCGTAACTCCTAGTGGAGCATGGTGCGTTGATGACTACCGTGTGTAGCCATCAACGTTACAAAGACAACTGAATTCGGAGTGTGATACGGTTGTCAGCCATACCACTTCCTAGTCGCATTGTTAGTTTATTATTCTACGATAAGAATATTTTTTATCATCTTCATCTGAATAATAAACTTGCGACGAGTCGTGCCGAGTTTGGAAACTCGTTTCTCTATGAGTGTCTATTTCACAGAGTGGCGACCGAACGTTCACGGCCACAGAGCACGACATCCCCCTATAGTGCCTCAATATCGGTAATCTTACGGAATACTACTGAGTGAAATGAACTGAGACGAGAAACCAGGGTATGTCAAGCAGCAGACTCTAAGTCAACCAATCTTGTTGATAAATTCTGGACAATTGCTCACTTCAGACTCTAGCTTCTTGAAATGTTATCTGTTTCCTGAGGTTCTTAACGACTATAGTTAAGGTTACGATACAATAACACTTCCTTCTTGTGCGTTGTTTGCTTAACTTGCTTGCTTGCTTGCTTGCTTGCAATTTATAGAGTTGTAGTCCTTTGTCAGTAACGCCTAATTACCATAAATTTACAAGTGTTTTAGTCTTGTTTTACCATAAATACGGTTCAGCTTTCATGTTTCAGTTTTCCGTCTAGGAATTGCTAGCCAAAATATCGGCCATCCCTAGACCGGGCGCTGATTATTGGCCCAATTTTACGCAAGAACCGCCTGAAGTTGAACCTTTATTAATTTTCAATATTATTATGAGCAAAAACCTTTATTAGTATAGTGATTTTAGCTGAAAAAATGATGAAACCCAAACATCCAAAAAAAGAGCTGACTTTTGATGCCAAATTGTTCTATGGCCTGACCGCATTACGCAGTAAAAAGTTAGACTTTTTTGCGCGTCACATTTGGGGGGAGGGGGTGGCAAAGGGGTGAAATTATGATTTTTCGCCAATATCTTGTTAACTGTAATATTTACAGCAAAATGTTCTGAGGACGATTTAAACTACACAAAATTTCCTTTCTAATGATATATTATATCATATACCTTCTCTTGGCAGATTATATACTAGACCTTAAAACATTTGGTGTATTTTAGATTTTTTGATAGTTACATTCGGCGCTCTAGCTCCTGAAGTAATTTAATTGGAGCCATGGTAATTGGGATAACTATTCCTAACAATATATAGCTGTCCCACACAGAGACTCAGGCTGCCCCGACAAAGCATACCCCTATAGTCTCTATTAACATTTAAAAAAAAGACATGCCTGTAACTTTTCGCCGAATCACAGCAGGCGGGAAACATTTTGGTAAACGTTAAGGCTAAGTCCCATTAGACGCTCCGCCAAATATTACTTCGATCGGATTAAAACAAAGGGTACCTCCCATACAAAATGACCGGAAAATTGCCTACGAGCAAAACTTTAATTTTGGTTGACTTGTTCCCTTATTTCTTAATAAACTAGTGGCATTGAATTTGAATAATTTGTATGGGAGGTACCCTTTGTTTTAATCGGATCAAAGTAATATTTGGCGGAGGGTCTAATGGGACTTAGCCTTAACGTTTACCAAAATTTTTCCCGCCTGCTGTGATTCGGCGGAAAGTTACAGGCATGTCTTTTTTTTAAATGTTAATAGAGACTATAGGGGTATGCTTTGTCGGGGCAGCCTGAGTCTCTGTGTGGGACAGCTATATATTGTTAGGAATAGTTATCCCAATTACCATGGCTCCAATTAAATTACTTCAGGAGCTAGAGCGCCAAATGTAACTATCATAAAAAATCTAAAATACACCAAATGTTTTAAGGTCTAGTATATAATCTGCCAAGAGAAGGTATATGATATAATATATCATTAGAAAGGAAATTTTGTGTAGTTTAAATCGTCCTCAGAACATTTTGCTGTAAATATTACAGTTAACAAGATTTTGGCGAAAAATCATAATTTCACCCCTTTGCCACCCCCTCCCCCCCAAATGTGACGCGCAAAAAAGTCTAACTTTTTACTGCGTAATGCGGTCAGGCCATAAAACAATTTGGCATCAAAAGTGAGCTCTTTTTTTGGATGTTTGGGTCTAGAGCTAAAGTCACTATACAATATAATTTATGGATTATTCTGATGATTGTTCAGTTAAGTTGCGTCTCCCCGGTGCCAACAGAGTATAATATACTTAGATGATCCAAGCTTGAACATACCCAAAATTGAATGTGCTACTATCCTAGATTCTATAGCTCACTTCCGAATTTTTGTGGCATATTAGTAAAAATGCATGTCTTTTTTTAAAGAACGCAGTTACCCAAAGATCTATCAAACAAAATTTTGTTATGATTTCGGATTTGGGGGCCCCTTTGGCTTGGGGGCCCGTGTTCCACTGCACACATGGAACACCGTACGTTACGCCACTGGCTTTGATAAAGACACATTAATTCAAGGTTTTGTGAAATTGGTGTAAAAAAATGTTTCTTAGAAGAACCAATATGGGGGGTTTGGTTTGTATAGCAGCCCCATGACCCCATGGTCCGATTTGATTCAATCTTACATATGTTTTGTGTCATCAATAGAAATACATTTGTGTGAAATTTCGTTGAAATTGGTGCACAAATAAAAAAGTTTTTCTGAGAAGAACCGAATTTGGGGGGTTAAGTTTGTATGGCAGCCCCATGACCCCATGGTCCGATTTGATCCATTCTTGCATATATTTTGTGTTATCTATAGAAACACATTTGTGTGAAATTTGGTTGAAATCGGTACACAATTAAAAAAGTTTTTCTTAGAAGAACCTAATTTGGGGGGTTAAGTTTGTATGGCAGCCCCATGACCCCATGGTCCGATTTGACTCATTCGTGCATATATTTTGTGTTATCTATAGAAACACATTTGTGTGAAATTTGGTTGAAATTGATACACAAATAAAAAAGTTTTTCTTAGAAGAACTCAAATTGGGGAGCTAGGTTTGTTTGTATGGCAGCCCCATGACCCAGTGTCCAATTTGGGTGAATCGGACATACAAACAGCCTGCAACAATAAGAAGCATGTGTGCAAAATTTCAGCTCCGTAGCTTTTATAGTGGCCGAGAAAAACGCGCTGCAACAGACGGACAGACGGACAGACGGACAGACGGACAGGCAGACAGACAGACAGACAGACAGACAGACGGACATGCTCCAATCGACTCCCCAAGTCATGCTGATCATATATGTATACTTTTTATATGGTCGGAGATGCTTCCCTTAATGCGTTACAAACTTCATGACAAAGTTAATATACCCTTTCACTCTATGAGCGAAGGGTATAATAAAAATATAAAATTTCGGAAAATAGTATAACAGCTTTCAGATACCGCGAACCGCGAAGCAATTTAATTGACTAATGCAGAAGACGAAAAAAAAGCAGTAGATTTGAACCACTTTTTTTCGTCGTGATACATCAGTTATTTGTTGCTTTTTTTGACAGTAAATCGTGATCATTGTTGGCCAAACTTGAACTTTATGCATTGCTTCATTTTTGTTTTTTGTATTTATATAGAAAACTACTTAAACAATCAACCTTTGTATTTCTATCCCAAATAGTAACAGTATTTTGCTTGTAATTTGAAATATTTTGATCGAACAGTTGAATCTGGCAAATATGAATGCACACTAGCGTCAATTTTATTTATTTTTTTTGTAATTTTAATTTAATCAAGATAGTAATCATACTTATTGTTGAAGTATATCTTTTCCGATTACTCTTACCTGAAAATAAAAAAAAAAGAATATGTAAATATTATTGATTTATTACAAATAATAGAAAATATGAATATATCAACAATATACCCTATACCATCTTATGGATATAGGGTATAATAAAATCCAGATAGTCAAGTAATCAAGTTTTCGGATAGTTATCGTAATCCAGCAGGACTTGGTATTATAAAAACTCAACAAAATCGCGAAAAACGAACAAATTTTACTAACTAATAAAATTGTGCTAAGGTATATCCTAACTATGAATAAATAATGACGAGTTTAATGCTCGTTAAAAATCCATCTTTCTTCAATTATCTCAACCGCTGCCGTCACAATAAGCCGCAATTACGTCAATTGTATATTTCTGTAATTTCTTTAAAATACACAACTCTAGATGGTGACTAGATTAAGCTGTTGTATAGGTTTCTTGCCGGCACACTAAAGTGCTATTTTTACCCCGCAAATTTTCCGGTTCGCATGCAAAGTCAACAAACAACGATAGACTTGTTAAGTGTATCTCAGTGAATAATGATAATAAAGTAAATTGACCATCAACTTTACGTCTCCGATCGAAACTGACCATTGGCGAATAATAATTGAAAATGCTGAACCGCAATGTGCCACAGATTTGAGCTGTGCCTGACCACAGAATAATTTTCTTTTTACTTTACATCGGTTTTTTTTTTCGCTTCAAGATTTTCTTTTACTATCGTCGTCTGTAATATTTGACATCATTATATTGCCTAAGCGACACTCGGTATGCCTGTTGTAAACACACATTGCTTGCATATATTTTTGTGCAGTCATCGTGCCGGGTTGTGCGATGCATGCAATGTAGCATGCAACATGCAATGCATTTTAAAATTGACGGAACATAGACGAAACGTCGACAATGTCAATTTCAGTGCAGTGCAGACAGTAGTAGCGCGGCGCAAAATTTGCAATGTCTCTTTCAGATTGCGATCGTTTATCCGCAGCAGCTTGGATTTTTCATTTTGAAGCGCCAACGTGTATTTTTTATGTATTTTTACTCACGTACCGATAAATTTCATGCGGTGTTCTCATGATGATAACGGTTCCCGGTAAAATACACAATTTTCAAAACGGCCTCTTTCACAGTGCGCGTCTCATTATTATTATTATGGTCATGTATACATTTTCTGTGTATATGGAGAGAAAATCATAAAAAATCACATACAACAAAATAAATCAAATCAGTAACATACGAGTGTAATAATGTCACATACAGATGGAACTATGTTGTACGAATTTGGTGTCACCGAAACGCCAACGCCGCGCCATTATATTTTTTTGACGAACTCCCCGTGTAGCGAGCGAGCTGCCACACCGTTGTTCCCATCATACTATGCTATAAACACGACCTTAAGAAATATGTGAGCAAAACCATCAACCGAAAGTGTCGTGTTGATTGTTATCTGTGATCATGTTATTGATTATATTGAGCTCATTAGGGGATCTCAAAAGTTTTCGGGTTTTTTGATTAATTGTCGTGCGTTAAGCTTTTGATTTGTTGAATCCGCTTATCTGACTATGTCGTAGGAAGTGATGGCATTGACTAAACAAACAATTTTTGAATACGTTTTTGTTGCGAATGTTGATTTTATTTCTGACTCTTATTACCAGCTCATCATGAGTTATGAGCTTATGGGTTGGTTTTTATATTTATTTCGGCATGTTCATGCTTCAGTTTGCATCTGTCTTTACGGATTGACCCCGATTTTCAGGTTTCTGGCTTGATTCTTTTGTTTTTATGGCGGGCAATCGTGATAGATCTTATCTCGTGTCGGCCGGAGCGCTCTTTCAGTGTTGGGTGAATCGATAGTTTTATTAGCTGCTGCTAGTCGTAATGCATTGTTTTCATTACTGAAGTAGCTTTAAGTCAGTGGTGAGTAGAGTTGTTGTATTGCGACAATTTCTATTGGGAAACATTATACGAGTACATTGTTGCATGCAGTCATATACAGAAATATTCGTTGGTAATAAAATAAGTAAAAGTAAAAAAAAAAAACATATTACACAGAAGCCTCAGTTTATCCAGCATATACGAGTACGAGGTAAAGACAAAAAAGATGCCGCCGTGTCAATAAGTCGATGACTTGATCCTGACTGTTCAATAAGAGTCCTGGAATCCTAGCATGATTATTGAAGAAGTTTGTATATTGCCAGGATCTGATGAAGATGATCCTGAGACGACGAAACGATCATGTCGATATTGAGTAGTGCTGCGCTCTGACAGGTTAAAATTCGTCTCCAATGTGTGTAACACAGGTTTAATTAATGCAACATAATCCGCCACGAAATGACCAACAGCTTTTTTAAGTGGTAAGTAATGTTTGCTTGTATGTTCGCCGTTGCTAACAGCGCCTACTTTTAGGATTTTTTTCCTGCTCTTTAATGTGTCCCAAATACTGTCTACGACGCTGTTGGATATACCAGGATTAACAAGGTGGGAGCATAGCATAGTAGTGCATTTGGTGACAGTTGGGGTTCGCTGATTGCATTCCGTTTTTGTCAATGAAGAAGGTGTTGAGTTATTTCAAAGATGTATTCGTTTATGAAATTGCCGGGAATATGGCTGCAGACTGTTGTGATGGTGAAATCATCAGTGTAAAAGATTTTATCTATGACCAACAAAAGAACTTAGAGGGAGCAATTTGTGACGCATATAAGGATGATAAAGTAGCAAGGGATGTCAGAAGAACTAAGAGCGAGTTGTTAGGAGCAAGAATCTCATTAACCCAGGGAGTGGGATCTATTATCTGTCTCACATTTATCAGCAGTTTATGGAGTGGCACGTAACTGAGCTTTATATACTCAAACCGATCACCGAGCGATTTTTTTACTCTGTAACTATCCGATAGTATCGACCACAGATCAAGCATGGCCCATTGAATGGTCCACAAACATATTTGACGATTCAAAACTGTCCTGTTTCCATCCGACAGTTTTTCGGAACAGACCTCAGCACTGAACGTTTACCTGTCACGGCCACTCATGATATCCTGCTAGAGTCTTATAAAAACGCTCTACCACTGAAGCTCGCTGAAAAAAAAACAAGCGAAATTATTTCACAGAACTTTGCGAAAATGCCGACATGAAGAAAGGAAGAAGCACTACAACTGAAGAGCCCACTAGAGCAGATTTGTATACATCCCTGCTATATCCGATTATGAAGTTTCGTAAGCTATTTCATGATTAGAGAAAGACACAGCTACAGGATCAGATAGGATCCCGAATATGTCGTAAGGTTGCGATTCGTACAAGATCGTCACTGAATTCGAAAGTTGCTTGGCCGACGGCACCTATTCAATTGCATGGAAATGGAAAAAGTTCGTGCTCTTTCCCAAACCAAATAAACCGGATGGAGGGCCAAGCTCTTATCGGTAATTCTGCTTGCCACCTGGGGATTTTTTTGTTTTTGATAATCATTTTTAACAGACTGCTATCAGTAGTGGAATAAAAAAGGAGCTTCTCAGACCGATGATACGCTTATAGATGGGCGCGGTTACCAATTAGAGCAAATCACTTCGAAATAGTACATGCGGTTCTATGGTGAAGCTTGATGTCAAGAAAGCTTTTATTTCCCAGATTTAGCCATTGATGCCACGTTGCTATCTTGCACCTATAATAAGGAGCTACCTCTCAAATCGTGTCATCCAATACAATACAATACAGCGGGAGTTTCGCAGGGGTCAGTTCTTGGTTCGCTGCTATATAGATGATAATGTAAAACGGTATCCGGTAATTTGCTATGACTGTCGTGGGATTGGAAGGCTACGGCTGCCCGAATCGCAATTTTGTGTTTTCTAATTGAAAATTGTCTACAACTCGGAGATTCGTAAGCGAAAATCTTTGAAATTTAGATAACTGGTAGAGCAACGTATTGTTCATATTTCTTAAATATTTCAAGGCTCTAGCTGTCAAGCGATATAATGTCACTTTTATGCTTTCCAATCATTATTTTTCCATAACTCGGAACCGACCGAAATTTCGGAAATTAAGCACACTTTTAGAGATACTTGACGTATATTTCAACCATGTTTCAAGGGCCTCCCTATCCACGTTCTGTAGTAAAAGCTGCCAAAATCGCACATTTGTGTTTTCTAAGCTTTTAAATCAGTAGTTATTTTGTGAGCAGCACGAAAAGCCAGATCCCAGATCATACGACTTTCCAACTTACAGAAATCTTAAATTAATGAAATCTATCTTTTGTTTTATGCGTTTAATCTTATTTCGAGTACTTTTCCTGTTAAAACATACGTTTGTGCTTCACCTGCTAATGATTTTTCGTCAAGGAGAACCAGTGGCGTAGATGGCTTTTCGGAAGAGGAGGGGATCGGTGGCCAGGATTATTTTTTCAACACAGAGGAAACAAAAAATGGGCTGTCGTTTAGAGGCTCAGATTCCTGAGGAAGCAAATATTGCACATCGAACAACGTAGCACTAGACCCCAGATGTAGAGTTTTCATAATGCCCACCTTAATGTTGGTGTAACTACTTAATCGAGGTTGGACTAGCAACTCCTGGATGATACGCGGGAGTTTAATTCCGTCAGGCAACGACGCATCTTAGGAGTAACTGAGAAGATTATTGAATCGCCTAAAGATTATGAGTGCGTAGAATACGCTCAATTGGAGGGTTCCGATCGCAAATATTAAGAATCGTTGTGAGTGGTTTGTCTGCAGCATAAAATAATGTTCTGCAGAGCGAGGAAACAGGGCGTAAATATACGTTGAGGCGGTCTCTGTGAAGTAATTCGGAAAGATGGTCCGGCGTAGAGATGATGGTTGTGATTTTATTCGAGAAAAATCGGGTAGTAGACTGCAGTATTGTTCAAGAAAATTAGTCCTGCATGTGTCGTAATGCCGCTCAATTAGAAGGCTATCGTATGGCAAATTTGCTTTAAATTCTACCTGATCTATTCCTGTGGCAGTCACACTATCTGAAAAACAATGCTTGGAGAAATACAAAACTCATGTAGCAATTGTGCAAATGAAAATACTATAAAAAGGGTTAATTCCGAAATCTCCCTGTGAATGGCATTTCGGTAGATATTGTAACAAAATGTACCCAATAAATATTTTTTTTTTAAATTTAGTATAAAAAAAATATGTATGATCAAGGGGATCACTCCCCTTGCCCCCTTATCTATGCCACTGAGGAGAACATTGAGAACTTTAGGGTTCCCTGTTATCAACAGATTCCTGCCGTTCCAAGGTTCACCACATATTTCCCAGAATATTTGCAAAAATTCTTCCTCAGTTCTCTTGACGAAGAAATCACTTATGAAAAGAAGAATAATGGCGGTAGCCTCGTGAGATATTATTCTTTCTCCAAAGCGAAGAGGGGAGGGGTGGTGATAATTTATCTGAAAACCGCATTACGCAAATATGTACAGCATTGGGTCTTCGATAGTCTGGTCACCTTATCCTAAGATCGAGCATAGGAGAAGGTTGTTACATTGATACTACTGTATGCCTCACCGGTTTGGGCCATTTCAATAGATTCCACTGGAAACGTCCAGAAATTAGGTTGACCACAGGTGAGCACTTAGAGTAGGCATTAATAGAAGGAGAGGAAATGTCACTTAAAAAGTGAACAGTACTTTTCAATTCAACCAAATTCCATGCTTAGACAACCGACTGTTAAAGTCAAGAAGAATGAAGAAGAAGAATTCAAACATTTTTGGATTGTATTTCCAAGCCGAAAATAAATTAAACGTATCTGTTTCTAGACGGTATTTGAAAATTATATTACCAACCTGTGAAAAGATACTCCCACCCGTGGATTTTAAGACGCACCCGACCATGGGCGTAGCCAGGGGGGCAGGGAAGGGCGGTCAAATTTATCCCATTTTTCGTGACAATTCTCATTATTTGGAGCTGAGTTTTCGTACAGCACTTACCGTGCCGATGTACTTGCCGGGTACATTGCGGCTAGACAAAGTAAGCAGGGTAAGTTGGACTTTTGGAAATTGGTGTCGTCGAAACGACGAAGGATGAACTTTGTGTAACTTTTAGAACTCCAGTATTTCTTATGGCTGGTTGTCGATTCGACGATAAGTCTGTGTCCATACAACTAGCTCATAACAAATGTGTTCATTTTTGAAATGTTGGACCTATTTTTTCAAAAATTATGGTAAAAATATTTACTAACAAAAATAGGACAAATCAGGAAAATGGCTCAAAATTCCACCTCATGTTAGGGAGATTGCATTTCGAACTCATAAAAATCGGCTCCATGTCAAAATTAGACATCGTACATAGAATTAGAATTAATCAAGGGAACTCGGGGAGAAGAAAAATTTACTGTAAATAATTCTACAATCCACTGTAAAAACCGCAATAGGTGAAGTGAAAGAAAACCCGTGTTGGGACCCCAAAATGGATCGCTGTGCCTTTTGTATATACATGAGCTTCTCATTCATTAAACTCAATTTCCTATTACGTTTAGAATATGTATTTTATGAATCGAGCACATTTTTTGAATTATATCAACGTAGTTTTTATTTATCTCATTTTTAAATTTAGTGTTTTATATTTCGGGCCAGATAACATTGAATTGAGAAAATTTAATTTGTAAATCAATTTCCTTACAAAATTACTCAAAATCTTGTCTTTCCATTCTAAATAAACTGACGATTGAAAATTTGTCAAATTTTATAAATATTTTGAGAAAGGGTGATTTGTATGAAGCGTCAAAGTTGAAGGTCGTCACATCGACGAAGCATGACCTTTCCGTACTAAAAATAAGCATGACCTTCCAGGGTTAAGGACCTCATATTTCAGTGTCTTTCAAGTTCTTCTTTTTCTTCTCAGTGCCGTATAGCCCCTTGTGGGGCCATGGTGCGTTAACTCAGCCGTTTATAGGTAATTTCGAATCAACATTCCGTTGCATATCATTTCGGAGTGTATAAATATAATGTTGTAAGCGCTATATATTTCCATTCACATGTACGGACCTCTAGATTAATAGCATCGTAGAGTGCGACTCAACCAAGTGAGCCACAGAGCGGGTCTTTCAAGTTATTAAATCAAAATTCATTTTTTAGCTGAATAATACCAGCAATAAAATTTAGCCACTGTTCATACTTTGATAAATTTAGAGGAAATCTTATTAAAACCGTTAACCATATTTCAATCAATAAAGGATTTATAAATATTCTGACGATGCTACTTTGCTAAGATGAAAGTGGCAGACGAAACAAACTGATTTCGTAAGTGGAATATGCAGTCCGAGATACAAAAATGCACTGAAAATAGACAAACTTCGCTCTAAAAGGCAGATATTGGAGGCCAGTTGAATGTAATCAGAATGCAGAAGAAAATCATTCTCATCTCCATTTTAAAAATTTTACTTTGAAATTAGCAAACAAAAAGAAATAACATGCGTGGCAGTCCACCAGTAAACTAGGGCCGCAGATGTGTGGGTGACATCCAATTTCGAAGATCTAAACTGCTGTTTTGTTGAGGTGTTGAGATCAACAGCACGCCCAGCATTGTTATTTATCCCCATAAAAGAATACTTGTTTACAATCTGAGCGACATCATAGTCCGTCACGTACGTCGTGAGTTCGAAAAACACCATAAAATTAATTCGTTCACAGTGAGTCTGGAATCCATGACCCTCTGCATCAATCCAACCACAAGCCAGGCTACTCTAAAACTTGCTAACAATATTTCTGCGAGCGGAAATTTCAGCTTCTAAGAAAATCATGATGTTAAAAAATGTTGGGCTATGGGCTAACGACGACGCGAATATTTGTAAATTATTATCTGCAATAAATAAATGTGAGACACTATTTCAGGATGATCATCCAGATCCTGTTTATGTGTTTTATTTGAAATTAGAAAAAGAAAACACTAAATGAATCACCCAAAATTTCCCCTGCAGGAAGTTAGTACTAAACGGCTTCAAACGTCTGAGAACACTCTAATAATTTCAAAAGCAAGCGTTCAGCGGATGCCATCAGAAGCCTTCGCATGTAGCGTGTGCTTAACCTTAAAATAATTTAATCGATGAGGTTCGAATGAGGAAAGTAGCTTAATCTAGCTAATCATTGGCATCTGTCATGGGCATGTGCTAAATATTCGGAATCGAAATCTCCGCACCGTGGCGCTTCAACCTTATTAGGACAGGCAGAATTGGCTACATACAAACACTTTGCATTAAAATTTTTTACTCTGCAACACGTGTTAGGATTGACGGACAAAACCTTGAACCATGTATTCGTCTAATCCCATCCCACATTATTTTCTAACTTAACGACCCATTTCTTATTTTATGTTCCACACACAAATCCCCATCAACTGAACAACAAAACAACATTCAAGTAACTTTCTCCTTTAATTCTCATCCATCATCACTGACACTCCTCGCTCGCTCTAATCCCATCAACACAAACCAAACGTAAACTCTTATCCTTATCATTTAAATTCAATTACAAAACCTGTAAATATATCACCCAAAAGCCGGACTACCGTTCGTCAATGTAATTCATGCGTGCTCGAGTACGCAGGAATCCATCGTCTTAACGACAATGTTATCGAATGTATTACTTAATCCTTTGTTGACATATGGGAAGGCTTATCTTATTTTTTCTGACATTTAAGCATCAATTCATATAAATTCATTTCCACACACGGCGGAGACACACTATAGTTGTGTCGGGCAATACGTGCACACTTGAGCGTGGTCGTCGCTCGTCGGCTCGCCCAGATTATCTCAAAAGGCCATAGTAGAGCAATTCCATTCAAGATACGAAAAAGTGTCTTTCGGCTAAGTTCAAGCCACAGATTGAGTTCAATCATCGCCATAATGGGCTCCGTGTATTGTTGATATTCATGGGCACAATATCATCTCATTCTCATATGTTGAATGATTTCTTCAATCCATTTAATATAAGATTCAACCATCAAATCTGTCTCTTGATTTAAAAATGAGAAGAAAAAAGAATGAAAACAGCAACAGTTGTTGTTGTCTTCTTTTTGTTCCGGTGCTTGTATTTCTTTTTTCTGCTTCTTCTTCTTCTTTCTCTGCATTTCTTGCTTTTTGAGTCGTCCATAGACACCAAACAAGAAAATATTAATTTCATGCCTCGAATACCTGAACCACCGGCTGAAACTTGCTTTTAGACACACGGATAACATGACTAGCTCTGTTAGACGTCGACTGTTGTCGTTTACTGCAAGAGCCGGCCGGTGATTTCAATGTCACATGTAATTAGAATAAATTTTCATAAAATTTGTATAAAGTTTCACACATGGTTATCTTAATTGGTTATTTGATTATCAACTTCATGGTGAATTAATAGACAGACATATTACATTGGATCCCGGGCGAACGAACGAGCCAGATCTCATACTCAGGGCGCATTCACTCAGGCAGGTAGACGAATTGAAAACTGTGGGGGTGCTTGGTGAATAGAGGATCTTAATCGAAAGGCAACAAGGGTGTGACTTTGTGCATACGTAAAGACGGATGATGATATCGTTGATATACTGAAATCGATTTTTAAAATAGGTTTTATGAATACATAATCGGAAAATTATCTCATTCGTTTAATATTCTCATCCACCACACAACGTATCAAGTCATTTCCATCGAACCGTCCTTATCTTTTATCCGATATTTGGATTAATCCGAAATGCAGCAAATATAAAAAACACTAACAGCTTTCTTAAGAATTACTTTGACCACGGTTTAGACTTTTATTAATGTCAACAATTTAACCCTCGCTGCTTTTGGTACGAGGCAAATAAATGTACAAGACCGCCCGAAGATCGAATAAAAACTAAAGAATTTCACAGCTGCTGTTTGATAGATACAAAAAAATCGTCCTCAAAACATTCCAACTTTGAATTTCTAGACACATTCCACAATGATCAAGGGTAGAGGTGTTCAAAGAAAAGACTGAAAAAAATTAAAATAAAATAAAACAAAACGGCTTCATCTTGAGAAGTCGATTGGTGTTACAGGCGAACATGAAGCGACAGCCCAGTCAAATGTAAACTTATTAGAAGCCAAATGATCATTTCCAGCATTTCTTTATTCGATGATGGTCAATCTCGTATGTATGCAAACTTCCAACCTATCTGTGTCTATATGTATATGATAAAAATGACAGATGGGCCCAACACTTGAACTGGACCGCTTGTTGATTCCCTTGACAACATGTCACCCGTAGTACAGGTTCGCGACGAGCGTTGTAAGATGTTTGCATCTCTTGCGGCTCTTGACCATCACCCTCCAGCGAGCACAGAATACCTATACTAGCCGATCCGGTTCGAGGCGATCGGCAATAAGAGAATATCCCAGGCCCAGGCTCAAAACCATCCCAATCCAGTCCAAGTTCGATTGTGCGGCACAGGTTGCAAAATAGTGGAAGTGCTTTTGTGGCTCAAGGTAGGTGCGAAGAGTATTATGTTTTCTGATATCAGATGTAAGCCCGTCAAGAATGCCGTGTAGTAGTTTCCACTCGAATTAACAATCACATCACTTGTTCGATTTTTGACTTTGCAATCTTTTATGCACAGTCCTTCACACCTCACCAAATTTGTGGCAAGAGAATATATGGGTTTTACATGATACCGCCTGCTGTCATACCGTATAGACAAGTGACAAAAACACAAAGAAACAACAAAACAAACCGAGAAAAACTGGTTGACGAACGTAGGTGAAAAGTGTTGGCATATTAATTGAAATTGGTACTTAATGACGGGTAATTGAGGATATGGATAGCATTCGGATATTTTTATATTATGTGTGCTTTTTTAATTATTGATAAAATTTTGCCGGTTGGTCAACAGGTGTTTAAAGGGTCACACTGAAAAAATATTGCATATGTCAATGATCTTTTTATGATGCTTAACATAGGATAAAGGGTTTCCTTAGAGATTATTAGCACATGCCAGAGGGCATCACATTACCTGTTGATTTTTGCCAACAATAAATGAATAGGATGGACCACCAATATGTTCGCATTCTGGTGGTGACATTTTTTCTACATTACATTTAAGTTAATTTTAAGGATGCATTGATATGTTGTCTGGGTAAGCTATGCCTCTGATGACATAGTGTAAACCAGAACATCTAAAATATATTTTGCGGAACAGTGCGTCTTACAGCGTGGTCAAAATTGACGTTGTATTCACTAACCTCACTCACGAACGACAATTCATCTATAAATCATTATGAAATATCGACCAGAGTATCGCATGTCTCATTTACGCATGTTGAATAAAATTTCCAAAATAAAGAAAAATCCGTTCTCTTCAAAATGTTACACCCAACAATATCATATCTATTGAGCCCAAGGACTTAAACTATAAAAACTATGAAATCGGGTTACTGCCTTGACTCTTTCGTTTTATGTGTTGATTTTGCGCAGTCTGATTACTGATTTTAAGATTATCTGAGCTGATTTCGGGAAAAATAACGAATTCTGATTCTACCGTGTATACAAATTTTACGTTTTCGTCCCAGAAACAGGTATCAGAGAGACGGAAAGATCCCATTGTCACTACTCTCTGAATTGACAATAATTTTGTTTATGTTAAATTAATTTGAAATAATTAAAATTTTAGACAAATTGCCTTCTGACAAGTCAAACTAAAATTGTCCAAATATGCAATAAATTCAATAAATTTGCCGCAAAGAAAATATTTTTCTTATTTAAATAATTCGTAGATATATGTAGTTCTTGGAATACCAATTTTTCTAAGAGCAGGTTGACATTTTCACCTAAATTGTGAATGCAACAAAATAATAAGGCTTCGTTCAAACGACGAGCGGTCCGGCTTGCGAGCCGGACACAAAAAATCACTGGCTTATATAGAAATCACACGACATTCCCTCCGACCATCTAGAAAAGGAGATCTCATGCGGCCGCCATTTTCAGGCTGAAACATGGAGCAGAGGAGAGTGACACTCTAATTTCGCTAGGTTGCATCCACAGAACATAAAATTATTTACTGACGGTTCTAAAACAACCGAAGGTTCAGTAGCGGGTGTGGTTGGCCCAGCACATAGGCCATATGGGCATCACCGGTAACGAATAGGCTGATGAGTTGGCACGCACAGCACAGCCACAGCATCCCACTTCTGCGGACCAGAACCCTTTGTAACATCTCCACCTGTATAGTAAAAAGGCTAATCAAAGACCAGTAACGACTTAGGCCATCTGAGCACTGGGACAAACTACCTGTGCTCAGGCAATCTAAACTGTTCATAGCAGGATATTCCCATAGAAGAGCGGCTGAGCTGCTTCAGTAAACCAGAAATAAAATACGTACCATCTGTGGGATTCTTATATACCACTGTTGCTTGAGATCACATCTGCGCACAATGAGGCTCTTACAAGACGCGAGCTGTCAATTCTTCGAAGAAGATGACGAGACCCCAATCCACGTCCTCTGGTCCAATGCCGCTGGATACACTTTGGAGTGGTCGATCCAGACATGGGCGACTTAGCTTCGACTTCAATTAGCAACCTCAAATCCTTTCTTAGCACGATAAACCTTGATCGTCAGGCATAGTGCTGCTCACGTGACCTTGCGCAGATCAACTAAATAATGTACTCACCTGTACCTACCAAGAGAGCTCTTTCATTCCAAATTACAGGTCGACCCGTAAGGTCCCCTGGTGAAATGATGAACTCGATCGGAAACGGTCCCAGGTTAGACGATTGTTCAACTCAGTCAAGCGCTGTGGTCAGTGGGAGTGATACTGGTGCGCCTTAATTCAATATAATACAATGATCAGGCAATCAAAAAGGAAGAGCTAGAGGAAGCAGTGTGAGGCACAATTCAGTCTTTACCTGAGGCCGCTCACCTTCACAAAGCCCTCTCCAGAAGGAACTCCAACGGAGTTAGGTTGCTCAAACTCCCGGACGGTTCGTTTACGGCTGGTCCCAAGGAGACCCTTGAACTTCTCCTTAACATACTCTTCCCTGGATCTGTCTCGTCTGATAATTGCCCAGTGCACATACCAGGTAATACAGGACAGCCGGCTAGAAGATTAGTGAATCTCTTCAACAAGGACAACGTGAAGTGGGCTATTCAATCTTTTGATCCATTTAAGCCCGCGGGGACTGATGGAGTATTTCCTGCTCTTCTTCAAAACGGTCTGGATATCATCCTGACACATCTAACGGCTCTGTTCAGAGCTAGCTATTACTACTGTCAGATCCCACTTGCTTCGAGGAAAGTTAACGTAACTTTTATCCATAAGTAAGGTAACAAACCTGAGGACCTACCTAGGTACTACAGGCCCATCAGTCTAACCTCCTTTCTCCGCAAAACTATGGAGCGTTTAGTTGACCTACACATCAGGAGTTTGATGGTGAGGAATAAACCACTACATCACACTCAATTTGTCTATGTAAAGGGCAAGTCGACGGCGCTTTACAAGCTCGTCAACATTATTGAAAAATATTTAGATGAAAAAGAGATCGCTTTGTGCACCTTCTTAGACATCGAGAGTACCTTTGACAATACTGGATAGGAGTGTCAGTGCCTACCAAAAGGTGGATTGACATTATGCTGAAAAGTAGGGATATTCACTCCTCGCTTGGTGGTCATACTCTGAACATCAACGCTATTTAGAGCTGCCCTCAAGGCGGCGTACTCTCACCCCTACTGTGGTCCCTGGTAGTAGATGAATTGCTCTCGCTTTACTGCAGAGTTTCTTCGTTATTATGGCTACGCTGACGCTATCACTATTATCATCAGGGGTAAATTCCACTTGGAACGGCCACGTGTGTCATGTGCCGTAGCCGGAACTTCTATACTTCTACATTTTCATAAGGGAAACTGCAGCCTTAAACGCTTTGAAAATCCGGCCATTAGTGGATTTTCAAAGCACGTAGGGCTGCAGTTTCTCGTATCAGTGATCGGAGACACATAGGTATCCTGCAACAGGTTTCTGGCCTATCAATCTGTCTGGTATCAGTATATATGATCACGGAACTGGCGCTTTGGTAGGAAGTTCGCCCTTCACATCCCAGATCGGGCGGAATGGGCAAATGGCAACCTTTGCATTGATCCTAGAAACATAACTTGGTTCACGGATGTCTCTAAGACCGATCACGGTGTAGGTGCTGGAGTCTTTGGACCCATTACCAAGATCTCGGTTGCAATGGATATATGGCCCAGCGTCTTTCAAGCCGAAATTCATACCATTGGAATCTGTGCCAGTGAGATCCGGGAACGTGGTATCCGTGGTGCACATATCGCCATTTGCACTGATAGCCAGGCGGTAATTAAGGCGTTATCTTTAAACAAGTTTACTTCGAAGTTAGTCAACGAGTGCTTTGACCTCCTTCAGGACCTTCCCAGCCGTAAGTAACTCTGTCTCTATATATTGGTCTCCGGGTCACAGAAGCGTTGAGGGTAATGAATACGCGGACGAACTATAGCAAGAGAGGCTCATCATCTATACTCATCGGTCCTGAGCCCTTCTGTGGAATTAGCTGGAGAGCTGCTAGAGACGTGATTAGGTCATCGGGCCTGAGATTGAACTACTGGACAACGCACCCCGTCCTAAGAGTTACAAAAGAGCTAGTGTACCCATTCAGCTACTCCGATATTAAATGCCTGCGCAGAACTGAGCTTAGAATTTTAATGGGCTTTCTTACCTCCGTTCATTTATTCTTGGAATCCCCGGCGATCGCTCCAGTATGATTAGGAGGATCTTCTAGCCATTATTACTGGAAACTGGCTCATATCTAGACTATTCTAAAAAAAATAAGACGCTTGTGATCCTATCAATTATAGGCCGAAATTCTGTAGAAAGCTTTCGACAATTCTTATTATGGAATCGTGGTCTCCATAACTTTGGTGAAGCTAACCATTTTTGGCAGACAGATATACTATCAATACTATTTGCTATAGATGATCATCCCTCATTAGTAAGTTCGATTAAAAGTTTCCTAACTGACTGGTCAATTGCTGTTGTACTAGACGGCGTAAAATCTTCAGTTCCTGCAATTAGCGCTGGGCACTATCCTGTCTCCAACTCTTTCTTAACCGTAATTTCCCTTTCGCCAAGAAAACGCTTGCATTAAAGTTCATAATTAGCTTTTTTTTTGACTACGTCAAGGCTTTAGGGGATAGCCTTGACTATCCTAATGTGACATATTTCGTAATGTCCATCGGACAGTTGAGGCCTCATACTATCGATTCTTCTACCTTCTCATATACCCAAGCAAGCATAAATCCAGCTACCCGAAAGGCGGCTTCATTTGATGGGGTAGGGTCCATGGTTCTCGGAGCATGCCTATCCACGGGTTGTATTATCCGCTATATTTTAAAAAGCAGATGTGATTCTCCTCTGGTCCCTTAAAGGTTAAGCCTAACGGTAAATTCTGACGTACCTGTCGCAGGAATCGAGAAAGAAATGCTCGTCAAAAACCTCGCTGCAGAGTTTACAAAAATATGAATTACGTGTTCATAAGCATAGGTAGGTAATTCACCAGATTCGAAGCTCCATTAAAGTTTTGAACATCCATTAGGCCAGTCAATAAACCGAAAAATAAGGCGTTAGGTCGCAAAAAATTGCTCGGCTCTGGTTTTTTGGGATATTGTTAGGATAGATACTAGAAGTATACCACCAAGTTTGCAACTTCGAAAAACCTGTGCTAACCCCATGACCCTCAATAAACCTCAAAATTTTCGGACTTTTTTCATATTTTTGTTTGTAATTTCTAAAAGGTGCTTCCTACAAGTAAGTTGTCCATTATTATTTTCACTACTTTATGCCTCGACAAGATTTACAACGAAAATGAACGTGACTGCCATGGGACCTTCAAAGACCACCGTGAAGCGACATTGCTGGATAACAGCACCATCACCATGCTGATATCCAAAATTCCAGTAATATGGACGGTCTTAGCCCCCCCCCCCCCCAGAAAAAAGTCCTGGTTGCGCCACTGGTGCTCAGATCCTCTCCCACCGGAATCACTGTGAAATGTGCTCGGTTTGATAACGACTAAAATCTGGCGAGGGTAGTTAGGCATATCACGATTTGAGTGGATCAGGAGCGTCAACTCCCGAATACACATATGCATACCATGGTGTATCAACCATACCAGGAGCTCACCTGTGCAGCCTAAATTCGCCTCCCATGTACTCCATGGAATACATGCCCGTGTTGAGGTAACAATGTGGAAACATTTTTTTTAGCAGTAGCCAACATTTGAGTTATGGGTACTCCTCTATCCAATCTTCTTCGCGACCACCCTATACATACACCATTCTCGGGTTTGTGTCCTCTCTATAAATTTTACAGCAAATTAGGGAGTTCCGGGCACAGGATCAGGCTTCAAAGAATCGGAATAATTTAATCTAAGGGCCATATGACCCTAGACTAAAAAGTTTGGCTGAAGTTGCACTGAAGTAGACCGAGGCTAATTTCAGGCGCGGCCGAAATTTGGTTACCCATCGCTCTTCTCGGGCTGAAAGTTTTTTTTTCGGGTGTAACTATGACTTAATGAGACTTAATGCTCCCCCTTCCATTATCACATAAGTTCCGTGGCGCCGATAAAACAATATTTGAGTGAGGTTGGCTTGGAATAATTGTGCAAATAAACAAAATTCTCTTAGAAAACTTTTTTTTGGGGGGAAGCGGAGGACATGGTCAAATGGTATAATTCCATTTGTTTTAACATTTTCTGTTGCTTCGATTGACACATTAATAAAAGGTTCGGTGAAATTGGTGTAGCAAAAAAATGTTTCTTGGGAGAACCAAAATGGGGTGGAGGGTTTATACGGCAGCCCCATGACCGCATGGCTCCTTTCCATCAAGTTTTAAGTATGTTTTGTGCCGTCAATAGAAACACATTTGTATGAGGTTTGGTTGAATTTGGTCGACAAATAAAAAAGATTTTCTTAGAAAAACCTAATTCGGGATCTGGGTTTGTATGTGGCAGCCTCATGACCCCATGATTGGATTCCATTCTTTTTTTAGATATGTTTTATGAGATCAATAGAAATACATTTTCATTAAGTTTGGTTGAAATCGGTGCCCAAATAAAAAAGTTTTTCTTAGAAGAATCTAATTTGAAGATTCGGTTTGTATGGCAGCCCCATGACCCCATCGTTCGATTCCATCCATTTTAACATATTTTATGACATCCATAGGAATGCATTTATATGAAGTTTGGTTATGATTGGTTCGTAAACAAAAAAGTTTTTTTTTTGGGAGAACTATTAAATTTTCAGTACAATTTTGTTTCTTGGTTCTAAATTTAAAACTGAGCAGACAAGAATATTAACAATTATAGTGAAGTACACACTTTATGCTTTATAACTTAGTCCTTGAAAAAATAGAAAAATTCAAGGAGTAGGTTTTAGCCTCGTTAAATTTTGATTGTATTAATGAGAACAATGACAATACTCCTAACATCATCAATCGCGGTAACACTCAGCCTAGCTCCACCAGCATTCTTCTCTATAATGTAAACGTACACCCGATATGCCAAGATCAACAACAAATAACACCAACAACAATTACACCAACAAACAAAACAACAATCAGAATAAGAATAATATCCTCATTCATGACGACGATATACTAATGTAAATCGAAGGCGGATGGGACGACATAAGACGATCCAAGTGTTTACTTAACTTGTCGTGATTTCAAGATTTGATCGATCGCTACACAAATAGGTGTGCCTTGAAGATCGCTTTCATCATGTTGCAGACACGTTGCCGTAGTGCTATGCGATTGCGACCGTGTATAAGTCGTTGGGTAAAGCTGTTAAAGCTGTTATACGAGAGTCTGATTCCATGTTGCTAATGGGGTGTATCTTCTAAATGTTAGACAAACATGCACTACTTGATTTGGAATCCATGTTATTTGACGCTCTTAAATGATTTTCAAATGAACGTAGGAGGCAATACCGTGATGTAATTATTGTTTATATTGTTCCTTGCCAGCAGCACAGCACATTGGGAGGCTAAAAGCATACTTGCGGGCTTTGTGTCGTCGAAGAGTCGACGAATCCAATCCAGAAGACAAACACTGGCGGCCGAACCGGATGAATAATCTGGGAGAACTTTTGCACCATTCATGCAATTGTTGGATTTTCCACTTGCAATTTCAATTGTTTCGTGTCTGCTTAGAATTAACGGTGGTCCTATCCATTGATCTTGGTGATTAAACGATAAATAGGATGAAATCGGGTTACTGGCCTAGCTCTTTCGTTTTCAAAGTGTCGATTAGGTTTTGGCGATATCAACTTTTGCGTAATATTTTAAGATATCTTTCGATTTGGTCAATGTTAAGTAAATGAGGCCAAATCACTTTTTTTATAGATACGTTGTCGCAATTATTTATGTTGGTTGTATGTTTTATTCGAGACTTTGCCACGAAGAAGAACAAAGTAGTAGAATCGCCATTTGTCAATTTAAATTAACGACAAGTGGAAACAAACGTATAATAAATCAGAACACTAAGAAATTCAAACATGATGGTATAGTCTGTATTTCTCTATTAGGTTTATCAGAAATCGGCTCGGGTGATTGTTAAACGACCATCCACATCGTGTTATGTCCAGGCAGCTAACAAATAAAACGTATTGTATCGTTCCGCGAAATTAACCGGCTTGCAAAAAATATAAATATTTCTCAAAAGGAAAGGGATCATTAAGGAATTCGATCAAAGATAATAGAAAAAACTGTGAAAACTTAACCGTATTTAGTCACAACAGTTGGTATCTTAAGCATCTTTCGAAATCGCTAGAACGCGCTTTATCTAGATGTCGTCAGACTGAACGAAAGTAAAAAAAAGCGATAAACCAAACGTGAACAGAACAGGGAATGCAAGGACCTTGAATGGTAAACTGTCGATTCCGTCCGTTTGGCGACGCTTGCTGCGAGAATCATCGTTTGCACAGTCGTCTATACTGGGCATACCATACTCACCATACGAACTATTACGTACCGAGAGTATAATGCAGTGTTAAATAAATTCACGAGGCACGCATCCATTGTTTTTTCCACGGAATCAACCGTACAAAACTATGCCGCGCGGCGAATCGAGTAATTTTCTTTTTACACATTTTATTGACAAAATCACGAAGAACTTGTTCGGCTTGGACATTTGTGCCAAAAGAATAGGGTCATTAATTATTTTCGTGACTTGTTGCCGCCGCAATGAACTTCGATCTTGTTTCGATCAGAGAGGATTGGATTGTGTGCGCGAGTTTGTTGTGTTTCGGAGAAGTAAGGGGCGAGGGAGAGAGGAGAAAAACTTTACAAATCTGCAACTAACAGAGGCTGGCACGATTAACCCTTTCGGGAGTGTGGTTGGAATTTCGCATGGTTTGATTTAACATGGCGGTGGTTGGGGACTTCAAATGTCTAAGAAGTGAATAGAGTGTATACAAGTAGGCAATTGAAATGTGCACTGAATGTAATCAAGATCGGATTAAATCGAATTACAAACGAATGGTTTCACCAAACAACATAAATCCAAACGTTTAACATTAAAGAAACACAAGAAATTGACTTTAATGGACTCTTGCATAAACCGTGAAATCTTATAGGATTTTATTTGCTAAGCGCTTGTATACAATTTGCACTTGCGATTTTTATCCGTAATGCGTAGCAATTAATTGCAATCTTCTCTACTTATATAAACTATACTTCTATGCGAAAAAGATATTCCTGCAAGTAACAAGCGACTATGGATTTATATTTAGTTAAATAAAAGCTAAATAAATAAATAAGGTATATTTCTGAGGAGCAGACTTTTCCCAAAGTTACAAAATGAACTGACGATATAAATATGGACGGAAGACGTTCAAGGATAAACGGTACCGTCATATTCAAATTGAATGTCCTTTCATTTTCTTGAATTAACTCAACCGAGTTACTCCGCTTGACATTTGAGTTTTTTTCTTATGGTGTACTAAAATTCTATCTGAAGCGATTTATTATTCATATATAGTTTAATGGTTTGATTTTTGAAACTCGTGCTTTGCTAATGAATACAACTCGCATTGCCCGCATAATTTAACATTTTGCATATGGCAATTTACCCAAGACAAACCATAAACTATATGCCAAACAAAATGGCCAAAAATTAACATATAACCACGTCAAATCATTATAGCACTTATAGGCAATACAATAAATTCCACACTTAAAAGCAGAGACAATATTTCTTTTATATATGACCATAAACATTTTTTTTCGAAACTTCAGTTTCAATTCTCATCGAATTAAATTATGTCTCTGCTAACAAGAAAAGAGTTGTCACGATTATTATCAATACATTATCCTCCGCCTTATTTTATTTTCAGTATTTTGTTCAGAAATTTTCTTTTTATTTCTCTTGCATATTGAAATGTTTGGCTATCAACCAGATCCGCGCCAACCTAAACTTCCATTGTTCGGCGGTTGGACCAAAACGAACGTCGAAAAGCAAGATGATTTTGAATTTGATCACAAAGCCTATAACGCCAGCCCGAAAATTCGATGGTTGTCGTCCCAATGTCTCCCCTCGTGGAACAGGTCGTCCGAGTTAACTATGGCCTGGCCAGTCCCAAACTCAATGTTGAGTATATGTACGCGCATCATATGCATCTTAACTGCTTTTTCGTCGTATCGTATCGGGACACATACTCGATATTTCTGAATATTTAAATTTTCAAATTGGATTTTGATTGTAAGTCACTTACAACCGGTTAATTTATGTTAACGTCTGTTTATTTGACAGCTATCGATAGCGCGAGAGAGGATATACCATTTCTTCGGCGAAACCATAAAGAACCAACACACAACGTTGTTGCGGTGGAGTGAAGAGGAGGCAACAAAAAAAATCGAAGAAAATCTTTCTATAAATACATTATATCTCTAGAATGAAAAAAATTGTCCACCCTTCGATCCATATGTTATACGAGTATGGTTCTGTGTGAAAGAAAGAGCATTTGACCAAGCGAGGTAACATATGGACATTTGGTGTCATTGTTGTATAATGGTCTTGTTTGGGCTGGTGGGTATTGTACCGTGTCATCTTGAAAGGCGTTTATATTCTCGATTTTGGGGACAATTAATGGGACATTTCATTCTGAGGTTCTTTTTGGACAAAAGTCAAATTGCCGCGTTCATATAATATGAATACTGAGGAATGTCCATTAATTATGCAGATGTATGAGATTTGAACGGAAATCAGATAAGATATGAGGTCATGGTACATGGTGCAGAGCTTCTTCACTAGCGTCCAACTACGTTTAAAGATCATCCCATTGATTTAGATTTTTTTTTTGAATGGATATTAGTTTGCAGCTGTCTTTCCATTTGGACTGGAAAGGAGAAGCATCCAGCTTGTATTTAAGATAGCCCCTCTCGTAAAGTGACTACTAAGGTGCTTGTTGTGACTGCAATATGATTCGACCGAATATTCATTATTTAGTCCAATATTGGGCATTTACAAAACAGATGTCCTTAAAGCATAACCAATCTAATATTTCTGTAGACGAACCCATTTTACCTCAGTGAGGAGCCCAACAAACAAACAAACAAATTACCAAAACCAAAACAATTTTAGGCATTTTTGGAGCATATATTGCAACGAACTTTTGAACATATAGCAAGAAGACTTCACTTAGAGGGGATTTACACTATGGACAGGATTTACTAAACCACTAAATTAATCGAGTCATTAAATTCAAAAAGCATCGTAGAATGTACTTGCATTATTCAAGTTGCAGTACAGTATGGTACAACTGTTAACTAAATCTAAGATTTAGTAAATCTTGTCCATAGTCTGAATTGCCCCTTACTATAGTTACAATGATACCTATTCAAAGTTCTACAAATTCGCTTATTATTTTGGATAGCGTTCTAAAGCAAAAAAAATGTTCAATTCAAAAGATTTCGCGCTCACTTTCTATGGGGGAGCCTTTAGTTTTATCCGATCAACCTAATATGTGATAGAGATTATAGTCTTAGGGGTCAGTCTTTTAGATACTCCACCGAAATTCATTGGCCTAGTGTAGTTCGGAGGCTGCTTGCAAAATGTGTTGGGTATAAAAACTTCGTTGCGAAACAGGGTCAGAATCGCAAAAAACCCCAAAATTTTTGCTGTTTTTGGCTATTTTGGTTTATTTATTTATTTATTTATTTGTTTATAAACGGACAATCTGTCCTTGATATACATATTTATATGAAAGTGGTAGACTTATAAAACTAAAATAGAAATTCAATCAAATAATTAAACTAAAACTCAAATACAATACCAAATTAAATAATGAATTGCTAAGGGCCGTATGTACAATCATGGTTTAACTCCCCGTTTAGTTAACTGTAGTTTAATTTTAAACTCCGTTTAACTAACTGGGGAAAAATACAATACGCAATAATTAAAATTCCTGGCTAAGCAGCAACTCATATTTTTTTAAAATTAGTAGTTTCCATTAGCCCCTGTATATTTCCGGATAATAGCTATTAAAATGTTTGATTTTAAAGTGAAATGAGCCAGATGAAAATTCATGGTTTAACTAATGATTGTCAGTTTAACTAAACTCCGTTTAAGGAAATTGACAAACAGTTAAACTGTCGTTTAAACTGCAGTTCAACGTGAAAAATTAAACTGTCGTCGTTGGCCGTTTAACTAATGATTTTTAGCCCAAGAAAAATAAACCGAAATAAGGCCATCGGGCAATAAAGATAATGCATTTCTGAATTTTCGCTGGGGATGGCCCTCTGATTTTAGAAACAAATTCTGACCGCAGGGGGCCCGCAATATGAGGGGAAAATGTAGAAAGGTGGAATTTTGTCAGTTTTGGATTGTTTCAAAATCGGTAGCTACCGCAAAGTAGTCTGAAAACAAAATAATCTACATAAAACTTTCTTTGCATTGAGATGTATTATATGCTGCACACCTTTTCTTTGAAAGTTAGGTTCCCAGGGGTGTCAAACTTATTTTTCAATGTCCCTCTCCTTCGTAAATATTCATTATCGCAAATTTTAATTTATTGATATTTGTAAAAGTCGACAAATTCCAAACTTGACAGGATGTAGTAACATTTTTATAAGGCTTTCCAATATAACAATTTGCGGCGATATAGTAATAAATTAACATTGATATGATTTTTATATTAACCGCATTACGGGAGCTTATAACTCTATAAGGGGCTGATTCAACCCAAGTTGAATTAGTTTTTTGAATAGAGAAATAGAAAGCAAGAACCCGACCTAATCCATCGCACTTTCTTTAGGTTTATCTGTACAGTTGGTAGTATCATATCAAAAATCGGCAGAACAACTGGAATCCAGCTTCGATCTATGAGCTTTATTGAACGTTTAACTTTATTCATACAAAACATTTCATTAAAGTTTGTAAAAATTGTTGGTACTGTAAGGCACGGGCAAGCCTGTGCTTGAAAGGGCGCCAATATACTTGCCACCAATATCACCTCAATCAAACTAAGGTACCTTTCATAAAAAATGACGCTTACGATATTATATTCTACAGTACGGGTAGATTAATAAAACGCACTGAAAGAACCTTTGATGGGTCATTTTGTAGAGGGGGCATCCTTATCCATTTTGGTCGAGCCGTCAAATCAAACTCTTTGTCCTAGTTCAAAGAAAAGAAAATGCAGCAGAAAAGTGTGCATAATTTACCAATTTCAATATTATTGGGACCTTGCATGACCAGAAGCGAGTTAATAATTTGCTGTCGAAACAAGTCGTAATTTAAAAACAAAATCAACCTAAAAACGACTATTTCATACTGAGATTGCTTCTAATTAAAATCTCAAGCAGAAAATATTTGTATTTTGCTCTGCCTATTAATTTGTATTGTTTCGTATACAAGTTTCCATAGGAATATCGGTTGTTTACGATTGAGCGAGCTGATTGTTCAACCAATCAGGAATTACCTCGCTCACCGAAATCGTTAAACTGCGTTTAACTTGTGTGTGCTGACTGCTGATTGGTTAAACAATTTTAAACTGCTGTTAACTTCCATGGTAACCTTTATTGTTTACGATTGAGCGAGTTCTATTTTGAAAATTTCAACGCTTACTGCTATTTAGCTCATGAAATAATAAAAAAGAAGGTAGCGCGGACATTTTTCGATTCGTTTTGTGTACGTGAACTTGTGAAATTGTGACCAAATAATTTCACAAGTGTCTATTTCCATTAATATTTTTAATTTACGTGACGCAGATTTAAAATTTTCATAAGTGATTTTGATGCTGAAGACGTTTCAAATGTCCCCACCTATACACCGCGTTATCATGTTTACGTGATTCGTGGTGTATCTGACAACCAATTTACGTTACAGTCGAACTTCTGATAGACGAACACCGCATTAGGTGATGGAATGGTAAATTAACTTTGACATGAAGTTTATAACGCATTGAAGGAAGCATCTCACACTATCTAAAATATGTAAAAAAATAAAATATGATCAGTAGACGAGAGGACTGGAATGGGCGATGTCCGTATGCGACGCTTTTCACTCGTCCAATTTTAGCTATGTAGAAACCAAGTTATATAAGAACAGACGGAAAAGAAAGGAAGAGCTGAAATTGAAACCGCACCAAACCATAAAAATGATGTACAGGAACGGACCAATTTGGAACACAAGCTATAGTGAAGCCAGAAAGAAAGTGAAGTGTATCCAAGTGTGTATGATTATTACATGCTATGATTATTACATTTTCTTCAATTGACCTTAAAATGTTTTTTTTAAGTACAATTCTTCAACACCAAATTCTAAAAGTAAGCTTGTTGCCAGCTCGTTTAGTGAGAAAAATGTTGCATTCGTTTCTGGCCATGGGAGTGTCAGGCCCTTAAACTTCGTTTTCCTTGCATGATATGTAAGAAAACGTTGGGGAAAATAAAAATTAGGAGAAATGTTCGGGTGGTAGATGTGTCCGTTTAGGCAAGTTCGACTGTATTCGTACACATGTTTCCATAGAAACCTTAGTTGTTTACAATTGAGAGAAATTTAGTTAAACGACTGTTTTTTTTAATAAATAGAGACTCACACTGTTTACAAGTTTGATTAAAATCTAAATTTGATTAACAGTTGTCCCATATTGTAATGCAACTTTAATAATTCAAGTGTATTCTACAATACATTTTGAATTTAGTGACATATGATTCAAACCCATTTACTACGGTTTTTACTGATCTAATTTAGACCAAATATGATATTAATATAGTGTGAACCAGCTATAAGGATAATTCGTAGTTTAAACGGCAGTTTAACTTTTTGTACACATTTTTTAGCCATCGACGGTTTAACTGACAACCATTAGTTAAACCATGATTGTACATCCGGCCCTAAGTTTATCAAAATTATGTAAAATTTCATTAAGTATTCATTTAAATAGACTGATCCAGAAATACGTGGAAAATATAATTGTAAAATGTAGGTATGTTATTCAAACAAATTAAATACGAATTGTTTTAATATTGAACGACTAGTATTAAATAGATCAAGGTGATTGGTTACTAGGTTCCCAACTGATTTTAAACGTTCCAAAGGTGAGTTGGCATTAAAGTTACTTCTATAAGTGTTTAAATGAAAAAGTTCGTGATGTCTAGTATATCTTTGTGGAGTATTGAATGAGAATTCCTGCAATATATCTGCTGCTTCTATAAAGCCATTAACTACATTAAATAAGAAATTCGCATCAAAGAAATATCGACGGGTTTCTAGCGTATTTATTTTCAGTAGTGATTGTAGTTCAGCATAATTAATAGTTTCGAGAGACAACCCGAGTTTCTTTGACACATATCTTAAGAATAAGTGTTGTACCGTTTCAATAGTATGGAAATGTGTTTTATAAAACGGGCTCCATAATACTGTGAGATATTCGAGTTTACTCCTTACTAAAGAAAAGTATAATGTTTTTATTGAATTGATGTTATTAAATTCATAAGTATTTCTTATGACAAATCCCAACATTCTACGAGCTTCTTCAGAAATGAGATTAATTTGCCGTGTAAAATTTAAATTAGACTCAAACATTATGCCAAGATCTTTGACAAAGTTCACATTTTCAAGTGGAATATTGTTTATATTGTATACATTTTCAAAACAAAAATTACTTCGATGAAATACAATAGATTTACACTTAGATAAATTTAATTCTAACTTGTTCAAACAACAATAAATATAAAATCTGTCTAAATTGGATTGAAGGATAATGATGTCATCCACAGAACCAATTGATTTGAAGATTTTGCAATCATCTGCAAAAAGTAGGAATTCAATCTCAGAAAAAAACATATTAATATCATTGATATATAAAAGAAACAATACTGGGCCTAAGTGCGATCCTTGTGGAACACCGGAAGTTGGGGCAAATGGATTTGAGAAATGATTTTCAATATTTACGATTAAAGATCGATCTCTAATGTAATCATTTATCCAATTCAATAGAGGTCCATTAAAACCAAAATTAAGTAATTTTCTCACAAGAAGATCAAAATTAATCTTATCGAAAGCTTTCACAAAATCGGTGTATATGGAATGTACTTCTAATGAGTTCGAAAAAGATTTATGTATATAATTTTCATATGATAAGAGGTTCGTTGCAGTCGATTTTCCAAGGCAAAAACCATGTTGGTTGGGTATAATGAGCGGACGCACTAGAGGGGTTACATAATCAGTTATGATACTTTCAAACAGTTTTGGAATACATGACATTATACATATTGGTCTGTAGTTATGAATATCCTCTTTCAACCCTGATTTAAAAATAGGTACAACATAACTTGATTTCCATTGCATAGGAAAACGCCCTGATGAAAGTGATAAATTAAAGAGGTATCGAAGAGGCTCAACTAAATTAACGGCACAATTCTTAAGAAATATTGCAGGAATACCATCGGGACCTGGACTTTTTGATATATCAAGTGCAGAAAGTTTATTAATAAGACACTCCGAGCTGATCGAGTAATGTGATAAACAAAATGAATTATTTAAAAAAGGTGGATCATAAACACAGTTATCAGTTGAGTAGACTCTCGAAAAATATTCGGCAAAAAGATTGGTAATTTCACTTAAATCAGAGCTACTTTTATCATCTAGAAACATAGTACCCGGTAAGCCTCCATTTGATTTCCTCGCATTTATGTGTCTCCAAAAATATTTTAGATTCACTGGGACATCGGACTCTAGTTTATAAATATAACGTTTATAATCAGATCTAGCCAATTTCTTACACTTTGACCTTATATTAGAAAATTCATTGTAATAATGCAAATCTCCAGAAACTTTATAATAGGAATGAATAGCTTTCTTCTCTTGGATAAGTTTTTTTAAATCTAACGAAAACCATTTCGGATAGTTATCATAATTTAAATGAACACGTGGTACATACAAATTGATTATATCATTAATACTATTGTAAAATGTATTTACAGAATCATTCAGTGATAGATTATTTAAAATTGACCAGTCCAAAGAATTTAATGAATAATTGAGACTTGAATAATCAGCAGCATTAAAATTTAAAAAACTTGTTGGTATATAATTTTTAGATATTTTTGCAACGGATAAATTAACAAATATTTCAAGAGCTGGGTGATAGACATCAATAGAAATTAGAGGATGATTACATTTATTTACACTAACAGCATCAATATTGGAAAAAACTAGATCTAGTATATTTTTTGATATATTTTTTTCATGATTATACTGGTTCAAGTTTAAAAATGAAAATATGTCGATGATATCGGAACTCTTGGAATTAGTATTGGAATTAGCCGTTGACCATAATGGCGTATCCCAGCTTATTTCTCTCAAATTAAAGTCGCCTGTTATAATGAAATTCGCCTTCGCAAAAGTTTCCGAACAATTCAAGACATCCTCTGCATGCTTACGATAAAAGTCGGGTGCAACATCAGGTGGTAAATATACAGTACTCACAATTGTACGTACAGGCTTAGTGTTAATGGATACAAACAACTGTTCAACGTCATTATTAAGACACTTTAAAATAGTGGATTTGAAAACCTTTTTCACTGCAATCAATACTCCGCCTCCTTTTAGTTTTTGAGAAGTCGCAGTATTTCGATCTAGTCGGTGAACGTTATAATTATCTAAACCAAGTTCAGCTGAATAATAGTTGGATGTCAGCCAAGTTTCGGTGAAAATGATGACATCGTAGTTTGAAACAGATAAAGAAAGCCTTAATTCGTCTAGTTTTGAACGTATCCCTCGTGTATTTTGGTAATAAAGTGAAATATTTAGTTTTTTGCTGAATGATTTTTAATAATACGAGGAATTCCGTTAATGTATTTAATCGTCGCATTTGGGTCGACTTTTTTGACGTTGTCGAGTTCCGATCTTAAGGAATTCAGATGCTGACGCTGACGTAAAGTTAAATCAGAAAGTATCTTAACTTTACTGACTTTTAAGTGTGCATTAACATCGTGTTGCCTTTTCTTGCGGAGTATATCTAGCACTAAAGATGGACTATTAGTAATTACCTTTACAGGCCTTGGCTTATCAGGAACAGGTTTTCCCAATCTGAAAGTTTTGATATCGGCCGCTTGAACAATTTGGGGTGAAACGATGCCATTTATTACATCCAGAGTTTTCGCACGATCAACTTCCATATTTACCTCGGGAATGCCATGAATAATGATATTTGACTTTCTCTTCCTTCGGTCTTCTATCTCATAAATCACGTCCTCCATGTCGAACGAAGCAGTTGGTTGAATAGCTTTAAGATTACCGATTTCTTCCTTGATTCCACAAACCAAATCTTTCAGCAATGCGATACTATCAGCAATAGATTTGAGCTCGTTGTTCCTCACTGTGCATGTCGTACAAACAAAAAGCGGTTTAATTGCTGAATTTTTCAAGGCCAAAGTTAGCTTCCTAGGTAAATTGGCGCAGGATACATGTTCCGGTCTCTTACAGAAAGTGCAGGAGTAAAGTTCATCGTCGGTCTTCACTTCTTTATCGCAGAACGAACAATTAGTTTGCATAATCAAAGACATTTTAGGTTATGTTTTTGTTTACAAATTGTACGAATTGAAAATTGTTCACAAAAACGAAACTCCGGATATAATTTTTATTTCCAATGTTAGTTCATGTAATGCACTTTTGAAATAAATTAGATTTGAGTTTTATATCTGTGTTATTATATTATATTGAAATAAACACTTTCTCATACAAAAATTTTGACAGGAGCTACCACCGATTCTTCTTCTTCTTTTTATAACTCAGAAGCTGTACATTTCTTAACTAAAATTATGCAGACTTACATTATATTACTTGCCCCAGGAAATCTAGCATTTCACTTCGGAAAAATTAGGGGAAAGCTATATTTTTGCATGGGTCCCCCTTTAGAGGACCTAAACAAGACCCCAAAAGTCGCCGTCTGTACGATTGCTGCGGTACAGTAGGTCAAGGACCCCCAAAAATAGGTTTCTTTTTAATATCTCGATAACGGTTATATGTGCTTAAAACCGGTGAATGGCAAAGTTATAGCTCTGAATGGTTCCTGAATAAAATGCCACAAGTCGATTTTGTAAGAGCACTTCTAACGGTGCCAAGGAGGTCAAACGGTATTCTAAACAAGGTGTCAAGAAAATCTCTATACCGGTAACTCTGGCTAAAAGATGTTGTATAGCGAACTCGTAGCACATACGGTTCGGATGAAAGTGGCCAAATTTCTCATCAATAAGTACACCCTTAAGGGTATTTCGGGGGCTAAAACCTTAGAAAAAACGGAATTTTTAGGGATTTTGTGAATATTTCTGTAGCAGGGAAGTATGCTGTAAAGTTGTTTATAAAAACTTGAAGCTTCTGGGGCTGCAAACAAATCCCTAAAGTCCCCATCTATGGTGCGCACCTAAGGAAGTTATGAGGGGACAAACATATAAATTTACCGTTTATGGGAAATATCTGTATAATCAGAGAAAAATGTTGTATATCCTCCAGTGTTGATCCACGATGAAATGAAAGTCGTATTTTCTTGTTTCGAAACAATATATTTCGGTCAAAAGACCATCATCAGGGTTCTAATTTTATGAAACAATAAATACAAAACTTAATTATACGGTAATTATAATAAAAAAAAAAGTTAAATAATACCTTTTTTATGTTACAAAAGGGTTACATAATTGAAACAACTATTGTAGGAACAAAGACTGACATTTAGTTTTCATGTCAAGTCGCGAAAATGGCAAAAAATGTAACAGAAAAAAATATTTAGTACTAGTACAATTAGATGTTGGAATTGTTATTTAGTCCGAATTTTATTAGATTATAGTAGGTTTTGGAATAATCCTTTTTGTCGCTTTTTTCGTTGCACGCTATGTTTTCGTATTTAATGATCTGATTTACCTCTTGGATTTGCAATTTTGTTTTATTCCGTTCGCTAGCCAAAATTTTCGGTTGCTCGAAATTAAACTGGTGACTTTGTTTAATTGAATGTTTGGCTAGTGCTGACAAATTATTATTAAGGGCCTTTTTTGTGTCGTATTGGTGTTGCTTAATACGGCTGCCAAGCTTCTGTACGGTTTCGCCTATGTAAGTTGCATCACAATCAGAGCAGTCTATCTTGTAGACAACACCAGATCGATCCTCAGTTGGAATTGTTGATTTCAGGTTCGTATACATTGCTTGGTTTTTCGTATGTGGTCACATAGCTAGATCGAGCTGCGGAACAAAGTATTTACAAGTTCGTGAGATCGATTCGCTCAGCTTAGGTACATAAGTCAACGACGAAAACGTTTTATCCGTGTTTGATTGATGAGCTTTAGAGTTTTCGTCAGTTGATAAGAACGCATAGCTAGTTTGGTTTACATTTCGATGTTGTCTTACTTCACCAATCAGCTTTTGTATGGTAGCATGTGGATAATTATTCTTTGACAGAATATTTTTAATCCTAGTAAGATTGTTACTCCAAAACTGCTTATGGCTGACTTTGAAAACTTTACGAATGAAAGATTTCGCAACGTTGAATTTCATTTTAGCCGGGTGGTTTGAATAATAATTTAGCAGCCTATTCGAAGCAATGGGTTTGTGGTACCAGTTTGTAATTATACGGCAATTGGTGGTACGATGTAACGTTAGATCTAAATAGTCTTGCTCGCATTCGTATGTGAAATTAATGTTTTGATCATATTCATGCAGTGCATTGAGGACTTGTTCAATTTTATCTGCAGGGACCGCAGTAATATGATCATCGACATACGACTTCCAGAATAAAGGAACGAAATCCAACTTTAGTAGCGCTTCACCAACAAGATCATCAAGCACACGTTCAACCAATATCGGAGCTAGACTCGATCCCATAAATAATCCCGATTTCATTGAATACAACTTTTCATTGTAACTAAAATAGTTGCAATCAATGAGGCAGAATCTCAGCAGGTTTAAAAATACTTTCTTTGGGATTTTGGTGTGCTTGCTGACGAACCGATCGAAATCTCTCTCTATTAGACGTAAGGCTAGGTCTGTTGATATGTTTGTAAAACAGTTCGTAACGTCGAAAGATACAAGCTTATAATTTGCCGGTATGGTTCGTTTAATTACTTGTTTTACAAATTGCGCTGAGTTCTTTAGCGCAAAATTGGAATGAAACGCTTTCCTAAGGATATTTGCTAGGAACTTTGATGTTTTATATGCCACCGAGTCAACGGTTGAAACAATAGGTCATAATGTGCGATCTGGTTTGTGTATTTTTAGTTGTCCGAAAATACGTGGAGGGATTGCTACGTAGGTTTTGAGATTTTTCGCTTGTTCTCATTAATAAAGATAAAATTGAACAAGTCCTCCAATGCACTGCATGAATATGATCAAAACATTAATTTCACATACGAATGCGAGCAAGACGGCAAATTAGACTATTTAGATCTAACGTTACATCGTACCACCAATTGCCGTATAATTACAAACTGGTACCACAAACCCATTGCTTCGAATAGGCTGCTAAATTATTATTCAAACCACCCGGCTAAAATGAAATTCAACATTGCGAAATCTTTCATCCGTAAAGTTTTCAAAGTCAGCCATAAGCAGTTTTGGAGTAACAATCTTACTAGGATTAAAAATATTCTGTCAAAGAATAATTATCCACATGCTACCATACAAAAGCTGATTGGTGAAGTAAGACAACATCGAAATGTAAACCAAACTAGCTATGCGTTCTTATCAACTGACGAAAACTCTAAAGCTCATCAATCAAACACGGATAAAACGTTTTCGTCGTTGACTTATGTACCTAAGCTGAGCGAATCGATCTCACGAACTTGTAAATACTTTGTTCCGCAGCTCGATCTAGCTATGCGACCACATACGAAAAACCAAGCAATGTATACGAACCTGAAATCAACAATTCCAACTGAGGATCGATCTGGTGTTGTCTACAAAATAGACTGCTCTGATTGTGATGCAACTTACATAGGCGAAACCGTACAGAAGCTTGGCAGCCGTATTAAGCAACACCAATACGACACAAAAAAGGCCCTTAATAATAATTTGTCAGCACTAGCCAAACATTCAATTAAACAAAGTCACCAGTTTAATTTCGAGCAACCGAAAATTTTGGCTAGCGAACGGAATAAAACAAAATTGCAAATCCAAGAGGTAAATCAGATCATTAAATACGAAAACATAGCGTGCAACGAAAAAAGCGACAAAAAGGATTATTCCAAAACCTACTATAATCTAATAAAATTCGGACTAAATAACAATTCCAACATCTAATTGTACTAGTACTAAATATTTTTTTCTGTTACATTTTTTGCCATTTTCGCGACTTGACATGAAAACTAAATGTCAGTCTTTGTTCCTACAATAGTTGTTTCAATTATGTAACCCTTTTGTAACATAAAAAAGGTATTATTTAACTTTTTTTTTATTATAATTACCGTATAATTAAGTTTTGTATTTATTGTTTCATAAAATTAGAACCCTGATGATGGTCTTTTGACCGAAATATATTGGTTCGAAACAAGAAAATACGACTTTCATTTCATCGTGGATCAACACTGGAGGATATACAACATTTTTCTCTGATTGAGTAAAACGATCCCGGAAATACAACCATTAAAATCCAATATCTGTATAATGATAATGTTCACTAAAAAGTGTTCTATGGCGAATTTGTAACCTGTACAAGGTCGTTACCGTTAGAAATATATTCACGAAATGTTAATTGGGATTGCCATTATTGTATGGTTTGAACCCTCATAGCTTTCACATATGTACTGTTTTTAAGAATTCTCGTTAGAAAATCCTAACGGGACTCCGGATTTGAAACCTTCCGTTATTAAAAAAACAGTCAGGCTACTGAAAATATTGTCACCAAGTTTGAAGGAAATACCGTTATCATTTACCGAGAAACAGCCATTTTTGCAAGGAACTATCCTATTAGTCTAAGAAACTTGGGCCATATCATGGCCATCGAACGGAAAAAACCTACATCGAAATTTTTTTTGATTATGGTTGGGGATGGTCCCCAGATTATGGCATTAAAAGTCCCAACCGATTTGAGGTCCGCAATCTTTAAAAAAAGGGGGAAATGGGGGCATTTTTTCGTTTTTTTTTGCGATTATTTCAAAAACAGTGAGAGATACAGAAAAATGGTCTGAGGACGAAAAAAACTTCATAAAATTACCTTTGAACCAAGACAACTTTGTTCTACAGTTTATAACATGAGTATAGTACGTAGAACAAACTACTGATGGCGATGGGTCACTTTGTATGGGAGGTACTCTTAGTTTTTATCCGAATGAGCTGATTTTTGGTGGGTGGGGTGACTATGATCTCCAATAGCAACAAACCAAACTTTAGCACTCTGCTCCAATTTTGGGGGGAGTTATGGATATGCCGTTTTGACAAATTCAAATGGGGGGATAATGAGAGTCCTTGACCGGACCGACTCAATGTTTACCTTAAAATGTATCTTGAACTTATTGTGAATACTTACACAAAATTTTACGACTGAACTAGCATTCTTTCAAAAGGTATAGAGCTTTTAAAATAGGTCTAAAATGAAAATATTCTAATTTATTTTCTAATCTAACGCCGAGATATTCAGTTAAACTCTAATGTGTTACGTATCATTGCAAAGATAATTTTATGTAGTTTCTTTTGTCCTCAGACCATTTTTCTGCATCTCTTACCGTTTTTGAAATAATCCCAAAAAAAAAACGAAAAAATGCTCCCCGTTCCCCCTTTTTTTAAGGTTGCGGACCCCCAATCGGTTGGGCCTTTTAATTGCATAATTTGGGGATCATCCCCAACCATAATCCAAAAAAATCCGATGTAGGATTTTTGCCGACCAAATATGCCATTTTATTAGACTATATTGATTGGGAGCGTATGTGACATGAAGTCGCTCCGGCAAGGTATTGGAATTCATCAACATTCCATCTGAAAGAGATTTTAGTGAGAAATGATATACAGCTTTACCCAGTTAGGGGCCTTGTAAAGAACGAATCTCAAATTTCCTTGTCTTTCAAGTTATTTAATCAAGTTTCATTTTCTAGCTTAATGATACAGGCAATGAAATTTAGATCTCACAAGAGGAATATGCAGTCCGAGAGACAAAAATAGCACCAAATACAGACGAAACTACCGTCTAAAACGGAGAAATTGAAGGCTAGTTGAATGTAATCAGAATGATCAGTGAATGTCTAAACACGTTAATCTCGACTGTCCTTTGTTAAAAACTAAAAACTAACAGCCCTGACAGTCCATCTTTGGACCAAAGTAAAAGATGTGTAAGTTACATCCAATTTCCAAAATCGTAGCTACTTTTTAGGGTTTTTTAGAAATTTTTTTTCAAAAAACCCTTATGAAATCGATTTTGTCCGTCCGTCCGTCTGTCCGTCTGTCCGTCTGTTCACTAAATAACTCGCGAACGGCTAAGCCGATTGTCATGAAATTTGGTAAATCAAAGATATAAACGAGTACATTTCATATCAGTTAAAATTTTCCAGTTTCGAGTAACGGTAAAAAAGTTATTGGCGTTTAAAGTTAAACTCCCTTTTCGAGCTTCGTTTTTCTAAACCGTTATAGGGATCGATATGAAACTTTGCACAAAGATTGGTCAGTATAGCCTTATATGCGTTAAATTTTAAGACTGTTGACTTTTGCCCAGGAAAAGTAAATAACAGTAAATTTGTAAAATTTCAATTTGCTCGTGTGTAGACCCTCTTAGGTTTCCAAATATGAAAATTCTGCTAAGGGTTTTTAGAAAATTACATACAGAATATGTCTACGAATTTTCATTCGAATAACTGTATCCAAACCGGAAATATAGCCAAATAAGTATTTAGTAAGGGCATTTCACAATGCAAGCCTCTTAAGCATTTCTTCAATGTATATCTTTTAACTTGATGAAACAATGAACATGAAATTTGGTGGAAATGCATAGAATGGTAATAGTGTTTGCCACAAAAAGTTTTGAAGTTGGTAGAACCAAGATAACAGGGTGTCCCTGAATAGCTGCAAAAGTATACTTGTTCAATACTCATAGGAAAGCTTGCGTTGGCTCTTATGACAGGGATCACAATGGAATCATTTTATATAAGGTTGCTTTTCCTTGATTAAAAAACAGTAGATTTACAGCTAATAATTCAGTTCATATATAAAGCCAAGCCATCCTTACGTTTGCCTGAGTTTCGTTTTGGTCAAAGACCATCAGAAATCTTAAATCGAAAAATGCCTTTAGATTTGCCTTGGAGTACTTTTATACAAACTGGGTAAATAGTAAATCTCTTCTATATAGTAAATTCTGGAACGCGTTTATTTAGACCAATCCAAAAATAGATTTACAGGAAGCATTTCATTAATGTTGTGCACAATTCTTATTTATTGCTTAGAAACTATATGTACAGAAAATATTCACTATGCATTAAAATTCTAAAAAAACCCTCGTATTGCGGGCGCAGCCCTCTGTATGCCGGTATTTTTTGTTGATGTGTTGAAATCAACAGCACGCTCAGCAATGTTATTTATCCCTATCATAGAGATCATACTCCGTCGCATGGGTCGTGAGTTCGAAAAACACCATAAACTAAATTTGTTCACGGTGAGTCTTGAAACCATGACTCGGTGCGCGCAGTAACCACTACACTAGTCAGACTATTTTAAAATTTGGCTAACAATATTTTCGTGACCGACAATTTCAACTTCTAATAAAATCATGATGTTGAAAAAATGTTGGGCTTGTCCTCCCCCCCCCCTGACCGAAATCCTGGCCCATGGCTTAGTTTACATCATACATACATACACATTCAATTTAAATTAGATGGAAAATTGGTTTTGACTGGATTCCAACTCTTGACCGATCGAGTGCTTCACTCCTCCTTCTCGGCTACACTGACTGTTGCCTTAGTCGTATGTACTACGAATTTTCCATAAGTCTTTTAGCCATAGTTACCGTTATAGGGATTTCCTTGCAAACTAGTTAAAAATATCGTTTGATCTGCTGGCACCGTTAGGAGCGCTGGAATCAAAATCGACTTTGGACCTTTTTTCAGGAACCACAAGAGCTACAAATTTGCCATTCACCACTTTTCAACAAATATTACCGTTATCGAGATATTAAAACTCTTGTTGAGGGTTTTTGGCCCTCTAGCGGCACTCGTACAGGCGGGGACTTCCGGGGTCTTTTTTAGAGCCTCGAAGATTTTTATTTTCTCAGGATACTTAACGTGATATCATGGTTTAGTAAAGCGCGACAATGATTCCTTATGAAAATGCTTCAAGTCAAGAAATCTGAAACAAAATCCTTAGATTAGACAGATAAAAAACAACGACGATCCCGCAAACCAACAACTGATTACTCTTTCGGATCCTGGAAAGTACGCTCCCTGGATAGATCGGGAACCCTTAGGGCTCTCCTGGACCAGGTATAGTAATACAAGGTGAGCATAACTGCCATTCAGGCTCATGGCTCAAAAGCGAAATTAGCGACCGCAATTCGCAACACTATTTTTACTAGTGACAAAGAGTAGGGCAACAAGGAGCTTCGAGTGGCTTTCATCGTGAGTAAGCAGCTCAAGGATTACCGTATCGCCTTCAAACCCATAAACGAGCGGCTATGTGCCATTCGTATCAAGACCCGTTTCGCTAAGAGAAGAAGACGCGGTTAAAGAAGAGTTCTACAACCACCCAGAAACCCTCTTCGACTCACTTCTATTAAACAACGTCAAGCAACTGCTTGGAGACTTTAACGCCAAAGTCGGGAGACGAAAGCTGCCTAGGGAAACTACTGCAAAGGTCAATGATAAAAGATAGTATGTATGCGTTTTTTCAATGAGAAATGACACCTACTTCACGTAGGTGAATGCGGCGAATTAGACTTTGAGAAATTACGAAAACACAAAAGTAGGCATGCATTTCGCTTGATTTTAACTCGACTTGTTCGACCGCGACGAAAGTGTCTTGTCTATTCCGCTTTGTTCTCATAGTCGTAATTATAAACTGGTGCATAATGGAAATAATGCGCAGTGAGTAACATTAAAATTTGCACATTAAATTTATATGAATACAACACATAAATTATGGATTGGATCTGTACCCTTTTTGGTAACTTAACTTTGTTGCATAGAATCTCTCCTTTTTTCCATATAATAAGGTCTGCTCATTTAAGGTTTTGTTTCGCTTGCGATTTTTACTGGTTTTGTGAGTTCAAATGAAGAAATGTTTTAATGGGGATCCGCTTCCCATACATTTCAATCGGCCTTTATAGTTTGATATTTGATTCTAATAACCGGCGTCTACTGTAATTCGTTGTTAACATAATTAGATTAACGCCCATAGGTTCGTATGGTTTCGGAGCAGCGAATATGACGGATTTTATATAATATGTTATTCTCAAAATTTTTACAATTTTTTTTATAGGATCCTGTTCTGAAAATGATTCAAACCTCATTAACTGAAAATGATATGTCTGGCTACCCTGTATGAAAAGACTGTGCACGCCACTGCACTTGCTAGTACTTGTATTGTTACTCCTTTCAGAGAGTAGTTTTCAATTTATACACGCCAATTACTTTACATTTACTAGCATGAATTTAATAATGTAGATTAGTGATTCTCAACCGGTGGTAAGCGCCCCTTAGGAGGCGCAGGATAAGCTCAAAATTGGAAGGTATTCCGACCACAAAATGATGACCAAGGAAACTCATGGGAAGAGTCTATTGGCTAGTTTGGAAGTCTACAAAGGGCGCCCACTATATGGAAATCGGAATTGTAAAGAAAAAGTGTTAATACGAATACATCTACTTTTCAAGCCATCTCGCAAATCATTCACAACTGAAGCAAATGTCGTATTCTATCAGTGAGCTACAATCAAGTTTTTAGTCTTGATAAATCTTGAGATAGCTTAATTGCGCGCGGGTTGAAACACTTCTGACTCTCCGCGCCGATGTAGTAAAACTGATCTTGTTACCAATATCGGCTTGTGAATTATCGTTATTTGCAACCTGGTGAGACAAAAAAAAAACGATTTAATCAATTGACTGAAGAATGAAACAATAAATTCACCATCTGTGACTCATCTGTGCTTGTCCCTCCAACGTAGCTCTCATGTGAAAATACAAAAAATGTCCACACCGTTTTTACGTTATTTCAGAATTTTCCCGGTCCAGACCCCTCGAAAAGGGGGCATGGATAGAAAAGAGTTGAGAACTACTGTGTAGATGATTTCATTCACGTAAACTAAAAGAAAGAGGTCCTAAACGGCTTCCTTGCGGAACTCCTAATTATCACTTTATAACGGGATGTACAGCCATTTATCTCATCCAGCTTATATATCTACTATATACAGTGAAAGCTCCGTTCCTGGAAAGCTCCCGCAGGCGGACATCTCCCGTAGCCGGAAAATTTTCTTAGTCCCAACCTTTTCCTTCATATTTTGGAACAAAATCCATTCCAGTAGCCGGACGCTCTACTGGCCGGACACGGACACTATTCCTACTTGCATTTCTCATGAATCATCTCCCGTAAGCGGACACAAATTTAATTTATAGTGGACTTGCTGAAATTAATGAAAACTGGATACGATCACAGAAATGCATTTAGTGTTTTGTTTTTGAAGATGTTTGGCTGCACCGATACCATGCATTTGTGTATTGAAATAAGGATACAGAAACAGGAGGGTTGGACCAAAAACCCATACTTCAATAACGGACGACCAACCTGCTCGGTTTTTCGTCTTCCGTTTTTTAACCCGGTCAACTGTTCAACTTTTCGGTTAACCGGAATTTTAATTTCAAAGTCTCAACTGTTGTGTCTACTAGAAAAAAATCTTTTTGTGTAAAAACATACAAATTATTGTCGGTTGGTACCGCCATGTACCCAGGTATTGCCGATCGTATGCAGAAGGAGATCACTGCCCTCGCCCCATCAACCATGAAGATCAAGATCATCCTTTTGGAATTAACGAATCATTTATTGTTTTGTGTGCTATAATCTGTTCGTCATAAAACAGTTTATTAGCAAACAAAATTTTCCTTAATAAAGGAGTTATCACCGTCTGGAGATTACACAAATATAATTCGATTCCTTGTTGATCTTATAGGCCCATCATAAATTCCACGTTAATTTCGATGCCGAGACTGATCATCTGGGAGCAGGGCCGGATTTAGCCTCTATGGCGCCCCTGGGCAGTAACGAATTTGCCGCCCTCCGCCACTATATAAGCTTGAAGGTAGCAGTTGTCAGCTCAAAAAGGAAATGTAGGCAAAACGTTAGCGGGCGTATGTGAAAAATTGATAATTTAATATTTTTTACCAGTAAGCGTATTTTGTTTGCTTGACAATTTTTATGTTACTCCCCAGGGAAGGAATCCAGGTGTTCCGTGCACCTCCCAAAATTGTTTTAAGAATGATTAAAACTCCAATGATAACATAGAAAACTGTAAAATTCTTAATACATTCGTCTTTTCACTTTTTTAGAAATACGTTCATGTTTTTAAATTTTTTCTTTCGATCGTTTTGAAAATAATTTGCGAATTACCTCAACAAATGAAATTTCCTATATTAGCATAATATTTAATCAGAATACTGGAAAAAAAAACCCAAAATTAAGAAAGCTTACGGAAAAATTTTGGACACACCGTGACCTAATTTGTTTTCGGTGATAAAGATAATGAAAACGAATTGAGAAAGCACTTACTGATGCTATTCAGCAAAAATCATTCGGTGCCTAAAAAGTTCTAGATTTTCCTGATTTCAACTATTTTGAATTATTTTTTATTTTCGGTGGAATTTCCCGTTTTTCTCTGAACAACAAATTGCAAATTCGATAATTTAAGCGTAAAAATTCTTAAAAATTTAGTTAAACCCGATAGAAACTCAAAAACTTGATAGCCAATGCCGCATTTCTAATATCGAGACGTGGACCTCTCCTGAAACCAAATTCTTGCTTCCCAGCGAATTTGATGTGGGGACAAATTTAAGAGATAATTGAACACACGAAAATGTGTGGTTAGATGAGTTACTTGCTTGGGGGCGTTTTGAACTTTACAAAGGACCCCGGTAAATCATATACTGAACTGGTAAAACTTACAAAATCATCATCATATGGTTGTAAAAATAGCGCTTTATTTTTCGCTCTGTTAAGTTTGACTAATTCCTTGCCAAACCAAGGATTTTTGTTATTTTATTCTTTTTTAAATGAACGTACTTGCGGATAGATGCCTATAAAATTAATTATTAGTTCTACGGCCAGTTTTTTTACTAAGGCAAAACACTTTTGTCATAGACATTCTTTCCTTTCAAACTTTTGCCGATTCATATCATTCCCTTGGTTTTCATTTGCTTTTTCTTACTTATCACTTTCATTTTAAAAATTTACATCTTATGCTTGAATTAATTATTAGTTCTACGGCCAGTTTTTTTACTAAGGCAAAACACTTTTGTCATAGACATTATTTCCTTTCAAACTTTTGCCGATTCATATCATTCCCTTGGTTTTCATTTGCTTTTTCTTACTTATCACTTTCATTTTAAAAATTTACATCTTATGCTTGAATTAGAATGGAAGCAGCATCATCTGTCAAAGTAGGCACCACCACATTTTAAATTTGTGTTTTTGCTGAACAGCATTTTGTCAGTAATTTAAAATGTATGGCTGATTTCAGACTATAAGACGAAACCGGACGGGTAAACTTGCAAGACAAGAGAGCTTTTGTAGTGGCCAGCAGACAAGCATTGTTCATTTCAAATTGTAAGAACGAGTCTTACGAAAGAAAAAAATCGTGACACGATTGTTTTTCTTTCGTAGGAATCGTACGATCGATAAGACGATTGCATCTACCAATAGTTCAGGCGTTCTGCAAAGACAATTAGCGCGTGTTTTACTTGCATTTTAATCTTGTCGACTCGTCACTTCATTGTACACTAACTTTGGAGCGTGCATGGCAACATTTATACATACTTGCTGTGTGATTATTGTTCGCCGGTCCGTGTTTTGATCGGATAGTGTGAAATGATCATACGATGGTTCTTGTCGTGCAAGTTTACCCGTCCGGTCGTTTTCTTACAATTTGAATTCAGCCTATGTGTGCTGTCACTTTTGCTGCTTGTTGATGAAAGCCGTAAAGCACACTTTTGCCACAATTTGTTATCTTTCATCCCTCCTCTTCGGCTGGATGCCAAATCGTTATATCGATGCAGATATAACGTAAGAATTCGTAATTCTTCTTCTTAATTGTTATATCTGAATCGATTGTTTCCCTGAAATACCTTTCTTCTACGAAAAAAACTGGATACTATTTTAGTTACATTGTTACATTGTTTATTGTTGCAATCATTTATCACTGAATGGATCACTTTTCCTATGAATTCTTAGATTGCTTAGCTTGTTTTATTTGAAAACAAGTGATTGACTTAAAGCTGCATAAAAATACTCAACCTTTAAGGTGTGTGTTCGTTCATGTGACGATCGCTCAGCGATCGAAGTTAAGCCACCGGTTTTGAACACTATATGCGTATATTTTCTACGCAGACTTGATCCTTTAGTTCATAGCCGATACTAGGAAAGTAGCACCATTAAAAAGATATGCAAATATGGCTCGGAATTGGATGTAAAACTACGATCACTTAGTGATCATCACACGAATTGTCTCTACGAACGCGTATCTTTAGTGCGCCTCCGCATCGGCTTTATCGCGTGCGTTGTTGTCCCAGTTGTATGTATATAACCCTAATATGTATTACAGTCGAACTTCCCTAAACGGACACTTCAAATAACCGTACATTTCTCATAAACGGACACTTTTATTTTCCCCGACGTTTTTCCTTATATTTTACTAGAAAAATAACTTCCAATAGCCGGACACTCTCATAACCGGACACGGACAGTACTTTTATACCCTTTTTGAACAAGCAAGTCTCTAATAAACGGACAGTTACACAAATAAAAATCGAAATTCTTGCATTACAGAATTGTATTTCGAGCAAAGAAGTTTCGAAATTACCGGAAAATCGGTATTTCGCGAAAATCAAAATTCACTTTCAAGGAAATCGCTGTTACAAATCTTGTTTATCTCCTCCGTGTAGGTGTGATTTTTTAGAGATTCAGGAGTTCAATTTATGTCGCGGCATTTAATCGTAAAGTTTTCTATTTTTTGAAAATATGAAAAAAAAATTAAAAAATGTTTGCCTTTTCACGAAAAATGCAAGAACAAGTCGTTTTAGAATTCACGAATAAATAGTGTTCTCGATCTCGAAAAAAATTGTTTTGGAAACACACAGTTGAAATCAGACAACGTACTTTTGAATGGATTCGCAGCGCAGTCCAAATTAGTTTAATAAAATGTTATACCTTTGCGAAATATTCTCATAAGAGGACACTTCCAATAAGCGGACAAAATCTCAGTCCCCATCCCCAATGGTGTCCGCTTATGGGAAGTTCCACTGTATATAAACACTGATAATCAGTGTAAAACGAAGACTGAGTATACAGATCATTGGGGGTGGGGGCGCCTTGATCAAAATGTTGCCCCGGGCGCCAAATTGTCTTCGCACGGCTCTGGCGATGGTTCTATAAATAAATAACAGGGGCGCAGTCCAACATTGGACTAAGGCCGCAGATGTGCTAGTGACATCCAATTTCCAAGATCTTAACTGCTTTTGTTGAGGTGTTGAGATCAACAGCACGCTCTGCAGTGTTATTTATCCCCATAAATGGGAACCCGTTTAACATCTGAGTGAGATCATAGTGCGTGACATGGGTCGTGACGTCGAGAGTTCGAAAAACACCATAAACTAAATTGTCTCACGGTGAGTTTCGAAGCCACAACCCTGTGCACTGAAGGTGTGTGCACTAACCAAAACTCCAGCCTTACTACCATTGGTTTTAAACGTTAAGAAATATTTTAATTGAATTGATTTGATTAACAAAAACGCCGCTCTCAAGGAAAAAAAATGGATAACATACTATTTATTGACCGAAAAATTCGAGCGTCTAATATTATTTTAAAGCAATGGAAAACAAAATATTGAACTGAACCGGATATCCTTTCGAAGAAAATGTTCTTTTTAAACAACATTAGCTGCACACGCGCCCATCGGGTGAATTTATAATACCATTCATAATAACCACACACCAGGCAAACTATTGTACCCCACGCCATCATGTTGTGAGAACGAATGACTTCATTAATTAGAATGCATGTATACCTACATATTTGGAAACTCGGTTCGACATCCAGTAAATTGCATTCAATCGGAAGTAACAAATTTTCAATGAACCCTTCAAACCAGTGTGGCAGCAACATCATCTCAAAACTCGATCAGACATGTAATCCCAATAAATTAGTGCACAATAACCATCAGTCTAAATTACCGATATAATGTATATACATTCGACCAATTTGACTATTTTTCCCACGTTAGAAATTCCCAAAACACCCTGAAGCTACCCCTTTTTCTCACAATAAACAAACACGTGCCGAGGGTGTCATCGGAACCGACTCAGTGGGATTCTCCTGACATCAGTCAACCACTTTCCATTACGATGCAAAACCTTAAAACTTTCTCTTACACCCAGCACACATCTATCTCTTGGAAATTAATTAACTAAACACAATCAGATAAGATCAGATGTAAATGCCGATAAGATAATAATTAGACGAGTTAATTTTTTGGTCAAGACATTTAAATGAGAATTATTAGTGACAAGTTTGTTCAAAACGCTTGTCTGACTTCCGAAAAAATTATATCAAGTCCGAGACTACCCATATAGAAAAAGGTAGAGTGAAGAGATATGCACATCTATAGAAGAGAAGACGTCCAGTCGCGATTAAAATTGAATGAATAAATATGCATGAATTCGCCAGCGATACGCAAACACAAACACTTCATAAAGTAATTTATAGAATAATTTATTGATATGGGTTTTTTGACTTTTTTGTTATTTGCCTGAATAGGGTGGAAAAGACCAACTAATTGGACGGACAATGGTAGCGATGTAGAAAAACAAATGCCGCCAATTATTGAAATCATTTAGGAGTACCGAGTACTATAGTCACCGGTCAGCAGTTTGAAGAAGCGTTTGCATAGTGCTTAACTACTTAATTTACACAATTCAAATATTTCGTCTCATGACTACTGTCCGTCCGAGTCCGACCGTCCATCTGTCCAAGACTGTGATGTTGTCCGTGAAGCGTAAGATTTTGATGAACACTGTCAAATGCGAACTATTCTAATTGGGATGTTCATTTATTCCTTTTATTCTGTCTGCTTGTATGTACTTGCTGCAGTAACACGATGTAAGAGTAATTCGATGTTGAAATTTACTGTACTTTCAGCAATACACGTACGGGAAGTAAACGAGTACAACCGTCATAATAGTATATCAACGAGATGTTACCATCTTTCATGCAAGATACACTTTCATTCATCATAAATACACCTGGATTTATGTTTCTTCTTCTGTGTCTTTAGACATGCAATGCACACAGATTTAGTATATTTCTTGAGACAACTGTCCATTGGTACGTTACGTATATCGTATAGAAAATACAAACTGGGTCATTTGTGTCTCAGCGCAGATCTATTGCTGGTACAGTATCTGTACACCGTATTCCGTATTATGCTGGAAAAGAATGAAGGCGCGAAGGTCATTTCTCCGACACTGATTAATGTCATAACTGGTTTACCGGTGTCGCCGTCGCGTCTTTTTTTTCTTTTTCTTGTAGTGCAGTCAAAATATCCCAATTCAGGGCCTCCAAATAGAAAAAAATAGAGTAAGGCTATTTTTTTTTGTTTTTGAATCAGTGGGCTCCAAGGAATCTACAAATGATTTTGCTAAAAAAAATTTTGATCGGAAAGGTCCCAAAAAGGACAAAAAAGGATACTCTTTAATCATTGACCGGAGGTCGGCATGCGGGGTATCATATCAAAGGGGACGTCGAGTACATTATGTATACGGTATTTGTTTCCTGATTCAAGGACCCTCAAAGGAATAAATTGAGCTTAAATGGAAAATTTTTCGAGTTTCCCGTGTATCTTTCCAAAGCCATAACTACGAGAATAATTCAACTTGTCCTTACTTTTATCACTTTTCAAAATCTATAATAGCTGGAGATTCTACCATGAAATTTGCTAAGAAAAAATTTGATCGGAAAGCTCTAAAAAAGGACATAAAAGGACACTAATTTCTCACCTTGATCGAACATGGACATGTGGGGTATCATATCAAAGAGGACGACGAGTGCATTGCATATCCGGTGCTTGTTTCCTGTTTCAAGGACACAAAATGGAATAAGTCGGGCTTAAATGGAAAATTACGGCTTTAGAAAGATACAGATACGGGAAACACAAAAATTTTTAAGTTGAGACCAATTTTCTCTTTTGAGGGTCCTTGGAACAAGTAACAAATGCCAGATATGGAATGTACTTGACATCCTCTTTGATATGACACCCCACTTGCCCACGTTCGACCAAGTTGTGCAATTAGTGTCCTTTTATGTCCTTTTTCAGAGCTTTCCGATCAACTTTTTCTTAGCAAATTTACTTAATGGTAGAATCTTCAGCTATTATAGATTCTGGAAAGTGATAAAAGTAGTGACCAGTTGAATTATTCTCGTAGTTATGGCTTTGGAAAGATACACGGGAAACGCGAAAATTTTCCATTTAAGCTCGATTTATTCCGTTGAGGGTCCTTGAAACAGGAAATAAACACCGGATATGTAATGTACTCGACGTCCCCTTTGATATGATACCCCGCAGCCGACCTCCGGTCAAGGATTAAAGAGTATCCTTTTTTGTCCTTTTTGGGACCTTTCCGATCAAAATTTTTTTTAGCAAAATCAGTTTTAGATTCCTGGGAGCCCACTGATTGAAAAACAACAAAAATTAGCCTTACTCTATTTTTTTCTATTTGAAATGCTAATATGACTGCACTATTGACGGTTTTTATATCGTCGTGAGCTTTTTATATGTTTCGCGTAACGTAAAGTGACAAACACAAATCTATCGTTTTTCTGTTGAATTTTTCGTGGTTGTACCTATACGTACATCGACAACAGTTACCGCCGCCATCGACCCAACATGGTCGTGTTTATTTTGATATTTTTGTCTTCTTGTCCATACCAAAAGAGTCCATTAAAAGTCGCGCGAAAAGCTATAAAACAGATTTTGATCTTAGCACGGTGATTGTGTGAGCGCACAGAATAACAAGACAACAGTCCAAAACGGTCTTATCAGATTTTGCATAGTCAGTTGTGTTATTAATCTTTCTAGCCTGTTTAAAGGTTACTTAGTACTGCCGGCATCATGTGAATCGTTAGGCTGGCGGATAACCGGGCGCAGCTGAATTCGGTAAAGCCGTAGCAAATCGTCTTCATCCTCATTTGAATTGCATAGGAGATGAAGACGATCCGCATAAGTTGACGAAATTTTAAGAAAATGTACGTTAACATAACATACTCGTACATTGCTTTGCTACCTTCCAAAACTGCTAACTAATCGGAATATTATCGCATATATCTTATGCCCTTGATCTCGAACACTTAAGACACCGGTTCAGCAAAATGGCAAGATGAACATCAGATATTTAATATGCAACGCAGGTGGCATACCCCCTGTCCATCAGGCATTTTTATCTATCATCTGGCGAAATCGTTTAAGCGATAAGCACTTGAAGTGGACCCCCGAAAAGCGAAAAACGATGTATGTATACATACATGAGAATACAGGCTCTGCGTTCTTTTTCCCGCAAGATGTGACAGTCAGATTGGACGTCAAAATTACTTACAACATTGGAATGCAGAAGTCCATGTTTTGTATAGATATCATCCTACTCAAGTAAATTGACCAAATGACATAAATCCAGTGGTTCAATGGGCCATAAGGATCAAGGTGAACAAAAAAGAGAGGAGAAAGGTCAGAGCTTAGCGAAAAGACGGATCAAAACGGATAAAATAATTTTATTTCCGGTAAAGAGTAATCAAGCCACGGACGACGAAAACACGTCGTTGTCACTCCCATTTTTACAAGGGTTGGGCGGTGCCTATAGTGTGACACTTGGTATTAGTCGGAAAAAGGAAGTCGCTCAGCTTGTTTCACATTCGCCGGAATATCCTATGAACCTGGAACTGAAAATCCTATGAAACTGGACCTGAAGATCCTACGAACCTGGGTAGGAGGGTACAGTAAAACACGGATAGGTGCCTATCGATAATGCTGGACTTTTTCATGCATTAAGCGTGTTGTGCACTTGTCAGTGTTGTGTACAAAGTTTCTAATTTACGTAGGCAAATGAAAACTATAGTGATATTAACTCATTTCATGTGAATTTTTAAGTTTGGTGAAGTTAAACATTTTCAAAATGATAAATAATAAAATTAAAGTTTTAAGGAAAATTTCCAATTTATATTTAGTCGAGTTAATTGCGATTCTTTTGGGATACTCGTTTTACCTGCACTAGTAGCATTTCATTAATCAGCTCTACTCAGTTGGTAAAAAATTAATTATCATCAAAAGACTATGCCCATTTTATATCAAATCATCTCGATTTCCCTAATACCTAAAATTACAACTGGGACTGCCAGAGACATTACTAAATCGTTCCTGCAGAGAACTGCTACTGCCATGGAAATAACACAAATAAAATTTTTCTTCTGCCAAGCTGAAGCTATTTTATTATGGAAAGAAACATTCAAGTTTAATGTAGGAGAAGTAGGGGTAGATGGGTCGGATCCGGTACATCTTTAAATATTTTAGAAGGACATCTCACAGCTACAATTTGACCCAAAATTGAAGGTTGAAGAATGTTTAAAAAATTTGACCGAATGATATGGCTGGATAAACCTCTCTAAGGGAGATGGAGGACAACTTCAAGTATATGTCAGAATTAGGCAAAGATGAAAATTGCAGATCGCTAGCGATATTTTATCGAAAGTTAATGTCCAATTATAGTAATGGAAGGATTTGGGGCGGGGGGCATCTGTACGGAAAAATTTGATTTTAATTCTTTGTTTTGAGATGAGGTTCTCCAACGTTCTCTACGTGTGATTTTCGCCTATTAATTTTGAGCTGTATGAATATTCCTTGCTTATCGGTAACGGCTTTACAGATGGAGAGGAAAAGCAGGGACTGAGAAAGCAAGACAAAATATCTTTGGAATTAAGTATCTATGTACGTGCCAAATTTGAAGTCATATTTGAGTTATTTTTGTTTATTGAAATTAATTTTAAGATTTACGCACTAGAACTCCTCCACAAAGACCAAATTGATGATCCTCAATTTACATTTATAAATGTCTGGTCTAGGGCATTTTCATTTATAAATGCCTCGTTTAGGGCTTGAGCTGCTAAATACGTACAACGTCAATCGAACAACAAATAGGGAACCCACTTTAAAATCAAGTCCGGAATAAATTTTGAACATGTGCACTTAACCGTCATGAATCATTTGTAAATTTTGTTAATATTGCCAAAAAATGCGTGCTCTTAAGCGTGTTGTGCACTTATCCGTTTTGAAATGTATAGAAAATCGCATCGAAAATTGTGTGCATTTATGCGAGTCTTACACTTAAGCGTGGTGCACTTATCCGTGTTTTACTGTATAGGTTTTCGTTGATATTAATAATGCCTTTCGAAAAATAATCGGATGTCCGCTGCTCAGAAGCTTAGTTTTCAAGTAGCAGCAGCAAGTAACGACAGGCCTGGACCAGGAACTGACAGTTCTTCAATTCAGTTCACAAAAACCAAAAGGATGCTGGGCCAGTAAGTAAAGGAATGAACCTTTTCATGTTCAAGTGCTATTTCATAGCCATCGACCAGCTATCCGGTAAAAATACACATTTGTAGTTTTGGGGAGACATGCTCAGTATGGAGTCAAACCGACCTTGTTCAGTATGGCAAATCACAAGCACCACACTGGTATCGACAAGCAATAAAGAAAATCACTAAATAAGACTAGGGGGCTTCGCCCCCTGCTCGCTTCGCTCGCCAACCCCGGGGCCGAGGCTAATTTCGGGCGCGGCCGAAATTTGGATACCCTTCGCTTGGGCTAAAAGTTCTTTCGGGCGTACCTATGACTTGCATTTAATCCCCCTCCTCATTCTTTTTCTTCCGTCTTGACAAAAGTTTTGGGCTTGGTTGAAATTAGTGGCCAAATAAAAATATTTACTCGGAAAATTTTATTGGGGTTGCCGGAGCATGACCCCACAGTACGATTCCATTCGTTTTGAACTTTTTAGTTGCTTTGCTAAAGACACATTGATTCAAGGTTTTGTGAAATTGGTGTAAAAAATGTTTCTTAGAAGAACCAATATGGGGGGTCTGGTTTGTATGGCAGCCCCATGACCCCATGGTCCGATTTGATTCAATCTTACATATGTTTTGTGTCATCAATAGAAATACATTTGTGTGAAATTTGATTGAAATTGGTGTACAAATAAAAAAGTTTTTCTTAGAATAACCTAATTTGCGGGGTTAAGTTTGTATGGCAGCCCCATGACCCCATGGTCCGATTTGATCCATTCTTGCATATATTTTGTGTTATCTATAGAAACATATTTGTGTGAAATTTGGTTGAAATTGGTACACAAATAAAAAAGTTTTTCTTAGAAGAACTCAAATTGGGGAGCTAGGTTTGTATGGCAGCCCCATGACCCAGTGATCCAATTTGAGTGAATCAAACATACAAACAGCCTGCAACGATAAGAAGCACGTGTGCAAAATTTCAGCTTGCTAGCTTCAATACCCGCCGAGTAAAACGCGTCGCAACAGACAGACAGACAGACGGATATGCTCCAATCGACTCCCTAAGTCATGCTGATCATATATGATGTATACTTTTTGTATGGTGGGAGATGCTTCCTTTAATGCGTTACAAACTTAATGACAAAGTTACGAGACCGAGTTCTAATCGTGCGAATAGCACGATGAGTGTATACCCTATACCCATGTACAGACCTAGAAGGCACGCAAAACCCAAAATATTCAATTTCATATTTTTTGTTGGGGAGGGAGGGGTAGATGGGTCGGACCTGACACATCTTTATTACCTCGTCAAGACATCCAACGGCTACCATTTGATATTAATTTGAAGTTTTTCGTGACATTCTATCAAAAGATATGACTGAATATAACTTTGTAGGGGAAGTAGGGGTAGGGGTAGTCGGACCTAATCCACTTTCCATCAACTCAAAGTATATGTCAGAATGAGACATTGATCAAAATTTCAAGTCGATAGCGATATTCTACCGAAAGTTATGACCGAATTAAAATATCAAGGAGGGGTAGTTTGTATGGGAGGTAGGGGAACCCGTGGTCCGATTTGGCCCATTTTCAATACCGTCCAAGATTTTAGCAAAACAAACATTTGACCAAAATTTCAAACCGCTAGCTTCATTATTTCGGGAGTTATCGTGCTAACAGACAGACACACGGACAGACAGACAGACAGACAGACATGGCTTATTCGATTCAGGGACCGACCCTGATCATTTATATATATACTTTGCCATACCTCCGGTGGCTCCTTTGAGGTGTTACATAATATCGGCGTAACAAAAACAATATACCCTTTCACTCTATGAGCGAAGGGTATAATTATTGCAGTTAGATCTAACCACTGCCAGGTGGCATATGATCTGCTACCGCAAACCGTAAAAGAAAAAGCCATGGATGTCGCAATTATTTGCTATACCAATGCAAAAACTATGCACTCCTAACGGAAATGACAGGGGAACTAAGGGGAATGGTAAAAATTAAGGTTAAAGGTATTTACATTTACTCGTAATTTGAGGTTAGTTTTGGAAGGCTTAGTGATATGGGCGTGACCAGGACTTCATTCGGGGGAGGACAAGCCCAATATTTTCCAGCATTATGATCGTTGCCAGGAATTACCTTAGGGGGTCGAGGCCATGTAATTGAAATCTACGAAAACAATAAGGATTTCGCGCCAGCTAAAAAATAAGTTATAAATGACAAATTTGAACCCAGAAGCCATGAAATGATGTAAAACAAACCATATGGGCGGGCATTGAAGCTATTTGGCCACAAAATATGTTCTTGCTAAAAATCAATAGATGCCTGTTGGACAACAGAACATGATCACAAACATAAATGGTTAGGATCACCTCGGAAACAATACCTTAGGATCACACTACGGGAACATCTCAGTTTGGAAAGACTAGGCGAGACGAAAAACTAAAGGATCTGATGATTTTCACAAATATTGAGACTCAGACGTGGGCATCCCAGTTTCGGATACCAATGGGTGAAACTGCAGTCTCGATAGCATTGTGCGGATAACAGTTTCTAAGTTTGCCTTTCTCGGAATATCCGAGACTGAAATCTTTCTAAAATTGCAGATTGCGCCGAATTTTTGCACACTGCTGGTGTTAAACCAGCATTTTTACGCTCTCAAACATCGAGGTGCAGCGATTTTTTATGGAGTCATTCAGCAGTAAAAAAAATCACCGTGATCATCGGCCTGGACGGGAAGGCAAGCGCCTGTCCCAAATAAAGCGGAAATGAAAAAAATAGGACAGAGAGCGCCAATACTTAAATGTCCGACATTTAACAAAAAAAAAATGGTCTCAACCTTTTTCGCTGCACCTCGGGGAACGAAGCACCGTATTAACGGCAGGTCACAATCCTGCCATCGCAGAGAGTGAAATATGTTAAGTCTCATCCAAGCAGGAGGACGGCTGCTGCAGATGTTCTACAAGCAGCAGTTCAAATAATGCTGGGGAAATTAATTGATTTTTTTGAAACCTGTTTAACGGAGCAGCAACTTCCGAACCGGCGGAAAAGACAAACCCGGACGCTTATTTCACAAACCTATTAAGCCGGCTGACGAGCCGCTTTCGTATCGTCCGATTTGCCTGCTTGATACGAAAACTTTTTGAGCGGATTTCTTTTAACCGACTGTCAGTATGGTATAGGAGAAGGACAGGGGAAGCTGTTTAACAAACCGACAGTATGTTTGTTGACGATCACATTCGAGAATAGAGGCAATCTCATTGGTAACTATGTATTTGACTTAGCAACCGACTCTCTTTCTAAAGGTACGTGTTGTGGTGTTTTAGACGTGAGAAATCAATTTAACTCTTCGAGTTGGGAGTATCCCCACGTCGCATTACATAATAACTACCTTGTACAGTTGGGAGCTAACTTTCATCTCACACATCCTAAAAGACAATACTAGTGAAAGAAGAAAGAAGTACACATTTGTCCCCTTCTGTAGAATATAATGTACAATGCCATCCTAGAGCTCCCCATGCCGAAGGGCTCGTACGATAATGCGCATTCCAGCCGCTGAAAAAGCCCGCTTTTTTGTCATGAAAAAGTTACTCATCGCAAACCCGACGTCGCATCGCTAGTATTCTGAATAGTACAAGCAGGCTTGCCCGGGTTCCCATATTTAAATGCTAAGATTCGCCTCTCATAAGACCGCATCGCAACGCTTCTGGTATGAACAGGCAAGAAGTAACTGCGATTGGATTAGCGGACGACGTCGCAGTACTCCTCATCGCGAAAGACGCCGTACGAAGTAAGTTAAACTGTTCGCCAGCGAGACGATAGCAACAATTAAACTTTGGCAGGTAATAGTGGGAGTGAAACTGAAACAGGAAAAAATGAAGCTCTACCAATAAGTAAGCACAGAAAAAGTCTTCCCTCAAAAGATTCAATTCTGCCGTTAGATACTTGGGACTTATGATAGACTCGAGGCTGAGTTTCGAGGAGCAATCGCATTAAGTTTGAAACAGGGTCTCTTTTGAGAGTTATACCAAATATAGGGGGTCCCAGGACTTTTATTGCCTAGAGTTGTGACATCCAAATTATTAGATGCGTCGTTTGCCCTACAGTATTCCTGCTACGCTAAACCGTTTAGCATGGCCTGTAGCACGTCCTGGAATGACCCGAGGCGATTCACTGGCATACTCCATTTGTGAGGAACCAAGGGGTATTTGCATTATTGGGAACTAGAGGATTCACCAGAGTGGAGGAGTGGTAGAGGACTTTGAGCTGTCCAGGGTTTGGAGCGACCTAGAACCAACTCAACCCGGATCTGAGTAATAGCATAATTTCCTAAAAATTGGTAACTTTTATGTTTAATGCTGCAAACCAATGAGAATTAGTGGAAGCCAATGAGCAGATTGCAGTGTGTAATTCACAAGGAGCTGCGTAAGGAGGTAGCCACACATAGGTCAGCGAATCGCAATGATTGCCAATTAACAACAACCTTCCTTGAGAAGTGATACTGAATGGTGTAACCGTGCGCCAATGGAAACCAAGCACTATTTCAACCCTGCATTAAAAGCAGATGGAAACCAAACACTATTTCAACCCTTCATTAATGCCATCCTTTTATATAATTTCAATGTTTCGTACTTTCATATTCTTAGATTGGAGATCCCAAAGATGAAGGAGCTACATATCTCACGCTAATGCGCAACACAAAGGTCACCAAGCATTTGGACTTATTATTGATTTTCATAATTTCCCTGAATTAAACTTCTCTGGTGGAATGCGATGCGAACGCTGTGTCCCATGCGTATGGTGGCGAAGAAATAAAGAAAGATTTCTTTTGAATTGGTTTTTGAATGGGTGAATTACGCTTGGTGGATTTACCCGCAGAACCCCAGTTATGAAAGTCACAGAATACAATACTCTGCAATACCTCGGTTTGCTAACATATTACGTTTCATTTCTAATTTTCTATCAGACTTAATCAGATGTTCTCAAGATCAAAAGATAAGCAATTTTTCCCTTTTCAATTAATTAGATATAGACATAAAACTTCCAAACAGGAGCATCCATTCTTCCCGTAGACTCCACAAAGACCCCTTGAACACATGCACCACACCGAATTGACCACAGCCCAATGCACTTGAATGCCACAAACTTGTCGACTTCATCACCAGTGCAGCTACCCGTGCAAAACCAGGCCGGCCGGGTCGGCATAAGTGATAATCGCATACGACTCTTAATATGTTTAATTAGCTCAAAAGATCTTGCCGAAAAACATATTTCTGAAATCTGATCAAAGTTAAGCTTGGCGACGACCAAGACGACGACTCTGCGCGTAATGTATGTGTGTGAATAATTAAAAGAAAGACTCAGTGGTCAATTAAATTCTTGGATCTTTATTTCAGAAGATTGACCGGCTGGTTGTATCTTTAGCCGCACGGAGGCCAGCTTTGAAGCATTGTACCCGTACACATACGAGTAGAAGTGGAGAGGAGATATCAAGTTGGGACTAAACGATGCTAAGTTGAAACGCCTTGCAGCGTAATGTGATGGGAAGGAATGCCGTTCTGCGCCTGCTGAACGCATCATTTGAAAGTGCATTCAGCCGGTCGGTTGCAACACAACGGCCTATAGTTGAAAAAGGCGCAGCGCAGCAACAACATCTTGGCCTGTCCATTGACTTGACTTATTGGCCCCTTCTCATTATATCGTCTTTTTTGTGTGGTTTATTTGTTCACATTTTTTTCATTGGTAGGTCGTGGGGCATTCTCGAGAGCATATATACTCTTATAGAATATCATTCCTGACTTGGCAAAGTAGCCGCACGCCGCCAGTCCTTTTTGAAAAAAGAGCCCACTAAGTGCTTCTTGTTAACATTTTATGCGCCTGTCGAGCAAAACTGGAACGCTCGTCACATTTATGCATTCGTGCTTTCCAAAGGCGAACGAAATCCTTTTCTGTATTTATTTATATTTTTTTTTTGTTAAGAAATTTCATCTCACGAAGGCAATAAGGAAAATATTTACTTTAGTCGCATGGCTCCAGATTCTCATAGCAGGCGCTCTTCTCTCATATGGTGCGGCAAAATGCGCACGGAACGTCAGATTGAAGCTCCTTTTTGCAATTTCGAAAATTCAACCGTGAAGTAACTGGAAATGTTTTCTAAAGCTTGGCATTGGCACATATACACGAGGAAGCATAAAGCAACAGTGCAACATATAGATATTACGGCATTTGTACGTGCGCCTGTTGAAAAGTAGATGCGCTTTTTGTGTTACCGACGAGGATAACATACGACGAAATGTCTTTTTCATGTATGCACAAGGCAACAGCAACGACGACAACGACGACTGTGCATTGGATCAGACATAGAGCATACGGCAGCCATACCACTATCCGAAAGGATGATGAAGAAATTCCGACTCTCAGTCACATGTGAAATGCATAAGAAGCCGACAAGTCAGCCAGGCATAGGATATACTTAAATACGGTCCAGATTCGAAGCGAAGTGAAAAAGCGAGTTACGACTTATACGATTCGTACTTGATAAGCTCCTTAGAGATTTCGTATATAGTCACTTCCGTAAGCCCGTGCCTATCTACAAGTAGAGTAGCATGTCCTTTGGAAATCCTTAAGCGGATACTGATGTATACGGTGGAAAAGTAGCTTAATGCCTAGAGTCGTTGTTGAAAAAGTACAATTGCTTTCAATTATGATAAAAACGGCGGAAATAATCGCAACGAACCCCACTGAAGTACTTAGTAACTTTGTTGGGTCTCTCGTGGTTACTGGGGGAAACTTGTCAAAAATGTCTTTTACTCCCGTTGAGTGGCTTTGTTGTTTAAATGGATTCCGAATTTCTATAATGTAACGTAAAAGCCGCAGTTTGTTTGAATCCACATACCAGACGACGAGGGTAACGCGGTAGTGATAGCAATCAGGCACCAGTTTTCCTAGCAAAGGTTGTTTTTCTATTTGGAGCCCCATACTGATGCAAAATGGCTGAACTTCTTGTATACTACACGTTATTGTTTTTTTGTTTAATAATAATAGTTGAGACTGACTCATATCACCACCGCGTTACTCCCGTTATCTTGTGGTATATGGATTCTACCAACTGCAGGTTTTACGTTCCATTATAGAAATTCGACATCCATTTAAACACCAACGCCACTCAGCAAGTAAGAAGAAACAGAACCTGAAGTATTTACGTGAGACCCTACAAAGATACAAAGTACTTCGATGGGGTTCGTTGCGATTATTTACGCTCTTTTATAAAAAACGAAATATACTGAGTGATTGGCGTAGCAGGGCCGGTGCAAGCCTCAGTTCCACTCTAGGCGAAGCTTGCGTACTGCGCCCATCGCCTGTGTGGTGATAGTTGTAAGCCCCGGCTCTTTTGATCTCGATTATCGTGTCCATAACGCATGCCAAAAATTTGTATGGGCCTATCGAACCCGCTTTACGCCGAAAATGCATTTAGGGCTAGAGCCCCGTGCTTCGTATTGATTATACTTCCAAAAGTTGAAAAACAACATTTTAAGCACTAAACGCAAAGCCATCGTTAATCGTATCATAAAAACCAAATTCTTCAAGGCACCCCTGGGTCAACTGGAACACGGACCTCGCCCGAGAACCACTATTTAACCCAATTTCTTGTGGGTCACGGCTGGTACCGGCGATTTTTAAATTTATTCAAGCTAGGACTCCTCCAGAGTGTCTGAGTTGGAAAAGGAGTGAAAGAAGATGCTAGACACGTAGTTGTTTAATGCCTCAGTTAGTGGCGGATTTACACATTTACCGCCAGTGGACTATTCACATGTTGCCGCTTTGTAGGGGATGTAGGGGTAGGGATAGTCAGACCTTGTCCACTTTCAACCAACTTCAAGCATAAGTCACAATTAGGCATTGATGAAAATTTCAGGTCGTTAGCGATATTTTGTCGAAAAATGTGACCGAATTAACCTATCACGCAGGGGTCATTTGTATGGAAGGTAGGGGAACCCTTGGTCCGATTTGGCCTATTTTCAATACCATCCAAGCTTTTATCAAAACCATTATCTGACCAACATTTTAAAACGCTAGCTTAATTATTTCGGGAGTTATCGTGCGAACTGACAGACACACGGACGGACAAACAGATAGACAGACGGACATGGCTTATTCGAATCGGACCGACCCTGATTATTTATATATATATTTTGTTATACCTCCGGCGGCTCCTTTGAGATGTTACATAAATCGTCGTAACAAAAACAATATACCTCATACCACCTTATGGGTATAGGGTATAAATATAACAAATGGCAAATGGTTTAACGAATGTTTTTTTTTTTCACAAATGGGTCAATCCGAATATCAATACACAATTCTCTAAACACAACCTTTCAATATAAATTGCAGGGTATCTATCCGAAAACCGGGGAAATATTTTGTATCGAAAATTATTAAATTATTAATTATTATTCACACCCAGTTTATTTATTGGAAATAAATATTTGCGAACTACGAGGAGGAAGCTTGGAAATGTTTTTATGTGAGCTTAGAGCTTTAAACTTTCCGCTGCGCATGTTCTAAGCATTGCTAGACAAATGGAAAATGCGATAAATTATTCTTTGAACAGAGCTTTTTTAAGTAAAGAATTTATTCGAAATTATTGGCAAATATCAATCGTGTTAATCGCAGAGCTGATTTGAGAGAGGTAGAGCCGCCTTACTGGAAAACGCAAGATATTCGCCTGTTTTGATAGGCCGTATGGTTATGTTAAACTCTTGTGTTTTACTGATTATGTTAGTAGAGGCCTGCTTCTCTCGGTGGTATCCAAATGGACCGAGTTCTAAGTTTCTAAGTGCGCTGCATGTAGTCCTAGCGGTCCCAGTACCTAACAGAACCTAACCAGTGGCGTGGCGTGACTTTGGAGTAGAGGGAAGCAGTCTCAAATGTATGACTCTTCATTAATGTTCAAGTATCCCCCCAGACATGAGAATGAAATCTTAATTTATAGAATAAAATGACCGCAAACTAAACAAAAAATATTCTGAAGTCTTAGGAAGACGCAAGTTTTGTCTATAGTTTTTTCTATTATATTATTCGTTATTCAAGTATCTACATACATACGAGTACTTACTATGAACTCCGAAAATGTATTTCACCAGAAAGATGTTGTCGAAAAGTTATTAGAACGCATGCTGACACGCTCTCTCTCTCTATTACTATACATTTTAAAAACCGATATTCTTCCGAACAATTTACATACTCGTTTTCCTAAAAAAAAATAGCTTTTCCACGTACCAGACATTACATACACGCAAACCTACAACCTACAAGCACCAAATTGAATTTTTAAACTAAACTTGAAATTAAAAAAAAACTCGACATCGCTTCGCTAGACAAATTGTCTCCAACCGATATCGAAAAATTGGTATCAGATAAGTTAGTTTTGCTACGAATTGTCCACATCAGTCGGAAATTTGTACAATAAGCAATTTAAAATCCAGCACAGGGTTATGAGTTCGAATCTCACCGTGGATCATGGTGTTTTTCGAACTCACGAGCTTGTGACGGACTATGATCTCACTCAGATGTTAAACGAGTACCCATTTATGGGGATAAATAACACTGCTGAGCGTGATGCTGATCTCATTACCTCAACAAAAAGCAGATAAGATCTTGGAAATAGGATGTCACTAACACATCCTGCGGCCTTAGTCCAATGCTGGATTGTCGCGCCTGTTATTTATAATTTAAAATCCACCTCCAACGGCGAATTCATTCTCGCACTAACTTTTCTTCTTCTTCTTGTAGCGGTGCAGAAAGGTGTGAAACCTCTGTGCATCTATGTGAGTACGATTTATGGTTCGTCAATGTTTGTGTCCGTGAGGTCTAACGACAAAAACATAGCTGCTGCGATAGGGTTTTCCCACAGCGATATAGGGCTAAGATGTGGGCGCAGCGGGGCATTGAAACAAGTGACCCACATCATGAGGAGTACCATTGCAGTTTGGACAGATGTTTTGGATGTCCGGGTTTATGCGAGAAAGGTACGAATTAAGGCGTGAACAAAAGCCCGACCGAAGTTGAGCTAGTGTTACTCTAGTGGTTCTCGGGAGCCTAATCTCCTCAGACGAAATTGGTGGTGGGCGCTCTGAGAGGACTCTTATTCGCACCTAAACTCGCGATAGACCGATTCACTTCTTCAGTGTGGATCGCTGCAATGGCGGCTCGGTATGTAACTTCACCGTAAGGGTCCCGTTTGTTTCCCTGAACCTCTCTCTCAAGGTCTCGTAAACCACGCCTGACATGTCGTGGTGGAGGAATTCGGTCCATGAGATGATTATTGGGATGATCCTCACGGTAACAACCAACAAGATACTGTTTTGAGAGTAGGAAATTGTGATCACGTATTGGCGTCAATTTTGTCTCCTGATGTAAGTGATCCTGGGCAGACATCAGAAGGCAACATGTCGCGATGCGTAGAGCGGCATTTTGGCAGACCTGAACTTTGGACCAGTTTGTGTCACATAGACTATGTGTCCAAACTGGGGCTGCATAATCAGCGGCCGCTCGACCCACCGCTTTATAAGTAGCTAGCTTGGTTTCTTTATCTTTGCCCCAGGTGCTACCAGCTAGAGCTTTTAGGATGTTGTTCCTACTGCGCATTTTTTCACAGACTGAAGCTGCATGATTCGCAGACGTCATCATGTTCTCTAGGTGAAGCCCGAGAATTTTGGGGTTTTTAACAGTAGGAACAGAATTGTTGCCAATACGTATATCCATCTCCCATCTGATGTCCTCCCACCAAGTGGTTAGAAAAGTCGCAGAGGATTTGGACGCAGAGATGGTGAGGTTACGGCTTTGGAAAAATGCCTGTAATCGTCCTAGATAGCGATTAATTCGGAGGCGCATTTCATCCTTATCATTCCCTGTGGCGAGTACGGTGCAATCGTCAGCATAGGAAATCACCTCGATTCCTTCAGGTGGTGTGGGAAGGCCGGACATGTAGATGTTGAACAGAGTGGGGGAGAGTACCCCTCCCTGTGGAACACCTAATTTGATTTTCCTAAGCTTAGAACGTTTGCCTCGAAACTCGGTGAAGGAGTGCCGACCAGCTAGATAATTGGCAATCCAACGGATCTCTTGTGCAGGAAGATGCATATTCAACAGGTTTGCTAGAAGCATTGAATGATTGACCTTATCGAATGCGCTTGATAGGTCTATTGCCACCAGAATAGTTCTGTGACAACGACTGCGTTGATTTAGCCCATCACGAATGCGTGTAGTAATCGCATCGAGGGCAGTGGTGGTACTATGCATCTTCCTGAAGCCATGCTGGTGAGGTTCTAGCTTCGCATGTGCAACAAGAGTGGGGTGAATAAGGGCCTCCAGCGTCTTTGCGACAGGAGAAAGTATCGTAATGGGGCGGTAGGATTCCCCGAGATTTGCGCTCTTCCCTGGCTTGAGACAGGGAACAATTCGACCTGTTTTCCAGATTTCAGGGATGGCAAGCGTCGACAAGTTAACGGCGGCCGTGAGATACTCAATGGCTGGAAGGTCGAGATGTTTCAACATGGTCATCGAAATGCCATCTGGTCCGAGGGCCTTGGAGTTTTTAGCATTCTCGATGACTTTTTTAACCTGGTCCGCTGTAAAAGATGGTATGGTGTCAACATTCCGGCTGCGAATCCGTCTTCTAATTTTGCGCTTGAGGCCGTCAGATTTGGGATGTTCAATAAATTGTTTATTGAACAGGCTAGCACACTGAAGAGGATCGCAGGTTTTTGTGTTGCCAAATTCAATGGCGTTGTTGCCCTTTTCTTTCCGAGGATTGGAAAGGGCGCGGACGGTAGACCATAATTTCTTGACACCCTCATTGAGGTTACATTCATCGAGGTGCTGATTCCATTTCGCCCTCCTATAGTCTTTAACTTGTCGGTCAATTTCGGAGTTAAGCTCCTGAATTCTGGGATCATCAGAGTGAGCGCTTCTGATTTGATCACGTTCATCGGCTAATCTGGCGGCACTAGTGGGGAAGTTAGGCCGAACTTTCGGGATACGTCCTGCCGGAATAAAACGTGCCGCGGCTGTGGTAATGACGTTCCTAATATTTTTCTCGGCTTCATGAATGTTGGTAGGTGATGTTAGCTCGGTGAACTTCGCCGACGAGTAAGCTTTGAAACCATCCCAATCGGCTTTCTTGTCATTGACAAACCTTCGCTTCTCAGACTTTGTCATGTTCGCTGGTTTGTCAATTTTTAGGGTTTTTTAGAATTTTTTCAAAAAACCCTTATAAAATCGATTTTGTCCGTCCGTCCGTCCGTCCGTCTGTTCACTAAATAACTCGCGAACGGCTGAACCGATTGTCATGAAATTCGGTATGAATGTGTAGAATGGTTACAGTCTTTGGCACAAATACATTAGAAGTTGGTAGGAAGAAGATAACAGGGTGTCCCGAACGTTTGAAAAAAGTCGACTTTTTTAGTTTTTATCGGAGATTAACGTATGGGTATTTAAATCAAAGATCTAGACGAGTACATTTCATATCAGTTACAATTTTCCAGTTTCAAGTAACGGTAAAAAAGTTATTAGCGTTTAAAGTTAAACTTCCTTTTCGAGCTCCGTTTTTCTAAACCGTTATAGGGATCGATATGAAACTTTGCACAAAGATTGGTCAGTATGGCCTTATATACGTTAAATATTAAGACTGTTGACTTTTGCTAAGGAAAAGTAAATAACAGTAAATTTGTAAAATTCAAATTTGTTCGTGTGTAGCCCCTCTTAGGTTTCCAAATATGAAAATTCTGCTAAGGGTTTTTAGAAAATTACACAGGAAATATGTATAATAACTGTATCCAAACCGAAAATATAGCCAAGTAAGTATTTAGTAAAGGCCTTTTACAATACAAGGGAAGCCTCTTCAGCATTTCTTCAATATATATCTTTTAACTTGATGAAACAATGTGCATGAAATTTGGTGGAAATGCATAGAACGGTAATAGTGTTTGCCACAAATATTTTTGAAGTTAGTAGGACCAAGTTAACAGGGTGTCCCGGAAAAGCTGCAAAAGTATACTTGTTTAATTCTTATAGGAAAGCTTGCGTGGGCTCTAATGTCAGGAAACACAATGGAATCATTTCATATAAGTTGTTTTTTCTTGATTTAAAAAACAGTAACAGTAGATTTACAGCTAATAATTCAGTTCATATATAATGCCAAGCCTTCCTTACGTTTGCCCGAGTTTGTTTTTGCTCAAAGGCCATCAGAAATCTGAAATCGAAAAAATCCTGTAGATTTGCCTTGGAGTACTTTTATACAGACTGGGTAAATAGTAAATCTGTTTTTGGATTGGTCTAATTAAAGGTGGAACAGAATGAAAGGCGCTAGCCTTTCATTCTGGAACGCGTTTATTTAGACCAATCCAAAAATAGATTTACAGGAAGCATTTCATTAATGTTGTGCACAATTCTTATCTATTGCTTATAAAATATATGTACAAAAAATATTCACTATGCATCAAAATTCTAAAAAACCCTCGTATTGCGGGCGCAGCCCTCTGTACGCCGGTATTTTTATAATGATTGAGAGGTGATCTGATCTAAGGGGGGTACGTACTTCCCATCGGGAAGCAGCAATTAGGCTGGCACTGACAATAGTTATGTCAGGAGAACTACTGCAAGTGCCCACGACTCTAGTCGGCGAGTCTTCATTGAGTGAACACAATTCTGAGGCGTCAAGTGATTCGGCGATAGTTATACCCCTGGCATTGTTGTTGAGGTCTGAATGCCAGAGCTCATGGTGCGTATTAAAGTCGCCAAGGATGACCTTGTGCTCTCCGGAAAGGAGAGGACCAATATCGAAACGATAGCCTGAAAGGCAACTAGAATGAGGTGGTACATATATATTAAAAATTTCGATATTAGTGCTCCCTGATGGAACTGAGATGGCTTGAATTTCCGCCGTACCGTCAGCAACTACATCTAATACACAGTAATGTACGGACTTGTGTATTAGGAAGGCAAGTCCACCTCCAGGGTGAGAATCATCCGTGGCGGCCGGTCGATCTTTCCGCAGTATAACATATTCGCTATGGACGCTTAGAGACGAGTTTGCGTCTCTTGGATGGCGGCGATGAGAATTCTGTTGGAACTCAAGAAGTGTGTGATCTCAGCGATTTTCCGGTGAATGCCATTACAGTTAAACTGTAATATAGATAGCGCAGTGAAAACCGCTGGAGGAGGAGGGCCAGGCGTAAGGCTGGGTCTGGCATTCCTTATCATATTGTTTGGCGGTGTAGGGGGCAGTGGTGGAGAAGGTGGGCTGGGAGCAGCCCTGGGTTGCCCGGAATTCATACAACCTGCCGCAACATATGCTGAAGAGTGTTGACCCTGTCTTCGTAACCCCGAACACCTAAAGTGAACCCATTCCCTGCAGCAATTACACTGCACTGATCTGGCATTCGAACCGATTCGTTGGTTGCAGACACAACAAATCCATACCTCTGGGCCTGGATTTGTTTCAACACCGGCGCGAATTAGTAAAATTGAGAGCAGCCGCGCCGAGATGTAATGCTCCCAATATGACGAAAAAACACATATGTCGTACCCACACATATACACAGACAAACACAACCTTCCTGCATCGAACCTTCAGGGCTCCTTCCGGGGCTCTTGCCAGGAAGGCATATTGGCAGCTTTTGGCCTTTTTGAATTGACAAAACGGATGTGGTCCGCCCCGTAGAGGCAGTTGCCGTAAGACCACCACTTTCTAACTTTCACTAACTTTCCTCCTCCACCCAATCCTCGGGTAAATTTGCTCCACAAGCTCTCATCTTTAATACAGGCATTATTTCGCTCTGCTTCTGTCTCGCCGTGGCTAGCGATTGTGAACAATCCGGCTGTGGATTTATTCATGAAACAGGTGGGTTGGTGTATTGGGTTTGTTGTAGAGGGCGCATGCTAAAGCAGATTTATACGGTGCGCAGGGTTGCGTATGATTTTATATGTATATTATAAAAATCGTATGTGCAAGAAAAAAATTCAAAAAACAATGTCACGCTTTCTTGTTTTTTTTTTATTATCAATTAAGACGGGCAGCATTGCTTCCCTTGCTTCCAAAGACGCCACGCCACTGAACCTAACCTTGCCTCGAAACTCTGCACGAAACCCCTATAAAGGCCTTTCTTACAGACACAACATTAATGTTTATGTTTTTGAGATGACTCACGGGATGATCGCTTATCGATGGTAGTTAGACAATTATTGCCGTAATGGTTCATTGAGGTTTTAACCTAAGTTAATTAAAAACAACATCAATGGCTCTTGAAGCTTAGAAAAGAAATAAGCTGGGGAAAGTTATTGGAAAATTCCTAAAAATTCTAGAATCCTCGGGGCGCCGCTCAAGCGGACGTAACAAAGCATAAAAGTCTTACAATATTTCCCATTCAATTGAATACTAAATCATCCTTGTACACGAAAGTCATTAAACTATTTGTTCACACCTCCTTGTAAAAATTCACAATACAATCGACGCAACATTCGCCCCTGTATACAGAATTATCCGCGTCCATTTCATCGATGGGCTGTTAATGTGAAGATTGTCTGTGCTGTCTTCAATCTGTGAAAAGTGCTTCATTTCCATTCCATCTTCATTCTTTGCTCATAAGCTTAAGCTTACGCTGTTACGTTTCTTATATTGTGCTGATGAGCATTTACAGATTATACTGCCGCATGTTCACAAATGGACATTTGAATTGATATAGGTGCCATTAACCAATGCCTTGTCGGTAGCATTTAAACATTTAAAGACAATTGTATCACAAAATCTCAATGAATTTCTGAACCAATTGATGTGCATTAGCGAACAATATCGTTCAGTTTGGCTTACACGTATTATCTTTCGAAATCAAGGCGGACCTTCAATTTAGTATAGATAATTTTCTCGCTGGAATGACGCGAGCCGTTTTAAATATGTATACGACTTATTGTAAAATGCTTTTAGAGCCAATAAAAAGCAAAATCAGGGATTTTTGTTTGAAATTCACATTGGACATGTAAATCATATATAAATGAAAGCCAAAAGAAATAAACCAGCACACACTTTTATGAGTGATGATTATATTAAGCGCGGTCAAAGCTTTGGCTGTATGTATGCTCATAAAGAGTGCCACACGGTTCTGCCTTAAAAGGAGCCATAAAGTGAACAGTCAGCCATACGCATAAACGGAGATATAGCATCATGTGAATTTATATTATGGTCAATCTAATAAATAACTGGCGAATCAATTCAAATTTTTATATGGGTCTTTTTAATGACAAGCTTCTGAGACATAACCATATGGTATTTTGGTTTTCCACTGAATTGTGAGTAATACGCATACACTGACGAACAATAGACGAAAGTAAGAAATCTGAAAAAATTAACATATTTCATGGAATTTTACTAAAGAAGCTAAAAATAAAAATCGGTGCAAAAATATAAATATGGAAAGTAATAAAATTCACACAATTGAAGTGTGAATTTGCGGTAAATATATAGTATCTTGTCATGGAAAGTATTAATTCTCAGATTGTCGATTTTTATTGCCGTTCGTTTTATGCCAACACTTAAAAACATTACTGTCATAAAGAAAAATTCCAAATTTCTTAGACACGAGGTTAAAGAGGGACAAGTGTTTTGACGAAAAATTTATTTACGGATCTCAATTTCAACTGATGATTCAGTAGGATTTGCATATTTTAAGGGATTTAAATTTTTTTTTTGGAACATACGCAATTTTACATTACAATCAAATTTCTCTATCACAATTTACAACGACACTAAGAGTTAAGTGTATACAGTTTTGTTCTTCGAACGGCAACTTACTAAATTACTTCCAAAAATTTACTAGTTCCCGTAATACATTCATGGGATTTGATTTATTTAGGAGAAGCCTAATCAAGTGTTGGATCCTAGGCAGTGTGACTGTTTGCTTATTGTGTCATTGCCCATATTGTAGGTTAGATGAACTTATTTAACCGACTTCTTCAGTAAATCGATGAAGCTGGGATATATTCAAGGTGGCGCATCAGGGGCGAACCCAGGAATTTATTTCGGGGGGTGATTTCTATTTGCAAAGTGGCTCATGAAATCCCACGTTTTGAATGTTTTTATACCTTAAACTTAACATAATCATTTTCAAATGTACTTACAAAATATATTCTAAATTTCACAAAAAAAAATTAAAACCGTTTTTTTTTGTGAAATTTAGAATATATATATATATAATGAAAGTCGATTCTAATCAAAATAATAAATTTCTGTTTTTTAATGCCACCTTTAGGATAAAACTAATTTTGGTAACCGATCGTTACGAAAATTTGTGGGGGGAGGACTTGAACTACTTCATTGCATTTATAGTAAATTTATTTATTTTTTTACATCCATCCCAGTCAAACATATTTCGATTTTTGTGTGTTTTAATAATAACATTTAACATGACCTTAGTGGAGATAGGCAATTTTCTTTTGTATTTAAATTATATAATCCGAAACTATATCTTTTTAATCACAACTAATAAAATTAATTTATTAATAAATTTTTTATTACAATTAATATGTCGTCATCAATGTAAAACGATAGTCTGACGTCGGGCATAGTCCCTTTACTTATAAAATGTAAAATAATTAAATTTGATGGATTTTATGTAGGCTGTGTGTATCAAATTTTTTATAAGAACTGAGTCTGAAAATCACCACTTATTTGTTTTATTAATAAAGATATGTTGTTCGAATTGTATTCATACATATAATTTTGATTTTCAAATTTCGGGGGGTGTTTTATCCCCTAAATCCTCCCCTTAGGTTCGCCCCTGTGGCGCATAGCCGCTCACATTAACAAAGAATGTATGCGAATCCGCTTTCTCGTAAGCCACACAAAAATGACAGCTTGCGTCGGTGCAAAATAGCCATTTAGATGGCGTTGTGCCGTGAGGAGTCCGCAAAATATCCTGACCCTTTTCCTACTCAGGTTCATTTAACTTATAATCGTAGGGAACATTATTCACGTAAAAACCCAATTCAGAAAACAAGAGGAGCAATATGGATTGTCATTATGGAGACAAATATGGCCATCATAGCTGCACTGGGTCCAGTATGGGCATGTCATATCGCATGCATTGAGATGATGAAAGTCCAAATGATATCTCTGAATTTTATCTAGATCTGTGGTAGATACCCACAATCGGCCTAACGATTGTCTAATACACTTACGGTAAAACGTATCGACTCAACCTAATAGCGCGTGTATTTGTACGTGTTTTTTGGAAAGTATGATAGTTATTCATAAAAGTCGTATGTCGTTTAAAAGTTCGAAACCTTAGCTACCTGTTGGTACCCTTTTTATCAACATTTGCACTTTTTAAATTATTGCCACTTGTAACAAAAAACCCAGAAAAATTTAAGTTTCAGGTAAAGGTCAGGTCAGGTAAACTACCCCTATAAAAGCGCCCGTAATCGGTTTCTCATTATCAGTTGCATCAGGAAAGTTAGGTAACTTACATCTGAAGTAATTTCAGTCACTGTTTGGTCATCAATGGATACGACGCCAGAACAGGCGGCACAAGTTGTAGCCCTATTGTCGGAAAATCATAGTCAGCGAACCGTCGCTCGCCGTCTTGGAATGAGTCAGTCTGCTGTCTCGAGAGTTAGCAGGAGATTTCGAGAAACTGGTAGATTTAATTCGAGACCAAGAGCGGGCCGCCCTCGATCCACTTCAGAGAGAGACGACCGTTTCATTGTTACAAGTACGTTACGAAATCAGTTCCTCACGGGTGTTGCTGCGCAGCAGCGGAACCTGAGGCGTGTTCGCGGAGTAGCTGTTAGTGTCTGTGCAGTAAGGAGACGATTAAGGGAAGCGAATATTAATCCAATACGGCCTGCCAGGGACCCCAAATTGACTGCACGACATCGACAAGCGCGCCTCTTATTTGCTCGAGATCATCTTATTTGGAGCGATAAGGAATGGAGCTCAGTATTGTTCACTGACGAGTCGAGAATGTGTCTACATGGCAGTGACAGAAGATGTCAAGTCCAACTGAGCGATTTGCGCAGTGCTGTTTCACTGAAACGGTTGCATACGGCGGCGGTTCCTGTATGATGTGGGCTGGCATTTCATTGGAGGGAAAAACGGATCTCGTATTCGTGCCCGCAGGAGGCCGAGGAGAAGGGCTGACAGCTGAGCGATACGTTACCGATGTTCTCCGTGTCCACGTTGTGCCCTATGCAGCATTTATTTGCGAGAACTTTACTTTGATGAACGACAATGCCCGGTGTCATGCGTCGCGCCTCACTCGGCAGTTCTTGAATGAAGCCAATATGTCGTCACTTAACTGGCCTGCGCGCAGTCCCGACATCAATCCCATTGAACACTTATGGGACGAACTCAAGAGAAGAGTCCGAGCCAGAAATCCAGTCCCTTAGTCCACTGAAGAATTGAAGGCAGCCCTATTAGAGGAGTGGAACGGTATTCCTCAAGATACCATCAGCAACTTGATCAAATCAATGCAGAATCGACTGGGAGCTGTCATTAGAGCAAGAGGAGGAAATACCAAATACTAAAATAATAAATACTTAACTTATTTTCCAACAGTTTTTGTTTTATTTGCAAAAAACCTAACCAAAATCCATTTTCATATTTGCTCATTTTCGCTACGTTTTCGTTCAAAGAGCATCAATTTTAAAAGTGCTCACCAAATATTGGTTAAAATGGTACCAACGTAAAGCTGAGGCCTTAAGCTTTTCAATGACATACGATTTTTATGGATAACTGCTATACTTTTCGAAAAACACGTACAAATACACGCGCTTTTAGGTTGAGTCGATACTTTTGACCGTAAGTGTAGATCCACAGAATTATAAATTAAATTTTGCGAATCCATAAAGCCTTAATTGATTTCTCTGAGTCCACACTGATTTACTCTTTGCAGAGTAATTTCTTGTTAGAGTAGTTGACACTTTCTAGCATATTTTTTTTTGGTAGACATGGCATCTTCGGTTGCCTTCCCTACGTTTCGTTGTGCCGATTCCGTTGATTTGCCCGGTGAATATGTGTATTGCCCTGACATTGGGTGAAGCGGCAGCGTCTTTTCCATAGTTTTCGTAGGAAAAGATGAAAGGCTGATAGAGCACTTTCGGAATGGAGACCACCCTCGCTGATTTCCAGGCTGTTCGGATATATTCCAAAGACAACTACTTCTAACCATCCAGGGAATCAGCTCCTCTTGCTCTCTTCGCAAAAATGCCGGAAAGATTTCGTCAACGATGAGCGATTTGAAAGGAATTGAAATTCTCAATTTTACCCTATGATACGTGAAAATCCCTCTTGCTGCACAGTCAGATCAATTAGCTCTGTTTGCTAGATTCGCTATAGGTGCCCTGTGGCATGGGTCGCGAATAATGCCACCGCCTTTCCCGGCGTGTCGTAGAAGGCGACTAAAAAAGGGACCTAATCCAAGGTGGATCAGCATGCGCCGAGGGATGCATGGTCAAGAGGGTGCTTGGCCGCTAGTATGCGAAGGTCGCAGGCAACCATGACATCTGAAGCCTGAGGCACGTTTTAACATCAACAAGACCTCCCATAGGTTAGTGTGTGTGTGTATGGGTTGCCGCGTCTGGAGATAGCCGGCGGACGTAAAAGGAAAGTCCATAAATTTACTTATTTCCACACACTAGTGCCAAAAACACAACCTTTCTCCAAAAGGTGTAAAAGAATGGAAGGCCTTATGGAAATTGACGCAGATACAAGCACTACCCCGCCGGGCACTACTTCTGCTATGCGGTTGAGTGATCCCGGGGCGAACCTAGTTCGCGCCAGAGCTCGACGGTTTCCGGGGGCGAGCAATATAAGGCAGTCCAATTACATTGTGGAGAAGCTGAGGGTTGCAAGCTGGAATGTCGGTTCCATGACGTCAAAGAGCGAGGAGATTGAGGATATCATGAAGCGGAGAGGGATAGACATTATGTGCGTGCAAGAGACAAAGTGGCGAAATACCCATATCGACAGAGCCCGGTTTCTTACGAATTCCATGAAGTACAAATTGTACTACTATGGAATTACAAACCAAAGAAACGGAGTTGGCATTATTCTGGCGTCGTCTTTACCTGGCAGTATAATAAGTGTCGCGAAGAGAAGTGACCGCTTGATCAGCATCAAATTGGTTATCTGCGGAAGGGTGTGGAACGTAATAAGTGCCTACGCTCCCCAAGTGGGACTGCCACCAGAAGAAAAAGAGGCATTTTGGAACGACGTTGACACCCTAATTCAGACCATTCCAGATACCGAATTGGTGTTCTTGGGAGGAGATTTAAATGGCCATGTGGGTGAATCAAATTATGATTACGAGGATTGCCATGGTGGAAAGGGTAGCCCTTCAACGGTCAGAAATGACGAAGGTGAAGCTATTCTGACCATGTGCAGATCGCATGGTTTGGTCATCCTAAATACATGGTTTGTGAAAAACGAGAGACACCTAATCACCTACAGTAGTGGACACGGAGATAGGAAACACGAAACGCAGATCGATTACCACCTCTGTTTCGATTTTATGAGAAGGTGGGTAAGAGACTGCAAGGTGATCTTGGGTGAATCTGTCGTCAGCCAACATCGTTTGCTCCTGTCAGAATTTATTTTGAAAGCAGGAGGAGCAAGAAATAGAAGAACTCCCAAGCCTGTCGAAAAAATCAAGTGGCACAATCTCACAAACGACAACTTTGAACCTGTAGTAACTCCATTCATTGATAAAATGACGGAGTGGTTTCAAAACAACATAAACTGCACCGAGCACAGTCCAACACAAATGTGGAATAGTTTCGCTGAAATGTCAGTAGGTGAGGCGGAAAAGGCACTTGGAGTTTCGAAAGGTCCACTCCACACGAAGAAAGAAACATGGTGGTGGAACACCGAAACTAAGGAAGCAGTGCAAGCCAAATCGAACGCATTTAAGGCATGGACGAAATGTGAGTCAAGCAGTGAAGCCGAACGGGTTCAACTTCGCGAAAATTATATGCAATGCCGGAAGAAAGTAAAGCGCTTGGTAGCTCAAGCAAAGGCGAAGGCAGCTGAGAAATTCTACCAAGAATTAGAAACTCAGACTGCGACCGAAGGACCGTCTTTGCGCGAGAGACCTAAGCACGACGCCAGGATATTTAGGGTCGCAGCCCAAAGGAGAAGGAACGCTCGGGAAATACAGGCGCCAAAGTACGTGGAGGACTCGCAAGGAATGTTGCTGATTGACGATACGGCAATTTGTAGCAGGATGCGAGAGTATTTTGACGAACTTCTAAATGAAGAATTTCCTCGAGCAGCTTTTCGAGATGTTGAGCCGAATACCACAAATATTGAAGATATCTCAGAGGAAGAGGTGATGGAGGCAATGCATCAGATGAAACGCGGAAAGGCAGTCGGACCGGACAAAATCCCCGCGGAATTTTGGTTGAAAATGGAAAATGTCGGGCTTAGTTGGCTCACAGTTCTCTTCAACAAAATCAAAGGTGGGCAACCGATGCCTGATGCTTTCAGGGAAAGTTTTCTTCTTCCTTTCTATAAGAACAAGGGAGACTCACGCAAACTCAACAACTATAGGGCTATAAAGTTAACACCTCATACACTAAAGATCTACGAGCGAGTTGTCTGCAACCGATTGAGAAAGATTGTGGGGTTGAATGACAATCAATGCGGCTTTGTTGAAGGTCGATCTACAGTCGATGCGATTCAGTGCATTCGTATTGCGATGGAAAAGTATAGAGCAGCACGAAAGGACTTGTACTTTGTGTTCATCGATTTGGAGAAGGCATTCGATAGAGTACCTCGTGATCTGATATGGTTGGCCTTGAGAGCACTTAATGTCCCCGAGGCATACGTCAGGATGATACGAGACATGTATGATGGAGCTACGACTAAGGTTAGATGCACAGCCGGTGAATCAGAAGAATTTCCGGTGAATGTCGGAGTACACCAGGGCAGTGTATTGAGTCCGTTGCTCTTCAACATCATCATGTGCTACTTATTAACACGTGTCTCCGACGGCCTAGAAATATCTCTTCTTTTTGCTGATGATATAGTCCTCAGTAGCCCAAACATCGTTGCCTTGCAAGCTGCGCTTACAAAATGGTGTGACATTCTGGAGGAGCATGGACTGAGGGTAAGTATAACAAAGACTGAGTTCTTATGCTGCCCATTCTCAGACCCAGATGCACCGATACCAGATATGTACGTCAAAGGAGAGCAGCTTAAGTCTTGTACCAAGTTCAAGTACCTTGGCTCGATGGTGAACAGCGGAGCTACATGCGATGATGACATCAAACATCGCACAAAGGTTGGGTGGATGAGGTGGAGAGAAAACTCTGGAGTTTTCTGCGATAAGAAAATGCCACTGAAGCTAAAGGGCAAGTTGTACAAAACGGTTGTACGTCCCGCACTCATGTATGGATCAGAATGCTGGACCATGTATGAAGGTTACGCGAAAGAAATGACAGCGACTGAAATGAAAATGTTACGCATGTCAGTTGGTGTAACCAAAAGGGACCACATCAAGAGTAGCTACATCCGAGGCAGCTTGTCCATAGACCAACCAATCACCGAAAAGCTCGAAGACCGACGAATGGATTGGTATTGCCATGTTCAAAGGCGTCCGCCTGAGAACCCCGCAAAGAGAGCGATATCAATGGAAGTTCCACTTGATGGACCCAAGGCCAGAGGCAGACCGAAGAACACCTGGATGTGTCAAATGAAAAAGCAACAACAACGCATTGGTCTCGGCGATGACACGATCCAAGATAGAGCTGCCTGTAGAAATATGCTGAGAAATTATCGCCAAAACGGGCGATGTGCCTACACCGCAGGTCGAGCAACGCGGAACCATGGAGCGGTATAAAGAACGAGGCAAGGAAGAAGAAGCTAGATTCGCTATAGGGCTTTATGAGGAAATGGATTTGTTAGGGGCAGCATGCCTGTTCTTTCAACATTCCACGTGATGACCTCGTTTTCTCCTTTAAGAGTGTTTATCAAACTGCAACCGTTTTCTTCCAATACTTTGTGCATTCTGGCCGCCTTAGCATTACTATTGAGGCTATCGTAAAGTTCAGCCCAGCTACGTCTTTTGCCGTCTATTATCCTTTTATTTTATTCCGTGAGGGTGGAGTGATACAGGCCCCGTTGCGCTTGTTCCATTGCCCTAACTCTTTGAGGAGTATGTTGAGATGACTTATAACGTAGGCAGATAAGTTTCGTGTTGGGTGCATTTGGACTCTTATGGCGACAAATTGCGTTGTATCACACCACTGCTTGGAGGCTAAATCATCCGCCGCGCCGTACGCATTAGGTTGGGTTGGAACTGAGAGGTATGTCTGCCTCCTCCGCGGCAAGTCAGAAAGGACGCGGTGTTGTGGTGGCTCTTCGCAGGAGATCGTAGCAGAGACTTTTGTGTTGGGTGCATTCCTGCTGGCATCGGTAGAACCTTCACCGCTCGCCTTCGCCCCATCCAGAACATTGGCGATGGCGTCTATAGACATCGGGTTAACCGCTAAAATTACGAAAAGTCCAACTCCCTCCGTCATAACATTTAATACCCTTCCCTTGTTTTGCTGCCCGTAAGTAAAATTGGACTAGTGTAGGGATGTCGAACTTAATAAAAAATCGTACAAGCCTTTTATAAAATCGATTTTGTCTGTCTGCGGCTGTTAACTAAATAACTCGCGAACGGCTCAAGCGATCTATGTACATTAAATTTGGTAGGAATGTGCAGAACGTAGAGCAAAGATAACAGGGTATCTCTGGTCGACTTTTTAATTTTGTATCGCAGATGGTCGTGCGGCTTCTCAATTAACAATTGCAGCTAGCAAAAGGCGATAAGAAAGTTCCATGTTGTTGTATTAACGATTCAAATATTTTTTTCTCATTTAATTCAATGCTGCTGGTAAACTGTTTTCAATTCCACTGACTAAAATTACAGCTATGAGAAGTGCTTATTAAAAAACTATAATTTAATTTCGAAAAATATTTAAAACATTGTAACGATTGAGAAACAGACAATAGCAATTCCAGTCAGTGGACCCTCCGCCTATATGGATATAAAATAATCGGAAAATTCCCTTCCCCTTAATCATTGAAAGGAGCCTTGAACTTAGCCTAGCTAATTCTTACACTCAGAAAAAAATCGTTATAAAATCAAAAATAATAGCTATGATTCAAAAATTTTCAAATATGATTTGGCTCCATATACACTCAGAGAAAAACATCCCATAACCGGTTAATGGGACTCCTATTAACTTTTCGCCTCGGCTATTTTAAACAAGTTAATAGTTTTATCCTATTAGTTTAATGAGATTATAAACCATTGAATTTCTAATAGGACGTACATTTTAGACTAATGGGATTATCTAATAAGATTGATTCAGATTTACATTGTTAGTTGCCAATATTTCAAAACGTATGCTTATGCATTATGATTAGAGATACGGATATTTCGCAAAAAAAATTAAATTTCGCATAAAAAAAATTCTGAATATTGGAAATTTTGCAAAAATTAAATTCAAATGCAAAAATCAATCTGTGATGGAAAAATATTTTCTCGTATCAGTCTTGACTGATTTTTTGAAGGAAAATTAACTTTTTCGGGGAAAAAGTACAAATGGGTGGATTTCGCATTTATTTTTTAAAACAGCAATTTTCGCTGAAATTCGCATCTATTTCGTAAATTTGAAATAGATGCGAATTCGGGACTTAATTATGATTTTCATATTCATACGCCCGTGTATTTATAAACAATTTTATATGTACAGTGATGGAAAAAATATTGGTCACCTAAATTTTATACCAAAAGACCGCGTATTAATTTAATGGGATGTCTGTTATTGAGGTAACAGTATTTTCAAAGGGACATCCTATAAAATTTATAGGAAATAACTATTGTCCCAATAAGAAAAATTATTGTTTTAATAGGATGCCCCATTATCCATAATATAGGATAAACTATAATTTCAATGGGAAAATCATATTAATTTAATAGGATGTCCTTTTATTGAGGCAATAGGATAACATGATTGCATTAATAGGATATCGTATACCATTAATAGTATAATATCACATTGATTTAATAGTTCGATCTAATTATTTTAATGATGTTCCATCCCATTGAATTAATGGTATCCTATTAACCCAATAATGGGATTTTCCCATTGACTAAATCTAATGGGATAAAATGGCCAATTCCTATTGGTTTAATGGGATTTTTTTTCTCAGTGTACGTTTACGTTTAATTAAAAAATGTTTCATTTTGAATCAATAGTGGATATATTAAAGTGATTCTTGTACTTTTAAAATTGCTGCATGTCAAATCTAAAGGGAATATCACTTAATTTTCAAAGTCATTTCTCTTTATTTTAAATTTAAAATGTTTTGATTTTAAGTTTAAAAAAGAGAATTTTTTTTTTTTTATTTGATACTTTTTGACCATATTTTAAAAACTTTTTTTTCACTTTGATTCTACTGGGAATCGAACCGGGTACCTATCGTTTCGTAATCCTACTTCCTACACCTAAGCTATCTGAAATTACTAGCACTGAACAAAATAGCGGCGGGCTTATGTACATGCGACGGACACAGCCGAAACAACTTTAAAACCAAATTGAATAATTCAAATAGATGTTTCAGTTAATTGTGAACAGATCATTAAATTTAATATAAAATCATTTGTTTTTAAAATGATTTATTGATGTGTTAATTTTGTTTTTAATATGTTTCACTTCAAATGTAAGTGATGATTTTTTTCCGAGAGTAATTGTCTGCCCATGTTTCGAATCACTCTGATGAGAACTTCTTTTTGAAATATGAAACGGTCAGCGCAGAAAATGCTGTTTTTCTGTAGGTACTTCATTTTCCGTTTCTGATAATAAAGTAAAAATAAATTAATTAACATCAATAGACAAAAGTGAGTTTTGTCCAAGTATATACACCAACCTCTGTATATGTATTTTGGGCAATGAAACGTAGTCGTGATGAAATTGTTTTCAAATGATTAAACTAGGCTCAGATTTTTTCCATTGCTTTAACAGGATCTCCTAATAAAATTTCTTTGAGTGATGGCTTCATCGTGAACAGTACTGTGGAAAATATATTAGCACCAGAGGCTAGTAAGAGCGCAGCGCCCGCTCTAGCACTTATATCGCCCCGGGCAAGAAAACAAATTGCCGCCCAAAGATTTTTTCAAATGGTGCATAATGCGTCAACTTTTATTCATTGGGCAGAATGTTTATTTGCCACAATTTAAATTTGAATTCCATCCAAAAGTACATTTTTCGTTCCTCAGATACGATTTGAAAACATTAAAGGCACCGAAAAATCAGCTAGGCTACTTTTGAACTAGAGCGAAAGTCCAATATTCAGGGACTCTTTCTTAATGCTTTGATCAATAGGAAGTTTTAAATGTGTTAAGCTTTATAAAAGGCTCATTGATTTCCATGGTGTAAACTCAGAACGTCAATTTCGACTAGAACTCTGCAAAAAGTTAACGATTAATAACTCCAAGAACGAATTGAGGAGAAGTATTGACGCTGGAGTTGTGACATACTGCGCAAGAAAGACTGAACACAAGAAACATTATTCGGATAGTGTCGCGCTGTCCTTTTTGTCAGATAACCACACAATTATTTGATTAGATGAAATAATTTATGCATTGAATTTATGGTGTAAACAAATATTCTGCCGACGAAATATTGCATTACTAAGGTAATCTAAGGAGTATGTGTGTCCTTAGGATCTAACAACATTGGTAACCTCAGGGGGGTCACTACTATGGGTGAGATGCGACTGAGAGATGACTGCAACTGAAATTAAGCTTCTAGAAATTTCGATGAAACCAAACTAGTAGACTGAGTACTGAGTGAGATGCGACTGAGAGATGACGGCAACTGCAGCTTCTCGAAATTTCGATGGAACCAAACTAGTAGACTGAGTAACACAAACGTACACTGCGCGACAAATGCTTAGGTTCATGGATATTTTCCTTTAAAATTATATAATTTCTATGTACTCTGATCGGAAATAATTTTTAAATAATGCTCTCTCAGCTAACGGTTATTTTAATAAATATTACATTTCTATTAAGCAACTCGCATAGCTAACGGAATTTTTTAAAATGAAAATCGCAATTTCCACTGCGACAATTGTATAGGTTCACTTACTTTAAAGAGTTATTTCTTCCTGGTGAGAAGTGTTTGTGGAAACATTTTTTTTCGCGTTATACTCTGTGAGTCGTATAGTGGATAATGTCAAAAGGAAATCAATTTTCTGCCGAGGAAAAGGCGACAATTTCCATACTTAAGCAAGAAGGATATTCAAACCGACAAATTGCAATACGGATTCAGCGGAGCTTGAACCTTGTTAATAATTTTATACGAGATAGTGGAAATTATGGCCGACGATACGCAGGAGGCAGAAAAAAAGCGATTTCCGGTGCATCAAGGCGAAGTCTCTTAAGAGAAGCCTCGAACTCGCCCTTTACTGCGCGTAAGCTTGGGGAGATTTTGGTGTTATCAGCAAGTGTAAGGACCATCCAACGAGTTCTTAGATCGTCATCTTGCTTAAAACGTTTACGATTAAAGAAAAAAATAGCCTTAACCCCGCAACATCGCCTACAGCGCCTGGAATTCGCCTCAAGATTCATGAACTGGACATCACAATGGAGGCAGGTAATATTTACGGATGGAAAACGGCTTTGTGTGGACGGTCCAGATGGGTTCTCCTACTATCATGATTATATAGGGAGGACCTTATGTACCTGTCACGCCATCACTTCCGAATAGGTTCCGTTATTGTATGGGGAGCCATATCATATCATGGAACTATCGACTTGGTCATTCTACGAGGTTACCAAACCAGTTCATCTTATAAACAGCTCTTAGAAGAGGAAATCCCTATGATAAATGTCATGTACGGAGGCGATCCTTGCCCCAATTCATACAGCGAGGGTGGTTAAATCGCTTATTGAGGAAAAAATGTGGCTTTGTTAGACTGGGTGCCCATCTCCCCTGGCATTAAACATTTGGGGGTGGCTTGTTCGGGAGGTTTACAGTAGTGGTAAACAATACGACTCTAAAGAAGAGTTAATTCATGGAATTAAGACAGCTTGGTCTAAAATACCGATATCTGCGCTGCATTCTTTATACGATTACCTGCCTCGAAGGCTTTATGAAATTATAAATAAAAATGGCGAAAATACACACTATTAAATTAGAAAAAAATGCTCCTGTTTTTTCGTATTTATCCTCTTTCATACTTTTCTGAAATATTTTTCAGCGAAAACATTATGTAAAACGGTAAAATCGTCTCTGAACCTAAGCAATTGTCGCACTGGAAATTGACTCTTTGAATTAAATCAGTTACTGTTATTTAAGGAAAATGTCCTGTGGGGATTCAGTCCATTCATTTTGTTTGTGATATTTAATACTTCCAAAAATAACATTTCTTGAACTGGTAAGGTTTTATTTTACCGCTTCATGGAAGGAAATATGAGTGAACCTAAGCATTTGTCGCGCAGTGTATATGATTGGTGAAATCTAAGCAACTGCTCAGTTCAGGCTCTAGTTTCTTGAGAATTCGTTTAGTTTCCTGCGGTTCTTTTGGAATTTTTGCAATTACACAGTGATTTTGTTCGAATGCATTGCTTTACTGGAAATGAGTGCCAATATCGGAAAAAATAAAAAAGTTGCATTCAACTTGGACCGAATCAAAGATGACTATGATTTGAAAAATATTGCCATAGGTATGTAAAACAGGCTAATTCCTCCTTTTTGTAACTATAAAATTGTATATAAATTCTATTCAACTGTTTCTTATTTTATTTTATTTAATCAGCTAAAGTTTGGTGCTGAAGTTGAGCAATATTATTGGAATGCAATTTCAAATTAAGTAACGGTTGCTCTGGTGGTCTTTCATAACATAAAAAAGTTTATTGATATCTCTTAAAATGCTTGACTTCAACACTGGGTTTTATAAGATAATGTCAATATTCTTCGTTTATTTAATCCGGTAATTAAAAGAGTTTGTCAGTACCAATTTTACAAATTTTCGCCCATCAGTTGGTTAACATTAATTTACTAGTGTCTTCCTTATTTTCACAGAACATGAGATTCAGCTTTGTTGAAGTTTTTTACTATAAAGTTCTAGCCAAATACCGCCCCAAAAATTTGGCGCCCTAGGCGACCGCCCGGCTTGCCCCTCGCTAGAGCGGCCGCTGTAAGTGCGTTGCCCATTTATTCAAGGGATTAATTTGTAATTGTAAGGATGAAATTTAACAAAGCAATGAGTATCGAACCTCATAAAATAAATGATGACCGGATCGCTTTCCGCTTTCAACGCTTAAGACAGTACGGTCAATTTGTGTTCGGTTCAGCAAGTTCTTGAATGACTTTATCTATACATATATACGTATGCCGTAAAAAATATTCTCACATTTAAATTGCAGATAGGTGTCCAATGATTAATTGTGTACACAGTTACTCGTCTAGAACATATAAAAAGACATACAAACTCCCACCCACTGTGTCATTTACATTTTCCGGCTACCATTTCTAATTCCCGAAAATTTCATTTTTTTATCGCAATCCCTAAATCTCTTCCACCACGTTAAGGACGAAGCAAAAGAAAAAGCACCACAGGATCCTATATGTGCTTTTTCATTTCACCTTTCCACCGCGCTGTGTTCGTATATTCCGCGAACGGCAACAACTGTGTCATGTCGTCTACATTCATGTCACTGTCGTACAGCCAACGTAATACAAATACGTATGTGAAATTAGGAGGACCAGAGGGAATATAAATACGACGCGTATGTATATGCTCATTTGATATTCCCACATGTGGAGAATTCAACATTATTTCAAGCACCGCGATATTACTTGCGTACCGTGTTATTGCTGCGACTGCCACTTGGGCTGTTGATAATTTCCTTCAGGAATTCCACATATGCTCGTGCAATAGAACGAACGAAACGAAACAGCTTCCCTTCACCATTCGCACATGCCTGTGATATTTAGCCCGCAAAACAAGAATCCTACTGATAACTCGAAAGGTATTTAAAAATGATTTTCGAAAAACACGCACCTAATAATGTTAACGTAAATGGTCGCGGTGCGTACTCGTACTTATACATATAACGAACAACCAGTGCGTTTTCAACACGGACTGCCTCTCCAAGTCCTTTTCGAGCAGGAGCCCCTTTGCGAGATGTGATGGTGTTGGAACGTATAAACAGCAGGTGTGACTTCCCTTGATGCGGCAGTTTGCATGATAATTAAGAAATCATCGCGGTATGAGGTCCGCGGAGGATTTGATGACCTGCGGTAGCAGCTAACGTTTGTATTACGTTCGATTAGCATAACACTTTCTTGATTCCCCGAACAAGATCGTCGTGTCATTGAATCGCATTCGACGCGGTTCATTTTTTTTGTTTCCTCGATGACGATCAGCAAAAACGATAAACATCATGCTGTCTATTCTTGAAATCATCTTCATGGGTTCTCTATAGATTAAAGTCATATACAAAACATCTTCAATCTGAGTGGTAGCTCCCATTAAATCACACGGATGCTATGGGTGAAAGTGGTACCTCTTGAATGATTAATTGATGCACTTTATGATTGGCATACAGAAGCGAAAATAAACTTGGATAAAATCCCATGATCTAATACCCCGAATTAAATGTCAGCACTTATCACGTCTGGGATCTATTCTGAATTAGTTAAGATAAATCACCGAAAATTAGCGTAACTGACCACAAGATTCGCCGACAACTGTACGGTACCTTGACGTCCAATATACCTCGGCTGTTCCACCACGGCCATATATACCTACAACTTGCGGATGGACAGGTGTGAATGAATACTCTGCTTCACGTTAAGTACATTGTTTAATCCATCAACAAATGAAATTTAAATAACCATCGAACGTTTTTGACATGTTGATGAATGAGCCGAGCTCTGAACTTGTGACGAACAATCCGGACATCATTTGGCTCGCAAATTGAGGACAGTAGAATGCACCATTTCGAATCTTAATTTCACGGTTTTTATGAAGCCTTTTTTGGAGATTTCATACTATACGAAAATTAATTACAGTTACTCGCTGAACGTGTCGTGATTAATAACTTTTTGCCTGTCGAATGGACGGCATCGGTTGTACGACGGGGAGTCGTCATTCGCTGTATAGGTCCACTTTGGCAACGAAACGACTACCGAAAAAAATCTGCTTATTATTGACCTTACATTGAGTTGTATGAAATTTGAACTCTCCTCACTTCCTTATTCCACATTTCGTGCCACTTAAGATGGATTGTCTAGCGCCTAGTCAATCCATCAAAATCCACCTAACCTCGATTTATGTAGGTGAAATCTATGGCAACGCGGACTGAGCAACGAGTACGCAAAGAAGTAATTTATGAGATTGTCCACTACGATCCGCTAGATATAAGGTAGTCTGGCTGGACCAACTATGCGACGACCAGCGACGAAACGATCTGGCTGAACAGAATTCTCGAAAGACAAAAGGTAACTCAACACCCGAGGAATTCTTGAGCGAGATCAAAGAAGCGATCGTTGTGGAACGTTCGTCACCAATACAATTCATACTCGCTGCTGGTCGATTGTATATACTAATACGAGCGTTCTCTGATTCATATCGCTAAACACACGGAGGAGCTGCCGTCGCTAATAGTTCCCGTCACAGTGGGTCAAATCGGCTTTAATAACATTTAATAAATGTCGGTACGTTTTATAATCGCAGCATGGTGCACTTTTTCCAGTTGATATTTTAGCAAGGCGAGTCCACAACGGTGGCTTCTGCAAAACTCACTGGACACACCGCAAACAAGAGGGCACATACGCGAGTATAGCTGACATATCTGGTTTCCGTTCGTTCGTTTAGTCGCTCGTCAGAACAGTCGACCGCGGCGAAACGAATATATTAACATTGAAAATATTGTTGTCAGCGCGCGTCATGTTAATTTATATAACGACGAGACGCTGCGACTAGGTGGTGCTGATATTGACCAGCAAAAAGCGTCAAAGTGGCGAAAAAAGTAGAAAAGTTAGAAATTTACGAGACAAAGTACGAACGTGAACTGGCCGACCGCACAATGCTGCAAAATTTTATTGTTTCATATGAAACATAAATTGAAAATTCACCCCCGGTTGATTTTTCGCAACAATTGTTACGCTTTTTCAGTGTTTTGACACAGTAATGATAGAAGGTGTTTTTTGACACGGAAACTGTCGGCTAGCGATGCATGAACGCAACCATTTTTTTAAGCGACATAAACTACTGTTTCGCATGAATAATTTCTTCATAGATGGGCATCCTTTTTAGGGTTTTTTAGATTTTTCAAAAAACCCTTATGAAATCGATTTTGTCCGTCCGTCTTTTCACTAAATAACTCGCAAACGGCTTAACCGATCGTCATGAAATTTGGTAGGAATGTGTAAAATGGTAACAGTCTTTGGCACGAAATACTTAAAAGTTGGAAGGACAAAAATAACAGGATGTCCCGGACATTTGAAAATTTGTTCACTAAATAACTCGCGAACTGCTTAACCGATCGTCATGAAATTTCGTAGGAATGTGTAGAATGATAACAGTCTTTGGCAAGAAATACTTAAAAGTTGGTAGTGCAAAGATAACAGGGTGTCCTGGGCACTTGAAAATTTGTTCACTAAACAACTCGCGAACGGCTTAACCGATCGTCATGTATTTTGGTAGGAATGTGTAGAATCGTAACAGTCTTTAGCACGAAATACTTAGACGTTGGTAGGACAAAGCTAACAGGGTGTCCGGAGATTTGAAAAAGTCAACTTTTTTAGCTTTTTATCGGACATTGACGTTTGGGTGTTCAAATCAAAGAGCTCGATGGGTACATTTCATATCAGTTGCTTTTTTCCAGTTTGGAGTAATGGTACCGGAGTTGCAGCTAATCAATTCAGTTAATATGTGTAGCAATGATACATAGTAAATCTATTTTTGGATTGGTCTAATTAAAAGTGGAACGCGTTTATTTAGACCAATCCAAAAATAGATTTACAAGAAGCATTTCATTAAAATTGTGCTTAATTCTTATTTATTACATATAAAATCTATGTGAAAAATGACTCACTATGTATATGTATCCAAAATCCAAAAAAAAACCCTCGTATTGCGGGCGCAGCCCTCTCTACGCCGCTGTTTTTATTAAAGAAGAAAATATTAATCACACCTGAAGACGCTCGAATGACGAGCGAAATGTTGTGTGAAAAAATATGTATAAATAAACTGCTGAATTAGTGGATAAAGAGGATCTTTTTGAAATACATAAAGTCTCCAAATTGCTGACTAACACGCTAACACTGGAGCGATTCGGTTTAGAGACAAAGCCAATTTGGCTATATCCTAACAACCGCACGGTCGGAAATTTAGTTTATTTATTAAACCTTTTTTGATTGTATATAGTTCCAATACAAAAAAGTTTAATTTTTAAACTTTTCAATTGTTTACACCTAAATAAAACTAAATAGTTTAAATACAAAACTTTGCATTATATTTGATTTTAATACATTCCGTTTAGGTTTTAATAAAATAAAAGTTTAAATCCAAAACTAAAATAATTAAATCCAAAACCAGAATCGGGTGAAATATTAAAACTGGAGAGGTTTACTTTAAAAAAGAATTTAGTTTAAAATATTTTTTTAAGTCGTTTTTTATTCTTCTTCTTTTTATTTCAAATTACATTTTTTATTGTGGGGCATGGGTGCGTTCACTAAACCGTTTATGGGCTATTTGAAGTATATAATGTTCAGACACTTGGATCAGGCCGCACATGTATGGAAATTTGGATCACGCCGAGATTCGATCTCCGGACCCCTAGATTACTATAGCATGTGCGACTCAACCGAGTGCGCCACAGAGGGCTTATACCTCATGATTATTTATTATTTCATGAACAATTGGCCATATGGCAAGTACTTAAAACTGTTTTTGGTTTAAAGGTAAAATTTTAGTCCAAAAGATTAAATTTTAAACTTATGGTTTGGATTTTAAACTCTGAGTTTACAACTTTTAAACTTTTAGTTTCAATTTCAAACTTTTAGTTTACACTTTAATATAAGTCTGGTTTTATTGAAAAATTTTAATCATTAAGGTCCAATTGGTTTACTTTCTAATACTTTTAGTCTTAAAAATTTATAAAACTTTTGGATTTCTTAAGAAATAAACCGAATTTCACTAAAATTAATAAAACAATTGAATTGTTTAGATGTGAAGCAAAATTTGCTTAAAATATGGAGTAAACTTTTTCGGCTTACTGTAAAAGTTTTAACGAGACCGAGTTCTAATCGTGCGAATAGCACGATGACTGTATACCCTATACCCATGTACAGACCTAGAATGCGCGTAAAACCGAAAATATTCAATTTAATTTTTTTTAAGGGAGAGGGGTAGATGGGCTAAATCTCGCACATCTTTAATATCTTATAACGGCATCCAGCAGCTATCATTTGCGATAAATTTCAAGTTTTTCGGGACATTCTATCAAAAGATATGGCGGAATATTGCTTTGTAGGGGAAGGCAGACCTTCTTCACTTTCCACTAACTTCAAGCATATGTCACAATTAGGCATTGATGAAAATTTCAGGTTCCTAGCGACATTCTGTCGAAAAATATTGCCGAATTACACTATCACGGAGGGGTCATTTGTATGGGAGGTAGGGGAACCCTTGATCCGATTTGGCCCATTTTCAATACCATCCAAGCTTTTATCAAAGCAATCATCTGACCGAAATTTCAAAACGCTAGCTTCATTATTTCGGGAGTTATCGTGCGAACTGGCAGACACACGGACGGACAGACAGACAGACAGACAGACAGACAGACAGACGGACATGGCTTATTCGAATCAGGGAGCGACCCTGATCATTTATATATATACTTTGCCATACCTCAGGTGGCTCCTTTGAGGTGTTACATAAATCGTCGTAACAAAAACAATATACCCTATACCATCTTATGGGTATAGGGTATAAAAATAAACTAAATTTCCGACCGTGCGATTTCCCTTCCTCTTTTTTGAGTTATGAATAATCGTTGTCGTCGCTACTGCTATGCTATTCCAAACCCGCGGCGAAATTACATCTCGGGGAAATAACAATCTAGCGCACTCCGGTGCTTCAAGATCGCAGTAGGAAAGATCTAATCCAGACTCGCGGGCCACCTCGCAGTTTTGTGCGGCTCGCGGTCAGATCGAAGAAACACAATATACATTAGCACAAATGCGTATAAAAATTGTGAGGTGTTAACCTCTAGTCCCACAAATTCGCTCGTCAGGAAGTGTTTCCTTTTTTATTTCTTTCGTTTTGAATCATTGCATTCTATTGGGGAACCGTCAAATGTGCCCTTGAATCAATACAGTCGTACAAAGAACTCGCTTCGGGTCAGGCCAGATATTTTATGAAAACTGCTTTCCGATATTTTATAGGAAACCATAGCTGATACACGTATTATTAATTTTTGCTTCGGTTAAACTTTGCCAACGAACCCATGGCTACCTGGCTCGGTAGGTGTATACCGGGCCATGCTGCGGTTAAACCCACGGCTCTTTGGAAGGCGCAAACCTAATCCTTCTAAAGATTAGTGACGTGCCGGCAGGCAAGAAGTGCTTTATCTGGCTTCCAGAGGAAGAGAGAAGGGGACCTGAAATTCTTCAACAGTTGGGAGTGCAAAATGTTCCCTCTCTCAATTAAATTTGCAACATTGTAAAACGGCCACTGCACTCATCAGTAATCGGATCAATGCTTGCAAGGCATTACTTTGCATAATCCCAGAACCTTGGATTAATGCTACTGGCAAAAACATTAGAGGTCTTTCCGGCACGCGGAGTTTTTCTATGCTGCAGGGGACGATAAACCTCGCTATTGCATTGTAGTCAACCGTAACCTAAGGGCAACACTGATGAAAGATGTAAGTGATAGTGACACCACTGTGAGAAAAGTAGTCGGACACGGTCAGGGAACAATAAAAGAAATCCTTTTGATTTCGGCATACTTTCCACACGACAGCACCGAAGTACCATCAGCGAGCTTCATCAATGCAGTAGACTACGCCAAACGGAAGGGCATAGGCACAATCGCCGGATGCGATGCCAACCCGCATCATGTAGGTTGGGGAAGCACCGACATCAATTCAAGAGGATCCGAACTCGCCGAGTATCTAGTTACGACTGATTTCGAGATTCTCAACAAGGGCAATGAGCCTACATTTGTCACAACTGCAAGGAGAGAAGCGATTGATATCACATTAGCTTGTATGGGCCTGACAAATCTGGTCCACAAATGGGGGGTCACGCTATCGGACCACCGTCGCATTGATTTCGAACTGAACCTCCACACACCTAGGAAACTTTTTCGAAATCCCCGCAGAACTAAATGGTCGCAATATAAAGAAATCTTGGAGACCACTTACCGTCACCAAGCCGCCGAATCAAATGTGTTGAGACGACTGAGGAGGCGACACTCTTGCTAACCAATCGGATCGTCTACTATCGGAAAGATACTAGGAAAGGGTTACTAGGAAACTCCTTAATAGAGCTCTGAAGACAAAATTGTGCACGGTTTAGACTAATTACCAGCAGGCAAAAAGAATCCTCAAAAAGGACATAAGATCCGTGAAAGATCATCGTGGATACGCTTCTGTGAAGAAACCAACTCCACATAGGCTACGGTCAAACTTAAGCGAATCCTCGTTAAAGATTGTAGCCAAACGATAGGCAACCTAAGCCTACCGGACGGAACGTTTACGGAGAGTGAACAGGAAACCATCAGTTTGGAGAATAGTGAAGTTAGAACGATTTAAGTGGGCACTAAACTCGTTCGAAAGCTAAAAATCGGCCTGACGGGAATTTTCCTGCTCTCCTAAAAGAGGGAATGGAATTTCTTGGCCTACATTTAAGGAATACACTGCTCGTCATCAGATTAGAACACCCCTTCCCATGAATAGCTTCGGCTGATTTCCAACCAAACTAAAAGAGCTAAAATTTCATGATTATGTTAATAGTCTATTCAATTCTAAGTTAATTAAAACAAAAAGTATTGTGTTTCCATTTTTTAGTTATGTTTTATAATTGTTTTCCGAAAAAGCACACACAAAATAGCCATTTAAAATTTCTCATCAGGATAGCACATGTGATTTCTTTTTTGTCGATCTTCCACAATTGAGGACGTAGAACCCCCAATTTTTTGTTGTTGTTTAAGTAATATATAATTTTTAATATGGATAAGAGAAAATCATTATCTGCCGAAGAGGGATCAAAAATGAAGGCTTGCAAGGAGTCAAGGCGGTCATAAAGTGAAATTTCGAGAAAAAATTAATAAAAGTCGATAAGTTGAATCCGAATTCGTGTGTAATAAGCAGCATTAGGGTAAAAATAATAGAGGCGATAAAAATTGAGTACTTGTCAATCCTTATGAGAGAGTAATTTTGAGAGAAGCATCGAGCCCTCATGACTCGGTCGCAAGGATCAGGGTAAATTTTCACATTAAGGCGAGCCTACATTGTTCAAACAGTGATAATGCTCCACATCTAAAGAAAGTAAAGCTACAGGAAAATGCGCTTAAATTAAACACGAAAACAATTGCCACGGAACAAAGAATGACGCTATCTTGTCTTTTCGAATAAAAAGAAGAGTCATCTTACAGTACCAGTTGGCCCTTGAGACCATTACACCGTCTATTCCACAGTGGAGGCGATCCTAATGGTGTCCTTCCTAGCAAAGATCCTGGAAGTAGACATTATAACTGTGCTACTTTTCTAAAGTGAATTTATTTTTATTCGAAACGATAACATAGCGCCATTCTTTATTCCATGTCAAGTGGACTCATGCTTAATTTAAACGTATTTTCCTTCGGGCAAAGTTAAGTTGGGGTTTGTTCTTGAGTTTTAGTTTCTTTAAACGTGGAGCATTTCTTATCACTAATTGAACAATGTAGGCTCGCCTTAATGTAAAAAATTACCCTAATCCTTGCGACTGAGTCATGAGGGCTCGATGCTACTCTCAAAATTACTCTCTGATAAGGATTGAAAAGTACTGAATTTTTATCGCCTCTATTATTTTTACCTTAATGCTGCTTATTACACACGAATTCGGATTCAACTTATCGACTTTTATTAATTTTTTCTCGAAATTGCACTTTTTGACCGCCTTGACTCCTTGCAAGCCTTCATTTTTGATCCCTCTTCCGCAGATAATGATTTTCTCTTATCCATATTAAAGCTAATATATTACTTAAACAACAACAAAAAATTGGGGGTTCTACGTCCTCAATTGTGGAAGATCGACAAAAAAGCTCTTTTAGTTTGGTTGGAAATCAGCTGAAGCTATTCATGGGAAGGGGTGTGCTAATCTGATGACGAACAGTGTATATAATAGGACATGCCTACATTCCAACAACCTGGCGGAACTCGAAGGTAGTGTTTATCCCTAAGCCAGGTTAACCCTCCTATGCTGGAGCTAAGAGTTTTCGGGCTATCAGTCTAACGTCATTCCTCCTAAAGGTGCTCGAAAGACTGCTAGACAGATACATAAGGGATGTATGCCTTCCCAGACGGCCGCTGAACAGCAGGCAACAAGGAAGGTAAGGTAATCGACAGCAACTGCCCTTCATGAACTTGTCAGTGAACAGTGAGTGAGTAAGAAGAGTTTGTCTCAGAAAGAGTTTGCACTAGCCGCATTCATCGACATCCAAGGGGCGTTCGATAACGCATCATTTACAATGATGCGGGTGGATATCTAGTTAACATGCTCACTTCAAGGAATATTCTTATAACAGTTGGATCAAAGACCATCGAAGCAGGGTGTACCTGAGGGTGCCGGAAGAAACACAAACGGCCATGCGTCGAATCTGTTCTGAAGCTAAGCTACTTTAAGGCGCTGGACTCTTAAGAAATATCAAGCTAGATTGTATGGAATTGTCATCAAGCATTTCTAAGGCTAGGGAGCCTAAACAGGCTACAGCTTGTGCGGGTGCCCGGACACTCAAACATCACTGGGAACGAGATGACAGATGAGCTCGCCCGACAAGCCTCCAGCTCACATATGCTAGGTCCGGAGCCAGCTTTTGGCATACCATCCGTGATCAAGCTTACCCTAAAAAGGGAGTCGGCTGCGATCCATGCCGGAATCTGGGAGAACATAAGATTCCTGCCGACAGACTAAAAAAGCCTTCATCGCCACACTCATGCGACACATGGCGTTCGTCCTGCTCAATCTTAGGAAAGGGGACATAGAGACCCTCACATATCTAGTGACAGGTCATAGCTCTGTAAAAATTAATAAAAATCGCTTTAAACAAAATTAAGATGGTACTATCGGCTATGTGTGGCCAGCGTGAGCAAGAGGAAGAAACAGCATAGCATTTCATATGCAGCTGTCCGGCCTTTTCAATGTTAAGGATGAGGTATCTTGGTGACTACACTGGAAAAAAATTTACTCCAATAATAGGAGGAAACTTTTTTTCCTTCTTATTTACACCACGATATGAACGCGAGTAATTTTACACTTTACGGTGTAAATATTTACTACAAAATTGGTGTAAATCTGCAAACGGTAAAAATGTAAATTTACACCGGCAAAAATGTAAATTTACATTGGGTTTATGTAATTAATTAATATTTGTGGCAGCTGGTTCTTCGATGTAAATTGTCCTGGACCTACCCGTTATTCCAACGGCCAAGAGATGCCACACCCTCTTCGGTTGAAAAGCAAAAAAGCGCTACAACAACAACAATACTATGATGCTCACACGAGCGCACTTTGAACGGAACAGACTAACTGCACACAGAACAAGCCACTTGTGAGATACAGGAAAATGCAATAATGCTCAAAATGTAGGTGCAATTTTGTACACCAAAATCGTAACATTAGACTTCAAATTGGTAAATATACACTGAAAATGTAAAGTTACACAAAAATAAAGTAATGATACATCTTCACACCAAATGTGATGTAAAATTACATCAAAATAGAGTAATATTATAAAATCTATGTAATATTACAAATTTTGTCGAAAAATAAACGTTTACTGTAATTTTGCGAGAAAAAAGGTGTAAAATTCAACGAGTTTTCGTTGTAAAATTCAACCTTGTTTTTACAGTGTACTTCATCGACAAGAGCGAGGCGTTCTCACTACCTCTTGGAAATGTGCTACGCTTAGCGAAATCCTGCATCAATTGCAGACAAAACAGCCCCTAAGCGCAACGGAAGGGCGCAACGGAAGGGCACATGGGTCGAGTTAGTGGCCCGAGAGCCGGTACCGCGTGTTCGGGCGTAGCCTTGGGCTGTGTTTTAGTACGTATGCGTGTCCAAGTCGGGCGAATCGTGCTGGGAAGCAACCGCATGGAATAGGCCTGCACAGCCCCGATCCCCCTGGAAAAAAAAATATGTTTGGGTAAGACCAGAAAAGAAAATAGAGCTCAATCGAGGTATCTTTCTAACAAGAGTTACTTCACTAAAAGTATCATATTCCTAGATTTTATTTAGCATTCTGGAATGAGAGGAATCATATTAATAAATATTATTAACATAAAATATTATAAATATAAACAAATAACGAGAAACTGTGTGCGACGGAAGTAGTGAATTAAAATGGGAAAAGTAGCAATTGCAGTTAAATGAAATTCTCGGTACATAATTCAGTCCCACAGTGGCATCATCTTTCTACGCTCTGTATCTGTTCGTTTAGAAGGTTCTAAAAATTTAGAAAATTTACCGAATGGTTGCCATCAGGGTTTAAGGAAGGTATTGTACTTGGCCCGAAGGAAGCGATCTATCTATTTCAACTTCATGCAAGCCTTTTACTGAGGGTCGTATAACGTTGAACGATCATATATAAGTATAGATGTCAATATAAGTTCAATAATCAGATAAAAACCCTAGTATGTAAATGATAATGCAAAATGTGGTTGGGATTTTTTTTTATGATTTTTGGGGTGGGAAGCTCGTGCTAAGCAAAATTTGCAGAACAGGCTAAAAAAAATTTTATTTTTTTCTTGTTTTTTTTTTAGATTTTTTCGGGTGCTGAACATGAAATGGTAGCTTCCCACCAAAAATTTTGTTGCGAAACAGGGTCAAAATAGCAAAAAAATACCAGAAATTGTAGCTATACCGCTTACCGCATTTTGATTTACATCGCGTTCGACGCACAATCATGTTTTCTCTAACAAGTTCATGGACAGCTTTTCGCAGAAATGTATCTACAGTTTCAAGGTGAAAGCCAAAAAATGAAAGAACTCCGAAAATGTTTGGGTTTTTCGCGATTTCGACCCCGTTTTGCACGAATTTAAAAAAAAAAAACATAAGAAATAAAAAAATAATGCTCCGCCACATATTGCAATCTGAATGAATTCCAGACTTAAAGAAAAAAAAACAGTGGCATTAACGTTTTCATTAAACCACTATAACGAAAGTTAATTTGCGGCCGTCATGGCTGCGTAACTGTACTCGCACGGTTTGTAGCCACCGACTACGATAAGATCAGCAATCCTTTTGGCACCTCTGCAGGGAAAATTTCGAGAGTGCTATTTGCCTTTCATTTTGAGGTGAACAACGCATGTAGTCAGATAGTCCAGAATATTTGACATGTTGTCTCTGTCGCACGCGTCTCTACAATCTCGAATTAAATCCACCTGGGTTAATTCCTGATCAGTGCTGCTACAGATTTGTCGCAGAACCTTCACTGATCCTATGACCAGTAGGGTTCTATGCAGACTTTCTGGATATTAGTATCCCCCACAACTTGCATTGTCGCCGTGTCACGAGAGTGCAAATGAAATAGAAACTTTCAACTTATTTTATCTGTACGAATGCCCACTTTCGATTATCGAACGTTTGATAGGGTTTTTTTGCCAATGTAGGATACGGCGGTCGTGGAAAAACGGGAGCTCCTCCACTTGGATTTGGTTGTCGCCTTTCCACACAGCGAATTGAATTTGCTACCTTTATTCTATAAGATATCATTCCCTGAGTTTGTGATTTTAAAACAATGCAGTGCCTTTTGCGCTGATTAGGTTTTGACATGTTTTGCCTCAACCATTACTTTTCCCAGCCACTTTTTATGACGAAATAGAGTCTATGTCCACGGCAATTTTCCGTCAGGTTCTTGTCCCTGCAATACCTATACATATATGTATACTAATTTTTCAAACAAATCGAAATAATCTCCATAAATGCAAATCTAGTCTTCTTTGAACATTCCGTATCTAAAAAATATTCTAACACAGATCTCCTTGTTGATTCCTTATTGCAACCCTCTGAGGTGAAGCATGTTAACATTCCAGCAACGTCGTCAGTTCCGGCTGCGGCGATCATCTCAAAGAAACCTAATCGCTCTGTTTATTTGTCTAACCTGTTCTAGAAACGCAGAGAACTTAGCATAATATCATCACATGCATGTGAACCAGTTCTTATGATATGATGAACGCGAACGTGAAGAAAGAACATTGAATGTGAACTTCGACAGTAACAACACGCGCCTTCCTCTGCCTCTGCTCAAAGATATTACGTATGACGGAACGATATCAAGGGCAGACGGCGAGTAGGCACGTATATTCTTTTATGAATGTAATTTTAATGCTAGCCTTGTAATAAAGTTTTTGACAACAATCTCACCGCTTGTAATACGTCCCCACGGAACTGTTAAAAGGTTTACCCAGGCGCATACACGGAAGATGTCTAATATCAAAGTAGAATAACCGTATCGTCGCTTTCTTGAAAGGAAACCAACAATTTTACCTATGCTACAGAAGACATACTACACACCTTATTCGGCCTCGCGTCACTAAAAACATTCTCAAACCATTTTTTTTTGCATGAAATTGAGATCCTTGAATGTGATACATTTTACATTTGGTACGTTCCGTGCGTGGCAATTGCTAAAAAGCAGCGAACAGCGTACGAAAAGGATGCGAAAGCATATGTCGTGGCATAGTTCAAAACAAATTCTAAATTCACGTTCGCTTCAAGGTAATTTGTCATTTTCATACTCTACACTCGTCGTATTAAAGGCGCGAATGTCGAGGAGAAATTACGTACGACCAAGTGATAGCTAAGTAGTAATATTAGTTAAACAATACCTTTGCAGAATAACTAATGCACTGAACTGACTGCACAGATCTCTGTTGGAGTTGGAGTATTGCTTATGTCGTGATGACGATGATGATGATGATGCAGTCATCGCAGATTGGCAGTATAGGTACTCTCGTAATGCATTTTGCAGGTGTCGGAAAAGTCATGACTGATTGGAATTGTTTCGTTACAGCTCTTGATGAACATTATGATACACGATTTGCCTCAGCTGCTACCGGAGTTGCATTTGAATTGCTATGTAATTCGCGGCTACTTATGAAAATGATGTCTTGTTTTCACGTTGTTAAAAGATGAAAGGCAACCGAGGAATTTATGGTTGGTTTTATAGCTTGCTCCTATACTAATTTGTTCATATTTATGATCAAAAATAAAAATTGATGAATAAATATCTAATAAAGACTTGATGCAACTAATAAGCTAAGCTACTGGCTGGTAACATCTTCAACTAAAATCATACCAAGGAGTCTTGAACCTGGAAATTTTGAATGACTACTAATAGGCAACCAACTTTTTTAAAAATAAATGAGGGACATACCGAAACAACTGGCCTACATTTCGAAATGGTCTGGCTGAAGAGTTACCATCTTAACCTAATTTGCCAGACAATGAACAACAGCGGAATGATATGGTAAATATGTTTACGGCAGCTATGAAGGCAGAGGGAGGTACCTGAATCGTGTCCTGGCACTACTATAAACAAAATATCTTAATTCCTTCAAAAAGGAGGAAAGATAAAAAAAACTGTGAAAGTATCCAGATTTATGGAAATAATGGCATCAAATCCATCTATGCCTATAGTATCCTTCAAAAGGAAGACGGATCGTGGATGTCATCGAACATTGAAACTTTTGAGTGTCGCTTGACTTGAAGTTCGGAAACTTCCCCACTAGAAATTCCTACGAGTCCCACAGAACCGTGTGACAGTGAATCTATTCTATCTAATGAGAAGCTTTGAAGTCCCAAAAATATTCCCGCAGACTTGCATGAACACTTAGACAAATCCCATCCATATATAGAGCGAATAGCTTGCCTTGGTCTAGTATATATTCCTCATAGGAGCATATGGAAAGACAAAAAACAGGCAGAAGCTCGCATTCGTGACTTAACGATCTTAGGCCAATTAGTCGCTCATCAACTACGCTTAAGCTACTGGAGCAACAAGTATTCATGCACGAACTGTAGATACCTACATATTCCCCAAAAACGAAATCCCGCTCACTCATAATCCTGCTTTTTACAGAAAAAAATATCGCTTTACATTATGCCGACATTACTAAATCCCGCTATTTAAAAATCTAACACCGCCGTTTTAAAATCCGGCTATGGATAGTGAAATAGTCCCGTCAAAATACCGCAAAAAATTATTTTCATTGTTAGGAAGTAAATCAATAGTTATGTAATGTGATTCCCAGCAATTAATGCGATACTTTCTCCTACAACAAATCTGTCCGAATATTTGTTTATTTTTTTAATTATCTATGACGGGATAGTAAAAAGCAGAATATTGAAAAGCTGTATTTTGAATTAGCAGGTTATTGAAATGGCGGGATATTGATTAGACGGGATTTCAATTGAGCGGGATTTTTAACTGGCGGGATATTAAAATGGCTGGATAATAATTTGATGTTGAAAAACAGGAATATGATGGGCGGGATATCGTAGCCTACCCTACGACCTATCATTCCACCAAATTTCCTATCACCGGCACAACATACTTACTGGAAAGTGGATACAACTCGCTAGTCAGCTACAATCAAAAAGCGCGCCATCAAAAGGAATACACAATGGCTGTGATCTTAGATATTGAAGGTGCTATGGATAATACTCGTATCAGACCAAGTGCTATTACCGACGAACTTCTGAGACCGCATGTCGAAGGGTCCATTTGCATACAACGCTACTAACGTCTAGACGGATTTATTACAATTGGTGCGTCGTCTGTAAGTAAGCGTGCAGTGGTACACCACAAGGAGGTATTTTAATTATATTGAGTGGATGCACTGCATATGCTGATGTCGTCAATAATGTAACAGAAAGTTCCCGGAAGTTTTTATTTATTTTAACAAACTGGACAAATCTCAGGGGTAAGAATATGTACGATGCCTCATATTGACCATCCCAACTCATATCGACCAAACAACTTACTTTTGGTGAAAAAAAACTAAATTTCTTCGACTGCTGCTGGAGGGAAAGCATAGCTGGAAACCTAACTTTTAAGGGAGGGGAAATAAAGCAGCAGTATAAATTTATTCTTGCAGGAAAGCCCTAAGAAAGAGCTGGGTCATACAACCAAAAGCACAGTATTGAATTTACGCCGCTATTGTATGTGTATGGTGGTCGGCACTTAGCAAAACAACTTAGTTCGTGTTCTTAGAGGCGGCTCGTGTGACCATTGCTCAGCGAGCGTGTAACTGGTTCTGGGAACTATTTACGTGCGTATATTTCCTATACAGACATGTTCCTTTAAGTCAGTGTTTCCCAACAGGTGGTCCGTGAGGAGATACTATGGAAACTACTTCTGAAATTGAGTTTTAATCGTGATTAGTTGAAATAACAGGCATGAGCGTTGAAAAATACTACAGTATAGATAAATAAATTAAGCGACGGATACAACTAGCCAATAAGACATATTTCTCGGTCCTCCCTATAATTAATTCGAAACTTGCGCACAAGAACACGTAGCTCCGCGTGTACAAAACGATCATCCGACCCGTGCTATGTTATGGCTGCGAAACATGGACCCTTACCCAAGCCTCCGAAATTTTGCTAGACCGATTCGAACGAAAGGTCCTTCGGCGAATTTTCGGGGCCGTTCGCGAGCGAGACCAATGGCGTATCCGATACAACCACGAGTTGTATCAATTGTACGATGAGCTGGAAGTATCGAAAATCGTGAAGCTTCAACGTCTGCAATGGGCGGGGCATGTACAGCGGATGGACGACAATCGCATGCCAAAGAAAGTTATGAACGCACAACGAATTGACGGAGCGATGTTGCGTGGACGACCTAGAGCTCGCTGGGAGAACTCCGTAGGTGAAGACGCCCACCAGCTGCTGGGCTTCCGAAACTGGAGGACAAGGTCACGTAACCGCGACAATTGGAGGTCAACGACTCAGGCGGCCAAGGCCCGACGTCGGGCTATCGTGCCACATTGATGATGATAGATAAAGTACTGAATACCTTCGTTACTAGTGGTCGATTTGAAAATGTGATGTGTGCAGACTTTAAGTTAAGTTCTATAACGCTCGGTGGTCTCAGCCTACATTGATTGTACCCGTTATTTTCGTGGGGCAGTGTATTTTTTCTCACATAATGTAACACTATTGTCTGTACCTAATTGTTTTAAATTCTTAAGTTAATTGGCACAACAGTAGCAGAGAGAACAAATTTTGAAACAGTATCATTTGAAAACAAACCATGTTAGTAGTAATCAACCGACTCAATCCTTCGTTTTAACGAGACCGAATTCTAATCGTGCGAATAGGACGATGAGTGTAAACCCTATACCCATGTACAGACCTAGAAGGCACGCAAAACCCAAAATATTCAATTTCCAGTTTTTTTAGGGGAGGAAGGAGTAGATGGGTTGGGTCTGGCACATCTTTCATACTTTATAAGGACATCCATCCGCTAATTGTATAAAAAAATAATACCGTTATCGGCTATACATGTTCAAATTGACGTGTTCCCAATTGGGAACATTGGCTCACTTCAGTGTCTTGTAGAAATATTATTCTGTCTCCAATTTTGCAATATGACTGGACTTGCATTGCAATTACATGTAATTTTCGCATGTTCTATGTCAGTCTCTATTCGGTGCTCACAAGTGAGAGTTCAAGTTCGTAAATTTCGTAGTGGAATATCTTTAGAGCTTAGATGATTGCGACGTGGGTTCATTGAATAATATAGATATCTGCCAATTACCTTCTGAGGAAAACGACAAAGTTACTGACGAGGAAGTCATTGAGGAGAAATCTTAGACCAAGTGATGTTTGCGGTGAAGTTTCCGCTATAATAAAAAGATCGGAAGATAGTGAGGCATCGGACAGTAAAAATAAACGTGTCCAGAAAAAAAAAGCTACAAATGGTGACCATACACGGTTGACCACAAGCGGATCAAAGCCCAAACCGAGGCAAAAAAAACCCGACATTGCACCTCTAAATTGGTTTCCCAGCATTAATTTTCAAAACCCAATACAAAATGAGCCGGTAAAAAACTTAGAAACTAACTTCCTACATTTGAAAACTTTAATTCCGGTAGAAATATATTATTAATTTATGCCACAAAGCTGTCTGCAGCATTTAGCAGAAATAACAAAAATCTACGCCGTTCAGCATGTTGATCAGATCGGCGTTGAATGGACGTCGTTTTTGGGCAAACTCCTTCTCAGTAAGTACCACCAGTTGCCTTCTGAGAATCACTATTGGTCTACTGCGGAAGACATTTATTCTCCAATCGCATCAACCGTAAAGTCCCTTGCAGGAATTCAAAGTCATGGCGAAATCTGGGAACATTACGCTATCAGCTTCGCAAGAAGAATTTTCTTGTTCTTGTTATCGACACTAGCGACACTTATCTTACCGTCCGCCATATAGCGGAAAATATCGGAAACAAAAGTTCCCCCTATTAAAGCGGATAGCAGAACATGCCAGGAAATGCATGGGAAATCGGCAATGACTCACCTAGACTTCAGGCGGGAAGTAACAATGCTCATGCTAAGGGTTTCATAAAAAAAATAGGTCCACAGCCAGGTCCTAAAGCACATGCTAGCCCAGCAAGACGCAAATTAGGAAGATGTGCTCTTTGTAAGTCAAATGCACGGTCAGAGTGTAAGGAGTGCAACAAACGTCTTCATCTTGAATGAATTTTGTTCCAAAATATGATTTATACTTTTCCATAAATTACATTGAAGAACCAATAAAGTCCAACATATTTGGAAAAAAATCGACCTTGTTTGGTTTATATCCCATGAATGGCCATTGTTCCCAATTGGGAACAGCCTAGAAAGGGGGAAGGGGGTGAGGTAAAAAAAAATTTCTTGTATATTCTTAAAAGAATCATATTTAGAGTTAATATTCAGGAACAAAAAAAAGGAAATTCAAGCGACTTTAAAGGGTTCAAAAAAATAATAAGAGTCTAAAAGTCTTAGGGTTCAAAAAAATAATAAGAGTCTAAAAGTCTTAGGCCCGTATTTATGAACATTCCTTAACTCAAGGAGACTTTTTTTTTCTATGAAAAAGTATGGGAAATGATATTTAATTTATTGAATTTCGGCATCCTTGACCCAAGGTCTCCTTGACCTGTGGACTTTCGCATAGCGGCGGTGACATCAGGAACAAAGCACAACCCTGGTCAAAGGAGACAAAAAAGTCTCCTTGAGTTAAGGAATGTTCATAAATACGGGCCTAAAACATTGTAAAATTAAAATCGCGAAATTCCCTTCATCCGCGAAATTCCCTTCATCCATAGTGATTCATGTTCTAGCAAAGTAGTACGCAGTCATTTGCGAGTTGGGAACCACTGCTTTAAAAGATATGTGATGCTATAGGAATGTGCAAATGGGGCTCAGAATAGGGTGCTGAACTAAGATCGCAGAGCGATCATCGCATGAATCGTCTCTACGAATACAAACGTTCAGGGTGATGGGTCACTTTTCCAGCATTGTTTCTCTGCTTTGTACCTATAGTCATAGTCATAATGGATTTCAGAGGAACTGCAATACGGACCGTCTCGCTCGTAATTCGACCCCCAGGACCTTAAGGGAAAGAAATGCCTATTATTTCTTGTAAAAAGGCAAAAGAAGTGACTGTAATGTACACAGCTAGTGCAAGATTGTTTATTAATTCGGCCACGACTCGACGCGGCGAGATCAACCATTTTACTGTCAACAGACAGTTGGGACCTTAACGTCCCACGCCAGGACGCTCCAAATTTCTCATAACGACTTCTGTCGAAGTTGCCATTATTCAGCCCTGACTAAGAAACGAAGACGTTTCCTTGGCTCAAGGTATTCTTACGATACGAATGGATCTATATGTACGTAATGTGATCCCACTCCGCCTCAACAAATATGCCAGCACAGGCAGGTTTTAAGGTTGGGTGTTAATATGTTCACAGTCTGACCGGTTTTCTCCATGACTGTCATCCGAAAAGTCTTTTACTTTTATGAGTCACATGCGACTCATAGACGTGAACGGAAAGAAACGCTGGGTGTACATGTAAGTGATATATAGTGAACGTGTTAAGGTACGTTTGACTAGGGGGTATCAAAATGGATCAACCTTTGGTCTAAGTCTACTAGATGCTTCTCTCTTGGCGGCCCCCCTATACCTAACCTAACCCTGTGAACATTCCAATCCGATCCAATGGATTAATGAAATGATATTTTGCACAGGATTACTAGAAATGGATCGTATTGAGTTATCTATACATTCTCGCAGTATCCGAACCTTCTGACATCTGAGACTTGAATATCCCCGCATATGAGGATTAGCATTTGATGATCCAAAACGAATCGTTTAGTTGATGTGAAGCGTCGAATATATGCAGGGATTCAGCTGCGATAAAAAAATTGATAGAGGGCAATCAATGCAGACAGCCCGGCGTTTAAAAATTACAGCAGTTCAAAAATGCGATCTAAGGAAAAAAAAACCTGAGACGGAATAAATTTTCCAATGATGTGGGGACTTGCTGAACACTTATTTGGTGTTCTTTTTCGATTTCGAGAGGATTTTCAATGCGAGACCGACTTGCAAAATTCGGGACTGTACATAATACCTACCCCAAAAGTTATTGAGGTTCAACTCTGATTGAAAATAGTTGGTCGATCCCATAAAACTCGAGTTTCAGTCTTCCATAGTGTAGTTATCAAATCTAAAATATTTTCGAATACTTTTTTTTGTATAAGAAATATGCAGTCTTCCAATAATGTCTTCGTACATTAGGGTTGTGAAATTTTTTTGTGTAATACTTTAAATATTCAACGAATCTTAAATATTTTAACTCACGCTATCAATGAAAGAGTAGTTTGGATGGGTTAATGGGGTCACCTTCGGAGCACAGGAATGGTCCATTTTTGTTAATTTTTATAAAAATTATGTATGAAAAAATGAAGGCAGCTCATAACTTTACGAAAATTCATTAAGCTTAATAATGTTTAGGTGATGAAGATCTCTGTAATTGAAAGACATGAGTATTTTTTAAGATTCGTTGCACATTTTAGCTTTTACGTAAAAAAAATAATACCAAAATCTCTTCAACGAGGCCATTTATGGAAGACTGAAGAAGGGGGAAATTTTTCTGTTACATGCGAGCATCAAAGCTGACTTTTAAAAGTTAAAAAAAACAAATGCAAATTATAATGATAATAACCTAATTTTCCACTTCATTTATTACCAAATGCAAATTTCTCTATTTCCAATTCAAATTCGCCCAAATTATAGATAATGACATTAAATATGTTTACGTTTTCAATCATTTGCCTTTATAATACAAAAATCCCCTTAATCGTATATGCAAAAGCAAATCAAATAAACTGACAATTCCCAATGCATTGGTCAAACAAAGCGTGTACGTACTGTCCAAACTAATTAAAACTACATCTACAATTTCGCAATTCCATCGGGGAAATATTCAATTACACATTAGCCAACAACACGAAGCGGACCGTTCCACATGGTTCCACGTTGGCCTATTTAGTATGAAACTGGCACAATAATTCCCTGAAAAAAAGCTGAAATTCAAGAGGGCTCAACTCTTTTGCATTTACATACATGTATACCTATTAGCATTTAGCATTTCACACTTTTGCCATTGTTTATTGCTCGTTCTGTATCTATTGGCAGTATTGGTAGTATTTTGAATCGCGACAAAATCAAGGCCCTGTCCTGACACAATGGAAATGATATCTCGCGCCGGCCGTAGGTTCGTGTATCTTTCACAGAAATCGATAGCTACTAAAATGAGCTTATCATATTCATCGCGCATAAATCTCATGCAAATGACAAATAAAATAGAGAATGAATTTTACAGCATTCGGCGCGGATAAGCGATAAGTAATCGTTTTATAATTAAATGATGATAAGTTAGAGGCCGTCCACACAGTTCGAATTAGTTTGGTCACTTTATCGATACGGTTCCTCATTCACCATTTATAGTGACGCGACCATAATACATTTCTTATTATTAGGCATGCGATTTAAATACAAAATATTTTTTCACATTTGTTTGAGCAGATTATTGAATTATGTTGTAATAACATTATACACATATCACTTTATTTATTGGGGGTCGTCTAGGTGATGAGAGGATCACTATCTTGATATCATAATTCGAAATCATCAAAATTTAATATGACATAAAGCGTGTATTAACAGCGGGAACATAAACCTTTCTCGACCGGGGCTATAATAAGCTGGCTCTTGGTAATATGATCACATCATTTTTTTTGTTTTTTTGTTTCTGAAACGCATTAATATGTACATGTATAACCAGTCCATTCTGCGGTTACAGTTAAGCGCGATGATGTTTTCGCGTAAAGTATGCTATCAGTTACGCTCTCAACAAGATACACCACGCAGCAAGTGAATGTTCTTTCATCAATGCTGATTGAAATCTGTGAAATTTTAAGAATGCCTGGAAGGTTTTTGGGGAAAATTTCAAAATTCGAAATATGTTTAAAAACAAAAAAAAATGTTTATAAAAGTGTGATGACGATAACGAGTAAAGTATGAAATACATACCAAAAACCAGAGGATAGATTTTTATCGTCTTGTTTTTCCATTTTTATTTTTGCTTTCTCCAATCTCCTTATTTTGGTACAAAAGATATGATTATTATTTTATACCAGAAACATTATCTGTAAGCTACACGATCAGATTAAATGTAAGCATGTATGTACTTATAAACACCTGAAACTTGGCTAAATAAGTACATACATGTAATTCCTAGGAGATTTGACCGAACCAGGTCGTCGCCCGGGGCCCCAAATTTTTGGGGCGGCAATTTAACCACTAAACTTCATAAAAATAAAACTTACAGAAATCTGAAAAATGAAATTCAAGTTTGGTGAAGAAAATGAAAACACTACACTCAGAAAAATCTCATCACTTAAATTTGAAGTGAAACAATATAAAAACAAAATGGGAATTCGTCAATAAATCATTTTAAAAACAAATATTTTTATATTAAATTTAATAGTACTTTAATGGTATGTTCAAAATTAACATCGATTTCAATATGTTAAATTAACTTCGGAGAATGGCATTTTATTCGTGTTCTGATTGGCTACGATGTTCCCGAATGTACGTACAAGCTGTCGATAAGTATACCATACGAGAACGAAAAACAGTCGGTAAGTGCCGCGAGCGCGCAGAACGGGGGTTGGCTCACGTAGTGGGCCGGGGACGAAGCCCCCTAGTGTATACAGGGTATCCGGAAACGCACCGGATTATGATTCCTCAGTTGATTTCCAGCAAAAAAGTTGTAAAGAACATACCCCCTCATCTTAACCCTTTAGCTCCCACAGGCATTTAAAGTTTTTTGAAAAAATCATTTTCTTGCACGACTTAAAGCCTAATATCTCCAAGGCTAGACCAGCTAGAATAGTGAAACCAACAAGCCAACAAATTTACCTATAAAATAAAACCAACCGTACTAAAATCGGATAAGAGGTTTGGTTTTTACAGAGCTTCAAAGCCAAATTTGCGTAATTTGACCCAAAAACTATCTTTTTTTCCATCTCAATTTTCTCTAACTTCTGCCAAGGTGAGGTGCTTGTACGATTCTATTAAAAATTGGCGCATAGTCTTACGACCATATCTTTCTTACATCATTTTATTCTAGCTCCATTATTTCTAACAGTATTTATATGTTAAGTTGTTGGCTGTAATAATCATTTTATTTCACTATTCTAGCTGGTCTAGCTTTGGAGATATTAGACTTTAAGTCGTGCAAGAAAATTATTTTTTCAAAAATCTTTAAATGCCTGTGGCAGCTAAAGGGCCAAGCTGAGGGGGTATGTTCCGTACAACTTTTTTGCTGGAAATCAACTGAGGAATCATAATCCGGTGCGTTTATGCTGCAGTTTCCGGACACCCTGTATAAAATAGGTAAAAAAAATAGAAAAAAGAAAAAAAAAATTTGTCATTTTTTCAATTTTTTTTTTTATTTCAAACTAACATTTTAAAATTAAAGTGAAATCACTTTTGAAATGAAGTGATATTACCTTTTGATTTGACATGCAGCAATTTTAAAAGTACAAGAATAACTTTAATATTTCCACTAATGATTAAAAATGGAACACTTTTGAATTAAATGTAAATGTATATGGAGCCAAATCATATTTGAACATTTTCGAATCTTTAGTTTTTTTTTATAACGATTTTTTTCTGAGTGTTGTAAATTAATCATAATACACCAGTGGGTAGTTTTTCTTTTGAATTGTTGGTGACGAAGGACTTATAATTTCCAGGATTAAAGCAACGAAGAAAACTGACTGTTCATTGTGCTAAATCTATCAGGCGGACTTCTTAACGATTTCAGCACCTTCACGTCCTATCAATTCGTAGATAGGATGTTTTATGCTGTTATGCCCCGGAAAATTTCTTGCAGAATTTCAGTCGAAATTGACGTTCTGAGTCTGTAAAATACTGGAAAACAATGACCCTTTTATAGAAAAATTTTCTTTTCTTCAAACTTTACAAATTTCTCTGAATAAATTTGTACCAATAAGCGGTCGATAAGCATTAAGAAAACATCCCAGACCTTTGGACTTCCGCTCATTAGCGTAGCCACGACTTCGTTCAGAGGATTTTTTTCAACATCATCATCTTAGTAAACAATTTTTTTAAGGGGTTGGAGAATACTATTTCAATCGACAACAACAATAAGGGTTTAAATTGCCGATCCCAAGTTTCTCCTGATTTTATTCAACTTACATACAGATCGTAGTTTGACTTTTCGCATTACTTTTGTATTTTAAGACCCTTGCGAAAACAACACTGGTCTCACTACGAGAATGATTTCAGATTCGAAAGATTAGAGCAATCGCGTTATTTCAGGATTTGATCAAAGGATATTGAATAAATACACCTGGATGTCGGCTTGGGCCTGAAACGGACGAGCATTACTTTAGTCTTCGATATTGTACTCTCAGTCTCTTCTTCTGTTTTCGTATCGAATCTTAGAAACGGAATACGTATTTCCGAATGAGATTCAAATTTAAAATATGGTAAATCTTGTCTTATGAAAACAAGTCAATGCATCTCATGAGCCCTTAAAAAAAATTAAGGGCGGCAATTTGAAGTCTTAACCGGGGCGGCATAAGTGGTATAGACTGGGCACTGCAAGTGGAAAAATCGTTTTCGATTTTTCTTTCTTAAAATTTAGCTGGAACATTTTTAACTTTAACTAACTATCGATAGGGAACGATATTTTCCAATATTTTTGGGATCGGTTTAAATTAAACTGACGGACGACGATTTTAATAACATTAGGGGGCTGGGTTTAAAAGCAATTCTTGCCTAAGATCATCAAGTTGAATTTAGGGCTTGATTCAGCACAAGAAACATACGCCACTTGTCGCTCTGTACTTTTTGTCATATAGCCAGGCAATTATTATTATTTTACTAGACGCAACTCGTTTCTTCAATTTTTCGAGTAGATTTAACTCCGGTCTGAGTTATGTTACTACTAAGTCGTTCGCGTAAAAATACACTGAGCTTCAATGAAACCGGGCCACACGATAAGCGCGAACTCTAACCAAAACAGGCATTGTGTTTGTTGGGTGAGTTAACACTAACGGTACTTCAGATAAAAATCATAGCCATTTGAATTGCCATTAAATACACTTTCTGTAGATATAACTTTCATAGTTGTAAGTTTCACACTTTTAGAGAAAATTGAATTTGAGTTCGAAAGTGGCGAGTGGCCCGATTTTTGTGAAGTCAAGTGTATATGTTGCCGACAAAACATTACGCAAGGTAAGAATCTAAGAAATGCAAGTCTGACCAAAACTCAGTGCGATGAATTTGATGGATGACGAAATATGCCTCTACTAAGATGGAACGACGCTATGCCAGCCAAGCAGTCCTTTTTACTCCACGACAGCCCTTGGCATTGCTGCATTTTGTTGTTGTAGTAGCGGTGCAGAAAGGCGTGACCCGCTGTGCATGTGTTTTAAGTTTCGTCGTCGTTCTCGCCTATTGTCTCAAGCCACAAGAATGCAGCAGCTGCAACAGGGTTGTCCCATAACGCCCTCAGAGTGAGGTTAGTGGGTGCAGCGGAGCATCGGAACAAGTGGTCCACATCGTGAGGCGCACCACATCGTGAGGCATAACTCGGAAAATGTTCTGAATATCCGAGATAGGTAGGAATTGAGATGCGAACAAAAACCCGACCTAAGCTGGACTAGTGTCACTCTTGTGGCTCTCGAGAGCGTAGTCTCCTCAGGCTATAGAGGTGGTAGGGGCGCTTAGAGGACTCTATTCGTAACTAATTTCCCTATTGACCGATTCAAAACGGTTGTGTGAATATCTGCGATGACCACATGGAACGCTGTGTCATCAAATAGGGAGGTACCTGTTTGTATCTCTGGATATCTCTCTCAAGATCTCTGACTTCACCCCTGACATGTCGTGGGGAAGGGGGGGGGGATAGTATTGTTCATGAGATTATGGTTTGGGTGATCCTCTCGATAGCAACCGACCAGATATTGTAAGCACAGGAGAATATAGTGATCACGCAATCCGAAACGGACGAATACCCCGAATTAACACCTTTTACGGACAAATTGCAAACATTAGCTAATTTGTCCTTGAAACAACACACAAACTCGGCGTCCCCATTCATATGATACCCCGCATGCCAACCTCCGGTCAAGGACTAAAGAGTATCCTTGTTTGTCCTTTTTGGGACCTTTCCGATCAAATTTTCGGGTGGCCCGATACTTTTAACGCCGAGTTTTTTTCAGATTTCCCCCTAAACTTTTCGTTTATTAAAAACCAGACTCAGTGGACTAAAATAAAAAAAGACAAAGCTTATTATCTATAATAGTGTAGTTACTACGTGATAAACCTAGTACATCAGATTGCAAAATGTGGTGGAGACAATTTTTTTTTTGTTTCTTATGTTTTTTGGGGCACGAGCACGAATCCGGAGCTTCCCACCAAAATTTCGTTGCGGAACAGGGTCAAAATCGTGAAAAACCCTAAAATGTTTGCTGTTTTTCCGTTATTCGCCCCCTAATTCTGCAACTATTTATTTCTGCGAAAAACTCTCCATGAATATTTTAGAGAGCACATAATTGCGCGTCCAAAGAGACATAAATATTAAAAATCTGTTGAGCGGTATTACTACAGTGGATAATTTAAATTTGCCATTTTTAACATAGTTCCATTTTATGAAAAAAATTTTGAGATTGAACGGTTTTTCATTTTTGGTCGTAAAAGTTGCATTTATCTTGTACATTGTGTATTTTGGAGTGCAAAACCTGAATCTGTAAGTTCCCACCAAAATTTCGTTGCGAAACAGGGTCAAAATTGCAAAAAACGCCAAAAAATGACTATCAATTGTATCAATACCGCTTAACACATTTTAATCATTAATGGCGCGTTGGACCCGCAGTTATGTTTTCTCTAATATTTTCATGAACAGGGTTTCGGAGAAATGTACACTTTCGGAGTTATAAACAAAAAAACGGGAAAACTCCGAAAATTTTGGGTTTTTTCGCGGTTTTGATCCTGTTCCGCAACGAAATTTTGGTGGGAAGCTCCGGATTCGAGCTCAGCACCCCAAAAAACATAAGAAACAAAAAAAAATTTTCTCCACCACACTTTGCAATCTGAAATCACCTGGGAACTACACTATCTGACCAAAAACAACAAAGTTGTAAAAGTTACCCCGCCAAAGAAAAATTCATCTGCCGCAAAAAGAATACATATCACTCCAATCCGCTGCTCATATCTAATTTTGTTTGCTGGATGTACTTTTGTTTTAGGTGTAAATGCTGGAGAAGTTTAAATGTACAGGACTACTTCTTAAATTAATTTGGTGGGAGCTTTAACGTTTTATTCAGTGCTACTTTGACGGCTCCCTCCAAATTAATTTAAGAAGTAGTCCTGTACATTTAAACTTCTCTAGCATTTACACCTAAAACAAAAGTACATCCAGCAAATAAAATTAGAATTGAGCAGCGGATTGGAGTGATATGTATTCTTTTTGCGGCAGATGAATTTTTCTTTGGCGGGGTAACTTTTACAACTTTGTTGTTTTTGGTCAGATATCATATATTTTTGCATACTTAAATAGCCAATTAATATTTTTGTTTTGGGAAAAGTTTCAATAGGTTTTTGTTCAGCATATTCCATAAATTTAATATCATAAGTTATATTCACAGGGTCTTCTTTAAAATAAATAGATACTGCAAACGCAATTGCGAATTCGCCACAAATGGCTGTTGCTGAGCTTTTTTAAAAAGAATTTTGGGATGAAATGGGTACAGTTTATTAATATGTATTTTGTGCAAAATAGATTTGTGTTATCTTTGTGTTATGGCTCTGCTAACATTCTGTTAGTAATCTGTTAATTTTTTGTTAACTCTGTTAATGCTCTATTAACGTTCTCTTAACACTCTATTATCTTTTCGTTAATGCTCTGTTAACGTTCTGTTAATGTTCTCTTAATTCTCTTTAATCATTCGGCTAACGCTCTGTGAACGGTCTGTTACCTTTCTTTTATTACTCGATTTACGTTCTGTTAACGTTCTGTTAAGGCTCTGTTAATTTTCTGTTAACACTCTGTTAACGATCTGCTAACGCTCTGTTGTTGCCTTACCAACGCTTTGTTAACGTTCTGTTACTGATCTGTCTTAATGCCCCCCTGACCCAGTGTCCCAATGTCACAGTGTCCCCATGTTCCAATGTCCTAATGCCCTAAGGTCCATTGTCACAGTGTCCTCATGTCCCAATGTTCTAATATCCCAGTGTCCCAATGTCCCAATATCCTAATGTGCCAATGTCCCAATATCCTGATGTCCCAGTGTCCCAATTTAGGTCCTATTGTCCCAATGTGCAAATATCACAGTGCCCCAATGGTTTAATGTCCGAATGTCCCACTACCCTAGTGTCCCAATGTCCCAGTATCGGAATATCCCAATGTCCCAGTCTCCCACCTAATGTCCTAATATCCCAATGTCTAACTGTCCTAATGTCCCAAGGTCCTAATGCCCCAATTTCCTAATATCCCAGTACCCCAATGTCCCAAATGTCCCAGTATCCTAATGTGATAATATCCCAATGGCCCAATGTCCTAATGTACCAGTGATCAGTGTCCCAATGTCGCAGTATACCAAGTGTCCCAAGGTCCCAATAGCCTAATGTCCTAATATCCCAGTGCCCCAATGTCCCTGTATCTCAGTGTCCTAATGTCCCAGTATCCCAATGTTCCCATATCCCAATGTGCCAATATCCCAATGTTACAATGTCCCAATGTTCTAATATCCCGATGTCCCAGTGCCCCAATGTTCCCACGTCCCAGTTTCCCCAGTGTACCTAATGTCCCAATGTCCTAATGTGTTGATGTCCTAATATCCCAATGTCCTAATGACCCAAGACCCTAATGTTCACATGTTCTTATATCCCAGTGCCCCTATGTGCGAATATCCTGATGTCCCAATGTCACAACATTCCGATGTCTCAGCGGTCCAATGCCCCTATGTACCAGTGTCCCAATGTCCGATTGTCCCAAGGTCATAATGTCCCAATGTCCTAATATCCCAGTGTCCTAATGTCCCAGTCTCCCAGTGTCTTAATGTCCCAATGTCCCATTGTCCCAATATCCTAACGTCCCAATGCCCCAATATCCCGATGTCCCCACGTCCCTGTTTCCCCATTGTGCCTAATGCCCCAATGTCCTAATGTCCCAAGACCCTAATGTCTCAATTTCCTAATATCCCACTACCCCAAGATCCTAGTCTCCCGGTGTCCCAATATCCAAATGTCCCAATGCCGCAGTGTGTTTTAAAAAATGGTCAATGCGATGAGCCGATAGACGCAATTGTTGGAAATCTTTTGTTAACTTTACCTATTAATTTACCGTTATTCCATCCACTTATCTAAATGGAAGACATTGATTCTTTAGAAAGACCACCAGAGGATCATTCGTTCCAAATTTCATAAAAATTGCATCACGAAGAGAGACAGTAGAAGCAAGTCTTTCTGCAACTGTAGACTTCATTCTGAAATTGGGTTACTCGCTTAAGTCTGTGAGGGTGAAAATTTCACCGTTTATTGCATATATCTTACCCGTTATTGTGCCGATCGAAGATTTTATTTGGACAGGCACTAGAACAGGGTATGTGGAATATTTTGGTAAAAAAAAATTTTTGGGGGCTGTTGCCTGGAAGGCTGTAGCCTGGTCAAACAAAAAAGCAAGTTGTCTCCGGTAATCATAGACTTGTTCGCTTTCATTTTTCTTTTTCCTTTGGCGGGCGAGACGCTCTCGCGTCTCTTGATAATCTTTTGGGTTTAAATTAAAAGTAAACAGATAGGTTAAGCGATTTTTTGTTTTGTATTGGAACTTTATACAATCAAGAAAGGTGTAAGAAATAAACTAAATTTCTGACCGTGAACACTGAGTTTTGAACCGATCGAACTAATTTTTGGTAGGTATCAACATTTTATTTGACTAGCGTAATTTGGAGAGAAGTTACAGGCATGCCAAGAAAGGCGTGAACATGAGTGTTAGAGGGGATTCACACTATAAAGAGGATTTACTAAAACCACTAAATTAATCGAGTCGAAACCTGCCTACTAGATTATATCGTATGTCATTAAATTCAAAATGCACCGTAGAATGTACTTGCATAATTTAAATTGCAGTACAATATGGTACAACTGCCAACCAAATCTAGGATTTAGCAAATCTTGTCGATAGTCTAAACCGCGCCTAAGAGGGGATTCAAACTACTGACAGGATTTACTAAACCCACTAAATTAATCGAGTCGAAACCCGCCTGCTAGATTAAATCGAATGTCATTAAATTCAAAATGCATCATAGAATGTATACTTGCATTATTCAAATTGCAGTACAATATGGTACAACTGTTAACTAAATCTAGGATTTAGCAAATCTTGTCGATAGTCTGAATCCTCTTCAAGGGATGTTTATTTAATTGTCAATTAAATTAACTTAAACTAAAATAAAAATAAATAATAACTTAAAATAGTAGTAAATTTCAACTGTATTCTCTATTTGAAAATGAAAATAATCATTAACAGTGTTATCAACTAATTAATTAATTTAAAATTGGCTTCTTCAAGAGGGTTTCGTAACTCTTAGAGTCGAAAGTAATCTGTCTTATTGTAGTTTTGCAATTCACTCATAAGTATCGTAACAGCTATGTGAAACTATCAGACTCCAAAAAGGTCCAAATTCAATTAACATCCTACGAGTCCATTAATCTCAAAGTTGGCAAATTTTTCCTAATTTTTTTCATGCTCATTTCAATTTAATTTTTTCTAAATTTAAAGACATAAAGTGATAACTCATCCGTAAAATTTTTTAATTACCGACACTTTCGCTTCCATTCGAATTCGTTATTTGCTGTATAAAGTATACCGATGATGAGTCAACTCGCATTCACCATTACCTTACTTCCGTCTGTACGAAAGGTAATTAAATACATAGTTTCTCAAAATTAAAAGAGCCAAAGTAATCTACCTTTACAACATACATACCTATTGTAACTAAAGCTAGAAAATGAGGAAAATCGTTTCAAATTACATGACAACGACCACCTCTTGAGTGTCGCACTATATCTTTTACTCGTTTTAATGAAAAATGTCGCACCTGATAAGTTGCCCAAAATTACTGACTGAAATATGATAGAAAGTGTCTGCGCCGAGTTGGGAGAAAGTTGCAAATGACGAAGAATGGCAAACATTTTGGTGGCTATGATAGATGCACTGTAATTATGTAGTATAATGTTGATATGAATAATGATGAATGGAATAAGAAGGTTCCGAGTAAGGTGACTGTTTTTAGTACATACGTTTATCATTATGTTTTAATGAAGTGCGCGCTCGACTAATTGCAAATGTGTAATGAAAATTTTGTTCTTGTACGCGTTCTCAACATGGCGCATTTCTCTAATTAGCTCATATGTTGCAAAAGTTGTTAGTTAGTTGTCACACTGTAGTTGAGCTCGGTTTTCACTTAATCATGACGATGTGAGAAAATGTGTAAGAATCCAGTGATGGTGAGTTGTTAACTCATGCATTCTTGGCATACTCTTGGCAGTTGAACGTTACCGAGATATACGATATACATAGTGTGTTAAATGTTACAAGACGGTTTTAACTATCAAACATGAATAGAATTAAATAGCCAAAATAAGGGGACACTTGGTTGTAACAAAGGAGTGCGTTCAATCCTTGCGGGATATAATGTTCAGAAGGATATTTTCCTCAGTAAACGACGTATGGGCAAGATGAATCTTCTTTGAAGGAAAATAAGTCGGATAATATCGGTAAGGACCTTCGTTAAACATTGAACATTTAACACAATTGGGACAATTGGGTCATGGGGCTGCCAAACAAACCTAACTCCCCAAATTAGGTTCTTCTAAGACAAACTTTTTTATTTGTGCACCAATTTTAACCAAATTTCACACATATGTGGTTCTTTTGATGACACAAAACATATGCAAGATCGGATCAAATCGGACCATGGGGTCATTTGTGAAGACGGAACGAATAGGGATTAAATAGGTAGGTACGCCCGAAAAAAATTTTAGCCCGAGGAGAGCGAAGGATATCCAAATTTCGGCGGCGCCCGAAATTAGCCTCGGTTTCGTTTTGTCAAGAATTTTGCAACGCACAAAAGGAAGCAATCTCCGGCGATATACATACAAAGTATAGTATAATACTTGCATCGAATTAAAAACAACAATTGGAAAGGTGTCCACTAAAGAAACTTTATCATCTGCTGAAATAAATTGATATCACTTCAATCCGCCAGTCATACCTATGCAGTTTCGCATGTTATACAATGGATAAGCCTGAATGTAGAGCTATCTTTTGATGTTCTTTGGTCTTTGGTGGAAGCATCATACAAACACTTACATACCAGCAGATACCCACCTATTATTAAACTGTGAGGACAGTTATTACGGTACAGAGATTCCGTTTACAATAAGAAAGCTCCCCAATTGTATTGAAAGATTGGCTTATCTACTGTATCCACCCGATATCCGAAACTGAATATGGTTGACGAATTGAACTGAAATCAGCTGATAAATTTTTCTTTGGCGGGTACCTTGCCAACTTATTCTTATATGCCGTTCGAAAACTAAGATACTACGCCAACTTTTGTCAACTTTGCAGATTTGCCACTACAATGTACCGTTACGAAATTCGGGTTTAATTTTGACATTAAAAATTGAAATTGACATTTTAGCAAAATTCAAAACGTCATATCTCGGAAGATACGAAACCGTTCAAAGCGTTCGATGTGTCCTTTTATTGGAAATTTTGTGTACTTTCAGAAAAATATGAAAAATAATGATTTGGCTAAAGTGAAAGCTAGAAAATAGGAGTTTTTAGAAAAAAGTCGTGCTTTTTGACAAGATTCACAAAAAAGGCAATTACTCCTTAACGGTAAAAGCTAGAGAAATAATTTTGGCGACATTTTTCCTAAAACATCCTGTAGAGTTTACCAGTTGCGGGACACCCTGTATATATCACAATTTAACAACATGAAACCCACGAGCTACAATTATCACCGGGAAGTCTGTTTTATATCCAATTTCGGATTTATTTCCACTTCTTTGTGATAAAAGGAAAAAAACAATCTGAATAAAAACAAAAATGCTGGTAAGGATGTCAAAAACTTGGAATAGATCAATGAAACTGGTTGGTTATTCGTCCCACGAATACGATTCATATTTTTATAAAGTCGGCAATGCAATTCATTGGTTTATTTTTAATTTTTCAATTTTTCCTTTCCTCATTTTTGGTAAGGCCTTTAGCCCTCTTAGCTTCTCCCGTGGTTGCACCACATGGGCTCCCTTTGCCTACTGTAGGCATCCTCGAAACATTTCTGGTAATCTGGGTACCACAATGAAATGCGTAAATTTTGTAAGTTGCTATAGGCCAACTGACAAATATCTTTCTTTTATTGCCCGAAACTACTTTGTTTTTGTGCTTTTTCTGTGTTCAGTGAGACATATGTGACTCACAGAGCAGTACTGAATATGAATACATGTGGCTTGTAGATAGTATAAGCACCTATATGTAACTAATGTTAAGATATTGTTGATATCAAACCTACGTTACATAGCAAGAGAATAGGCTGCCCTTTATGCGTTTGACTCATTCTTATTGTACTGGGAAACTCCCAACGTTGCGTGAACGCATCACCTATGTTTATCAAAGAATCCTGCGACAAAAAGCAAATTTTTTCAAAAGCCAAAATAAATTGATTAACAAGCACATGTTTGGCGTACAGAAAGTCAATTTTTAAATTAATTTTAAGTTATTTGAATATTTTTAAGATTGTGACAAAAAATGTCCTAAAACAGTGCATTCGTATTGCGATGGAAAAGTATAGAGCAGCACGAAAGGACTTGTACTTTGTGTTCATCGATCAGGAGAAGGCATTCGATAGAGTACCTCGTGATCTGATATGGTTGGCCTTGAGAGCACTTAATGTCCCCGAGGCATACGTCAGGATGATACGAGACATGTATGATGGAGCTACGACTAAGGTTAGATGCACAGCCGGTGAATCAGAAGAATTTCCGGTGAATGTCGGAGTACACCAGGGCAGTGTATTGAGTCCGTTGCTCTTCAACATTATCATGTGCTACTTATTAACACGTGTCTCTGACGGCCTAGAAATATCTCTTCTTTTTGCTGATGATATAGTCCTCAGTAGCCCAAACATCGTTGCCTTGCAAGCTGCGCTTACAAAATGGTGTGACATTCTGGAGGAGCATGGACTGAGGGTAAGTATAACAAAGACTGAGTTCTTATGCTGCCAATTCTCAGACCCAAATGCACCGATACCAGAAATGTACGTCAAAGGAGAGCAGCTTAAGTCTTGTACCAAGTTCAAGTACCTTGGCTCGATGGTGAACAGCGGAGCTACATGCGATGATGACATCAAACATCGCACAAAGGTTGGGTGGATGAGGTGGCGAGAAAACTCTGGAGTTTTCTGCGATAAGAAAATGCCACTGAAGCTAAAGGGCAAGTTGTACAAAACGGTTGTACGTCCCGTACTCATGTATGGATCAGAATGCTGGACCATGTATGAAGGTTACGCGAAAGAAATGACAGCGACTGAAATGAAAATGTTACGCATGTCAGTTGGTGTAACCAAAAGGGACCACATCAAGAGTAGCTACATCCTAGGCAGCTTGTCCATAGACCAACCAATCACCGAAAAGCTCGAAGACCGACGAATGGATTGGTATTGCCATGTTCAAAGGCGTCCGCCTGAGAACCCCGCAAAGAGAGCGATATCAATGGAAGTTCCACTTGATGGACCCAAGGCCAGAGGCAGACCGAAGAACAACTGGATGTGTCAAATGAAAAAGCAACAACAACGCATTGGTCTCGGCGATGACACGATCCAAGATAGAGCTGCCTGTAGAAATATGCTGAGAAATTATCGCCAAAACGGGCGATGTGCCTACACCGCAGGTCGAGCAACGCGGAACCATGGAGCGGTATAAAGAACCAGGCAAGGAGGAAGAAGACAAAAAATGTCCTAAAAAACATAATATGTATCACTTTCTTTCGCATCCTCATGGACACAATGGCTGATCCGTAACAATAAACATCGTGAAATAGAGCTATGAAATGTCCTTAAAGGAATACATGACGATATTTATATTGCAATTTAATTTTGGTGGTGGTTAGAGAGGTCACACTTGATGTTGCGTATACGCAAACGCTGAGAAGAAATGGTTTAATGCTGGAATTTTGAGAACTGACGATGGACTAGTAAGCAAGTTCGAGGAAGAAGCTGGAGTAAAAGTGGGAGCGAAGAATTTGGCAAACAATTCGCAGGCTTCACTTGGAATATTAACTGTAGAGCCGTCAAGCTGCAGTATGCGGGCGAGCTAGATGAAGATTTCAGCGATCGTAAGACCAGAAAGGCTTCACTTGATTAGCCGCAAGAGGCACTTCAATATTACTGTAGAGTTTTAGTTATACGTTTAGCCTCTGCACGACAATGTTTAAAATTGGAGCACACACAGCATTATCACAACTAAGTTTGTCAAAAAAGGAGGACCAGTCAACTAATTCCAATTCAGCAGAGATAGAATTAAAATCAGCTTTACGGAAGTTAAATCTAGGAACATTTGAGACATGTGTAGGTGTAGACTTGGAAAGTGTAACCCAAATACAAAGAGGAAGATAATGAGGGTCAGGGTGCACGTTACTGTGGGGAGGGTTTAATTGCTGAAATTACGCACTCTACAGGATGAGACGGCATGAATTTTGCACAGAGCGAACTAGAGAAGGAACAGGAACAGCAACAAGGACACCACCGCCGTTTTTTTTTAGCGTTTTGCCGCTGAGAATACTTTCATTTAACCACGTTTTAGAAAGACAGATAATGTCATCATTATTTAAAATACAAGAAAGATTAAGTTCACCCAACTTAGTCCTAAGCCCACGCACATTTTGATAATAGACAGAGATCGTATTATTGTTGGTTACGGCACGGACGCCGGAAACTATTTTGAAAGGGCTTCCGTTGAACAGGATTAAAAGTTTTAATTAGTGCCCCTTCGGCCCAGAAATCAGGTTCAAGTAAATTCTCATAAAGAGGAAAAATTTAAATTTTAAAAGAAGCTATGATGCGGTCTTTGATGTTGCTCGCCGTGAGTTTTTTGCAGTTAAGCCAGTCTGTGGCCTAACTTAGCATCATCCGCAGAGGTGTTGTAGGCAACACGCGATAAAAAGATTTGGAGCGGCGCGGCGAAGACACAATCGTTATAGATGGACAAGAGTCATTCCTTGGTGGGCTGGCTAGTGGAAGCGCAGCAGTCGATTGAGTAAGCTGACGATCATGGACGAGAGGTTGATGCTGAGGTGCAACTGTTTTGCGCAGAAGTAGTTGACTCTGATTTAGTGTGTTCGGCCAATTACACTGAAAATCAGACGAATTTATGTGCGTAGGTAGGATTTCCTGCAGGAAGGGCAAGCCCACATTTTTTTTCAATATCATGGTCCTAGCCCGGAATTTCCTAAAGTATATGACAGCTAAAATATTGTTAGAAAAAAGCTTAAAAATCGGAGAAAGTGGAATCGGAAGCGACCTTTGTCCTTTTAACGATAAATGGCGTATGCATGTGTTTTACTCGCCAATACGTCATATAACATTTAACACAAAATTCAAACGCCACTCCCTGCCCTACAATCCCCCTCCGGGCTAGGGGCATGGTTCTCAAGATGATGCTTTCCTGAAAATAAGCCACGGACGTTGGAAACACTGCAGAAATCCGGCTAATTAAAGTTTATCGGCCACGCAGTTTGCAAGGAAGTTACGGAAAGCTACTATTTTACTTCAACGACGTACATACTACCCTGGTACGGTACCTAAGAGCAGCAATTTGTCCTCTTGCCCGGGGCGGTGTAAATGCTAGAGGCGGCATTTAACATGTACAACGGAAGCCCTTTCAAAACAGTTCCCGGCGTTTGCGCCGTAACCACCAACAACAATAAAATGTCTGTCTACTATCAAAATGTACGTGGGCTTAGGACGAAGTTGTATGAACTTAAACTTTCTTGCATCTTACATAATGATGACATTGTCTGTCTGTCTGAAACGTGGTTGAATGAAAGTATAGTATTTCCCAATTGAAAACATCCTTATCCCAAATGAAAAAATCCTTATCCCAAATGAAAAAATCCATATCCCAAATGAAAAAATCCTTATCCCAAATGACAAAATCCGTATCCCAAATGAAAAAATCCTTATCCCAAATGAAAAAACCCGTATCCCAAATGAAAAAATCCGTATCCCAAATGAAAAAATCCGTATCCCAAAAGAAAAAATCCTTATCCCAAATGAAAAATCCTTGTGTGCGAATTAAAATAAAATTAATTTAGAGGTGTTTTAAGTTGTTTCTCGCATCAAATTATGAGGTGTGGTTGATGTTATTGAGGATACGAATAGCATCGGCTTCGTGGGGTTGGCTAATGCAATTGCCGTGGTTGGACATTTATGAAATTTTCTACTCGTACGTAAAGTTCCTTGTGTGTGGTTGGCTTTTGATCTTCATCACATACGCATACCGATCGTCATGAAATTTTGTGGACATGCGTAGAATGGTAACAGTCTTTGGCACGAAATACTCAAAAGTTAGGTTAGGGCAAAAATAACAGGGTGTCCCGGAGATTTGAAAATTTGTACTCGCGAACGGCTCAACCGTCATGAAATTTGCTAGGAATGTGTAGAATGATCTTTGGCACGAAATGCTTAGAAGTTGGTAGGGCAAAGATAACAGGGTGCCCCGAAGATTTGAAGTCGAAGTCGACTTTTTTAGTTTTTAATTAAATCAACATTTTTATTTGTGCGTTAGTTGCCCAGGTCTGCAGATTTGAAAATTATGATGAGTCTTTTGAGAAAATTACATAAGAAGAGGCCAGCAAATTTTAATTCGAATAACTTAATAACTATATACCAGAGAATGAACAAGGAATTTGGTTTAAATACATAGAATGGTAATAGTGGTTGCCGCAAACACCTATGAAGTTCGTAGTACCAAATTAACAGCTTCAAAAGTCTACTTTTTCAAAACGTATAAGAATGCTTTGTGTGGGAAAATATAAGTTCTTTTTTCTTGATTCGGGAAACGGGAATGGATTTACATCTAATAAATTAATAAATTAAGTTAATGTGTGCAGCCATGACACGCTCTGTGACTCACTTGGCTGAGTCGCACTCTACGAACCTAGTAATCTAGAGGTCCAGAGATCGAATCTCGGCGTTGTCCAAACATTTCCGTACATGTGCGCATAGGAAATATACAATAGTGCTTGCAACATTATACAGGGTGTCCGGAAACTGCCGGATAAAAGCACCGGATTGTGATTCCTCGTGTGATTTCCAGCAAAAAAGTTATATGGAACATACCCCCAATTCTCAACCCTTTAGCTGCCACAGGCGTTTGAAGATTTTTGAAAAAATAATTTTCTGCCCGATTTAAATTTAAATATCTCCAAAACTACCTAGCTAGAATTATGATTATTACCTAAATAATAAAACTAATCACACTAAAATCTGATAAGAGGTTTGTTTTTTACATAGCTTCAAAGTCAATTTTTTGTGATTTGACCCAAAAACAATCAATTTTTCCATCTCAATTTTCTCCAACTTCTGCCAAGGTGAGCTGCTTGTACGATTCTTTTAAAAATTGGCGGATAGTCTTACGATCATATCTTTCTTTCATCATTTTATTCTAACTCCATTATTTCTAACAAATTTGATACGTTAAGTGTAGAAAACTAGTGTTAATTTTAGCGTCCATTTGTTAGAAATAATGGAGTTAGAATTATTTTTTCAAAAATCTTCAAACGCCTTTGTATGTTCCGTATAACTTTTTTGCTGGAATTTACACGAGGAATCACAATCCGGTGCGTTTATGCGGCAGTTTCCGGACACCCTGTATAATGTTGCAAGCACTATTGTATATTTCCTTTGACTCCTCATAATTTTCAAATCTGCAGACCTGGGCTACACACGCACAAAATCCAATTTTGATTTAATTAAAAACTAAAAAAGTCGACTTCGACTTCAAATCTTCGGGGCACCCTGTTATCTTTGCCCTACCAACTTCTAAGCATTTCGTGCCAAAGACTGTTACCATTCTAGACATTCCTAGCAAATTTCATGATGGTTGAGCCGTTCGCGAGTGCAAATTTTCAAATCTCCGGGACACCCTGTTATTTTTGCGCTAACCTAACTTTTGAGTATTTCGTGCCAAAGACTGTTACCATTCTACGCATCTCCACAAAATTTCATGACGATCGGTATGCGTATGTGATGATTGATGAAGATCAAAAGCCAACCACACACAAGGAACTTTACGTACGAGTAGAAAATTTTATAAATGTCCAACCACGGCAATTGCATTAGCCAACCCCACGAAGCCGATGCTATTCGTATCCTCAATAACATCAACCACACCTCATAATTTGATGCGAGAAACAACTTAAAACACCTCTAAATTAATTTTATTTTAATTCGCACACAAGGATTTTTCATTTGGGATAAGGATTTTTTCTTTTGGGATACGGATTTTTTCATTTGGGATACGGATTTTTTCATTTGGGATATGGATTTTTTCATTTGGAATATGGATTTTTTCATTTGGGATACGGATTTTGTCATTTGGGATAAGGATTTTTTCATTTGGGATATGGATTTTTTCATTTGGGATAAGGATTTTTTCATTTGGGATAAGGATGTTTTCAATTGGGAAATACTATATCCTCAGTGGCGAAATCTTTCCGAACTATTACATTTATCGTAGTGATCGTAACCTTAGTCTATTTGACAAAAAAGACGGCGGTGGTGTCATAATTGCTGTTAAAAGTACTTTCTCCAGTTCGCTCTGCGCTAACTCTCACCGTCTTATCCTGTAGAGTGCGTACTTTCCTTAATTAAACCGTCCCCTTCAACTACTTTGCTTGTTACATGTGTATATAGCATTTCCAGGTCAAGTAAATAACTCTCCGAGACAAATAGATAAACTTCCGAATCAACAAAATACATTTCCGGATCAAAAAAATAAATTTCCGAATTAACAAAACACGATTCCAGATCAGATCAATAAATTTCCAGACGAAATAAATGAACTTCTAAATGAAAAAATAAATAACCAAAACAAAAAAATAAATTTCCAAATCAAAAAAATAAATGTCCCAATCAGGAAAATAAATTTACAAATCAAATAAATAAATTTCCAAATCGAATAAATATATTTACATGCCATAAAAGTAAATCAAATAAATACATTTCCAAATCAAATAAATATTTTTTCAAAGGTTAATAATGTTCTTTTAATATGAAAAATTAATTTATATTAAATTTATGAGACCCTAGCGGGCGGTTGGAAGTGGAAGTCTATGAGATTTTAAAGTAAAAATTCGCCTGTGTAGCGCGCAAAAAAAAACAGTATACCACAATTTTGCTTGTCCCTAGTAGGCGTAAGTTTTTTTGCGTACATTAAACAGCGGAGACTGTCGATTAAAGTTGAAATGTGTACGATAGTACGACATGCTAAAACTCTCTATTAGTAAAGGTACACGACATCAGCTGAACACTTTAATTCGTATAATTCAACAGATTCCTATCTGATTCGGATCACCGTTACGAAAAGCTGTGTCAATGTGTCTGCTTAGGGTGCAGACTCTCCCGAATTTTCCCCTGAGTATTTGCTCGGGTTTATTCCCCTGGAATACCACCCTCCTTCCTCCTTGGTATTCTTCATCTATTGCGATAGAAATATTTTTTTTAAGAAAAGGAATCTAATTGATCATGACAATAAAAAGCTAAACGTTCTCTTGTAAAAAAAATAGAAACACTTCTAATTTGGAGCTTTTATTCAAATTCAATCGAGACCTAATAATTTTAACTTTTAAGTACCGACACTGGGTCTTACAGACTCGAAGACACTGTCAATGTATAGATTGCGTTATGTTCCCGAACCTCTATCATTTTGAGGTCACCTCTATATTCGATTCTAATTTAAAATAAAAATTTTAAAAAGCTCAGCTGGTGTGACTTGAGTTTTGAGGAAGTTATGGTAGTTTAGAGATGGCAAATAACGTCTAAGAAAACAATTTATGTGTCATCCTATTCCAAGCGTGTGTAGTACAATTGACAATTACATACGTCAATAATAATAATAATAATAAACAAAATCTCATTCAGATTGAAATAATTAATTAATTTTTTTTCAATGCTCGACGAAATTCATATAAAAGCGCATTATTTACTATATTAAAGTACTATCTTTTTAAATCGTTTCCTTCATACGAAGCATTGTTTATTTGATTTGTGAAATATGTTTTTTGATGGAAAAAATCATTTTTTTGATTTGTGAATTTATTTTTATGTTTTGGACAATTTTTTATTTGAATTGTACATTTATTTTTCTGATTAGGACATTTATTTTTTTGATTTGGAAATTTATTTTTATGATTTGTTTATTAATTTTTTTCATTTAGAAATTCATTTTTTTGTTTCGGACATTTATCTATTTGATCTGCAAACGTGTTTTGTTGATTCGGAAATTTACCTATTTGTTTCGGACATTTATCTATTTGACTCGGAAAGTTATTTACTTGGCCTGAAAATGCTATATATACCATGTAGCTCTCCCCTCAGTTTTAATGAAACCTTCTTTGCCGAATCTTTTGTCACAACATTCTTTCCTCTGTCTAGCATCCTTGTTTGTGGCGATTTTAACCTGCCCTCTGTCCTTTGGACTGCAACTGATATTGGCTTAGATATTATGCCTTCAAATTCCTTTTCTCTTGCCCTTTCATCCTTTTTGTCTATCTGTAACTTAACTCAAATTAACTTTGTCAGAAATCCGAGTGGTCGTCTTTTGGATCTGACCATGCATAATCTTTCGGCATCATGTGCATGTCTGTCGCCATCCCCTTATAATTACGTGAATCCTGACCCGCACCACCCTCCCCTATGCATTGAGCTTGATCTTCGCATACCCATTTCTAAGAACGTCTCTAATGTTCGCAGATTTAATTTTCGTAGAGCGGATTATAATTCAATTTCCACTGAGTTAGATTCAGTTGACTGGTTTTCCTTTTTTGTTAATCTTAGCTGTGATAAAGCCGTGGATAAGTTTTATAGTTATCAGAACTCTTTGATTGCTCGCTTCACTACTCTTTTTTCGCCAAAAAAAAATAAAATTTCCCCTTGGTTTACTGAAGCGGTTGCTATGGCATTGCGCAAGAAAGATGTAGAACGTAGCAAATGGAAACGCAATCCTTCTCCTGCTAATCTCTCAATCTTTAAACATTCAAGAGCAGAGGCTAAACAAATTGTTAAAAATGCAATGAGAAGCTACTATAACAACTTTGAAATATCTCTTGCGGCTAACCATGTGAAACCATTCTGGTCTTATATTCGATCACCGAAGACTTCTTCCAGCTTGCCAGAAAACTTACAGCTCGATGACTCTATAGCGATGACTACTCCAGAAGCCTGTGAGCTGTTTGCCAAATTTTTTGCCTCCACCTTTTCTTCAACTAATCTTTCTCCTAATCAGTGGCGGCTCGTATACAATAATACTGGGGGTTCACAAAAAAGAAAACTAAATACATACATACGACATCAACCCCTCAAAATCTATTTTAACGTATACTTAAGACTACCTACTTTGAATTAAAATTATTTTATTTTAATGTCAAAGCATAGTCCATCATACGTACATTCTAATTTTTTGCGAAAATGACTACTTCCTCAAGCCTGTTTCCATCCTGTTTACCTGCATCTCCTTGTAACTGCGAACAAAAATCTAGATTTTATAACTAAAGAATCACTGCGATTTTCACATAACAGCCAAGAAAAAAAAGTTACGAATCAGCAGCACACCAAAATTTATTTTTTATCGTTTAATTGACATTAAATTTTTCCACAAAATGCTTTTCAGTTCAGACAAGGCAAACCCAATCCTAGAATATTGAGCATGAATTGGTTGTCCTTAGAAAAGTTCTTATCAACAAATTTCTAAAGTTAAACATAAAATCTCTACTCATTCTTATATGTACCTATATTCTTTCATTGAAAATACTCACCCAAAATTCATACATTCGGTTCATCACCGAATGGTGTGCTGTGCAGGCTGTGCACGACTTATTTGTGCACAAATTCTAGTGTAAATTTTGCACTATCCCCTCGCTCCGAGAACCCGTCACATATCTGATTTTGGAGCGAGTGCACCAGTTCATATGACTGTGCACCAACACTGTGGGTGTTGGTAGCTGGTCGAGATATAGATTCAATGCATGGCTTGGGTATATCGTATGTGCATAATGTACGTACGCTTCTTAGAGTATGTTGCGTCGGGCGGTTTGTTCTGTTTTGTTAAGTGTTTTATTTAGCACATTATTTGTTGATATTGTTGTTTTATCAGGGAGTGCACGTGCACATGTGCACATATGGGCCAGCCGCCACTGCTCCTAATAACTTGCCCACTACACCTTCCTCAGTGCCTCAAATCCCCATCTTCACAACAGACCCCCTTGAAGTGGCTTCTATTGTCGAATCATTAAAGGATGATGGTGGCTCCGGTCCTGACGACTTGCCTAATATGTTTGTTAAGTCTTTGTCATCCTCTTTCAGTGTTCCCCTGTCCATTTTGTTTAATGAAAGCTTAAATTGTGGTGTCTTCCCCAAACAATGGAAAGCGGCTAATGTCCTCCCAATTCCTAAAACATCCAATACATCCTCTATATCTAACTACCGTCCCATTTCCCTTTTATTCTGCTTCCCAAAAATTATCGAGCGCCTCATCCACACCAAGATCCCGCAATTTCTACGCTTTTTGCTGAGCAGCAACACGGCTTTGTAAAAGGTCGTTCCACTTGCACCAATCTTTTAACATTTACTAACATGGTAGCCCGAACCATTGACAATCACTCTCAAGTCGATGCTCTATACACCGACTTTTCGAAAGCATTTGACACTGTTAGCCACAGCATCTTACTTGCTAAGATTCAAAAGTTTGGTGTTAGTGGAAATCTTCTCGCTTGGTTCTCCTCATATTTAACTAACCGTGAGTGCCGAGTTACTTATAACGGTTCCTATTCTTCTCCCTTCTGCCCTACATCTGTTGTTCCCCAAGGGTCAATCTTAGGACCACTTTTATTTAATATTTTTATTAACGATTTACCGTTGCATTTATCGTCATCCTGCCTTTTATATGCTGATGATCTCAAAGTTTATAGAGCTATACAGTCAATTGATGACTGCTTATCCCTTCAGGACGACCTATATGCGTTAGAAAATTGGTGTGAAACCAACCAACTTAATTTAAACGTTAAAAAGTGTCACACGATGACCTTTTCATTAAAGAAGAATTCATTGATATTTAGTTATTACCTCAAGGCTACTCCTTTAAGTAAAGTCGACTCTTTCAAGGATCTGGGTGTCTTATTTGACAGCAAGCTTAAATTTGATCTACACATATTTGATGTATGTACTAGAGCATCCAGAACGGCTGGCTTCGTCCTCCCAACTTCTCATGTTTTCAGCAATACATCTACTTGTCTTCTCCTTTTTAATTCCCTTGTCCGTAGTATTCTGGAGTATTGTTCACCTGTCTGGTCCCCGCACTTTGATTACCTGAAAGCTCTAATTGAAGCGGTTCAGCGCAAATTTACCAGAATCCTTATCTACAAATTTCGAGTCCCTTACTGCAATTACGCTGATCGCCTTGTACTATTAAACGTCCCCCTTCTCGAGAAACGCAGAGTGTTTCTAGATGAGTGCTTTCTATTCAATATCTGCAACAGTCCACCATCGTCGACTCTAATGAACGAAATTAATGTTCGCGTTCCTAACAGATCTACCAGGCTGATATCATTCGTAATACCTTTCGCCCGAACTAAATTATAGTTTCATTCACCGCTGTTACGCCTACCAAGAAACCACGACATTCTACAACTGGGTCCTTTTCCCTCGTCGCTATATTTATTCAAGGTTGCAGTTAGGAACATTGTTTTTGAAAGGGAATCACGTTCTTAGTTTTTTTTTCACACTTACTTTTTTTTGTTAATTTTTTCTTTAATCATAATTTTTTAATAGTTGGTTTTCCTTTTTCTTTGCTTTTTTTATTCTAATTCCAATTTTTCAATCTTTAATTGTTAATTTCTTAATATCTTTTCGAATATTGTTCCATAATTGGGGCCTATAAGCTCTAGTTGAACATTTTTCAAATAAATAAATAAAATAAAAATAAAAAGAGATTCACGACTTTTTAAATCAAAGTTATTATTGGGGGCAATACAAAATTGCACCAATCATTCAATGAAACGATTCCGGCAATATAAAAACCAAACCTGAAAATGGATAGTGTCTCTACCAATATCATACCATATATTTTGAGATGAACAATTACGTGCCAACCACCTAGCGCTTACCTGTAACGAAACAAAAAAAAAAAACACATTAAAAAAAATACGAAAAACCATTCAGTTAACTGAGTTTTAAGTTGAGTTTGTAAAATTTAAAAATAAAAACTAATATGTTGCCTAAACTAGAAAGGATAAAGATTATGTAAATCCCCCATGAAAACATCAAGCAAAAATATTATTATACTCGCATCATACCATATGTAAAATCATAAAATCCATCAAATCATTACTGGCCCGTTGAGTATACCTTCAATCATTAAACAACACTCAACATCAGTGACCCGGCGACGATCCCCAAGCCAAGAAAAAAAATAAACCTACTGAAATTGGGGCTTCCCACGGTCGGTCGTCCATTTGCCTAGTGAACCGTCTAAGCCGCCCTCACCCAGAACGTAACCCATTCAAAATGGAAAATATTGTTTCGAATACGTGTAAACCGTTCATTTCAGCGGCCCTTTAAATGACGGCCTTACATCAAAGTCGCTTGTCCGTTCGTTCTTTTGGCTACTATACCTATACGCACTTCCAAAGAAGCCGACATAAACGTATCGTAGATAAGGACGAAAAAAGGACCCTTTTTAATATCAGATTTATTTATACACTTTATTGCAAATTTGTTCGGTTGCTTGACCATTTAGAAGACTATTTTTTATCTACGCTCCTTTTTTCCTCGTTCATCCACCAGAGACCATCATACGGTCTCCTATTTTGCCATTTGCATTACTTTTCTTTGTTGAATATGGTCTTATGATGGAAACGTCTTTGTAGAAAGAAGGATGAAATCCTGACGGAGCCTTACTCTGATTTTTGACAGAAGCAAATCATATTTCTGTTACATGGCTAAATGGGAGGATGGTTGAAAGAGAATCGAAAAGATTTTTCTTAAAGACGAAAACATGAGACTCGTTATATGTAAATGCGCCAGAGGATTACTGCTCCATTCTAACGTATATGCAAATATAATGTCCGATAATGCGAGTTGATTTGTCTGACGATGTTAAGACACACATAGCAACCATATGAAGGGTTTACAGTACTTTATGCCTGTTGAGTAGTGTTCCAAATTTCAACCTAATGGGCTTCATTTTTTTTTGCACGAGCTATATAGGTGATTTGATGAATGTACATATGTACATGCTTTGTTGCATCACGTAATGGAACCTTGGGATTTATTAATAAGACTCCATGCTATGAATTCAAATATTTTTTTCTCTCTCATCAAATATTAGATTGAATTGTACAATATGTAAAACGAGTTGGGGCGATTGCAAAAAAACTCCTTTTCGCTACTTCACCATCCATGCATGGGTCGAGTAGTGAGAGAGACCCCCACAGACATTTTAAATTAAATTTCCATTCATCGTGATGATATTTGTGAACGTGTAATTAGACTATCCAGAGCACTAAAAACTTAGCGATTCTAGCACGCACTCGACTGGATGTAGGCGATCTATTCTCTTCATAGCTGAATTCTTCTATTTGCAGAATTGATGATTTCTTTAGTGAACAGTACGTACACACTTTGCTACTTACTACTTATAGTCAAACGGACAATTTCATAAAACCATTCACAGCAATCTCTCCAGACGTGCTGGTACCGGTGCTATCAAGGAAATCATTAAATTGCGCTGTAGGAGAATCGACTTCTATGGCGAGTTATCAAAATCGATCAACAACGGCGACCGATGAACTTCCAAATTATACTGCAACTAATGACCATTAGCAGCGTGGCGGATGAGAGACTATGGTAAGGCAGCATCTTCACTCTTGATGGTACATATGGAACAAAATTTACCCATCCTGTGTGAGAACAAGGCCAATCACCACGATGACGTGAATATGAAAGTTTAATGAGGTGTTGGAAATGCAGGGGTCAGTCAGAGTTGGTCACCTGGGAAGGTGCAGAATACATGCCAGAAAAAAAGTAAACATTCTACAAACTAACTAGTGTGTTACTACAACATATACTACTACCAGTCTTGCGGGCACAACAATGTACACCGTGCCCCAGAGAGTCATCTCATCATCATCGCCATCCCACCTGTCGAGATAATCATTAGGTACGAGGAAATTCTATATCGAAAATTATGTCTTTCTCCTCCCTTTCATTTCGCACCTCGTTTTGCGATTGCGGTTGCTTGTGCCGCGACTGCAATAGCATAGTAATCGCGCAATCAGCGGCTCCGACATTATCGAAATCGAACGTTCATTAAGTTATGAACACGCGCTTCGATATGTTTCACAGTGGGTGCCATTAGTAATTTAATCGTTTTGGGCTCCTTGAAGACCTATAATACAGTTCGTCGTCATCATCGTTTCACTGATGCCCATCTGAGTGTAACCGTTGGCAGAACGTACCATTCTTTTCCCTGTTGGAATTTGCTTATGTCTCACATGGATCGATGACACAGGGCATATTCAAACATTTTTGTTGAACCCTACAATGTACTCATTCATATACTCTGACCACAAGATGGATAACAGGAAGCCTCTGTCAATCATTAGACATTCACGGAATGTAGCACGACAATCTCACGATTAGCGTGCGTGGACCCAAAATGGACACAACAAAGGAAACAAAAGGACAGGCAGTTCGGGGGAACCATTACACACACAAAAAAAAACGCGCGTATGCGGAATTCGAACATTTTCTACTCTAATGGTCTAAGCGCACATTTTCATATAATTGCCGGGACCAATTTAATCAATTTCCTGTCCCGAATGCTCGATAAATTGCCTTCAATTTCTCGTCAATTTTTTTTTCCACCCTGCCACGATCCCATGATGGACGACGACTCGGCTTTGCTTGATAGATTTGGACAATTTGGGTGACCGAGGTTCCGGTGCCCGAGTGTGTAAACATCGGCTACCTAATGCGCACACGCCAGTAGGTGGCATACGATGAAAAGTCAAAAATTTAATAATAGCTAGATTAACTGTTTACAGGTGCTAGCGCTTCGCAATCAATTTAATTCCATTAAAGTCGTATACGTGATATAATAACAATCTAGAATTGATGTAAGTTGAGATTCTACGGAAGACTCGATGTCTGATCTTACTTTGTACGGTACGCGTTTAGTCATTTCAAGAAAGATTACAACGTAACGTAAGTATGCAGTCAAGTTATCAGAGTGACGCGAGAAGGTAGGTTTTCCTGGTAGTTTCACGCAGCGTTGAGTAAACTATTTTCATGGTTTGACAACCTTTCGTATAGAAGTGCTACCAGTAGATACAATTTATTATTATTTTTATACCCGTCACTATGTGAAAGGGTATACATATTAACTTTGTCATGAAGTTTGCAACGCACAGAAGGAAGCCGCTCCGACTAAATAAAGTATATATATTATTGATCAGTGTGACGAGAGAAATCGATTGAGCGATGTCCGTCTTTCTGTCTGTCCGTCTGTTGCAACGCAAACTGAGGGACTAGTTTTGAAGCTATCGGACTGAAATTTTGTATAAAAGTTTCTTTTTAGTGTACGCTGTATATATGTCGGAACGAATGGAATCGGACCATGGGGTCATGGGGCTGCCCTTGAAAATTATGTTCTTCTAAGAAAAACTTTTTTCTTTATGTACCAATCTTAACCAAACTTCACTCAAGTGTGTTTCTAATAAAACCTCAAAACATATCTAGAAACGGATGGAATCGGAACATTACGTAATAGGGCACAAACAACCCGTGAAAATTAATTTCTTCTAAGAAAAACTTTTCCTATTTTAATCCGACCTTAACCAAACTTTACCCAAATGTGTTCCTAGTAAAGCCTCAAAAGATATTTAGGAACGGCTGAAATCGGAACACTACGTCATGGGGCTCTCATACAAATGAACCCTTGCATATTAGGTTCTTCTAAGAAAACCTTTTTCTTTATGAACCAATCTTAACCAAACTTCACCCAAATGTGTTCATAGTAAAGCCTCAAAACATACCTAGGAATGGATGGAATCGAAACATTACGTAATAGGGCTGTCATACAAACAAACCCGCAAATATTAGGTTCTTGTAAGAAAAACCAAAAGTCATCCATGTGTGTTCCTGCATTAGCCTCAACGCATCCAGGTACAAATGGAATCGGAACATGTCATAGGGCTTCGGTAGAAATTGTTAACGAAAAAGAAGCTTAAGTTGCATTCAAATGTGACGGGTATTCAAATTTCGGCTGCGCCCGAAATTTGCCACGGTCTCGTTTTACATATACTTTAGTCGTCATACACATTCGAGTTCCAGAGCTAAAGTCAGTGCTAAGCAAATCACATACCCACCATAATTGAATTTGAAATTTGGCAGGCGGTTTTTAGATTTGAGGATGGTGAAGCACCAGAGGCAGATCAAATACCCAAAAGGGCAATGCCTCAGCAGTTCATAAATTCACTTTCTCGGAACATCAGCAAAGATTTTTATTTTTGGCTCTTCTTATTAAATCAAAAAAGCAAACCGACTATTTTTACCACGTCAAGTTTTCCCGAAATTTATAAAAATATAAAAAAACAACACACAAAAATCTAATTTCTTTCAAACTTAATTTTTCTCCAATTTTTTTTTTTACCTTTCACTCATAAGATTGGATTTTTTGTGAGAGGAAAGAAGTTGAACGAGCCAGAATGGAGGAATAAGGCGAAGTCTCGGCATCATGTCATCTTCAGTAAAAAAAAATGCTTTATCCCCAAATCAATGGCGATCAATGGATATTTACCAGATAGGCACTGAGTAGGCTTAATCCTTCGGCATCAAATTTTAGCAATAATGAATTACGAACAAACATTTTAAATTTTTACGTTAATTTTAGCTCGATTTCAATTCAATTCAAACTGCCCTTAAAGTTCTGCAATTTGGTAATATTTTTTTCAAATTATGTCAAAATCGAGCCAAAATAAACCCTAGTTTTCTACACTTAGATTATTAAAACTGTTATAAATAACGAAGCTACGATAAAATAACGTAAGAAGAATATGATCGTAAGACTATGCACCAATTTTTATAAAAGAATCGCACAAGCACCTCAACTTGGCAGAAGTTGGAGAAAATTGAGATGGAAAAATTAATTGTTTGTAGGTCAAATCACAAAAATTTAACTTTAAAGCTCTGTAAAAACGAAACCTCTTATTCGATTTTAGAGTACATACTTGGTTTTGTTTTTATACCCGTCACTATGTGAAAGGGTATATTAACTTTGTCATGAAGTTTGCAACGCACAGAAGGAAGCACCTCCGACTATATAAAGTATATATATTATTGATCACCGTGACGAGAGAAATCGATTGAGCCATGTCCGTCTGTCTGTCTGTCTGTCTGTCCGTCTGTCTGTCTGTCTGTCCGTCTGTTGCAACGCAAACTAGTCCCTCAGTTTTGAAGGTATCGAGCTGAAAATTTGTACACAAGTTTCTTTTTAGTGTACGCTGTATATATGTGGGAACGAATGGAATCGGACCATGGGGTCATGGGGCTGCCCCTGAAAATTAGGTTTTTCTAAGAAAAACTCTTTTCTTTATGTATCAATCTTAACCAAACTTCACCCAAGTGTGTTTCTAGTAAAGCCTCAAAACATATCTAGGAACGAATGGAATTGGAATATTACGTCATAGGGCTGCCATACAAACGAACCATTGAAAATTAAGTTCTTCTAAGAAAAACTTTTTCCTTTTTAAGCCGACCGTAACCAAACTTCATCCAAAAGTGTTCCTAGTAAAGCCTCAAAAAATATCTAGGAACAGATGAAATCGGAACACTACGTCATAGGGCTGTCATACAAACCAACCCCTGGAAATTAGATTCTTCTAAGAAAACTTTTTTCTTAATGAACCAATCTTAACCAAACTTTGCGCAAATGTGTTCTTAGTAAAGCCACCAAACATATTTAGGAACCGATGAAATCGGAACACTACGTCATAAGGCTCTCATACAAACCAACCGCTGGAAATTAGGTTCTTGCATGAACAACTTTTTCCTTTGTGAATCAATCTTAACTAAACTTCACTCCAATGTGTGGCCAGTATAAGCTGACCAGACGTACAGTATTTTGCTGTAGAGTACAGCATTTTGACATGTCGTAGAGCATTAGTAAATGTATAGCATTCCCAACGCCACACCAAAGAAACCTAAATGACTGCATAATAACCTCCTCGGTGAGGCCTGTAGTCAGTCTGTTAGGTGTTATTAGCAAGATAATCGCAATTTCATGTGGCAAACGTTCATTTTCGATAATTTCGGAATTCTTTGGTCAATCGTTCTGAAATTTAATGTACCTAAATGTAAGCGCCAGGTAGCTTCACAACCTGGGGATTACATTTACTTTCATTTCTCCATATTTTAGGGTCCTCCTATCTGCGTTCGACAGTAACAGCTGCCCAAATGGCACTTTCGTCTTTTCTAATCGAAAACTCTATAAAATTTGTCCAATAAATTTGAAAATTGGCAGACTTGTGAAAATTTCACATAACATAAATTTTCATAGAAATTATGTCACCGATCTATTTTTCCAGGACATTTACTGCCATTTTTTATGAAAGCTAGCTTAATCAGTCCTGTTCAGGATCCAAGGAAACGGATCTGTCATAGTTGATTTAGAATGATCGTTTTTGTCATTTTGTTTTCTATAGCACACCGGTCAGGGCTTAGCGTTTCTGTAGCTGCTTCTTATAATCCCAGTCTTTTTACTGGCAAGTATACTGAAAAAAATGTTCACATCTTTTGTTTTGCCCTAGGGCACGCCACTAAAAACCCGAGCTTCCGTACTTGACATTTTAGTAAGATATTTGGACTTTCACCAAGCCTCAAGCAGCTGGGCCTTGATATCCAATTTCTCAAACCATTTGATTATGTCGAGTATTGTCTTGGAAGCCCACGTTCGGGATCCTCAGAAAATGTGCTTCTAGGGTCAACCATTTCATATGGAAGACTATGTGGAGTACCACATTCGATAAACAAAAAGATACATGGATGTAATTCTTGTGGACATGTCCTGGGACCTGTATAAATTTGGGTTAAAGCAGGCATGCAGTTTATTTCCTAGCAAAGTCAATCCAATCCATATACTTTTCAAGAAAGGAATCCCATGAGCTATGATAAGTCAAAAGAAGTCTCGAGATATACGTTTAACAGTGGAACATGTTTATAACGAACTATTATATAAAAGATTTATTTTATAACGAGACCGAGTTCTAATTGCGCAAATAGCATGATGAGTGCATACTCTAATACGCATGTACAGAGCTAGACGGCACGCAAAGCCCAAAGTAATCAACTCCAGTTTTTGTTTTACAAGGGAGAAAAGAAAGGAGTATATGGGTCGGATCTGGCGCACTTTTAATATGTTATAAGGACATCTAACAGCTACCTCTTGACACACATTTGAAGTTTTTTGGGACATACTATCAAAAGATATGTCTAAATTTCGATTTGTACGGGTAGTAAGGCCTACTCCACTTTCCATCAACTTCCAGGATATATCACAAATAGGCATCGATACAAATTTCAATAAACAATAGGAAACTAATCACGCACCTACCCGAACTCCCTTTTAAAAAACGAGTATTCAGTTCGATTTCCTCTAATGAGGAGAGGAGTTCATCATATCGAGTTTCCACTATAATTTCGATCAAAACTCTCAATATTCATTATCTTTTTGTTCCTATTAAAGTAAGAGGCAGAATAAATAAAATTGTACAAATGTCCTTTATTTACAACATATGGCCTGAATGCATGGCGTACCATATTTGGTACACAATGTAAATTCTACTATTTTCGCTTTTATGGAAAAACGGGCTATTTCCTGAGAATATTGTTTAATTATAATACATATTTAGTTCTTATTTATTTATCACATTGAATTTTATGCCATCTATTGGAAAAATAATCGTTATTCAAAATTCTATGTTTTGCCGGATATTATATTTGCATTGAACTATAATTAGATATTCAATTACACCTTTACATACACCTACACATTATATACATATTGTACCTAATAAAAATCACTTTCACACAAGTCGTCAAACGAGTCGCATCATCAAACAACAGCATAGTTGGTGATTCTATTCTTTTTCTATCGCTATCATATTGTTTGGCTAGCAACACAGCATTGGAATCAACATACAGCGAGCTAAGAAGCTACAGGGCAGCAGGCATCCCACACAGCTGGATTCAGAAGATTATCGCGGATTTTCACAAAAAACGATTTTGGAAAAACGGGCTATTTCCTGAGAATATAAAGGCTGATTCCGCCTTTAGTGACCGATTTTACATAAGGGGAGGTCAGTTACGATAATGGGTTCAGACCCCATGTATTTAAAGGTTAACGTTTCCGGGAACAGATGGAATCGGAACACGTCCTAGGGCTGCGGTAGAAATTATTAGCTCAAAATAAACTTAAGTTTCATTCAAATGTGACGGGTATTCAAATTTCGGCCGCGCCCGAAATTAGCCTCGGTCTCGTTTTTAGGTAAATTCGCTGTAATAATCATCTTATTTCCCTATTCTAGTTAGTCTAGCTTTGGGGATATTGAGGTTTAGGTCGTACAAGAAAATTATTTTTTCAAAAACCTTCAATTGCCTGTAGCAGCTAAAGGGTAAAGAATTGGGGGTATGTTCTTTACTACTTTTTTGCTGGAAATCACATGAGGAATCACAATCCGGTGCGTTTATGCGGCAGTTTCCGGGCACCCTGTATATACTTTATATATTTGGAGGTGCTTCCTTCTGTGCGTTGCAAACTTCATGACAAAGTTAATATACCCTTTCACATAGTGACTGGTATAAAAATAGGTGGACTGCGATATTTTAAAATGCCGATGTGAGTTCTGGAACGGCACGAAAACTTTCTTACTACAAATAACCAACTGCGCGTAGGAGGTGATGAGTTGGCGCGTAGTCGCGAAACAGGTTTTCTTCAAATCGAAGTATTTCAGACTCAAGGACTCCGATATTTCGAGACAGGAAAACTAACAAACTGTCATCTGCACATTATTGCTGAGACTGCTGTCTCGAAGACGAGATTTATGATCGTACTTTCCAGGTCTTTATATTCGGGGCTTTGATAAAAGATCCTGAAATTTCTCGTTTCGCCCATTATCTCGAATCGAATATTAGCGTATTAGCGACACCCTAAGGTTTTACTTTCGCGATGATCCCGAGAGTATAAACGAGCTTCGGAATAAAAAGCAGAAATCGTAACCGAATTGAATGTAATCAGCAGTAAGGAGTTTATCGTTAAAAAGTGAACAAAATCAATCTAGATTTGATTTGAGATTGCAAAATGTGGTGGGGAAATTTTTTTGTTTCTTCTGTTTTTTTTTTTGGTGCTGAACTCGATTCCGGAGCTTCCCACCAAAATTTCGTTGCGGAACAGTGTCAAAACCGCAAAAATCCCCAAATTTTTGGGAGTTGTTCCGTTTTTTGGCTTATGGCTCCGAAACTGTACATTTCTGCGAAAACCTGTTCATGAACATCTTAGAGAAAACATGGTTGCGGTCCAATGCGACATTTATCTTCAAAATGCGTTAAGCGGTATCGCTACAATTCATAGTCATTTTTTTTGCGATGTTGACCCTGTTTCGCAACGAAATTTTGGTGAGAAGCTAGGGATTCGATATATGAGGGGTATAGAATCTAAACCGGCAATCTCCCCTTTTTTGATAAAATGACCTAATGATGTAGTTTAATTAATTAATATTATTGCTATACAGAAATGTTATCAGCTTATTGGAAATAAGAGTAAATCCATGTTAATTTTACTATTGAAAAATATGTTCAGTTTCAAAAGCGGCTATCTCCACTTGCATGTTAGAATCAAAAACGGCTATCTCCAAATCATAGGTAAATTATACAGGAACACGTAAATTGGGTACGATTTTTTTTTTGTTGGAAATAGAATTGGCAAAAAAAAACTTATAGAACAGGTATTCGCAATCAGTTCTATACTGTGGTTTGCTTTTCGAGTTGTATTTTTTACCTCCTACTTTGAAAAATTGTGAGATTAAGTGTTCAAATTATTTTGTATTTTGACTTTATTGCAGCTGCTGTACCCACAGATTCGCAAAAGGATACTGTTTTAGTGCATGATGACAGCGTATTTGCTTCAATATCTGAATTAATAAGAGTATCGATTTAGCCGAATTTTGTTGTTAGCGTTGGTTTAGATTTAAATAGAACTGAAAATTAATATCAAATCACAGTTTCAATAAATGAAAGGGATTCAAACCCAGATCAAGTGACGAAAGACTATTTGCTCCAGATTTTTAATATTTTGGATAACACAACACATTAAATGAGAAAAACTGGTTCCGTTGAATTGTTAAAAAAAAATTTAAATTTTAGTTTTACAAATTTGAAAAATAGACCAATGAGGTTGACCTAAATGAACTTAAGTCAATCGAAGGGATACAAATTTTGTTTCAGGTTATGATTAAATTCTAAGCATGAGTTTAAATAAAATTAAATGACCCCAATCAAAAGTTTAATATACAGAGTCTGTCATGAAACTATTGAGCATATTCTGCGAAAAATAGGGTGATTAGTCGGCACACATCCTTAAAATTTTTCAAAATACTCTCCTCCATCACTGGCAAAGAGATGCCTTCCCTGCACTCTGAAGTTCCTCGAAGAGAATGTCCCTCAAAAAGTAGTAAACTGTTTTGTATATATTTTCTTGCGACTGCCAATGTGTTTTTAATTTTCAATCTTTAAGCCTAGTACTGACATCGAGAGTGAAATTTTTGTCCGCTGCGAGTTTTTCAATGCAAATGTATTTTTAATGTCGTGGAATATGTGGGGAATTCCATAAGCTACAATCCGAAAACAGTTCCATCATTTTTCTCGGCCATTTTATGTATTTTTTCCGATTCCCCGGTTAAATAAATAAATAAATAAAATTCGTCGTGAAATGTCAAATGACCGGGAAATCGAAAAATAATACATAATACCGGTCTCGGATTGTAGCTTATGGAATTCCACACCGTTTGTGGCATATTCGACGACAGTAAGTATGCATTTTTATTGATAAAATCGCAGCGGGAAGAATTTCACTCTCGATCCTAATTCAGCCCTTTAATTGGAAAACCAAAAAAATCGCATGGTGCCGAATCGGGACTATAATAAGGAACTGTGTAAACTCCAACGTTATGCTTCGGGCACGGAATTAATCACGACAAAGGTCGTGTGACTGTAGTCAGGAGATTCTTGGTTACCAATCCGTAAACCGAAAATGTGGATAAGCTTGTGTCAAGACTGGATATTCACCGCAGGTTGAAATGTCACCAAAAAAATCGCGCAATCATAAAAGATCCTGTATACGAGTTTCTGTCATCATCCTCGCTGGGAAAGGAAAAGTTTGTCTCTGCGACCCCTCCGAATCATCCGAAGATGTGCGGTAATAAAAGTATTGATCTGTAACTCCCTGATTTTTTTCGGTTGACTGTGTGTCTCTCCATTCGCAAGATAGCTCAGTACAATGAACCTAAAAACCTTAATTTTTTATCATAACCATAATCTGCCCCAACACTTTTGTAACATAAAACTTTTTTCATTTTTTGGGAGAGAATATAAGTAGAAATCGCTCTAAAATTCGGCAATGCACTCAATGTCTACATTTCGCATCATCGAGAAAAATTGGTCCTATTCGACGTTTTTTTTTAATGACTGAACATTTTGTAGCCTAGGGAGCCCGCCTATAAAACATAATAACAAAGTCGCACAATCGGAAGTATTCCTATCACAAAACACCTTCTACTAGATTATTTGATTTTGTGCTATTTGGTATCAAAAGCGGCTATCTCCTGTTATATTAGTAGCAAAACCGGCAATCTCCATATGTTAGAATCAAAACCGGCAATCTCCAATTTTATTTATATTAAAACTTCTTTTATGTTTTACTATTAGACCATTTTTTTATATTTTCCGAATAGTAGAGACATAGACTTTTCATTACAATTAAAACTTTGAGGAAATACTGTCTATTTTAAACGTAGTAGAAAATCGCTCGTACTGAAAAATTGGGTAGAGTGGAGATAGCCGGTTTTTATACTATACCCCTCATATGTCTCCCGTGAAAACGGTGCCGTGGAGACTTGCTTTAAAAAAAAATCCACCACAAATACCTACTTTAAGGGTGGCCAATAAACAAAACTGACGGGAACTCTTAATTGTTGTTGACGATTTTAAATGTTTATCCTTTGGAAAAAAAAAAATCTTGGATACGATCATGAAGCTGAAAAAATTTTGTGATCGACCCCCACTGAACGAAATCCTGGCTACGCCCATAACGGCGTGTAAAAGAATTCTCACACAAATTGACAGATATTGTGAGTCTTTCATTTATGCAAATTTTTCTAAAAATTTACGTTGACTGTTACTGATTTGAACGTGGTCTGTATGTGAGATCCGCGTAAATATATTCAACACAATGCATGTCGGAAACGCGAATCTTCATTTTTTTTAAGAAACACCTATGTCAGAATCACGAATCTACAAACAATATTGAAAAAGCTTAAATGTTTATTGTTGTCTGTTAAAATGAAATTTAATGGTTTTGAGATTAAATGTAAGTACTCTGTTCGAGTAGGATGTAAGACGATAGGCGTCAATCACTTCAACAATTATGAATTTCAGGATTAGCATGTAAAACGATCGATTGGGTTGTAAAAATATTCAATTAAACTCTAATGTGTTATATGTATATCATTGCAAAGATAATTTTATGTAGTTTTTTTCGATCTCATACCATTTTTCTTTATCTTTTGTCGTTTTTGAAAGAATCGCAAAAAAAAAACAAACGAAACGAAACGAAAACTACCCCCCCCCCCTTTTTCATACCCTTCGCTCATAGAGTAAAAGGGTATATTAACTATGTCATGAAGTTTGTAACACATTGAATGAAGCATATCCAACCATATAAAAAGTATACATATATGATGATCAGCATGACTTGGTGAGTCGATTGGGCGATGTCCGTCTGTCTGTCTGTCCGTCTCTCCATCTGTCAATCTGTCCGTCTGACCGTCTGTTGCAGCGCGTTTTTCTCGTCCGCTATAAAAGCTGCAGAGCTGAAATTTTGCACACATGCTTATTTATTTTGCAGTTTGTTTGTATGTTTGAATCACCCAAATTGGATCACTGAGTCATGGGGCTGCCATAAAACCTAGCCCCCCCAATTTAAGTTCTTCTAAGAAACACTTTTGTGTTTATGTTAACCAAGCTTCATATAAATGGATCCCTATTGATGCCACATAAAATATGTAAAAATAAATGGAATCGAACGATGGGGTCATGGGGCTGCAATACAATCCCCCCCCCCCCCAAAATAGGTTCTTCTAAGAAAACTTTTTTATTGGGCCCCAATTTCAACCAAACCTCATGAAAAAACAAATGTAAAAATGATTGGAATCCGATCATGAGGTCATGGGGCTGCCATACAAACCTGTACCCCAAGCCGAGTGCTTCTAAGGAAAACTCTTTTGTTCGGACACATATTTACACCAAACATTTTGAAAAAGTATTTCTATTGATGTCACAAAACATATGCAAAAATTAATGAAATCGGACCATGGGGTCATGGGGTTGCCATAAAAACCCAATCCCCCAAATTTGATTCTTCAAAGAAAAACTTTTTTAATCATCCGCCAATTTCAACGCAACCTCATACAAATGTGTTTCTATTGATGCCACAAAACATCCGTAAAAATGGATAGAAAAGAGCCATGGGGTTATGGGGCTGTCGTACAAACCCTCCTCCCACCATTTTGGTTCTTCTGTGAAACATTTTTGCTACACCAATTTCACCCAACCTTTTATTAATGTGTCTTTATCCAAATAACAAAAAATGAAAAAACAAATGGAATCGTACTATGGGACCATGTCCCCCGCTTCCCCCCAACAAAGTTTTCTAAGAGAATTTTTTTTTATTTGCCCAATTATTCCAAGCAAGCCTCACTCAAACATTGTTTTATCGACGACACGGAACTAATGTATGAAAACGGAAGGAAAAGAATTAAACGAAATTCATAGGTACGTCCGAAAAAACTTTAAGCCCGAGGGGAGTGAAGGGTATCCAAATTTCGGCCGCGCCCGAAATTAGCCTCGTTTAAGGTTGCCGACCCCCAATCGGTTGGGACTTTTTATCCCATAACCTGGGGACCATCCCCAACCATAATCAAAAAAAAAGCGATTTAGGATTTTTGCCGACCAAATACCCTGCAAGAAATCGCTAACCGAAACTACTACTACATACAAACTTTTATCAGCGAAAACTCACACAGACAAATACTTTACATATTTTTTGCTTTCGCTTTCAGAGTTTGCAAGAGCAAACCTGGTCAAATGACTAGTTAAATATCTAAAAAAAGGCTCACTGTAATTGACTAGTTAACGCACGTATACGATTGGGCCATAAATAACCTATATATTCCCCATAGCATTATTTCCCCTGGTGAAAAAGTTCATAATTATTAGGTAAATTTCAGCCAAAATATCAAGTATTTATGGGAAATAAACACGTTAAATACCCAATAAAATATCGGTAAGTTTGTCATATTATTTTTACCCCTTAAAATTGAGGTATATTATCTGTTAAATCCAACAAATATTACTATTTAATAATAAGAAAAATAGCCAGTAAAATTACTAGTTATTTAACCACTTAATTAACTCGTAAGATTTATAGTAAATGCCAGGTCATATTACTATTTTATTAACAATGTTTTACCACACAACTGTGGGTAATTTATATTACACAAATAAATTGCCCTATTGTGGCAAGTCCGGCGACACCCACGAAGCCGATGCTATTCGTATCCTCAATAACATCAACCACACCTCATAATTTGATGCGAGAAACAACTTAAAACACCTCTAAATTCATTTTATTTTAATTCGCACACAAGGATTTTTCATTTGGGATAAGGATTTTTTCTTTTGGGATACGGATTTTTTCATTTGGGATACGGATTTTTCCATTTGGGATACGGGTTTTTTTATTTGGGATAAGGATTTTTTCATTTGGGATATGGATTTTTTCATTTGGGATATGGATTTTTTCATTTGGGATACGGATTTTGTCATTTGGGATAAGGATTTTTTCATTTGGGATATGGATTTTTTCATTTGAGATAAGGATTTTTTCATTTGGGATAAGGATGTTTTCAATTGGGAAATACTATATATGAGGACTTTTCTTTAAATCTATAAGCAGCAGGAATTGTTCCATGTGCAATGTCATTTCTCGGTATAAAGCAAGAGAACGGTCCTTTTTTTTTCTTCAGACAGACGGACACATTTTAATTTTTCGTCAGTATTCAGCGATCCTTGGTGAAAGTGTGAAGTTTTAGCGATTATTTCGAAAACGGTGATAGCTACAAAAAAAATGTACTGAGAACGGAATAAACTGAATAAAATTACCTTTGCAATAATACGACGGATCTTTATTTGAAAATTTTATGCTTTGAAAAAATGCTCGATAACTCCCCAAAAATGTGAGTTAACCAATGAACTTTAATATGCGAGGTTTTTTTTCCAAGCTAGCATAGAGTTTTTCAAAAAACGGTACTTCCTAAAGGTAATTTGATGTAGTTTTTTTCGTTCTTAGAACATTTTTTTTTTGTAACTATCGCCGTTTTCGAAATAATCGCTAAAACCGAAAATTTACCCCCATTTCCCAACTCCCGGTCCCCCTATGGGTCAGAATTTTTTCCTCATAATCAAGGCACCGTCCTCAACAATATTACCGAAAATCCCATCAAATGACGTTCGTTTACTCTGCTGCCATACTAGGGTTACTAGCAAAACCATCTACATATACAGCCAGGAACCAGGGTTGTGTGATTGTGTGCGTGGACTCTCGGTACGTAGTTGGCTTTGACTTTCATGCACGTTTGACAGTTCCCCCATGGGAGAGCGCAGCCGCATAACTAACAGAATTGTGAGCATGCTAGAGAATCTGACTGCTTTTGTCATTTTCACTGTCGAATTAGCGGTGAAGTTAAAAGGTACGTTTGTTAGAAAATATTTTCATTCTACATTTTATTAAGATTTTGTGTTTTACAGATCATCAACATTGGAAAGCGCACTCTATAATATTATCTTTCACTTGACCACTACAATTTTAATACCCGAACAATAAATATTACACAATGCGATACGGCGACATTCACGCACTCTCAATTTTTCTCACGCGCAGATGGATGTAAACAAGGCGGGTATCCATCATCTAAAAAACTAAATTATTCGACGGAAATTAACGGCATGGATAACATTTTTATTAAATAACTTTGAAAACATATTAGGCCACAACATACTCGAATTTTACTGTCGAAATCGCATTTTATCCCGTATTTTTCGCGTAAAAAAGGACGACCGACCGTATTTCGTCCATACAATCCCGTGTAAATTTTCGATTGACTCTGGCCTTTCGTGCCCTGTATGTGTATAAGTTTTCGTTGTACAGCCTGGCTGTATATGTAGATGGTTTTGGTTACTAGCAACTTTATAGCCGCTGATTTGATCTAAAATTGTGGCTAACGTAGTAGTAATATTACTAGTATTTTCCATGATATGTACCATAGGACTACCAGCTAATTTACCTGGTAGTTTTATGGTAAATATCACGGAAAATACCAGAAATATTACCAGTATAATATTTACAATGTTACCGGGCAATTAAATGGATAAAAATTCCAATAAATCTATCGTATTTTGGTCAGATTTTATCGGTAATATATCATTATAATACAAGGATTACTACCAGGTTAATAGCCGCTAATTTGCTTTAAAATAATGGTTAAAGAAGTAGTAATTTTACTGGTATTTTCCATGATATTTACTATAGTACTACCACCTAATTTACCTGATAGTATTATAGTAAATATCACGGAAAATACCGGTAATATTACTAGTATAATACTTACAAGGTTACCGAGTGATTAAATGGATAAAATAACCAATAAATCTATGGTATTTAACGCAAAAATACCGGACTGTTTGGTTTGAAATAACTCAAAGATTGTTGCCTTTTCACTATATAACATTGTAGGGGAACTCTCACGTACGAGTGCTGTGTGAAGTATATAGGTCAATTTTTTCCCGACGGCCTATGCACGGTACCCAGAAAATTAAACGGATTTTGACTAGATAAACATTAGTAATTTAACCAGTAGCTTTCTTGCTGGGTATGTATCGTAATTTTCTTAGACTATAACTAAATACATAAATGAATACCCGATTGTACTATTACAATTGTGCTTTTACCATAAAAGCACTTCAGCGAGCTTTGGCCTGGGTGCAATATTTGAGTTGAACACAACTCGCAAAATCAGATGTGTAAAATCCATTTTTAAGCAGCAACAGGCAATATAAGCTGGTCTACAGCAGTGATTCCGAACCGTTGGCAGAACTTCCAACCGATGGCAGAGTTCACAAAACAAAAGTCTCTTTGATTTTCATTACGGAAAAAATATTGTTGTAGTCAACAACAGTAATTCCTTGCTCTGGTGGCCATGATCGTTCGGTCTGCACTCTGCATGGGCGTAGACAAGTGAAGGTAGGGAGAAGCGCTTGATTATCGGAACCTGTAGTTTTGCCTAGTCTTCCCAAGCTTAAATTAGTCTGTTAGTGTGGTTTTGTTTTCGTGAGGATTTCAACCACATATGTTTGGTATCATGTTATCCAATCAACATCTATGGATTATCGCAAAGAAATGTGTTGCCGCCAAAAAGTTCCCAAACCCATATTTTCCGTGTTTCATTAAATTTTCTCTAACAATATTAAATTAAATTATTTTTTCTAACAATATTTTTGGGAATGATAATTTTAACTAACGGGAAATCTTAATTATTGTCAAGGATTCGAATTGTGTACAAACACACGACCCGCTAAGATAATTCCTGGCTACAAATATGATGTTGAAAAAATGTTGGGCTTGTTGTTCCACACTCCGTTTTAACCTTTTCCAATATGTTGAGAATATTCAAGTTCTAATAATCATTAGAGAGTTTTAGCAAGTCGTAAAAAATTTCTACGTCTTCCAAATTCCAAGGGGAAAAAATCGCTTGCCTGCCGTACACGAAACAGTACCTACAGTGGAACAGATACGTAGAGGCGTCGTGTCGGGCGCACCATTAAATTCCGATCGAAATTAAAGTCAAACGAGACCGAGGCTAATTTCGGGCGCGGCCGAAATTTGAATACCCGTCACATTTGAATGAAACTTAAGTTTATTTTGAGCTAATAATTTCTACCGCAGCCCTAGGACGTGTTCCGATTCCATCTGTTCCCGGAAACGTTAACCTTTAAATACATGGGGTCTGAACCCATTATCGTAACTGACCTCCCCTTATGTAAAATCGGTCACTAAAGGCGGAATCAGCCTTTATATTCTCAGGAAATAGCCCGTTTTTCCATAAAAGCGAAAATAGTAGAATTTACATTGTGTACCAAATATGGTACGCCATGCATTCAGGCCATATGTTGTAAATAAAGGACATTTGTACAATTTTATTTATTCTGCCTCTTACTTTAATAGGAACAAAAAGATAATGAATATTGAGAGTTTTGATCGAAATTATAGTGGAAACTCGATATGATGAACTCCTCTCCTCATTAGAGGAAATCGAACTGAATACTCGTTTTTTAAAAGGGAGTTCGGGTAGGTGCGTGATTAGTTTCCTATTGTTTATTGAAATTTGTATCGATGCCTATTTGTGATATATCCTGGAAGTTGATGGAAAGTGGAGTAGGCCTTACTACCCGTACAAATCGAAATTTAGACATATCTTTTGATAGTATGTCCCAAAAAACTTCAAATGTGTGTCAAGAGGTAGCTGTTAGATGTCCTTATAACATATTAAAAGTGCGCCAGATCCGACCCATATACTCCTTTCTTTTCTCCCTTGTAAAACAAAAACTGGAGTTGATTACTTTGGGCTTTGCGTGCCGTCTAGCTCTGTACATGCGTATTAGAGTATGCACTCATCATGCTATTTGCGCAATTAGAACTCGGTCTCGTTATAAAATAAATCTTTTATATAATAGTTCGTTATAAACATGTTCCACTGTTAAACGTATATCTCGAGACTTCTTTTGACTTATCATAGCTCATGGGATTCCTTTCTTGAAAAGTATATGGATTGGATTGACTTTGCTAGGAAATAAACTGCATGCCTGCTTTAACCCAAATTTATACAGGTCCCAGGACATGTCCACAAGAATTACATCCATGTATCTTTTTGTTTATCGAATGTGGTACTCCACATAGTCTTCCATATGAAATGGTTGACCCTAGAAGCACATTTTCTGAGGATCCCGAACGTGGGCTTCCAAGACAATACTCGACATAATCAAATGGTTTGAGAAATTGGATATCAAGGCCCAGCTGCTTGAGGCTTGGTGAAAGTCCAAATATCTTACTAAAATGTCAAGTACGGAAGCTCGGGTTTTTAGTGGCGTGCCCTAGGGCAAAACAAAAGATGTGAACATTTTTTTCAGTATACTTGCCAGTAAAAAGACTGGGATTATAAGAAGCAGCTACAGAAACGCTAAGCCCTGACCGGTGTGCTATAGAAAACAAAATGACAAAAACGATCATTCTAAATCAACTATGACAGATCCGTTTCCTTGGATCCTGAACAGGACTGATTAAGCTAGCTTTCATAAAAAATGGCAGTAAATGTCCTGGAAAAATAGATCGGTGACATAATTTCTATGAAAATTTATGTTATGTGAAATTTTCACAAGTCTGCCAATTTTCAAATTTATTGGACAAATTTTATAGAGTTTTCGATTAGAAAAGACGAAAGTGCCATTTGGGCAGCTGTTACTGTCGAACGCAGATAGGAGGACCCTAAAATATGGAGAAATGAAAGTAAATGTAATCCCCAGGTTGTGAAGCTACCTGGCGCTTACATTTAGGTACATTAAATTTCAGAACGATTGACCAAAGAATTCCGAAATTATCGAAAATGAACGTTTGCCACATGAAATTGCGATTATCTTGCTAATAACACCTAACAGACTGACTACAGGCCTCACCGAGGAGGTTATTATGCAGTCATTTAGGTTTCTTTGGTGTGGCGTTGGGAATGCTATACATTTACTAATGCTCTACGACATGTCAAAATGCTGTACTCTACAGCAAAATACTGTACGTCTGGTCAGCTTATACTGGCCACACATTGGAGTGAAGTTTAGTTAAGATTGATTCACAAAGGAAAAAGTTGTTCATGCAAGAACCTAATTTCCAGCGGTTGGTTTGTATGAGAGCCTTATGACGTAGTGTTCCGATTTCATCGGTTCCTAAATATGTTTGGTGGCTTTACTAAGAACACATTTGCGCAAAGTTTGGTTAAGATTGGTTCATTAAGAAAAAAGTTTTCTTAGAAGAATCTAATTTCCAGGGGTTGGTTTGTATGACAGCCCTATGACGTAGTGTTCCGATTTCATCTGTTCCTAGATATTTTTTGAGGCTTTACTAGGAACACTTTTGGATGAAGTTTGGTTACGGTCGGCTTAAAAAGGAAAAAGTTTTTCTTAGAAGAACTTAATTTTCAATGGTTCGTTTGTATGGCAGCCCTATGACGTAATATTCCAATTCCATTCGTTCCTAGATATGTTTTGAGGCTTTACTAGAAACACACTTGGGTGAAGTTTGGTTAAGATTGATACATAAAGAAAAGAGTTTTTCTTAGAAAAACCTAATTTTCAGGGGCAGCCCCATGACCCCATGGTCCGATTCCATTCGTTCCCACATATATACAGCGTACACTAAAAAGAAACTTGTGTACAAATTTTCAGCTCGATACCTTCAAAACTGAGGGACTAGTTTGCGTTGCAACAGACGGACAGACAGACAGACAGACGGACAGACAGACAGACAGACAGACGGACATGGCTCAATCGATTTCTCTCGTCACGGTGATCAATAATATATATACTTTATATAGTCGGAGGTGCTTCCTTCTGTGCGTTGCAAACTTCATGACAAAGTTAATATACCCTTTCACATAGTGACGGGTATAAAAAGCTAGTGAGTAATTGATTGTCCTTTATTAAGACTATGCTAGCGTTAAATTTTGATTTGAAAATTAGGATTTAAATGAGATAATATTAAACGGAAACGATGGAAATCAATTTTCTGGCTTGCTATCGAAAAATAAATTAAAAAAATTTAAGTGATCGTGAAAAATGAAAATTTTTTGAATATTTCATAGGGACTAAGTTAAAAAAAAAAACAGAAATTGCAGGTTTAAACCGACAACTATCGGTAAAAATGGTTCCAAATAAAAAAAAAACCTAATAAGCCACAAAAATCGAATGAGGCCTGTGAAAATGAAGGAAAAATTTAACATTTTTATCGCCTGTCATCATTTTGCTTGTTAAAAGAATAAATTAAAATTTTCTTGCGTCAAATCATTTTTCAGATCGAAATTCTAAACCAATAATATTTTTTGGAGGTAAAAAAAATTAATTAGGCTGACTTTACCATTTCAACTGTCTTTGATCAAATGCCATACGTTGAAAAAGAAATTTCGATGAAAACAATTTGGAGCCATGGCTCCTTTGATTTATTTTTATTTTTAACAACCGTTATGTACAATCAATATCCATGAAGATGGATTTAGAAGCAACTAATCTAATCAGAAGATGGAGAAAATTGAGGTTGAAAATTGTTTTAGGGTGAAATCACAAAAATATGGAGCTTGACGGAAACTGAAGCTCTTATGCAATTTTAGTTCGGTTACTTATGTTATTTAGGCAAATTTGTTGGCTAATTATTATATTTTACTATTGTAGCTGAAGTTTTAGGTTTAAGTTGTTTGAGGATTTTTTTTTAAAATCCTTAGTATCCACAGGCATTTAATGCGTTAAGATTTGGGCCAAGTTCTCTACACATTTTTTGCTGGAAATCACATAAAGGAACCTTATTCCGGCGAGTCTATGCGATAGTTCCCAAAAAGCTTGTATGAATCAATTTCATACATAGTTAAACAATTCAAAAGAAATTATATGTAACATTAAAAAAAAACTAAAACATTCTGCATGTTATACAAACGGGAAGTACGGCATACCGTAAAATCGCATTAAGTGAAAGCTTATGTTTGTTTTTATTTATTGATTATTGATTTATTTGCATTTATCTTATAATAATATCCAGATTTTCTCAAAAACAAATGTGAAATAATCTTCATCTAAATCTGAATAATGCGGAAAGTTTCTATTCCGGAATCCATTCAATAAGTTCGTAAAAAAGGTAAAGTTTACGAAACCCTCAGAAGACCTTACCTCATTCACACGCTCGGTCTTCCGCCCGCGCCGTTGTCGTTCTCGACTACAACCGACAACGATTGGTAAATAAGGTGGGAAATGTGTATTATTCAAGAGTCATCCACACTTGGCGTTTATGGTTGCAGCTCTAACTGAAATGGATGACCACCGAATGGAGGCCATTAGTTAGCATCTATGGTCGCGGTCAAGACAAGATGCGCACGATCTTTAGCAGTTAGATGTGAAGATCACTCACATTCACACTTTTTCGATCGCGCTCAAACCAGCTAGCCGTAGTAACAAAATATTCATTCTTCATGTCGTCGTGTCTGCGTCATAAATATTGCGGCGATTCCTCATCCAATCCAGCTTAACATACCGACCGTGAAGAAGCGCTTAAGTGCTTCGAGCCATACAAAAGCAACAACACCGGACAAGTGTTAATGTCATCTTCAAAAAGTTTTGTGGTGCCATTTCAGGCTCCCATTCTTGACGCCACCGTCATTAAGTGTTTTGCGGTTTTATTGTTTTGTAAACAATTTTTGTTATTTTGTTGTTCATTTTAAACTGATCTATTGCTGGTCTGGTTTACTGATTAGACCCGATCACAAGTGGTTCCCGCAGGGAGAATTCAATATAATTAAATTGCGATTTGTATGCATTGTCTGGAATTGATTTAACTTGGGTGTGTTGTCTGGGAAAATGTTTGTTCGTATGTACTGTTGTACTCGTAAAGTAACAACACTCTCATGACACTAAATCGGCTTTAACTGTATCGCTGGAGTAACTAATTCCCTATTCGTTTGATGACTGTTAATCGGTTCTTTATTTTCCTGCATATATTAAATACACATCACAAGTAGTTTGAGTGCTCCTTCGAGCGATTTAACATGTTACCAACATTTCATCGGGCTATTGAACTCTTCCAAAATAGAATCTAGAGCAGAGAAAGGTATTTTGTTTGTTTTTGATTTACATTATTTGAGAGAGAAGAAATCTGCATTTTCAAATGTTTTGAAGATACATTTTATGATCGGCTTAATAAATTGTTGCGGGTAAAAATCTGTTCGAATTTATCAAGGCGGTTGAAGACAGTCGCTGGGTACCTGGTCAACTCTTTGCGGTTAAGCTATACGATATTATCGATCTCAGTGCACTGCACAATTTGGTCATATGATAACTTTACGGCCAGAAGTCTAGTATAGTACAGTTAGCTCGCCTGACTTCCAAGCATAGGGTCGTCGGTTCGAAACCCATTGTAGGCAATAGTACAGTTCATTATGTATATGATTTTCGAACTCAGAACCTATGTGACGAAGTATGGTTCCATTCAGACGTTAAGGGGGGACAAAATGTAGCTGGGTAAAGGATATTGAAATTATTAAAATTAAACGTTCAAGGAAAATTAGATATTTCCCTTAATTTTCATATATTGGACTTTTGCGCCAGGTTTTTAGTGCAACTGTCTGTGTCCTATCTATAGGTGGAAATCTAGATGTGATTCATTATCAGATATTAGAACCAGATAGATTACATTGGACAGGTCCGCGCAGTGAGCCTGTAAAACTTACACTTCAGTCTAGCTATGGAGCGCTAAATACGTGAAATGTCACGTATCATTTAGGTGTTCAACGCGCTCTTATTAGATAGATAGATAGATAGATGTTTTATTTAAACAATTTTCGTTAATACAATCATAATTCATTAAAAATAAAAACGTGAAGGGCGTGGCATATAGCCGTCTGCCAGATTTAGTTGACTTTTCCAAAATTATTTTCAGTTTTTTTAAATTTCATTAACATTTTGTTTGTTGTATATTATTATATCATTTTTATAATATGTTTATAAGTATTAAATAAAAAGTTTTACTACATTTTCAAAATTTCATAATTAAGCGATTTTGTTTATGTTTTTTCGGGTGTGTTTATTTATATTCTGCGTTTAATTTATTTGTGGTTTAGTGGGAGAGCTGAGTGATGAAGTTCACACAACTCCAGATTCTGCGTGTTCATCTACTCAGCCCCCCTGCCACATGTTTATATATTTAATTATAAGCTCTCGTTGATAATCCGCTGTCGGTATCCCAGAGCGACTTTGCAGAATCCGTATAAGCCGTCCCAATCCAGACCATTTAGTAGTGCGTTGATTTCCAAACTATTCAGCGTGTCTTTTCCGTAGAAGGATCGCCTTATTTCCCTGAGCACGGGACAAATGCCTATAAAGTGTCGTGTGTCTTCCCTTGTTTGTAAATTGCATAAAGAGCATAATATAGGTAAGTCTGGTCTATGAGGTATGTAGTTTAAAGGCAGCAGTTCGCCTCTGGCCCTAAATATCAGCGATATCTTACTTACAGAAAATCCATTTTGAAAATATGCATTTTCCTTCAAGTCATGTATCAGTTGAATATATGATTCCCGGTGTTGTGATGACCTCGCTTGCTCCGCAACCGTTTCACGTTCGAAAAGTTCCAAATCGCTAAGAAGTTTTCGCAAGTTTTGATTAGTACCGCCTGTAGCGTTCCAGTTAAAATGCAGTCCAGTCTTATTTGCGATAAACGTTAAATTTCCATGGTATATAGTGTTCGATTGATTTGCATGCACTGTTATTTTTTTGAGAAGTCTGGCGTAATTCATTGATGTGGTCTTAATCAAGTAGTTAAGATGCATGTTGAGTGTCTCTAGGAAAAGCGGATTAAGCCCAGTTTCTCGCAGTAGCATGTAATTAGGCGTTGCTATAGGTAAGTGGAAAGTGCGCTTCAGATAGAATCTTTGCAATTTTTCCACTTGCTCATATTCTTTGCCTCCCCATACTTGTGCTCCATATAAAAGTATAGATTTGGAAGCCGACTGAAATATATTATATTTGGCAGTGTGTGATATATGCGGATTGGTGAAGCAATTTTTCCAAACACTATTTGTAGCCCATTTAGCTTCCTTAAGTTTTTGGCTAAGATGCGGTTCCATTTTCAGATTGCTGGAAATGAGTACTCCCAAATATTTGTAGTCCTTCACTACTTCGATCACAGATCCATTTAAAGTCCACGTCTCATCGCTTCCTAGTCGAAAACGCTTTTTGAAGGTGACTCCGCTAAAATATCGTCAGCGTATAAAAGGCCTTTTAACAAAAGTCCAAATCCTCTTGCTCCACCAGGCATATCATCTAGGATATCGTTAATAAAAACAGAGAACGCATCGGGGCTAAGCTTGCAGCCTTGCCTCACACCAATGTTTGTATTAAATGATGACGATAGTTCGATTCCATTCCAAAACCGCGCATTCGTTTCATGGTATAGCCTTTCAAAGACTTGTCCGAATTTCGAAGACATGCCAACATTGTACAGCTTATAAATCAAGGACTGCCGGTCAATGGTATCAAAAGCCGCTTTGAAGTCAACGAAAAATGCATATAATCTGCGTCCTTCGTTCAAGTAGAGATGCACCCAGTTTTGCAGGACAAAAATGTTGTCGTTCGTCGAATAACCTTGGCGAAAACCTGCTTGGTTTTCTACTATTATCTTTTCGTCATCGAGCCATTTAGCGAACCGTAGTTGGAGTAATGTTGCAAAGATTTTTCCAGCGGTATTCACAAACGATATACCACGATAGCATGATGGGTCATTGACATCCCCCTTCTTAAACAATGGAAAAATTACAGCATCTCGAAATCCCTCTGGGACGTCACCGCCATCCAAGATTTGATTAAACTCATTGCAGAGAATATTAACAAGCTGCACTGAACCATATTTATAGAATTCTGCCGGAATCCCGTCACTGCCTGCCGCTTTACGATCTTTGCACTTTTCCAAGGCGTTCAGTACTTCGTCTCTCGTTATCACTGCATCGAGTATTGGCTGATGCCAATTGGGCCTCGCAAATTGAATTGTCTCCTCCATATTCATGCCTTGCAGAGTTTGTTGAAAATGGACCTTTAACAGGTCAATGCTTATTTCACTTCCGATGGTATAACTATAACGCGCTCTTATTATAGATAGCAGTTTTCTGAGAATCCTAATGAAAGGTCCTATTCCTGTAATAAGTGTGTCGTGTGCTCCCAGGAGAGGAACTGTTTGGCATAGTAATGCGCCCTGACCACTGGGACATTCTCCTCTGTGATCAATTGGACATTCTCGTCTGTGATCAATTCCAACATAGCAACTATTACAACATAACTGAAATGTGCAACGAAGCACATTCTTGAGGTAGAATTTTGGGTACCCATCCTTCAATTTTATACAGTGGCATAGCGTGGCACCATGCATTTATCGCAGATAAATCTATGCCTGTGTCTATCTAACGAATGTTCGTGCTACTTTTAATAGTTCTAAGATCTTACATTAAAATTGTAAAACAATTTTAAGTCCATTTTAGAGTATTTAAAATTCAATTACCCGTTTCTCCTAAAAAACGTGATTGCATCAACTTCGGTGGCAGAGAATGATTGATTCCGCATAGTATTACGTAGAGAAATCGTTAGAACCATCTCGTCGAGGTCTCCCCAATTTAGATTCCTATCAAACGTGCAGAACTCTATGTGCGTGTTGGACAGTTTTCTGGTTTCTCATATCAAAAACTTCTAAAATTGTTTTAGAATTGATTATCTTCAGCAGAGCATGAAACTACCACCGAATCCACTTTAGGAAGTTGTTTGTCCATTGCTTTCAAAGTGGGAAAACTCTACCGCTTGTTAGCTCGTCACTCTGGAGGCTTCATTAAGTAACATCCTCTACCAAACTCACATACACATGTTAGTCAGCGGGTTACAGTTTTGCATTGATCGAAATTCTCGTTTTGTTGTCCCATTTGGTCCGTTGTTGTCCATAGTCCAGCCAGAGTGTGATAATGCGACTGTCATGCAAATCTTTCAAGACAACAACGTATAGCTCTGCGGTGAATCGAACGTTGCGTGACACGTCATCAATCATTGTCAAAGCTTCAGGTGCAAAGAACAGTCATCGTTGTCGACGTTTGTTATTGCCAAGTGTACATGGTCAGAACGCGTCATTTGACGATGTCGAATGTCAGATGGGTTTGTGCACAGAGGCATGCATGGCAAACATGCGCGCGGTCCTACTATGTAATACACATCTACCATCATCATTCTTTCGGACCAATGTTTAATTCTTCTGATAGGGAAAAACAAGATAAGGGAAAAATGCACATTCACGAAACCAAAAAAAAAACGAAACAACCGAAAGAAAGAAGAGTGAATCGAAATGAAAATTAAAAATACAAAATGTAAAAGATACAATGCAAAGATATGATCTTATACTGGTCCGCGATGAATCGTGTGGTATCGCGCAACTTACCGGCATTTTAGCAGAACATGATTTTCAGTATTACAATTACAACGATTAAGAGAGTGTTTCTCGTGTCGTGGTCCCGCTTAAAAACAAGATCCGTTTCGTCGACCGAATCTGTCGAAATCATATCATCCGGAGCCACCACGATCCGTGTGTTTTGATGATGACCGACCGACCAACCAACCGACCATGAGTCTTCTTCGACTGCTGTTCCTGAAGATGATCATGATGATGACGACGATGAAATACACTAATTTCAAAATGAATCGAAAAATGAGCTTTTGTTCTTTGAAAAATATTTTTCCGTCCTCGTGTGTCTTTGCGCGCGATGATCATCATCTTCAGACCATTATTGCATAGCATCGTCACCGAACATGGTGGAACAGATTTTTTGAAAAGTCATTGTAGGAAATAGCAGAAATAAAGTTACTCACGAAATAGTTGAATGATTTTGCTGCAACAACCAAAACTCGCAAACGCATTCCAAAAATGGGATTCTGATCTACAGACCAAATCATTTTGGGAAGGCTCGAAATGAAATTCCACAAATATATTGTTAGTGTCGGCGCGTTGGATTTCAAAAGAGTTTTGTGCACAAGGGAAAAAATTCAAATTTCAATTGATTTCATGATTTATCATTTTGTTGCCAGAATACATGTACATGACCTTATTAAATTTTTCAGATGATTGTTTTAAGTTATGCGTAATATTTATCAGACACGATCTTTAGCCAAAATCGTCGTTTCTAGGCGGAGGCTACTCAGGTTATAACATTGGAATTTTTATCTGCTGTTGGTGAAGCACTTAATAAGTCTGGTTACACAAAACAATCACACAAAACCATCAACGTTAATTCCAATCCCCAAATTTGAAATTTGAAATTTTGGTTGAAATTCCTACCCAGGATAGCGAATAAAAACGGAAGATAACAAATCCCTGCCATATTTAACAAGGTCGACTACTAAGAAGTAAGCCAGCAAAGAAAAGTAAGCCAGTAAAAATCTTACATCACTGGAGCTTTTAAAAAGGTAAAAGGAAAATATTTTAATTTATTTATTTATTTTATAGCGCTGAATTTTCCAATTAAATTCTAATGTGTTAAATATCATTACAAAGGAAATTTTAAGTAGTTTTTTTCGTCCCAGACCATTTTTCTGTATCTTTTGTCGTTTTCGAAATAATCACAAAAAAACGGAAAAATACCCCCCTTTCCCCCTTTTTTAAGGTTGCGAACCTCCAATCGGTGGGCACTTTATTTCCCATAATCTGGGGGCCATCGCCAACCATCCTGCAAAAATCCAGCGATGTAGGATTTTTACCGACCAAATATCGTATTCTTCTTTGATTATTTATACAACCTCGTTATTGGATTATTTGTTCCAAGAAACTCTCCAAGTTACCACTTACCAGCAAGAAAGTCTCATTTTTGCCAAATTTTTAAATTGCATTCTAATTTATATTCATGGTTCAGCAATGTGTGCACAGTGCACCAATCTTATTGATCACTTTTAAAAAATGTCACGTACAAACCGAATAAAATGGATTAATAAAAATCAGTTACTGAATGCATGACAGGAAGCTCATTATTTAAATGTTTGTTGAATAAGCCATTCTTTAATTTTATATGAGGAAATCATTTACATAATACGTACTAATTACATCATTCATTTTCACTTAGTATGGGTAAAATGATGTAAGGGCATGTTGATAAATTCAGATTCACTGAATTACAGGATATCGTGGTTTATGGTATTAAACTATACTGCAATCACTGTTGATGATTTATAAGAAGTAATGAGAACGCATGTTATACAAAGAAGTATGACTACTTCAAATAAATAGGAAAATATTTAAGAATTAGTTAAATTTATTGGATTTTCCGCTACTAGTTTAACGGCTACTTTATAAGGTCGTGTGATGATTTTGATTCTTCTCGTTCCAATATTATACAGGGTAGACAAAAAGTGTAAAACTGATTTGAAAAGCTAATGACTTTTTTGTTTGTGAGAATTGCTTTATTTGGTATCGCTAAATTTGACCTAAATTGGAAGTGTACTTGACATGGGCGTAGCCAGGATTTCACTTAGAGGGGGGCAACGCCAAATTCAGTTGAATCGAAAATTGTATAATAATTATGGTGTGGAACTGCCAAACAGTATAATCAAGATTTTAGTGAATTTCACTGAAGTCAACATCCTTACGGTATTAAAAATCAGTTTATTCTGGAACGACACTTTTCCCAACGTTCCTGCCATCTTTTTAACCCCTCCAAAAAAATAGGATTTGTCGAATTGGCCAAAATACGGCGATGACTTCCTCGTTTGAGCTAAATTTTTTTCCCGCGAGCCATTTCTTCATGTTAGGGAACAAGAAGAAGTCGCAGGGAGCCAGACCGGGTGAATACGGAGGATACGGCAGCAATTAATTACGCAATTCATGCAGTTTGGCGGCGAAGACTTCGGATGAATGCGCTGGTGCGTTATCGTGGTGATACCGCACTTTCTTCTTCGCCAAATGCGATCGTGTCTCCTTCAATTTTTTGTCGTAGCGTCGCCAGGACCGTAAGGGGGAAGATAAAGGTTGAAAGGCTTCGGCTAATTCCTATATCTTCTTCAGTTGTGGCATAACTGCGGACCCTTGGCTATGCAGGAGGAGTTTCATGGGAAAAGGACTTCGGCCAATTCCTATGTCTCTCTACGGGGCGTTACTTTCCCGCATTATCCGAGTAACCGCTGCGCCTGAGTGCTGCATTAACATCTGCAGCGTCTCAGGATACCTAACGTGATAGGTGACAGAAAACATTTAAGTCAACCACTAAAGCAGCATCTTCGAGGCATGCCCATGATGGCTTTTACTCAACGATTAAACCCTATCATGGTTTAGCGATGTGCCGACAACTCATCCTAAGAAAAACTTCAAGTCAAGAAACCTGAAACAAAAGCCTCGGATTGGACGGATACAAAACAACGACGACCCCGCAAACGAACAACTGATTACTCTTTCGGATCCTGGAATGTACGCTCCCTGAATAGACCGGGGGCCTTAAGGGCCCTCCTGGATCAGGTAGAACAATACAAGCTGAGCATAGTTGCAATCCAGGAAACTAAATGGCTCAAAAGCGAGATTAACGACCTCAATTCGCACACTATTTTTACGAGTGGTAAAGAGGAGGGCAACAAGGAGTTTGGAGTAGCTTTCATCGTGAATAAGCAGCTCAAGGACCACGTTATCGGCTTCAAACCCATCAACGAGCGGCTATGTGCGATCCGCATTAAGACCCGTTTCGCTAATCTCTGGCTCATTAATGCACATGCCCCTACAGAAGTAAAAGAAGACGCGATTAAGGACGAGTTCTACAACGACCTAGAAACACTCTTCGACTCACTTCCATCAAACGACGTTAAGCTGCTGCTAGGAGACTTTAACGCCAAAGTCGGAAATGAAAGCTGGCATAGGGGAACTACTGGAGCCTCCACGACGAAAACAACAACAACGGTCAGCGACTTATCGACTTCGCGAGCGGCAGAAACCTGGTAATAAGCTCTACATGCTTCCCTCATCGACGAATCCACAAGCAGACCTGGAAGTCTCCAGATGAATACACCGTGAACCAGATCGACCACGTACTGATCAGCAAGAGATGGGCTTCTAATGTCCTAGATGTTCGATCCTATCGAGGAGCCAACTGCGACACCGATCACTATTTGGTGAAGACGACCTACAGGTGCAGAATCTCTTCGGTGCACCTATCGAGAATCAACCCTGCCAAGATCTTCAAGGTTGAATTTGATTGATGATGCCACGGCGGCTGCGTATACAACAGCACTAGAGGAAAAACTGTCGCCCATGCTTGATGACATCAACAATTTAGGCATCCATGACTTCTGGGAGGAGCTCAAAGACAGTATCAAGGGAGTCGCAGAAGAGGTCGTGGGCTATAAAGGCCGGCGCATACGAGCAGACTGGTTCGACGACGAATGCAGGGCCTCGATTGAGGCGAAAAATAAAGCCTATCGCCAATACACACAACGCGCATCCCGAGCCAAGAAAGAAAGATATAACGAGCTTCGGCGAGTATCTAATAAGTTAATTAGACGTAAGAAACGCAAACATTTTGACGAGCAGTTACAGCAAATAAACCAAAGATTAGCCAGTAAGAACATTAGACAGGCGTACAAACTTATAAATAATGTTAAGAACGGATATCAACCCAGGACAAGCCTATGTAAGGACAAGGATGGTAACATCATCAGCGACATCGAAAGCGTCAACAAACGATGGGCCTAGCATTTTGAAGAGCTCCTCAATGCACCATCAACATCCCCCGCGGAGCCAGCTCTTGAGCAGTTAGCCGAACCAGGCCCTCCCGTTCTACCCCCAACAGTAGAGGAGGTGAGTCTTGCCATACAGTCGCTTCAAAATAATAAAGCGCCCGGCGCTGACTAGATCCCAGCGGAACTGCTGAAGCATGGTGGAACGTGCCTGACCAACGCTATACATGTGCTACTGCTGAAAATGCCGATCGAAGTGTACTGTACAACATTATGCTGAATTTTGGTATACCGGCAAAGTTAGTGCGACTCACAAGGATGACGACGACTAATACCGTCTCGCAGGTCAGAGTGCAGAATCGACTCACTGACCTATTTGAAACTCGTACTGGACTCAAGCAGGGCGACGGGCTGGCGCCGACGCTCTTCAACCTTGCTTTGGAGTATGTAATTCGAGCCATGAATATGGACATCAGCGGAACACTACTCATCAAGTCGACTCAATTAGTAGCGTACGCCGACGATATCAACATCATGTTTCGAAGGTTGGGTGATGCAGAAAGCCTTCTGCATAACCTCAATAACGCCGCAAAGGAAGTTGGACTACATATCAACGAAAGCAAAACAAAGGCCATGATGCAATCGAAAACAAGGACGCCAGCAAATTCAAGCATCACAGTGGGGGACCTTAATATCGATTATGTAGACAACTTCAACTATCTGGGTTGTAACTTATCAAAGGACGCCAACGAAACCGACGAAATTAAGCGACGGATACAACTAGCCAATAAGACATATTTCTCGGTCCTCCCTATAATTAATTCGAAACTTGCGCACAGGAACACGAAGCTCCGCGTGTACAAAACGATCATCCGACCCGTGCTATGTTCTTCTTCCTTGCCTCGTTCTTTATACCGCTCCATGGTTCCGCGTTGCTCGACCTGCGGTGTAGGCACATCGCCCGTTTTGGTGATAATTTCTCAGCATATTTCTACAGGCAGCTCTATCTTAGATCGTGTCATCGCCGAGACCAATGCGTTGTTGTTGCTATGTTATGGCTGCGAAACATGGACCCTCACCCAAGCCTCCGAAATTTTGCTAGCCCGATTCGAATGAAAGGTCCTTCGGCGAATTTTCGGGGCCGTTCGCGAGCGAGACCAATGGCGTATCCGGTACAACCATGAGTTGTATCAATTGTACGATGAGCTGGAAGTATCGAAAATCGTGAAGCTTCAACGTTTGCAATGGGCGGGGCATGTACAACGGATGGACGATAATCGCATGCCAAAGAAAGTGATGAACACACAACGAATTGACGGAGCGAGGTTGCGTGGACGACCGAGAGCTCGCTGGGAGAACTCCGTAGGTGAAGACGCCCACCAGCTGCTGGGCTTCCGAAACTGGAAGACGAGGTCACGTAACCGCGACAATTGAAGGGCAACGATTCAGGCGGCCAAGGCCCGACGTCGGGCTATCGTGCCACATTGATGATGATGTCCAGTGATCGTTCTTCCTTTTTCTAAAAAATCCATAAGGATGACGCCCTTCGCATCCCAAAAATCGTCGACATGATTTTCGGCCGATGGAATCGTTTTGGCCTTCTTTGGAGCAGATTCACCGTTGAACCAATATCTAACGGTGGTCATAGACGGCGAAGTGTCCCCATAAATAGCATCCAACTTCGCTTTTACCTCCTCGCATTTTTTCTGATCCAAAAACAGAAATCGAATTACCTCTCATTTTCCATCTTATCGAAAATTACGAAACACGCGTTACTCGAATGGCTGTCAAATCAAAACTAACCAATAAATTAGTCTGGAATTTGTTTTGGCGTCGTTTGATAGATGGCAGCACACGATGATGACACCAATTTCCTTCAGTACTATCCTGTGTCTTCAAACACGGGTACTTATTGAACTGCCCTCGTGAAATTTCCTTTCACGGGACTCGTTATTTCAAGACGGCATCATCCAAAAATGTAGTTGTTATTCCAAGCAGCGGGGCTAGACCAGCCAGACGCTTTGACCATTCGACTAGTGGGAAAACAAGATAATTTCATAGCTCAATTAAAGAGATCAATACAATTTCGGCTGATTCGTACGCTAATTCCCAGTATGCTATACTTTTGCAGTAGAATGTTGCGGTGCTCCGAGTTTTTAAATATCGATTAACAAATTTTTGTTGTTGTCGGTGGCTCCAACCAGGATAATATTAACCGCTCCTTCCCGCTTCCCCTGCCAATGTGTGTTGTGCTAGCAAAGAACAGTGGCCTTTTTAAAAAATCTTCAGAGGGATACATCATGTCATTAATATAGATAGCCAAGCAAATCTGTCAGCCTACCTTTATGCTAGCTAGCATTCTTCATTTGCGTCGCTTCAGAAAATCTACCAGTGGTCGATAGAGAGATACAAGACATTATACTAAAATTCCTAAAGGGAATAGGAGTGAAAATGAAAATTAATACAAAACGTTAGGCAAATAAGAGGCTTACTTTAGCTTATTTTGTGGAAAATATGTTTTTTTAACAATGTTTGGTTTAAGTGCTTGTTTTGTGCGAGAGAGAGATTGTAATTCCTAAAGCAAAAAATAGGTCTATCCTAGATTCTAACTTACTCAAGCCGAATTTAATGTCATTCATGCTGTATAATTTAAGATGGTATAAATGTTGTCATCAAGAAGAGGAGTCTGCCAACCCCACTTACAACCAGCGCCGGTCCTAGGTATTATGGCGCCCTGTTCATATACTAAAAAGTCGCCCTTCTATACAGGGTGTCCGGAAACTGCCGCATAAACGCACCGGATTATGATTCCTCAGTTGATTTCCAGCAAAAAAGTTGTACGGAACATACCCCCTCAGCTTAACCCTTTAGCTGCCACAGGCATTTAAAGATTTTTGCGAAAATCATTTTCTTGCGCGACTTAAAGCCTAATATCTCCAAAGCTAGACCAGCTAAAATAGTGAAATAAAATGATTATTACAGCCAACAAATTTACCTGTAAAATAAAACTAACCACACTAAAATCGGATAAGAGGTTTGGTTTTTACAGAGCTTCAAAGTCAAATTTGGGTGATTTGACCCAAAAACAATCTTTTTTTCCATCTCAATTTTCTCCAACTTCTGCCAAGGTGAGGTGCTTGTACGATTCTTTTAAAAATTGGCGCATAGTCTAACGATCATATCTTTCTTACATCATTTTATTCTAGCTCCATTATTTCTAACAGTTTTAGTACCTTAAGTGCAGAAAACCAGGGCTAATTTTGGCTCGATTTCGACACACTTTGAATAGATTTTACCAATTGCAGATCTTTAGGGGCAGTGTAAATTGAATTGTATTGAATTCGAGCTAAAATTAACCCTAGTTTTCTACACTTAACGTATAAAAACTGTTAGAAATAATGGAGCTAGAATAAAATGATGTAAGAAAGATATGATCGTAAGACTATGCGCCAATTTTTAAAAGAATCGTACAAGCACTTCACCTTGGCAGAAGTTGGAGAAAATTGAGATGGAAAATAAGATTATTTTTGGGTCAAATCACGCAAATTTGACTTTGAAGCTATGTAAAAACCAAACCTCTTATCCGATGTTAGTGTGGTTAGTTTTATTTTACAGGTAAATTTGTTGGCTGTAATAATCATTTTATTTCACTATTCTAGCTAATCTAACTTTGGAGATATTAGGCTCTAAGTCGTGCAAGAAAATGATTTTTTCAAAAATCTTTAAATGCCTGTGGCAGCTAAAGGGTTAAGCTGAGGGGGTATGTTCCGTACAACTTTTTTGCTGGAAATAAACTGAGGAATCGTAATCCGGTGCGTTTATGCGGCAGTTTCCGGACACCCTGTATATTAATCAGGAATGGAATGTAGTAATCTGCCGTAGTCATTTTACATACGAATTTTGTGGCTGTATGGCTCGACACTTTGAATTTGTATGGAAAAAGGGCTGTCACTGCGACCGATCACTAGATTTTGTGATAAAATAGTAATTCTTAGAGCCGGTATTCAATCGATCGTCAAATTATGTAACTATACTATGGCCCACATATGAATTGAACAGTGTATGATGTCAGATTTAGATAGAAAAGTCATTTTTAAGAAAATATACGAGGACTAAATATGTTATGCAAAATAGTTGTTCATATTATCCACTCCTGACAACTTTCTTTTTAAATTCCTACCTAACATGGTTCATTTTTCACATTAAAACGCAAATTACGATAAAAACCGTTGGCACCGAAAATGGAACTGACCGTAATCCGCACCGCAGGGGAAATGTGTAATTCAAATCTAAAGCGCAGAATAGGACCCGAGAATGAAATTTTTGTCCGCTGCGATTTTCTTAATGAAAATGTATGCTTACTTACTGGAATATGTGGGAAATGCTGCGGAATTCCATAAGCTACATTCTAAAATGGTCTCATAATTTTTCTCGGCCATTTTAAGTATTATTTTTCGATTTCCCGGTCATGATATTTTTCACGACCGGGAAATGAAAAAAAAATACATAAAATGGCCAAGAAAAATTATGAAACCATTTTTGGATTGTAGTGTATGGAATAGGCATACATTTTCATTGAGAAAATCGTAGCGGACAAACATTTCACTCACTCTTTTACGCGGTAAAGTCTCTTCCCAAAAACTATACATCCTACAAAACTCCTCTATCGTCCAGTCTCATACAATTCAAACATGTACTATGAGCTGAGACTACGAGAATGAGTCATCAAGTGAATACGCACATCTCACCTACAACGAGCCTGCAAAGCAGCTATTCCCCTCTTTTGCAGAATATAGGGGTGTACGCTACAACAATTTCTTACGTGCACAATTGCTGCAATGCACAACGCTTCATTTTTGCCAAGCATACAATCTATGAAATCTAGCGCCCATAGGGCGCCCACCCCGCATATGAAGTGTATGGATTAAGTGGAGCATGTTTGCAGTGATGCACAAGTACGAGATAATGCGAAGCATTTTTGAACGCGGACGGATGGAAACACGTCTCTCGCTCTTCCTCTCGCGTAGATACAATGCGGAAAAGTTTGAAGTATGTGTCTTTCAAGGTTTCACGAGTCGCGACTGCGTCGATGGGTCGGTCAAATAGAATGGAATACGATTAGCATGCGAATTGAGTTTGGTTGATAGTGGAGTATGTAATTTCTTGAGTCGCGATATCAGTGGATCTTTGGGAAAACACACCCTTAAATAATAATTGAATCAGTTCTAGTTCATCTAATATGTACAATACGTGGAGGACGTGTATCAAACAATATCAATATGTATAAACAAATGCTATACAACAGAGAAGAGAATTGATGTGATCATCATGCAGTTGTCATTAAAGGAAGTCTTGATCTTAAAGGCATAATGAATTTGTGATTTTGGCGCCCCTTTCGGTTGGCGCCCTGTTCAAGTGCACAGTCTGCTCATATAGTAGAGCCGGCCCTGCTTACAACACCTCATTTCTAAGTTTACCTTTAGTTGTGTTCCTCAAACTGTTTGTATCCTATAAGGAATGTACATACATACATTATATTGGCATGCCCCCGGACCCAGTTTAGGCTCTTGACACTACGTCCAATAGTCGTGTAGTCATATGGCTACCATAGAAAGCTCGTCCTCATATCCGAATGCTTCTAAGGAAAACTTTATGGACCAACATTTTCTCATGTTCAAATCCGGCACTTGAAGCTACGGGAGCATTGCGGACTGCATAAAATTATCTCTCTCACAAATCCGCCGTTTTCAAAGAAAAATTACGCTATTTTGGATCATGGTGAAGTGCTAAATATTAAAAACTTCCAAGTTAAATGTCTGAATAAACGAGACCGAGGCTAAATTCGGGCGCGGCCCAAATTTGAATACCCGTCACATTTGAATGAAACTTAAGCTTATTTTCTGTTAAAAATTTCTACCGCAGCTCTATGACGTGTTCCGATTCCATCTGTTCCTGGATGCGTTGGGGTTAATCCAGGAACATGCTTGGATGTATTTTGGTTAAGATTCAAAAAGAAAAAAACAAGAAACTAATATTTGGGGGTTGGTTTGTATGACAGCCGTATGACGTAATGCTCCGATTCCATCTATTCCTAGATATATTTTGAGGCTCTACTAGGAGCACATTTGGGTGAAGTTTTGTTAAGATTGATTCACAAAGAAAAAAAGTTTTTCATACAAGAACCTATTTTCCAGCGGTTGTTTTGTATGACAGCCCTATGACATAGTGTTCCGATTTCGTCTGTTCCTAGATATGTTTAGTGGCTTTATTAAGAACACATTTGGGGGAAGGTCGGTTACAGTCGGATTAAAAAGGAAAAAGTTTTTCTTAGAAGAGCTTAATTTTCAGTGGTTCGTTTGTATGACAGCCCTATGACGTAATGTTCGAATTCCATTTGTTCCTAGATATGTTTTGAGGCTTTACTAGGAACACACTTGGGTGAAGTTTTGTTAAGATTGGTACACAAAGAAAAAAGTTTTCTTGGAAAAACCTAATTTTCAGGGGCAGCCCCATGACCCCATGGTCCGATTCCATGCGTTCCGACATATATACAGCGTACACTAAGAAGAAACTTGCATACCAAATTTCAGCCCGATTGCTTCAAAACTGAGGGACTAGTTTGCGTTGCAACAGACGGACAGACAGACAGACAGACAGACGGACAGACAGACAGACGGACATGGCTTAATCGATTTCTCTCGTCACACTGATCAATAATATATATACTTTATATAGTCGGAAGTGCTTCCTTCTGTGCGTTGCAAACTTCATGACAAAGTTAATATACCCTTTCACATAGTGACGGGTATAAAAATACAAAATTAAAAAAGCAAATCAGTTGCCCAAGTCATATAAATAGTAACGGGATTCTTACGATTTTAAAAACCATGACATCACTAAATTGTTGGGGTCATTTTCGGTATCCGCCCTAAGCTCTTTGCAAACATATGACATCAATACAGTACAGATGGTTGTTCCGGTAGGTTCATATGTTTTGTTATCAGGAACATTTATCCGAAATTTCCTATTGCATTCTATGATGAATGGTATTGAAATTTTACTCAGAGGAAATCAAAACAGATACAAATGCACCGAATTAAGTGGTGCTTACACCGACGCGACGCGGCAGCGAGTTTTTCGCCGCCGATTTTCCGTTCCGAACCCGCTGCTCACACATCACACCGGAATGAATCGAAAAATTAGCTGGATAGTGTCAGCTCACAGCTGATATGATGTAGTTTCCTTAGAGAAGGTTATAGATGGATAGTCTCGTAAACTTAAGGGAATCTTTTTCGGGCATCCGGTTTGTACTACACTGCAGCATTGTTGCAATAAAATAACATTAGGCAGCGAATATTCGCGGTTGAAAAAACCGCTTCAAAACTGGCGAATATTCGCGTTGGTGTGAATATCTTCATTAAAGGCAGTGTGTTTAAATTTTTGTGCCGCGGGAAATTCGTCGCGGATAATTCGCAGCTACGGCGGTGTGAGGGATGCTTTCTGCTGTGTTAATGTTCTGTATGTAAAATTTCCGCCTTTCCATTAAGCTACTTTTGGATAACTGTTACTAATTCAACCAATTTTGAACATGCAACAACAATTAAGACTCTCCGACATTTTAAATTAAAAATTTTGAAGCCAAATTTTAAAAACCAATAATCGATAAATGGTGTACTCAGTGCTTTCGGGATACTCGCGAGAAAAAGGCCTAAAGGTATGTTGTCCTCGCCACGATCCCAGCGTCTTTAGCGACAGCGACTCATTCCATATAAAAACTTTAGAAGTGCTTAGCATTATTACTAAAACGAGTTTTTATATGGAATGAGCGAGTAGCTGTCGCTAGAGACGTTGGGATCCTGCCGAGGAGCACAAACCTTTAAGGTTTATTTTCCTCGGCACTACCGCAGTAAGAACATGTATATGGACCGAATTAGTACGACCATTGTACGAAGCAACTTCCCTACCCCAAGCAGCCGTCGCACAGTGGGGCAGTAGAGGAAAAAAGTTAAAAAATGTATACTATTTGAGAGCAAAAAATTTGTCACAGTAAGATATCAGCGGCTCTCAAAGTGTAGAGAATTTATTTTGCAGCTTAAGCACATTTTTCAATAATCAAGTTTCAATGAAAACCCTGACTATAAATTCGCATAAAACTTTGTTTTATGATTTTATTTCCAATTTTTAGGTTATAATAAAAATGTTAGCTTAAAAAAAGTAAAAACGTAATTTGGAAAAAAATAAAATTTAATTTTAATTATTGAAGGTCAAATCGACCCTAACTGGATTTTTCACATTGAGTTTAAATAACTACCTCCACGTACCTCCAAGGTTCTATTGATGCTATATTATTCCAGAAAGTCTCAAGAATACTAATATGTAAGAATCATAACCCCATAGAACCCCAGGCTACTTTTATAGCCGATTTTGTTATGTCATGTTCGCTGTTTTAGTCATGATTTTTGAATATCTACTGTAAAATATGTTGGGTCCCTTTGAACCCGAGATAGCCGTAGTTTTCATCCTATTAAACTAGTTTTTGGTGGAGAGTATAAAGGGACTCTGTCTTGACGTTCAGCCAAAATTTACCCCCTCACATCCCCCCGAGGAAGAGATATGGCCATGTCGGCTTGAAAAGTTCTAATAGGCGAATCAGGCGTGTCCTTAGTAGGACCAACTCAATTTTTGGCAAAAGTCAACTTCATTTTATTAAAAATAATTCCCTAAATTAACATGGCTCAACTAGCATTTCTTTAGGAGTTAAAGTAAAAAATACCGGCGTACAGGGGGCTGCGCCCGCAATACGAGGGTTTTTTAGAATTTTAATGCATAGTGAATATTTTGTGTACATATATTTTATAAGCAATAAATAAATATTGTGCACAACATTAATGAAATGCTTCCTGTAAATCCATTTTTGGATTGGTCTAAATAAACGCGTTCCAGAATGAAAGGCTAGCGCCTTTCCACCTTTAATTAAATAGATTTACTATTTACCCAGTTTGTATAAAAGTACTCCAAGGCAAATCTAAAGGCATTTTTCGATTTAAGATTCATTTCTGATGGCCTTTGACAAAAAAGAAACTCAGGCAAACGTAAGGATGGCTTGGCTTTATATATGAACTGAATTATTAGCTGTAAATCTACTGTTACTGTTTTTTAATCAAGGAAAAGAAACCTTATATAAAATGATTCCATTGTGTTCCCTGTCATAAGAGCCAACGCAAGCTTTCCTATGAGTATTGAACAAGTATATTTTGCAGCTATTCAGGGACACCCTGTTAACTTGGTTCTACTAACTTCAAAAATTTTTGTGGCAAATACTATTACCATTCTATGCATTTCCACCAAATTTTAAGCTCATTGTTTCATCAAGTTAAAAGATATGCATTGAAGAAATGAGAGGCTTCCCTTGCATTGTGAAAGGCCCTTACTAAATACTTACTTGCCTATATTTCCGGTTTGGATACAGTTATTCGAATGAAAATTCGTAGACATATTCTATATGTAATTTTCTAAAAACCCTTAGCAGAATTTTCATATTTGGAAATCTAAGAGGGGCTACACACGAACAAATTGAAATTTTACAAATTTACTGTTATTTACTTTTCCTTTGAAAAAGTCAACAGTCTTAATATTTAACGTATATAAGGCCCTACCGACCAATCTTTGTGCAAAGTTTCATATCTATAACGGTTTAGAAAAACGGAGCTCGAAAAGGAAGTTTAACTTTAAACGCCAATAACTTTTTTACCGTTACTCGAAACTGGAAAATTTTAACTGATATGAGGTGCACTCGTTTAGATCTTTGATTTAAATACCCATACGTCAATCTCCGATAAAAACTAAAAAAGTCGACTTTTTTCAAACGTTCGGGACACCCTGTTGTCTTCTTCCTACCAACTTCTAAGGTATATGTGCCAAAGACTGTAACCATTCTACACATTCTTACCAAACTTCATGACAATCTGTTGAGCCGTTCGCGAGTTATTTAGTGAACAGACGGACAGACGGACGGACGGACGAAATCGATTTCATAAGGGTTTTTTGAAAAAAAAATTCTAAAAAACCCTAAAAATGTAATCGTAAAAAAATGTTAATATCCCATTTTATTTTTTGGTCTAGGGTATAATTTATCAAAATAAGTCAATTGTATTACATGTCGTCGCAAAGGTAATATTGTGTAGTTTCATGTGTCCTCGAACCATTTTGCTGTAACTTTTACAGTTTTTGAAATAATTAAGAAAAACTGAAAAATGATCGCCTCTCCCCCTTTCAAATCGAAATAACTTCAAAAGGGCTGATCCTATCTGCGTGAAACCTATTCCATTCGATTTAGAATGGCTAAATACATTAAGATTGACTTATTTTTATAATTATTTCCAAAGTTCGGGTTTTTCGCCCCACTGTGCGTCGCGTCGCCCCAAGCCTACAAACAAGCGAGTGCACCACGTTCACCACTCCTGGTGAGTCGCGCGATTCATTCAACGATAATCTTCATTGTGGACCTATGCTAAGCGATTATCATCGAAAAATGAGTTTTTATATGAAATGTGCGAGTCGCTGTCGCTAGAGCCGATGGGGTCATGCCGAGGTAAATAAACCTGTCTCGGAATATTCGAGTCCAGAAGACTGAAGTCATTCGATATGTATAGAAAACCTAAAGTTGCAGGCACTTCTCTCTTGATTTTCATTTAGATGGCTAAAATGTGTCGTAAATAGTAAAAACTCTAAATCCAGCTGTGAGAAATTCTGGGACGGCATTGTTTTTAAAAATACAAACTGAGGATAAAAAAGGATGCTTCGTTTATCCGAAGTAAAATATTCAACGAAGCCGATGAATGAGATTTTAGCCAACCGGCTGTAACTTTTCCCCTCCATTTAAATTAATTAAAAAGTAGAAACGCCGACTAATGAGCAATTTTTGACAATGCTAAGAGCGAGTTTTTCACTTCAGTGCTAGAATTTGCTCACATTTTAATCGAGAGGGCGCTCCTTTATCTTCTTTTGCCCTATTTTTTCAGAAATGTGCCTATACATATATAATTCAATTCATAAATCAGTAAAACGATTCGAACTTGAAGGGTTTTTTTTTTTAAAACAAAAGGATGGCGAGAGGATACCAACTGATAAAGCAGGGCATGGACGTCTGATCACCCAAATCAAAAACCAAACTTATACAAGCCCATTTCGTACTCACAGTCTTTACATTTATGAACAAATGCAACTGTACGGAATGCACCATTCAGTAGTTTATACCGCTAGTTGTATATCGAGACTATAACAGTCTAATTAATCTGTACATACTCGTATATCTCTTACCATGGCGAATTCTGTTTCGAAGAGCCTAGCTAAAACATCTAATGAATTTATGCTACATTAATGCCTACATTTTCTACGCAATTCTCTAAAACGTAAAACGGATACTATAGTCAACCTAATCCTAAAGCCATTTCCTTTCCGCCATTAGTTCTTATATAACGCAGAATGTATGGCGCATAACTTCTTATTACATGTCAGGAGCAGCGGTAGTAAATTTGACCAGCACTAAAAGGATCAGCTTACGCTGACAACCAGGTAAACACTCAGCTAACTGAAGAACTTTTGTCGGAAGCTAATCAAGTTGGTCGGGAGTAACAAACGCGAAGTGTTTCATAAGTACTCGTAACATGACCGATATACACAACGTTTACCTACTTGAAGGAGCACAACAGTCCAGTAGTGTTCACTGTTCATAATGCATATCTTATCTTAGTCTTGCATATATGTACATATGGTAAGGTACGTAAGACGTAAGTACGAATGTCCATCGCCGGACAAGTGTTTATTCGAATGCATCATAAGCATCGCCATAAAGCAGCATTTAAAGCACTCAACCGGCTAAGTTGCCTAGCAGCGTGCATATATGCAAATACCAGTTGGATTACGTGGAAATATTAGTTAAATTAAAATCAATTCTGGCTAAAATCTAACCCGGAGACGTTATTGTGCGGTTTTTGCCGCTGCAAAACATGTGTATAAATCCAAACCGGGGCCATTTTTACTTGAATTACCGTACAGAAAGCAGAAATTCTGCTGTCGCATTTAATCTAAGTTTATTACGAGTATATGTGCGCTCCGCAGACGCATGTATCGACGAACAGACCGCGGACATGTGAAAACCAGTGACAATGTATCGAAATAACAAGCATAAATGAGAAAATAAAATGCATATCATGTGTAGCCCATTGACTATAAAGTTTCTCACAGGCTCATTTCTCGTAAATCCATATACATCCACAAAATATGTGAAGGTGATTAGCATTCAGCAGATGCAATTGAATCCTGACCAAAAACAAATGAGTTTTCGTCGGTTGTTTCGTGTTGTTGTCTTATACGAGTATGTTGGTTGCTTTTAGCCTCGTTCACTTGAACTTTTTCTAATGAAACATTACCGCGATTACTAAACAGCATTCACAGCAGCAACAGCAACAACAATGAACGAAACGAATTGTCTCAATTATCTGGTTTTATTTCTACGAATCAAGAATTAATGATATACAGTCAAACTTCCCTATAACGAACTTCCGTATAACGAATTTCTCTATATAACGAATTTACTTTGTAAACTCTGCATTTTCGCGAAGTTTCCTGAAGAATTTAATCTCCATATAACGAATTTCTTTATAACGAATTTTTCTCTATACCGAATGTTTTCTCAATTCCAACATGCTAATTTCAGGTATTTTCAACTTCTATATAACGATTTTTTCCTAATTAATTCCCCCGATGATTTTGTAACTAAAGGGAATACCCCAGTAATGCAGGTATCGAACAGAGTGGAATAAAACTAAAGACACTTTAGGGATTCCCGGACTATGCATGTCAATTGTCCGACAATTTTACGTTGCAGCAACGCAATTTTGAATGGGAATGGACTGTATTTGACTCATTCTGAACTTTGAGTTCTTTTGATATTTTCAGTGTTGCAATTTTTGGGTGAAAATTGCCATGGTTTCAGGTCTTTGAAAAAATATTCTGACTCCAATCGGGAATAATGAAACAAACGTTTCATCGTTTGTAAACTAGAGTCTATGCGCCAACTTTTAAAATTACTTGCCGGAAGGTCCCGGTGCAATTTTTTTATTGTACAGTTATTTGAACTTAGACGAAACGATGAATTTTGATCTATCGGTTTTTGGAGTCACATTCCTCTCAAAGCGAAACAGTTATTTTTTCGGATTGGGCTGTAGGTAAGAGAGCATTTTGTTGCTCTTGTAGTAGCAAAAGAAAATTTGAGAAATATTAAAATTTGCAGTTACAGTGGATGAAAAATTAATTTTTCGATTTTTCTTTAATTACACATAACTGTAAAAAACGCGACTGATTTTTTTAATGTGTTTTCCGTAACGGACACTAAATGCGCTATCATCGGTTACCGGGTTATCTTTGGGGTATGAGAGGCCCTCTATAAAAATGAAGAAAAAAATAAAGTTTTTCTCTATAACGAATTTTCTCTATAACGAAGAAATTAGTCGGTCCCTTGCTGATTCGTTATAGAGAAGTTTGACTGTAGTACATACGTACGTACACAAAACACTAAAGCATGAGTCGCTTAGAATTTTCGACATATCATACGTGCCTTCTTCTTTTTTGGCCATATCCCGGAGGTGTAGGTACATATTCTGTTTAGAAGGAAAATTAAATTTAATTTCGTATTATAGTAATCAAATCACGTTCTGATATTGGTACACATCGTGGAAAATGAAGCATGTTATATATAAAATATGCAAATAATTCAGGCGTAATGTGGAACTTGAGTAATTTCGAATTTTGAGCCACTGCGCGCCCCGGCGCGTAATTGTGGCTTAGCCATATTCCATACCATTCGTAAGTGACATGAATCACGTTCGGAATGTCATGAAATTTGGTTGGTAATCTGCATAAGGTAATGGACTTTATCTGCATTTAATTACTGGTTCGGTAACTAAATAAAAAACGACGTTTTTCGAAGAATGACGATTGAATAAGTGAGTTGCCTTTAATGAAGACATTATCAGGGTTTAGGGTGGGCTGGTTGATGGGCTACTTTATAGTGCAATAATGAATGCGGTTTTATGTGCACACTATAAAATTAGTTTGAGCGTGTTTATGCGATCGTCAAGGAATTCCGGTGTAAATGCAATGAATTAATGATACCTGTTGAATTGAATTACATTACATACATAACAAGAAGCGCTTGTTTCGTTAGTACGATGAACTTAATATTCTTGATGTTCACTGAGTTGTTTTAGCGCTAATTTTGTAGAATGTAGCGTCTTTATAATGAAACTTAATTCTTAATAAAATTTCATTCAAGTGAACTGTTGAACGTATTTTTTTATTATTATTTGAATGACAGCAGTTTACATTGAAAAAGTACAGTTACCACTGAGTAAAGGATGCTCATGAAAAATATAATTAATTAAATGAAAAACTAAAATTTTACACGTGTATACCTATGTGTTTATATTGAGGTAAAAATACTGAGTGGACAACCGAATGTTTAAGTTGATTTTTTTATACGGGACACCATGAATTATTATTAAATTATATTTATTATCATGAATTGTAATTCTTTATTAAAAAGTAATTAGTTTTAAAAAATACCAAAATGTGGCATTGGTCTCCAAAGCTTTTTAGATACCATTTTCATTTTAATATATTTTCATCTTGGATATATTGAAGTGTTATATTTATGCGAGAAAACAACTTTTTTTTTTTATTTTTAATGCGGCTAAAGGCTTAAGGCAGTTTTGGGCCTGCGAGTGCATCTTCATTGGCAGAAGAAGACGTCCCTCCAGTAGCCAGTATTGATTCCAGACCACCATCTAAGACGAAATTAAAGCGGGTTATCGAATCGATGGACGCCGGTAAGGCCCCGGGGATAGATGGAATTCCGGTCGAACTATTTAAAGCGGATTCGAATGCTACAGCGGATATTCTACTTCCCCTCATCAGAGAGTGTTGGGAAACCGAAACTCTTCCAGTAGAATGGAAAAAGGGCGTAATTATTAAAATTCCCAAGAAGGGTAACCTTAAGGATTGTAATAATTGGCGCGGTATTTGCCTACTTCCAGCTGTATCCAAGCTGATGGCTAAAATTATTTTGAACCGGATCAAGGATGAAGTTGATCGCACTTTAAGCAATGAACAGGCTGGCTTTCGTGAGGGTTTTTCATGTAGCGACCATATAAACACCCTCCGAATTATTATTGAGCAATCCGCTGAATGGAGATCCCCATTACACCTCATGTTCATTGGTTTCGTGAAGGCGTTCGATAGTGTTGATCGGGAGTATATTTGGAGAGCTCTTCGTAGGAGGGGCATACCAGATAAAGTAATTTCCATCATCAAGTAATCTTGTCAGGGAGCCCAATGTCACGTTTTGCACAAGGGTAAGCTTTCAGATCCTTTTGAGGTGCACAGTGGAGTGAGACAAGGTTGCATTTTATCACCTATTCTTTTCCTCATAGCCATTAACGATGTACTAGTGAGCGCGCTTCAAAACCAGCGGAAAGGTATCAGATGGAAAATGTTTGATTACCTGCAACACCTGGACTATGCTGACGATGTTTGTCTGCTTTCAAATAAAAAGGAGGATGTAGCTCAAATTGCCGATGCTCTGCATTGCGAAAGTCGTAATGCTGGGCTCAAGATAAACGCTGCCAAGACCAAGTACTTGAGCTCCCATCCTGGGGGACAAAGCGGAATTTATGTTTCGGGCCAGGCAGTCGAAAAAGTTGACGAATTCTGCTACCTCGGAAGCATAGTCACAGCAGATGGCGGCGCGGACGCTGATGTACAATCGCGCATCAATAAGGCTAGGGCAGTCTTCTTCATTTTGACTCCTTTCTGGCAAAATAACAACATTTCCAGGCGCACCAAAATCCGAATCTTCAATTCTATTGTAATATCTGTGCTTCCTCATGGCTGTTCAACTTGGAAGGTGACCAACGAGATAACAACTAAGCTGCAAACTTTCGTAAACCAGTGCCTACGGCGCATCCTACAAATCCGCTGGCCGGAGATTATTTCCAATGATGATCTCCTGAGTATCACAGGCCTGGATTGGATAGGCACTTCTGTCAAAAGGCGAAAGTGGCAATGGATAGGTCATACTCTCCGAAGAGGGTTAACAAATATTGCAAAGCAGGCCCTAGATTAGAACCCTCAGGGAGCCAATGCTAGACGCCGTGTTGGCCGACCAAGAAACACGTGGAGAAGATCGGTTAATAGCGAGGCTGCAAACAGTGGTCAGACCTAAAGACGATGGCACAGAACAGAACGAGGTGGAAAGTAGGCGTAGTTGATGCCCTATGCCCCACAAGGGGTTAACAGGAACCAGAGAGAGAGAGAGAGAGAGAAAGGCTTAAAAATTAGGGGATGTCCCGTACACCTTTTTTGCTGGACACCCTGTCTGATACAAAAAAGGAAACAGGATTTTTTTCATTGAAAATATATTCAATACTAATTAAGTATAGCTTTACACATACATATTTTCTAAAACTGTATGTAAGGTGAGAACGCCGAAAAAATGCGGATTTTGGCAACAAAAATAATAATATGATATTAGGGTGTCCGGAAACTGCCGCATAAACGAAATTGATTCCTCATATGATTTCCAGCAAAACGGGGCATACACCAAATTCTAAACCCTTTAGTTGCCGCCACAGTCATTTGAAGGTTTTTGAAAAATCATTTTCTTACGCGACTTAAACCTCCATACCAAAACTAGACTAGCCAGAATAGCGAAAGAAGATGATTAGCACAGCCTACAAATTTACCTGGAACTCATTCAAACTGACCCTAATGTTCTGCAATTTGATAAAATTTGGGCAAATTATGCCAAAGTTGAGCTAAAATCATGTACGAAAGATTTATGATCGTAAGACTATGAGAAAAGAATCGTACAAGCAAGTGTAGAAAACTATAGGGTTAATTTTAGTTCGAATTCAATTTAATTCAATTCAAACTGCCCTAAAGTTCTGCAATGTGGTAAAATGTATTCAAATTATGTAGTCTGGCTGGTGGAGCGGTTAGTGCGCGCACCTTCGGTGCACAGGGTCATGATTTCGAATCTCACCGTGGATCATGGTGTTTTTCGAACTCACGAGCTTGTGACGGACTATGATCTCACTCAGATGTTAAACGAGTACCCATTTATGGGGATAAATAACACTGCTGAGCGTGGTGCTGATCTCATTACCTCAACAAAAGCAGATAAGATCTTGGAAATAGGATGTCACTAACACATCCTGCGGCCTTAGTCCAATGCTGGATTGTCGCGCCTGTTATTTATTTTTATGTAAAAACCGAGCCAAAATTAACCCTAGTTTGCTGCACTTAAGGCATTAAAACTGTTAGATATATATTGGAGCTAGAATAAAATGATGTAAAAACGAGACCGAGGCTAATTTCGGGCGCGGCCGAAATTTGGATACCCTTCACTCCCCATATATTACATATGTTTTGAGTAGTCAATAGAAACACATTTGTGTGAAATTTGATTGAAATTGGTGATCAAATAAAAAAATTTTTCTTAGAAGAACCTAATTTGGGGAGTTGTTTGTATGGCAGCCCCATGGTCTGATTTGATACATTCTTACATATGTTTTGTGTTATCAATACAAACACATTTGTGTGAAATTTGGTTGAAATTGGTGAACAAATAAACAAGTTTTTCTTAGAAGAACCTAATTTAGGGGGTTAGGTTTTTATGGCAGCCCCATGACCCCATTGTCCGATTTTAGGGATTCAAACATACAAACTGCCTGCAATGAAAAGAAGCATGTGTGCAAAATTTCAGCTCGATAGCTTTTAAACTGGCCGAATAAAACGCGTAGCAACAGACGGACAGACGGACATCGCCCAATCGACTCAGCTCGTCATGCTGATCATATACAGTGGAAACTCGATAACTCGAAACTCGTTAACTCGAAAAACGCTTTAAGTCGGAAAACATCTGATCGCCCAGTACATTTGAACAAAAAAACAATGAAAAACAAACTCCATAACTCAAACCAAAAACTCTATAACTCGAAGAGAAATTTTTGATTCCTCTACTTGTGAAACTCTATAAGTCGAAGTGCTGATATTGGAGACTCTATAAGTCAAAATCTCAGATACTCTCCGGGTCGAATTAAAATTTCTTATCGGCAAATGGGCGAGACTCTGGCCGTGTTTTTTAATGAGCTAACCTACACTTTAGTAATTTTCATACAAACGCTAACCTGTGACTTTATTCAGGTTAGAAATTATATTGCCATCCAGTTTTAATGAGCTTTCCAAAATTCGCCTAAATGTATACAATTCCAATTGTTTTCTAGTACGTTTTAATGGCTAGCTAAAATTAAATTTTAAATTGAAAAGTTCTAAGGTATAGTTTACATGCAACACACAAGTGTGCGCAAAAAAAAATAGTTTTTGTTTGTAAATTCATGTTAAAAATGTTGTTCGTCGAATTCTTATTCTAACAAAATTAACTCGCAATATTATATCATATTATATCCTTTATAAATGATACTCAATTTAAACGAAATTTGAGTACACAATCACCGTCGGAGATGGAAACGATTCAATTACAATCGACTGTAGAAATTAGCAAGCAAAGGTTAATTTTGGGTGTTGTTCTTTTCAATCCTTACTTGAAGCATGGAAAACAAAAATAAGAGCGGTGTAAACTATCGTCTCAATTTGTAGGGCGATGTGATCTGCGATCTGTTGTTTTCTTTCAGAGTTTAATTTCTTGCTGACAAATTTGAACCAACTCAAAAAATGTCTTTCTTGAAAATGTATTAGTCGAGAATCCCTTTGACGCCCCCTAAAGTCTGGCCTCCTACGATCGGCTGGTTCTAAAGTCGGTCCTGTTTGGCAGAAATAAATTTAACAAAAGGCATGTGGTCAAAACAATTTTTCTAAAAATTGATCTATATAGGCCGATACTCAGAAATATAAGACAAAATTGGGCATTGAGTTTGTCACCTTTAATTTGTTTTGAATGTGCTGAGGTTCTTTTTGCTGAGGCTTAGGACTCCGACGGAGCTGGTTTGCCAGTTGGTTCCCAGCATACGCTTGCTGTGTCTGAGCCTTTCAACTATAGTCTCCATCGATTTGGGAATTTTTCTTCGGTCCACTGTTTGACAACGGTTTAAGCAGTAGATTTACTAATTCTGATTGCCGGTTCGGGACCGGTGAAAGTTGGTTCGGAACCCTCTCTTGCAAGGGCATCCGCTTTCTCATTGCCTTCGATCCCCTTATGTCCTCTAACCCATTTCAGAGTTACGTTTCGGGTAGCTAATTTTTTGAGGTTCTGTTGGCATTCCCAAACCAATGTGGAAGTTGCCGTTTAAGCTTGCGCAGGCCAGTTTTTGTACTGATGCCAACTTTAACAACAACAAAGTGGATAGCTTTTTTCCTCGGGAATGGATTCAATGTTGGATTTTTGCAATTTTTTTATTAAATTTTTTATTTTTCAATATGGGATCAACGGACGGTCTTCGAATTTTTTACGAAGAACTTAAACTCTCCACCAACAACCAAATTTTAAAGAAAATGCCGATTATGTTTGTAAGAAAGCAGGGAAAAAAGTAAGTGTTTTATCAAGACTTCGGAAGCAAGTAAATTGACAGCAAAAAATTATGTTGTACAAGACATTAATTCAACCGCATTTTACATATTGCTCAACAGTTCGATTTGTGTGAAATCAAGCGGTTTTAAAAGAATGCAAGTAATGGAAAAAAATGCATGCCGATTGTGCTTTTCGATTCGCATTGCGCTGCCGCAAAGTTAAAGTTGGTCGTTTCTTAATTTTTGCTAGTGCTTCTAACAAATGCTAATGGTACCTACCATTATGTAAGCTAAGAATAAAAAATTAACTCTAAGTAAAAACAAATTTCAACCAAATCTATGCTACCGCGACAAATCAAAATATCGACGAAATCGACTTTCAAATACATAAAACGCATGTAACTAATTAATGAATTAATTTTATCCGATGGCGGTCTCAAACAATACCCGTCCAAAAACACAATACTGTCCCGTCCATCGTTTCGAAAGTGAAATCACTCAATTTTCCTGAAATTGCTTAATTTTCCATAGTAAACTATTTCAATGGTGGCCTTGATTAATGTAATTTACACTAAACCCTGCGCACATCATTTCAGACAGAATTAAGTGAAATTCCTCAGATAGCAATTTAATTTGCTCTTAATCAATTTAATGCGGCCAAATTGTACTCGTATAGAATCAACTGAAATTCATGAAAAACAATAGCATGACTGCGCGTCCACTTTATGAAATCTGATGGAAAGAAAACTCATGAGAAAGTTTTTCCAAAACAAGTGAAACCAAAAATGTTTTTTTTTGCTAACTTTTTTGTTACTATTTCATAATATATTTGACAGAGGATGTTCCGATTTTCTCTAATAGGTTACACATGCGGTCGGAAAGATGGAACAAAGTTTTTGTGTCGGCAACCTGTGTGTGTCGGAGGGAGCATTGAAGATACGATCCATAGATACATTATTTATAGTATGGCACATTACCGCCGATACACACAGGTTACACAATGAAAGTGTTTTGTGTGAGTCTTCTTCTTGCTGTTTTATTTTCGACATTGTTCTCGTCTATATCCGTTAATAATTATCCAAATTATAATAATAATAATAAAATGTGTGTTGTAAATCGACGAGCCGAAAAAGGACAGCATAGCAAATTGTCGACAATTGGCTTCAGGTACACTGAAATTATTTTCATGAAAAAGTGTCGATAATTGAATTACCACGCTATGTTCGATTTAGTATTTATATTCACATTGTGGGCCCGCACTGGAAGTGGAAGCTCGAAGCCCACAAAGGACGGAGAGAGATGAGATTGTGCTACGCTACGCGTCTTATGCACTGTAGCTACAACAACTTCACCAAGACAGTCCAGCGGATTGAATGCCTGAACGGATTGAAGAAGGTCGGGCCGGATGAACGGATGATGATCAGAGGTCCGTCAAACCCACATCCATCTCTATACACACAAATCACACATAGAGTATTGAAGATTACTTCTTATATAAAAATCCATTTCAATCATGAACTGTTTTTGAAGAATTCCTCAACAAATCGATAAAGATTTCAAGCGTTTCACCTTGTATTATCTTTTTGCTGGATGCAGTATGTGTATCGGGATCTATTTTTCTATATCAGTGTACGAGAAAAGATTTTTATGCTTCTGCTGGTCGCTTGATACAGAAGAACCCCAACCGGCAATTCGGAATTGGATTCTGTTTTGAATGAAGACGCCACAGTAAATCCCGATGTGCATTAATCACAAATTCTCGGAGGGAGGTATAGAATTACGTTCGAATGAACGGGTCCGTATTAAAAACGATAGAATAGAGAGAAAATTTCCAGTTTTATTTCAACTTCACGCTTGAATCATTCTGTAATACATATGAGGTTTTTTTTGCTGCTCCCACCTGCACTAATATGTGTAGAAGGTGTGATCTAGCAAGTTTCACGCTGTCGAAATGGGCTTGCTTCTTCCCAGTGTTTATGGTTAATGAATTCTTTCAAAGGCCTTTCATTGACCCCATCAAGTAAACGCTATGTCCATTGACCGTTGTTGCTCCTTGTGCGAAATTCTTCCTAGAGAACCGTGAATACGGTCAGTCATGCAGTGCAACCTTTTTACTTTTTTTTGTATACAAGTAAGTGCCGACTATACTATGCACTGTTCCCATAGACATGTTACATATTGGTACCTTGAACTTGCTCCGGGCTCGATATATTTTCCATAAGATGCTCCATACCACGCAGCTGGGCCATACCACAATCGTTCGTATTATCCCATTTAAAAGCCACTATGTTTTACCAAGATTGATGAGCTTTAATTTAGAATAAGTGTTATAAGCCATAGTTGAAAATTGTTTTGTATAATATTTGTAACCTGAATAGTGCACGCATCCGATGCGAATGCCCAAATCTGAATATAACTGTATAACCGCGGCAGCGTAAATCGCAGGTACTACGCTATACGGGCCCAAAACACGGCAATCTATTAACTTCAAAATGTTTTAGTGGCCTAATCATAAAAACAATTAGTGAATACATCTTTTCTAATAAATTTTAAATACTGAATGAAATTGAATTGAATTAATCAATCTTCTCCGATGTATAGATACAATTTTTTTTTCGGTGGGATTTGTAAAAGATTGAATGACTATCGAGAAATTTACAAGAAAAAGCGGAGAAACGCGCGCTTGGCACAATTTGCAGCTATGCAAAGTATTAGATGATGAATTAGTATTTGTTATGATGAACGTTTAGTATTTTTAATAACAGTAGTCGATGTTTGAGTCAACATTGAGAAATGAGCCGAATTATGCAGAAGCATCTGCGCTGCGGTATTATCGATAGAATGCTAAGAGTGTAGTTAACACTACAGTGGGATAGTGGGTCAAATTAACACACGTATTAATAAATCAGAAAAATGAAAACATATCCAACCTCATCACGAACATCCTTTCGAAATGTAAAAAAAAAAAAGTTAGAGAAAGTTTATGGCAATCATTTGGTTTGATGGGCCGCAATGGAACGCGCAGTGCTGATGGATATGAAACATGATCCTCATAATATTTTGTTGCAAATTATCATTTGCCAGCATAAATTTATGGCTGTGCCATTTTAATGGATATTTTTTCGTTCTCTCTTTTTTTGTGAAGAAAATTGCAAAATATTAGAACATTACCTATGTGTGAGTAAATACTTACATTAAGGCGATAACGGGTCTAGAAATAACATAGAAAGTGATTAAAAGCTACAACTATAAAATAACCTTTATATTCTCAATCCCCTCAAAATCGAAATACAGGGTTCCTCATTTGTCATGAAGGGACTTCAAATTGAAATGCACACAAAATTACATTCATCAGAAAGAAGAGGTTTTGCCTTTTATGATTAACATGTTTTTTGAGCAAGAGACGCCACGGCTTGCGGGTATACTTACCGTTATATGGAGGTCAACTTTTCAACATTTTTTTTTCAGTAAGTCGTTTATGAAATTGCCGAATCTTGATATTTCAAGTGCTCGGGTATTATCCATAAATCATTATTGAAGGACAATAATTGTTGTACATATGAGCACCTTATTACGTAAAATGTTAAGTTTATTTCCTTGCAATATAAAAAAGTGAACCTCCCCGGTTATAAATCCCGACTAATGGGGCTGTGTCGGCTTGCTGCGAAGCGGGTCGTGGAGCGCCACGCGCTTGAAACTTCTAAGTCACAACTTGTAACCCGAAATCAAAGAAAACCACTATAACCGCGATTCGTGGCGTAGGGTCGCTCACTAGATAAAAACCACTGAATTCAAATTTATATCTAATTTATCGTTACGTTATACTCGGCCGATGGAAAATGTAAATCAAACACTTAACCACTAAACTTAACTACTCACGGTTTTCTATCTAAATTTCAGGCGGCGGCCTCACTTTTCTTACAATTTCTAATATTGTTGAGTCGTTCGGGGCTCCGTGACCGATGCGTCGCACTGCGTCGTCCTTCACCGTCTTGTGGTCGCAAAATTTATTCGGCATCGAATTTGTCCTTATCAAGCTAATCAAGCGACGTCTTATTCTTCGCCTTTCTGTTTCGGTGCGAATATCCAAGAGGGCGCACCGAATACCACCGAGAGAAAAAAATACCACCAAGTAAAATATTAATATTTTGAGGTTCAAATCACCCTTTTACGCGAAAGTTTACATTTTCGATTCGTTGCAAATATCCAAGAGGATATTCCGTAATTTTGTTCTGCTATATATAGCCTCAGAGCTCTTCGGAACTTAATTCAAATTCCCGGTTTGAATTTAACCGTGTCGGGTTGATGACGTGACACGCACCGCGTAATCAGGACTCACACTTGTTCAATAAACAATTTATTGAACATCCCGAGACCAAGTCGCTCAATTGCAAAATAAAAAGAAGGATACGCAAACCGAACGGTTGACATTATTCCCACCTATACAGCGGACCAAGCTTCAGCAGCGACCAAGAACGCCAAAAACTCTAAGGCCATTGGACCAGATGGCATTTCAATGACCATGCTGAAACATCTAGATCTTCCGGCGATTGAATACCTAACGAAGGTCTTCAACTTGTCGCTATCCACGCTTGTCATCCCTGAATTTTGGAAAAAGGGTCGAATTACCCCCCTTCTAAAACCCGGTAAAAGCGCAAAACTCGCCGATTCCTACCGTCCAATCACGATTTTATCACCCGTTGCAAAGACGCTCGAAGCACTCATCCACCCCACCCTTGTATCACATGCTGAGCTAACTTCTCACCAGCATGGCTTCAGAAAGATGCATAGTACTACAACAGCTCTGGATCTGATCGCCCGTCACATCCATAATAGCCTCAACCAGAAACAGCCCTGTGACAGAACTGTCCTAGCTTGACCTGTCGAAAGCCTTCGACACAGTTATCCATTCTGCGCTGTTGGTAGACCTCCTTAACCCTTTCCCGGACAGAACGTCTATAGACGTCCAATTTTGAGCATTTGACATACAGATCGTGTCAAATTTTGGCGTTGTGTTCGGCAATGAGTTAATATGCATGTTCCTGCGCAAGAGGTTAGATGGATTGCCAACTATCTAGCTGAGAGGCAATCCTAAACCGAGTTTCGTGGCAGTTGTTCAAAGCATAGGAAAATTAAGCAGGGAGTTCCACAGGGTAGCGTACTCTCTCCTACATTGTTCAACATCTACCTGTCGAGCCTTCCAACACCCCCGGAAGGTATCGAACTAATTTCCTAGGCGGACGATTGCACCGTACTCACCACGAGGAATAGTATGTGTGCTCGATTGAATGACTATATTTAGAAACTGGTGGAGTTTTTCAGTATCCGCAACCTCGTCATTTCACCGTCCAAATGCACTGCAACACTTCTCAACACCTGGACGCAAGAATTTTCGGAGGAGCTCAGGATCCGTACGGGTAGGCATGTTTATGACGTTGTTCCTACCGTTACCAACCCCAAAATCCTTGGTGTCTATCTAGACACCATGATAAAGTCGAAAACCTAGGTCGAAAACATATTCGACAAAACGCACAGTAGAAACAAAGTCCCAAAGGCACTGGCGGGGAGTTCCTGGGGCAAGGACAAGGAAACTATGTTGGTCACCTACAAAGCGATAGGTAGAGCAATTCCCAGCTACGCAGCACCGGTGTGGTAACAAACCGTTTGTGAAACAAACTGGAACAAGATCCAGACATGCCAAAACTCTGCTATAGGTATCGCTACAGGTTGTCACCTTATGTCGTCCCAGGATCATCTTCATCAAGAAACCAGCATGTTGCCAATACGTGATCACAATTTTCTCCTGTATTTACAATATCTGGTCGGTTGTTATCGAGAGAATCAGAGATCTCGAGAGAGACGTCCAGGGATACAAACGGGTACCTCCCGATATATTTGATGACACAGCATACCATGCGGCCATCGCAGATATTAACACAACCATTGTGAATCTGTCAATAGGGAGATTAAGTATGAATAGAGTCCTCTCAGCGCCCCCACCACCTATATCACCTGAGGAGCCTAGGCTCCCGAGAGACACAAGAGCGACACTAGCCCAGCTTAGGTCGGGTTTTTGTTCGCGCCTCAATTCATACTTACCTCGAATAGACCCGGACATTCACAACATTTGTCCAAGCTGCGGTGGTGCGCCCCATGATGTGGACCACCTGTTCCGATGCCCTGCGGCACCCACTAACCTCACTCCAAGGGCGTTAACCCTATTGCAGTTGCTACGTTCTTGTCGCTTGAGACAATAGGCGAGAACGACGAGACATGCACAGGGGTTCACGCCTTTCTGCGCCGCTACTACAACAAGGACTCACACCGATCGTAGTGTCCAATTTGCGATGTGTTGTTTTTGGTCTTTTCACTCTCTCCGACAGCGATGACATTTCAAGAACTGTCACTTTCATTGAAGTTTGTTTATGTGAGGAATGTCAACTTGTCAACAAATATTAGTAAACATCGGTGGAATTAGGTAAGTCTTCTTTTTATTTCATCATTTAAGAGATGATTGTTTGTGGTCTGTTTATATTGCAGGTGCTGATCGCGGGACATGTTGTCCCCACTTATCGTCGTTTCATCAGGGTTCTATGACTCGGTGATGCAAATTCTAACGAACGATGAGTGTTCACTCAGCATATCGAGCCCCCGATTTCCCTAGCAGGTGAGTAAACTACCTAAGTCTCTTCTAAACTGTGCCGCCTGGTACACTCTTATTTGCATCCATTTCTATTTGCAGGTTTTATTTCCGATTAACACTCCCCACTAGCCACAAGTTGATTTTCTTGAATAAGACAATCCAGTAACAAGTTTTATTTAAGCCGATGAAGTTTAAGGTATACTTTTTAAATTATTAGAGAGTTTTAGCATATCGTATGGAATAAAACGACATAATTTGACATTCCATATAAAAATTCGCTTACTTATCGTATACGAAACAAAATATCTTAATTTTGCATGTTCCAAGTAGGCATGTAAGAGACACAGGTTCTATACTTCTTTGCCAGCGATTTTAATTCCCTACTCTGGAATTGAGGACCGTAGTCGCAAACAATTAGTCGAAGTGCGCCGAAGAGGAGAAAAACTATCTTCCAGGATGCGGCATATTTCTGTACTTGTCACCTTCCTTAAGGGAAACAGCAATGGGAATTACGAGAAGTAATCAATTACAGAGAGAATGTAATTGTGGCCTCTGGTTGAACGGGGAACTGGTCCTACCAAATCAACACATATCACTTCCCAAGGTTGTCTAGCCTCTCCATATCTCGAGACCATCTGTCCCACTGGATGCCGCCTTTCAACCTTGTTCGTTAGACAAGATTTACACCTTGCTACGTAGGCCTTGATGTCGACTGTCATTTCGGGCCAATAGTACAACTTGGTGGCTTGGTCTAGCGTCCTACTTAGGTCCAGGTGACCAGATTTTGGAACGTCGTGGCATTTTTAAAGTGCCTTCTCTCGCTCCGGTTGGCACAAACCTCTTCCATTCGTAAATATCCCCCCGACTCGAAAGTCGGATTATTATTGGTCAGGACTCTCTCCTACTTTCGCCATCAACTTTACGTACCACTCGCTACGTCCTCAACCACTAAGTTCAACTTAGGTAGGTACTGAGCGAGAAAGCGCATGAGGTACCAAATGTTCCTTTCCATTTTCTACGGATAATCTGAAAGTCATACTGTTGCAATCATGGGCTGGAAAAAATTCCAAATTTATATAGCGTTAAAGGGAAATCGGGCGGTGGGTGTCGTGACAAACTTTACACGATAAATATTGGTTCCCGGTCGATTTGCGTCGCGAAAAGTTAATATGTTGCGCACCAAAAGGTCGTGAAAACAATAAAATTACAAAATCGCGATAAATATTCAGTTTTAGTGGATTTTCGCGTGTTTCAAACCCGGACGGCACATTTTTCCCGTACATTTGTTGTTGTTTTGACGTGTTTACCAACGCATTCATGGGCCGATTTCCCCAGTTACTCTCGCTGCTTCCCGGCTTTCTAAAATAGGTGGCTTTGATATGAACCGACGGTTCCAAGAGCACATTCCTAGGAATTGTCGTACCCTATAACGTAATGGAGTGGTGATATCTGCTTGATGCTCGTAGTCTTGTCGGGATCTACATTTAACCCTGACTCAATGCCACATTGCTTCCTCAGGACCACATAAGGAAAATATATTTTCTGAGGGCCAGAGGAGCTACAAATTTGTCACATACAACTTTCTCGTTAAGAGTACCATTAAAGAAAAATTCCGGAAAAGCTGCTTGGTCATACGTTCTATCAAGCATAGGACCACATAAGGAAAATATATTTTCTGAGGGCCAGAGGAGCTACAAATTTGTCACATACAACTTTCTCGTTAAGAGTACCATTAAAGAAAAATTCCGGAAAAGCTGCTTGGTCATACGTTCTATCAAGCATAGATCCTTTTTGAGAGCACACATTTACGGGCACTTTTGGCATTTTTTGCGCCATAGAAGCGGTAAATTGTTCAAAGGCGACTGTCACCTTAAATGTACCATAACGCATAACATTTTTTTTTCCAAAAATCGCCCTCGGAAAACTGATAAGCTTAGGCATGCACCACATGTGGCCCGCGGGCCACAATTCAGACCGTGAAGTGAAGCGAGTGAGTGAAAAGAACTGGTCAAAGGCGGGTCACTTAAGCAAAATTATATACATAAGTTTATGCAAAAAGAAACACAAATTTACAGCTTAAGTGCGGGATTTTAAATATGGCTGGGACTTTTTCAAATGCTAATAAAACGGTCAATTAAAGGCAAGCGAATTTAAAAATTGACACCTGAAACTATCTTGCTCAAGTAGCTGTAAATCTTTGCATCGTCACAAATATTTCTTCTTTCTTGCGCTACAAACAATAGTAAAGGTACGTTTTCGTAGAGATGACTCTTGTGATGATCGCTCAGCAATTGTATAGTTCTGCATCAAATTTCGAGCCATATTTACATATTTTTTGAATGTGGCTACATTCCTTTTAATTGATTACGACCTAAAGGAACATGTCTGTATTGAAAATATACGCATATAGTGCTTCGAACCGGTGGTTTAACTGCGATCGCTGAGCGATTATCACATGAGTCGTCTCTACGAACACGTACCTTAAAAGGCATGGGAGAATGTCTTACTCATCATAATATCGCCAAGCTTTGCCAAAAACCATAACTGAGGCCGCTTAAAAAAAAAATGTTTGACCACGCATAGCTTCACTTTGGGACGCATCGCATGCTTCAATGGGGACTTTCGGATTTATATTTGGAGTCGCAGAACTTTACAGTTATAGAGATTATCAAAGAACTTGTTGAAAACACAATTTCACCCCCTGGCACCATTAGAAGAACGCGGGTAAAAGTTAGGTTTTTTAAATTTATTTAAAATCGAAAGAGCTACTAGTTTGTTATACGCCACATTTCAGTACATTTAGCCGTTATCGATATATTCACAATAGCCTGTTTTTCTAGCTCTTGGTAAGAATCTTATCTGGTCTTGTTTATAATCTTTTTAGGAAGGCTGATGCAAAAATCCAGTTTTGCCCTAATTTTTTCGAGGTTTAAAAAATTATATAAGTACGTTAACATTTAATGGCATATACCACACACTTCTAAAGGATATACATACATATTCCTATGGTTTTGCGCATTGAATTTTGATAAGGATCGTGCGCTAGATCGCAACATCTCTATCGTCTAAAAGCGCATTTACGATGACCAGATGAAGGACGCTGCGGAAAAGCACACTGACTACATTTTCAGACAAACAATAACTTGTTCAGGGGTCGATACGTAGGTACACTGAGAAAAAAAAAGTAAACCGGTCTTCTAAAAAGTAGTTCATATCGGCTATGGTTGTCTAAGTTGTCTAATTAACTATTTTACTTTGGATAAAAAAAAAAAAATATTTTTTAGTGTATATTATAATTATTGCAACAACACATAATTACTACCTCCTATGGCAATCTAACAATCTTTATTGTCATAAACGAAAAATTCCGGCCTGAATGAATCAGTTTCCCGGACAGGAAAGGTTCAGGTTCATTTTAGACTTTCGGGAATGCAAAGGAAGGCGCATCCAAATCAATACATACACTGCATACTAAATAGCTGACTAAACGATAAAATTCTTTTAAAAGCATACGGCACATACATATTCAAAAAAGCACAGCAATAATACCTTCTTAAATTTTTCACCCATCATGTCCAAACCTAATCCCAGAGTGCGTTCACGTCATTCATTCTGCGGTCAATTTGCAATCCACAAATGCATTTCCGTCCGTCAAACTTTTCGACAGCCTGCCTACCTTCTTTTACAGCCGCGCTCTCATGATTACGTGGAATCGCTTATTTCATCCTATCATTCCTTAAAATCAGCAACTAATTTGTAAGCATGAGCGCAGTTGTTTCTCATAAAGCATGCCATGTTAACCAATGCCGGTAGTCTTCAAGTCCCGATCAATCGATGTTTCATTTTGTGTCTGTTATTTTTATCATATAATAATATCCGTGCAAAAAACGGATACATATCTGTCAAGTTAAAAATCGCAGCTTCAACCCAAATCTAAGACATACCAAAAAAAAGATTAAAAACCTGCTCACCGATTCCCCAAGTCCCCGCAACGTATTGCCTTATGCATCGGCAAAATTGATAAATTCACTATACGGAGATATAAGAAAGGCATGCAGGCAGCCTGACCACGTAACATTTTCATATTCCTGTAATTGGTCATCTTTGGACGGCATTAATGAGGCGATTATGATGGAAAGGAAGCCTGATAGGTACCACATACGCTCATTCTTGCTCATCACATATTGCATGATGGGCACGGTCGGACCAGTCATCAATAAACAGACAATCAGCAACTCATAAGAGCAATGTTGACCGCTAAATGGATCTCTGTAAACGGACAAGCGGTAAGCGGAAAGCGATCGCCAAGGTATAAGCTATGAGCTATGTTCTCAACTCGGTCCGTTTCCACTTCCAGTCTGAAAAACTTGTCAAATGGTTATTCAGAAATTTTATATTATGGACATGTCAAAAGCATCACGTTAAAGTGAGGGCAACTTGTCTTCTTATTATACAATTACCAATGATCTTGTGCTCGCCCGTTGTCCCCGAGCTGTATATACGATCACGGGTCGTTCGGCGCAGTCGGAATTAAGAGAAGCCTGTGAATTCATAACTTGAAGACAGAACGGAACGATAGCTCAGCTGAGCCCTCACCCCTCAACGTCTCGGACAGTATGTCGCGGTGCGGGTGAGAGATGCGCCAACCATGAGAAGGACCTGAATCAGACCTTACTAGGCACTAAGTTAAGTAGCTAGCGAGATCTTGACGTATACAAGATCGGAGCTCGTTGCTACTCAACCGTGCAGATATATGAAATGACGGGATATTAAGTTTTATGGGATATAAAGTCAACTACGCGAACTCCATGTGTACAGGAGGCAATCGATCCTATATTATTCCGCCGCCAAGAATTATTTATGTCTTCGCAAACAATTATATTGTTCAAGTAAAATCCGCAACTACATTTCATACCGAACCGATCGGGAATGTGTTCGTTAAGAGGCAAAGGCCGCGTCGCAATGCATTCTGTACGAGACGTGAAGCGTTCAACTGTTCCCTTTCATTTCATATGCTGCATTTTATTGAACCTCCTGGATTGGATTCGCATTATATGTAGTTGAGCCGCGTTTTTTTTTTTTTGGTTTTGTATTGCCATCAAATCCTCTCCTCCATATAAACACGATTGTCCATTACGTCTTACATCTTGCACATACTCTTGTCCATTTTTATAAGGCACACAGAGAACACATTGTTATAAAATATTTTATTTGATGATAAATTAAAGGTGTTCATACGAACGAGAAGGAATGTCTTGCGTTGCGAATTGATGTCGATACCCACTTTTGTAATAATCGATTCCACTTACAGTGCGTACTCGATAATCCGGACTAATGAAAACCGGGGTCGATCCGGACTACAGAGGAATTCGGACTAGTGGAAGCCTTTAGTTTGCTCTAAATTTCGAGGAAATGGACGAATTTAATGAAATTGTTCGAAGAACCGGTTTCCAATTTCGAAGAATTTCACTCTGTTATTCTAGATTTTGTTGTTTCCAAAGAACAAAGAAAATTTTGTTTTTATTTCGGGCGATAATATCAATGTTATTATGAGAAATAAGTCAGATTCGGATTAGAGAAGCTCTTGAAATTCGGACTACAGGGTGTACAATGCTATCTTTGAGGTGATCCGGATTACTGGAAATTCGAGGTTTCGAGGCTTCGGATTATCGAGTACGTACTGTATCTGTAATGCGCCACGGTGTGTTGAGCCAAAAGTCGGAGAAAAGATATTGCATTCGTTTGATTTATGACTCGATGAAGAGGCAAAATGGGCGCCCATTGATGGGAGTCCCGGGAGTAGAGGCGTCGCGTATATGTCCAATATTCTGCAGTATAGAAGGATAAGTGCAGAATGTACTTTTGTTTGCATGCATGCGGAGCGCTGGGTGTGCAGTACAAGAGATATGTGAGTCAGGTTGAAGGTTAAAAACTTTGTCTGACAAATTAATATGCCTAACAGTGGACAACTCAAGAGGAATTTATACAGAGGCCAAGCCCTCGAACAATGTTCGTCAGTGCATCAAAATGCGTGTCATACCTACAGTGGTTTTCTTCATTACACCTAAGCCATACGAAATGAATTGCACGTTAGCACTGCAAATTTATGAATGCATTCAATGTAATGTGTCTTTGCAATAAATAGGATTTCGTTCAAATTGGCACATGCAATCAATGTATTTTTGCTGTAAAATATTAGAACGATATCTAGAAATGATATATTTGAACAGTTATAAATTCGCAGAAAAACACAGGTGCATATTTCTTGGTTACCCTGTTCCTGGAACATCAAAGAAGTATTACAATCAAAAAAGCATTGCAGTCAAAACTTAGGTTGTTTAATGATCAGGTTTAAATACACACTAAACCAAATCGTTTGCTAACATAATAAAATACAGCTAAATGCTAAAATTTAGATAATGCATGAATCTAGTAAGTACATGAAAAAATGGGGCTTACTAAAAGTAAGAAACTGATTCGCATTTTCAAAACTCCCAAATCCATAAAAAAAAATCTCAAAATATAAGAATCTCTTCTTGGGATCCTATTCGCACGACTTTGTTTTAAAGAACTGTAACTAGATCCAAGTATAAGCCAGTATTGCTTCATAAAGGACTTTTTTGAAAAGTCAATGAAAAACATGTGAGGCAGTGTTTACAACTGGAAATTTAATTTTCGGCCAAATTTAGCCGGAAAAGCGATTTTTTTTTTTCAAAAAACGGCTAAATGGGTTGCAGCCAGACAAACGGAAAAACCGGCTAAAATATACAAAACAATGACATTGCGAAAAAATGATAGTACTTAGATTTGTTTCTTTCATCAAACTCCAAACCTAGTCTGGGCCAAATATCACTGTCTTCACGTTTCAGCGGGCCCGCAGGATAAAATATATAGAAAGCCAATTTAATACAATATGACTATAAATCTGAGTCATTTACCTTAAGATTATATCCTTTAGAAATGCCAACTTTTAAAAATGTTTTTCAACAATTTTTAGCAACTTGAAAAAGAAGTTAAAACGCCACAATTTGAATAACCACGATATGTAAATTACTTTCCGCCAAATTTTAGATAGCTGATCTGAAAAGCACCGGGTCAACCAGAAACTTCAATTATTAGGGTGAAATAAATGAAGCTCGGACAGAAAGGTGGCTAAAAATAGACAAATTTGATGTATTGTAAAACAAACACATGCACCAGTAAAGCTTGAGCGAATAAACAAAAAAAAAATCAGGTAATGTCTCAAATTGAAAAGAAATTGAGAAGAAATTTCACATCCGGGTGATTTCCTCACCATAAATGGAGGTTTTAAAGCTTGGTCTTTTTTTCACTATAACCTGAAAGATGCGAACGCGGATTATAATGCAACCGTGGCAAAAAACTTATCAGGCAAAGCCAAAAGCTTTATTCTGAACCGAGTTAAGGGACAAATTAATTTCACGGGACTTAATATCTTCCTACTCAAACAAAAGTTACCTTAAAAAAATCTCAAATAAACGTCAGCACATTATTTATAGAACACAGAGGAATGTTTAGGCCTGTATTAGTCACGGATTTCTTGTAGTTCTTGATGAGTTTTCATTAGTTTCTTAGACTTGAACAACCCAGTTTTGCACGATACCCATTGTATTTCTTCGACCGTGCCGCGGGTCGCACAAAACAGTGAGTTGGTCCGCATGCGGCCCGCGGGCCGTGAGTTTGACATGTCTACTGTAGTGCACATTATGCATTTCAATCAATTTTTTTTTGTTCTAGTCTAGATGCTCAACTAGTCGAAATGTTCATATAAAAAAAAAAAAATAACTCTCGCCCCAGTCTAACTACATATCAATGCCGCAGATGCATTAGTAACATCCACTTTTTAAGATATCTGAAATGCTTTCTTTTGTAGGGGTCAAAAGCATTCTCAGCAGAGTTAAGCATCCAAATAAATGGGTACTCGTTTAAGTAAAATCATAGTCCGTTACATGGATTGTGAGTTCGAACAACATCCTAACATGAATTCGCTCACGATGAGACTCGAATCCACGACACGAAGGTGAGCGCACCAACCAGGTTACAAATTTTCGTATAGGATCTTGTTAATTTGTAGCTACGAATGCAACAAGATGTCATCTACTAATATCATCTAAATCTAATCCTAATGGAACCTTATAGATTAAGAAATTTTCAAATATTTCAATTATCACCGCTAGGAATTTGGGACGATCTACTGCACTAAAATCATTAAATATAATTTGAAATATTTCTTTGCTAATCCCAAGTCGTACACCACAACGGTTTGTCTTTGTACGACTTGCTAAAACTATATATTAATAGACTATTTTAACGTTTTATAAAATCGATATGCCTTGGAGTACACCGTTCTTCTACGAAAAACACTCATGCCGCAGGACATATTTAGCAAATTTTCTTTTACGAAACTGTTTTTTTATTCACCAGATTTATGGTAGTTTATGGTAGTTATAGTTTCATGCTACACTGAGCGAACCTAGAGAGTCAAAACCCTTTATTCTTGAATTAAATGAATCAACTTAAATTTCACACCATTACCTATATATTTTAACGTTCCACCACTACAGTAATTTGTCTAATTAAATGTCTGTAAAACTAACCTAAACAATCCTACAGTTTCTTGCAGTGTCTCCTATTTGACCATCGTTTTTTCCTGAAAGTCAACTGTTATTCGCCTTGTATAAGTAGCCTTCCATCTTTATCTTTCACTGAATGACACCCTTTCCATTTCCTTTATGGTACGGTACACTCAAAAGTAACTAGAACCAGGGTTGAGCCAGATATCCGTTAGAGACACGTTTCTTTAGTGTGCGAAGTTGTACCGCTGTCTGTGACTGCATCGGTTCACCGGTGAAGTTTTTCCCCGTTTTGTGGTGGTCGATTTTCGAAAGTAACGCGCGGCTGTGAAATTTCGATTTTATGTTAGAGAAATTGGCCAGGGAAGCTATTGTAATTCTTAAGACTGTCTTAAAGAAAACCAGAGGCTACAAATGTTCTTTACGTTTTATAGTCTAAGAAAAATGGCATATTTGGTCGGCAAAAATCCTACATCGGATTTTTTTTTTGGATTATGGTTGGGGATGATCCTCAGATTATGGCATTAAAAGTCCCAACCGATTCGGGGTCCGCAACCTTTAAAAAATAGGGGAAAGGGGGTCATTTTTTTCGGTTTTTTTGCGCTTATTTCAAAAACGGTAAGAGATACAGAAAAATTGTCTGAGGACGAAAAAACTACATAAAATTATCTTTGCAATGATATATAACACATTAGAGTTTAATTGAATATTTCGGCATTAGACTAGAAAATAAATTAGAATATTTTCATTTTAGACCTTTTTTAAAAGCTCCATAACTATTGAAAGAATGCTAGTTCAGACCATTTTTCTGTATCTCTTACCGTTTTTTAAATAATCGCAAAAAAAAACGAAAAAATGCCCCCTCCCCCCTCCTTTTTTAAAGGTTGCGGACCCCCAATCGGTTGGGACTTTTTATGCCATCATCTGGGGACCATCCCCAACCATAATAAAAAAAATTTCGATGTAGGATTTTTGCCGTTCGATGGCCATATTTTGGCCAAATTTTCTTAGACTATTAATGGTGGTGAAATGTGAAAAAAAGACCGACCAAGTTTAGGACGCCCCTCAATTCCAAGAAGTGACATTGCCAATAAAATCAATGCTATCGTTCGTGAATCGTACGATGTGGCACATTATGTTGAAATGGAGAAGAAAATTAAAGTGTTTTAGATAGTATAATAATAATAGATTGTTTTTAAGTAGATGACTTTTGTTGTGCTTGTTACATCTCACTGTCTTGCTTCAAGGCTCAATTGATTTAACACCGAAGAAAATTTCATCAAAGACATAACAAAAACTTACAGAACCTGAGCTCTGGTTAAGTCATGTTTCCTGTTTGCATGTTCCTCGAGGACCATCTCCACATGCTTTTAGATCTCACTCGACGACTAGCGTTCCAAAAGTTGTAGGCTTAAGAAGTGTTTGACCGTAATGCCTTTTCTGTGGCACCCTATTTTTTGTTAGAAAGGAGGTGATCTGGATAATATTTTCAGCCAGGGTACTAAAAAAATGCGCCACGTTAAAGAAACTGATTCACAAACATTTTTACAGAATGGGTGTTTAGTATTTAAACACTAAATTGTTAAAACTACAACACCAATTTTTTCACTTATTTCAAAATGTATTTTGTATGAATTTCGGTTCGAACTATGGGGTATAGCCATCATCAGCACATCCTTGATGATAATTGTTTGTTTTTAATTCCAACTTTTTCGCCTTATTTATACTTTACACAAGAGTATTGTGAAACTTTAGAATATGCTCAGTATAGGTTTTTGGCGATGTTGTTTTACCAAAATAGGTTTGATTTGAAAAGGTTACCGTAGATGTATTTATCAAAGAGAGTCCGTGTTTGACTTGCTAATTGCATATGTCAGTTTCTGAAAATTTCTAAGAAAATGATTTTGAACTGAATCATTAAATACAGAAATCTAAGCAAAATTTCCGGGTCTTCAGACTTCGCAAAAGAGGAACGGATTGAAAAAAGTTGGGAACCACTGGTTTACATAAAAAGCCGAAATATATAACGGCAAGGCAGCTTGAGGAAGATGCTATGGTATCGAAAGGAACTGCTGTGGACATCTTGGACTTGACTAAGGGGCTATGGGGCTGCAATAGAAACCACTCTATCATAATCAAATTCTTCTAAGAAAATTTTAATGGACCAATCTTAAGCAAAGCCTTCTATGGCATATCGAAATCACGAGACACACGTACGACCGTCAAAATCGAACCGTGCGGTTATCGGGCTGCCATAGAAGCCCCACCGCCCAAAACAGGATACATTACGCGATATATCTGAACAAAAGTCATAGGGTCACCCACGGAACTGTTAGCCTGAAAACAAGTTAAGGGTACCCAAATTTCGGCTGCCGAAATTAGCCTTGGTTTGCTCTGTGTTTTGCTTTGGACACTCCATTAATTTTATTGATCCTAAACTATGTAGATGGCGGACGCATAGGGGAAATATAAGCGAATTTGTTTTTTCAAACCAAATGTGGGAGTTTTTCTCATCACGAGAAAAGATTTTGCAAAGAAATAATCATTTTTTGTGAGAAAATATATGTAGTTGTTCAACCTTTCGGTTTCTTGGGGACACATTTCCAGATGATTAGCGGATGCGGGTCGCATAGAAGAAAATGCACCTCACAAAGAAATATGTTATTTAAGTTCTCGTCTTAATCATTTTTGATAAAATGAAGGTAAAAGGTTTGCATATGCAAACGTTGCATATAAATAGCTCTTGGCAAATTGAGATACATGTACATACCATATTGCGTTGATTTGGCCGAATTTTCTCTATTTGGCATTCAGTGAAAATACATAAAATATATGTTCGCCCATATAGTGGGCATACTCCTCCATTTTGCAGATTATTTTGTCAATTCCCCTAATCCCCGAAAAATATAAGCTGATGGCATATTAAACACTAGGATATAAGAATTTATTAGGCTAATAAAAATACGATATGTATTTCAGAACACTCCAGCGCCATCGAATTCAAGAGCGGTGGATCACTTGGATTTTGTTCGGTATCATGGCATAGAATCTTTGGATGTAAAAAATATTTAACTGTGTAAAAGTCCGACTTTCTCCGCAGCAACACAATATTTAAAAAAAAACGAACTCAACAAAAAAGGAGGCAATTTAATGATAACAGCCCAAAATCGATCTTTAGTCATGCCGCCAATAACAATTACCCATTGCATATCGCATCAATCCCGCGATTATCACACGGATGGAAACTTTCATATGTACCATCAGCCATCACCAATCTTATCACTTTACATCGCCTCTTAAGAAAAACTTTTAATTGAAAGCATTAAGCGCGCTGTGCGCTACATTATTTCAATAAATCGGCGAAAAACCGTCTTAAATCTTTCGTCTGAGATGAGCGTAACTTTTAATGCGCTGAAATTTAGATAAAATCTGACCTGCTTCATGCTTCATCACTCAACTTCAAAAAGATGTTTTTCTTAAACCAGTTACGATTAACTATACTTTCCGGAAATTGCTCTTTTCTTATCGCAGTCGATCAAACGTTGAAGTGCTTAAATGCATTTTCTCTCTTTCTGTCTTGTCGCGTCTTCATGAAAATATGTTAACCTCGCATCAAATTCCAATTCCCATGATACTTCACAATGATAATAAATGCTCTATAATCTGAATAACACAGAGCAGCAATTTAAGTCTGGAAAAATTGCAAATTTTTTCTTTCGGGAATTGATCAGCGTTTTGAAATCAAATTACGCAACTGAATGGTATACCCTTTCCGATTATATTCATGTCCAATAAAAACAATTAAGTCGCCACTTAATTGTCCATGGAATTGACCACTGGTCCCCCCATTCGGGTCCACCTCGCGTCTTCCTATCTGTAGTGCACATAGTATAGGCAGAGAGCTCATCTTCCCTTTAAATTAATGGGATCGCGACGTAATGATCAATGGTCAGCAAAATAGCAAATTTACAGCGGCTACACGGATCAGACTCACTAATGATGACCGAGTACTAATATCATCTGTCTGGGCTGGATCAATGCTCGAGGCTCGTTTTCCTCTCACTCCGGTCTCTGCGTCTTCTTCTCTTGTGGGACAGCAGGAAAGCTATATCTAACTAAATGGAATTAGATATTGTTAATCGTGTTGTAATCGCGACCTGTCCGGATAAAGTCAAGTCTTCGGACGCAGTTAGGGCCATCATCGTTTACAATCAAGCAAGCACAAGAGTCTCGATTTTGTGTCGTCGTCGTCTTTGCCGCGGCTTCTAAACAATGTTACCTCAATGCTAACTGCCGCATGCTTACATACACCTAACAAGTAATTAAAAATCAATAAATTTCTTCAAGTCAAGACAGTTAAGAGATCGCGTCTTTTCTTCGCTTTGGTAAAACCAATTAAATTTTTTTTTGGGAACTGTTCACTGAATTGACTGTATGGTCGTTGCTACTTGATTAGAAGGCGGAAGAGGGTTAGCATCTTATTTCCATTGCACACAAAGTTGCGAGACTATACTTGAACAGTTGTTGGAATTTGCTAAAAAGTGAATGGTCCAGGGAAGTGTAAAGTGCCTGCCTGCTACTGATGGATGAATAGGAATAGATAAATCTCCAGATAAACATAATACATATTTGCAGTATTACAGGCTTTCAGACCAACATCGTCATGAGAAAGTTGCTATGTAAATTATGCAGCGCCGCCCTACAATCGAGAGTCATTTCATAATTTAATGGTGATCTTCCCAGAAGATACCCCCATAACGTATCAAAATCAAATCATTTCGATGGATCTTAATTGGTTTTCCTTCGATACATTTCTGACTCTATAATGATAAGTTCCTTCACTTTTACGATCCAAACAACGACAATCATAGAAAAGGATTCTTTCAATCTGAGAGATCTAGAGGCGAAAAAAACTCCAATTTCACAACACGAAGCTACGAAATCCAATAACATTTTGCTCTACAAAAGAAATAAATCTTCCTCGCCGCTCCCACAGTGCATAATGACGATGACATGAGCTATCTTTTGCACAATTTCAAAATCGCTCCCGATACCCTTCTCTAATACATTCGATCTACATATGTTTCGCGATATCTTTAAAGTGCTTTTCGATTATCGTTTTAGCATTCAATCAACGGTTCCGTTCTCAGTTAATTCTTAAAAACCTTGACGAGATCACCTTTTGTGAAAACGGCTTGGCGCTGCGCGCGTATTCAATTCGTCGCGATTCTATACATACTTCTGTGTTACATTCCAATCCAATCTTCGCTTCGATGGTTTAGCAACCATTGTAAAGTTGCACAGACAGGTCTGTCTGTAGTCCAGGTACGTAATGCTTTTCGATCGGATCTGCTCTATTGCCTCTTACCTGAACGTTTGGATTTCTTAAGACCCGAACCGATCGACCACACCAGGTTCCCGTTTTTGTAATCAACGATGGTTGCATAGAAGAAGAAATGGGTATAGCGAGAACCCAAAGACACAGCTGACTTTTTTAGCTGCAGGCGCGTTTTTTTTCGTTGTAGTTGCATTATTCGTTTAGTCATCATCATCGTCTTGATCCTCGTCTTTCATGTTTCATTGCATCTTAAATTTTTTTTCAACCGGTAGGACAGTAGTGCATGTTGATTTTGACTTAGCGAGCTGGAAGTGCATCTAAATGCAATACGAAAATTGTTTTCCAGCGACTGAATACGTGACGATACCGTATTTAAATACATACCTAAATAAAAATAACGTACGTAATGTATGTATATTTGAATTAATGACTGCGGGAACGAACGTTACTGGAAATGCTACACTCATTAATTAATATTTGCGATAAGATATCATTCACCCATTAATATAAAACAGTCCTAAAAATTTCCATAATTAGAGGTCAATTGTTAAATATATTTGTGTATTTCAAATAGAAAAAAAAATAGGTTAAGGCTAATTTTTGTTGTTTTGGAATCAGTTGAGTCCCAGGCTGAGACATTACCGTCAGAACGGGTGAACCGCAGGCCGAGCGATTCGACGCCATGGAGGTATAAAGAACGAGGCAAGCAAAAAGAAGAAATAATTTGGTTCCCAGGAGTCTAAAACTCATTCGGCTAAGAAAAATTTTGATCGGAAAGATCCCCAAAAAGACAAAAAAGGCCACCAATTAATCCTTGATCGGAGGAATGCAGGTTGTCATATCAAAGGGGACGTCGAGTGCATAATATATCCAGTGTTCGTTCACTGTTTTAAGGACCCACAACGGTGTAAAACGCATATTAATGAACAATTTTAGTGTTCCCCGTATTCAACCATCAATATATTCCAAAGCCATAACTTTATTAATTATTTAAATTGCGAGGAAGGATAACATGTTTCATTAATACGCAATTTACACCATTATGTTTGTCCTTGAAACAGGAAGCAAAACATAAAATTATATGAAAGGTACTCGACGTCTCCTTTGATATGATACCTTGCATGACAACCGCCAATCCAGGATTAGGTGATGTCCTTTATTGTCCTTTTTGGGTCCTGATTTATTAAATATTCGTTGAACCCGCTCTAAGGCAGTCGCAGCAGTCGGGGACCAAACCATTGAGGTATATTCCAAAACGCTACGAACAAGGGAACCAAATAATCTTACAGCATTGATTTCAGAACGAAACTTACTAGTACAACGAAGAACAAAGCCCGCAAGCTTCGAGCCCCTTACTACTATACTTTCATAGTGATCATTGAATCTAATTCTAGAATCAAATGTTACTCCCAAGTCTGGGATCGTGTCAACATTTTTCAAGGGAAGAGAAATGACTGAAAGGGAAAAGATGTTGAGGAAAGCTTCAGAGAGTAGTGAGTACCGAATACTTAAAAACGTTGCGAAATATATCATTGCTGCTACACCAAAACGACAATAAATCCAGATCGGCCTGCAACGTCAGACAATCTTTACAAAAAATTAAAAAAGGAGAGGTCCCAATTTAGACCCTTGAGGTACCCCAGACGTTGGTGAAAATTTAGAAGAAGTAGTGTTATTAAAAATTATTCTAGAAGTCCTAATAACGAGGCATGATGACACCCAGAAAATTAGCTAAGGAGGAAAGCTAAATTCACAAAGCTTATTTAGTAGCAGAGCATGGTTTACCGTATCAATGGCCTTGGAAAAATCTGTATATATTGCGTGGACATCCAGGCGCTTGTGAAAAGTGTTTGCGACAAAATCGACAAATTGAGGCAAATTTGTGGCAGTATGTTTTTCTTTTACGGAAACCATGCTGACAGGAAAATATTAAATGACCCAAAAGGTAATCAATAAAACCTGACTTTAGCGACCTCTAATTGTTACGACCATCCAAATGACTGTATGTGTGTTCTATAAAAAACATGTACTCCTTTGACGGGCAACATCGTAATTTTGTGGTGCGGCCCACGGCCAGTTCTAAGCAACACAATATGAAGGAGGACGACTTCAACTGAAATCTCCAGTCTAAAATTTTTACGAAAACTCGTCAGAAAGTCAGCGTGACTTATGAGTGATATTTCTTTTAGATCAATTTGACTATTCACGATGTGTTGAAACACTTGTCAATTCGCAGAATTGGAGTTTTTTCGAATAAGTCATGTCTGTCAGCTCGCACGATAACTCCCGAAATAATAAAGCCAGCGGTTTAAAATTTCGGTCATAATGTTTGTTGCGACATGTAAATTTGACCAATGCTCAATTATGATATATTCTTTGAGTTTATGGAAACTAGAGTAAGGTGTCTCCTCTACCTCCCCTACATTGAAAGAATGTCGCAAAAACTTCAAACTTGTTTCAAATGGTAGCTGTTAGATGTCCTTATAAAATATTAAAAGTGTTCCAGATCCGACTCATCCACCCCTTCCTCCTCTACAAAAAACTTGAAATTTAATACATATTTTAGGTTTTAGCAAAACCTTGCGTAAACGGTTTAATATATTGTTGACCCCATGGAAAAAGCAGACATGATTGTAATGAAGTTTAGATCAAATCATTTATTGACAAGTCGGACACAAAATGGAATTGACCAAAGTGTATCTACTATAGTCTTATCTCCATTAACAACTCGCGTGTCATACCAAAAGTATTTTTTCGACCCAGCCAAGTAAAATATGCCATCCAGAAGCTTCGGGCGGGCAAATCATCAGGGGAAGATAAAATTAAGCTAGTCGTAGTAAAAAATCTACTTAGAAAGTTCATAGTTTTTCTTACCCATACATACAATGCATGTATGAGTACAGGGTGGGTTAGAGGAAACGCTTGTTTTTCACTATTGAATGACTGAGAAACGGTTCGATAAAATTAATAAAAACAAGCATTAAGTAATAGATTTTTTATGCAGTTTTGAAATATACATACTTTAATTAAGTTCGAAAAATAATGTCTTGGAGATGACGTCCTTCTTGCTGGATACAAATATGGATTCTCTCCTAAAAGTTACGGACGGCTCTCTCCAACATTTCATTCTTAAACTTAAAATGAACTTAAGATCTAAAATGAAACTTAAGATCATCATGTAAGATGCGTAGAAGCGAACGACGTGACATACCCAGTGCTACAGCCTGTCGTCTAGCCGATCGCTTCGGACTAGCAACAACTGCCGTTCTCACTCAGTCTACATTTTCCGGAGTTCATACTGAACGGGGAAGACCAGGTGGTTTCTTTTTCATCACAGATCCGGTACTTCTAAACGCTGCAACCCATCGGCATCGGAGTACAGTATTACTCTAAAATTTTGACGGAAAAGACGTTGCACTGTGACTACGGAAACAATGTTTCTAAAGTACTGCTGGACACCGAACACACGATGCTCTACGCTTCAACGCTCCATAGTGACTGAACTGAATCTGCGTTGTATGGGCAGTCTGCCAACATTCGTCTAAGGTGAATACCCCCTCTCGTCGCCGCGTACTAGCAGATAGATTCCTCTGCTCCACCCTGTATATCCTATTTCTCAGATGCATGAAAAATTGCAAAAGTCATACCTGTTCTTAAGCCAGACGCGAGATCTGATCTTGCAGACCTTTCAGAAGCTCATTAAGCAGGTCAGCTTATTAAGTTGATCAAATTCACTTACGATAATAATATAATACCCAACCATCAATGTGGGTTTCATCCAGGATACAGCACCTCTCACCAATTAAAACGACTTACCATAGATGTTAGACGGGGATTTGTTAAGGGTCTGTCTACTGGAGCCATCCTTCTAGACATAGAGAAAGCCTTCGATAGAGTTTTGCACGGTGGGATTTTACACAAACTGTTTACTTTGAATTACCGTATCGAAATACATATTAAAAAATTTTCAAAGCTTTCTATAGAATCGAAAATCGTTTGTGGCAATAAATTCGGATATGTCAAATTTTTACTCTACTCGAGCTGGAGTACCGCAAGGTTCTGTTTTGAGTCCGACGATCTACAATATATGTATTGTATACACCAGCGATACACCGAGTATGTGTAACATGGCGCAGTATGCAGACGACACTGCTATTTATATATCTAACTCAGATCCTGAATGTATCATATCTCATTTACAACAAGGCTTCAACATATTAGCAAATTATTATTCTCTTTGGAAAATAAAATTTAATATCAATAAAGCAAAAGGTTTATTTTTTACTTGGCGTCGAGCTGACAAATATTTACCTGATAGACCACTAAAATTGAGCGATATCGATACCGAGTGGAAAACTACCGCTAAATACTTAGGATTTAAATTAAACCAAAAACTTACATTGAAAGCACATATTCTTGAGCGTAAAAAGATGAATGGCTCTTTTATAAAGGCTTTACCAAGGGGCTTCGCCTATATATATGATCGCAAAATGTCCTAACGACGCATAATTATAATAATTGTAATTGTTAATAATACTCTAGACCTTTTCATGGAAAAGTATACCCCAGACCCAGAAGTATTATGTGAAATTTACATGCTCTAGATTTACATTTAGCATTGTAACATTCAATAGAGTATAGGTAGAGTGTTAAGAATTGGTGCTGATGCTACTAATTGCATGTAATTAATTTATACCAAAAATGAGCTTACCCATTTGAATTTGAATGTATGTTAACGGGAGCCTGAGAAGCGTCCTTGGTTGGAAAAAGATAATTTTGGCAGTCAATTAAATACATTTCATTGGTAACTTCGGCAACATTTCTTATTTCTTCGCCGGCCGCACTCTATTAAATGTATGCAAAAATACATGCAACACATTTTTCTTGATAAAACAAATAATTGATGATTTTCACAGTTATTTCTAATACAGACATATAAAAAAAACATGTCGAGACTAATTTCCGGCGCGGCCAAAATTAGAACATGCTGCACTTTATTTCGGGGTTATACATTGCATGGTAGGCCTTATCAGGAAAATATCTCAGTAGAAACTACTTTTTATGTACCACATTAACCGACTTCTGTCAGAAAATTTCTGTAACGATCAACTGATCGTAATCAAAACCAGCTTTTTTTAAGGGACAATTAAAAAAAAGGTTTTATTTTCGTAAACTTTTTTATCGTTTTTTTTTTGTGAATTTTTCATAATGTATAGGTAAGTTCATTTGAAAATTATATTTCTTATCTGAAAACATTTAAAACTTGTGATTTGATGAGTCACTTTGTATTTACAAATCTTCCCCCCAAATAAATTCCTGGCTTCTCCCCTGATTAAAAGTTAAAGTGCGAAATGTTTATCTCAAAAAATAGAAATTGCACATGTATAATTTACGAGCAAAAAGTCTGAAGTACATACCGACATCATTGCAAAAAAAATTGTACGAGTATGTAGTTTATTTCGAAAATATATATTTTTAGGACATTTGCGATCAGGCTGATAATTTTCCAGATATAGACGTATATATCTCGAAAATTATTCGTCACTCCCTCTTCTCTTTATGTGACGTTTAAATTAGTGTAACTTTTTAGCGCTTACAAAAGGGAGGGTGTACAGCAATTTGGCATCAAAACATCTCTCAATAAAACCCATGTATCAAAAATTGACAGTTAAAACCTTTATTTCCTGACATCATCATGTCTTCTTCATGTGTATTTATATTTTATTCTAAATGGGTGTTGATTTTTTATAATTTTAAGTCTAATAATTAGAGGTACGGAAATTTAGCAAATAAAAAACAGGAATTTCGCATAAACTAACTTTTAATATTATGTAGAAATTTCGCTGAATTTCGCATAAAAACATAATTTTGTCCAATTTGTTTGTGTGAAACTTTCTATGCTGGAAATTCTAGAGACTCGCAGTAAAACAAATGTTAAAAACTGCACACACCATAAATAGTATAGTACAGATAGCTCAAAACCCAAACATAAAAAAAAAGAAAGGAAAATATTAAATGACCCAAAAGGTAATCAATAAAACCTGACTTTAGCGACCTCTAATTGTTACGACCATCCAAATGACTGTATGTGTGTTCTATAAAAAACATGTACTCCTTTGACGGGCAACATCGTAATTTTGTGGTGCGGCCCACGGCCAGTTCTAAGCAACACAATATGAAGGAGGACGACTTCAACTGAAATCTCCAGTCTAAAATTTTTACGAAAACTCGTCAGAAAGTCAGCGTGAGGTACGGAAATTTAGCAAATAAAAAACAGGAATTTCGCATAAACTAACTTTTAATATTATGTAGAAATTTCGCTGAATTTCGCATAAAAACATAATTTTGTCCAATTTGTTTGTGTGAAACTTTCTATGCTGGAAATTCTAGAGACTCGCAGTAAAACAAATGTTAAAAACTGCACACACCATAAATAGTATAGTACAGATAGCTCAAAACCCAAACATAAAAAAAAAGAAATTTTTTATGCCAAATTGTTGAATACACTGCCCAATATACACAGAAAAAAGTTAAACTAATTTGTGCCATGGGTTAAGGGAAGAAGGGGTGGCAAAGGGGTGAAAATTTAGATTTTTGAAAATATCTGGAAAACTATGACTCTGACCTTAAAATGTCCTGAGGACGAAACAAACTACAATTATTTAAAATTGTAATGATATATAATAGGCTACACATTTTCTCAGAAAATTATACCCTAGAACCAAAAGTATTAAAGTGAATTAACATTTTTTGAGTTTTAGATTTTGCACTGTAACTCTTGAGACCCCCGGGATTTAGGACAAATCTAACATTCTGGAGCCAAGTCTAAAAAAACACATGATAGATGTAGCTAGTCATCGGCACGAATGTATGGCAGTAGTACTGCGTATATTGGGCAGTGTATTCAACAGCAGCGACACACCAATATTGTAATGCTTTTCTCTTTTTTATGTATAGATATTTTTATTTTTGGGGATCGCCGAAATACGAGAAAAGCTTTTTCTATAGACAAATAGTGCAGTTACTAGGTGATTTCAGATCGCAAAGTATGGTGGAGATTTTTTTTTGTTTCTTATGTTTTTTGGGGTGCTGAGCTCGAATCCGGAGCTTCCCACCGACATTTCGTTGCAGAACAGGGTCAAACCCGCGAAAAAACCCAAAATTTTCGGAGTTTTCCCGTTTTTTTGCTTATAGTTCCGAAAGCGTGCATTTCTCCGAGAATCTGTCCATTAACATATTAGAAAAAACGTAATTGCGGGTCTAACGCGCCCTTATTCATTAAAATGTGTTAAGCCGTATAGCTACAATTGATACGTAATTTTTAGTGTTTTTTTTGCAATTTTGACCCTGTTTTGCATCGAAATTTTGGTGGGAAGTTGCGGATTCCGGTTTTGCACCCCAAAATACATAATGTACAAGAAAAATGCAACTTTTGGGATCAAAAATAAAAAACCGTTCAATCTCAAAATTTTATTCATAAAATGGAACAAATTTAAATTATCAATTTTAGTAATACCGCTCAACGGATTTATAATCTTTATGTCTCTTTGGACGCGCAATTATGTTCTCTCCAAAATGTTCATGGAGAATTTTTCGTAGAAATAAATAGTTTCAGAGTTAGGGGCCAAATAACAGAAAAACAGCAAAATTTTTAGGGTTTTTCGCGATTTCGACCCTGTTCCGCAACGAAATGTTGGTATGAAGCTCCGGATTCGAGCTCAGCACCCCAAAAAACATAAGAAACAAAAAAAAATTGTCTCCACCACATTTTGCAATCTGATGTACTAGGTTTATCACGTAGTAACTACACTAAAATCGAATTGCAGAAAACAATGTTCATCCCTTAAACCTCTCACTAAACAGCTTGCTTGGTGTTTGCCAAGCCACCGTGCTCGTGATCATACATTTTAGACGATAAATGTAAATTTTCCCATACATTGGTTACTTGTTTTAATGTTGTTTTATTTATTTTTTGTTATCTCTTCACTTTCAGAACACATCGTCCACGAGCATCCAAAACAAATTGAAATTCATTGGAATCGAATGGTTGCGCAGGCTTCATGAGAAAAATATTCTGATTGACATTAACTGATCAATCAATTATATTAGGCCAGTCAAAATAACCAAGGTGGCCTCTATAATAGTAATAATAATTACCCCAAGATAACGCCACATAAGTAAGTGACCCTAAGTCCCAGTCACAGCACACAGTTATCATCCTAGTCATACATAATGCCCGTATAGTCGTAATTACTTTACAGACTAAATGAAAAAAAAAAAGAAACAAAAAATAAAATCTTATCAGACAAACTGAAAATATATTTTCCAGAATCGTTGAATTTAATGTATTTAACTATACCAGAGAGTGCACAGAGTCAAGAGTAATCATCACTAATTGACCATTAATTTAAAAAATTAATTATTTCAGGCGATTTAAAGTTTTGCTATTTATCGGTTAAATCTATTTAAAATGTGAGTTTTCTAGAAAATGAAGAACGATCGATCTACATTTTAGGAAATTATAAGGGGAAAAAATCGAATTGGGTTCAGAGCGGTTATTGTAAACACTTGCCAAGCTGCACTCACGTAATGGATGTTACTCGGAAAACATTCTTTGTATATGTTCCTGTGATTATGATTCTCCATATTTTTTTTAATACCAAGAATATATTATTCCAAAGTTGTTTTCGCAAGCATACTAACCTAGTTTCCTGTTATCTATAGCTATAGGCGTGCTTGCCATGGTAATGATCCGATAACTAGTCATTCTAGGAATTGGATTTCTTTTTAAACTACAACTACTGATTTTTTTACTCCTTCAAAATGGATTTCTCATTTCAAAATGTGTATGCAAGTATGAAGTTACTTTCACACTAGTCAAATTCCAAGGAGGATCCATCGCTACAAACATATTCAATACCAGATTAGTTCTTATAAATAAAAAAAAACAGTATCTTTACAATACCCTTTTCTGTGTCCTTTGTTGTGTTCAAAGGCACGTTCATAGTAGAAAAGAAAGTAAAATAAAAGTTCTTATAGAAATTGGACGGAGATTTCTCTGAGCAGCCGACTGCCGCTCATAACTAGGCATTCACTGTCGAAATACAATGCAGAAATTCCGCACTGGATTGTGAGTGTTATGCCAATATACGGCAAGCAGCTCACTCTGCCAAACTTACCATTTTTCTGCCACTTAAACAGCAAGCAGTCGGTATCCGCCAATCAAGAAATCCAAATTAAAATCAGGCAAGAGGTCTTGCCGCAATAAGATTCTAGCTTAGACTTAATTTATTCATGTAAAACTTAACGTGTTTATACAATTTAATTCTATCCTAAATTTTATGGACTTATCCTATTTTGTCTGACCAAGCATTCTTTGTGTCTGTGGGAAATAGTTTTACTATTTTACTTTTTCACAGTACATTTAAAGATTTCCACACATGGTTATATGCAGCAGTGTGCGAAAGGGTTCATATTCGCATACTGTCTGACTGTCACCTTACAAATGTGTGTACATTCCACTACATATATGTATGTTTATTATATGTTATGTTCAACATGGGTTGGCCGTATTTCTATTTACTGTTTTGGTATGCTTGTTTGATATGGATTGGTCATATGTGTATTTATTTATTTAATTCGTAAGTATTACAAAAACGGGAATAATTTCCCAAAACATGTAATTTAAAGAATTAAAGTAAGGATAAAAAATATAAAGAAATAACAAACTATTAAAGATGATACTAAAAAGAAAAGAAAAGAAAGTTAAAAAAAATTTTTTTAAGAAAAAAAAAAAAAAACAAACAAAGTTAAGTTAAAATTTAAAAAGTTAAATGAAAAACAATTAAAGTTTTTGTAGTACGGTTTTTTTAAAAGAGTAATAAGAAGAAGGTAACGAACCAATCTCCAATCGGTCATAGTTTCTCATAGCTCTAAGTAACGGAGAATTTTTATAAATAGAAAGTGAAGATTGTGGAGGGTTAAAAATGGCAACGGATCGAGTGTTGTAAGACGGAACCCGGTATTTTATATCTTCTACCAGAGATGAATTAGTAAGACCCTTGCATAACCTGTAGAGGAAACACTGGTCAAGACAGTCTCTTCTTTTGTTTAGTGATGGTAGGTTTAGGAAATTTAGTCGATCTTGATAAGGCCTATAAGCAAAGTTATATTTGAACATTAAGGTTCTAGAGAACTTTCTCTGAACTTTTTCTAAAGCATCACGTGAAACAGAAGAATATGGAGACCAAACTACCGAGGCGAATTCTAATATGCTGCGTACTAGCGTCACAAATAAATTCACACATGTATTAATAGATTGAAAACTAGAGGAGCATCGTAAAACGAACCCAGCTAGTTTCGACGATTTGCTAATAATCGACGAGTGTATGTGTATGAGGTATGGTCTACATACATTACACCTTAACAATCTTGTGAACACTGGATTGTCAATCGTTTTCACTATTCCTTGCAACAAAACATAAAACGTCATGTTTTCCTCAATAAATTAACTGGAAGTGTCACGAAAAATAAGGATTCGAATAGATTCACACAATTTAGGATGGGTAATTATTCTCCCTTATTACTCCCAATCAACACAGGAAATCTGATCTATGAACATAATGAGCCAACGTTAACCAAATCTTAAAAAAAAAAGACAACTGACTTAACTGACCATTTGTCACGTTTAATAGTACCCTCGATCGGAGAGATTACGCTCAGATAGTACACGCGATATCTAAAAACATTCCAACATACCACAATATGGTCATGCACATCGTGATGAAATATCCTTATAGATACCACAATGTCGAACATGTGGTGGTGGTCCTTTCTTGACCACTAAATATTTATTCGTGAAAGCAAACCACAACTCATCCCAGACGCGCGATTTGAACCAAGAAGAAGAGAACATATTTCTTGGAAAAAGGAAGAATCATTTTATTGCTCGCGGCTACCTATTATGCCTACCCTTGTTATTTGTAGATAGAACCGAAATTATGTCGAAGTGGTTATTGTTTAAACATAACTATGGCGACGGACGGGCATTTTTGTACATAATCAAAAATAACATGCAAATCAAACATTTGTCGATATTGTTATAGAACAAATCGTTTTTTCCTGTAGAATTATATTGTTTTACACGATAGTAGCAGCTACCTAGTTTTTCTTTTTTCAAAAATGTCTTAAACATATTTTATGTGTGCGTTCCCATAAGCGCCTCCGAAAGTCAATGGTACCAATAAATAAACAGTGAAAAACATCGGGTTCTCATCACCGCAATTTGCAAAAGGCTGTTCTTTTTGTTTCATGTTCTTTTTAAAAGTGTATCGACCGACAAAAGATAAATAACTCAACAATGACATCGGACCTTTGTTTGATGAACTCATATGGAACGCCGCCGTCGACCGCGCCACACTGACCCTTTGCCAACTTGACCTTTTTAGCTGACTGATTAGGTCCATCGAACAAGTGTTACGATATTGTTAATGTCGGTATTCTTTAAAGGTATGACGGCCGGCGGCAACTATTTCGTCATGTGTTCGGTGCCACTCGATCGAAGACGTCATGTTGACAGCGACATCATAAGTATCGAAAAATTACACGAATAAAACTCAGTAGGTGGTTACAGGAGGCTCCGTGAAACCCTGATAGTAGTAAAGGATTTTTCTCATACTCATGCAAGAAATGTTATGATTATTAGACCCCTACAGAGAATTTGGTTCTCAAAGAAACTAAATTACGAATCGTATTATAGGTGCTTCTGAAAAGGATTATAGTTCAATAATTTCTTTAAAACGCAGTGTTTTTTCAACAAGCAAATGATTCGTTTTTGTCATGGATAATGTTTAAGACATGCAGCGCAGAATAGGTCTATTTCAATACCTTTAAAAGTAAAGGAGTCGATATGCTTCTCCCTTCGAATTACATGGTTTTAATATCAGTTGCGAGAGGTATTTAGGGAAACTGTAATTTAGAATGTTACAAAGCTTTAGCCTGCCTATCAAAGCGTTTTTGCTTGTATTCTGGGAATAAATAGCCTTTTTTATTAAAATAACTACTATCTAGGTTAAGTTTAATTTTATATGGAAATTCGAATACTCATTGATAAGTGCGCCTGAGTTTCTATTTTAGAAATAAACCAAAAAAATAAAAAACAACAAATTCATATTTAACTGACGTCGTTAAAATGTATTAATTATATAAAATGAATTGCTTCATGTTGAGAGATTCCCCCAATTTCAAATTCATCCCTTATGGAGCGTCTAGCATTATGGATTTCAAGAAAACACCGTGTTTACGTCATTTTTCATTAAATTTTACGTCTACGTTTAGTTTCCCATACGTTTCAAAATTAAAGAAATTTAAAATATGTATTTGTGTATGTAGGTAGTCTTAATTATTTTACAATGTTTACATACATACTCATCCTATCTTTCATTCCGTCCAGTGTCCCGACACAGCCGACCGCTTTCCCGAAATGGCGCGGCATGTCACGTACTAAAGGACTATTTTGCGGCACCTTTTATTAGATTTATGATTGCAGTATCACCAAAAACTCACTGTGTTACTTATAACAATAATATGTAAATAGGCATACCTAAATTATACTTATTTCAATCCTGTTTAGACTATGGTGGTCCTTTGTGAATAAACAATGGCGAGACATCCGTTTTCGGGTGCAATTACAATTACGTATTGTGCAATAGTAGATAGCCGCCTAAGAAGAGACGGTTTTATTGCACGGAGTGTTTGCGGTGTGACGCGACGTGTGTGAACTACAATTTATTCACATTTTGGGATAATATGGTGTATTTATGAGGATTTAATAAGTGACTCACACTTTGTCTATTACACGGTCTCCAGGAGACGTCGTATAATTCACAATAAATATCTACTGGGAGTTTTTTGAATAAGGATACTATTTCGTTGCTTCAAACTTGGTATAAAATCTTTTTGAGGGCATACATAAAAGGAATAAATAAATTTTCTGTTTATTACACGTTTCTTTTTCTGGTTGTACGATTCAACTTCAATAGAGTAAACAATTTACATAATATTGATTCTCTCAAAAAGTTTGATCGTGGTAGTTGTTTGCGATTGATTATGTATTTTCAACATTTATGAATATTGATGCTGAAATTCTCTAACTAGGTGCCAGGAGCAAACAAAAAAACAATTTTTCATTGGGATAATTCCGGAAATTCAAATGGATATCTCTTTATTCAGACCGACAGAGAATAATAGTCGTTTTTAAATCTGCCTGATATATAAGCCTCGATTCCATACGATAGTCTAGTTGCTACAAACTGAATAGTTCCTGGTTAGTTCTTGAAGTTTGGCATGCAATTTGATATTTATTAGTATGTTCGACAAATTTGCGAGTCCTGAGCGAGTTTTGCTAGATTAAAGGTTTGTGTTCGTAGGAACGACTCATGTGATGGTCGCTCAGCGATCAAAATTTAACCCACCGGTTTTAGCACTATATGCGAAAGTTTTCTTTGTATACATGTTCCTTTAGTTCAAAGTCGATACTAGGAAAGTAGCAACATTCAAAAAATATGCAAAATTCGCTCGAAATTGAAAAAACTACGATCGCTGAGCGATCATCACATAGTCTCTACGAACACGTACCTTAAGGTTTGTGTTCGTAGAGACGACTCATGGGATCATCGCTCAGCGATCGAAGTGAAACCACCCGTTTTGAGCACTATATTGGTATATTTTCTATACAGACATGTTCCTTTAGTCCATAGTCGATACTAGGAAAGTAGAACCATTCAAAAAATATTTAAATGCGGCTCGAAATTGGATGCAAAACTACGATCGCTGAGCGATGATCCCATGAGTCGTCTCTACGAACACAAACCTTTAAGCGAGTGATCGATGATCGTTAAGATTTTTGACGATTTTTGTGCTGTTAAAGCTTTCCGAATTTTTTTTTACTGAACAAAAAGTTACTGCTGGCAGCACCCCGCCCAAGTCTACTTAAACTAAGCTTTTTGGGTCTCGTCTGTATCGTCAATGTAATGAAATAGACATGCGGGTTAATTCAGTCGAAAGAGGTCATTACGAATACGAACGCTCGGGTGTCCTACAACTTCGAAATAACAATGTCAGACTAGGTCAAGTGGTCACTATGGGTAAGATACAACTTTGGAAGTAGCATCTCGATGTGGTCTCAGCGACAGTAATTAAAGCCATATACAATAAAATAATCAAATTATATTTGAATTGAATTCGGACTGTGAGACGGTTGTGCATTGTTGCAGGGTTACTACACGTCGCTCATTAGGTGAAAACCCCTAGTTCTGCTTTTCATTCTGCGTTCCTAATTCCAGACGAATAGTACCGCATACAAGTTCGATTCACGCCGAGGATTTCTTGCAAATCAACAATTGCAGATTGGAGATCTCCCGTTAGAGCCGCGGCACAATTCGATCTTAGTAAACTATGAAATGTTGACGGCCTCACTGATTTGGTATAGTGTTGTAGTACTAAGTTGCCCTAACCTAACCCCTTGTGGGGCATGCCGCGTCAAGGCCAAGGTTTTGAAGTAGCAATTTAAGTACTTTTTCTCTCTGAAATCGAAGAGTACTCTGATGTAGTATAGCGTTTCTTTTGTTTTTTTTTTTGGGTTCTGAGCACGAATCCAGGGCTTCCGACCAAAATTATGTTGCAAAACAGGGTCAAAATCGCAAAACACCCTAAATTTGTTTTTCCGACATAAATATTATAAATCCGTTGAGCAGTATTCCTATACAATTGATAATTTAAATTTGTCATATTTAATATACTTCCATATGATGAAATAAAATTTGAGATTGAACGGTCTTTCATTCACAAAAGTTGTATTTTTCTTGTTTTTTTGTGTTTTAGAGCGCTGATCCGTAGCTTCCCATCAAATTTTCGTTGCAAAACAGGGTCAAAATCGCAAAAAAAACGTCAAAAAATGACTATATCAATTGAAACGATACAGCTTAACGCATTTTGAAGATTAATGTCGTGTTGGACCCGCAATCATGTAATAATGTACAGTTTCGGAGTTATAAGCCAAAAACTGGAAAAAGTCCGAAAATTTTGATTTATTGCGGTTTGACCGTGTTTTGCAACTAAATTTTGGTGGGAAGCTCCGGTATTAAGCTCAGCACCTCTAAAAGATATAAAAAACAAACAAAAAACAAATTCTCCACCACATTTTGCAAACTGAAATAACGTAATGACTACACTAATGCTGGGCTGGGCTCCTTGGAACCGCGAAACTGTTTCCTTACACTCCTCCCGGATTTGCATTCGCTCCTGCCCAGAATTCATAAGCAAATTACTTAAAGGAGCAGTGCGAATCAAATGTCTACTATGCACCAAATTGGGGTAAGTTTAAATTTGGCTTTTGACTGACGGAGTATGAAGAGTGGATTAGGTCGAATATGCAAACGATGATTTGAATTTATTATTCGGAGATTTTTTTATTTATTGAATAATTTCTTTAATTTTGACAATAAATCCTTGCCCTACCCCTTAAAATGGCATATTATTTGCGAAAATTATACGGCAACTGATCTTAGCGTATTAAATAAAATGATAAGCCAAAAATTTGGTAGCACCGAGCAGGGCCGGATTTAGCCTCTATGGCGCCCCTGGGCAGTAGCCAAATAGCCGCCCTCCGCCACTGGTTAAATTTGCAAGTAGTAGTAGTCATATAAACATGTAGGCAAAACGTTATGTGTGGTGTGGTATGTGAAAAAATATTTCATATCTTCACGCTAGTGACCGATGTAATTTTGTTTGTCTAACAATATGGTGCTTGCCAGGAATGGGGCCAGGTGAAGGTCCATGGGGGTCGGACCCTTCCAGAAATTGTTTAAAAAAGCATCGAAATTCCAATGATGACAACTTTAAAGCTGAAATGATGCACATCCATTACATCGACTGTACATTTTCTTCAGAATGTTTTCTAAATGCCTTTCCACTTTTGGATTGTTTTCTTTTTTGATCGTTTTAGACGTAATAAACGGTTATTCAAAAACTAAATTTGTTCATTTGCGTCATGTGATATGACTTTTTAGCAGTGGAATTTTCCGTTTTTTGTTTCTGAAGCAAAATTACATTTCGAAAATTTAACCGTACAAATTGTGATTTTTTTTTAAACTTGTTCACACGACAGAGACATGCTACTGAAAATTTTCTAGCTAATGCATCATTTCTAATATCGTGAGTTGGACACTTCCTGAAACCTCTGGCTACATCCCAGTTGCTTCACGGCTAATTTTAAGTATAGGAAGAAGAGAAAGTAGTAATAGAAACTCGAAAATGTTTGCCAGCTTTTACTAGCTACGGACACTGGGCTACCCACACAGAATCCATGGGAGAATCCATGTGTGGGCGGCCTAGAGTTGCCAATTTTTAGATCAGTTTATCCTAGAGACTCGTTTAGTACGAAAGCTTTTGGCAATGTACTATTCCAAAAAATTAAATTTTTTATACAAGTGTACCTTATCAATTGTCAAGTCGACAACGGTAAATATACCCTTCCATTTGACGAGTCGTGTAGTGGGGCAATCATGTTCTGATTACATGTCTAAGATTTAATGTAGGTTCAGGAATTCCTTGATTGTTACAGGGATCCGAAGCGGAGAGGGTCGAAGCGAATCAAACTCCCGGAGCGAAAGAGCGGAGCGAAAGAGCGGAGCGAGATGCGTTTTTGTTGCACGTCGAAGGGGAGTGGATCGAACGTTTGAACTAAATGTCGAATTGTTAGCCCTAATCTGTATGCATATCGCACAAAAGGATACTGTCGGAGGAGATACATCGCCTGTTCGCAAGAATAGTGACACAACTCTAAATTTATCCTTTTTGAGACTATGGCACATACAGATATAGTCTTATCCACGATCTTTCACCTGTAAAAATCACGCAGAAATTTTGTGCTTAGTTTTTGCAAGGGCACAACATGTCAGACTATTAATGCTGCTATGTATGAACACTGTCGCATCTTCGTTGTTCTCTGTCGTGAAAGAGTCGTGTGCATCAAAAAAGGGATGTTCCCAAAACTATATTACCGAAGAATATCATTAGTTTTCTATCGAGTGATTAGCAACTAAGATTGACACAGTTGACCCATTTTTTACACTTTTAAGACTTGCCAAATTTAATGTTGCTCTCCCGTAAAAAAATTATCTTTTTGAGCTGTGCCACAATTCTTGCCGACAGGCGGTCAAATTTTAAATTTGTTCAAGCGTTAGCGGAGCGATTAAATTGGGCCGCTCCGGATCCCCGATTATTGCACCCAAAAGCTCTTCAACGCTTGTGTACACTGAAGTATGAAGAACATATCCCTTCTTTAAGTTGAAGCCAATGTTTGCGAAAATACTTTCTACTTCTAGACTCAGTGAACTACGCGCCACCCGTATGTTACTCGGAATGAATGCTAAAATAATTTTGCATGAAGGATAACTCCCAGCTTTTTAAGTTGGAGATTCTCATTTCAATTTCAGTTGAAGGTGCGATTGGGCGTCCTGGAATACACCCAACTTTAATAAATCTGAAAGATTAAATCAAAGTTTTTGTCGAATTATGTCAACTGTTCTTCGAGTTTCCAAAATACATCTTTCGCAGAATTTAAAACCAAGTGATATTTTCAAAAATTGCCGCCCCTCAAAATCTGCCGCCCCGGGCAGCTGCCCAGGTTGCCCATATGGGAAATCCGGCCCTGGCACCGAGAAATTTGGATACGCTTTGCAACAAAATTGCAGCTACGTCCCTGCATTTAAAAATGAACAAAAAACTGACATCTCATCATGACTGTGAAGAATATTCATATTGAAAAAAATTAATTAGTTTCAAAAATTCATTAAATTTTCAAATTAACATAAAAGAAACATTTCATTTTTTGGCTTTTTGCAGGGTGCAGGTTAGTATCAACATCGTCAGTGCGAGCAGATTCCATATAAGTTACTGTAAAAATGTTCATGTTTGAAATAGAAACATGGATGAAATCGGAATCGAAGACTCCTTACACACCAGTTTTTTACGTTTTACCAACTCCACACTATTTTTTACGCTTGGAGGGGAAAAGAATTGCATCATCATTTAATTTCGAGTGGGAAAAGCGTAAAGGATAAAGAAATTAGTAGTCACTTTAGCATTTCAAAAAATGGAACCAGGCTGATTTTCTTAGGTTCTGATTACACGAATCAAAGAAAAAAATGCCGGAAAGATAATGTACTCGACGCCGCTTTTGATATCACATCCCGGATGCCTATCTCCCATCAAGGATAAATTAGTATTTTCCAACCTATTGTTCGTAGCAAAATAAGTTTTTGTCTCCTGGCGCACCACTGATTACAAAACAACAAAAATCCAATAATTTTGTTTTCCTATTTGTAACCCTAATTTATTTTGATTGTACTATAGAAATAAATCAGCAATGCACATTTCTTTCAGTTTAAGAATAATTAAATAAGTCCCACGGTTCATATCGTGCAATTAATTCCCCCCCCCCCCTTGCTATTTAATGATTCCCCGGTTACCTAATGATTTCCATAATAAAATGGCAAAGACAAATTGTGGAACTATTTTCGGGTTTTTGTTAATAGAATCTCCCAGCGTTTCCGACATAATCCACGATAGTAACTATGCTTCTTCATTTTAAAAAATGCAGCAAAAAAAATCACTTTTACTTTTGCCCGAGATCCCGCCCTAATCTCTATCTACATACATATCTAGTGAATTTATTATTTAAAGTCTAGTAAGATCAACTAGATAAATCATTTAAATTACAATGATAGATTCTAGGAAATCCAATCAGAATAAATCCATTTTCACCTGAATTCTAATTTATCTCCCAGATGTGAACTATAATTTAGCTAGCGTTCAATTAATCCAAATTTTACTAGAGCTCCAGTAATATTTTAATCACCAGATTCTCAACTAGAAAAGCTATAGGAGTTCAATTCTATTTGTAAATTAATGGAGTCTAGTTAATAAAAACTAACCTAAAGAAATATGTAACAAAAACTCAAACATCAAAGAAAAATGTCCTTTCATTTTCATGTGCATACAATCACTTATAATAAATCAATAAAGAAAAACAAATAAAAACAACATTTCCTTAAAAATCGGACAGGATACATAGATTGACAAAATAGAAAATAATGTATGTAAATCCTTCTTTTTAAATCAGTATCAGCTGATTAATTTGCTTTTTTAAAGTCAGTTCTGAAAACAATATCCGTACTAATAAAATACCGATTTCGCAGTAAATCTCTATTCGTCGGTGCTGTCTATAAAAACATACTCTCTACCTGTAAATCTCTTAAAAACAATTTTTCATCCTGTGTAGATAAAGAAATTTTAACTTATGCCAGCATGGGACAAAAAGTTTATTAATCATAATATGCAACTCGTGAGATTTGGGACTTGCATTTAATTTTAAATATCGAAACTGATCTTGAATTTGTGGCAAAATTCTAACTCTGCTTAGAAGCAAGAACCTCTTTTCTACAAGAATTTATCTTTATCCGAAAATAATTCGTGTTACATTTCCTTTATAGTCAGAAGATGCATAATAAATAACAAAACAGCGAACGTTGAACAATACATATCGGTTCAAGTTACACAGCCTCAGCTTGTAATTTCAACATTATTATCACAATTATCAGCAATCATCCGAACACAGTTTTTAAATTTCAACACCGTGTCCGTTCGTATGTCGTGAATTGAAATAATTTCCCGCAATTTAACTGCCGAAAACAAACATGAAAAGTTAAATTTAAAATCACGCACGCAAAAATTCCTCCAAACAAGAAACTCATCACCTAAAATTGATTATTATTCAACATATCGAGCGAGCATCACACAAATGGTAACTCCGTGACCGCAGTCTAATCAGAATAGGACCACACTGTCTTGACCTCTTGCTTAGCTCCATGTCTACCAGCGGACTTTTACTATGCGACTCACCTCTGAGCTACCTGAGGATCTGAGGTTGAGACAACAACCAACATTCGTCTGTGGTGTTGTCCACATTTTAAAACTAAAAAAAAATCTAGTGCCGAGAGAGATAGTCGCCAAGTCGCTCTGCTTCCATCGCAGCACGCCACCATCATCATCATCATCGTCATCATCATCAGCATAGCTCGTAATAGCAACAACAAGAATTTCCATCTACCAGTTCTGGGCTATTCAACATAAGATTCTTGTATCTTGTGCGCTCTCTCACTGCTGGCCTGAGCAACAACAAATTGTATCAGCGCGGAGCGATCTAAACACCAACAACGACCATGCTGGTAGATGGTAGTGCTTCGCGGCGAACCACTCTTGCACGCGGTGGTGGTGAGCTGGTGAGGTTGATGATGGACTATGCGGACTTGACTGACTGTGTACGTTTGTCGATTCAGTTAACGAGAGAGTTTTGAGAAGGTCGCATGCGTGTTGTGCTGTTCGATCCGCTGAAAAAAAGATCTTCCCGAAGTATCCCAAAAACCGTGTGTATCGCAAAGAATCATCGGAGTTCGATCTTTGACGCGGTCCTTGCAACAACCAACTGCTATCGTGTTCCCTAAAGTGAGGATCAACCCGGCATGTGCAAATTGAAATCGCGCGCGTCTTATATACGCAGCAAGTGCATTTAGTATAAGAAGTGTGTCCCGAATCGACAAGTCCCTTATTCACCACAAACTGACCGTCGGGAATAGATGCCATATATCGATAAAATGGTTTATCACGCGATATTACGTTAATCGTTCGACCTTGGCCCCTTATATCGATCTCTGCAAAGAATGCCCCCTTATAGTGTAACCTTGACTTGGTGAACCGAACTTCGATATTTATGTGTTTTTTTTTGGCATATTAAAAAGCCAGCACCCGGTGAAAATATGTTTAGTGAATGGAATACCACAAGTGTCCGGTCTAGCACCTTTGCGGTTTACTGGTGACACCAAACATAATGTGACAACCGATCTGATATAATAAAACGAGTGGCCCCTGTCTCAAAAAGAAATGAAAGTGAATAAGAGTGACGTCAGTATGCAATGCAATACCGTTGCTTACAAGATTCAACTGAAGAAAGAAGAAAAAGTGTTTTACCGTGATTTTGTGAAACGTGAAAAATACGCGCCCCGTACAATGATGGTATCGCGAAAATTCCCTACAATGGCCGCGCTGGCCGCCCTTACTATCTATTCCACACTGCTGCCCGTGTTGGGGGCATCACTTAGTAAAACGGTCCTGTATCAGGCGCCGGACGAATGTCGATGGAGCGGTTTCAACGAGAACGATATCGTTTTGGTGTGTCACCTGCGGACAATCAATAGCGAATTGGAGAATACCAATTTTAGTGTGATACAGCCACAGAATACGGTGCGTCTGAAGCTCGAATGCAACGATGCACTGTTCTTCCAGAGCAGTCTGAGTCCGGGGAGTTTCAAGGCCCTGGTCGAACTACGTTCCTTAACTATAGAGTATTGTAAGCTAAGCAACTTGACTGAGGGATCGTTTAGCGGTCTCCAAGATCTACGAAATTTGACGATACGAACGCATAATGGAGACTGGTCCGTTATGAGCCTGGAAATATCGCCGAATGTATTCAGCGATTTTCGACAGTTGGAGTATTTGGACTTGACCGAGAATAATATTTGGTCGATTCCGGACGGTATGATATGTCCGCTCAAGGACTTGGTATCGTTGAATATGTCGTCGAATCGCATCCAGGATATTGGAAATTTCCACTTCAGTGCGTCGCTGAGCACACGAAAGTCGCGAATCTGCGGTACAAGTCTGCAAACTGTGGATTTGTCGAATAACAAAATCAGCAACTTGCCGTCGGCAATCTTCTCAGCGCTAGGGCGACTGAAGAACTTGTATTTGAGCCGCAACGAAATGAACTTTATTGCTGATCGGGCGTTCGAAGGACTCGTATCGCTGACAATCATCGATTTGTCTGAGAATCGACTGAGTAATCTGCCGCCCGAGCTGTTTTCCGAGGCGAAATACGTTAAGGAGATTTATTTGCGCAATAACACACTCAACGTTCTGGCACCGGGTCTATTCTCTGACCTCGCCGAATTGCTAGTCCTCGATTTGGCCCACAACGAGTTGAGCTCACAATGGGTGAATGCCGCCACATTTGTCGGCCTGAAACGACTCATTCTGCTCGACCTGTCCGACAATAAAATCAACAAACTCGAATCGACCATGTTTCGCAATCTGAACACACTGCAAATCCTCCGATTGCAGGACAATTACATTGATGCCATCCCGGAGAATACGTTTGCCGAATTAACGAATCTCCATACGCTAATCCTGTCCAACAATCGTCTCTCGACTATCGATGCCTTTACGCTACGCGGATTGTATGGCATTCTGATATTATCCTTGGATTACAATCGTATAGCGCGTATAGATGCGTTGGCGCTTAAAAACTGTTCAAGTTTGCAGGATTTGCATTTGAACGGCAACCAGCTGACTAGCGTGCCGGATGTGTTGCACTACGTGCCGTTGCTGAAAACGTTAGATTTGGGCGAGAATCATATCACAACAATTGAGAATGCCAGCTTTAGTTCGATGGAAAATTTGTTTGGCTTACGACTGACCGAAAATGCAATAGAGTACGTGAAACGTGGCGTTTTCGACCGAATGCAATCGTTGCAGATACTTAACTTGTCGCGAAATAAAATCCAATCAATTGAGCCCGGCACGTTTCATAAGAACGGTCAATTGCAGGCAATCCGGCTGGACGGGAACTACATGAAAGAAATCAATGGGCTGTTTACGGATTTGCCGAATTTAGTGTGGCTCAACATTTCGGATAATCACTTTGAAATGTTCGACTATTCGCACATACCGACGGGATTGCAATGGCTTGACATACATGCGAATCGAATCGTTCAGTTGAGTAACTATTTTGAGATAGAATCCGAACTGACCCTTACGCACTTTGATGCATCATCGAATCGACTTACTGAGATTACAGCCAGCGCTATTCCCAATAGTGTTGAGATGTTGTATCTGAACGACAATCTGATTTCCAAGGTGCAATCGTACACGTTCTTCAAGAAACCGAATTTGACGCGAGTGGATTTGTTCGGCAATAAAATCAGCACTTTAGATCCGAATGCATTGCGCCTATCACCTGTTCCGGAGGAGCGAACATTGCCCGAGTTCTATATTGGCGGGAATCCGTTTCAGTGCGACTGCAATTTGGATTGGTTGCAAAAGACCAATGTCGAGAGTCGCACTCAACCGAAATTGATGGACTTGGCGAGTATCAATTGCAAGCTGCTGTACAATCGTGGGAAAACCCATGTTCCGCTGATCGAGGCCAAGTCCAATGACTTTGTGTGCAAGTACGAGACGCATTGCTTCGCCCTATGCCATTGCTGCGACTTTTACGCGTGCGACTGCAAAATGGAGTGTCCTACCGGCTGCACCTGCTACCACGATCAATCGTGGACATCGAATGTGGTCGATTGTTCACGCGCCGACTACAACAATCAGCTGCCCGCCCATATCCCAATGGATTCGACCCAATTGTACTTGGACGGGAACGTGTTCGAGGAGATCGGCAGTCATGCATTCATTGGTCGCAAGAAGCTCAAAGTTTTGTTCCTGAATCATTCGCGTATCGAAAGGATACACAATCGCACGTTCTACGGATTGCGCGAACTCGAAGTGCTCCAGCTTAACCACAACAGCATTCAACACCTGAACGGAAATGAATTCGAAGGCTTGGAGAATCTTCGTGAATTGTATTTGCAATATAACAAGATCAGCACGATTGATAATTTTACGTTTGCGCTATTGCATCATTTGAAAATTCTTAGACTCGACCATAATGCGATTGTGGAGTTTGGTATTTGGAATTTACCGCCATACCTTGTCGAGTTGCGTCTGGCCGCGAATCCGTGGCTATGTAGCTGCCAGTTTATAGCGAATTTCCGCGACTACATAAATCGACACGATTTCGTTCTAGATAAGGCGAAAATACGTTGTACGATGCCAGTGGACATTCACAACGATACGATCAGTAATCGTAACGAGGTACCAACGACCGCTATTACGGCTGCTGGAGGTGCGGTACAAAAACATTTCGCAGGAGCATCCGGAATTCTCCAGCCGACAACAAATAGTGGCGGCTACGATAATGTTGGTTACCTCATCTACTTGAACAACATATCGATACCGTGCATCGGTGCCGAGCAGCAAATCGATAATATCACCAACGGCAACCTAACGTCGTTGTCGTCGAAAAAGACGATACTATCGCCTAAGCCCATGCAAGAATACATGCCCGTGCTGATTGCAATGCTTACCAGCTTCTTGTTTGTGATCATTCTCACCCTTCTTGTGTTCATCTTCAGACAAGAGATGCGTGTTTGGTTCCATTCACGTTTCGGCATTCGACTGTTCTACAAAGGTCAAGACACTGACAAGAACGAGCGCGACAAGCTCTTTGACGCATTCATATCGTACAGCTCCAAGGACGAGGCATTCGTGGCCGAAGAACTAGCACCGATGCTCGAGAATGGCGACCCACACTACAAACTCTGCTTGCACTATCGTGATTTCCCGGTCGGTGCCTATATTGCTGATACAATCGTCCAGGCGATCGAATCATCGCGTCGAACCATCATGGTCCTATCGGAGAACTTCATCAAATCGGAGTGGTGCCGATTCGAATTCAAATCGGCGCATCATCAAGTGCTGCGCGATCGCAAACGACGGCTGATTGTCATACTGTTGGGCGAGGTGCCGCAAAAGGATCTCGATCCTGACATTCGACTGTATCTGAAGACCAACACGTATTTGCAGTGGGGCGACAAGCTGTTTTGGGAGAAGTTGCGTTTCGCCCTGCCCGATGTGCCGAACAATCAACGACGCATGGTGACGAATTGCAATTTTACCGCACACAACAATTTCAGGCATAACGCAATGCATCATGGCAGCAATCGACAGAGCAACCGAAATCATCATAATCAGGCGAACAATCAGATGATTTTAACGCCCCAGCAACAACAACAGCTCGTCCCTCAGCCACCGTCCATGCAGCATGGACGAAATAACAATTCGTCGAACTCGTCGTCTCCCAGAACTGTTGCCATCCATATCTAAGACTTTTATCAATACGTTTGTAAGAGTATCCCATCGATCGATATCTGTAGTCGAGGTATCCATCGAAATACATCAACATGTGATAGACTATGACTGCGACGACCACACGATCCCGTCCATCCGTCCGTGCGTCCATCGATCCATCCATCTTTCATTTGCACATTATTCGTCTTGGGCATTTGAAGTTCATTTCGGATTCAAAATGACTGCGACGACGACGCCACCGCGCGTATTTCGATGAAAGAGGAGACGAAACAACCCTGGAATAAGCCATTTCAACACGACTTCAAGCATCGGAAGAGTGCTTCCCGCGTCTTAAAACGAAACAAAACCGTGAAATAGGAGCGTATGCAAATTTGCGATAGATACGTGACTACCGAGTTGAAGCGAGAATTTACTGCGAAACTCAAGAGTGATGGAAGTCATGCAGACCAGGTCTTCAAGTGCCGAGGATCCTACAAATTATCACATTAGTCTGATCGATAATCTGCACATAATTCCCTCTGGACGCGAAGAAGACACCGAACGAGTTGGAGCAGCACCCATCAGATGCAAGCTGTTGGTTGCGCGTTCGTTGTCGTGCAGCTGGTTTAGTGCAAGCCATCAGCCAGCAATCACTTTCACCCATTTATCAATGGCACTCATCGGGATCGAACGATCGAATGCAATTGAAATTACAGTCAACACTATACATATTGCATTCGGTGTACGTATGATGCTTCCGTGGGCCGTAACAAGTTGCCGTTGCTATGGTTCGCTCATCTTCAAAAGTGGATATACTAATCAGCCAGCGAAGACTTCGTGGACATCATCACGATCTCGATTCCTGGGGACTACTTCTTCTGCGACTAACTAGTCGAGGGTCGTCATTATAATCATCAAGGTGAGATGTGCACAGTCCTAGATTCTATCATTCACTCATGTACATTCCTTTAGACTACATAATATACACTTGTCGCAAAACAAAATAGATTTATGTAAATGTAATAGTCGAAAATTGAATAATAGTAAAATCCAAAAACCATTGAAATACAATAGAAAATTGTCAAAAATCCTAATAAATTAAAAACTTTTCTCAAATTCGATAAAATCAAGAATACAAACAAAACAAGATACTATACAACATACATAACGATAATTGTGTAAACTCTAATCAACAATGTGATATTTATTATTATTAAGAAATTAGCATAATAGATTCATATATGCATAAAAAAAAACTAAGCCCGCAAATTTCTTGTGCGGTTGACTAAGATAGACTTTTAAGTATCTATTTAATTGTACATACACTACACATACATTATACATATCTCTTGTAAATAAACCATGCAAAAAAGGATATTAAATTGTTAAGATAGTTTGTAATAATAAATAAACAATTTATTTAAGCAAAAAATAAACGAAAAACAAAAAAAAAATCATTGTAAATTTTGTACTTAAAAATGAAAAGAAAAAAATTAAAAAAGAAACACATTGACTGATAGTTGATGGACAAAAAATTTAAACACATGAAAATTATGTCATTCTGTACAAATTGAGCAATAGTGACAATAAAAAAATATTATAAATGAATTTTAAAACAATGTCTTATTATTTGAAAGAAAAGAGGGACAGGAAAAATTAGATTCGAAGGATAGCGCATATAACCATATTCTTGAGAGTATTTTTCGCAGGAAAGGTTCTTTGATTGGGTTGATGTTCTTTGTTTTTTACAGTGTCGAGTACATTATTTTGTTCTGCTTTTCTAATAGGGATTCTTCTCGGGACATCATTCTTTTTTTGTGGCAAAGAATCTTGACTTTTTCGTCAATTTTAGGTTATATATGAAACGATAAAGATTAAACAGGCACAACTACAAAACAGATACCGGATTGAATTCAGACAAGCAACAAAAATGCAATGATATCGAAAATATCAGAGGACAATGCTATCTGCAGATAAAAATATGAAAAATTACCGAAAAAATGGGTGATCAGCTAACACCATACAAGAAGAGCAACGTGACCCTACAATAGCCTTACAAAGATCACTGCTGTATAGTCTCGAAATATATATGTTTACATTAAGGTCCTATAATCGAAAATCCGAATTTGATTTGATTTGAACCAAATTTTGTTTTAATTTTCAGAAAATTTAGGAATTTTCTAAAGTTTGATCATGCGTGCTACTCTATAAACTTAAGAAAAGGCATATTTCGAATTAACGCTAATTTTTTTTAAAGATTTTAGTACAAATAGGTGACAGTTAGGGCATTTAGAAAATTTGGACATTTCGCTAATGGGGATAAGATTTGGTCCCAATCAATGCCGAATATCGGAACTCGACTGTATTGTAAAATAATATAAAGGCCTCATAAATATTAAATGGACTCTATTTATAAGTGCAGAATTCATAGTGCCCACTTAAGGAATAAAAATTCCCTGGAGGAATAAGCATTTCGTTAATGTAAAGGAAACCCTTAAGAAAGCTTCGTATTCATAGACATCAGCTATTAGAGCGTTGTTTCATTTAATAAAACTACTACTTATTGGACAAAGCAATTGAAAGTAATAGATAAAAAAAAAACAAGTAATTAAAAATTCCAACTTTAAAAAAAATTCAAATTGTTTGTATAATGATAATGTCAACAAAGCTATACATATGGAATAAGGGAACCCTTTAGGAAACCCTTTTAAGCGTTTCCTTATTGAGTTCCTATCAATAGCGTCATCCCTTAAGGGTTAACTTAAGAGCAGCACACAGTTTGAGGCTCCCTCAAAGAATCGAATAGATTGCGCAGTTTATTAGTAGAAAAACGCCGCCTAATTAATTTCTTTGTTTTACTCTTATGAAGTACTATGCAATACTATTTTTTTACAGTTATTGACAAAAAACCGGACATTTGGTTGACTGAGAACAAAAACTGTCGTTCACGAAAACTAGCACTCTCGACTAAAATGAAAGTTAAAACCATGTTCCCCATATTTTTCATTTGCGCTGCATCCTTCAAACTATTCAGAAAATTCCGTCCAACATGCGAGATCAGGCTTTGCCTCGACCCTGTAGTACAGTAAAGTCATTCTTCTATATATAAAAATGTTAATTTCGGAAAATGGCATTTTATTCGTGTTCTGATTGGCTACGAGGATTCTCGAATGTACCCGAACATTAAGCCATTATCTAGCGTACATAGACACACAAACAATCAGCGTACAAGCTGTCGATAGGTATACCATTGAATACGAGAACGAAAAACAGTCAGTTAGTGCCGCGAGTGCGCAGACGGGAGAGGGAGGGGGAAGGATTAAAGTTAAAAAATTTGGACTATTTAGTGTACTTTTAACACTTTCGTAATTATAAAAATAATTTCAGGCCAAAATCCTTTCAGATTTATTAGCATTCGGGGAAGTGCAATTTGCGACTTACTTAGTTTGAGTTTGAGGGTCCTTTCCATATTAAACCCTCACAATTCCTAAATCTAGTTTGGGTTTTACTTTTTTGGTTTGGACTAAAACTTCAGGCTGGTGTAGTGGTTAGTGCGAGCACCTTCGGTGCACAGGGGCGTGGTTCGAGACGCACCGTGAACCAGTGACGTAGCCAGGAATTTGTTTTGGGAGGGGTCCAAATTTCGATTTCAGAAATTTGTGTTGTAATCAATATGGAAGTTGTTTTTATGCACTTTTATCACAATATTTTCGTGTTCCTAGTGGAGAACTGTTTTACTGTATTTTGAAGGATGCAGAAAAAATACATCACTAAAAAATGTGTTGAAATGGATATCAATAGATATTTAGCGCGACTAGAAGCTTTTTTTCTTAGCAAAAATTTAACCATCTCAGCGTCCAAAACGTCTGCGACCTTCCTTACCACCTGGTCAGGTGATTGTCGGTGGCCGGTTGGGGTACGTATTGGCAATAAACCAGTTCCTATTGTTGCAAATCCAAAAATTCTCGGCCTTCACTTCGAGAAAATGATGACTTCAGCTCATCACGCGGAAGCCGTATGTGAAAAGATGCGCAGTAGGAACAAAATTCTTAAAGCACTGGCTGGCAGCACCTGGGGCAAAGATAAAGAGACTATGCTAGCCACTTATAAAGCGGTGGGTCCAGCAGCGGCTGATTTTGCGGCGCCAGTTTGGTCGCAAAGTCTTTGTAACACAAACTGGAATAAAATCCAAGTCTGCCAAAATTCTGCTCTACGCACAGCCACAGGGTGCCTTCTGATGTCTGCCCAGGATCACCTACATCAGGAGACAAATTTAATGCCAATACGTGACCACAATCGACTACTTACAAAACAATAACCGTGACCTTATGGACGAAATTCCTCCTCCACATAACATCAAACGCGGCTTTCGTGACCTTGAGAGAGAGGTCCAGGGTTACAAAAGGGATCCTTTCGATGAAAATTCATACCGGGCTGCCATTGCAATGATTCACACTGAGGAAGTGAGTCGGTCTATTGCGAGTTTAGGTAGGAACAGAGTCCTCTCAGCGCTCCCACCACCTATTTCACCTGAGGAGATTAGGCTCCCGAGAGCCACCAGAGTGACTTTAGCCCAACTTCGGTCAGGCTTCTGCTCACGCCTCAATTCGTTTCTATCTCCCATAGACCCAAATATACGAAACGTATGCCCAAATTGCGCTGGCACGCCACACGATGTGGCCCATTTGTTTCAATGCCCAGCTGCACCCACTAATCTCACCCCCCTCTCACTATGGGAAAATCCCATTGCAGCTGCCACGTTTTTGTCCCTGGAGATTACGGACGAAAACGACGACGAACTATAAATAGAATCCATATAAATACACAGCAGTTCACACCTTTCTGTACCGCTAAAAGAAGAAGAAGGACAACAAATTCTAACATTAACTGCGAGGGGACTGAAATAAACTTATTCCTAATTTCTAATTAATGTTGACTTCTTTGGTGCTATCACTGGCTAACGTGTGATACAGTGCTTGTCATCAGATTAGCACACCCCTTCGCATGAAACGTTTCGGCTGATTTCCAACCAAACTAAAAGAGCTAAAATTTCAAAATTATAACTGTTAATAGTCTATTCAATTCTGAGTTAATTAACACAAAAAGTATTGTGTTCACATTTTTTAATATTGTTTTATAATTGTTTTTCGAAAAAGAACACACAAAATAGCCATTTAAAATTTGTCATCAGGATAGCACATACAGTTTCTTTTTTGTCTATCTTCCACAATGAAAGACGTAGGACCCCCAATTTTTTGTGGTTGTTTGAGTAAGATATTGACTTTAATTTGAATAAGGAAAAATCATTATCTGCGGAAGAGGGACCAAAATTTAAGGCATACAAGGAGTCAAGGCGGTCAAAAAGTGAAATTTCGAAAAAAATTAATAAAAGTTGATAAGTTGAATCCGAATTCGTGTGTAATAAGTAGCGTTAACGTAAGAATATTAGAGGCGATAAGAATTGAGTACATGGCAATCCTTATGAGAGAGTAATTTTGAGAGAAACATCTAGCCCTCATGACTCGGTCGCAAGGATTAGGGTAAATTTTGACATTGAGGCGAGCCTATCTTTGGTTCAAACAGTGATAATAAGACTCCACATTTCAAGAAACTAAATCTAAAGAATAAACTCCAACTTAACTTTCCCCGAAGGAAAATACGTTAAAATTAATCATGAGAACACCTGACATGGAACAAAGAATGGCGGTATGTTATTTTTTCGGATAAAAAGAAGTTCACTTTAGAAGAGTAACACAGTTATAATGTCTACTTTCAGGATCTTTGCTAGGAAGGACACCATTAGGATCGCATTCATTGTCGGACAGATTGTGTAATGGTCTCGAGGGCCAAGTGATACTGTGAGATGATACTTCTTTTTTTTTTCGAATAGACAACATAGCGCCATTCTTTATTACATGTCAAGTGCTCTCGAGTTTAATTTAAGCGTATTTTCCTTTAGTTTTAGTTTCTTTAGTTGTGCAGCATTTTCGTATCCCTATTTGAATAATAGGCTCCTTAATGTCAAAATTTACCGTAATCCTTGCGACCGAGTCATGAGGACTGGATGCTTCTCTCAAAATTACTCTATCATAGGGATTGACAAACAGTCAATTTTTATCGCCTCTGTTATTTTTATCTTAACGCTACTTATTACACACTAATTCGGAATCAACTTATCGGCTTTTATTAATTTTTTCTCGAAATTTCACTTTTTGACCGCCTTGACACCTTGTAAGCCTTAAATATTGATCCCTCTTCCGCAGATAATAATTTTTCCTTATTCATATTAAAGTTAATATCTTACTCAAACAACCACAAAAAATTAGGGGTCCTACGGTTTTAATTGTGGAAGATAGACAAAAAAGAAATTGCATGTGCTATTCTGATGACAAATTTTAAATGGCAATTTTGTGTGTTCTTTTTCGAAAAACCATTATAAAACCATATTAAAAAATGTAAACACATTACTTTTTGTATTAATTAACTCAGAATTGAATAGACTATTAACAGTTATAATTTTGAAATTTTAGCTCTTTTAGTTTGGTTGGAAATCAGCCGAAACTATTCATGCGAAGGGGTGTGCTAATCTGATGACGAGCAGTGTATACGTATTTCAAGCTACCTTCCAGCAGAAAAATTTAAAAATAATGAAAAACTGCTTTATCGATCCACCTTGACGACGGATTACTTACTTGTATGTATTTTTATGAGTTCCGAAATTTTCAAATTTATTTTGCAAAGACATTCGGCTTCTGTGCACACTTTTAATTTCGAAAATGAAAGCCTCTATTTTTCTCCATTAAAAAAAAATCGCAATGGGTAGAGAGGAATACGCCGCACGGACAGGAAACAAATTACGGCATAAATAAATAATGACTCCATTTTCGCACCAACTGATTTAATTTCAAAATCATCTGCAATTTGGTGAATTTTTGTACTGATGTCCTGACAAAGAACCCGCAAGAAAATGGGTAGCACATTTAAATAAGTGTGCATAATTTCAGTTTTCATACTATCATCACTGAAATTTCAAAGCCCATTGAAAACATTTCGGGAAGGGTCCGCACCCCATGGACCCCTCCCCTGGCTACGTCCCTGCCGTGACCGAATTCAGTTTATGGTGTTTTTCGAGCTCACGACCCATGTGACGGACTATGATCTAACTCAGATGTTAAACGAGTACCCATTTATGGGGATAAATAACACTGCTGGGCGTGCTGTTGATCTCAACACTTCAACAAAAAAAAAAGCAGCTAAGATCTGGAAATTGGCTGTCACCAAACACATCTGCGGCCTTAGTCCAATAATGGACTGTCGCGACTGTTATTTTTAAAGGTCAGCAGATTCCATGTTGCTAAAAAGCTTCCTTTCCGGCTCACTTTAAGGATTTAAACTTGAATTTTATGACAAAAGCTAATTTACTGGCAGATTTTATCACACATTACATGCCTCGAAAAAATGGTTCCACCTAGATAGTTTGAAATGCCTACTAAATTTCCAAAATATGTAATTTGAACAAACAAGATAAGGAGGAAACCATTATTCCAGGTTGTTTTCTTTGTTGTGAACCCTGGGCCTTTACTCCGCCCTCTGGTGTCCGTTTTTTAAAACAATTTCACTCCTAAATAATCTGAGCACCTTCTAGTCCTTCCATTATTTTAAAACGAAGCAATTCTACATGCTAAAACTTAAATAATGGTCCTTTTTTAAGCACTGGAAAAAAAAAAAAAGTGGGTTAGTCTCTGTTATTTTGAGTCTTCCCAATAAGGTGATACAGGTTGTAATAGATACGCAGCCTGATGCGTGGTCCTCCACTTGTTCATTTGTCATGTTAGTCATGGCAAGCCTGGCTATATTTCTACTATGCCAGCCCCACACTGCCCGGGCTTTGCCGAACCGTGCGGTACAAAAGACCAAAGTTGTGGACAACACACGCTTGGAAGAGACAGAGCCGATATCAATCAATCAAATAACGTTTGTTGAATTCACCTCTGTCTCTGCCAATCGTCGTATGTTGTCTACAACGTTGCTCAGTCAGCTACCCTCTCAATATGCTTGCGGTTCGTTGCGATCTTAAGGCCTGAATAGAGATCGGGCGGAATGAAAATGAAATTTTTGTCCGCAGCGATTTTCTCAATGAAAATGCATACTTACTGTCGTGGAATATGTGGTAAATGATGGGGTATTCCATAAACTAAAATCCGAGAATGGTTTCACAATTTGTCTCTGCCATTTTATGTGTTATTTTTCGATTCCCCGGTCATTAGATAATTTCCGCGATGAACTCGTCGTGGACAGTGAATCGGTTTGACGTTTGCAAAACTCACCACGCCCGACGGAGAATATGCTGCAGAGTCGACTCATTTTCACGTTGAAAATGCATTCGGACAATGGGGAAATTATTTTTTTTAGTTATTTTTAAGATTATGTAGGACGTAAAACGCCTTTGTATCAATTTTCGAAGCTAAAATTTTAAATTCACCACGGTTTTTATGCCGATTCATTACCGTCACCACGGTTTTTATGCCGGTTCATTACCGTTTCATTTTCATTCCGCTCGAACTCTATCCGGGGCTTTAAGGTCTGAATAAACCTCGGGCGTAAATGAAAATGAAACGGTAATGAACCGGCAAAATAGCGTGGTGTATTTATAATTTTAGCTTCAACTATTGCTACAAAGGCGTTTTACATTCTAAATCATCTTAAAAATAACTAAAAACGAGACCGAGTTCTAATCGTGCGAATAGCACGATGAGTGTATACCCTATACCCATGTACAGACCTAGAACACGCGTAAAACCGAAAATATTCAATTTAATTTTTTTTAAGGGGGGAGGGGTAGGTGGGCTGAATTTCGCTCATCTTTAATATCTTATAACGGCATCCAGCAGCTATCATTTGCGATAAATTTCAAGTTTTTCGGGACATTCTATCAGAAGATATGGTGGAATATTGCTTTGTGGGGGATGTAGGGGTAGGGGAAGTCAGACCTTTTCCACTTTCCACTAACTTCAAGCATATGTCACAATTAGGCATTGATGAAAATTTCAGGTCCCTAGCGACATTCTGTCGAAAAATATGGCCGAATTACACTATCACGGAGGGGTCATTTGTATGGGAGGTAGGGGAACCCTTGGTCCGATTTGGCCCATTTTCAATACCATCCAAGCTTTTATCAAAGCAATCATCTGACCGAAATTTCAAAACGCTAGCTCCATTATTTCGGGAGTTATCGTGCGAACTGACAGACACACGGACGGACAGACAGACAGACAGACAGACAGACGGACATGGCTTATTCGAATCAGGGACCGACCCTGATCATTTATATATATACTTTGCCATACCTCCGGTGGCTTCTTTGAGGTGTTACATAAATCGTCGTAACAAAAACAATATACCCTATACCATCTTATGGGTATAGGGTATAAAAATATTTCCTCCTTGTCCGAATGCATTTTCAAGGTGAAAATTAGTCGATTCGGTATTCTCCGTCAAACGTGGTGAGTTTCGCAAACGTCAAACCGATTCACTGTCCATGTCACGAGTTCATCGTGGAAATTATCTAATGACCGGGGAATTGAAAAATAATACATAAAATGGCGGAGAAGAATTATGGAACCGGTCTCGGATCGCAGTTTATGGAATTCCCCAGCGTTTGCGAAATATTCCACGAGAGTAAGCATAAATTTTCATTGCGAAAATCGCCGCGGAATAAATTTCACGATGAATGTCTATACAGAATCCAGCCCTTTAGTGAAAAAGGTTCTGGAGTAGAACAACCACGGCTATTGCATTAAAAGCGCACATTTATTCAACAAGAGGCTAAGTGTGCTAAACATATCTTTCAGAGTAGAGATAAATGCAAACTTTTCGCTGCTTTTGACAATTATGTAAAATCGGTTTTACCAAAATTGTCAATGACTGGCGGATGTGGTAATTTTGAATAACGCGCAGTTTTCAATTAAATGTTTAAGTTTATTTTATCCAACACTATACATATATGCTCAGAATAATAAATATAATTTAATTAATGTTTCTTTACAAGCTTGTCATATATTTTACATTCACATATTCAAGTCAAATTTCTCGCATTAAACTCTAAACTCTATCGATTCAAAGTTCATAACTTATTTCATAAGTCCAATTAATTTGGAAATGGTACAAATTGTAAATTTGATTCAAAACAGTAACAGGATTTTTTTGAACAACTTAAATCAGACTATCATATCCTTTCCTAAACAACGAAGGAGCACAATATGCGAACTTCAACAGAGGCTCGCGCCCTGAATACAGGAAATTTATGTTCGTGTGGTGTAGCCATATCCACAAATTAGTCAAATTCTATCTTCAAAATTAAAATCTTTATCAATTGAAAACATAAAGATTCATACTACATATCTGTTTTTGTCCTTAAATTATACCTTCTCAAAAAATTATCCTTTTATAATTTTACTTTGAGGTCTTTTTAGCTTTGATATTATAAAGGGTCGTCAAATAAAAATCACTGCCGGTGCGACGGTAACAACTACCCCAAGGACTCGCGGCCATCCACAACCGAGACTGCTATAATCCCCTCTAGCCGCTTCTGAATTAATAAAGAGTTTTAGCATGTCGTAAAAAATAGTTCGAAATAGTGGTCATCCGAAAGGAAAAATTCGCTTGTCTGCCGTACACAGAACAGTATACCACAATTTTACATGTCCCAAGTAGGCATCGGTGTATTTCCATATATATGTATTTGACGTTCATGAAACAGTCGAAATTATTTGTCGTGATTATAATCCCCTGATGCCTACTTAAGACATGCGAAATTGTGATATATTATTATGTTGTGTACGGTAGAAAAGCGATTTTTTCCTTTATAATCCCAAAGCCTATTCTTACTATTTTGTACGACATGCTAAAAATCTCTTACAACTCCAAATTGTCAAAACACCGTTATTTTAGAACAGAACTGCTATTCATATTTTACAACACACATACTCAAAAATATTTATCACTTAATTTCGTTGGGTGTTTGAGTCCTAAAAACTCCTTCGCAGGATCGCCTCTTGCTAAGTGTTGAGACATTACCGCCAGAACGGGCACCGCAATCCAGCGATGCGACGCCATGGAGCGGTATAAGGAACCATGGAAGAAGAGGACGTTTTAAAAATTAGTCTAACTCGAAATTTGTGTCGATAAATCGGTCAAATTCTTATTGTTTTCTAAAGCAAAAAATAAATTCAGATATGGCTATCGACGGGCAAAAATAATTTATCTCTCCAATTTTGCATAATTATCCAATGATTATGGGGGGGAAGTCCCCACTTATAGGGGTCGGCAAAGGGGGAAAGGGAGGAAATTTTCGATTTTGAGTTATTTTCGATTTAAAAATAAGAAACAGTGAAAGATATAGATAAATAGTCTGAAAACTAAAAAAAAAACTACACAAAATCTCCGTTGAAATGATATTCATATACATAATACTTTAGATCTGTTAGGTACTAGACTATAAAACAAACATGAGGGTTTTTCAGTTAGGACCGTTTCAAAACGCACCATCGAAAACTCTCGAGAAGTTAAGCTGTGAAATGGAGTGAATTCTTATTAAGTTGAAGATGATTTGTGCCGAAAAGTGAGTCGCTCCAATCAACCGCATTATCCTCCCAGTTGAATTTGCCGCTTGGCATGTCCATAACTCCCCCAAAGTGGGAGAATGAGCTCAACCGGATGTAAATTAAGGATACCTCCCATAGAAAGTGACCCACCAGGCGCTGTTCAAAGCATTACTTATTTGTTGAATAGACGAGTACTATGCAACAAAGTTCGTATTTTCCATAGGTTATATGATGAGTTTTCTTTAGGTAGCATTTCGGATTCGGAGCTTGCTTGAGTTTGAAATAAAAATAAATAAATAACGAAATTCACTTGAATAATTCGTTTAGAATTCCCCAAAATGAAAATATTTCACTAAAAGAATTCCAATAAATCTCTCATTTCTGCATAATGCATTTTACTAGTCACACCTAAAGCATCTACGTATAGCTGAACCGCCTTTTCTATATGTATAAGATGACTGACCAATCCCTCATTGTTCTTTAACAACGTGTTTACACTAGTAACGACCGACAACAAAATAGGTGCAAATAAGTGTCATTAATTATATTTACATACAAAAACGTATTGACAATAGCCGCTCAGGGCTTTTTGCATGGGTGGACGACACCAATGTTTAAACGTGGAAGCGTCAAGTCTTTAAAAAAAATGACGCGACGGAACAAGGTGTTTTATTTATTTATTAATATAAATAAATTAGTACAACGCTCAAAAGTGACAATAACCTACCCACATACATATTGTTGTGTTAATATTTACATTGCTAACATTTTCTTTTTCTTGATTTGTTTTATTTTTATTTCCCGTGTGGATGGTGCTTTGTGGTGACTATCTTTATTTGTTTTTCATCTATGGAGATTTGTGTATCCTCTTTTGCCGTATGTGTCTCCACACCGCACCGCACAGTGTTGTTCTCTTTATACCACATCATAACCAATTCATGCCGCTTTTTTCTAGGAATGGTACCTCATAAAGTCCAACTTTTGTGACTTTTCAGACTATTAACTCGATGTTTTTTTCTTCATTTGTACGAACGCGCACTAGAAACTGCCCATGCTATTCGTAACGATCCAGATGAATAAAAAAAGTGTTAAAATATGCATGCTTTTGAGTCTTATATGAATGTACACATACATTGTGTACAAATGTCAACGACGATGGCAGAGGTTTTTTCTTCCTTCTTTTCTTTTTATCATTTGTATGAACCCAATAAAAAAATGATGTGTGATACATGCATATCTTTTACTGCATTAATTGTGAGTATCTTGATTAGATTAACAAGAGTATAATAAACTTTGTCGCAGAGGTCGAGAAATCATGTTATATTAGAAGGTTAGATGATGTATTTTGTGCGGTAATGCAACTAGAATACAATGGTTAATAAAAGATTTTAAGAGATTTTTTATTAACCATTGGGCTGGGTTGCTAATGTAATCTAGGAAACAAGTCAGGCAGAAGGCCTGGCCATTTGAAAGACTGCATTCATTACTTTTGGAGGGATATATGTGTACCGGTTTCAAGTCACTTTGATTTTGATCGTGTTTATAAGATAACAAGATTTTTGTTAGATTTGATGCTCCATGTCAAATCTTTATGACGGAAGTGCGATTGTAAATGCACTTTGCGGCCTGGAAGATCGACACTTGTTATCAGAGACTAAAACGTTCCGGTGACGTAATTTGTCACTGAACATGTAAGTCGCTGAATATAGACGTGTAGTTGCGCTGCATATTAACCAGATTGAGGAGTATAGATAAATAAATATTTTAAATTAAGAAGTTAGAGAAGAAGAAGAATTAAATTATGCCAATACAACCATACCCATTTCAAGTGTACTATGAGTTATCACTTTCTCTAGAGAGCTTATTTCCACACATTCATTATAATGTCTATGATTCGAGCCTTAATGTCATCAAAAGTAGTAATTCTCTCACCTGGAAGAAAAAGGAGAAAAAAAAAGTCATTAGTAATACATATTTCAGTAGTTAAAATAGATTTAATTATTAGAAAATTGACTTTCATACAATGCTGCTGAGACTGCAATTTTGAAGATTGAACTTCAAAAGCTAAAAAAAGTATCGGGTATAGACGGTCTAAAAAGTGGAAATCATACGCGAATTGGATATAGCCAGAAGTAAAGGGCTACACACGTGCACGTGGCAATTAATCCTTAAAAGATAACAGAGGTCATTCTCGATTGTCCTTTCTTAAAATTCGGTTTTATAATGTTTAGCCTTAGAGAAAGCATAGCAACCCATTGCATGCGTTAGTCCAGAGTGGGAATCAGAAAATAAAAATGGCACCGTTTTCACACTATCGCAGTTCACGCATCTAAACATAAATTTAATTCAATGTCAAATTTTTGTTTACAATTGAGAATACACTGCCTGTCATAACAATAGCCGCACCATAAGACGGACTGATCCTTGAAAATTTAAAGAGAGCACAGTTATTCTACATACTATAAGCAAAAGGGATACTTCAAACACAAATAATTTCACAAAAAGTTTCCTTCTATTTCAAACCGTTATTTCTCTATAAAGGAAAAACTAAATTTCCGGTCTGTCATAACTATAGCCGCACTTGGAATTATTATAGCAAAAACTGATTAAAAAGCAGAGATTGAGTGAATTAATAACGGGAGAGATCCTTTTCGGATAAAATAGACTCTGGGAGATTGTTTTGTTTATGTTTCACGAAATCATTTTAACACTTTTTCGAGTTTTAGGCTTTTTAGCTTGTTAGCATCGGCAATCGCTGCTTTTACATAGAAAACTGTCTGAACTCGTGTTTTTTTTTTTACTAAATTTTACGTTATAATGTTTCTCGAAGGTTTCCTGTCTCATTTGGATCAATGGGAGGTTCCACTCGAACATTTGAAACATTGCAACCAACTTTAAGTACTACGACTGGTAAGAGTTGATGCAATCTCTTGCTTTAAAATCCGTTATGTGTCCTATCTGCTGTATAAAATGGAAGCAGTTTATCGTCAGGACAAGAAGAAGAAGTTTTTCCTAAGCTGGAAGTGACGAAATCAAGTATTCTATAGGTAGACTATCCTGTCCAATACTTTTAATGCGCACTTGCCAGATTTTCTTAGATCTCAATACAAATTTTGGACAGAGTTCCTTAATAGTGTTAAGCAGGGTTGACAATGTGTTTAAAAGTTGATGTAACAACCTCTAATACAGTAAAATCTTCTCTGGAATATCCTAACGATAAACTGTTTTCATTTTAATACAGAAGACATGGCACATAACGGAATTTCTAACAAGAGATTGCATAATATCTCGCCAATCATTGCACTTCAAGAAGGTTCCAATGAAACAAATGTTACGGAGGTCGCCCCTCCTTTATCAAAATTAGACAGGAAATCTTTAGGAAACATTATTACGTCAAATTCATAAAATAAATACAATCTCAAACAGTTTTCTATGTAAAAGAAATGGTTATTGATACTGAGAAGTCAATAAGCAAAAATCGTGAAAAACCGTTATAATGATTTATTGAGAAATAAACAAAATAATTCCTCAGAGTCAATTTTATTTAAAAAGATTTTTCCCGTTATGAATTTCCTTAATTTAGGCTTTTTTTTAACAGTTTTTACTATACTGATTCCAAGTGCGGCTATAGTTATGACGGACCGGAAATTTAGATTTTCCTTTATAGAAGAATAACGGTATGAAATAAAAGGAAATTTTTTTGTGGAACTACTTGTCTTTTTAATATGCCCTAAGTATATAATATGTGGAATAACTGTGCTCTCTTTCAATTTCCAAGGATCAGTCTCTCTTATGGTGCGGCTATTGTTATGACAGGCAGTGTATAATATCCGCTTAATATTTATTACTCTCTGAAAATGCCAACGTGATAATTAGGTCTTCGGTTGGGACATAGACCTAGACAGACCATTGGTACTATATCTTGATGAAAAATATAGTTCAACAATATTTTCCACCCCTTTTCATATACATATGTATATGTATTTCAAAGGAACTAACGGGCACAAATGCGACTAAACGTTCGGCGAAATATAAACTATGTCTAAAGAAAGGAAAAAACGGCGTATCATCGTAAGACATAGTATGTAAACTATTTGTAGAGCCAAAATTAGACCTCTTCAAAAAATAAGATTCGATTTCACAGGAGATTCAGCTACACCTCAGGCATATTAGCTCGTAGGCGGCGACAGAAGAGTTAAAATTGCATCGACAAAACGTCAAACGTTTGAGTTAATTCGTGGAGTGTAGTGCTATAAATGTCGAGTCAAACACATATGGGTTGTGTGAGCACATAGCCCCTCTAGACTAACGCATGCCATGGGTTGCTATGCTTTCTCTAAGTGCTTAGCATATTCTGTTCAAATAGTTTTGGGAGCGACAATTTAAACCGTCAAGAAATCCTAATTGTTGTTGCATATTTGAATTACATATCGCTACCGCTTAAAAAAATGCCTGTTATGGTGTTGACGAAAATTGGGCTTAAACCGTTAATAGCAGGAACTGCATCCATTTAATAATAAAAGTGCATTGAAAAGAATTGGTTATCGCTGTCTTCGATGCCTGATCAATGTACAGATACTCTGCAAAGAGTAAGGTTTTGGAAGGAATCTACCATTTGAGAGATTTTCTGGTAGACCTACACAAAATTTTATGTAACCATTCAGTTTCGTTGTTGATGAGCTTCGGCCCTCTAATGCTAAAAACTTCAGAATTAAAGAAACGAAATTTAAAATTTCCTTCCACTAATATTGGTAAGCATTTGGCATTCGTGTTTATTGTCAGGTTTGCCGTTTTTTTTTAAAGTAGGTTTGTTTTGCTAATCTGCCGGGCACAACTTTAGAAGGACACAATATTTTCAAAATTCAGATTCAGCATATACCTTCTAACTTTTTATTTAAATTTAAGAGCCTTTAGCATTTTTGAATCAATCCATACAAAAAAAAAACATCCACCTTGACAACGAAGATACCCGAAGGACAACACTTCATGTTGGCTATTGTTATATAACGGTAACTAGTTCCAAAGAAACTCAGCTCAGCCAATCTGACGACGGCTGTAATTAGACTTTTCTTAAGAGTGGGCTTTTAAGCCCAGTCGGATAACCAAAATTATCAGGGCTGTGTCCTATGCTCAGGATTTGTTGTTCTTGAAATATGCTTAAAGCTAAACGCAAGTGACTCTTTAACAAAGCATTTTGTTAACATTTAAAATTTCTTATGATGAAAATTTTTGGATCTTTGCTCCAGATGGAGACTTGTTAACTTTTCGCTCTCCTTTCTGGGCAGGCATCTGACAACGGAATCTATATTATTAATCTGAGGTACCAGCCAGTCTTAGCTTGGACATTTTTTATATCCTTCGCTCATAGAGTGAAAGGGTATATTAACTTTGTCATGAAGTTTGTAACGCATTGAAAGAAGCATCTCTGACCATATAAAAAAAAATACATATATGATCAGCATGACTGGGGAAGTCGATTGGGCGATGTCCGTCTGTCTGTCTGTTGCGACGCGTTTTACTCGGCCAATTTAAAAGCTATCAAGCTACAAATGCTTTTTTTTTTGCTGCAGGTATCTGTGAATCGGTAAGATCGGACAATGGGGTCATGGGGCTCCCATACAAACCTAACTCCCCAAATTAAGTTCTTTTAAGAAAAACTTTTTTATTTGTGCACCAAATTCAACCAAATTTCACACAAACGTGTTTCTTTTGATGACAAAAAACATATGTAAGAATGGATCAAATCAGACCATGGGGTCATGGGGCTGCCATACAAACCCAAGCCCTAAAATGAGGTCATTCCACGAAAAACTTGTTTATTTGTGCACCAATTTCAACCAAATTTCACACATTAGACTGATGACACAAAACATATCTAAGAATGGCCAAATCGGACCATGGGGTCATGGGGCTGCCATACCAACCCAAACCCCCATTTGGGTTCTTCTAAGAAACATTTTACACCAATTTCACAAAACCTTGTATTAATGGGTCTTTGTCAAAGCAACAAAAAAGCCATGCTCCCGCATCCCCCATTAAAATTTTTAGAGTAAATATTGCCCACTTATTCCAAACAAACCCCACACACAAATATTGTTTTGTCGACGCAACGGAACTTTTGTGAAGACAGAAAATAATGGGGGGGGGGATTAAATACAAACCGTAGATACGCCCGAAAATACTTTCAGCCCGAGGAGAGCGAAGGGTATTCAATAGTCGGTCACGCCCGAAACTAGCCTCGGTGTCGTTTTTAGTTAGTGCTAACAATTTTTTTTGGTTACGTTTTTCCTGGATTTTGTCAGCAATTTCACAATCAATATCATACTACTTCGGAAATCCATCGATATCTCCGCAATCCTTTGGCGGAGTGACACGATTGTGGTGTCGCCGGACTCGCCATAAAATTGTCTAAAGGGTCATCGGACTCTCTTCTCCGATCAGTGCACAAGGTGGTCAGAGATAACCGTCAACCTGGATGTTGGCCATCTCCGCAATCCTTTGGCGGAGTGACACGATTGAGGTGTCGCCGGACTTGCCACAGAACTGCCTAAAGGGTCATTGGATCCTCTTCCCCAATCAGAGCACAGGGTGGTCAGCGATAACCGTCAACCTGATGGTTTCTGGATTAGTATCAACAGTTTTCAATAGGTGGCGCGCGCATATTTTAGAAAGCTTGGCGAAAACTGAGCAAATAAGCATGCTTCGAGGTTATAGCAATACAAACGTGTGATGTGTGCTTAATTCCTCACATTAAACTGACATATATACTTGAAATTTAGTTTTTGATTATGCCACCCAAACGACAATCTATCGGTCGACCACCATCGAGTATGCATTTCTTTCATTAATTTACCATCTTGGAATCAGTAATATTAATTAATGATTTTCGAAATAACTCACGCTAATAATAACACTCCCAATATTTTTGAAGGGCAAGTGCAGTCTCATCAGTCAGTCAGGGGGTTGAGTACGCTGTTATTGCCCTGACCCCTTAAGAAGTAGTAGCGCAACGCAAATCTATCGCTTTGTTTCCATATCCACCATCGATACGTCGATCCCAATAAATTATAATTAGCAGGTTGATTGGCATTCAACATCGCTTATAAACTTAAATTTCTCGCGAGCGCAGCGAGCACTAGATAAGCACTAGTTTTCGATAAAAATTTAAAAAGTCGATTTTTTCAACACTTCGGGACACCCTATTATCTTTGTCCTACCAACTTCTTAAGTATTCGTTCCAAAGACTGTTTCCATTCTAGATACTCCTACCAAATTTCATGACGATCGGTTGAACCGTTCGGGAGTTATTTAGTGAACAGACGGACGGACAAAGTCGATTCAAAAGGAGTTTAAAAAAAAAATTTTGTTTCTTGCAAATATCTGGAAAACTTTGAGTCTGACGTTAAAATGTGCTGAGGACAAAACAAACAACATAAAATTACCTTTGTAATTATATGTAACACTCTAGACGTTTTCTCAGAAAATTATACCCTAGACTCAAAAGTATTATAGTGAATTTACATGTTTTGAGTTTTACATTTCGCACTGTAACTCTTGATAGAATAATTTCTACCAAAAATTGGAATGCTCCGACCATTGACGCTTCCCTCACTCCTCCTAACATTTTTCAAAAAGGCATGCCTGTAGCTTCTTTTTAAATTGAGCCAGGCAGATAAAATTTGGTGGGGTGCCTAGTCTAAGCTCTATTATGCTCCCCACCAAAAATTGTTACCTAATGGTCGTCAGCACTCCATGGTCAATGGCGTCAATGGTCGGAGCACTCAAATTTTTGGTACAAATTAAATAAAATTTTGTTTTCATTATATGGACAAGATCTTATGACGGTAGGTCTATTCTATCAAGAGTTACAGTGCGAAATGTAAAACTCAAAAAAATTTAAATTCACTATAATACTTTTGGGTCTAAAGTATAGTTTTCTGAGAAAACGAAATTTTCCTGAGTGTTATATATCATTACAAAGGTAATTTTATGTAGTTTGTTTCGTCCTCAGGACATTTCAAGGTCAGACTCATAGTTTTCCAGATATTTGCAAAAAACTGAATTTTCACCCCTTTGCCATGACATATTGTGACGCTAGAAGGTATTATCTATTTCATTAATTTAAAAAAGCCAGCATGAATGCAGAAGAGTACTAACTGCGATAAAAGCAACAGGTGAACATTGTCAATTGAAAACAAAATCATAGGGGATTAGATTGGTATAAGTCAGTAAAATAATTATCTTTCAGGGTTCTTGTTTTATGAGAAAACATGCATTTCTCTAGCAGTTCAGCCGATCGTTTAGTCCCACGGAGGATCGAACAAAGCAGAGCGACCAGACGTGCCATTGCTGCACAGAGCGTCCTTTCGTAGCTTAATACGCTATAAGATCTACGATCACAATGTTTCTTCCGCTTAACAGTCGTTGTCGAACCGATTGTGATTATTGATCGATCATATATATTCAAACAAGGAATTGATAACCTTAGTTCATATAAGAAATATGTATTTTCAATAAACACTTTTTCTAGCAGATATTCTACAGAAAATATATTTAAATTGTTATACCTTTGAAACAAAAGTTTGTAAATTCCATGAAAATCACAACGTAAATCAAATACAATAAACAATAAAAATTGAAATCATCTACGAGTATAAATGAAATGAAAAATTGATTTCACCTTTAAATTTTGTGTTGATTGGCTAGTATCATATTTCCGTAGTGTTCGGTCAATTAAGAAGAAAAAAAAACAAATTCAATTGAAATGCCTAGAAGCAACACCCAAAGGTACATGTATCAACACTTTCTGTGAAATTTCTGGGCAAAAGAGGCTTTGATCTCTCAAGAACTATGTACATGCGCACCTAACCCATAATAAATCTACAACCACTGACCCCGTCATCTTCGCTTCTAATGATTAAAACTAATTTCCTACGATCTGATTCCGATAACATTGCTGATCTTGCTAAAATTATTTCCTGGTCAGTTGGACAGTTTGAGACCATTGTGTTGATTCATACATTATAGAGCCTTAACAAACAATCTATCTATAAACTGTAGTAAAGTGTTTTCCAAGTACCGCGAAATCGATCCAACAAATGCTAAAATAATAATACGCATACAATGCGCAATGCGGCACACCGTGATACATTTTGCTTATTCAGTTGCTACTCAAGTTGCTCTAAACATTTTGAAAAATTAAAGCAAAATACCGAAAGTCATTTATCAAATGTGTATTGTCTGTTTGAAAATATGGCGGCTAACGAATGATTCTTATCGGGAATAAAAGCGCGAATTTCATTTCTCAATTGAACCTCACCTTAAGGCTATTAATATGAATATTATTATTGTTGTAAGTAGAAGAAAAAAACTAAATCTATCTATAGGATTGGTTAAATGCTTGGATAAAAATCTATTCTGTTGCCCCAAAGTAGAGTGGACGACGACGATGTGTTTTTTCCTCGTACGGAGGTGGGTGGGTGGATGGATGACGGTGTGGTCACTATATGGGATCGAGTGACGAATATTATGCAAATTGGAAAAACAGTTTGTGTGTCAAAAAATACATTATTTTAAGAAATATTAATTTAATTTCGTTCGTTTGTAATCTTGTTTAATGCATTTTCCATGAAGTCTTTTCATTTCAATTTCACTGCGTTTTTACACGGATCTAAATATTTTAACTTGTAATTGATATGTATACAGTATTCAAAGAAAAAATAACTCAACGTAGTATTCCCAGACAAGGAATGGATTAACAAGATACAATACGTCCCAGTCAGTGGCGTAACGTTTCCCAAATTTATTATGTTCGAAACCAAAATGGGGCTCTCACGTTCGATGTTTTTCATCAGAAAAAATGACAGAACATAACTCACATTTGAAGCAGTCAACAAATTAGCAAGAGCTCCGAAAATTTTCTGTTTTAGCCACATGTTACAAAGTTCTTCTTTTTTAATTTTTTAAGACAAAATTAAAATTTGAATAATCATTTATTTATCCCAAAATCCAAGAGGCGTAACGAGACCACTTGGAGGAGTGCCCCTACATACCTGTCTCGTAACATTCGTTGATCCTAAACTAAAAGTGCTTGCATTGGATCTTAAGATCACACAACTATCACTCATAAAAGAGTTTTGACGATTCTGGCCAAGTTAAACGACAATCAGCATGTTCTGCCCAAGGCAAACAAAATCCACTAAAATCAAATTCATGCTATAGCTCCTCCAAAGATGCTTTTTGTAGGGGAAATGGCCTAAATCTGCACTTATTGTAGTAAATCGACAGGCATATGTTTCTTGATTTCTTCAGTCTGAGTTAAAAAAGGCTTTCTAACTTATGCCTTATTGGACGATCTTAGTAACCATGGTTAGCTATTTCGGTCAATAGATCAACAGTTATTTCTTTGTTAACATTGTGAACACTTTTTTCCAGATGATGTACAAATCACTTCAAGATTCAAATACTCAAACAACTGGATCATATGGGCTCAATTTTATACAAGAACCTTCAAGAGAGGCACTCCCCCTAGCAAATTGATCCTTCATTTCTTTCCAATACTTTTCACTTCCATATTTTTTGCAGACTTATAAAAATAAAAGGATCTATCAAAAAAAATTCTTTATGTTTTCGAATTGGGGGGCCCTCTGGCTTGGGGCCCTTGTTCCGTTCAACACTCACTACTCAGAGTTGAAATAGTTTAAAAACAGCCAATTAGGAGGTGTTGGCTTGAACCGTATTGATTGAATTTTAATAGACATTTTTAGCAAATCGCAAGAACCGTGATTATTTTGATATCTTTGTTAGCCATACTAGTAAAAAGATGTGGGTTCGGATTTCCTTACCATTAAAAAATAAAAAAACTGTTATATCAAATTTATAATAAAAGAAATTCACTCTCATTCTCTATCGCTCCGTGTTGTGCAGTTACGAATTTACTATAGAAACGATACGACTATTAACTTCACACAATTTGCAGGGAGTAAGTTGGTAGTTTCGCTGAAATCCCGTATCGAACCAAAGAAGGTTTTCAACCAAAATACGAGTAGTGCATTCTTTTCCCCTTCCTGGAGTTCTACCAATTCAATTGTATTGTAAAAGGCATTGTGTCCACTCAAAGCATTATTTGGCCCGATATGTTTCTTTAATAAAAGAAATACAGTCAACACATTATGTATGTTTTGACAATTGTGAGAAGTTTAAAATATGTGAGGATAATACTGATTTGTTGCTTTGGTTGCTGATAAACGACACAAATTAATAGGATTGACCACAGCACGTATAATTTTGGTAAGGAATGTCGGATATGGGAACAAACGCATGTGTTCTCTTAATGCTGGCAACGGCAGACGAAATTGATTTTTATATTTATGATCTTATCAAAATGTCAACCAAATTTTAGCGAAAACGGCGCAAATTCGGTTAATAATTTTTTCCTATTGTATTCATGTCTCCCCAGGTTGGCAAACTTTTCGAATTTTAAGAAAAAAATCTATGTGAGTAGTTTGCTCAATTAAAGTAAATAAATTTTTTAATGGCACTGCAAGTCTTATTAATTCTGTTCATTGGATAGAAAAAATAGAACTACATGGTGGGCTATTTAAAGTGATTCCATATAAACCATGCTAAACTTCTTTATTTGGTTATATTTTGTTAAGAAATTTCGAGACAATAAACTAGACACACTGGACAGTGGCGTATTAAGAAAATTCTCAAAGGGAGGCACAGAGTACGGGACTAACTTGGAACATACAGTTTTGGTGTGGGGATACCCGGTAGCATCTACATAGGAAAAACATTGATAAGATTGAGGGATATTGGCAAGGAGTTGTAGTTTGTTCACCTAAGTCTACTGATAGCATTTGCACTGTACGAGTTGATTGATTAAATTGAAGGAAGGCATTGTTGCTATATTAATCAGATCTATACATGGTACGTTGTTGATCATGTTGTACATAGACACGCATGATTTCAAGCCTACATAAAAAAAAAAGTTTGATTAATATAGAAAATGTGTTGTTCACGGCTGTGTTCTTTGAAAGACTGAGAGTCCTTTGCATTTCGGGTTAATTAATACAGTTATGTTAATACAATTATGTAGATCTTAGAATAACACAAGCACTAGCTCCCTTGACCTTCGGCTTTTCCTGAAAAGAAAAGAACGGATGAGACTAACAAAAGTTTGCGTAGTGTAGTTGGACGGAGCCTGAAGCCGAAAATGAAGTTTTACGAATACTTAATTGGCTATGGAATTAATACAATGACCATAGAGACCGTTTCCATATGGCATAAGGCTAACGCTCGTATATTTTTTTACGTAAAAGGCAGGACAAATCTGCCAAGAATCGTCGTTTAACGGGACAATGCTAGTGGAAAAGCAGGACAGAAAGAAGAAACAGGAACACAAATGCCTCTGTGATATGTGCGTACCTTTCGAATTTGTCAGCAATAATTGTGGATTTTTTGTCAAGCTCAAACGCTTGTTTGAGTGTAGTTCGACCAGAGAAAAATTTTATTTAATGTCCTCATTTCTTTGACAATCACTTGAACATCCACCTAAGGCCTCAATAGGGTCTTCAGCATAGCTTCAAGAGGACTGCTTACAATGGGTGAGGTCACGAACAATTTTTGTGGCATGAATTTTCGATCTCTTAAAAGCCATCAGGTTCCCGCTATCACCCTGTGCAAATCCTCGCCATAGGCAAAGCTTTGCAGCAAAATTGGAAAATGCTAGAAAAAAAGGTGAATGCAACATGGGAACACAGGAATCCTTGTGACTTTTTTGCAGATGGAGGATTTTATGCATTTCAAATTCTATTTACACTCCATTTTTGCACAGAAAACGTATCATTACACACATACGGCCTCTTTGGCCATAAAGCCTCCGTTCTTATGACGGATCGGTCGCCAGTGGCGCAACTAGGATTTTGTCCTGGAGGGGGCTATGTTCATCCACATTACTGTATTTTTTATGTAGCTGCCGCAAGTTGGGGATGTTGATTTTTTTTCATAGCATAATAACATTGACACACATATCTTCGAATGACGCAAATACGTCATTATGACGAAAATTTACCATCATTAGCACGAATTCCAAATTACACATTTGGACTATCATTTCCTCAATAATGACAGGGAACGCAATCTGTTGCAAAAATGAAGAACAAGAATTTTTGCAAAAATATTAAATTTCTTATCAATTTTTACACGTTTCTATTCAAATTCTTCAAGAAAAGTGAGCCTTTAAATTATTGAACAGAATATTCATCAAAATACCGCTGTTGTTAGGGACATTTTCATCATTTACACAAACGTTAAAAGTAAATGACGGATTCTAATGACGAAAACATGTGTCACCTCAATTTCGAACTTTCATCATTATGACGGACTATCGTCATAATGATTTGGATATGTGTCAAGCTTGTTATACGGTAGTGTCGTTGCATTCACGTTTTTTTTTCGATGTAAAATGTTTCGTAGCGTCACATGTTACATCAATAACACTTTGCCAAGTTACTGATTCATTGGTCATGGTCCACCGCAATCAGAGCAAATTTAGTAGATGTACACAAAACGAGACCGAGGCTAATTTCGGGCGCGGCCGAAATTTGGATACCCTTCGCTACCCTCGGGCTAAAAGTTTTTTCGGGCGTACCTATGACTAGTGTTCAGTCCTCCCCGCTTCCATGCTTTTGAATTTTCTCATAAGTGGCGTGGCGAAGATTTATTGGGCGAAGCGGGGACGTGGGTTTCTTATAAGACCAAAAAGAGGGGGAAGGGGTTTAACGGCAGCCCTATGGTCTTCCCATCAATTTTTACGTATATTTGTGGCATCCATTAAAACATATTTGGTTCAGATTGGTGTACAAATAAAAAAGGTTTTCTTCGAATAACCTAATTTGGGGGTTGGGTTTATATGCCAGCCCCATGACCGCATGGTCCGATATAATTCATTTTTGCATATGTTTTGTACCATCAATAAAAATACATTTCCATGAGGTTTAGTTGAAATTTGTGTCCAAATAAAAAAGTATTTTTTAGAAGAACCTAATTTTGGGGGTCAAGTTCGTATGGCAGCCCCACGACCCCATAGTCCGATTTCAATTACTTTCACGTTTGTTATGTGGCATCACTAGGAATATAATTTTCTGAGGTTTGATTGAAATTAGTGTGCAAATAAAAACGTTTTTCTTAGAAAAATTTGATTTGGGGGGCTAGGTTTGTATGGTAGCCCCATGACCACATGGTCCGACTCCATCTATTTATACATATGTTTTGTGTCATCAATAGAAACACATTTGTGTGAGGTTTGGTTGAAATTGATGTATAAATAAAAAAAATTCTTAGAAGAACTTAATTTGGGAAGCTAGGTTTCTATGACAGCCCCATGATCCCATGATCCGATTTGGTCCATTTTCACATATGTTTTGTGGTATTACTAGAAACACATTCGTGCGAAATTTGATTGAAATTGATGAGAAAATAAAAAAGTGTTTCTTAGAAGAACATAATTTGGGGGACTAGGTGTGTATGGCAGCCCCACGACCCCATTGTCCGATTTGGTCGACTTTCACATATGTTGTGTGTTACCAATTAAAACACATTTGTGTGAAATTTGATTGAAATTGGTGCATAAATAAAAAAGTTTTTCTAAGAAGAACCTAAATTTGGGGGGTAGGTTTGTATGGCAGCCCCACGACCCCCTTGTCGGATTTTAGCGATTCAAACATACAAACTGCCTGCAACAAAAAGAAGCATGTGTGCACAATTTCAGCTCCATAGCTTCTAAACTGGCCGAGCAAAACGCGCCGCAACAGACAAACAGACGGACAGACGGACATCGTCCAATCGACTCAGCTCGTCACGCTGATCATATATATACATATTTTATATGGTCGGAGATGCTTCCTTCAATGCGTTACAAACTTCATGACAAAGTTAATATACCCTTTACGCTTAATAAGCGAAGGGTATAAAAATGGGAGTTTAGTGACAAACTAAAACCGGATCGAAGTTGGGCTAATGGCTACAGGGCACCTTCTTCTCAGGCAAAACAACAATGGAAGCTCCTAGAGGACTGCAAAGAACCAATTGATTTCGGATATGAATTGATATGTTGGCGACTGGCGATATAAGATCGAAGGATGCAACAATTTAATTCAGTTCAATTTTTTGTGAGCATTCATTTTGAACAATTTTTTTCTTCAGAACAGTGTGTCTTCTTTTTTTTTTACACAACGATGTTCCTAAAATTGTGGTAAGGATATTGCAACCTGCACAGATCATCGACACTGGCGAGGAACTTATGCTCGAAAACCACGCGTTTCATATTTTTTATAAAATTTGCAAAGCAACATTTGCTTCATATTTAATTTTGCAATTTTTCCTTTCCTAATTTCTGGGTCTGGGAGGGGCTTTAGCCCCCTTAGCCCCTCCCGTGGTTGCGCCACTGTCGGTCGCTATATCCATCAAAAATAAATCATAAATCTTTAGACCCGGAAACTTCATCGTTATAAGCGATATCCACTATTTATCAAGAATGCACCAGGACTTCGTAAAGAGCAATCAATTGGTGATCGTGGTCGCATTTGGCATATGAATCTGCCCTGAACATTATGTCCAAAATCCCCTCTCTTGCAGGACTTAGACAATATAGTAAAACCGACTTGGTCGGCTATTATCATTCATACAATTTATTTGTAAATTTCCATAAGAATTAAGTGTCGTTTTCATTAAATTGTTTCGTCATTTGGTGAGATGCTAATACGCTGTTCAAAAACAGAACAAAGCCGGACTAAAGCAGGACTTTCGAGGCTTTGGCAGGACGGCAGGTTATGGTCGAAAAAGCAGGACTGTCCTGCCAAAAACAGGACGGATACGACCATTAGGCATAACGGATTCCAGACGGAAAATTTTCCTTAAGAGGAGAAATTTCATATATCGTAAGATATTCTGCCATTTTCGGATACAAAAAATTTTTGCTGACATTGTGATCTTGAATTCCATGGCAAGTTTAAGCGAATTTGAATGAAAAAGAAGCCTTTGTATGTTTTGTCAAAAATCTACTAACATATTCCGTAAGATCGTAACAAGTGCCTAATGCTATTTTACAAGGCCAATCCAGAATCCTAGAAACCAGTCGTGGCATAGAGCCGGAAAGTGATCAATCGATTAATTAAAATGAAGCAACAAAAGTAAGCAGAAAGGTATGATTGTTTGTTATTTCCATATTTACTACAATAGCTTCTTTAATATCTTAAATACCGTTTAAAACGAGTCGTAGATGTTAAGCTGAAGCAACATGTTTTAACAAATCAATTGCGAAATAGAAATGAGAAGGAATCGCTACGATGATGTTTACTTCGTGAAAATTGACACATTGAAGAAAGTACCCCAGGCAGACACAAGGCACCACAGGCACCGAACCTTTGTTTTAACCGTAGGAATTCGAAAATGCATGCTAAAAATGTTTTTCCACCGAAACAATTCAATTTTTAGCATTTTAACAGAAAGAGAAGCATGGTTTAATCACTTTTACAGCATCCCCGACGCGAATTTACGGCCAAATTAAAATACACAAGCCCGAAAAATCAGATCGATTGTTTCAAATATTTATCAGACATATTTATCCAACGTCGATTCCGGCAATTTGATTCTTATCAACCAATATCAACATAAGATCATAAGGTCACTTAACACATGACCAGATTTTCAATAGCAGTCCTTGTTTCCGAACAGATTCATGTTGTGATTGGGCAACGTTTCATCACCACCTCGTGGCCCTGACATAACCATAGTTATTACTTATTCTCTGAGAGTTTCTGTTCTTGAAACCACTCGGCTATGAAAATAAACTCAACCCGTTGGAAAACTCGAAAGGGGCCATCAGAGAGGAGATCTGGGGAATTGAGAAGATGATCTGATGATAATGTTTCGAAGAAGGATACCAAAAGTTTAGTAATGGAAACGCTCTACATAAAAAGGGAACATTTGGTACTGCAGTTTTGAGTATGATGTGAAAAAAAGTTTAATGTGCTCACAGGGGAGGCACGTGCCCTCTGTGCCCCCTATAAATACGCCACTGACACTGGATATATGTTTACATTAGGTTTAAAATACATGTGCATGTGTTTATCAATATCGAGTTAGGGTTTATTAAAGTACGAGTTAAAAAAAATAAAGTTTTTATTTTTCAGTAAAACAGATTGCTAAGTACATGAAGAGGAAATTTGGAAAAAAGTAGTAACGTGCCTTTCAACCAATGCTTAGGTTCACCTTTTTTTGAATTTATCTGTATAAAAAACTTAAGTAAAAGACGTTGATAGTGTCGTCTGACGTATGCTCAATTTAAATAGACACCTTAAAGAGATTGGGTCTTCAACATCCCTATACCTTATTTCCTTAATGTAGAACTCATTTATACAATCAAATCCAAATTTATTTGTGATTAAAGTTGTTAAAACAACTTTCGTATGTTGTATTGCCGGGATCACAATTATTATAAATTTATTTGTACTCTTATGTAAACATATCTCCCGCATTTTCTGGTTTATTGCCTCCATTTCAGAAAATATATAAAAAAATAAAAAAAATATGCATGGTTCACATTAAATCGCTTTAAATGACCCACCCTGTAGATTACTTTTTAAATGATATTCGCTATGTCGGTGGTTCTTGCAGTTGGTTCATTGTTATTAAGTAAAAACTAGGTTTGTTCCTTATACTGCAAGTGCTTTTTTTATTGTTTTATTGTTGCTTCCGAAACGACGTACATATCTAACATTTCCACACAAATCAAAAATATTCTAAAAATATGCCAATTTTCGCTATACACTGTACATTGCTTGAGGATCATCTCACTTCATTGTGCATATGCCTTTAAACGTCTCTCACCTTGCACTTTACAACTAGACAGTTCCGCGATGTCTTGTAGACTCTTATCTCGACTGATATCAGTAAATTGGAGCAACTACAATTTACAAATCACATTTATCATAATAAAAATTAAATGAAAAGTTACCAAGAAAGACGATGACGTTGAAAGGTGAACGAATGAATACAACATAGCCATTTGTGTAGTGGCAACTGGCAACATACACGAGTCATGAATATCTTTAAGCCTCATAACAACAAACAAAATAAAAACAGCAAAATCAAAACAAGAAAATAGCAAGGAATATGATTGAGATCAATACTTTTTGATAGGTTGATTTATTGGCTTGCAATCTCATTGGTTGGACACATGGAAAGAATTATTGGAAACCAACATGATATTCATAAGCTGAGTAGGTATCTCCGCGTACAGTAGACGATATATGGGAGAGTTCTAAGAACTACACAAATATACGCAATCACTGTGGTATGTTATTGTGTTCCACCTATCGGATATTGGTTTTCAAAGGAGTGGCGCGGATATAGATACGAACAAAAATATCGCGTCTTCGTCATTTTCTCAGGTGATAATGAAAGCATTTTGTAAAATCACACCTTCATACGTGTCGGTCGTTTCGGTACAGATGAAAAAGATTGAAACGATGTTTAGAATAATAATTTACACCTCTCCTCTGAGCCTTCTAGTAGATGCGGTTGTGCTAAGTGGCTAAACGGATCAAAACTAGTGTGTGCTCTATGTGGATATGTCGACAAAGAATATGGTATTTCAGCTAACCATTCATGAAATTTCAGTGCTACTGTGCGTTCTCCAAGAACCAAGAAAAGACTTTCATTTAAAAAAAAATTCAAACAAACTCGATGCGCGAGCAAATATTGGAAAATCTTTCGGATAATGTTATCGACTTTAGTCGAACTACCGACAAGGCAATAAAATAATATAAGGTAGTTGGTAGCTGATTCCTAGTAGCTGGTATTTGTGGTAAATATTGGTTACGGCAATGCTGCATTTGATTTTGATTTGTTTGCATAGTTAAAGAAAAAGAGGAGCTTTGATTCTTGAGCGAAATATTCCCCAACAGATAAATTTGTATTCGCCAGAATTTCCCCTTACGATAAATACTCCTGTCAGACATCCTATAGTCGCTGAATCCCTAAGCAAAAATATCTCCTAATAGCCCTTATTTTATTATTTTCATGAAATCTTCACTGTATTTATATTTTACGAAAAAAAATCGAATCATTGAAAACGTACGGCTACGTTTTCAACGTTTTGCGTGTAGACCAACATTTGTGTCTTATCTTTAGCTGTCCGGCTTTAATTGCGTCAGTATAATCTTGCTTTGATATACACCGAAATCCAGACCAAAAATAAGTTAGGTTGTTTCTAACTGGGATGGCGGCAGCCGAACTCACAACGAAAATCGTGCTGCATTTAAATGGAAGATTGGCAAAATCGTCCACTGTGTTCTAGCATAAGAATCAGTGTTGCCAACTGATCATTTAGAAAACAGCTAAAGGCGCGTAACACTTCCCATTTTCTTGTGTTGGAAATCGAAATGGAGGCTCCTTCACGTTCGATTATTTTCACCAGGATAAATTGACAGAACAGAAACCACAATATAAGCAAAAGCGACGAACATAAATTCCTAAAAGTTTTTTAATTTTTTGAGGCAAAATTCAATTTTGAATTTTTATACGGGAGAACCTGTATAAGATCATATTTATCACAAAATCCAAGAGAAAAATCTAATGTCAGCATATTGGTGGTTAGTTAATTACATGGTTAGAGTAGGTACTAACATCGTGAGTTTACGTGAAATCCATGCAAATAATAATCTACTCTTTGATGATCGTGAAATCCATTTCGCTTTGTGGTACTCATAATTCGTACGAAAGTCATCCCAAAGGTTTTTGATATTTCGCTAGCGAAAACAATGCAATTGCACTTTATTTTACAGGGAAAAGGTGTCATCGACAATCAATGAGGACACGATTGCATAATTATCTTAATATTATTGAATTAAGGCAAGTCTCCGCGGCACATTTTCCCCGGACATAAATGCAAGTTTTGCGCTCTGTGGACATAATACTTACCCTTATACACGACAATAATAGTGTAGAAATAATTTCATTTAAATTTTATTCGATTTTCAAAGTAAAATAGATTTTAAAATTTCTTAAAATTCTCTTAGTCAGAAAAACGGCCGAAGAAAAACATTTCCGGCTAAAAGTTTTGTAATTTGTTCCGCTACTTCCGACAGTACAGTTTCCGCCTAAATTTGGCCGGAAAACGGCTAAATTGGCAACAATGATACATATGGACATGGGACAACGCAAAAGGCACAACAGGTAACGGCAAATAGGAGCACAATCCAACTTTCTGGAAAAGTGAAACTATTTTTAGAATTTGTTAGGTGAAAATTCTTCTGATGTATTTTTAGAAGGTTTAGGACAAAATGAAATCCCCTGGACGTACAGGATTAGATAGGGACAAGCTGTCCTGAGACCGACAATCAATAGAATTCGTTTGGAACTTGGAAAGTGTATCCCGTTGTCTAAACAAAATTTACTCACGGTGGAAAGTTTTCGGGTATTTTTTTTATGGTTCCAAAAATCATTCGACGCTAAATCTTTCCCACTCTCCACGTAAAGCCTGAGGACCCTCATGCGCCGCACTAATGAGTGAAGTCTTTCTTTCTTAGGGACCTTTGGATTGTATCTACTATTACCGTTATCTCCCCCTTTGGTTCTATATCGTAGACGTACGTACGTACTCATAAAATGCGCCGCACTAATGAGTGAAGTCTTTCCTTCTTAGGGACCTTTGGATTGTATCTACTATTACCGTTATGTCCCCCTTTGGTTCTATATCGTAGACGTACGTACGTACTCATAAAAAAAATCGAAATGATAACAATTATCAGCCCTTAAACCGGTAAGGAAAGCTCAGTACCTTTGACTTTGTGCAGGGCAGGAAAATCTAGGTTCATGCAAATTTGTTGTTCTTTGCTTTAAAACTGGTCGAGTAAATGGTGTCGCAATCGCAACAGCCAGACAGATAGAAATACGAACCTCCCCCAGTGTTGACAGGTTGACTGGCTGACCTGCTTCTAAATGAAACCTGATTTCTCTCTAAAATCATGGTCTTCTCACTTAGTTTGAATAAAGGCAAATAATAGTCGAAGGGATGGTGTGCAGACGAAAGGGCGAAGCGTAAGCGAGGACAATTACGCGAAGGCGCGCGTACAGGATTTCGGTTGACCAGGGCAAAAAATGAAAAGCGCCCCTTTCGAAAACACATATAACGTTGTTTTCAATTTCATCTTATGTAACTTACACCGACTTTTCTATACCTAAGCCAATATTTTTATTGGTTAACGGTTTCCTTGTACATATTTGCATATTCTCGACACAATTTTCATTATGAAATGCATATCCGGAGCCATTCGTTATTAAATCTTTTAATTAAACAGCGTTTACATGTAACGATTAAAAATTTGCATTCCGATAAGTTTTCCAACTTATGACCCAACTGTTGGGTTTAAACGTTGAACGGCTCCTAAAATAAGCCGATTCTGATTATAAGAACTAAAAAGAACGTGGATTATGTTATGAAAGCTCAGAAACATTCTTTGAAAGCTAACCACAAATTCTGTCTGAACTAGGAGATACCCTAACAAATTGTGCAATTTGTATTTAATTGTAAAGGTACGTGTTCGTAGAGACAATTCATGTGATGATCGCTCAGCAGTTCTGAATCCAATTTTGAGCCATATTTGTATATTTTTTGAGTGGTGCTACTCTCTTAGTACGACTATGAACTAAAGGAACATGTTTGTATACTCGTAGAAAAAATACTCATAAAGGGTTTTCCAATAGGGACGCTTGATCTTTGAAATGAAAAAAAAATACATGTAGGAGAGATATTTGCGAATTTTTTTTTTTATTTGAAAGGTCCATCGACCCCATTACATATGGAATATGACCATCATTCAAATGACCGCCACGGCTTCGGTTGGTGGCGCGCACACGAAAGGTCCAATTTTCGATGACTCTGGCGCACAAATCGGGCTGTATTTGATCGATGGCGTGGCGTATGTTAACTTTGAGGGCATCGGTGGTTTGCGGTTTGTTGGCATAGACCTGCGACTTAAGAAAACCCCACAAGAAAAAGTCCAGCGGGGTCAAATCGCACGATCTCGGTGGCCAGTTCACGTCGCCTCCGCGCGAGATGACCATGCCCGTAAATTGCTCGTGCAGAACATCCATCGTAGCGTGTGCTGTGTGGCACGTAGCGCCGTCCTGTTGAAACCACATGTTGTGCAGATCCATATTCTCGATTTCAGGCCAAAAGAAGTTGGTTATCATCGACCGGTATACAGCCCGATTTGTGCGCCAGAGTCATCGAAAATTGGACCTTTCGTGTGCGCGCCACCAACCGAAGCCGTGGCGGTCATTTGAATGATGTCATATTCCATATGTAATGGGGTCGATGGACCTTTCAAATAAAAAAAAAAATTCGCAAATATCTCTCCTACATGTATTTTTTTTTTCATTTCAAAGATCAAGCGTCCCTATTGGAAAACCCTTTATAATGCTCAAAAACGGTGGTTTAATTTCGATCCATCATCACATGAGTCGTCTCTACGAACGTGTACATTAAAATTTCACAAGTTTTTTAACGTTACTCTAAAATTCATCCTAGTATTTAGAGGGTTTTCCCCCAAATTGGGATTACTGCATCGCCCAATCGACCCTCTAGTCATAATACCAATGACACACAGGGCTACTGTTAATTCGACGTATTCGTTCCTGGATGATAAAATAGGTACAAAATGCTACCAAATGAAGGTGTAAAAATTCTAACGATTTTCAGTGGTCTCCAAAATATTTTATTTTTCTTTTTTTGAAAATAATCGCGTTTTGTACTATTCAAATTGGAACCCCAACAAAATAACTTAAACGAATTTTTTTCTTTAGTATCAATCATTCGACTTTAAAAAAAAAGAGAACACAAGTAATTATTCAAAAAATAAAAAAAAAAAATAAAAAAAAAAAAGACCGAGGCTAATTTCGGGCGCAACCGAAATTTAGATACCCTTCGCTCTCCTCGGGCTAAAAGTTTTTTTCGGGCGTACCTATGACTTGTATTGTATCTCCCCCCCCATCCTTTTCCTTCCGTCTTCACAAAAGTTCCATTGCATCGACAAAACAATATATGTGTGGGGTTTGGTTGGAATAAGTTGGCAAATAAAAATATTTATTCGGAAAATTTTATTGGGGGATGCGGCAGCATGGCCCCATAGAACGAGTCCATTTGTTTTGACTTTTTTGTTGCTTAAGACACATTAATTCAAGGTTTTGTGAAATTGGTGTAAACATTTTTTTTTAGAAGAACCAAAATGGGTGGGGGGGGGGGGGGTTGGGTTTGTATGGCAGCCCCATGACACCATGGTCCAATCTTACATATGTTTTGTGTGATTAATATAAATACATTTGTGTCAAATCTGGTTGAAATTAGTCCACAAAAAAAAGTTTTTCTTAGAAGAACCTAATTTTGGGGGAGGGGGTTGTATGGCAGCCCCATGTCCCCATTGTCTGATTCGATCCATTCTTACATATGTTGTGTGTCATCAATAGAAATACATATGAGGTACAGTTGGTTGCAATTGGCAAACAAATAAAGAAGTTTTCCTTAGAAGAGCTTAATTTGGAGGGTTAGGTTTGTATGGCAGCCCCATGACCCCATGGTCCGATTTGATCCGTTCTCACATATGTTTTGTGTCATCAATAGAAACACATTTGTGCGAAATTTAGTTGAAATTAGTGCACAAATAAAAAAGTTTTTCTTATAAGAACCTTATTTGGGGTGTTAGGTTTGTATGGCAGCCCCATGATCATTGTCCGATTTTACCGATTCAAACATACAAACCTGCCTGCAGCAAAAAGAAGCATTTCTGCAAAATTTCAGCATCATAGCTTTTAAATTGACCGAGTAAAACGCGTCGCAACATACGGACAGACTGACATCGCCCATTCGACTCCCCGAGTCATGCTGATCGATCATGTGTATACTTTTTGTATGGTCGGAGATGATTCCTTCAATGCGTTACAAACTTCATGACAAAGTTAATATACCCTTTCACTCTATGAGCGAAGGAGGTATGGCAAAGTAAATATATATAGCATTTCCAGGTCAAGTAAATAACTCTCCGAGACAAATAGATAAATTTCCGAAGCAACAAAATACATTTCCGGATAAAAAAAATAAATTTCCGAATCAACAAAACACGATTCCGGATCAAATAAATAAATTTCCGGACGAAATAAATTAACTTCTAAATGAAAAAAATAAATAACCAAAACAAAAAAATTAATTTCCAAATCAAAAAAATAAATGTCCAAATCAGGAAAATAAATTTACAAATCAAATAAATAAATTTACAAATCGAATAAATATATTTACATGCCAAAAAAGTACATCAAATAAATACATTTCCAAATCAAATAAATAAATTTTCAAAGGTTAATATAATATTCTTCTAATAAGAAAAATTAAATTATATTAAATGTATGACACCCCAAGATATATATTAACGGTTGGAAGTGGAAGTCTATGAGATTTTAAAGGAAAAATTCGCTTGTGTAGCGCGCAAAAAAAAGACAGTATACCACAATTTTGCTTGTCCCAAGTAGGCGTAAGTTTTTTTTTGTCGTACGTTAAACAGCGGAGACTGTCGATTAAAGTTGAAATGTGTACGATAGTACGACATGCTAAAACTCTCTACGAGTATTAGTAAAGGTACACGACATCAGCTGAACACTACAATTCGTATAATTCAACAGAATACTGTCTGAATCGAGTCACCGTTACTAAAAGCTGTGTCAATGTGTCTGCTAAAGGTGCAGACTCTCCCGCATTTTCCCCTGATTATTTGCTTGGGTTTATTCTCCTGGAATACCACCCTCCCTCCTCCTTGGTATTCTTCACCTATTGCGATAGAAATATTTTTTAAGAAACGGAATCTAATTGATCATGACAATAAAAAGCTAAACGTTATTTTTTTTTTGAATAAACAAAATCTCATTCAGATTGAAATACTTAATTAATTATTTTTTTCAATGCTCAACGAAATTCATATAAAAGCACATTATTTAAGTTTTTTCTATTCGGGTATGCTTTCTCGTTCGTTTTAATAAAAACAGTAGAGTTTTTTCCTTCTACGAGATATTTTATTGCTTCTGAATACAATTGTTTCGGGAGTCACAAGCTCCCTTCCTCAGTTCATGACTCAGACTAAAAAAATTTAGTTTTTTAGTCTGAGTCATGAACTCATTGTATTCAGAAATATCTCGTAGAAGGAAAAACTCTACTACACATTATTTACTATATTAAAGTACTATCTTTTTAAATTGTTTATTTGATTTGAGAAATATGTTTTTTGATGGAAAAAATCATTTTTTTGATTTGTGAATTTATTTTTCTGTTTTGGATAATTTTTTTATTTGAATTGTACATTTATTTTTCTGATTTGGACATTTATTTTTTTGAATTGGAAATTTATTTTTATGATTTGTTTATTAATTTTTTTCATTTGGGAATTCATTTTTTTGTTTGGGACATTCATCTATTTGATATGCAAACGTGTTTTTTTGATTCGGAAATTTACCTATTTGTTTCGGACATTTATCTATTTGAATTGGAAAGTTATTTACTTGACCTGAAAATGCTATAAATGATCAGGGTCGGTTCCTGATTCGAATAAGCCATGTCTGTCTGTCCGTGTGGACCAAGGTTTCCTCTACCTCCAGTGGCGGAACAACTTCAATCAGAACCCTCCCGCCGACTTCTTGAGTGGGCCGCCCTATATAAGTCGTAGTTTTTCTGCGATTTCAGAAAAGTGTCTATTACTATTCACTATGTCAGTGAATAGTAATAGACACTAAGATTGCTAAATATGCTATTGTGTATTAAGTACCGCAAAATCGACATGTCCTCTATTTCGTTGAAGACCTCAGTTTCGTAAAATGTTTGTATACCATATGACGTTCGTGGGCCCAGCCAATTCGGCAATTTCTCCACGATACTAGTGGGTCTCATTCCAAATGGTAGGCGCCGTAGCACAGCTTGAAACCCCTAGCAAGACTCCACTCAAACCAAATGTGGGTTTAGCACCCAATAGAGAAGGTACTATCTGCAAGAATGTTTAAGATAGTCTATTTGCAAAGGAACATAAAGGATCGTTTTGGCCAGATGGTATTTGCAAGGAAGAGGGTGTCTCGGATTACAAACCACAGCAACAGTTACAGCAAATACCACAGGCATATATACCAGGATCAAATTTATTCCATGATGCAGGCTTATAAGGTGTTCATAGAAAAAATTAAGGAGAACAATTTTGAAAGTATACCTTATCTTTTCACAAAAACAACAATGCAAAATTATGTGTTTTCATTGTTTACATTTATTTATGGAAAATGCACTGATTTGGGGCTATTTTCAAGTGAATTATGAATGAAGGCCAAAGTTTTCCTGCACTATGAAAGATTTTAAAAATATAAAGAAACTTTTTTCAACCATAGAAGATTTTGTTTTTGTTGAAAATCTGAGGTTGAGCTAGCATGAAGAACTTTTCAAAATGTTAGGACAATATGACATGTTTTGAGCGTAGAGGTTTATCTAAGGGACCTGGTGAACGAGGAACAATAAATTTGGCATTTGTTTTGGCTTCGAAAAGTGTAGATCTCTTCTTGGCTAGAAAAATATCTACGTCAAATTATTGTTTTTCGCACACGTTTTATGGTTCGAGAAATCGTTCATGTGCCTTTTGGGCCTCTAAATCTCGTGGCCCCCCGCCAAGTGGTCCCTGCGGGCCCTTATACGCCGCCCCTGCCTACCTCCCATACAAATTACCCCTTCTTGATATTTTAATTCGGCCATAATTTTCGACAGAATAACGCTAGCGACCTGAAATTTTGATTCATGTCTAATTGTGACATATTCTTGAGGTTGATGGAAAGTGGAGTAGGTCTGACTACCCCGAACCCTACCTCCCCAACAAAACTATATTCACCCATATCTTTTGACAAAATGTTGCGAAAAACTTCAAATTGGCTCAAATGGTAGCTGATGGATGTCCTTATAAATTATGAAAGGTGTGCCAGATCCGACCTACCTACCCCTTCCTCCCGTACCAAAAAAAAATGAAATTGAATATTTTAGGGTTTGCGTGCATTTTAGGTATACATGGGTATAGGATATACACTCATGGTGCTATTCGCATGATTAGAACTCGGTCTCGTTTTTTGTTAATCTTATTCTTCACTACTACTTCTTCGCATTGTAAGCTTTCTAGAATAGTACAAATGTCAATAAATTTCGTTTAAATGAATGAGAAAGAACCTGTAATATGTGTGCGGAGCCAATTCTCATATTGTTAATGAAACAAAAAAAGGCTTAGATATTTATTCTAAAATTATGTATTGTAATTATACATATACATATTTCAATTTTTGACTATGATGTTTAAAATCAACATTATATCCAAAATGGTAGATTCGTAGTTATAAAATATTAAAAATAAATAAAAAACAGGCGCGACAGTCCAACATTGGACTAAGGTGTTAGTGACATGCAATTTTCAAAATCTTGACTGCTTTTTTGTTGAGGTGTTGAGATCAACAGCACGCACAACAGTGTTATTTATCCCCATAAATGGGTACTCGTTTAACATCTGAATGAGATCATAGTCCGTCAAATGGGTCGTGAGTTCCAAAAACACCATTAACTGAATTAGTTCACGGTGAGTCTCGATCCCACGAGCCTGTGCACCGAAGGTGTGCGCACTAACTACAAGACCAGCCAGACTACAACATATTAGTGACGCTATTATCTTTATCTGTTATAGAAGTTACGAAATTATTTTTCGATTCGATACATAAAATACTAAACATAGATACTAACTGTAGTCTATCCTAGTTTTTGATATATGACTATGGTTTGATCCATCACATTCGTGTCGTTTTGCGGAAACAGTGAAGGCTCAGAAAATTGTTACGTAATGCTACAATTTCGTATAACAAATGATCTAAAAACGTTATACAATGCACGATGGGTTTCTCTTCCTCAACGTTCCTAGTGCTATACCATAATTAAATGACCAATAAATATATCACCAAAAACCTATCCAATTTATTTGTTCTCAGAAAGATAAAAGAAATATCGTAAAGAAGACTCTGTCACCACAAAGCAGAATTTAATGCCGTGTACAACGGATTAGCACAGCGTTTAATAATGCTATCTAACCATTGGAGATTTCAATATGGGAATTACGAAAATCGTCAACAGGCAGCTGTAATATGATACATTCTTCTTTTTTGTCTTTCGATTTAATTGTGGAAAAGGCCTATTAAAATCGATTTTATTACAGATCTATGTTTAGACTGTTTTCATGGGAGTAAAGTATTAATTTCGGTCAGGAGTAAAGAAAAAACTTTTGATTATTGGAAGAAGTATTTCAAGAAAGTAAGATACGGTGTTATAAGTGTAATGGCGGAACCAATTAGGAATTCAGTCAAAATGATTTTTGAAACAAAAAAAATATAAAAAGAAGAAAATGAGGAATTTTTAATTTAACTATGTAATTTTACTATCTACTATATGCTGCATTGTCGCGCCTGTTATTTATTTTTTTATTTTAATTTTACTAGTACATTTTAAAAAACAATCGCGGAACATATAAGATAAATTACATGCATACATTAATTACTCGTATAAATATGAACCTACTTGCTTCTAAATAAATAAAAATAACAGGCGCGACAATCCAGCATTGGACTAAGGCCGCAGGATGTGTTAGTTACATCCTATTTCCAAGATCTTATCTGCTTTTTGTTGAGGTAATGAGATCAGCATCACGCTCAGCAGTGTTTTTTATCCCAATAAATGGATACTCGTTTAACATCTAATTGAGATCATAGTCCGTCACCACAACCTCGTGAGTTCGAAAAACACCATATGATCCACGATGAGATTCGAACTCATGACCCTGTGCACCGAAGGTACGCGCACTAACCGCTAGACCAGCCAGACTACTTGCTTCTACTTTGAGAAAATAAAAAAAAAACATACATTATCAACTAACAAGACGTTGGTGCTCTGGGCTTTTAAAATCGTTATTCACCATAACACCATACAATTCAGAGATTATGTACATCGGCAATCATTATCACACGTACCAAGATATCAACCCCATGAGTAAGATAGGCGATCTTGAAGAATAGTCATCGTAAGGAGATTAACGATTTAGCGCAATCGTGTGCTGTGAGTGTATACAAGATCGAAATGAACAAGATCACAAGATGCAATGTCGCATTAATTAGTACTTTGTCACCTTCCCGACGACATTAATGATGATTGAATGTAATTTTGATGGATTAGTTGGTAAGTTGCGATACGTTCCGAACCAGCTATATAACGATCAAAGATAAATTCGTTATTGCCGGGTATCAGTAACCAACGAAAGACATTCTAAAGCGCGTCACTTTTCGAGACTTTTATGGTATTCTTCGATCTGTGCGCTAATGTGATACTTTGTCCACCATGTTACTGTTAGACAATGATTTGCAAAATATTTATGGTTCTAGGGAGAACATAATATACATAATCTTATGTGTGTATGTTTTTTTTTGTGGCATATCGGCTGACCGCAAAATATTAAACGCCACACTGAGAATGGCAGGTTCTTTACCGGAGTGAATTACATACAATAAATTGTATTTACGTTTTACCATCGATTCGATTCAGACTGCTATACATACTAGAAATAGTAAGACCATGGTATTCATCAGTCCATGAAGTATCTGTACCGTGTGTAGCACTCGATTTTGTTTGCTTTTCACTTTCATCTCTCCTACATATCATCTTATTCTAATTCATGAGTGTTTCTTCACGAATATTGGTTGCTTGATGTCATGTTGTATAGTACTTGTTGTCATAGTTACTTCGTATAGCAATCAAGCTCTTGTTGAATTCCTCCTCCTCTTTTATGTTGTCCACTTTGCACACCGGTCACCGTATCGGATTCAAGAGTGTGTATAGTTTAGTTAGATTCATCCATATTTGTGTGTGATTAAGAGACCACCCAACGGGGCATGTTTCAAATCAAACTCTTCTCGATAAAAAGCATTGTAGAATGTTGGTATACACATACAGTACGCTGAACAGATACAGAGCAAGGGTTACCTATGCTTTTTTTTTGTATTCTATAGCTTCGTACTGGTATATTCCATCAAGTAAGCAAATAATAAAAAAGCGTTGATTGAATGTTCTTATGGGTGTTCTTCACGGAGCAATGCAAATTGAAGAGAGTAGAAATCACGAAGAATAGACACAAGCGCCTCAAAAATGGATACATACGGGTATGAAAATTTTATCCGATATCTATAATGTAACCCGTATACAAAATAGACCAATGTGTCATAGTTTTTATATACGAGAGATATTTCGAAAGATATGAAAAGCGTTTCTTCTACTTTTTTTGCGTTAACGTATCGTTTGAAGTATCTTTCTGAAGGAGAAGTGGCTACTGTCTGCATTCATGTTTTCTGTTTGATATGGTTGGAGGGCTTTGGGATGGAGCGTTTTTTTCCTATCCGCATAGCATGTATTCACAAAGAAATATGCTATTGGGAAAGTACCACTCCTGAATATGAAACATTTTTGCAACAAATATTCAAGGTATGTACATATGTCTTTCTGGTATGCACATTATCCGCACAATGACCAAAAGTCTTCAGTGTGCTCTTGTATACTTATGTTGTATGTGCATACCTTGAATTGAAGGCAAGTGTAGCTTTTATTTTGAGACTACAAGTATCATCAGAAAGACAAACGCTCTCAACAACGACTATCAAAGGCGCCATAGTACAACAAATGAATGTTTCAATTTAATTCCTATTTTCAGGGTAACATTTCAGTATGCAAAAGGTATAGTATAATATAAACCACTATAATTAACAAACAACTTAAGAACTACAACATGATTTCGAAGCTAAATATTGAAGTATGTAATAAAATTACAGGAAGGTATTCCTTCGACGTATTAATATCGTTTGTGGAAGTTCGTAAGGGACATTTTTGTGCAAAGTACATATGTATAATTTATTCGAAAAGTAATTTTTAAATGCTATTTAAAATTGGGATGAAGTTTATTGTTTTTGGAAAGGAAATTGAAAAAAAAAACAAATTTCCCAATTCCTAAAAATGAATACCAATTGCTACCTAAACCGTATACTGAACCAAATTTCGAATTAGGTTCAACCAATACAAGTAAAAAACGCAATTCGAACTAAAAATTTGTAGATCAGTGCTAATGGAAAATATGAAAGCCATAAAGCCTGCAACAAAATCATTAATGTGCTTAAGATTCCCCGTTGGGAATATTGTAGAGAGCGATAAATACTAGCCAACGATGGGGCTGGGCTAACTTTAACTAAACGTTCTCTACCACAGTTTTTACATTTTCTTTAGAATTTTGTATTGCAGATATTTCAATCTTATTTACCGAGCAACATTTTCACGACAGTCAAAATTTTGACAGCATTTCTATGTAGGATCCCGAATTTTCGTTTCATAAATTTCCTCGATAATTCAGTATTTATCAAGCTTCTATATTTTGTACATTTGTACGGTACACTCTGTAAACGTGTTCTTCCATAGAGTGATCAAAAAAGCTAATATTTTTTAAAATGTTTTAAATTCTTATACACTTTAATTTCATCGCTTCTACCTCAAAAACGACGACATAATGTATTTGAATGCTTATACACTGCCTGCCGTTAACACCATAAAACAGACTGATCCTTGGAAATTGAGGAAATGAATAATCTTTTTCAAATAAAATAGACTCTGATCTGAGGGATTATTTTGTTTATTTTTCACTAAATTATGTTTAACGGTTTTTCAAGTTTTCTGCTAATTGGCCTCTTCTTAGTATCGATAACACCTTCTTTTACATAGAAAACTTTTTGAAATTGTTTAATGAATTTCACTTAATGATGTTTCATAAAGATTTCCTATCTAATTTGGATACGCTTTACTACTCTTTAGGGTTCACTGAGATGCATAATTAAATTTTCAATTTTTTCTTAGAAATTAATCGCTCATTTTGACAGTTAAAATAAAAATACATAATATTTACTTAGTTTTTTTTATGGCTAAACAAATTTTTTATTTAGCTGTCTTTTCACTATCCAAGATTTTAAATAAAGTTAAAATAATAATTTCCAAACCTTTTTTTTACTTTTGAGTGAATACATAAAATCTAAAAGAAAAAAAATTAGTTCCAACTATTTCACCAAGTATTTTTGGCGCAATGTTATTTTAAATGTAAAATCCCTTTTTTTTCCAATAATACAAATTTTAAATACAGTCGACTGTCGATAATTTGAAATTCAAGGGACAATTGTTTTTATTCAATTTATCGCGAGTTTTAATTATCGAAAGTTTTTTATAAATATGTTGAGAACGGTATAGTGAAGTAAGATCTTAATAAAAATAGATCTTATATATATAAAGAATATTCGTTATTCAAGTTTTTACGTGTGAAATTTATGAAATAAATTTGACTTCCGTGAAGAAACGGTACTTTTACTGCATACCACATCATGCACCGGTAAAAATTTTGGTGCTCTCCCTCTGAATTCAGACTTGCAAAATTTTCAAATTTCAATTTATAGAGCAGCAAACAAAATTTACTTCAATTTATAGAACGTTGACTTGAATTCAATTTACCGTGCACTGGAGTCAATTTATTTCAAATTATAAAGCAATGGAAGATCATTGCCGCTTTTAATTTATCGAGAGTACATAAATACATATATCTGTAACCACTGAAAATAAGTCCAACATTTATACCTTAATTTGATAGTATGCAATTTGACCCAGTATAATGTGTTGCAGGGAATGCGTCGATTTACCAGTTACCCTGTATAGCTTAGTAGAGGAGAGAGGGGATCGTTTGATCAGGCCTCCACTCCTCCACTTTCCATCACTTCAAGGATATCTCAGAATTAGGCATTGATCAAAATTTCAGGTTGCTAGCGATATTCTAACGAAAGTTGTGGCTATACATTTATTGGGGTAATTTGTCCCATTTTCCATGCCGTTCAAATATTAAACCAAACTATCAAACCGCTAGCATTATTTCGGGAGTTAACGTGCGACAAACAGACAGACACACGAACAGACAGACAGCCATGGTTTATTCTATTTTGTTTGTTATTTCGTTGCGGATCAAAGTCAAAATCGCAAAAAACCTAAAACAAAAATAAATTGTAGCGATACCGCTTAACTTCATTAAAATTAATGTCGCGTTTAACCAGCAATCATGTGTTGTTTAACATGTTCATTGACAAGTTTTCGCAGAAATGTACAGTTTCGGAGTTGTAAGCCAAAAAAAACGAAAAACTCCGAAAATGTTGAGGTTTTTGGCGTTTACGAAACTTTAGTGGGAAGCTCCGGATTCGTACTCACCACCCCAAAAAAACATTAGAAACAAAAAAAAAAAACAAAATTCTCCAGAACATTTTGCAATCTGAAATCACGTAACACTACAACAATTTTTTAAGCAAATGCATTATCAATAGTTGTCATTGTCTAAAGCGGAATTATTTATTTTGACACAAATGCCAAATAATATCATCAACTAAATGGAAATATTTTCAAAAACGTTCTAATAACAAGATTTTAGACAAGAAACATATTGAAAAGTCGACAAGAGCCCCCATATTTTAGGGGACAAGACGAACAAGGGTTTTCAGGGAGTTTAGTCACTAAAAAAGTTGATGGATTTCGTTACGTTCAAAAGGAAAGGAAAAATGTACTAGAAACCCTATGCGAGCTCGTCCCCTCTGAGAAGAGACTTAAATAGCTGATCGATCCCGTCCTCAAGTAGGTGACAAGCTCAACAAGGCTCAGGTCGCGAGATATCCTCGTAACAGGAACTATACGTTCGCTCACAGAGAAGTACTGATATACTAATTTGCCATTAATTGAATCGGGAAACGCAGAAAAAGGAATCAGTGAAAAGTGGCTAAATTATTGCTCAGCTTGATATCGTGATTTTCTTACTTAGCCATTATACGAAAGTATTAAGCGTTTTTAGAAAAAAAAAAACTTTAAGCATTGTCTGAAAGTTTAACACTTTCCGACTCCAAACGGTGAGCCAAAATCGTTATGTTTTCGTTTTTGGCAGAATAGGAACAAAAACGAGACCGAGGCTACTTTCGGGCGCAGCCGAAATTTGGATACCCTTCGCTCAAATCGGGCTAAAAGTTTTCTCGGGCGTACTTACGACTTGTATTTAACCCGCCCCCCCCCCATTATTTTCCTTCTGTCTTCACAAAAGTTCCGTTGCGTCGACAAAACAATATTTGTGTGGGGTTTGGTTAAAATAAGGGGGCAAATAAAAATATTTAATACTGGCTAAAAAAATTTATTGGGGGATGCGCGAGCATGGCCCCATAGTACGATACCATTTTTTACCTTTTTAGTTGCTTTGATAAAGACACATTAATTCAAGGTTTAGTGAAATTGGCGTAAAAAATGTCTCATAGAAGAACCAAAATGGGGGGTTGGGTTTGTATGGCCGCCCCATGACCCCATGGTCCGATTTGATCCATTCTTATATATGTTTTGTGTGTTCAATAGAAATACATTTCAGTGAAATTTGGTTGAAATTAGTGCATAAAAAAGTTTTTCTTAGAAAAACCTAATTTGGGGGGGGGGGGGGCTAGGTTTGTATGGCAGCCCCATGACCCCATAATGTGATTTGATCCATTCTTACATATGTAATATGTAATGAATAGAAAAACATTTGTGTGAAATTCGGTTGAAATTTGTACACAAATAAAAAAGCTCTTTTCTTAGAAGAACCTATTTTGGGGAGTTGGGTTTGTATGGCAGCCCCATGACCCCATTGTCCGATTTTACCGATTCAAACATACAAACTGCCCGCAGTAAAAAGAAGCATTTGTGCAAAATATCAGCTTCATAGCTTTTAAATTGGCCGAGTAAAACGCGTCGCAACAGACAGACAGACAGACGGACATCGCCCAATCGACTCCCCAAGTCATGCTGATCATATATGTATGTATACTTTTTATATGATGCTTGCTTCAATGCGTTACAAACTTCATGACAAAGTTAATATACTCTTTCACTCTATGAGCGAAGGGTATAATCAAATGATAACATCGACACATGGTCACCTTAACCCTGTCAATTTCCTCGAACTTTTATCATATAAATACGATCTTTCAGTGTCGGAACAACTTCACTCGGAGCCCTCCACTGAATAAAAAGCAAACTGCAATCAGTCAAAAATACGCGTTAATCAATTCTTTTTAAACATGATTTTGGCGTTACAGTGTTTCTACTAGAACTAAGAACGTCGTACTTAAAATAACTTTGCTAAGAGTTATTTTGACTCTTTGCATTCTTATATTGAAAGTGATTTGAGAACGAGAGCACTATCTACTTCACCAACCAGGCTATACGTGATAAAGTTTGTAACTGACTAGAAAATTTGAAAAAAAAAAATACACGTTATTAATTCAACTCTATTCCTTGTTCCAGCTTTAAATTTAAGTGTAATTTAATTTAAATTAATTAATTTAAATCCTCCAATTTTAAGAACTTTGTTCTTAAATATTAAATTCAATACAGCAATCTACTGTGTTTTAACTTTGGGCTTACCGAAAGTATCATTTGATCATTAATTCTTATTTAAAACAGTTTTTGTACCTAAATGGAAGCAAAACAGAGTTGTAATAAGATTGTTTAGTGTTAAAATGTGAACGTTCTAGTATCAAGAACAAACATTCTTGATTACAGAACGTGTTTTTTCTCTCAGTGTATAAGTCGTAGTTTTTCTGCGAAAAATGTCTGTAACTATTCACCGGCATAAGATTGCTAACTATGCTTTGCTAGTAAGTATCATAAAATTGACATGTCCTCTATTTCGTTAAAAACCCGATTTTCGTACAATTTTTGTATAAACTACCGCATCCGGTTCCTGGGCACAGCCAGTTCAGCATTTTCTACACGATACGATAGTGGGTCTCATTCCATATGCTAAGACGCCGTAGCACAGCCTGAAACCCCTATAGCTAGACATAAATTTGGAGAGACTCAATTCAACCCAAATATGGCCTCAGGCCCACAGTCCTATTGACCGTGTATATACCACAGGCAAAATAAAATAATTTAGTCTTCAATGACATGCATGGGCGTAGCCAGGATTTCGGTCAGGGGGGGGGCAAGCCCAACATTTTTTCAACATCATGATTTTCTTAGGAGTTGAAATTTCCGGTCGCAGAAATATTGTTAGCAAATTTTAGAGTCGCCTGTTTTGTGGTTGGATTGGTGCACAGGGTCATGGATTCCAGACTCACCGTGAACGTATTCATTTTATGGTGTTTTTCGAACTCACGACCTATGATGTCGCCCAGATTGTAAACAAGTATCCATTTATGGGGATAAATAACATTGCTGGGCGTGCTGTTGATCTCAACACCTTAATAAAACAGCAGTTTAGATTTTGAAAATTGGATGTCACTCACACATCTGCGGCCCTAGTTTACTGGTGGACTGGCACGCATGTTATTTCTTCTTTTTCTAATTGTAGAGTCAAATTTTTAAAATGGATATGAGAATGATTTTCTTCTGCATTATGATTACATTCAACTGGCCTCCAATGTCTGCCTTTTAGAGCGTAGTTTGTCTATTTTCAGTGCATTTTTTGCATCTCGGACTGCATTCCACTTGCGAAATCATGTTTGTTTCGTCTGTCACTTTTATCTTAGCAAAGTAGCATCGTTAGAATATTTATAAATCCTTTATTGATTGAAATAATAAGATTTCCTCTAAATTTATCAAAGTATTAACAGTGGCTTAATTTTATTGCTGGTATGATTCAGCTAGAAAATAAATTTTGATTTAATAGCTGGAAGACCCGCTCTGTGGCTCACTTGGTTGAATCGCACTCTACGATGCTAGTAATCTAGAGGTCCGGAGATCGAATCTCGGCGTGGTCCCAAATTTCCGTACATGTGCGGATAGGAAATATATAGTGCCTGCAACATTATATACACCTATATGGTACTGAGAAGAAAATGAAGAACTTGAAAGACACTGAAATATGAGACCCGTTCTTTACATGGTCCTTAACCCTGGAACGTCATGCTTATTTTTAGTACGGAAAGGTCATGCTTCGTCGATTCGACGACGCTCTACTTTGACGCTTCATACAAATCACCCTTTCTCAAAATATTTACAAAATCTGACAGATTTTCAATCGAAAGTTTATTTAGAATGGAAAAACATGGATTTTGGAGCCGATTTTTATGAGTTCGAAATTCAATCTTCCTCTAATGAGGAAGAATTTTTAGCCATTTTCCTGATTTGTCCTATTAAATATTTGTTTTCCATAATTTTTGAAAAATAGGTCCCGCATTTCAAAAATAAGCACATTTGTTACGAGCTAGTTGTATGGACACAGACTTATCGTCGAATCGACAACCAGCCATAAGAAATACTGGAGTTCTAAAAGCTACACAAAGTTCATCCTTCGTCGTTTCGACGACGCCAATTTCCAAAAATCCAACTTACCCTGCTTACTTCGTCTAGCCGCAATGTACCCGGCCAGTACATCGGCACGGTAAGTGCTGTACGAAAACTCAGCTCCAAATAATGAGAATTGTCACGAAAAATGGGATGAATTTGATGATGCGTAGTCGATTCGACAAAGCATGACCTTCCAGGGCTAACAAAGCAAAGCGTATACCATTTGTCGCCCTTTCAGATGAAAATAAGTTGAATTTCACTAACTTGCCGAAGGGACCTAACGGTTGAAATTGTGTACTCGAGCTCAGAAGCCATGAAATGAAACAGGAAATATGGGATCCACGCAGCCACAGTAGCACACTCACAAGTCAAATGTGTTGGCTGGTACGCAGCCTGCGTCAGTTACGGGAGGCCACGCGCTGTCATCTATTTGTATCCGCCTCCTGACTGCAAACTGTTCCAATCATGGTTTCTCCAGCAGCATTTGGAGAAGTAAGAAAGACATCTGCTGCGCCAGCAGCAGAATTTTTTTTTTAAATGTTGTATAGTGCAGCGATTTTTTTCACTACATCGATAAGAATTTTTTAACCAACTTCATCGAACAGAGGGGGGGGGGGCGATCGCCCCTCCCTGCCCCCCCCCTGGCTACGCCCATGACGACATGATATAAACCGTACTAACTAGTTTCAACTGAAAATCTGAAAATTTACCAAGATGTAGCTCGCTCACCCCTAGGACCAGCCTTGTTGACGAAAAAGACGATTTTACCTAAGATAAAAATTGTCAACTAATTTATCGAAAATTTTGGAAAAAAGAAGTAATCTGTACCGTAAACCTGGTCGTTCAACGATCGATCAGCTGTTGACAGTGAAGGTCCTACTTATACTTCAAAAGTGCTGGGAATACAAGATCGGCATATACCAAATCATTGTCGACTACAAGGAGGCATATGGCAGTATCGACCGCCACCGCGGTATACTGTATGCAATGCTTAAATTTGGTAGCAAAAGTAAAGGTAATACGGCTGCCAAAGATGACAAGGACAAAAATACTGTATGACAGGTCACAGTGCAAAATAGACCTACTCATTACTTTTGAAGCTTCCACTGGGCTGAAGCAGGTTGACGGGCTAGTCATTGCACCGACGATCTTGAATCTCATTCGATTATCTCATCCGTGCCGTGCTATGGCTGCGAAACATTGACTCTCAGTCTCACCAAAGCCTCCGAATCTTTGTTGGACATTTTCAAAGCAGAGATTTAATGACGGAGACACGGGGATTGTGGGGACGACCCAGAGGTCGATGGGAGTAGTCAGTAGGTGAGAACGCCCACATGACCTTCTAAACTGGAGGACACGACTGTGTGAACGAAACTCCTCTCCAGATTATACTAAACAAAGCAGAACTAGAACTTCAACATGTTTTCCACTCGTTAATTTAATTTTGGCATTAAATTTGGAAATTTCGAAATACGTACCACACTTTGACTGTAAAAGAAACACAAACACGGTCTTTAAATGAAAAGAAAATGTCCTCCAACCGTTGTCATTAGCAAAATCATACCATATTGTGTAAAATTCGTTAAAAAATAAATATTTTCAATTCTTTGTCAATTCAGAGAAAAGGATAAAATAGAATCTTAAAATCGAACGTAGTGAGTAGTGACAGTGGCGTAGATAGCTTTTCAGGGAGGAGGGGGATCATTTTGCAAAATTATTTATACTTTTACGGTTATAAAATGTTGAATTTCAGAATAACAATTTCTGTATTTATGACACCTCAACTTAGCAGCTTTTTGGAGCAAATTTTGGTGCAAAAAAAGATAGCAATTTTGCCATATGAAAAAAACTTAGTCCTGAAAATTTGGGCTTTTTTAACTACTGTGAGTGAATTAACAGTATTCCAATTTTTGTACAAATTTTCACTACTGTGATTAGAGTATCAAAGCTTTGTATTGGATAATCGATAATTCGGTAACCGGTGTGTTCGGTATGAGAAAAATAGTTTTAAAAAATCAGTCTCGTTTTTGCAGTTATTTGTAATTAAAGAAAAATAAAAAAACGCACACCTTATTGTCATTTTTCGTCCACCTGTCCACCTGTACCTGCAAATCTTAATATTTCTCAAATTTTCTTGTATGCTCTAGATCCCAACCCAAAAATAACTTTTTTGTTTTGTTTTAAGCTCAAATAACTGTACTGTAAAATTGCACTGGGACCTTCTGGCAAGTAATTTTAAAAGTTGGCGCATTGTCCCTAGTTTTCATAATGGTATGACGTTTGCCTATAAATTATTCCCGATACTCCAATCAACGGGGAGATTTTACCTTGCAAAAATTGGGGACTTCTCAAATTCTTGATATGTTATAAAGACAGGTGGGGTAAATTAAAATACAAGTTTGCGTCACTTTCCCCCCTGTGCTCCCGCCGCTATCTGGAAAAACCATCTAAAATCGGCTCTTTTATAAGTTTGCGGTCTATAACTCCTTCCCAGTCCATTTGAGCACGAAATGTGCCGAGACAATCTTGTAGAGCACAGAATTTCCTATAAATTTCATCTGACAAGTTTTACTCTACAATCAAAATTGGCAGAGTTATATCGCAAAGAATATGCAAAAAATTCCAAAAATCATTACTAACAAATTTCAAAACATACTTCGAGAACTCTATACTAAAATGCAGAGGAGGCTATGAGTTATTGGTATACATTGCGTTTTTGTGAATTTGAAATTGGCATATTTAATTTATAATTAATATTTAATATTTATTTAATATTTTCTCCATTTTCTTGGCGCTATAACTCTGTTAATTTTGATTGTTGAGTACAACATCTTAGATTAAGTTAGTGTAGGAAATGTTGTCCTCTGCAAAATTGTCTTGGCAGATTTTGTGCTCAAATGGACTGTAAAGAAGTTACAGACCAAAAACTGATGAAAGGGCCGATTTTAGATTGTTTTTTGAAGATAGCGGCGGGAGCACAGGGGGGAAAGTGACGCAAACTTGGATTTTAACTTACCCCTACCTGTCTTTATAACATATCAAAAATTTGAGAAGTTCCCAATTTTTGCACGCTAACCCCTATTATTTCGTCTCTATTGATTGGAGTACGATTGGAGTCAGAATATTTATTCAAAGACCTGAAACCATGGCAATTTTTACCCAAAAATTGCAACACTCAAAATATCAAAAAGCCTCTGGTGACTTATTAAGTTAACACTTTCCCGGACACAACGTCTATAGACGTCCAATTTTGAGCATTTGACCATACAAATCGTGTCAAATTTTGGCGTTGTGTCCGGCAATGAGTTAAATTTTGAATGGGAATGGACGGTATTTGACTAATTATTACCTCTGCAGGCCTCCAGAGGTCTTTTGATATTTTGAGTATTGCAATTTTGGGGTAAAACTATCTTTCAATTTTGGAAATTTCAGCAAACATTTTTCTTTAAAGATTTAGTTAAAAAAGAATCTTGGTTATAGTTTTGTGAGTTCTTCGTATTAAATACAATAAAATTGCGAACAATTGGAGAAAGTCAAGAAAGTCAAACAATAGAGGACGCTCAAAAATTGGAAGCAGTTTTGAAAATTGGAAGCAGTTTTGCAGCGTATACTCTTCATTTACATTAGCTTTCCATTCTCCTGAAGAAATCTTTATAATCTTAAGTACTGTATATTTCCCCATTGGAAATTGCGTTTCTGTGAAAAAGCACTCCGTGTTCCACAATATTTTTAAATTTTTAAAATATATTAAGATATTCCGGCAACAAATTTTCAATCACTGCTTTTAATTTCTTTAGCAGCACTTCTAGATTAGTTCCTGTGCGAATTGCAGATCCAATACGAAAAAGTATATTAACGTAAGCCCTGTGCTATAGTGTTTCTATTGTATCTATACGTTTCTATTATACAATTAAAATTTGAGGAAGTGCTAAATTTTCTATTGCAGTTCTGGAAATGCTTTCACGTTTTTACTAAACACTATACACATTGAATAATTCCTCCAAAACTTTACTTTTGCTTTGTTTTACGTACCTAAAGTAATAATAAAAAATGTGTGACCGAAGGGGGGGGGGGATTGATCCCCTTAATCCCCCCCTTATCTACGCCACTGTGTAGTGACTTACTTAAGAAATCCGCTCAGTAGCGCGATTTTCCTAACAGTTAATTTCAACCAAATTGAATATACATACATATCAATATGCATTCACGTATTCTAACTCAATTTCATATACACGCGTCCTATTTATTCTACTAAAGTGAATAAAAGATTAAATTTCAATTCCGGAAAGACCCAAATTTGTAATCATCGTGAGATTCCAATTTGTTTTTCGCCTGGTGCAACATGTGTGCCCAAAGTAATTTCTATACTATTTGTTTAGGAAATCGAAAAACTAACTCGTCCTTATTTGCAGGATTGTTAAAAAACGGCAGGTTAATATTTTCCAGAAGTAACGTACATATATTGCAAGGTGCTTCCAGGTTTACCTGAGTGCGCTGCCTTAATTCGAGATACGTTAAATCTTTACCGCCGCCACTTAACAAATTGACTTGACGTCGGAATTGTTTGAGGACTTTCCCATTACAGAAAATTGAAAATTTTTTGAACATGTTGCATAAATATTTGTCTTGATGTCTTGCCGGATTGGTTTTTACCTTTTTCTGGTGTTTGAAAGGAAGTGGTCATTTGTATATTGATGGCATATGGTTATAGTTGAAGGAAAACCAGAAGCCTTTTAAATATGGAAGCCTCATCAAATATATGTATACTGGATAGTTGAGGTTTCCTGTATTTCCGTAATAAATATTTACAGTCGATGGTGTTTTCGATTTTAGACTAGATTACTTAGAGTAAAAACTAGCCTGAATTAAGTGACTGTGATGCACATAAAAATCAACCACAATTTTTTTTCTCCTTTTAAGAATAGCCATTTTCAGTGAGAATTTTGGAGCGGCTTTAAGTTTTCCAAATATGGCTTTAACTCACTCGTACTTTCAAGCATTGTTTGATGCGACAGTTTATCAAACAATATATTGTGAGTGTTTTAGGCTCGAAAGTCATTTTGAACGCCGAACATATACACTGAACCAAATATTTCTTCATATGAACGAATATACGTCGGGCTATCGTGCCACATTGATGATGATGGATTTTAATATTGACTAAAAATTAGTCAAAATAACAAATTCACAATTTGTGAGATTCGTCAAAAGGATGAAACTTAATCAAATAGAAGAATAGCATCATTCTTATATTTTTTATATGTCATATTTTATCACAGTGAATACTTTAGTCATATTGACAAAAACAATTCTTCAATTCTTCTTTATTACGAAATTTCTTCACACTGATGAATTAATAGTAACGCATTTTCTGTATCTTTTCGATTTTTTGAGTTATCTTTCCCTTTAAATTTTAATGGAAGTCTCAATTCCAAAAAGAAATTTTTTAATACAATTTGTGAGAGAGAAAAAAAAAATGTAGTGGCCGAGTCTCAATAAGGCGTCCGCCATGCAGGGTGTATCAAGTACTGTCTAGAGAGCATTGGAAATATATTTCCCTTCTGGCGCAGTGGCAATGTGAGTGGACTGGCACACAGGCGGACCGAGTTCGAATCCAGCTTCTAACACAATGGTAATATGGTTAATTGTATATAAAAAAGTGTTTAATAAATATTGAGAGTCTTGAATAAATATAATAATCAATTAGTTCAATACGAATAATACAAGACGCAATGTAAATTTTTAATACATATTAAAAAAAATAGAAAATTTCTTCATATTGACAAATTATTCATCAATTTACAATAATTTCGTAATTATTCAATATTACTGTGTTATTCTTCAATCCAAATAACAGCTTCATTGACCGTATTTTGATGAAATTTTCTTCATATTAAATGTAAGTTCGTCGAATTAACGATTTTTTTGGTTCAGTGTAGTTGATTATTTCAAAACACGGAGTTTCAGGTCAAGCTGGGTTACGCCATGTGAGTTTGACAAAACCTTCAATATTTGATAATAGAACGGTATTATGATTGTGCTTTCTTTTTCTCAACGTAAATTTTTATCATTTCGTTCATCACACCTCGCTAGGCAGCATAAATTAATGATCAGCCGACTTCACACTTTATCAATTGGTGTTAAACTCCCTATGAAATTACTTTCATTTCTGCCAAACTACTTAAAAATATATCACTGTCAACATTCGACAGCACATTTTACGATCACATGTTTCAGGCATTTTTCCATATGTCAACGCTTGCAATCGACAACCATTCGATCGATATATCTCTTAAAGAGGTGTGCTTACAGGTTGCCGAAACACGTACACCACATATGACCAATTCGAAGATCCGCGATCTCAACAAATCAAAGAAACAGTAAAATGGGTCGCAGGTATTGCATCGAGCTCATTTTTCCAGCACTGTATCCGTATCCGCGAATTCATCCACATTTGCGAGCACGATTTTTGCGCTATAGTTACATTGTATTATTCGATATGACGATAAGCATCGCGCATTCTTACTCGTCATAAAACAGGAAATGTATAACAAAAAAGTTACCAAAGCTATTATTACTGGACTGAAAATTACCAGTCAGTTAGTCGACCAAAAAGGCGACTTCGACTTTTCAAAATGGAGCAGTACCTACACACACCTCCTTTGTCTTAGAAACTTATGCTATTGCCCATGGTTCCATGGTTAGTTAAAAACAATATACATAAACTCGCCAAACTAACAAGCCATGCCTTAGTCCATGACGAGGTTGATTCCATCCGCAACGTCGATGATGATCGCGACCGAAGTGAAAAAAGGAACATAATGAAACCTTCAAATGTCTTCTATGAGATCAAAAGAGGATCAGACAAGACTTCTTCATCATCGTCTTTCCAATAAACATTTTCGCCTTGTTACTCCTTGGAATGTATATGGAAATTTTCAAATCGACCAGGTAAAAATTTCAGAAGAAACCCAAACAGCTACAACATCAGTCGCGGACAAGAACAATACAATAACAACAAGATCAGGGCAGTAGGGACAAAAAAAGAAGAAGGCATTCTCGCCGCGGTGAAAAACTGACCGATCCAATACATTGACGACCGGCTCGGTATAAAACATGCACTTATTTATGTGTTAACAACTCGGTATCATCCAATCCAACAATATTTATGTCCATGGATTTGTTAATTCGAAGATTGACGTAACAAGATCGAACCGAGAAGCTGGTTTTTTGCTGATCAACATACGCTCATATCGTTGTCGTTGCTGTTCTCTTTCGTGTTCTTGTTGTTGTCATCGTCACAGTCATCTCATCCTCATCATCATCGTCTTCTTAACCATCTTCGGCAACGGTTGGCATACCAGCAGTGTCCAGAGCCATGGTACGGCATGGTTCTGTTCTTAGTTTAGTTGTATCATTTTCGTTGTATGACCACTTCAAAAACTCTCGTGTATACACCCGGTTGAACTATTGCCACAGTTAACTCTTTTCCGTACTATATAGCAGCCGCACGGTTGTGCGCTTCGCTTCTTTTATATTCTAGCACGACGGCAATCTTCACGGTTCAGGCCTTCTTCGGTTGCTCGCAGCGCTTCGATCGTCGGTCCACAGGCGACTTCTCTATAGCCACTCAAAGCTAGTTAGCTTCATAACCGAGCAAGTCACTGTGCTCCACCACACGTCACAATCTTATGGTCCACCTTGAGACTTACTACAAATTTCTTGCAAGACGTTGGACAGACATAGGAAAAAAGATGTACAAGCGAAGCGAAGAGAACTCAAGCGATACCAACTTTCTTTCAAGCTCAATTACATGCTTACGTGAAGGAGAGGCAATCATGCAGAGAGCTGTTGGATCACGGTGTGTACAAATGTGGAGCGATGATAGTGATGAAGATGAGAATGGACGGCTTGAACAGAGATGCTGAACAATTGAAGGTGGCGAACGAATGAGGTTGTGACACATTTCTGCTAATAATGTCAATATTGAAAATGTGTGGTCCTGAAAATTAAATACCTCTCACTTTTGAGTAAAGCTTCATTTCGGGCTAATAGTTCCTATGACAAACTCTAATGCCTTGGTTACACAGTGCGAGCTATCGTGCTGCGAGTTGGCCTAGACAGCTACTGCAGAGCAGCTACTTGCACCATGTGACCGCATCATAGTCAGGTGCGATTCGGTCAGTAGCTCGCGTTACTACAACATTTTTTGTTTTGACTCAGCCACTCGCCCCCAGTCAGCGTCAGCTGGTATCGCATACTACGATTCGGACATTCGAAATTGCACCGATTGCGAAATAACAATTGCTTGAAATTAACCGCCGGGTGCATTCGTCTGTAATTTTTGTCGTTTACAGTGTGAGCGTATTGTGCAACAATGGATAGATGGACTCCGGAGCAGAATTTGAAATTTACGATTCATACAAGGATCAAACAAACCTGTGGAATTGTTTGGATCCGAGCTATAGTAACCGAGATTTGCATAAAGCGTCTCTGGAATTTATTCGTGTAGAAATGGCATTAAAAGACATCAGTGAAGTAACTAAGAAAATCAAAAATTTACGTTCTACATATAACCAAGAGGTTTTAAAAATTCAAAAAAGCAAAAAAGTGGAAGTAGTACTGACGACAGCCCGAAGTACGCTAAAAGCGCAAAGTATTTTTGTAACCGCTTTTATCACGATAGAAGCAGTGTTCACTTCGCGACAACATTATACGAGACATGACATGCTACTGAGATGCAACTACATACGTGCAGTAGCTCTCTAGTCTCTACTCTGCCGACAGCTCGCACTTGTATGACCGGGCGATGCGAATCGAGCTACTTTCATGCGAGTGCACAGGTGCAGTAGCTGTCCACTGTCAGGTCAGCAACTCGTACTGTGTAACCAGCCCATAATGCGGTCCGATTCAATGTTTGGTTTATTTTATGCCTCTCCAAAAAAAAACGAGACCGAGGCTAATTTCGAGCGCGGCCGAAATTTGGATACCCTTCGCTCCCCTCGGGCTAAAGTGGGCAAATAAAAATATTTAGAAATACATTTATGTGAACTTTGGTTGAAATTGGTGCTCAAATAAAAAAGTTTTTCTTAGAAGAACCTAATTTGGGGGGTTGGGTTTGTATGGCAGCCCCATGACCCCATGGTCCGACTGGATCCATTGTTACATATGTTTTGTGTCATCAATAGAAATACATTTGTGTGAACTTTGGTTGAAACTGGTGCGCAAATAAAAACGTTTTTCTTAGAAGAATCTAATTTGATGGGTTGGGTTTGTATGGCAGCGTCGTCAATTTCGCTATTCAGAATTGGCCACTGTAAAGTAAATTCGTCAAAGCGCTTTTTTGGCGTTGCGGGCGTGAGTATCAAAAATTCAACAAATGTATAGCTCGCGGCCTCCTTTAATTATTTATCTTTTAATTTTGAAAAACTACCCTTAAAAATGGATTCAGTCTAAAATCGTGCAGTTTCAATTTATTTGTTATAAGAGATAAACAATTCCCAAAAAAAATGTTCATTTATGTCAAATGTTTTGGGGACTGAGATCAACAACCTCTATCAATTCACATTCTGTGACCTTATATACTTCTCACCGACAATCAGGTATAAGGATACATTTATCGAGTCAGCAAAAAGCCAATGAGCTTAACTTATTTTTCAGAACCGTACTGGTCCTTTAGCAAAGATGACCATGATTTCCCGTTTACACACTTCACTATGTTTTAGTTGAGAATGTTGCGGTTTCCAACATTATTCGGCACTCGATTTGCTTCACATTTCAAAGACCGTAATATGCATTTTACAAGGACTTTGGGCTAGGCATCGCTACGATCCACAAAATAGAAATTAAAATTTCAACAGTTTTTCGAGCTCCAGAATTCATGTTGTTAGCATTGGTCAAGAATCCACCCAGGCATACTCTATCGACCAGCTCATGCTTAGTGTTAAACACATATGTAAGTACAAACCTAATTCTAGATTTTCCGTTCATATAAACACCTTAATCTAAACAATTTTTAAAATGCTATACCTTAGCCGAAGTCATTTGGAACATATAAAAAAACACGCGGCGACCTCCTGGAGGGTTAACGATGCTCTAGGTGTTCGTACTTCCAAAGGATGTGGGTAGAAACCTCTTCCATCATTTGACAGCAATCATCTTTTCTGAGTGCTATCACTTGAAAGCAGTTTCTCCGGCAAGATTGGCTAAATATGACCTTGATTGACACTTGGTTGAATTGTTTGATTATTCTTATACATATATGCATTTCAATTTCACCTGCTTAATTAAACCAGCTCACCTGATCTTTTGTGGAAGTAAAATGCAATAGAGCGCGCCGCTGGAGTAGAAACCAAGAAGAAACGTTCCGCAAATTGCCCAGATCGGATCTGTCCTCAGTTGTGGATGATCTCCTTCAGTAGATCAAATCATCGTACAAGGAAGTAATAGGCCCTTGTATATTCAAACCCTGATGGAGGAGTTTACGCTGATAATGTCTGTTTTTCTTTGTTAAATGAATGTGAAGCGGTAAAATCAACGCTAATATTTAAGTTAAATCGGTAGAGAGGATTTTTATATTATCAGGTATATTTTTATATTATCAGGTATATTTCCTTCAACAGGATGATAATTTCGACAATTATTCTTTAACCAATATCACAACCATTTCAGCATTCCGTGTATGGAGAAGCCATTAAACATTTAACTGCTCCTTATTTACACCCTCTTGTACCCTAACGTGTGCTACATTTCGGCTGCAACTTTCGCGTTTTAGTTTTAGCAACGAATGAGAAAACAAATTGACGTAAATTTAAATCTATAGTATTGAGCTCCGTATTTTCACACCCAACAGATAACATGTACATATCAAAAGCTGTTTGAGAACGCCGTCGCGTCGTGGGTGACATTCGGTGGCTCAGTGGTAGCGAAAACACTCTATCACGCCGAAATTCGATCTCCGGACCTCTAGATTATTAGAATCGTAGAGAGCGACTCAACCAAGTGAGCCACAGAGCGTGCAAACCAATGCATAGCTAAAATATTTTCAAATCACGTTGAACCACAACTCGGACTGCCGTGAGCACGCCAACCAAAACAATTACGCAACACTGCCCCAAACACGTTAACTGTTTTCTTCAGTATCACTTGGTCATTCCTACCTACTGAGCGCCAAGAGATCATTCGCTCACACCGTAAACATCTATGATGTGCTGCTACTCGGAATACACCTCTCATCGCGTCTTTTGCAAAGGTATGTGAATGACCTCAGCGACGGCAAGGCAGATGATGCTGATTCGAAAAATGGGTTGCTTATCGAAGTCTCAAGAAACCTGGGCTATGGCTACTAGTGCTGCTTCGGGGCGACGCGAATAAATTTGAACTACATTCATATATAGCGCAGTCATGTGATCCGATCGTATTATAATATGAGCTGAGATGAGCATAGGACAACCGCTAGAAATCGATGGTGTTAACATATCAACCCCAGCCCCCGGAGGCCAGACTCTCGCTGTTCGTGGTCAGCAAGGGTCGGACCCTTGTTAGTTCGATTAACCAACAGACTACCACCTCTTGCCTAGATCTAAGTTGGGAACATGATCGTCAACATCAGCAAGAAAAAAAAAGATCGACCAAAAATCAATGGGAAGGAAATCCATTTACACACAAATGGGCAGATTGTGTGCAGGATTGTTAATCAACGGCCAGAATCATGTGTATGTGCTACGATGGACGAGTACGAATGTCTGGCTATGGATGGGTTGTTCTTTCGGACCTTTGAACGAATGTATAGCTTGGAGCAAAATCAATTTTTCTTATGAAAGGTAAGTGGGTAAAGGAGTATGTATGTATATGGTTAATCCATCATAAATCAACTACATGTATGTATAAACCATACCGAAACCACCTTAGATTTTGGGTCTTTGGTTAAACAATTAGAAGTGAATACTTCAATCAAATGCACATACCGCTACTCCAAAGAATAAAACGCAACACTGTCGAGAAACGATCGTGCGCATCGTCATCATATTGGACGCAGCAGAACCGTCCTGGGCAGCATCAGCAGACCATCCCGTCTCCATCATCTTATGGCTCGCGATGTACACGAACAACATCCAGGTAGACCGTGATTCAAGTGAAATTAATTGATTCTAAAGAAATCAATCTATCACTCGATATTAGATACCATCAATTAAGGAGACCAATGCGGGAGGAAAAATCCACGAAACGAAATGAGATGAAATGCCAGAATGTTGCGGTATCTTCATTTTTCGATCCGAACAGAAAAAAATAATAATAAATACTTCCAAATCATTTTGATGGGTTCATTCTGTTGCCCCTTTCATCCACTCTTAGACTAGAGTCCGCGGTCCGCGCGAAATCAAAAAAAAATCTGATCAATGAAAGATACGTATTTGTAGAATAACAAAAGAATATATCCGTCATTTGTCAGACATTGGAACAGATGATGGTCGTTACAAAAGCCAAGTGTATAACTTAAATACCAATCTAAAAGAATCCACTATAATCCACCGTTGTTGTCGGGATGTCTTCTCCCTCTATGGCCGCATCATATTATATTATCTTTCGTGCCACCATCACGCTCTTAAACCGGTTAAAGAAAAATAGACCACAGTCGCACCACATAACATAACACACCAGGTGAGTGATCGCGGTAATCTCTTTTCGACGACAATCGAAGGGATCGTATCGAATCCAATCGATTGGAACGTTTATCTTATATACCTCTATTCAAGAGGACATGCGATGCGATCCTTTTCTTTTTCAAATTCATTATCTTGTTAGAATGTCATCCAATAAAATCCCAAAATTTACTATTCTCAACCCCGACTTTATTATAAAATTAAACTATGTTGAGAAAACAACAATTTAAGACCCATTCACAAGGTATATGTATTTTGTCCCAACGTATATCTTTGGTGCGCTGATCCCAAAAACATTCCCTTTTATCATGTCGCAAGTGTAAGTCTATTGTTGTATGTCAGAAAGATGGATGTGATACCTGAAACGTTTTATTGTCCCTACAATTGGACTATGTATGCATAGAGTTTTGAAAGCCAAATGAAAATAAAAAAAATATTCAAGAAGGAAGTGGTCATTTATGTTGCTGAATAGGCCAAACCTCGAACAACTGTTGCAGTTCTTAGTGTTTCGCTTCAAAATGGAATGTTTTGTAAACAACCAAATGGGATTCAATAAATTGTGAATAGTATAAATGTTCAACACACACAAAAAAACGAGGAAAATCAATTTTTGTGGTTCTTTGTCGTATTTCTGAATGTGATACCTTGCCGGGTTACGGCCGCCAACAGGCCCGGTGGTATTTTGCAGGCCTAATTGCTGGGAATGCATATCTCATTGTCCCGGACCGGATGCTTAAATTTCGGAAAGGAAGTGCAGTTTAGATCAATGTCTCGTGCTAATAAATTTACAATGGCTAGCAAAGAACCATACCTTGGTTCTTTTGTTAAACAAGCAAAGGGTATAAAAGATATTAAAATAGAATATGTAAGATGCGGTGGGAATGTTAACAAGGATAAGCCCACCCGACTGTCAACAACAGCAAGTGCATTTGCTACAAGTATAAAACACCGGTGTGAATATCACTGCCTGAAAAAAATTTAAAAAGAAAATGTTGCAATGTAAAAAAGACCAGTAATGGGTGAAAAGGTAGAGAAAAACAAATCTTTCCTTCAATGTGCTTCCAACAATGCTATTCATACCTATTCACATAACCCTGAATGAACACTTGCAGCCAAACATTATTTGCATGGTTAATAAAAAATGTTCTATTGTTGCATTCACTCAGAAGGACACCGACATTTCCAATTTTTATGGAAATCATGCTGGCAGGCGTGCTTAATTGGAATCCTTTCACATAGCTTATTATGAGCACTAATCGCGCGTTCCTATTAAAATAAAATAAAATTAATAAATAATGATACTGTGTTGTAAGGCCCAGAATTCCCAAATTTGAAAATTGATGCTTAAATGAATGAAATATAAACACTTCGAACATGAGGCATTTATGCATAACTATTCCATGAAAAATTAAATCCGAGAAATTGCGTCCGATTTATGCAAGTTTTCCCGCATTGAGTATAGATCATTATTGTGGAAGCAGTTGTTAATCACGAATTTTCGTGTAAAATTAAAATTGTCTACTCTCCTAATCAATTAATCGAGAATATAAAGCTATATAAAGAATATTATAGAAACTCGTAGTCTGGCTGGTCTAGCGTCTAGCGGTTAGTGCGCGCACCTTCGGTGCACAGGGTCATGAGTTCGAATCTCACCGTGAATCATGGTGTTTTTCGAACTCACGAGCTTGTGACGGACTATGATCTCACTCAGATGTTAAACGAGTACCCATTTATGGGGATAAATAACACTGCTGAGCGTGATGCTGATCTCATTACCTCAACAAAAAAAGCAGATAAGATCTTGGAAATAGGATGTCACTAACACATCCTGCGGCCTTAGTCCAATGCTGGATTGTTGCGCCTGTTAGGTATTTATTTATTATAGAAACTGTTCTTTTCCCGGTTTTAAATATCAACGTTGCTTCAAAAATGAGATACATATTCGAAAATAAGAGATATTTCAAAACCGAAATTTCACTGAAAACTCTAACAATGATTTCCTAACGGTATATGTACAGTGAATTTCGTTTATAACGACCCCAAATTGCACCGGTTATAGCGACTTCGGATATAAAGTCCGTTTCGGTTATAACGACTCATTTCCTGAAGAAATCCAGTTTAGATTTCGGTTATAGCGACCAATTTTTCAAGAATTTGTATTTTTTTTTAGCATGGAATAGTAAGTCGTAGGATTAAAATCATGTTATGCTTTTTGTTTGACTAAAAAAGCGCTAACAACAAGAATATACCTTTAAATCGACCGGTTCAGACAAAAATTCAACATAGCATTTTTTATCCACGCGGACTAGTGTTTCCGAATCACATTTCTTTGATTCGTTGCGTATTTTTGCGATAGTAAAATTTCACGGGTATGTTTTTTTTTGTAATTTCTGTTTCATTGTCGTGCAATTTCCATACGAGTGCCGATTACCAGGACTTTTAAGCCGTAACCCCTTAAGTAAATTCACAAGTGAAGATTATAAATAGCTAAAGGCTAGATTCAGAAATTGCTCTGTTACTGTAAAACAGGAACAGATCGCAGTTAGAGATTTATCAATTCTAAACCTCAATAGACTATTTAAGCTACTACACTACTCCGTTTCTAAGTCAACACAATAATAATTTACAACCAACAATCTACAAGTATAAAAACACGATAGTGAACTTGGATAAGATTTTAGAAACGATTATTTCATCTCAAACTACTCGCTTAGTTGGGGTGCTTGCCGACAATTTTGAAACTGTAAGATCAATTGATCGCGCTCGATCATTTCTGAACGTAGTGACTTCCTGGACGGCGAAAAGAAATAATTCTTGGTTAGCGTATTGCTTAAAACAATTATTAAAATTAAAAGTTTTAAGAAACTGATACATTTTCGCAGATTCTATTGGATTTTACTAAGCGTTTTTCTTAGTAACAACTTTAAGCAAATTTGTAATGCTTGGTAAGCATGAACTATCTTACTTTCTCGTGATAATAATTAAACATAGGACCTGTCTAGATCCAGGCAAACCTCATTTTCGGTATTCGAGAATTATCTATTAAAGCTAAACGATTATTGATAAAAACAATTGTTTGATTTTAAAGTTGATAGACGAACTTTTCAACAAACTGTTCACTGTAATTCACTGTAAAGCGTATGTCGGCGACAATAGCCAAAAATGTTCTGCGCTGTGGCACATTTTGTTAGAATGGAGAATAAGTTTTAAGTGTCCAGGTTTGTATGATAGGTTCATTTTTAAGTGTTCTCAGACAGTGTAATAATAATGGATTGTTTTAATGAAAATTACGTTTTCGCGCTTCCTTAATCTTACCGTTGTGCTTTAACTGATGTAACATTGAATAAAATTCCATCAAAGTCACAAAAACTTACAACTCTGGTCCTCTAATAGCGACTTAAAACATGTTTCCTGTTTGCATGTTCCTCAAAGATCACCTACATCAGGGATTCCAGGAGAACCCTTCAACTGTGTCTACCCTTCCAAACTAGCAAAAATATTCCAGTTGCTAGTTGCAATGCCTGAAAATTTCTAACAAAACTAAATTAGGTGAGTAAGTTCTGTGTTGAAAAAAACAGAAAACTAAGTCAAATTTTCAGTAAAGGAAATTTTAACTCTACTCGAATAAATGTTTGCAATAGAGTGAGAGTATAGTTTGACTCAACCGACTAGAAAACTTTCTGACCATTTACTCAACTCATGTAATCCGCATTTAAAAAATGCAAAACATTTGTTTGTTAGTCAGTAAAAAAAGTAAACATTTTTTGTCACCTTTGTCGGGTAGCTTTTCGTAAATTAGAATGGGTAAAGACGCACTATTAACCAAAGCTGCAGATAAAAGCGAAGGATCAAACTTGTTTAAAATTAAATCATTAAAAAACGAGACCGAGTTCTAATCGTGCGAATAGCACGATGAGTGTATACCCTATACCCATGTACAGACCTAGTAGGCACGCAAAAATTCAATTTCATCTTTTTTGTAGGGGAGGGAGGGGTAGATGGTTCCGACCTGGCACATATTTAATATTATATGAAGGCATCCAACAGCTACTGTTTGATACTAATTAGAAGTTTTTCGCGACATTCTAGCAAAAGATATGGCTGAATATAACTTTGTAGGGGAGGTAGGGGTAGGGGTAGTCGGACGTTCTCCACTTTCCACTAATTTCAAGCATATGTCACAATTAGGCACTCATGCAAATTTCAGGTCGCTAGCGATATTCTGTTGGAAAATATGGGCGAATTAAACTATCACGGAAAGGTCATTTGTATGGGAGGTAGGGGAACCCTTGGTCCGATTTGGCCCATTTTCAATACCATCCAAGCTTTTATCAAAGCAATCATCTGACCTAAATTTCAAAACGCTAGCTTCATTATTTCGGGAGTTATCGTGCGAACTGACAGACACACGGACGGACAGACAGACAGACAGACAGACAGACAGACAGACGGACATGGCTTATTCGAATCAGGGACCGACCCTGATCATTTATATGTATACTTTGCCATACCTCCGGTGGCTCCTTTGAGGTGTTACATAAATCGTCGTAACAAAAACAATATACCCTATACCATCTTATGGGTATAGGGTATAAAAAGAATTCTCCTTATTAGTTTCATGACGTAATAAGCTTTCCTTTGAAACTCACCGAAGCCTTATGAGTAGAGCCCGGATTTTCGTACAGTAAAAAATTGAAAAACGTGCAGTAAAAATCCTGAAGCGTGCAAAATCGTGCAATATAAATTCCCGAATGTGCATTTTGCGTGTAATATAAAAAAAAAAAATATCTTTTTTATAGGCTTTTAGAAGCTCGGACTTTTGAGCAGTCGGCGAAAGAAAAGTATACTTTAAGAGGACTAGCTCTAAAAAATAAATAATTTTTACTGAAATACGGAACACTATTTCAACCTAACGTAAGCTTCTTCCCATAAAATGATCTCTAGATAATTCATTTCAATTAGGTTAAGTGAGCATCCATCGCACAACATTTGGCTTTATCTAATTCGTGAATAAATCGTTTTCTAAGGGGCAGATGTTCCTATTTGTATTTAAGTTTAGTTAAACACCAGTTAATCAACATGCACTCCACAAACAAAAGCTGCAAAATTGTATGAAAATCAACTGGCGTTTGACAAAATTTCCATTTCAATTTATTTCTCATTGCTTTTATTCTCTTCCCTGCCTATCGAAAAATTCTACACATTTCCATATTTCTGTAAAAAATTGTCATGAAAGAGGCTCACAAAATTTTCAAAAACGCTTAAACGTGCAATTTCGTGCAATATACCCTAAAAATGGAATTTTGTGCATTAATGTGCAATTGCACGAGAATCCGAGCTCTACATATGAGTCATGACATGACAAACTGATCTAAATTAATTTTCTGGAAAAGTCTACTGTACCAGAAAAAAAATTTCCGGGTAGATAAACTATTTTTCTCAGATACCTTAAAACTTAATCGAGACTCATTCGGGTTATATTTATATAATAATTTTACCAGCTATACGAGTATATTCCAAGTAAAAATTATACTGTCCGGATATAACGACATTTGGATATAACGACCATTATTCCCAGGTCCCTTCGCCGTCGCTATAACCGAATTCTACTGTAATTACTTCTGCACATTTGATAAAAAATTATTCAATGGGTCTCAAAAATTAAGTAAGTAATATTTACGGCGTTAGTACGTAGTAAGTACACTCGTCGGCGTAACTTTTGTTTTGAGAATAGTTACAGGCACATTTATTGAGAACAGGAGCGTGGGGGGTATTCTTGAGCGGAGCAAGCTCATTTTTAATTTAAATTAAATACATTCAATTTTCAGCACCAGAACCATTTATTTTCACTCTATACCTTTACTCTATTAAAAGTTAAAGTGCGAAGTGTAAATATCAAAAAATGTAAATTCCACATGATACTTTCGGGTCTAGGGTAAAATTTTGCAAGAAAAGGTCTGGAGTATTGTGTATAATTGCAAAGGATATAAAATGTAGTTTATTTCATTTTCTTGGACATTTTGCGACCGGACTAATAGTTTTTCAGATAGTTACGCAAAACAAAAATTTCCTGTTTTCAAAATTTCACCGATCAATTTGGCATCGAAACTTTCCTCCTGGATGGTTTTGGCACTTTTTCGGCTCAATTTTCCCATACTCATAATACAAAATCAAATGCCTACATTATAGCCAAATCTGCAAAATAGGGGGGGGGGGGGGTGTGATAAAGTCATGCGAATTAATGTCAATTGACACTATTTCCCATCTAAACACAAAATAATGTCAATTGACATTATAATTCGTTTTTGAAAACGAAATACTGTCAACTCCCAAAACGAAATAAAGTCATTTTTTTATATTGGCGCCAATTTATACGGTTATATATTTTTGAAAAGCAATTAATTTGGCACTTTTTATTCAGTTTTTTTGGGTTATTGGTAGTAATTGTGGCTAGTAAAAGAAAGTTGACTCTTAACTAGGTGGCTTAGACATACCGGTTACCAACTACCTTTTTTCCTTCAGGTAATTTTGAGTTTTAAGTTTAAATTTTAGAACGAATACGAAACAGTTTCAGTTCTATTTGGCAAAACAATTTGCTAAATGAGAATACTGGACAGACAGAGCTAAGGAACTGTGATGGCGAAGAGGAGAGGAGTCTTTCCTTGAACGTTGCAGAACCTGATCAAATAGTGGAAAACAATATCGATTGCATTATTTGTATGGAAAATGGGCGCGACGTATTGTTGCAACCCTCCAACGATGTAAAAATTTGCTTGAAATGTTTTGAGGGCATATCCCAAAAAGCAGCTGAAACAATCGCAAGCATTTTGTGGCCTTTTTGTAGACAAATAGTTGAATTTTATTTTTGTTCAAATAAAAAAGTTTGGTATTAAACAGGAAACATGGTTTTTATAAGGACATCAAAGACGCCCTAAAGCTTCATTTCGTGAAATACTAACAAAATATTGAATATATGCCGATCCACTGGGAGGAATTTTTTTTTAAGCGAATTAATGTCAACTGATTTTATTTCTCTTTGACAAAAGGAAGGGGCCCTGTGGCATGGGTCAAGAATTATGCCTCCGCTTCCTCCGGCGTGTCGTAGAAGGCGACTAATGGGGCAGGGGAGAATAAAACTCTCCTGGGTTTCGTACAAATCACCACAATTGCGCGCGACGTTGTTTGTGCTAAATTGTGTGGATATGTACGAAACTTAATATAAATTGACCCCTGTGGTGTTGGGGTTAGAATTATACCACAGCATTCCCGGCTTGTCGTAGAAGGCGACTTGAGGGATAGGGTGTGTAGGCTTGTAACTTGCATACCTGAAACTAAACTACACTCGAAACATTGAACGAGCCTCGGATACCACGGACTGATTTACCGGCAACGACCTTTGGCTACAAACAACGGACTACGATTGGTTTTTGGAACGTTCGAACGATGTGGGGCGAGTGCAGTAGTACAAGACTCACGGAAGTCGAACGGGAAATGACCGCATATAGAATTTCGATATTAGGACTGAGCGAAACAAGATGGAACGGATCGGGAACGACCTTATCACCTAGTTCCCAAACTGTGCTGCTTTACTCTGGTAGTGAACTTGAAGCCTCACCCAGAATGGCTGGAGTCGGCATCCTTTTGAACAAGGAAGCTCGCCAATCTCTTTTAGATTGGAGGCCTATTTCCGACCGAATAATAACTGCCAGATTCAAGTCCAGAGTAAGGAACATTACTATAATTCAGTGCTACGCCCCAACTGAGTCAGCCGACCAGCATGCTAAAGACGCCTTTTACCACCTGCTTGGCGACACCTTTGACAAGGCTCCCAGAGGTGACATAAAACTTATTATGGGGGATCTCAATGCTAAAGTTGGGTCTGACAATGTTGGATTGGAACATCTAATGGGCAATCACGGTCTGGGTGTTAGGAACGACAATGGTGAGTTGTTCGTAGAGTTCTGTAACTCTCGTCAGCTTGTCATTGGCGGCACCCTGTTCAAACACAAACCTTGCCATTTAGCAACCTGGATATCTCCAGATGGCCGAACAGAGAACCAGATTGACCATATAGCCATATCCAAAACATGGAGGAATTGTCTCATGGACGTCAGGGCTAAGCGTGGTGCTGATGTAGGCAGCGATCACCAACTTGTCATCGCAAAAATTCGCTTGCGGACCGCTGCTATTCGTCGCACACAAAACGAGCGTGTATTGCCACGATTCAATGTGCAAAAGCTTAAAGAACCATCAACAATACGCGCAGTTTCTAGCGCATTGCGCGAGGTAGCTAATGCACAAACACCAGATGCTTCTTCTATTGATGATAGATGGACCATTGTGAAGGAAGCTTTTCTATCGTGTGGCGAAACATTTGTGGGCAGACTGCAGCGAGGTAGAAGACCATTTATCAGTGATGATACATGGTCTCTGATAACTGCACGGAAGAGAATTAAAGAACAAATAAACTCGGCTACTGATAATTCAGTTAAGCAACAACTGAGGACCGAGTACAGTTCTCTTCAAAAAACAGTGCAGAGGAGCGTTAGACGTGATAAACGCAAGAACATCAACGCGTTAGCTTTGGAGGCAGAAGATGCGGCTTACCGTGGTGACAGTGGAACCCTTTACAAACTCATAAAGCCACTGACTGGCAAATCTTTCACCAATGAGCATCCTGTAAAGGATAAAGACGGGTCTCTGCTAGTCACAGATGAACAACAACTGCGCCGATGGAGAGAGCACTTCATGGAGGTTCTTAATAACAACTTTAACCCTTCAAGCGCATCTCCACCGGAGGCAGTAAGTCTTCCGCAAGTAGCCAGAATTAACACCGGCGTACCATCCAAGCTGGAAATAACTAAGGCTCTTCAATCACTGGAAGCGGGTAAGGCCCCGGGGGCAGACGGTATCCCGATGGAATTTTTGAAGGCGGACATCAACGCTACAGCGGATATTCTTCTTCCCCTGATCCAAGAGTGTTGGACAACCGAGACTCTCCCTCAGGAATGGAAAAAGGGCGTAATTATTAAAATCCCCAAAAAAGGAAGTCTCAAGGATTGTAATAATTGGCGTGGAATCTGTCTCCTCCCTGCAGTCGCTAAACTGATGGCCAAAATAATCTTAGACCGGATCAAGAAAACGATCGATCGCACTTTGAGCAATGAACAGGCTGGTTTTCGTGAGGGTTTTTCATGTAGCGACCATATCAACACCCTCCGAATCATAATTGAACAATCCGCTGAATGGAGATCCCCGTTACATCTATTGTTCATAGACTTCGAGAAGGCGTTTGACAGCGTTGACCGGGCTTATATATGGACAGCCTTACGTAGGAGAGGCATACCAGAGAAACTTATTGCCATCATAAAGGAGTCCTATAACGGAGCCCAATGTCACGTCTTGCACAAGGGCGAATTGTCTAGTCCTTTTGAGGTGAATAATGGAGTTAGACAAGGCTGTATTTTATCACCAATACTGTTCCTTATTACCATCAACGACGTAATCTGCGACGCTCTAGGCGACCATAAAAGTAAGGGTATCAGGTGGAAATTATTTGATCACCTTCAGCACCTGGACTATGCCGACGACATTTGCCTTCTTTCAAACACAGCAGATCATCTGTCTCAAATGACGGATGCTTTGCATCGTGAGAGTCGTAGTGCTGCTTTAAAAATTAATGCCGCTAAGACCAAATATTTGAGCTTGACATCAGAAAGGCAAAGAAACATTTCTATATCCGAACAGCCGATAGAAAAAGTCGAGAACTTTACTTACCTTGGGAGCGTAGTAGCAGCGGATGGTGGGGCTGATGCTGATGTAGAGTCGCGCATAAATAAAGCCCGAGCAGTATTTTTCAGTTTGACTCCTCTCTGGCAAAACAAAAACATCTCCAGAAATACCAAACTCCGGATCTTCGAAAGCAATGTAAAATCCGTGCTTTTATATGGGTGTTCCACTTGGAAGGTGACCAGTGATATAACAACCAAACTACAAACTTTCGTGAATCAGTGCCTTCGACGCATCCTACAAATTCGCTGGCCTGAGGTAATCTCTAACGAGGACCTCCTCCAAATTACTGGCCAAAATAGGATAGGCATCGACATCAAAAGGCGGAAGTGGCAGTGGATAGGTCACACACTTCGAAAAGAGCCACAAAACATTGCAAAACAGGCTCTAGATTGGAATCCTCAGGGAACCGATGCAAGGCGTCGTGTGGGAAGACCCAAAAATACATGGAGAAGATCTGTAGAGGCAGAGGGAAAATCTATAGGCAAATCGTGGGACCAGTTAAAGGCGATGGCTGCAAATAGGCAGAGGTGGAAAAGAGGCGTAGTCAATGCCCTATGCCCCACTAGGGGTTAAAAGGAACCAGAGAGAAAAGGAATTAATGTCAATTGCCATGATTTCCTTTTTAAGACGAAATAACGTCAATTGACATTAATTCGTTTGACGATATCACCTTTAAAAATACCCAGGAAATAAAGAATTGCAAAAAAATTATTCAGGTAGAAATTTCGCTGAAAATATGCCCTTCCTTACGATGAACTTGAAGGGTCTTTAAATTGTTTGCCCCGGGCCCCGTAATTCTATGTGCGTGCTCTTCCACCTGATATAAATAATTTTAGAATCTAAAGGCCTGGATAGACCTCGGGCGGAATGAGAATGACATTTTTGTCCGCTGCGATTTTCTTAATGAAAATGCATACTTACTTTCGTGGAATATATGGCAAATGCTGAGGAATTCCATAAGCTACAATCAAAAAACCGTTCCATAATTATTCTCGGCCATTTTATGTATTATTTTTCGATTCCCCGGTCATTAGATATTTTCCACGGTGAAATGACCGGGGAATCGAAAAATAATACATAAAATGGCCGAGAAAAAGGTTGGAATCATTTTCGGATTGTAGCTTATGGAATTCCCCATCATTTCCGACATGTTCCACGACAGTAAGCATGCATTTTCATTGAGAAAATCGCAGCGGACAAAAATGTCATTTTCATTCCGCCCGAGATCTATCGTGCGCTTAAGGGCGGAATGAGAATGAAATTTTTGTCTGCGGCGATTTTCCCAATGAAAATGCATGATTACTGTCGTGGAACATGTCCGCAATGCTGAGAAATTCCATAAGCTACAATCCGAAAATAGCTCCAACATTTTTCTCGGCAATTCTATGTAATATTTTTCGATTTCTCGGTAATTTCACCGTGGAAAATATCTAATGCCCTGGGAATCGAAAAATATTACATAAAATTGCCGAGAAAAATGTTGGAACCATTTTCGGATTGTAGCTTATGGAAATCCCCAGCATTTTCGACATGTTCCACGACAGTAATCATGCATTTTCATTGCGAAAAACGCAGCGGACAAAAATTTCATTCTCATTCCGCCCGTGGTCTATCCAGACCTTAAATGCGAATGGGATGCTTCACAAAAGTGGAAAAACGAATTCGTTGGTCTAATGCTTAACGTAGGAGCTTTGAGTTTCTACAATTTGCATTACTACCATACCAACATCTTGAGGTGAATCCTCAAATACACTTGGGAGCAAAAGCAGGAATCTCAGCGATGGAGTGGCCAGCAAGAGGCACTGACCTAAATCCCATTGAACATTTATGGAATGAACTTGAGGGAAAAGTCAGGGCTAGGATTCAACCCCCAGAAACCCTCCAGGAACTAAGGGTGGTTATCGAAGAGGAGTAGGAAGCTGTACCTCAATAATTCATCTTAACTTTAATAATGTCGAAGAACAACAGGACGGAGGCGACAATACGAGCAAGGGATGGTAATACAAAGTACTGAGTTAAGTTTTGCTTTAAGAATTTTCTGTGTTTTACTTTGAAGAACTTAATAAATAAACCAACTCTCAACAACTTTTTAACTCTGTAAAATCAATAAAAAAAAAGTGCCAATTAAAAACGTCTGGTGAAACGTTTCTTTTCAGATTATTAAACTGTTTTAAAACTTTTTTCTTGCTAATTTCAGTTCTTGAATTCGTGTGTTTTAAAGCAGAGCGTTTGGGGTGGGTCGATTTCTTTGCTTCCAAGTGTATGTGCGATGTAATCTCAAATGTCTACAACAAATTTGTATCTTCTAATGACTCCCAATAAAATGCTAAAAGTCCGTATCTATGGGCGCCCTCAAAATGTAGCTACGGTCCGTCAAACTTTTCAAATATCATGTTTCTCAGGAACGTCTTTTAGGAATATACGTACCACTATAACCGTAAGTTCAACGAGAAAGTTGCCTGTGACGAATTTGACGCTTCTACGGCGCCAACGAAAATGCCAAAAATAAAAGGGAGCTATTAGTCTAAGAAAAATGGCATATTTGGTCGGCAAAAATCCTACATCGAATTTTTTTTTGGATTATGGTTGGAAATGGTCCCCAGATTATGGCATTAAAAGTCCCAACCGATCGGGGGTCCGCAACCTTAAAAAAAAGGGGAAAGGGGGGGGGCATTTTTTCGTTTTTGTTTTTTGCAATTATTTCAAAAACGGTAAGAGATACAGAAAAATGGTCTGAGGACGAAAACTACATAAAATTATCTTTGTAATGATATATAACACATCATCATCATCATCATCAATGTGGCACGATAGCCCGACGTCGGGCCTTGGCCGCCTGAATCGTTGACCTCCAATTGTCGCGGTTACGTGACCTCGTCCTCCAGTTTCGGAAGCCCAGCAGCTGTTGGGCGTCTTCACCTACGGAGTTCTCCCAGCGAGCTCTCGGTCGTCCACGCAACCTCGCTCCGTCAATTCGTTGTGCGTTCATCACTTTCTTTGGCATGCGATTATCGTCCATCCGTTGTACATGCCCCGCCCATTGCAAACGTTGAAGCTTCACGATTTTCGATACTTCCAGCTCATCGTACAATTGATACAACTCATGGTTGTACCGGATACGCCATTGGTCTCGCTCGCGAACGGCCCCGAAAATTCGTCGAAGGACCTTTCGTTCGAATCGGTCTAGCAAAATTTCGGAGGCTTGGGTGAGGGTCCATGTTTCGCAGCCATAACATAGCACGGGTCGGATGATCGTTTTGTACACGCGGAGCTTCGTGTTCCTGTGCGCAAGTTTCGAATTAATTATAGGGAGGACCGAGAAATATGTCTTATTGGCTAGTTGTATCCGTCGCTTGATTTCGTCGGTTTCGTTGGCGTCCTTTGATAAGTTACAACCCAGATAGTTGAAGTTGTCTACATACTCGATATTAAGGTCCCCCACTGTGATGCTTGAATTTGCTGGCGTCCTTGTTTTCGATTGCTTCATGGCCTTTGTTTTGCTTTCGTTGATATGTAGTCCAACTTCCTTTGCGGCGTTATTGAGGTTATGCAGAACGCTTTCTGCATCACCCAACCTTCGAGACATGATGTTGATATCGTCGGCGTACGCTACTACTTGAGTCGATTTGATGAGTAGCGTTCCGCTGCTGTCCATATTCATGGCTCGAATTACATACTCCAAAGCAAGGTTGAAGAGCGTCGGCGCCAGCCCGTCGCCCTGCTTGAGTCCAGTACGAGTTTCAAATAGGTCAGTGAGTCGATTCTGCACTCTGACCTGCGAGACGGTATTAGTCATCGTCATCCTTGTGAGTCGCACTAACTTTGCCGGTATACCAAAATTCAGCATAATGTTGTACAGTACACTTCGATCGATACTGTCGTATGCCTGCTTGAAGTCGACAAAGATTTGGTATACGTCGATGTTATATTCCCAGCACTTTTGGAGTAGTAGCTTCACTGTGAAAAGCTGATCGGTCGTTGATCGACCAGGTCTGAAGCCGCCTTGATACTCGCCAATGATTCGTTCTGCGTACGGATTAATTCTCTTTTCAAGAATTTTAGATAATATCTTATAGGCCGTACAAACGAATGATATGCCCCTGTAATTCTCAGCTTCAGCTTGTCACCCTTTTTGTGGATTGGGCAGATTATGCTTTTGCGCCAATCTTCGGGGATTTCCTCGTCGTTCCATATTTTCAGCAGTAGCACATGTATTGCGTTGGTCAGGCACGTTCCACCATGCTTCAGCAGTTCTGCTGGGATCTCGTCAGCGCCGGGCGCTTTATTATTTTGAAGCGACTGTATGGCAAGACTCACCTCCTTCACTGTTGGGGGTAGAACGGGAGGGCCTGGTTCGGCTAACTGCTCAAGAGCTGGCTCCGCGGGGGATGTTGATGGTGCATTGAGGAGCTCTTCAAAATGCGAGGCCCATCGTTTGTTGACGCTTTCGATGTCGCTGATGATGTTACCATCCTTGTCCTTACATAGGCTTGTCCTGGGTTGATATCCGTTTTTAACATTATTTATAAGTTTGTACGCCTGTCTAATGTTCTTACTGGCTAATCTTTGGTTTATTTGCTGTAACTGCTCGTCAAAATGTTTGCGTTTCTTACGTCTAATTAACTTATTAGATACTCGCCGAAGCTCGTTATATCTTTCTTTCTTGGCTCGGGATGCGCGTTGTGTGTATTGGCGATAGGCTTCATTTTTCGCCTCAATCGAGGCCCTGCATTCTTCGTCGAACCAGTCTGCTCGTCTGCGCCGGCCTTTATAGCCCACGACCTCTTCTGCGACCCCCTTGATGCTGTCTTTGAGCTCCTCCGAGAACTCATGGATGCCTAAATTGTTGATGTCATCAAGCATGGGCGACAGTTTTTCCTCTAGTGCTGCTGTATACGCAGCCGCCGTGGCATCATCAATCAAATTGTCAACCTCGAAGATCTTGGCAGGGTTGATTCTCGTTAGGTGCACCGAAGAGATTCTGGACCTGTAGGTAGTCTTCACCAAATAGTGATCGGTGTCGCAGTTGGCTCCTCGATAGGATCGAACATCTAGGACATTAGAAGCCCATCTCTTGCCGGTCAGTACGTGGTCGATCTGGTTCACGGTGTATTCATCTGGAGACTTCCAGGTCTGCTTGTGGATTCGTCGATGAGGGAAGCATGTAGAGCTTATTACCAGGTTTCTGCCGCTCGCGAAGTCGATAAGTCGCTGACCGTTGTTGTTGTTTTCGTCGTGGAGAATATGACCTCCAGTAGTTCCCCTATGCCAGCTTTCATTTCCAACTTTGGCGTTAAAGTCTCCTAGCAGCAGCTTGACGTCGTTTGATGGAAGTGAGTCGAAGAGTGTTTCTAGGTCGTTGTAGAACTCGTCCTTAATCGCGTCTTCTTTTACTTCTGTAGGGGCATGCGCATTAATGAGCCAGAGATTAGCGAAACGGGTCTTAATGCGGATCGCACATAGCCGCTCGTTGATGGGTTTGAAGCCGATAACGTGGTCCTTGAGCTGCTTATTCACGACGAAAGCTACTCCAAACTCCTTGTTGCCCTCCTCTTTACCACTCGTAAAAATAGTGTGCGAATTGAGGTCGTTAATCTCGCTTTTGAGCCATTTAGTTTCCTGGATTGCAACTATGCTCAGCTTGTATTGTTCTACCTGATCCAGGAGGATCCTTAAGGCCCCCGGTCTATTCAGGGAGCGTACATTCCAGGATCCGAAAGAGTAATCAGTTGTTCGTTTGCGGGGTCGTCGTTGTTTTGTATCCGTCCGAACCGAGGCTTTTGTTTCAGGTTTCTTGACTTGAAGTTTTTCTTAGGATGAGTTGTCGGCACATCGCTAAACCATGATAGGGTTTAATCGTTGAGTAAAGGCCATCATGGGCATGCCTCGAAGATGCTGCTTTAGTGGTTGACTTAAATGTTTTCTGTCACCTATCACGTTAAGTAACCTGAGACGCTGCAGATGTTAATGCAGCACTCAGGCGCAGCGGTTACTCGGATAATGCGGGAAAGTAACGCCCCGTAGAGAGACATAGGAATTGGCCGAAGTCCTTTTCCTATGAAACTCCTCCTGCATAGCTAAGGGTCCGCAGTTATGCCACAACTGAAGAAGATATAGGAATTAGCCGAAGCCTTTCAACCTTTATCTTCCCCCTTACGGTTATATAACACAATAATTGAATATTTCAGCGTTAAACTAGAACATAAATTAGAATATTTTAATTTTAGACCTTTTTTAAAAGCTCCATAATTTTTGAAACAATGCTAGTTCAGCCGTAAAATCTTGTACAAGTATGCACAATAAGTTTAAGATAATTGTAAGGTAAACATTGAGTCGCTCCGGTCAAGGACCTCCATTATCCCCCCATTTAAATTTGTCAAAACGGCATGTCCATAACTTCCCCCAAAAATTGGAGCAGAGTGCTATATTTTGGTTTGTTGCGATTGGAGGTCAAAGTCTCCCCACCCACCATTGGGATAAAAACTAAGGGTACCTCTCATACAAAGTGACCCAAGACAACTTTGTTCTACTGTTTACAAAATGAGTAGTACGGAGAACAAACTCCTCATGGGTCACTTTGTATGGGAGGTACCCTTAGTTTTTATCCGAATTAGCTGATTTTTGGTGGGTGGTCCGCGGGGAAACTCTGGAGACTTCTTACAAAAAAGTTATATTTTCTAGTGGCTAATTCAAGTCACATGCCAAATACGCGATCTCAAAATCATGTAACAAATTATCCAGTAAATACTTTTCAACTACTAGGCCTGTGATTATGGCAAGACGATGGGTTTCTTATAGGTTCGTTGCTTATAGCCCAATTCCGAAATTATTCAAACTTATTATCAAAATTCGAACCCGATTATAAAAACTCAAAGAGTTTTCCGCGTTAAACATTGTCACAAATCGGAGTCTAAAACCGAGCTATACCGTTTACTGGATAACTTTCAATCGGAGTTAGCTCTTCCAGACCAGAAGTCACAAATTCCTGTGCGAGAAAAATCTGAGCTGATGAAGCAAGTATGTATTGTCGCGAACAGAACAGTTTTTTCTGCCTTCTCTCAACCTGGCAAACATGGCAAGTCTTAAATCATGCTTCCTAACAAGATGGTGTTTGTATAAAAATTCAGCCCCAATGACAATTGATTGCATTGGGAGTTGGTGAACTGCGCCTTCGAAGAGACGAAAGCCGAAACTAATTTTCAATAAATCATTTTCCTCAGTCTAAAGGTCTGGATAGACTTGGGGCGGAATGAGAATGAAATTGTTGTCAGCTGCGATTTTCTCAATGAAAATGCATATTTACTGTCCATTCCGAAAATGATTCCAAAATTTTTCTACCCGGTTATTAGATTTTCCAAGATGAAATGACCGAGGAATCGAAAATAGAGAATCGAGAAAAATTGTAGAACCGTTTTCGGATTGTAGCTATTGAAATTCCCCATCATTTGCCACATATTCCACAACAGTATGCATTTTATTGGAGGAAATCGCAGCGGACAAAAATTTCATTCTTATTCCGGCCGAGGTCTATCCAGGCCTTAAAACACCAAGATAACGTATGTATGTGTTATGCGAAGGATTTTTACATGATTAGTGTTTTTCCACTTTAGTACAAAAATTTGGAAATAACAAAAAAAAAAATATGAAGGCAATTTGTGATGTGACATAGAGCGTGAGCTTCTGAATAGAATACATCGAGAAAAAAAAATCGAGACCTTAATTCGTTTCATTATTATTGAATGATGGTGGTCCGTCGAGATTCATTTGCAGATTTAGTGGTCCGCAGACGTTTCTGAGTTGGGAACCACTGCTCTAAACCCTTTCATGCTGGAAATCGCACGATAGTCCAGTCATATTATATTAGCATTTCAAATAGAAAAAAATTGAGTAAGGCTACTTTTTGTTGTTTTTGAATCAGTGGGCTCCCAGGAATCTACAACTGATTTTGCTAAAAAAAAATGTTGATCGGAAAGGTCCCAAAAAGGACAAAAAAGGATACTCATTAATCCTTGACCGGAGGTTGGCATGCGGGGTATCATATCAAAGGGGACGTCGAGTACATTGCATATCCGGTGTTTTTTTCCTGTTTCAAGGACTCTCAACGGAATAAATCGAGCTTAAACGGAACATTTTCGTGTTTTCCGTGTATCTTTCCAAAGCCATAACTACGAGAATAATTCAAGTTGTCCCTACTTTTATCACTTTTCAGAATCTATAATAGCTAGAGACTCTACCATTAAATTTGCTAAGAAATCGGAAAGCTCTGAAAAAGGAAATAAAAGGACACTAATTGCGCACCTTTGTCGAACGTGGGCATGTGGGGTGTCATATCAAAGAGGATGTCATGTACATTCCATATCCGGCATTTGTTACTTGTTCCAAGGACCCTCAAAGGAGAAAATTCGGCTCAACTGAAAAATGTTTGTGTTTCCCGTATCTGTATCTTTCTAAATCCGTAATTTTCCATTTAAGCCCGAATTATTCCATTAAGTGTCCTTTAAACAGGAAAAAAAACACCGGATATGGAATGTACTCGACGTCCCCTTTGATATGATACGCCGCATGCCGACCTCTGGTCAAGGATTAAAGAGTATCCTTTTTGGGACCTTTCCGATCGAAGTTTTTTTTAGCAAAATCAGTTGTAGATTCTTGGGAGCTCACTGATTCAAAAACAACAAAAATTAGCCTTACTCTATTTTTTTCTATTTGGAGGCCTCAATTGGGATATTTTGACTGCATTACGAGAAAACATTCGCCGGTGTGTATAGTAAAACATGCATTTCGTATTCGAATTATTATTTTTAATTCTATCCGAGATGATTTTAAGCATTCATGAAGCAGCAGTGCTTACGATTTTTGACACTAAAACTCCCGCGAGAACCATAACAACTGACAGAAACATCCATAAAACAACAACGGTAAACACATTTTCACAACCCCCACAATTTCATAAATCGACCACACGCCCCCCAGGTTGCGACCTACCCGCGCTTAAGAAACAATATCTGCAAAACATATTTTCATAAAAATTTCACTTTATCCATATTTTATGATAGTCACGAGTTCCAATTGCTTTCTTCATAAATTCCTACAATATTGCGTAAAACATTGCCAAATATCCCTGAGGTAGAATGCATCATCACATCTCCTCTCGACTTCATATTTGTCTGCATGTTGATTTACGAGACAAAAGACAACAGACGAAAAGGCCTTTTCTGTGTCGAAAGGAGGCGCTCCAAAATATACACATCCTCTTCTCTGCGATGTATCTACACCACCATCGCCCATGAAGACACGAACATATTGCAAGTTTTGCCAAGATTCGGACTTTGGCATAGCAATAAATTTAGTTATTGTTAATTTGAAAATAATACCCTTATATGTAGGTTATAACTCTAGAACAATTTATGTTTCCTCGTCAGTTTTATAATTGGATGTTCATTCCCTTTACTTTTATAGTTTGTTAACTCTTTCGTGTATTATATGCACCACTCCGTGTTTCGTGTTACTATGTGAACTCGCGTTGACGCATTCTATTGCGTAAATACGAGGATGCTAGCTTCTAGATGTATGTAATATGTTAGTAGAAAGGACTATATAGGATGGAGAAAGAGAGAGATATCAGCTCGTGGATATATCGCGAAAAACGATGCGAAAATGTAATAAGCCAACCCTCTTGTTGAAGTCGATGGAAGCAAGGCTCCAAGCCAATCGGTTGGGATACGAAAAACTTGTCCACTTGTCTGCAAAGCAGATGAATTGGTAGAATGATTTGTTGGTGTGTTCGACAGGGTGGTAAAGAAATGTTAAGATGTAGGAAAAATATTTTTACTAAAGATTAATGTCAGTAAATCAAGGAGTAAGTTTTTGTTTATAGTGGAATAAAATACAGTGTGTTATGGATTTTCGGGTAATCCTACGTAAATTGATGGCAATAATGAAATTCGAGACATTGCAATGTTGCCTTGTGATAAGTCGAAAGTTAAAAGGAAAATACTCGTAGTGTCATCTTTTGGTGATTATTTAATAGTTATGAGTTTCTGCACAATTTTGAGGATTTCGGAACTGGGATTTTCGCAGCATTTAGCCGAAATCAATTTATTAATACGATAATATGTACACTGCCAGAAGAGAAACTCCTTCATCGCGTCTTATACATATTTTCAGGGATATGGTATAGACTATAGACCAGGAGTTCCCAACCTGTGCGTCGCGACTCCCTGGGGCGTCGCGAGGATGTTTTAGTGGCGTCGCGTGACGCGCACCACACTGGTTGCTTTCACGTACCAAATTGCTGAGTATTGCACACGAAGACAAATTATATTTACTAAAATCCCTTCGCGTTAAAAAAATAAGACACTGCAAAATGCAACCTAATAAAATTGTTCACACCGCTACAACAACATTTGTGACGAGTTTGTGGTGAAAACTTTGTCGGATTCGGTGTGCTCGTCATGTCATTGCAAGGAAACGAAACACATAATTTGAGGGCATTTTGAACTGGTAAGTTTGAAGAATACAATTGGATTAGAGATGCTCTTCACTTCCAACTGCCGAAGAAGAGCAACTTGTGATACAAGCTTAAAGTTACGGTTCGAAAAACACAAGCTATTTGAATTTTGGGCCAACGTATCGCAAGAATACGCTGGGCTCAGCTCTATTGCTTTCAAGATTCTTTAGCCATTCGCAACACCATATTTGTCTGAAACTGGGTTTTCTGCTGTTGCAGCAATTAAATCAAAGTACAGGTCAAAACTTAATTTAGAAAAAGAACTAATAGTAGCAATTTCGAAATATCAGCCCAAGTTTGAAAAGATATGCTCACAGAAGCCGGTTCAACCATCGCACTGATTTAAATTTCACTCATTGGCGTGTTTAAAATTATATTCTTTACAGTTGAATAAAAAAACCTAAGGTAATAATTTACGAAAAATTTGAATTCGCAGTTTTGATTTTATTATTTTTATTAAGGGAAGCTTTGAATTAAATGAAAATTGTTTTATTTTTATTTGAATTACACCAAGTATATGTAGATTTGATTTTGCTATTTTTATTGAATTAACGCAAGATTTGAATTAGATCAAAAATATTTTTTTTATCGTTTTTTTTTCTATGAAATCAAAGTAGAAGTAGAAATCGTATGCTTGGAATGACACATTGTGCAGCAAGCACCGTATTACTGGCACATTCGATGCAGTAGCGTGCTTGTACGCTTCTTGAAATAAATCTTTGGCTTCAAATTTATATTTTTCTATGCCAATTTTCATTCAAACCTAAGAGATGCATGCTCACTTCATCTCTAACTCTTTTCTTTATTTTCGATTATGAATTGATTTCATTTGTTGTGTTTGAAATTCCTGTAATTTTCAACAAACAACGCACTTCGCACCCTCCTTCCTCATATAGTACAGCTAACTAAAACCACACAGAAAACAAAATGTCTCACTAGAGGTGCGTCGCGAAAAATTTTAATCTGTAAAGGGAGTCGCAGTATAAAAAAGGTTGGGAACCTCTGGTATAGACTATGATGATGACGATATAGTCGGAGAGGAGCCACTTTAAATTTAGTGGCGCGGTTGCTCCGGGTACGTGGAAGGATTACTCGATAATGGGCATTACTATGACCTGACGAACACGAAAAATATTTTTACTTGGCAAATTCACGTGTCACCCTGCTTCCGAAGAATCACAATTTCATCCAAATGCATTGGCTTCATCGTTTTATTGCATAAGACTTGACTCCGATTAAGAAGAAGAGGAAGATTGCTAACTGCAAGGTTTCCCTGACCACATCACCTCATGATTTTCTTGTTTCGTCTTTTTACCCACATGAATTTTCTCATCTTATAGCGAAGCGATACACTCGCGCTGTGGCCTTTTAACGTTACGGGGGTATCTTTAGTCCGGACACATTGCGCATAGGCCGTGTTTAATCACGAGTTCAGCAAGTTTGCGTCGTATACGCTTTTGCTAATAAGATAATTATGGACAAAACAAACAGCCCAAGTCGTTCATCTTATTTTGCCTTACTTTAATCACAAGTGGCGGCAGAAGCGATGATTTTTCTCCAAGAAAAACATATTTATGGTTATATATGGCATCTTTAAGTCCATACTCTGGATGGTGGATTGGAAGTGCATTTTGCAGTATTGAGATACCGCGATTTAACCGCATCCAATATGGTGTGTATAGGAATATATTCCTGCGTTTAGCTGCACAAAGGTTGGTTTGTTTGCTCTGTTGTCCGGACAGACAGCCGGAATAGTTGAACTAGATGCATTCAGGGCATACTCGCGCACATATCAATGTTATGCACCAGAGAGATGAACCATGGAGCCTCGAGAAAGGCGTGTAAGCATAGTGGAGATGCGGTAAAAGTCCTATAAACGCTACAAGATATGGAATGCCGAAGGAGAAGAAGCGTGTACACGCAAAGTATATATAATTAAATTTTTAATATCATCAGTGGAATTGTTGAGTTTCGCGTATTGTGTGTGTGCGTGCTTTTTTTCAGCTAGCGCAGAGAATAAGCAGCAATAAGTACGTATAGCGAATATCTGTCTTGGTTATTTCTTAACCATCATTCTTTTGTCTTAAACAAGTTTCCGAGATGTTAGGCTGCCTATATGTGCTTGTGCAATTAAAAAGAATTCGGAAGATGAAAAAGCTGAATATAAATCATTGAACAACGCACAGAACATTGCAATGAGCAAGAGAAATTATACAATTGCCGATAAAAACAATATTTGTGCTGATTTTTCTTTTGACCCCGCCAGATAGCCATTATTAGTAACAAGAAATATTTATTACTTTTATCTTTTACGTTTTCAAATGTGCACACACACAAAAAAGTAGGCAGACTCGCTTCACGTTTCTTTCGAAAGAAGATGCATTTTGACAGTAAATCAACTTTACGATATGATTGAAGGTTTTCGTGTCAATCACCCGAATAGTCGGAATACATCATACGACACAAGAAGAATGATCAGTATTGATGGCATGTGATTTTGGTTTTCTTTGAGGGTTTGTGCAATCAACGGTGGGACCTCCGATTGCAGGCGTATACATATGAAGGAAGAATTTTATTATTTACTGACCAGTTAAAAATTAAGGGTTTTAAAATAATTGCTGAAAAACTTTAATCGTAAAAGAAATATTTTTTTTACAGGTTTGCGCAATTAATTACACATTTTTTTTTATTAAATTTGTTTGCTAGATTATAAAAGAAAATAATTTGGAGTGACTTTATTTGAACTTTTTTTTGTCAAATGAAAACGATGCTATCCATGAGGTGGCTGCCGTCAGTGTTGGTACACATTCGTGCCCGTTTTATAGCATTTTTCATGACTGTCCTTGTGGTGGCCTGTGGCATGGGAGAAGAATAATGCCACCGTTTTTCCTGACGTGTATAGAATGCAAGAAGGAGACAGGGGTGAACAAAACTCTTTTTGTGGTCCTAGTGACGACCATCCCCGATGGCAGCTCCGCTGCCAAATGGGTGTTACATGCCTCTTCGGGGTGGACCACACCCGTTTCAAACAAGAAACGGCCAAGAGTTGCCAAAAAACCCCTCCCTGGCAAGAGCCATGAAACAGGAGGGTTGTGTATGTTTGGATGGGTTCTATGTGTTTTTTCGTCAAATTGGCAGCATTTTAGCCCAGCGCGGTTGCTCTCAATTCTCTTAATCCGCGCCGGCATCGAAACTAATCCAGGTCCCGAAATTTACATGTGCTGTGTATGCAAACCGACGCATCTTTGACGTGTACCTGTTGCAGAGAATGTTGTCATTTTCATTGCTCAGACTTAAGTCAAATGCGACAGTATGACAAGTTGTCTTTTGTTGCTCCAGGGTGTCTGAAAGCGTGTCTGCCCCAGCCCACCCAGGACCCAGCTCACAAGCTAATGGTTTACCACCATCTCCAGCCATCCCGACCCCAGCTCTCGAGCGACTACTTCACCACCGCCACCCGTAGTCAACAACACAACACGACATACTCTTTCGAGTCTAGCACCTGCACCCTTGCAGCAGTATACACCCCACTCACCATATTGCAGTTTAACTGCAATGGCATCGCTTAGAAGATCAGCAAGATCGTCCGTTTCATGAGTACACGCAGATTTCCGATAGAGGCATTATATGATTATATTCTTTTGAGGCGCGATAGAGTTGGCAGGCAAGGTCCTAATCCATAGGAATAGGGCTTGCACAGAATCGTGCAATACAGTGTATTAGACGGCACGGCGGAAATGCAAGCTATTGCGGTGAAGTCCGGCAATCCAATATCGAACTTATAAACAGGGACGTAGCTAAGGGGGGGTATGGGGGGGTGTCTCACCCCCCTAACATTTTCAATTTTCATCCGCAGTCGGCAAATTTAACCTCAATGGGAATATGTAGGATTGCGATTTTCGGCATTAATAAATTTACAAAAGAATACCTGTCGATGTTTAAGGATCTAAACATTTGAAAGTTACAATACTAAAAGTATGTAATCGGATGTGCATACTTATTAACAGAGGTATTCGGCATGAAAACATAAAACTCATGCTTAAATTGAAAAATTTGACTGAAAATTTGGAAGCTCAGGACCTTGACATTATCGACGCCGTGAAACTCATTCGCAGTACAATAAAGTCAGCGAAATCAATGCGTTAGTTCAAAGCTCCATGATTTTCGTAAAAAAAAATAGATATTGACCCTGAATCTGGCTAAAAAAAACAACACCGAACTCGTCGTGCTCCGAACAAAATGGAGACGAATCATCTCAAACTACAGCCGAAATAGACTTTGCAACATTTTACCGAAAAGAGTCCAAAATCCTTCTTGACGTTTTTATCTCGAATTTCACAGAAGAATTGGAAAAAACAGCTAAACTGCTCCAACCATTTCAAGACATATTTCAAATTTCGGCCGACAGGAATGTCTTCATGCTGAAATTCAAATTCTTCTTGATAATTGCTTCGAGTGTCAAAATTTTAGGATGATAGCGAGAGAGGCTTTCAAACTAAGGACTGAAAGCCTACAAGGTTATTCAGCTTATTTTGACATGTCCAGTGACCGTAGCTTCGAGTTAGCGATCATTTAGTAAATTAAGACTAATAATCAACAATTCGATGCTAATGTTTTCAGCAAAGGATATTGTCGATAAAATGGATTTACATCGAATTGTGGAGCGATGGTCCAAAATTCAGTTATGGCGGGTCACAACTTAACTGGTTAAATCAAATTTCGTGTTTTTCTCTCTGTATTTTTCGATATTTACATGAACGCTCAAAAAAATATGTCATAATTAGAGGTACGGAAATTTCGCAAATAAAAACGGGAATTTCACATAAACTAATTTTGGATATTAGAAATTTCGCTGAAATTTGCATAAACACCTAGTTTTGTAAATTTTCTTGTAGTTATTTTAAATTCCTATAACTCTATAGAAATTATATAGATTCACAGTTAAACAACTTTTCAAGACTCGCGTTGCACACAAAAATGTCTGCCAACTGCATCAACGAGCTCAGACAACACACATAGACACTAGTCGACAAGAACACTCCTCAAGGAGTTACAGTAACGGCAAAACTAGAAACTGCGGCATATGCCGCTAATATCGTTACGCCTTTATCTTTATGTGAAGTTCATTGCGATTTCGGGGCCCGCCGAACCAAGAGAAAAACTCTCTCTGAAAAAAAGACACATTGTAGAAAACAAAGTTCATTCATCAAACCTACATCTAAAGGTGTTCGGCAAGCCATCTTGCTCATGATTCAGCGAACTCTCTGCATTTAACAATGGGTACGGTTCCCATATGTTCCCACAACATGTAGTCCATTCTGATCCTCTAACTGCGATTTTACGAATAAGAAATGATCTCCGGAACAATTTTTGCCGAAATTCGCATCTCGTTATTTCGTAAAAACGAAATTTCCGTACCTCTAATTATAATTGGTAAATTTTCAAATGTAGTCGGCAAATTTTACTTTTCACCCCCCTAACAAATGTGTGCTCGGTACGTCCCTGCTTATAAACATCTACATACCACCAGCATCCAGCTGTGGCTCTAGTTATAAGTTGGATATTGGTCCACTCCTCACAGGACAGAATAGGATCCTACTTGGTGATTTTAACTCCCATCAAGAACTCCGGCACTCTCTCCTCAGCAACGATGCAATATCCACAGGTATAGACTCGCGTTCAAATTAGACCTATCAGATTGCTGCGCACTTAATGGAATTTCGTCTACACGCGTCGCTGGCGCCTGCCATAGTTCGCCTGACGTAACTATTGCGAGCGCCAGTTTGATAAGTGAAACCCGTTGGGAGACTATATCTCTTCAATCCGATCACCTCCCTATATTAATAAATATTCATAAACCAGTCGAACTGACGACATCAGAACGGCGTACGTTTATCAATCACAAAATGGAAAATTGGGAGGCTTTCACTACGTTAGCTATACGACGAAGTTCGCCGCGCTACCTACTCCACCAAACGCCAGGGAAGCCGAAAAGAATATAAGGAACGTCATTGTCAAAGCGGCATGGCAGCTCGTTTTATTCCGGCAGGACATATACCTAAAGTTCGGCCATATTTCCCAACTACTGCCGCAAGGTTAGCCGACGAACGGAACAACATACGACGCGCAAATCCGGCAGACTCCAGAATTCAGGAGCTAAACTCCGAAATACATCGACAAGTCAACACCATCAAAAAAGAAAAATGGAATGAGCATCTGGAAAGCTGCGACTTCTCGAAAGGTTTCAGCAAACTTTCGGCTACAGTCCGCGCCCTGTATCATCCAATGACAGTGTAGCCATCAGATTCGGTAAGAAAACCACCGCAAATCCGAAACTTTGCGCGAGCTTATTCAATAAGCAATTCAATGAACACCCCAAAACCACGATGCTCAACTACAAAATAAAAAGTAGGACTCGCAACATCATCCCCACGAAAGCTAAAACTCAATAATGACGTTTGTCATCCCTGAATTCTGGAAAAAGGCGCGAATCTTCCCCCTTCTAAAACCCGGTAACAGGGTGAAACTCGCCAAATCCTACCGTCCAGTCACAATTTTATCACCCGTGGTGGTGAAGACGCTCGAAGCACTCATCCACCCCACCCTTGTATCAGATGCTGAGCTAGCTTCTCACCAGCATGGTTTCAGGAAGATGAATACATAGTACCACAACACCACTGGATCTGATCACCCATCACATCCATAATGGCCTCAACCAGAAACAGCCCTGTGACAGAACCGTCCTAGTGGCCCTTGACCTATCGAAAGCCTTCGTCACGGTCATCCACTCTGCGCTGTTGGTCGACCTTCTAAATATGCATATTTCTGCACAAGAGGTTAGGAGGATTGCCAACTCTCTAGCTGGGAGACGCCTCCTATATAGAGTTCCACAGGGTAGCGTACTCTCATTGTTCCACAACTCCCTGGCGAGCCTTCCAACACCCCCGGAAGGTATCGAACTAATTCCCTATGCGGACGATTGCACCGTACGTACTCACAACGGGGAATGATTTATATGGTATGTGTGCTCGAGTGAATGACTATATTTAGAAAATGGTGGAGTTTTACAGTATCCGCAACCTAGTCATATCGCCGTCTAAATCCACTCCAACATTTCTCACCACCTGCACGCAGGAATTTTCGAGGAGCTTGCTTAGGATCCGTACTGGTAAGCATGATGTCGACGTTGTTCCTACTGTCACAAAGCCCTAGATCTTTGGTGTCTATCTAGACACCATAATGAAGTCGGAAAACCAAGCCAAAGACGTAATCGACAAAATACACTGAAGAAACAACGTCCTAAAGGCACTGCCGGGAGCTCCAGGGGCGAGGACAAGGAAACTATGTTGGTCACCCACAAAGCGATATGTAGAGCAATTCCCAGCTATCCAGCACCGGTGTGCTCACAAACCGTTTGTGACACAAACTGGAATAAAATCCAGACATGCCAGAACGCTGCTCTGCGTATCGCCACAGGTTGTCACCTTATGTCGTTAGGGGCATTCGGTGGCTCAGTGGCAGAGATGTCACTCTATCTCTGAGTTGCCGGTGCGTGGGTTCGAATCCCACTGTGACCCATGGATGTTTGTTTGTCCATAAAATGCTCCTACGGCAGCCGCTTCTTCGATGTAAATCGTCCCGGAGCTACCCGTTGTTAAAACGGCCAAGAGCTGCCAAGACCCCCTTCGATTCAAGAGAAGAAAAAAAAGTCTCTTGAGTCGCTACAACAACAACAACCTTATGTCGTTCCAGGATCATCTTCATCAAGAAACCAGCATGTTACCAGTGCGTGATTACAATCTCCTCCTGTCTTTACAATATCTGGTCGGTTGCTATCGAGAGGATCACCCAAACTCAATCGTCTCATGGACAATACTCCCCCCCCCCCACGACGTCAGGAGTGGAATTAGAGATCTCGAGAGAGACGTCCAGAGATACACACGGGTACCTCATGAGATATATCGCAGATATTCACACAACCGTTGTGAATCGGTCAATAGGGAGATTAGGTACGAATAGAGTCCTCTCAGCGCCGCCACCACCTATATCGCCTGGAGACTCAAGTCTCGAGAGCCACAAGAGCGACACTAGCCCAGCTTAGGTCGGGTTTTTGTTCGCGCCTCAATTCCAACCTATTTCGAATAAACCCGGACATTCAGAATATTTGTCCGAGCTGCGGTGGTGCGCTGCACGATGTGGACCACCTGTTCCGATGCTTCGCTGACCCACTAACCTCACTCCGTGGGCGTTATGGGACAACCCTATTGCAGCTGCTACGTTCTTGTCGCCTGAGACAATAGGCGAGAACGACGACGAATCGAATTTTAGAACACATCCACAGACATGCACAGCGGCTCACTCCCTTCTGCACCGCTACTACAACAACAACAACACTCTTTTGACCTTTTTGTGGACTGAAGAATTATGCGTGCGCCTTGGTTGCATGCGCGTGGATGTTGGATTTTTGTAAACCGAAACAAAAAATACTTCTGTGGAGTTATACTACAGTATCGCGATAGGACTGCAGAGTGCAAAAATTACGACTGGCAACGCTTCGTCTTCCAACGATCTTTGGGGTAACGCCTATATGGTCTCTCGGGGAAATAACATCGATATTTCTACCTTCAATATTGACGGTAGAAGTACGCAGTCTGGAAGGAAAGCACGAGTGTACTTCTTGACAGTTTCTTTCCAGTTGATCCAAACAGCAATTAAGCTCTGCAGGACGAAATTCTTTTTCTGGAATCAGGGGAGATAGGGGCTTGCATTTTTTGAGAACCAGGAAGTTTAGATGATAGGATGTATGGGTAGCCACATCTAGTATGCCGGAATACCTGGAATCTCTCTTTACGGGTTGCTTCCAAACACGGCTTTCTCGACGAATTGAAAGTTTGCTCGCATGGTCGTACAGCTCAAGAACCGTTATAACGATAAGTCTAATACTCACTCATAATATTATGATATGAGTGAGGATCAGTCATCTTCCAATTCTTGGGAAAATATTGGAATGGATTTTTGTTCCAAGGATAAAGGAAACACATGCTGGCCCAATAGTCAGTATGGGTATCTGCTGAGCTGCTTCAGCTATGCAGAAATAAAGTATGTACCATATATGGGATTCTCACAGGCCACTGCTGTCTGAGATCACATCTGCGCACAATGAGGCTCTTACAAGATGCGAGCTGTCGATTCTGTGAAGAAGATGATGGATACAATTTGGAGTGGCCTATCCAGACCCGGACGACATAGCTTCGAAAATTTCCAAACTCAGCTCATTTCTTAGCACGATGAACCTTGATCGTCAGGCATAGTCCTGCCCACATGTGACCAGGGCGATTGTACGATAAGCTCATCGGCTTCAGTGCTACCAACCCCCTTCGGGTTCACGTCCCCCCCCACAATCTAATCTAATCTAACAGATCATAATATGTAGCTTCTCATCAACGAGTCAGTATCTCGCGCCGGTTCAGAGCAGGGGGGGGGGGCTCCTCTTTGAAGGTGCTACTTGGGGCCTACGGCATGGTGCGCAAACGTACATCGTGTAGTATTCAGGAAGGCTCTATTCTAGGTGCCATTGTTCGGAACCTAGTTATGGATGAACTGTTTAAGTTCACTGGTCCGACTGTGTAAGTGATGTGCTTATTGACGGCGACTTAAGTATCCTTTTGCAAGGATGAAGAAGACTGGGGTTTGGATAGGGGTGCAGTCTGGCGGATATACAAATCCTTTTTGTTGTTGCTCTGTTGCTGTGTCCATATGAATCCGTGGTTCTTAGGGACTTTGGCCTTACCAATGCGGACAAGACCACGTGTCACACGGAGGAATAGGTCCTGTGTTTCAAGGGAGAACTACGTTCGAATATGGTAGGCAGGTTCGCGATATGAGGACATGCTTACATGGCCTTGAGTCTTGGCTTGGGTTTCCTCGACACATGTCCTGAGTCGCTTAATGTATGGCTGCATTTGATGACAACTTGTGATCTATGGGCGTGCATCTCCGCGAAAACTGGATGCATGCATTCTGCCAGTGCCTAGCGTGCCCGCACATCCGAAACCTTAACGTTTCTGGCGTCACTATCGAGAATAGTTCTCTGTTTTGTAGTCTCTTTTGATTATAATATTTCCTGGCGCCGAATGTCTTCGAAAAGGAGGTAGTTAATCGTCGCCGCAGGCAGGTGCGTGGTGAAAATGTATAACGATTCAACTCTGGTCTGTTTGGCACTGTTTTTGGTGTTGGACCTCCGGGAAACGACAATCCAGCTACCCCGAAAAGTCAGATTACCGCTCCTTTTGGTGTGCAAGTTGCCCTTACTTGGGAGCAGTTTTTATTCCTGAGCTCAGAGGGTGTCGTGGTAAAAGCCCAAGGGAGAGGCACCGATGGGCGGCAATTCTCTCCACCAGAGAGTTGAGCTAGGCTCCCAAGTATGGGAGCATCATGCTGGTGTTGTTTTCTCTGGCTTGGAGTTACCTACAAATGGGATCGGGAATAATGGCCTCGCATTCAGCAATATGTAAACGCCAAGCCTCCTCTCCGATCGAGAGGAGCTGATGAACGTCAGAAATTCAATCCGTATGTCCTGATTGAGAACCGTCTTGTTAAAGTTTTACGTTCACCTCTGTGTTTGTACCAATGTCTGGTCCTAGCGTTTTTACGGCAGAATCGTGCGCAGTCAATTTACTATCTAAAATGGAAGACAATGCACAGCTTCTTCTTTCATCACGGAATATTTGTCTAAATCTGCCCACAACATCCGAACGTCAAGATAGTCTGACACTTGTTCCTTGTACATTCACGCAATTACACATCTATTCAACCAAACCAAGAGACACGTTAAAGTGTTTAATGAATATTAATCATTAAAAATGTCAGAAATGTCTTCAAGCCATGTTTAACACACGAATCAACATCAACGGGGTTTATAGAATCCTATATACGAAACCTCCACTATTATCGCATTGTCGCGTATTCTCGTTGGCGACCTCAGAATCGCGCAGCTTTAGCCGGCTCACACACTCACTCGCATCTTATCTTCGCCAGAAGCCCATGCGCTGCCGTGCTTAACTAATCTGCATCACAAATTTAGATAAGTCCGTTCACATGTTTAACAATATTCGTTTTTGCTGTTTCACTTCAACCTCTCAGTGATTGCACACTACTCAAAATTCCTGACCAATTCCGTCTTCACTCCTGTCGTCGTACACGTCAAAGTCATCCTCTCGGCAATTCTGCATATGTTGAGCCTGAGTCTTCTTCGTCCTCGACGCCTGCAGTTTCGCGAGGAACCCATTCGCCGAGATATGGACACATTTAAATTGCAGAGTGGAGAAAGAATCATCATCATCGTCATGTGATCGTCATAGGCTGGTGTGTAGCCTTTGTGGCCCCAGTCAAAAAAAGTCTTTTTGTTTTTCAAGCGCTGCTATACCGGATCCAGCTCGTTTCTTAGTCAGTTAGCATGATGCTTTTGGATTGGATCGCTGCCGCCGCCGTTGTTGCGCTGTTTTACGGTAATGGGATATGCAAATCGAAATAAATGTAAACAGAAGTACACGAATAATTCAGCCTTGTTTATATTCAACCCCTGAAATTTAGTGTTGCGAACGCAAAATGAAAGGTTTCTCGCAAACAACAATTCCGTGCCCTGGGTCCATCTTGTGTGATGTGTGTACGCGAGTATAGTTTTAAGAAGTTGCCATAAGAATTGCATTTATGCTGTGCTGTGAGCTTATATGCGCGCAGCACTATATGTGTCCGAGTTTGCGGACAACGAAACGCATTCGTATTCCAAAACCGACAGCACAGGTCAGAGAAATAATTCGCAAAACGACGTTATCGTGTCTCGCAGGCTTGTCGAAATGATCATGACAGGTCTAGTGAACGTGCATCGGTCGTCTAAACTGCAAATGAGCCTTTTCAAGACATCAATTTTCGTATGACCATCGCCAGAGCCGTACCTCTACATATGTGAACCTAAGACGAAACGTAAATAGCCTTACGCCGTATATTCTTTTCTTCTGTGGTGCTCATACTACGCTAACTTAGTGTGAATAACCGATCAAATGCTGATGTCCAGAGTTCTCTTTTTTTTTGTGTTTCTCTTTGCATATTGCATTGCTTTCTACATTCCGCGTAATGCATTCCACTGACAAAATCGAACAGCATGTACATAAGTGTAGGCCTTCATTCCGTTGGGAATATTTTTAATGATATTGATGAAAATTCCAAAGCGGCATAGCGGCTAATGAGAAGTTCCGCATTTTGTAATGCTTTCCACGGATATTCATGCAAATTTGTGAATCCATCCTCCTCAATAGGAGTTGAGGAACTCGATTGTCTGTAAACTTTTGGATTTAAATATTAATATAAGCAGGATTTGAAATAATGTACAGATTAAACTTTGTTGTGTGAATAAACCCTTCTTCTTCTTTCTTGCCTCCTTATATGCGTTTTCATTAAACCTGTCGCATCTTACATTATACCGGTGTAGGCACATCGCCCGTTCTGGCGGTAAGTTCTCAGACAATTTCGTTGATAAGGGTCTCAGCAACCATAAGAAGACCTAATTTAAATTCAGGATGTGAGTGGATAAAGGTGATAACTCGCAGGGAGAAAATATAGAGAAAAACGACTTTAAACTAATTGTGGAAATATTGAGTTGTCGTTCCATTCTAGACACAACTGCGGTGCAAGTCTGTAGTATTTTTGGCATAGCAACTTACCAGCTCTATGGGAACTACGCGGAACTTTGTCTGTGGCGTAGATAAGGGGGGGGGGGATCAAGGGGATCAATCCCCACCCTATCCTTCTGTCACACATTTCTCATTATTACTTTAGGTACATAAAACAAAGCAAACGTGTGTAGTGTTTCATAAAAACGTGAAATCATTTTCAGAACAGCAATAGAAAATTTAGCACTTCCTCATACTATCGATGGACGTCTTTGTTGTAGAATCGATTCAAAGAATTTTTTTCTCATAAATCGAGTGAATCCTGGGGTCCCTCATGGTCGTTGCTCCGAAACAATTTATATAGTGGAACCAGCTGATGTAGAGACAACACAAAAATTCATGCTCACAATGGGATTCAAACGAATGTTCAGCTATCATTCATAGTCTTAAGCGCAATTCACCACAAGAGTTTGTTTGGAATTTCAAATTTAAAGCTTGATGTAAGAAATCGTAAATTAATGCGAAACTTTGTTTTTCACTAAAACACTCAGCACAGTTTAGAAAACTCTGCTCTCAAGCATGTTAAATCAACAAATTGTGCTCGCTTTCATTAGTAACCTCCTGCAGTTGTTTTCATAAAAAAATTTCCTTGAAAAACTGGGCAGCCGCAAAACTTAAATTAGCCGGATTTCTTCAGGGTTTTCAACGTGCATGGCTTATTTTTATAAATGCACTATCTCGACAGTTTTTATAGAGAATAAGGGCAGAGCTAGTTAAATCTGCGGAACCTAGCTAAATTCCAATATGTATTAGAATTTCAAAGGGGGGGAGCTCTGGCAATGTGTTATGTGGTTCATGGGCGTAGCCAGGATTTCGGTCAGGGGGAGCAAGCCCGAAATTTTTTCAATATCAAGATTTTCTTAGGATTTGAAATCGTTGGTCGCGAAAATACTGTTAGGCAAAACTTAGAGTATTTTAGCTGGTGTAATGGTTAGTGGCCGCACTTTCTTTGCACTTGGGTTCGAGACTCACCGTGAACGAATTCAGTTAATTTGTTTTTCGAAATCACGCCCTTGTGACGAACTATGAACTCACTCAAGATGTTAAACGAGTACCTATTCATGATGGTTTTTTTTTTCTAAATTTTAGGAAAGGACAGTCGAGAATGATTTTCAAGACCATTTAAAGAAAAATTGCCCCTGAAAGTGTTTAGACTTTTACTGGTTATTCTGATTACATTCAAATGGCCTCCGTTTCTGCTTTTTAAAACGTAACTCGTTTATATTCAGTGCTATTTTTGGATTTTGGGCAGCATACTCCACTTGCGACATCAATGTCCGTTTTGAAATCTGGCTTTGCTTGGTTCTACAGGATCGCATCTCCAGTTGAAACATACCGAGAAGCCTCTTATCTCACATCCACATCCTTTTTCAAATAGGAGCCCAAGCGCTCAGTTATTCCACTGAGAGCCCTCTTTAGCTGCTCAACTCACCTGCTCCTCTACACTTCTACAATAACATCGGGAGTCCTAGCTAACCCTCCCCAGAACGGAATCCCACAGTAAAGTTTAAACCGAAGTTGGGCAGGATTCCATTCAGATGGTAATTTTTTGCTCATTCAACTTAAGTTGCCGGGACGCCGTGGAGCTTGCATGATGAAGTTTTGACAATTAAGTACTCTCGTACCTTAAAGGTACGTTGTCCTCGACGCGGCCGCACGACAGCGACTCGCTCATTCCATATGAAAACTCGTTTTTAAAATGAGAGAGAAACGAGTTTTTATATGGAATGAGCGAGTCGCAGTCGTGCGGCCGCGTCTAGCACAACGTACCTTTAGTCTGAAAGGGAATTTAATTCCCCCATAAATATTAATTCATCTATTTAGACAATATCGTTGCCGCGGATGGCGGTATCAAGAGCATTCCACAGTCAAGTTCTTGTCCAAAATTTTGCAAACCAAATTGTAAAAACCAAAGCTGTTGAAAGGGAGCAGTACTTGGAGAGCGTACCTAAATTACTGGTCGATACAAACAGGCCGACAAAATTTCACGCTAGTTCTCTGAATGCATAGAGTTCGACTGAAAAACTGTGGTCAAATTAGGAGGCATTGCGAGAAACCGTATACGTTATGGGACGTAAGTGCAGTCGATTCTCTATTTTCCACAAGTGGTTTACATCCCTTATACACCTGCAACTTGGTTGCCAACCTAAGTTGGTAACACGCAAAAAAAACCGGAAAATAAGTGATTTGTAGGCATGGTGCAGGTTGCAGTACCAGGTTGCAAGAACGTGAATGGCGTGGTTGCCGGAATGTTGCAAGTGTGTAGTTAGGTACCTGCAACCTAGGTTGGCGACGAAGTTGCAGATGTAGAAGGCCTGTAAGGCACAAGAAAGTCGTCCACTGCACTTTTAAAGCTAACAAAATTTTCTTTAGTTTGAGTGCAACGCCAGCTTTGTAGGTACAAAGGATCCTAATATACAGCATTTCGAACTTTTTTACAAAAAAAAACAATGTTTAAAGTGCTGTACGAGTATTTTGAGATCGTTTGCACCTACAAAGCTGGACTCAAATTAAAGAAGGTTTTAATAGCTTTGAGAATCAAGCAGACGACTTTTGGAAATCACAAACCAAAATATGAAAAACCTTCGAAAATTTTTAGGTTTTTTGAGGGTCACGGGGTTAGGATAGGTTTTCGAAGTTGTAAACTTGGTGGTACACTCCTGGTATCTACCCTAACAGTATCCCAAAAAAAACAGAGCCGAGATATTTTTTGCGACCTAAAATCATAAATTGACTGACCTATAAGGGAATCCTTATACATTTTACAGTTCATAGTCGCTCGTATTTGAAAAATAAATTTAAGTTTTGCAGCTACTAGATACTTCTTTATATTTTATTTGTCAGTTACTTTAATTAGGCTTCCGAACTAAATTATTTTATTGAATGAGGTAATGCATTTAAAAGTGACGTTTTGTCCCAATAAGCATTCCTTTATAATTATTCCTTAAGGGAATCCGTATTCCTTAAGTGAGGACTATGAATTCCTCCCTTAATGTTCATATTTTAGGGCTTTCAAGACTTGTTCACGTTTCAGAGTAGTAGCTCACATAAAATTGTTCATCTTCACGTTTGGCGAAGTACACGTTTACCCGAGTCTACTGTATAGACATGAAAAGAGCTAAAAGAGCGCTCAGGATTGCTGTAAATCTGGACGAAATAGAATAGAATTAGGTATGTCCATATGTATCTATGTAGATGACTATGTAAGGAAGAAGAACGGCTTGTAATAAATTGATATGGAAATGTTTGTGTGGTTTTCGAAACATGGAAACTGCAAACGAAAATGCGAAAAAGTGAATCTGAAAAAAATTATCCCTGAAATATTTTTTTTTCTTTCAGTATTATTAATATTCAATTCAATAAAAAAAAGTTTCACCGGCCAGGGAGGAGCGGTCGCCCCCCCCCCCTGCCCCCCCTGGCTACGCCCATGATGTGGTTCGATCCCTCATATTGCTGAAATCCAAACCAGCTTGTTCGTAGTTTTCCCTCCAATACTAGATGACTCAATGCAATCGGAACCAACTGAAAAAATCCACGCTAAGGTTTGGCGAATTGAAGTTCCATGAAAATTATGGAAAACGACTCCAAAAGAAATAATGATGAAAATAATGCCTTTGGACATAAGATTTCTCACAAAAGAGTCTGTTTTAAATGCCGTTATGCGGCCAGCGATTATGCGACTCCCTATTTCCCATTTCATATGAATTTCCTCGGGATCTCAATATTTATTCAGTGGACGTGCTCTCCTGTCACTCATCAGACCTAAACAAAAACTTTAGATAGCATCTTCCGGAAATCAAAGCGCGGCATATCGCATATAAATGAAACAAAAAAATGCATGCTTCGTCCTCTATTTGAAATTGGGTAGCCCTCTCTTTGGCAAAAAATAGGGATCATGCAATGTCCTTAGTTCTGGTGAAAAGGAGAGGCGGAGAGGAGTAATTCTCCAATTAGTATATTTTTTAAAGAATGACCTAGTTAGCACATTTGCTTTTCGAAAGTAGGACGGGTGCTAACATCACAGACGTAAAACGTATGCATGGCCTCGAAATTTATAGCAAATATAGCTAGCAGCTACGGTGTCCTACAAGTTTGTAAATTTTAAAAATATATACTCACGAATTACTTTATCGTTATCATAATTTCCCTTTTGTGGACATATAACTGTTTTGAGGTGTTCCCGCCAGAAAAGCGGCGATGCTAGATGTTCTATGACTTCGAAAAGTTTGGGAACCACTGATCTAACCCAATATAAAGGTCTGGTACTCCAATCATAGTAGCGAAAATTCGTACGAAAATTGGAATACTGTGGATTCACTCACCGTAGTAAAAGAGCCAAAATTATTTCAGGACACAGTTTTTTCGTATATGTATGACAAAATTGTTATCTATTTTGCACCAAAATTTGCTGAAGAAACGGCTAATTTGAAGTGTAATAAATACAGAAATTGTTATTCTGAAATGCAACATTTGATAACCGTAAAAGTATAAGCAATTTGTAAAAAGATCCCCCTCCTCTCCGAAAAGCTATCTACGCCACTGGGGAGAAGAGACACCTGCGGGAGAAATATCGAGTTATTCAATTTCGGAAATGTCACATTGAAATGTTTGCAAGTTACAAGTTCGTTTTTAAGTCACAGGTTAGTTTGAAAATGACAGCTGTTTTTCGCTCGAAATCTTGATAGAAAGTCAGTATAATATTTCCGCGGAACGAAATGAGTCGCTTTACGCTTAAACAACGTTGGAAAATATTGAAAACTTATTTTCAAAGTGAGTGCTGTCTAGTCCACAGCCAGTTACAGAGCCATATTATCCGACTTTTTTTTTACTGAAATTGAAGACATGGATTTCGACGACCTCTGGTTCATGCAGGATGGCGCGCCATGCCACAATCGATCTTTTACGCACCAAATTCCCAAATCGTCTTGGCGATGTGAATTAGCCGCCTCGGAGCTGCGATTTGACTCCTTTGGACTTTTTTTTTTGTGGGGAACAGTGAAGGACCGATGGTATGCCAACAATCCAGAAACGATTCAAACACTTAAGGTCAATATCATCCTAGCAATCCGTGAGCTACAGCCTGAAACTATCAACAGGGTCTTGGAAAATTGGTGTGACAGAATGCTCTACTGCGACGCCAGCCGGGGCAGCCCCTTGAATGAAGATGTGTTCCATCATTAATGGGAGCTTACTTACTTTCTAATAAAGGCAATAGACATGGAAAAAATTTAGTTTTGTTCATTTTATTGCATTTTTAACAAAGAGCTTGTAATTGGCCCACCCGTTTATAATTGATCAGTTCATTTATTTCGCGCATTGGCCGAGAAGCACAACTTAATAAAGTTGCCGAATGAGATGTTATAACGATTTTAATTTTTCTTGGGTGTCTCTCAGACGTAAGTTATCTTTCAAGGGCTACGCTCTTAACCCTTTGAGGACCATACAATTTTGGCCAAAGCGATTTTGTTTTTTGTTTTACTTTCGTGATCACTAGGTCAATAGTAGTTATGTCACCAAAAATTGTGCCCCTAGGCCCCCATTTTACCCCTCATTTCGCTTGGCAAATATATTTGCCTGTGGGTTGAAAGGGAATTTATCACCTAAAAACAACTGAACATAATAACGGCATTGTGACGTGTAATTCATGTATTTTAAAAGTAAAGATCCTAATTGAAAACAATTAATGTTAGGTGTGGAAAATATTGAAGCAATCGCGAGATGTTGTGGAGCTAAAGGATGCATAACGTTGGGTACAAAGTAGGTACATTTGTGCAGTCATATTCATCCATAAAAGTACCACAAGGACAAACTTTCAAAATCTCTCGGTTTCCCATTTTATGAAGAGTTATTTCCTGAAAAGGCCAGTCCTGATCATCTCTGGAAAGGGTGGACTCGTGATCTACTAAAGTAGATGTGTTCCTCCGGCAAACCGGCTCGATATTCGGTGTGGATATCTGTAGAATAGCTATAGGTTACGGAAGAGTATTGTATATGCTTACGTAATTCGAAAAATATCCAAGAGCAAACTTGCCTTTTTGTATGTAATAGCTGACAGCAAACAGGCACATTACGTATATTTTGCTAAATTATGTAGCGACAAACCGCGCCCGTTTAAGTTGAATTGTATCAGTCGGTCAGATGAAGATGTTATGTCCTATGCATTTTTCTTTATGTCGATGTCAAGCCTTTACGGGATAACCCTTTAATTCAAGCATAGTCTTGGTGGAAGGGAAATTAGGGTAATTAGGGCAAAGGATCGAAAGGGGGACAACACAAACATCCATGGTCACAGTGTGACTCGAACCCACGCTTCGGAAACTAAGAGATAGAGTTTCTTCTCTTCCACTGAGCCGCCGAATGTCCTGTCAACATTAATTTCAACCCTTTTCTTTGCTGTCGATGGGCTTTAATGTAATACAACAAACTCATCGAGGTTATAAATGTGTTTTTTTTTTCAGTGTAGACGTGAAAGTTGTGTAGCCAGTTTCAGACACATAGAGGCTCCGAATTGCTTTGGAGGAGTAAACAAAGCTGGGTTTCTTTTTGAAAATGTCTATATTAGTAGTAGATTAGGCGTTTTGGAGATACAGCAGATTTTTCTAAGTCAATGACAATTTTTAGACTTAGCCTTGATTTGTCAAATATTATTTCCAGAAAAGACCAAATATAGTAATATAATTTGCCATAATCTCTAGATTCGTGAAGCAGTATGCTCTATATTTCGTTTAGTTGCTAAAAAAAAACAGCTGTCGTGAGGTAGAAGGTTTTTACATTTATGAACGCTATATACCGCAAATTATTTGACCTTTCAGATTCATACAATTTTAAATTTATCCCATTACAAATTCGATAAATTCACCACAATTAAGTGCAAGTGCGAAAACCTTCTTACACTATTCATTTTCGCAACTCTAATTCTAAATGTTGCAAATGTAATAAAAAAAGACATATTATTTTAGGCCTGTACGAGTTCACTGAACTTCCAAAAACCTGGAACGTTGCAATTTTACAAAGAGAAGGGATTGACCAAATGCACTATTTGAGGCTCATCCATTTTTTCGATTTTACCTTTACATGACAGCCCCTTGAACTGTGACTACTTTTTACAGGGGGGCCCTGGGGGGGGGGGGCGGGGAAAGCGGGTCTGATAGGAAATTATACCCATAATAATGTTGTTGCCTCAACTCTCATTTATGAATTTCTTTCGGAGCATTTTGTTATATTTTAAACGTGAACAATTTTAAATGTCAAAAACCTCCGGGCAAACATATTTGCCTAGAGTCGTTAAAGGGTTAAGACCTTCTTTTTACTTATACGTGCGTGTTAATCGTACGGTATCACATGTTGCAATAACCAATTCACTTGCCAGAATACTGCATATAAATTCGTGATATTGTTTCCAGCTGGTATTACTATGGTGCGGAGTCCACCATCAATTTTCAATTCTCACGATAATTTTCATTTCCATTGAAAGTTTCATAAAAGTGAAAACGGGAGTGACTCCAAATCAGTAGAGACCGCACCTACTACATATTTGCATATCCTCCCAATTTCCCAGGAACGGCTTTCATAAACAAACTAACCAAATCCAGAAATATTTACCTATGTGCATAACATCGGTGTGCGAAAATAATTATATTGTTACAGGTTACAGGTACACGCTATAGCACTCGGCAAAACCTATTGATCTTTTATTGTGTGTTGCACGGTACTCATCGAGTAAGAATAACTTTGTAAACCACACAGCGACTACTCAGGGAATAAATTGAAAAGGATCGTGAAAACGTGCTGCATGTTGTGTTGACTCTTTGAAAAGAGTTTTGAAATCCTTTACAACTGTTATCTTGTCTGCATTTCTGTCTGTTTGCGGCACCTGTACTGTATAGAGAGGGCTATAATTTTTATTGCACTGTTTTACGATCACTCCCTAATCCTTTTGTTGTATTATCAAAATACTATTTGGTGATAAAAGGATTTTTGTGAACACACGTACACAATTTGTTTCGTTGGCGGTTATCAGAAATAGGTACATAGGTACATTTATTGATTTATTGGAAATAAAACCGAAATATTTATAAAATAAACTTTTAACTCACGTATGGATAGTTAAAAAAGGCAGATGTGTGTACTCGTATATCGTAAAATACTTTACAATATTTTTATATTTATACCCTTCGCTTATTAAGCGTAAAGGGTATATTAACTTTGTCATGAAGTTTGTAACGCATTGAAGGAAGCATCTCCGACCATATAAAATATGTATGTATATATATGATCAGCGTGACGAGCTGAGTCGATTGGACGATGTCCGTCTGTCCGTCTGTCTGTCTGTTGCGACGCGTTTTTCTCGGCCAGTTTTAAAGCTATGGAGCTGAAATTTTGCACACATGCTTCTTTTTGTTGCAGGCAGTTTGTATGTTTGAATCGCTAAAATCCGACAAGGGGGTCGTGGGGCTGCCATATAAACCTACGCCCCAAATTTAGGTTTTTCTTAGAAAAACTTTTTTATTTATGCACCAATTTCAATCAAATTTCACACAAATGTGTTTTAATTGGTAACACACAATATGTGTAAAAATCGACCAAATCGGACAATGGGGTCGTGGGGCTGCCATACATACCTAGTCCCCCAAATTATGTTCTTCTAAGAAAAACTTTTTTATTTTCTAATCGATTTCAATCAAATTTCGCACAAATGTGTTTCTAGTAATACTTCAAAACATATGTAAAAATGGACCAAATCTGACCATGGAGTCATGGGGCTGTCATAGAAACCTAGCTCCCCAAGTTAAGTTCTAAGAATTTTTTTTTATTTATACACCAATTTCAACCAAACTTCACACAAATGTGTTTCTATTGATGAGACAAAACATATGTATAAATAGATGGAGTCGGACCATGTGGTCATGGGGCTACCATACAAACCTAGCCCCCAAATCAAATTTCTCTAAGAAAAACGTTTTTATTTGCACACCAATTTCAATCAAACCTCAAAAAATGATATTTCTATTGCTGCCACATAACAAACGTCAAATCGGACTATGGGTTCGTGGGGCTGCCATACAAACTTGACCCCCAAAATTAGGTTCTTCTAAAAAATACTTTTTTATTTGGACACAAATTTCAACTAAACCTCATGGAAATGTATTTTTAGTGATGGTACAAAACATATGCAAAAATGAATTATATCGGACCATGGGGTCATGGGGCTGGCATATAAACCCAACCCCCAAATTAGGTTCTTCGAAGAAAACCATTTTTATTTGTCCACCAATCGGAACCAAATGTGTTTTAATTGATGCCACAAACATACGTAAAAATTGATGGGAAGGCCATAGGGCTGCCCTACAACCCCCTTCCCCCCTTTTGGTTCTTATAAGAAACCCACGTCCCGCTTCGCCCAATAAATCTTCGCCACGGCACTTATGAGAAAATTCAAAAGCATGGAAGCGGGGAGGACTGAACACTAGTCATAGGTACGCCCGAAAAAACTTTTAGACCGAGGGGAGCGAAGGGTATCCAAATTTCGGCAGCGACCGAAATTAGCCTCGGTCTCGTTTTTTTATCATCACTTGATCTAAAAGGGTTTGGATAGTGAATAATACAACATAGACTATAAAAAGAATTATAGGAGTCATACCTATTGCCACAGTTTATTAAGAATACAAGAATTATGCTAACTCATAGATTGCCCATAGAAATGGTTTTAACATTCGAACTACCCTTGTTGCAACATGTTGTAAAGCATACCATCAGGCGTAATTCAGCGTGCCGTAGCAGCCGGTCATTAAGATAATTAGAATCGATCTCGAAGTTCCCGAATGAAAAATGATTTGTTTATTTATTGGTTTAATAGATTTAAGCTAGTCATTAGGTGATTTCAGATTACAAAACGTGGTAGGAAAATTTTCTTTTGTTTCTTATGTGTTTGGGGGTGTTGAGTACAAATCCGGAGCTACCAACCAACATTTTGATGCGGAACAAACCAAACCGCGGAAAATCCCATAATTGTCGAAGTTTGTCGTTATTTGGATTTTTACTCTGAACCTGTACATTTCTGCGATAATCTGTCCATGAATATGTTAGAGAAAACATGGTTGCGCGTTGAACGCGACATAAATCTTCAAAATGCGTTAAGCGGTATCGCTTCAATTGTTAGTCATTTTTTTAGGAGTTTTTGCGATTTTGACCCTGTTTCGCAACGAAATTTTTGCGGGAACCTACGGATTCTGTACCCCAAAATACGTAAAATATAAGTAAAAATGCATGTTTTGCGACCAAAAATGTAAACCTGTTCAATTAGAGTTATCACCTGCTCGGGCCTACCCCGGCAACGACGAGGCCTAGGTGCAGCCGGGCGGCCGGACTTATGATAATCCGGCAGGGCGACGTTGAATATAAAAATTCCATTTTTTAGAAGTGTACGGGAATGTTTTTTTTAATTATCGACGAACCATAGTATCGGACTTCTACCTACTAATCTAAAACACCACTTTTGTTATCGTTAGCTCCTCGGGTCTATAATAAAATGTACGTTACAAACCTAGACAAGTCCTGCCGTCCCCTAAATTTTATGTTATTTTTGTCTGAGCCGTCGTTTTGGACACAGTTTTCTCGCAAACGTACTTCCAGTGCTCCAAAATTCAGCCTCGATTCAATCATTCATAACTAATAATAATTATGGTACTATCACAATGTCAGCAGAGCTAACCTTAATTTTTGTAGAAAACGCATCGACTCGAAAATTGATTGTTATCCTTAAGTAATGTTCATGTTTGTTAATGTCCTGCGATTGCACGAATTAAGTTCTTATTATTCGGGCTCCACATGCCCTGTGATATTTTTTAAAGTTCGCAGCCCACATACCAAGAATGGAAGGCTTTTTAAATACATATTGCTTTATGCGTCAATTATTATACGGCACGGAATGCCTACCGTTTGGACCTTCATTTTATTTATTTATTTAAATATAAACTAGAAGATAATGGAAATAGATTATTTACTTTATTCTAGGATTTATCATGGGATACACATATCCAAAATTAAGTACTGATGAGTCCTCCCCATTACTACTATACTGCCGGGCGAGAGACCTTGATAGAGGTGGTCCTTGAGGACAGTCAATGAGAGTAAAATCTTTTGGTCGTATGTGAAAAACTTGAGGTCCTCTCAAATCAGCCTTCCATACTTTCGTTCAACAATATAAGTTACATATTAGTTATCTTATTAAGGATGAACAACATGGATTCTCCAAAAACAAATCCGTTGTCACCAACTTAGTTGAACTTGTTAATTTTGTGTCAAAATCCTTCAATAAGCACTTTTACGTACATGTAATCTAAACTGACTTCCCAAAAGCATTTGACACCGTCAACCACCAAATTATAATAAATAATAATAAATTAATTGCATTGGGATTCCCATCTTACCTTATTGTATGGCTCTTCTCTTATCTAAACGATCGATCATCTAGAGTTATTTTCCAAGATTTTATACATCTTCCGAATTTTGTCCGTCATCTGGTGTGCCACAAGGATCCATTTTAGGTCCCCTTCTTTTTTTTTACTTTTCATAAACAATCCTCCATCATGTCTTAACTGCCACTCTCTCTTTTACTCCGATGATAGCAAACTATTTTCAGCTGTCTCATCTATTTCTGATTGTATAGCCTTGCAATCCGATTTGGATAGCTTTACGTCCTGGTGTATTTCAAACGAGCTGGATCTTAATATTTCTAAGTGCTCTGTTATGGTATATTCTTTGAAATCTACTCCTTCCATTTTTCAATACCAAATGAACTCCATTCCCCTCCAATGTGTTTCTACGGTTACCGATCTAGGGGTTGTTTTTTATTGTAAATTACGTTACGAAACTAGCTGTAATATTTTTACAGTATCTGTCAAGGAAGGACATATTTGGCGTAATCAGTGGCGTAGATAAGGGGATCCCCCCCTCGGTCATACATTTTTTTATTTTTACTTAATGTACGTAAAAAAAAGCAAAAGTAAACTTTTTGCTGGAATTAACGTGTGAAGCGTTTCACACAAACGTGAAACCATTTTCAGAACTGCAGTAGAAAATTTAGCTCTTCCTCAAATTTCAATTGTATTATAGAAGCGTATCGATAGAATAGAAACACTGCAGCAAAGGGCCTTACGTTCATCTAATTTTTCAAATTAGATCTGGAGTTTCGCACAGGCAATCCCTAACTGAAGTAATCTAGAAGTGCTGCTAGAAAAATTAAATGCAAGCACTAATTGAAAATTGGTTGCCGGATAATTTTAATGTTAGGATCAAACATTTGAAAATAATGTGGAACGCGGAACGCTTCCACAGAACCGCAATTTTATTGATTAAAATACAAAGAACTCTGAAGGCTATAATCTTCTATAAAAAAATGTAGAAATTTAGAAAATTTAAATATATAATAGTATATGCAGGGTGGAATTCGAAAAATACATTAACAAACAAACAGAGCTCCGCGGTACCCTAACGTTCCGTTAAGATCTCTCGGGGGTTTCGCGAAGATATCCAAAAAATAGGAAAAATGTAGAAAGAGCGATTTTCTTTTACAACTTTCTAATATGAAATGGAAAACCAGGTAGCGTGTACCAGAAAATAAAGCATATCCACGGTGTTTGGGACGAGGTTTTTGGGGATTTAAATTAAGGCGCTAATAAATTAGAAGATTAAATTTGTGTTAATTAAAAATTTTCTACGATTTTTTTAAACGAATGTTTAACAGTTAAAATTTTATGCTCTTCACATTTTTGGTATCCTTTTCAAACAATAGGCTGATAGCTAGCGCCTCGAATATATAAAGCTGCTACGGTGTCCTACAAATTTGAAAATTTTCAAAACATCTACTCGCGAATTTCTGAGTTATCGCAAAATTTCGATTTAAAAACAAAAGCTGTACCTTACCCACATATACTGGGCATTTCCAACGAGCTCTCCTCTCCACAATTTCCCTTTTCTGGACATACAACTAACTATACTATAACTGTTTTGAGTTGGTCCGGCCAGAAAAGCGGCGTGACTCCAAAAAGTTTGGGAACCACTGATCTAACCCAATATAAACCTCTAATACTCCAATCACAGTAGCAAAAATTTATACGAAAGTTGGAATACTGTGGATCCAATCACCGTAGTAAAAAAGCCAAAATTATCGATGGAATATTTTCAGGACTCAGTTTTTCGGACTCGTATGGCAAAATTACAATCTATTTTGCACCAGAATTTGCTAAAAAAAAACTGCTAATTTGAAGTGTAATTAATATAGAAATTGTTATTCTGAAATTCAACATTTGATAACCGTAAAAGTATAAGTAATCTTGCAAAATAATCCCCTCCCTCTCCGAAAAGCTATCTACGCCACTGAGCGTACTTTCTATTCAGGGCCAGTACTAGCCTTCGTGGTGGCATTGAGCGAAACAATCAGTTGCGGCTCTAACCAATAGAGAAAAAACACTGTAACTGTAACACAAAAGGGGATACAGACTATCGACAAGATTTACTAAATCCTACATTTAGAGTGGTTTCACACTTCCGACAGGATTTACTAAAACCTAGATTTGATTAACATTTGTACGATAGTCAGTGTACTGTAATTTGAATAACACCAGTACATTGTACGATGTGTTTTGAATTTAGTGACATAAGATTCTGTCTAGTATGCAGGGTTTTAATTGGATTAGTTTTAATCAAGTACAGGATTTGTTAATAGTCTGTATCGGCCTTTAAACAACAGTTGTTCCATATTGTACTGCAATTCGAATAATACAAGTACATTCTACGAAGTATTTTGAATTTAATACTCGGTAACATACGATTTAATCTAGTAGGCGGGTTCCGACTCGATTAATTTAGTGGTTTTAGTAAATCCTGTCCCAGTGTGTGGATATACACCCTTTTTTTTAGATGTGTGGGTTTATGAAAATGTCTCATTTCTATTTGTTAATTGTTTTACGCGGTTTACTGGCGTAGCGTACGCCCATCTTTGTCCAAGAAAATTGGACCAACCCCACGAAAATTTTTTTTTCAGAAAAGCACAAATTTTAAATTTCAAATTTATTTTTTTTTCTTTTAAATAAGAATATTAATTTTAAGCTATAAAATTTTGACATTTCCGAAAAAAAACCTTTTTTGTAGAAGTAACTAAATTTTTCTGGGCAAAAAAAATCGGATCTTCTCGCTTTCCTGTGAACTAGTGTCCCGTAATGAATACAGCAAAAAGTATTGAATAGGAGCGCCCTGCTTTCCAGTTTGTCCAACCTGTAGCTGTAACTCCCTTTAACATTCCGGAACCGGAAGTTTGAAACCCTCAGGGTAGCTATGTTTGAGTCGACTAGTTGATCAGGGTAACGTATCAAAAAAATTGTTTGCCAACCCGCAGCTTGCCCACTTTTAGGTCTGATCCTGATTGTATCGCATAGATGAGAGTTAGCAACGATTTTGGAGTACGTACCCCTAGTACGACATGGATGACAGAGCTGCTTAGCTCATCTTGGAAAATGTTCAAAATGCTGTACATTTCGCTGTACAGTTTTAAATACTGTACGGCAGGTCTAAATGCTGTACAGTACAGCGAAATAATGTACGCCTACTCACCTTACAATAACCACACAAAGCAAAAATACTCTTTATTTAATGGTATTAAGTTTATGTCCTCGTCCAAACACCTGCCATTCGACAGGAAATTCTTATATTCAATTCAATTCGATTTTTATTTTACTCCCTCCAATATGAGCTTTCGCCACAGACATCAATTTACCTCCGGCAATCAGTTGGTAAACCATCTTCTATTAAGCTTCCTAAGTTCAAAAATATATTTAATGTCTTCATAGATGACGCTGCCGGGTCTAAGAAGACACTTTAGCGACAAACAAACAAGCCCAGCAATCATTGACCGAAAGTAAAACTATAACGACTCCAAATAACTTTCGCGAACAAAAAGTAGAGCCAAATTTTGCGATGAACATATTTTTTGGAGATGATTATTTCGCGTGATAGAAAAGATTGTTTGCGGCATTTCTGTGGCATTTCTTACAAAAATCTAAAACACTCTTCTTTACTAAATTGAGTAATAGCACGTGCGTGCAAGACAATGAAGTCATTATAGTATTATGCCAGCGTCTGTTAGAACAGAATAATCACTCGAAAGAGTCAAATTGCAATATGTTATGTATGTGGCAACATCTAATATCTTCGACAATTTTCAGTCTTTTCCATTGAAAAACTGTTGTGTACTCACTAAAATTTCTTCTCATCCATATCCGACCGGCATCACGCTCATTCTTATCGGATAACTTGAGGCGCCAATCCGCCAATGTTTAGATACCCAAGTTACAGTTACCATTATTATCCATCTCTGGTTATCACATACCTGTAAGTAAAACAGAAGTTGTTTTATAGTAAAATACACTGGGGGCATTGATTATTATGTACTGTACACAGAAAGAAGTGAAACATCAATTTAATAGCTACATATACGCGCTATGCTGTTGCCGGATGCAATTTGCAATTATTATGGGAGTGTTAACTAATTATACGGATAACGTTAATATAAAATTTATATAATTTACTAAAACTGAATTCAATGCATTTATTATTAGTCAATTATGCTGATTGATCGATCGGAGCTCGTCAATTATTGTAATTTCATAATTGCTGTTCAAATTGAATGTTAAAATTAACGAATAGGTGTAAAAATAATATACAAAAACTTGGTTTGTGGCTGGAGCTGGCTACTGTTTTATATAATTAAATTTTGGAATTCAACAGTTGTTTGTTATTGTTCTATGTATTTATCTGGCATATTCGTTTATTGGTTGAATAGTGCCTAGCAAATTGTATAATTCAAATTATAGCAAATTTAGATTGAATACCTTTTGCTGGATTGTTGTGTATAACGTATTTTAACAGTATAAACGCACAATGCATTTATTCCGCAAACAGTTCTGTATTATTTGCTAATAGCCTATAAGAAGAATAGACGGAAATAAGGCCATCGAGTGGCAAAACTAATAATGTAACTCGAATGTTGGCAGGATTGCTGAAGATAGTGCCCTGCCTGACTATATGGAAAAAAGTCTTGACCAATATCGGGTTCGCAATTTAGGGAAAAGTGGCGATTTAGCGATTGTTTTTAAACGGTTAAAGAACATCAAATTTTCTTTGCTTTGATTTTAATTGCCTCAGTTTTTTTTTTTTTTTTTAAATTATACGACGAACTTATGAGACTCAAACATAAATTAGGGTATTTTAATTTTTTTACAAGTCTTAAAATGTGTCCTCACGCTCGAAAAAATGCAAGACAAGCCATGAATTACTGCGTGTAAGTATTCATATCAAGTAGTAGATAATTTTTGCTGAAAATTCAGTCGTTCCAATTAAGGATTTAATTAAAATCTCATGAAAATGAGATGAAAAACGCACATCCAAAACAATTAAATAACACTCGCTTTGTTACTAGAAAAAACTTTCTTTTCCATAAGAGGCAAAATTCTGCAGAAAATAGTAAAGAAATCAAATATCTGATTCAAAAGAGGGTTGACCGGTCTAATATCTGGGCGTATTAGAAGAGGCATAGAGAAAATCATTATCATTATAATGAACAGTGCCCAACGTTAGGTTTTGCAAACGTTTGGTAGGGTAAGCTATACTATCTAGTTTGAAATCAATAATGGAGTTTGACAAGGCTATATTCTATCACCAATCGTGTTCCTGATTACCACCAGAGAATCCGAATTTCATAACTAAATATTTTCTTTGATAATTCAGGCTATAAAGTTACATAAAAGCTTCTAAGTCAAGTGCAACTCATAAACGAGACCGAGTTCTAATCGTGCGAATAGCACGATGAGTGTATACCCCTATACCCATGTACTCACCTAGAATGCGCGTAAATCCGAAAATATTCAATTTCATTTTTTGAAGAGGAGGAAGGGGTAGATGGGTCTGATCTGGCACATCTTTAATATCTTATAACGGCATCCAGCAGCTATCATTTGCTATAAAATTAAAGTTTTTCGCGACACTCGTATCAGAAGATATGACTGAATATAACTTTGTAGGGGAGGTAGGGGTAGGAGTGGTCGGTCCTACTCCACTTTCTACCAATTTAAAGCATATGTGATAATTAAGCAGTGATCAAAATTTCAGGTCGATAGCGATATTCTGCCGAAAGTTATGGCCGTATTAAAATATCAAGGATGGGTAATTTGTATGGAAGGTAGGAGAACCCATGGTCCGATTTGGCCCATTTTAAATAACGTCCAAGATTTTATCAAAATATGCATTTGACCAAAAAATCAAACTGCTAGCTTTATTATTGCGGCGTTATCGTGCAGACAGACACACGGACAGACAGACAGACATGGCTTATTCGAACCATTCGTAAAAGAATCAGTTCAAAAAAAAAATTCCTAACACCTTTTGAAGCTTTATAAAAATGTACGAACTTGAGAGTGGTATGCGTTCGTGAAAAAGTTTTTAGCCCGATCAATATACACTCCCAATCAATAGGATAGTTCCACTTGAAAAATGGCTGTATCTCGGTAAGTGATAACGGTATTTTCTTCAAACTTGGTGACAATATTTTCAGTAGCCTGCTTGTTCTTTCAATAATAGAAGGTCTCAAATCCGGAGTCCCGTTAGGATTTTCTTATGAGAATTCTTAAAAACAGTACAAATGGTGAAATCAATAGGATAGTTCCAGTGGAAATAAAACATCAAATAACGGTAAGAAAAGATAATTTTACTTGGGAAAATGTAGCTGATAACAAGTATAACTTTATTTAAGTAATTTGAGCCCAAAAAGTTAAAAGTCGGGGATAGAATTGTATAGGTTTTAACGGCAAATTAAGCTGATTTCGTCCAAAGCTCCTCTCAACGTTCGCCAAAGAGCTTCAGTGTTCTTAAACTATTGTCTAACGGTATAGATCTTCCTTGTCATTCATTCCCACACATTTTTGAAGATATTTAGATCTAGTAAGTATGAAGGTCTTTCCATAACCTTGATTAGTTGGTCTTGAAATCAATCTTTTATCAGCCTTGCATCATAATTGCTATCATTATCTTGTTAAAATCTTATAGGAATGGCATGGAAAATGTCGGAAGTTTTAGGCAACAGATTAGGAAGAATATATTTAAAAGCCTGGGTACTCTGAATACCTCTAATTTAAAAAAGCTCAATAGTTCCATACCAAGATATTCAACCCCAATATAGAAAGTGTATGGATTTGTCAAACGCGATATTTTTACTGACGGGATATATTAAATCTCGTCGGTTCAGATGGATTTAGGTATTATTTCCACGATTTGAGCAAAAACAAATTAATTTTGTAGACACATCACTCAGGGTAAGAAATGTCGATGTATGGGGTTGACTATCTCGGTGTGGAACTATTGAGCTTGTGGAAATTAGAGATATTCACAACGTCCAATCTTACAAAAATATTCTGGATGATATAATTCTTAAAATTACCGACATTTTCCATGCAACATCTTTGAGATTTTAACAAGATAATGGCATCAATCATGGAGCAAGACTGATAAAAGATTGGTTTCAAGACCAACTAATCAAGGTTTTGGAAAGACCTCCCATACTTCCTAGATCTAAATACCATCAAAAATGTGTGGGGATGAATGACAAGGAAGATCTATACCGTTAGACGATAGTTTAAATACACTGAAGATCTTCTGACAACGTTTAGAGAAGGATGGGTCGAAAATAATTTAATTTACCGTTAAAACCTATACAATTCAATCCCAGATTATCTTTTTGAGCTTAAATTACTTAAATAAAGTCCTGCTTGTTACCAGCTACATTTTTTAAAGTAAAATTATCGTTTCGTACCGTTATTTGATATTTTATTTCCACTGGAACTATCCTATTGACTTCACTATTTGTACTGTTGTTGAGAATTATCGTAAGAAAATCCTAACGGGACACCGGATTTGAGACCTTATGTTATGCAAAGAACAAGCAGGAAACTGAAAACATTGTCACCAAGTTTTAAGAAAATACCGTTATCACTTACCGAGATACAGCCATTTTACAAGTGGAACTATCCTATTGATTGGGAGTGTATAATGACAAATAACTCCAAAAGTGCCCCTATGATCCGCATTTAGAACCAATTAATAAATAAAAACAACCATTCTTATTGCAAGTTCACCTGACAATATTTTATAAATTAAACACATTGGCACGGAAAATTTCTATTTGAAAAACTTGTAATATAAATATAAAATAAACAACAAATAAATAGCACTGGTGGAAAATTCATTTAAAATTTTTTTTTTGATTTTATATTAATTCTCCTACCGACTTGGATGAATTTATCATGTATACCACTGTTTCTGAACATGTGGTCCGCGGACCGCGGGTGGCCTTTGAGAGACACCTAAGTGGTCCACGGGGAGACTGTAGACTTCTTAGAAATAAGTTTTATTTTCATGTGTCTAATTAACTCATTGCCACGACACGTGACACGATTTGTATGTCAAATGCAAACTCAAGTCACTTACTTCACCAGAAAAAGGAAGCTAAAAAAACAAAACCAGTTGCCCATTGAACTTTCTGGGTGATACCATCCCAAGGCAGAAGGAATTAAAATACTTAGGATTAGTCTTCGATAATAAATCTACTGGCCACACACACATAGAAATTACCTCAGAAAAAATGAGGAAAGCATTCTTTGCGCTGTATCCACTTTTAAATAAAAAATTAAAACTGTCCATCGACAATAAAAATCTTATCTATAAGAGTGTCATTCAACCAATCGCTGCTTACGGAGCCCCGGTTTGGGGCTACGGAAAAATTACACCGTGAAACTAAAATGAAGAAAATTAATCATATTTCCTCAAGTAGAAATTCCAAATTTATAGAAACCCTCTCCTATATAGATAATCCTATAATAAGATCTTTCTATACCACATAATTGCAAATTCTGCGCTATTTTCCAAGCTCGGACTTAAGCCTTAGGTCAAGATTTTATTAATAGAAATATTTTTTATACCCGTCACTATGTGAAAGGGTATATTAACTTTGTCATGAAGTTTGCAACGCACAGAAGGAAGCACCTCCGACTATATAAAGTATATATATTATTAATCAGCGTGACGAGAGAAATCGATTGAGCCATGTCCGTCTGTCTGTCTGTCTGTCTGTCCGTCTGTTGCAACGCAAACTAGTCCCTCAGTTTTGAAGCTATCGAGCTGAAAATTGGCATGCAAGTTTCTTTTTAGTGTACGCTGTATATATGTCGGAACGAATGGAATCGGACCATGGGGTCATGGGGCTGCCCCTGAAAATTAGGTTTTTCTAAGAAAAACTTTTTTCTTTATGCACCAATCTTAACCAAATTTCACCCAAGTGTGTTCCTAGTATAGCCTCAACACATATCTAGAAACGGATGGAATTGAAACATTACGTCATAAGGCTGCCATACAAACGAACCATTGAAAATTAAGTTCTTCTAAGAAAAAATTTTTCCTTTTTAATCCGACCGTAACCAAACTTCATCCAAATGTGTTCCTAGTAAAGCCTCAAAAAATATCTAGGAGCAGATCAAATCGGAACACTACATCATAGGGCTGTCATACAAACCAACCACTGGAAATTATATTCTTCTAAGATAAACTTTTTTCTTAATGAACCAATCTTAACCAAACTTCGCGCAAATGTGTTTTTAGTAAAGCCATCAAACATATCTAGGAACAGATGAAATCGGAACACTACGTCATAGGGCTCTCATACAAACCAACCGCTGGAAATTAGGTTCTTGCATGAACAACTTTTTTCTTTGTGAATCAATCAACCAAACTTCACCCAAATGTGTGGCCAGATGTACACCATTTTGCTGTACAATACCTAAAGCATTTTGACCTATCGTACAGCATTAGTAAATGTACAGCATTCCGAACGCCACACCATGAAAGCCTAAATGACTTCATAAAAACCTACTTGGTGAGGCCTGTAGTCAGTCTGTTAGGTGTTATAGCAGGATAATCGCACTTTCATGTGGCAAACATTCATTTTCGAAACTCTTTGGTCAATCGTTCTGAAATTTAATGTACCTAAATGTAAGCGACAGGTAGCTCCACAACTTGGGGATTACATTTACTTACATTTCTCCATATTTTAGGGTCGCCTATCTGCGTTCGACAGTTACAGCTGCCCAAATCGCACTTTCGACTTTTCTAATCGAAAACTCTATAAAAAATTTTCCAATAAATTTGAAAATTGGTAGACTTGTGAAAATTTCAATGCTCTAGCTCACACTTGTAGCTGTAGAGCTATACTTGGCGCTCACCGCTCACATTGTCTCCAAATTTCAAGGTCCTACTTATCTGCGTTCTGGAGTTCAATCGATTTAATCGAAAATTGTCCCTAATTCAGAAATTTTGGAGCGTAACATTTTGAAATTTAACAGCCATGTATAGAGGACCGCACTGCCCGTATTAGGTGAATATCCCAAGCATCTATAGCTGCCAATAATCAGAAGTAACAGCCATGTAAAGATGCGATTTAAATTTTTCACAAAACGATGGAAAAATTACTGTACCTACTCCACCCGATTTCCCTATCAACCTCTTTAGGAAAAAGAAAATTCAAACTAAAGGACTCTGCAAGGATTTCCCCTATATGTTGACCAAATCCAATAAAGTAGCGATAAATCCCCAGAGAGTCGCCATCCGCTTAAGAATTTTCTACGCAATGAGGTATTAATTTATCTATTGTAATAAACAAAACGAAACTTTTAAATAGGTAGGTACAAGGAGGTGTAATTTTCGTACTTCAAATAAACAGCTTCATGATTTTTGTCTCAGGGTCACGGATAGTCAGAGATAGGAAAGGGCCATCATCATCCCAACAATGCTGCTGAGACTGCAGTTTCGAACACTGAAATTCAAAAGTTGAGAAATACCTATTCCTAACCCTAAAAAAAATTCGGGTTCATTGTGTTAAGCAAATGTTGGGTTTTCCCCTTTTAAACGAGATCCTGTTACGTTTTTCCGGCATTGCATATAATTTTCGCGAAGTTGAACCCGTTCGGTTTCACTGCTTGACTCACATTTCTTCCATGCCTTAAATGCGTTCGATTTGGCTTACACTGCTTCCTTAGTTTCGGTGTTCCACCACCATGTTTCTTTCTTCGTGTGGAGTGGACCTTTCGAAACTCCAAGTGCCTTTTCCGCCTCACCTACTGACATGTCAGCGAAACTATTCTAAATATATTTTACTATGGATTTTTTTAAATGTTCTAAAAAAGGCGTAACGTTTCCTCTTATCGGGGTCAGTTCTCGACCCGCTGAGGATTTATGTTCAGTATACTTCTTGACTAAAGCCAATAAATGTATGTATATCGTTAAGTCGTTATCCATGCACAAGTTAATTAAGCTATAAAAAATTTTACGCATCTCTATAATTATTCACATTTTAAATTTCTATACTCTGATCAACTCGCCAAGGCATTTGGAAATCTAATTGCAATTCTGTAGACCCTTTCGTTGTATTATTTATTCAAATACATTTGAATACGCTTACGAATTACGTGATGGTGATAATCACTTTCGAATGCCAAACGAAATGAAGAAAAAATGCTCTTAATGGGTTTGCTTGCATACAAATCATTCATACAATTCTGCTCTAAATTACATTCGAAGAATGTGTTTAAGCTAATCCTCCGGCATTACTTTCACCGCTCTTTATCTCCTTTTGAAAACGAATTCATTCAATACAATCAACCTTGATAGTCTCATTTTTTTTTCCAAGTAGCATCCGTATAACAACAAGTGAACAAATTTCCTGTTCCATATAGTATTTTTCAAACGAAGGCTAAATATTTGTACACAGTGCACACATTTTCTCCAGAAGCATTTTGCAATGACCAGTGGAAGAAAACGTATAAGAAAAAAACCCTTAACATGTTTCTCTTGAGTCTTGAACTATTGAAGAATTGTTACAATAGCGAATTAAGGTTAATATCAAGTTTAATTTTAATTTACAATGAAATTTAAAGGTAGCAAATACACTGTCTATCGTTTTTTGTGTGCACTCGACTTTCTGTCCGTTGTATACGAACGATCAATTCGAACAGTGTGCTACGAATTGTTTACAATAGAAGAGATGACATTCAAGAGGCTCTCGAGTGAATAAAACTAAGAGGACCGCACTTCTACGTTATTTTATTTTAATGTAATGTATTTCTTCTATCGCCCGTTGGTCTTCCATTCGAGCTGCTTGACTTCTTTGCCAAAGCCGCAGTAAGTCCATCTTACAAAGTTGTGTTACAATTTCTGCAATCGTTGATGTTTTAGTTGTCCAAGATGCGATTTACCTGTGGATATTTTGAATCACGTTTGTATAGTTGAGAGGCTTCGAGAAAAAAGCAAAATATATTGGAGCAAGCCCCGTGGAGTGTTATAAGGTGTTATTGTTATGTATACGAGTACATTCTACCGACATTGAGCTGCTTCACACCTTAATCACACTGGAAAGATTGTGGAATTCGAAGCTTCAAATGCCTAGAAAAGATAGTTCATGTCGACAATGCATTGAGCTGATCTTTCCTTCACTAGTTCTAAACTCTAACGAATCTAACAAAAGGGATCCGAAAGCGAGTCGTTTTCGAAACGTGTATATGCAACAAAATGATCGCCTGCCGTGCATTGATCGCCAACAAAGGCGCTGGAACCATTTGTCAAAGCGATCGTATTCTTCTTTTACTCTTCCAAAAGATCTCAGCGTCGCCTGATGGCCTTTGAAACCCGCACAAACATTTATACAATCTCTTTCCACTTTGGTCGTTGATTGCTATGAATGAATTGAATCCGAATCAAACCACACAAATATTGTTGTGATTCAGTGTAAACATTGTTTAACAAAAAAAAGAGTAAATTTCGTTTTGACAGAGGAAAGATGAAATTGTATATCTTTATTTTACTTTATAGATGTCTCGATGGAGAAAAATTGGATTATTTAATTTTTGCCTTTTATACGAGCCGCGCGATTGTCTAATCTATTGGGACCCCAGTCTATTTGTGGATAGCTCTCTAGGTAAGTTATGAGTTAGCAATAGGTGGAGATTTATTGGAGCAGTTTGGACTGCGCGAGGGCGACCATAGAGATATTAATTATAACGAGAATTTCAGTTGTATCGATATCGTTTTTTACTTGTTTTTTTTTAATAGTCTATTTTAGAGGATGTCAGAGAAAAATTATTATATTGCTCTTTGTGAAATTGTGAGAAAACGAATATTTTACTTCTCTGGTACATATGTATAAAAAATATAAATAACTACTTCCTCTTCCATTTTAGGTTGGATGGTAGGTTTCAGTAATGATACAAATTTCCTAATGTAATGTAGTAATATATTTATATAGAAGCATAATAGATATTCCAGTTTACGTTAAAATTAAAATTATCTATGGTTCTAGCTCATTTTTTATTCCTCTTCTTATTGGTAAAGCTTATCTTACTAACAATGGTTCTGAGCCTTTTAAACCTGACGGACTATTTGACAAAGATCTTTAATAGTCGCAGACCACCAATTTGGAAATCTGGAGAATTTCCAAATTTAATTCCAATTTACAATTTGATCATATCACAACACAAACTTATCACCCCATGCGGATTATGCGGTACCCAATCTTAGAGAAAGCATAGCAACTCATGTGCATGCGTTAGTACAGACACAGAGTGGGCATTAGAAAATAAAAATGGCACCGTTTTCACACTTTTGCAGTTCATAGTATGTGTAAAAATTTAATTCAAATGTAAATGTTTTGTTAAAATTCAGAATATATAAAATCCACGTAATATTTACTACTCTCTTAAAATGCCGACCTCTGCAAAAAAATAAAATTAACAACACTCCGACGTAGATATTTTTTGTAGACAAAATGAGATATTCACTTTTCGAAGCCAAAACAAATGCTAAATTGATTGTTCCTCTTTCACCAGGTCCCTTAGATAAACAAATTTAATATCGTTCTAAAATCTTTGAGAGTTCATGAGAAAATCCGCATCCTCAAATTTTTACAAAAAAAAACTTGCTTTGCATAGCTGAGCTATTTGCTTTTACGAGAACGACCCACCCTTTTCCTTGCCAAGTACCATATGGGCAAAAAGATTATTTAGGTGCCTCTGCAAATAAACTATCTTAAAACATTTTTGGTGATACATAGTACCTTTTCTAAAAATTCTGACTAAATTTCAATCCACTTTGTCATGAACTGTTAAACACGAACTAATTAGTTTGAGAGTGGTACTAAACTTAGTTGAAACTAGTTAATACGGCCTGTATATATATATCGTTAAAGACTAAAATATTTTATCTTGCTTGCGGTATATTTATTATTTCATTTGGGCTGTGGTGCAGCCACGTTTGGTTTGAAAGGAGTCTTGCCAAGATTGCTGTATTGAATTTAATATTAAGTACAAAAATCCCAAAAATTGAAGGATTTAAATTAGAGCACACTTGAATTTAAAGCTGAAACAAGGAATAGAGTTGAATTAATAACCTGCCGCTTTTTTGTAAATTGTCTAGCAAGTTACAAACTTAGATAGGGCGCTCGTCTTCAAATCATAGGTTCGCGGAATCGAATCCTATTGTAGGAACAGGTAATTTACTATGCTTAAATATGGGGCAAAAGGAATTAATGTCAATTGCCATTATTTCTTTTTTACGACGAAATACCGTGAATTGACATTAATTCATTTGACGTCATCACCGTGTTCTATGGTGTTTTTCGAACTCACGTGCTTGTGACGGACTATGATCTCACTCAGATGTTAAACGAGTACCAATTTATGGGGATAAATAAAACAGCTGAGCGTGATGCTGATCTTATTACCTCAACAAAAAGCAGATATGATCTTGGAAATAGGATGTCACTAACACATCCTGCGGCCTTAGTCCAATGTTATTTATTATTTATTTTTATTTTAAGTACGACGTTCTTAATTTTAGTAGAAAAACTGTAACGTCAAAATCAAGTTTCAAAAGAGTTGATTTAAGGCTCATTCACACTTTTTAGTCATCAGTCACGGTCATTTCCAATACAAATTTACAGATTGTCAGTCATTCAATTAACTGTATGGAAAGTGACTGTGACTGATGACTGAAAAGTGAGGATCGACCTTATTTTCAAGGGGATTTCATACGGCGCTGGCCCGTGCGATTTGCTGCAGATATGGGTATGATTTCAGATCGACTTCGTGACATGGCGCTTCGAGTGTTCCTCGGGCTAGAAGTTTTTTCGGGCGTACCTATGACTTGTATTTAAACCCCCTCCTCATTCTTTTTCTTCCGTCTTGACAAAAGTTTTGAGCTGTTGAAATAAGTGGGCAAATAAAAATATTTACTCAGAAAATTTTATTAGGGTTGCGGGAGCATGACCCCACAGTACGATTCCATTCGTTTTGAACTTTTTTCTTGCTTTGGTAAACCCACATTAATTGAAGGTTTGGTGAAATTGGTGCAAAAATTTTTTCTTAGAAGAACCAAAATGGGGGTTAGGTTTGTATGGCCACCCGATGACCCCATGGTCAGATTTGCTCAATTCTTAGATATGTTTTGTGTCATCAAGAGAAACACATTTGCGTGAAATTTGGTTGAAATTGGTGCACAAATAAAAAAGTTTTTCTTAAAAGAACCTAATTTGGGGTTGTTGGGTTTGTATGGCCACCCCATGACCCCATGGTCAGATTTGCTCAATTCTTAGATATGTTTTCTGTCATCAAGCGAAACACATTTGTGTGCAATTTGGTTGAAATTGGTGCACAAATGAAAAAGTTTTCCTTAGAAGAACCTAATTTGGAGGGTTAGGTTTGTATGGCAGCCCCATGACCCCATTATCCGATTTGATCCATTCTTAGATATGTTTTGTGTCATCAAGAGAAACACATTTGTGTGAAATTTGGTTGAAATTAGTACACGAATAAAAAAGTTTTTCTTAGAAGAACCTAATTTGGGGGGTTAGGTTTGTATGGCAGCCCCATGATCCAGTGATCTAATTTCGGTGATTCAAACATACAAACAGCCTGCAACAATAATAAGCACGTGTGCAAAATTTCAGCTCCGCAGCTTTTATAGTGGCCGAGAAAAACGCGCTGCAACAGACGGACAGACAGACGGACATCGTCCAATCGACTCATCTCGTCATGCTGATCATATATGTATACTTTTTATATGGTCGGAGATGCTTCCTTCAATGCGTTACAAACTTCATGACAAAGTTAATATGTATACCCTTTCACTCTATGAGCGAAGGGTATACAAATTGGAGTTGCCCGCCCCAAAATGGTACCCCTGTTTTCTCGGGCAAATATTCGTCCAATCGGCATGGAAAGAATCGCTACAAGAATTGTGGGCCGCTGATTGCGAATTTGAGGTCAAAAACCAAAAAACGAAAATTCGGGGTTGCCCGCCCCAAAATGGTACCCCGGTTTTCTCATCACCGTATGTTCCCACAACTGACCTATCTACCGCTACAAATACAAGCGCTGTCCGAAATTTGCTTACGCTTACGTACGCTACAAACCGGGTTGTGCTATATTTCCGCAAATGTTACTACTTTGACCCATTCATAAATTTATACATCAACAACTGTCAAATCCGAATACAGCCTTTTTTTGGGGGTATGCGTACGTTATAAACTGGGTTGGACAGCACTGTAAATTTCCACAAAGGCTATTTGGTAGACCAATCCATTATTACGTTACCTACATACGTCAAACAGCACGAAACCAACCTCTCTATTTATACATATGTACATACATACAATATACCTTGCCCCTACGAAACGGATCCAAACACAAATCGTATCCCCCTTCTCGCTGGTAGACGATTTCATCGGCGACAATGCACACTACAGCTGCTGAAAAAGCACGATGATTCGACATGGAAAAGTTCTCCATCGTAAAACCCGACGTCGCATCGCAAGGAGTCTGAATGGTACAAGCAGATTGATGCTGGTTCCCATTTAAATGCTAAGAATTTTTTTCTCTTGCGATGATGGGAAGCTTTTCGCTTCTTATTCTTATCGCATTGCATCGCATCGCCCGCAGTGTGATCAGGCTGTTGAACAAAAACTTTTACCTCTAAAAGGAACCCAAAACGAACTAAAAAGGGCTGCATCGTACATTATAGTACACCCACATATGCGATTATGATTTGTTTAGTCGAGCGAAAACGAAGTTATTTTTGTCCCCGTTTTTCCCGTTATGTTTTCAAAGTACGTATATAACAATTTAAAATAATTTTTAATTCAAGTGAATTGATAAAAATACAGTACACGAGTTTATTTGCTATTCTCTTTGAACTGAGAAATACCTTAATCAAAAACAGTGGCGTAACGTTTCTAAAATATCTTGTGTGCGAGATCGAAATAGGGGCCCCCACAAAGTGTAATTTATAATTAAACAAAATTGTTGAAACCACAATTTTTGCTGATTAGTACACGCTGTTGTAAATTTGGAAAAATATTGAAGTTACAAGTAACTCCAGGACTATATTTAAAGGGACTTACACTTCTTCTTTTTCCTTGCCTATTTCTTTATACCGCTCCATGGATGGCGTCGCGTCGCTGGACCTGCTATGTAGGCGCATCGCCTGTTCTGGCGATAACGTCTCAGCTTATTTCTACAGGCAGCTCTATCTTGGATCGTGTCAACGCCGAGACCAATGCTTTGTTGTTTTTTTTTTTTCATTTCACACATCCAGGTGTTCTTCGGTCTCTGGCCTTGGGTCCATCAAGCGGAACTTCCATTGATATCGCTTTCTTTGTGGGGTTATCAGGCGGACGCCTGTCAATATTGGCAATACCAATCCATTTGTCGTTCTTCGAGCTTTTCGGTGATTGGTTGTTCTAGAGACAAGCTACCTCGGATGTAGGTACTTTTGATATGGTCCCTTTTGGTTACACCAACTGACATGGGAGGATTTACACTATTGACAGTATACAGGGTTATTGGTTAAGTCGACCTATTCCCTGCAACACGTTATAATAGGGTCAAAATGCAACAAAATGAGGCCATAAATGTTAGGCCGATTTTCAATGGTCACTGAGATATATGAATTTTTAGGTTTTTTTAAATAACCTAGAATTTTGCCATTTAAAGTAAGAATTAAAAAAAACTACTAAGGTAATGGGCTTAAACTTATTTTTGGATTTTTGTCAACACTGTAGCAGACATTTCTTAATCATTTAAAATTTCAAAAACCCATCAAAATTCGAAATGTTTAATTTTAAATAAACAAAATTTTTCTTAAATTTTTTTAAAGATATTTTTTTATGTAGTGTTACTAAAAAAAATTATATGACATGGAGTCTGCAGACCACTGAAAAAACATAGGCGTGTTGTCAGCTTCCCAAAAAGGTGTCAATGTCAATACAAATATTTGAAATAATTGAAACAGCTAGCCGCAACTTGTTCGGGGACCATCATTTCGTTTGATAAAAAATGAAATAAATGTCATTAAATTCAAAATGCATCGTACGAGTACGTATAGTGTACTGCTTTATTTCATTTTTTATCAGACGAAATGATGGTCCCCGAACAAGTTGCAGCTAGCTGTTTCAATTATTTCAAATATTTGTATTGACATTGACACCTTTTTGGAAAGCTGAAAACACGCCTATGTTTTTTCAGTGGTCTGCAGACTCCATGTCATATAATTTTTTTAGTAATTCTACATTAAAAAATATCTTTAAAAAAATTTAAGAAATTTTTTTTTTATTTAAAATTAAAAATTTCGAATTGTGATGGGTTTTTGAAATTTCAAATGATTAAGAAATGTCTGCTATAGTGTTGACTAAAATCCAAAAATAAGTTTAACCCAATTACCTTAGTAGTTTTTTTTAATTCGTACATTAAATGGCAAAATTCTAGGTTATTTTAAAAAAAACATAAAAATTCATATATCTTAGTGACCATTGAAAATCGGCCTAACATTTATGGCCTCATTTTGTTGCATTTTAACCCTATTATAACGTGTTGTAGGGAATAGGTCGACTTAACCAATAACCCTGTATACTAAAACCTCACGATTCAATCGAGCAAGCGTTTTTTAGTTCAAATCCAGGATTTGTTTGTAGGCGGGTTTTAGGGTCTGTGTAAAAAGGCGACACTTGACAAATTTGGGTTTATTATGAAATCTCAAATCATGTTCAGACTATCGTCTTAACTTTTTACACAACTTGACAGTAGAGTAGAATCCGTTTTAAATGTACATTCCGAATATTTGATGCATGACTAAAACTGTTTTTTTCTGTTTTGTGCAACATAGGCGAAATTCACCACATTTTACCAAGCTTTCTTATAGATTGAGTCAGGGATTTTGCTTTAAAAAGCGTTATGAAACCGTTTAATTTTTTTTTCTGTTAATTGGATTCTACGTTTAGTATCAGAGCTGTTAATGGGTGAAGTCATTTCTTCTGTTCACTTTATTCAGATTACAAACCCATTTTCTGAAATTATCTTAATTTTGATTGATTTTGAATAATTACTTAGAAATGTATTTTATCAATATTTAGGGAGAATAGGAGCAGACAGGGTAAGGCACCACACACAGATGACAAAAACAAAAATTAAATTAATATTTGCATTTAACTCAATACCATAAGTATGTGAAAAAAAAGAATATTTTGTAGAACAGTCAATAGGCAGCCACACGTTTTTCTCAAAATTAGAAAATTACATTTAAGTCCTCGCCATTCTTAAACAAATTAGGCTTGTCCTGCTATCCGTTACTCATAAGAAGAACTTCTGTGTTACAAGTATTTTCCGCTATATGGCGGCTGCTGCTGATTTGTCGCTGGTGTCGACAAAAAGAAGAAGAAATTCCCCTTTCGAGAGCTGATAGCGTAATGTTCCCTAAGGTCATCCCTGGTAACGGAAATGCAGTTCTTCAGCGACACAATAAGATGTTCCTTGAATTTCTCATATCAAACTGCTTCGAAATAAAACAAAATGTTTCATTTAAGAGCACTCCTAACTTGTTCATCTGTTTCCAAATCTAGCTTCAGTGTGTCTATGAATAAGAAATCTAGTATTGTTTTTAATCACAGTCCAAATTTGTCCACTCCTCTTCACTACGTTAGGGGGGCCCCTGTGGGTTGGGGGCCCGTGTGCGACCGAACACATGGAACACCGTACGTTACGCCACTGATCAAAAAGGTTAACCTCAATTTTTTGAAAACAACAGTGGAGCTTCAAGGTAAATCGCTTCAGAAGCAGAAAAAGACACTCCCGTGAGCCGGACAGTTCTTTGGTGAGCTTTTGAAGATTTAGAGGAGATTGTATATATAAACTTTCTTTGGGAATGGATGAACTGTAACAGGGAAATCCGAAAGTCCTTTAGTGGCTCAATTCGATGCAGCATTGGAGGAAATATGGGTTTCTTTAGAGCTCGGAAAAATGCTGCCCCATAACGACAAAGCCTCGCCTAATTTATCCCCATTCATATCGGCCTAGTTGGCAGAATTGTTTTTGGCTCCTAAAAATGAAGTCTTGGATCGGCGAAAGCGGTTCACGTTAAATGTTGAGTTCATCGGCTATTGTCTGGCAGTATTTCCAAAATCCTATTATTCCGAAAGCATAAAAAACCCAGAGTACCACCACCGGACAAATTGTATCGGACTGAAATTCGTTAGTGTTACCCAATATCAAAACCATTGTGCGATGAGTGCGCCCTATCATGGTAAAAAACGTAACTTATCAAACAGCTAATGTTTTATTGTCTCATTTGTGATAGAGGGCCCCTGTTTGTCACATGTGTAACAAACAATTCCTCTGGGTTAACTTTGGTCAGAGTGGACACCTCCGATAAATTACTGGGTTTATCTGGGTTATGTTGTTATTGTAAGCCCATGTAAATACACTAAACTAACCTACACCGCGTGTTATTGACTGTAGATTCCCTAGAGCCTAGAGAATTGAAACATTAACACCATTCTCCTTACATAGCGGCGTTAAAATAACTCTCGAAAAATTTAACTCTGACGTTCTTGAACTTAGTGGAAACACTCTAACGTCAAAATCATGTTACGATTCTTATAAAGTGGAAATCCTCGGGATAGGCTTAGGATTTTTTTGAAGTGCAGGATATGTTTAGGAATTTGAGGTAATGCTACAACGGAAACCTATTGTAAGGAGGTTTGTTCCCTGATTTATGAAAAAAGTCTCCACGGATATGGACCCCTATTATAAAACAATGAAAAAAGGAGTATTTCTATTTTATATATAGCTTACGAAAACATATTCTCAGAACGTCAGGACTTTTTTATCGATCGTATTCCCATGTAATTCAGGCCGTTCAAAATTATACAAGTCGCCTTCAGCTAACTTATACTGTCATGTGGAGCTATCGAAAATATTTATCCAATTTTTACGAGAATTGCAGAAATTATGAAATAGGAAGCTATATGTAGAAACAAGTAACTTACGGTGTTTTATTAATAAGGATTAGATTAAAAAAATAACTGGCACAACATTCCAATACTAAACCCAGGCCGCTGAAATGTGTGTGTGCTTAAAGTTCAGATTGCAAATTGTCTGATGAAATAAAAATTTTAGCAAAATCGGCAGTTTCGTTTTGACACCAGCGTTCCTGTTATCAAATTGTTTCATTCTTTTGGCACCCTGATAACTAAGAATACATCAAGCACACCCGCATCGAATTGATTGAGCGTAATCGCGGCTAGTGCATGCATCAATTGAGAAGTTTCCATTGAAATGTTATTTTTGTTACAGTAGACGCTCGAGAATTAGAAAAAAAAATGTTTGGCCAATTCTAATTTCTCAGATTTTCTAATTTCCAAGCGTTTTTTAAATAGAGGCGAACAATTTTCCGTGTATAATTTTAATACGACTTAAGTTTTAATGGAAATTCGTTTATTTATTCATTTTCCTGATAGAGTAATTAAGGCAAATGTCCAAAAGCTTATTAAAACTGGACCGCAATACATTTTGAGAAGGGGAATTTTGTGCTAATTTCAATAATCAAATGGCTTCCCAAAAGTGACGTTTTCGGGTGAAAAATGTTCCTCATTATGTAACAAGATTGCAACGGAATAAATTGTATTTCTTAAAACGGGAATAATCCATAAGAATTGTGTAAACGCTTGAAAATTAGAATAGTTCATTCCAATTTTAGAGTGGTGTTTGTATCTTGTTCTAATTTCCAAGCTATTCTAATTTCCACGTGTCCTAATTATCTAATTATTTTTGACCTTGTACCAATATTTTACAAAGTTAACACTCAAAATCAGTTAATATCAATAAATTTGATTAATGCTACGTCAATAAGAACATTCGCACGAAATTCGGAAGTGAACAACACTAATAAGTGTACAAAACAACGTGCATTATCGATGTGCACTTATCGGTGTTTTACTGTAAATGCGTACTGCTTTAAAATCGGAGTCAGATCATAGCAGTGCCGGATTAAGCGAGCGCGGGGCCCGTGGCAAATGTTGAGCGCGGGGCCCATGGAACAAGTTAAAACATTTCCCATCTATTCACGTTAAAATGAACCATTTTCGCCGAAATTCGCATAAATTTCATAAAATCGAAATTCCCGTACCTCTAATGACAATGTGTTAAGAACGCCGATTAGTATTACTGAAAGCCAAATACATGTCGCCAAGACGCACTGAGACAGATAACCACGCACAGTGGTTCAAATTCACATTCTAGCGCAGTGGTTCCCAACTCAGAAACGTCTGCGGACCACTTAGCCTGAAAATGGATCTCGACGGACCACCATGCAATAATAATGAAACGAATTAAGGTCTCATTTTTTTTGTCGAGGTATTGTATTCAAAAGCTCACGCTCTATCTCCCATCACAAATTGCCCTTTGTTTTTTTTGATTGTCATTTCCTACTTAGAAATAAAGTGTAAAACCACTGATCATGTAAAAATCCTTCGCATAACATATAGTTACAGACGTTATCTTGGTGATTTAGTCCGAGGAATATTATTTTTTGAAAAATTTGGTTCGGCTTCCATCTTTTCGAACGTGCAACCGATTGTCATTAGGCTTGAATTTTTATACTAACACCATCTCGTAGGAAGCATGATTTAAGATTTATATGTTTGACAGGGGAGAAAAACTGGTGTGTTCGCGTCAGTAGAGATTTTTCTCGCACAGGAATATTTGTCTTCTGGTCTGGAAGAGCTAACTTCGATTAAAAGTTATTCAGTAAACGGTATAGCTCGGGCTTTAGACTCGGATTGGTGACAATGTTTAGCGCGAAAACCCCTAATGATCTTTCGCAATTGAGTTTGAATTTTGATAATTAGTTTGAATAATTTCGGAATTGAACACCTAAGCAATACATCGACTTCCCATAATCACAGACCAAGTAGTAAAGTATAGGATAATCTGTTACATAATACATAATGAGAGCGCCTGATTTTTTTTATAACAAGTGTCCCGAGTCTTCCCGCGGACCACCTACGGGTCTCTCACGGACCACCCCCGGTCCGCGGTCCACCTGTTGGGAAACAGTGTCTAGCGGGACAAAAATTAAAGAAGTAAGTATGTATACATATGCGATTCGATTACTGAAAATTTTGTTTATTCGACAAAGAAGAATTTATTTAAGAAGTCCTTTTTTGGACGACCTTTCAAAATTTTACCATTCGTCATTTTCCGAAAAGTGATAAAATATGGAAAAATATAAGTGTTGCCTCTAAATATAGCTTTCAAGTGAATTGCCCCTTTTCAGGGTTACTCAGGTTCATAAAAGGTTAAAACTAAACATCTAACTAAAAAGGGCCCATAATAAAGATACTAATGTTAGGCATGCCAGAAGGCCAAATTTACGTTAGCACGTTAGCGTTATTCGGTTTTACTAATTAAAATAAAAAAAATCTTGAATAACCTACACACTTAAATGAAAAACAATATTTTTGGTCAAGAATTTTGAATCATTTTTAAACAGGTAATTTTGCCCCCGTTTTCAGCAGTACGCCACTGTGAATGAGAGACATAATTGTCATTTATAAATTCTATGGATGAGCGCAAATACATTTCGCAACATTAACTTCAAAAATCTTATGTCCCGCTAGAATGTGAATATGAAACACTACGGACGTAGGGTTACGTGTATTTTCATGCAATATAAACCTTGCTATAATTTTTGGAACATCCTAGCGTAAATTGTTCAACGATATCTTGTTCTTACAATTTAGAAGGAACTGCTGTTTAGAGTTTCTTTGGCATCTTGGTTGTTATAGTTTTTGTTTCAGAAAAACGCGGGGCCCCTAAAAGCGCGGGACCCGTGGCATTTGCCACCTTCTGCCACGTGGTTAATCCGGCACTGGATCATAGTCCGGCACAAGGGTCGTGTATTCTAACCCCATCATCCTCCTACAATTGGTTTCGAACTCGCAATCCTGTGCTTAGTTTTAGTTTCTTAATTGCTGCTATTTTTGCCTTCCATAAGCTATACCCTTGTTACTCGAAATCATGAATTGATATTAAAAACTTCTATACAAAAGGGAAATATTTATCAAATTCAAGGTTTTCGTTTCGAAAATAGGTAAATTACAGTAAATGGTTTTATAAAGAAAATCCGCTATCGGCCAAGAAGAAAACATTTGCAATAAACTTTGGAATTCAACCCACTATACCGCTATTATGCTCTTTTGCTTCCTTGTTTAACAAAATATGGTCGCAATTGGTACGTACTATACAAGGTAACAAGTTCTTCATGTTTAGCTTTTTGAAACCAGAAAAAAACTTTAAGCAATCCCCGGATCTCTTCACAATCTATTGAATTTGTCTCATCGAGGTGTTCGTTTGAAATTCACAACTGTTTCACCCATTTCAGAGGTGACTTGATATGGTAAAATGTCCAGAACGTAAAGAAAAAAATCGCACACCACCATGACGACGACGACAATCAATGCCATTACATTTATTCCGCATAAGAGCCGCGAAAAATTACAACTATCGCGGATTTCTGTTAGCACATTGGACATTTGCATATCGTTCGACCGATAGACGACAAACGACAGAACGACATACTACGCTCGATGCGACTCAACCTTAGAAGGATATAGATACCACGTACACAGAACGCGGTCTTGTCTTGTGCGAAAAATCCGAAAACCCCATAGAAGAAACTTATGCGGAAGATCGTTACAAGCGATTCGATGAGACAACAATTTTCCCGTGATGGGCCAGCCATGTTTTAGCGGAATGTTCAATTAAATCAAGTCATGAAACTTGCAACAACGTTGCGTCTCCCCGTCGTACACACACTCCCCTTTGGGTGTTTGTGCCCTGCTCGCTTATCTGCCTTTTGACTACCACAAATTCGTTTAAGATAAAATGAGCCAGCTTCTTGGAGTCACTGTTTGATCTGCTTCGTGTGCTTGTGCTTGATATTCTAGGATGCTGGCGGTTGATGTACAAATCTTGGATCCAGCAAGCGCAACTCAAAAGATAAGCACAACTGATTTGGTGTTGTCAAGCTAGCAGGATAGGGGAATCTGGATGCTGCATATAGTGTCACTAACGTTACAACGAGTGGGTGGAGTTAGAGCTGAAGAGACTTGTTTCTAATGTCCCTTGTTGGCAATTATTTTGAGGTGATTATAGATTTGTACTATCAGAGCATGTGACTCTACTTTACATGAAATCGTGTTATATCCCGGCATTAAATCTATAACGATCTGGAAACAGCGAAATATTCCGGGAAGTCAGCAAGGTAATTCATGTTCCCGCATCCTGTGCGACATTTCTGGTAAAGAGGGCTTACGGAGCGATTCTTCTATCAAACTATACACGTACAACTGTACGCAATGTAGATTCTCTGAGCAAAACGGGTAATACTGGACAGAATCCTAGAACATGAACGTACGCTGTTCCTCTGAAATAGCTATGATGTGGTGGGTGAAGTTGCGGAGTTTGCGTCGTCATTGATTTTGCATTGTAATGATTTGATTACATTTTGCATCAGTGCATGGCATGAATCGCTTAGCATACAACACTCCCGACAACATATACACTAAGCGCATACGAGAGGACATGGGTCTGCAAAATCGCAATGTACGACGAGATAGAAGAAGGCCTATATGGAGGACAAAAGGCCCCGGAATGATCATCAGCATCATCACATTCATTGAAAGATATCCGCGACGCGACATAGACTAGGCAAAATGGCAATCTTTATCGTACAGAGATGGAGTAACTCGTGTCTTAAGATCGTGTTAGGACAAGTAGAAGATACGATATTTATGGTTGCAAATAAACGGTGATTACTATGTAGGTGGTTAGTACTGCAAGATCTTGTATAAATGTTGGAGAATTTTCTTTTTTTGCAATGAGAATTTCACGGTGATTAAAAATTGAGTAATTTACATGAAACAAGGCATTGAAAATGTTAGAGCTGAGTAGTAAATGTTTCTTTGAAGAATGATTCTTAGATGCACACAATTTTTTTCCTTTATGCATCAGCAATACATGATGATAGTTTTGTTTTGTTCTATTCAGAAAAAATGTTGATGTGTGCTTTACGAGCGTTTTCCTTCGTTTATTATGAGGAAATGTGTAAGAGTGATGTATGCGACTTTTTTCCCACAAATGGGCACTACTATGCATAACCTGCTCCATATCATACTCAAAGAGTGTGGTTTCTCTATTGTTTCTGGATGTAGGGAACTCCATGGACTAATGCCACTCTTCAATCTACTTTATGTACTTGGTTTTGGTTGACCCATGTTATCCATCAGAGAAGGTCGTATAGCCAATCGTATAGGCAACTTACATGCTTTTTGTTGATTGATCATAATGGAGGTTTTTCCGTAATTTGAGTAAAATATTAAGTTATGCAATTCAGCCTAAGGCATGTTCTTTTGTTCATTAAAAAGTACACACTTGAAGCAGCTTTATCACATTAGATGACTGCCTGGAAGGGAAAATATTTCAGTCTCGCTATACCTTGCCTCACATAAATAAATGAAATAAATAACAGGCGCGACAGTCCAACAATGAACTAAGGCCGCAGATGTGTTAGTGACATCCAATTTCCAAGATCTTAACTGCTTTTTTTTGAGGTGTTGAGATCAACATGTTATACATATCATATCAGCAGTGTTATTTATACCCATAAACGGGTACTCGTTTAAGATCTGAGTGAAATCATAGTCCATCACATGGCTCGTGAGTTTAAAAAGCACCATTCGTTCACAGTGAGTCTCGAACCCACGACCCTGTACACCGTTGGTACATGCACTTACCAATTAACCAGCCAGACAACATCTCGACCTTCCAGCCATTGAGTATCTCACGACAGCCCTTAACTTGTCGATCTGTACGCTTGCCATTCCTGAAATTTAGAAAAGAGGACGGATTTTCCACTGTTTCAAGCCAGGGGAGAGCGCCGGTCTCGGCGAATCCTGTCGACCTACAACGATGCTGTCCCCTGTCGCAAAGACGCTGGAGGTCCTTATTCACACCACACTTGTCGAGCATGCTAAGCTAGAACTTCACCAGAATGGCTTCAGGAAAATGCATAGTGCCACCATTGCCCTCGATGCGATCAATGCACGCATCCGTGACGGACTAAAGCAGCGACGTCCTTGCCGCAGATCTATTCTTGTGGCAATTGACCTATCAAATGCATTTGATAAGATCATAAGGTCAATCACTCGACGCTTCTCGTGAACCTGCTGAATATACATATTCCTCAAAAGAGATCCGTTGGATTGACAACTATCTAGCTGGTCGGCATTCTTTCACTGAGTTTCGAGGCAAACGTTTTAAGCTGAGGAAAATCAAATTAGGAGTTCCACAGGGTGGGGTACTCTCCACCACACTGTTTAACATCTAGATGTCCGGCCTTCCTACTCCACCGGAAGGAATCGAGGTGATTCCCTACGCAGACGATTGCATCGTTCTCGCCACAGGGAAGGATAAGGATGAAATGCGCCTCATAACTAATCGCTTAATTAATCGAGACGCACCAGAGCGACATTAGCTCAACTTCCGTCGGGCTTTTGTAGGCGCCTCAATTCGTACCTTTTTCGCATAAACCCGGACATCCAAAACATTTGTCCAAACTGCGCTCCTCATGATGTGGGTCATTTGTTTCAATGCCCAGCTGCGCCCAATGACCTAACCCCTATCTCACTGTGGGAAACCCCTATCGCAGCAGCTATGTTTTTGTCCGTTGACACCACGGACGAAAACATCGACGAACCATAACTCCCAGTGGCGCCGGAAAGAATTTTTTATTGGGGGGGCAATATTTTTTTTCTCAAATTCATATTAAATTAAGCGGTTATCACATACCGGACCTCTAGCCAGGACAGGCTCTACTATATTTGCAGAATGTGCATTTGAACGCCGCGCCTCATTAAGTGAGGCAAACAGACAATTTCAATTTTGGATTAATCTTAATTATATCATTTTTAAAATCAAAATTCGTAATTTTTAATGTTCTTTAATCGGACGTTTTGAAAACTTTGCGCTTTTATATTTTAAACTAACATTTTCAAAAATTTCGAAAATCTCGATGTGAAAATTAGGTAAAAATTTGCACTTTTTGTGGAATTAACTTGCTGTGCTCGATATGCTTCCAAAGTGCTCAGCAATTTCGGCGCAACATGTAGGTGAAGCTCCCGACATACTCTTCAAAAGAGTTAAGCGAAGATCAACAATATCGAAATCGAGCAAAGCAGCCCAATCTTACTGTTAGATTCTCTACCATCGGCACGGTTGTCTGACAAGCAGAATGAAAACCTTCCTCGTTTTCGTTGATTAACGGTCAATAGTTTCGCTATCGTTAGCCTTGTCGTTAATTCGAGGTACTCTTGTTAAGGAAGAAGAAATGAAAATGAAATGATCATGTACATACTCGTAGTATACATGCACTAGATGCACGTATGCAACTTTCTGCAAACCAGATATTCCATCATGAAAAAAAAAATATCCACTACTAGAATAATAAATTGAATATGTACAATGTATAAAAATATAAAATAAATGATTCTTCATTTTTAATATAATGCAATATATGTATTATACTAATTGCCCCTTTAGCCAAAATATTGAGGGCGCAGTTTCCCCCGCTGCCCCCCCCTGTTCCGGCGCCATTGATAACTCCACATAGATGCACAGCGGTTCCACACCATTCTGCACCGGTAAGAGAAGAAGAAGGGTGAAATCCGAGTGTGTCCAAAACGAGAAAATGGAAAACGAAAGATCCACAAGATTGCATACCGTCTTAACTAGCTTCGTCTTAAGACGGTATGCAATAATTGAATAGATTGGATATATGGAATGTCTCATTCAAGGAGTAGTTTTGGGAATGAGGCAACCGCGAAACAAATAAGGTTGGGTTGACGCTTCCCAACAGATGTCAATGTCTTTAGGAGAGGACATGTAGGCTCTACATCCATAGTTTGGCAACTCACCGAGCATTATACGTAAGGCGACCAACCCTCCCGGATCCTGCGGGAATGTCTCACATTAAAGATGCCTTCGAAATTGTTTCGCAAAACATTCAATGTGTCCCGCATTTCAGGCAAAATGAAGACCACTGCGCTAGCATTTCTTTTTTAAATGGGTCGCATTTTTGGACAGCTGTAACTTCTGAAAGCAGACAGCTAGAACACTGAAATTTTCAACTACGTGTGCGCACATTATGCTCTACATCCATAATAACATTTCAGTTTTAAGTTTTTTTACTGATTTTGCTGGATATCCTGCATCATCATCAATGTCGCAAATGTGGCTTACGCCACCTGGATAGCCGACTTACAACTGTCTTCAGGCGACCTAGTCCTTCAGTTTCGGACGCCCAGCAGAGGGCACCTTCGTCATCTCTCTCGGCATGCAATTATCGTGCCCCGCCCTTGAAGCTTCCCAACGTTCGATAGTTCCAGGTTGTACGGGTGCGCCGTTCGAATCTGCCCATCAAAGTTTCGGATGCTTGAGGCGAGGTCCATGTTTCGCACCCATAGCATAGCACGTGTCGGATTATCGTTTTGTACACGTTATACATGCAGAGCTTCGTGTTCCTGTGCGCATGCTTGGAGTTGGAATTCATTAAGGGAGGACCGAAAAATACGTTTTATTTGTTAGTTGTATCCGTCGCTTAATATCGTCGGTTTTATATGTCCTGCATTGGCTTTTGAAAAGGTTGGTCGCCTTAACTCTAGGCATAGTGACCAGCACTAAATATATAATGCCAGTCACCAGAATAGGTTCAGCGTTTGTGCAAAAATAAGCTCTATCTCTGTAACTGACCAGGCGATTTCAATGAAACAATTTGTTACAGATAATTCAAGAAGTTGTTAATGAAACCCGAAAGTTTCAAGTTTCAAGGGTACGTCGCAGTTAAGTTATAATTTTTTTTTTTGAAAGAAAAAAGTGAAATTTTTCGCTCACAAATTTTTGTACAATTCCTTTTATGCATACATTTTTACAAAATTTATTAATGCGCAAGCATCATATTCGTAAAATTTTGTGCAAAAAGTGTCTTCAAAATTTGACACAAAAATTTCGTAGAAAAATTGTTGTCACTTAAATTTATATGGGGTTTTTGAATTAAAAAGAGACTCAAAAATTAATCCTTTTCCACTTAAATTTGTACGAAATATTGCAAATGTTTAGTAAACGTTAAAGCAATTTTGTCATGGTTGTTGCTTGCCTTAATCCATTTTACAAGTAGTTGGGTGGCCTGGTGTACGTGGCAGCATTTCATAAAATTCTGTTAAGCCAAATTGTCTAGTAAAATTTTTTTAACTGGATACAAGCGGTGTATCCTTAGATGTTATGTCGTATTTGGAACTTATGGAACTGCGCGCCGTCCCTGGAATCCACGTCCTGAATCAATTGTTTCTTTGCGAGATAGGGTTCTGTCACTATTTCATCTGAAAGGATAAAATTACTCCGGGCTATTAGATAGATACTAGTCCAAACTCAGCCCGGTTTTTGAGTATGCATAGCCTTATATTTTGCTTGTGCAACACCGGACATTCATGAGTTTCATGCATTTTTTTTTCAAAACCCCGCTGATCGCCTTCACCTTACTCGTAGGATGTGATAACCCTCCCTACATTTTGTCTCCTGAAAAACAATAATCTTCGGCATCCACATAATAGATCCACAGCGGTATCACTTTTTCTGTACCAGTAACATCGGAAAAAGATCAAAATGGCCAACCAAAATGGAAGCCGATTACGGAATCAGTTGGAGCACATAACCAGTGGCGTACTTCCCATTCTCAGTCTCACCCTTTTGTTTTAGCATTTGCCTACTTGGTACTGAAAATCTGTAATTACTTCTTGTCGTCTATAAAAGTCCCATTTGATCACATGCATATATGTTACAGCACCGTTTCCGAACAAGTGGTCCGCGGACCGAAGGTGGTCCGCGGGGGGCCCGTGAGTGATCCGCAGAGAGACTCTGGAGACTATTAAGAAATTATCGACATAAAACCAAATTACAAATTAATACTTTATTGATAAGTCTGTGATAATTAGAATACGATGTGTAAAAATTGCTTAAAGTTCAGTTTCTGTTTTGTTTTTTATGTTGGGTCCACCAAATAGGCTAATCAATGAGTCCATAAAAGAGGGCTGTAGAGAACATCGAAATGGAAGAAAATGTTTGCTTACAACATACTAAAACCTGGGAGATGAGTTATCGTGAGGTGTTCTTTTTGTGTTTTTTCGGTAATACCTCGGAAACGGTAGAAGAAAGTTTTTTAAGAAAAAATGACCGACCGGAGTGTTGCAAACACCGCACAAAAGATTGATACGAAAAGTCGTGCAGCAGTGTGGTTGGGCGACTCCAAGTTATCATTCTTGGAACCGGTCTTTTGTGCGGTGTGTGTCACACTCCGGTCGATGTGGGGCCGGCTTTACATTTCTTGTGTTGCCTAAATCCTTGAGGAGCATGGCGCGTTGACGTCTACCGTGTGTAGTCTTCAACGTTTCCACGTTTCTCTATGAATCTCTATGAATTATCTGAAAGGTTAAACTGATTCCACACAAGCACGGAAGGACCTTTTTATATTTGATCATAGATTTCCCATTGTTAAGGAGAAAATAGTAAAAATTGAGATAAGTGCAAAAAACGGATCTGAAAGAGGGTCTGCGATCTAGACTACATAACCTTGTCAGATTTTCAAATTATTATAACATAGTGGTCCGCCATGTTTCATTTTCAGGGAAAGTGGTCAACAAGCATTTGTACGTTGGGAACCACTGTTTTACGGTTTACGCACCAATTGCTACCGGAAAGACTGATATTCCAAATTAGGTTTTCATGAAAACAAAAAAATCAAAAGAACATGACGACGCTAAGCTTAAAAAAATACATCGAAAATAAGCGTAACGAGAGCACAAACACAACCGTATACCGTTTTATTACTGAAAAATTGCACCATCACTCAACTTGAAACACCAGCCTCAACAGTATAGTAATGTGGATGGCCTTAGACCCCCCCCCCCAGGACCAATTCCTGGTTGCGCCACTGCTAGCAGTATACAATACGGATTGGACAAACCTAGTGTTGCAATCTGGCAACTGACAGCTCTATCGTAGAGTTTGACATTTTTGAGGTTATACGTACTCAGAACGTTTTGACATACGAGCGCTATTTGTGTTTTTTACAGTAAGTTAAAAGATTCACTTCGGCTAAATAATCGAATTAAATCGTGAACATTTTCGTGCGATTATTTTTTACAATTTTCGACGTGGATTAACTCAGCAACAGTGCATGGGTGAACTGAATTCAATTTTTGGCGATGAAGCTCCATCAAGGACCAATGTTTACCGATGGTATGGTGAGTTCAATCGAGGTCGTAGTTCACTTCAAGACGAATTTCGTGATGGTCGTCCAAAATCTGCTGTTCTGGAAACCATTGATGCTGTGCGCGAACTGATATTGCAAGATCGTCATGTGACCTATCGTGAGATTGAGACAACCTTAGGCATTAGTGGGACCAGCATGCACTCAATATTGCGTGAACATTTGACTGTCAAAAAAATTTGTTCGCGTTGGATCCAACACAATTTGTCAATCGCTCAAAAAAAGGCTCGTGTCGATTGGTCGAAAGAAATGCTCAAAAAATACGATCGCGGTGCTTCGAAACACGTCTATGACATCGTGACAGGTGATGAATCGGGGATTTACGCGTATTGAGCCCGAAAGTAGACAGCAGTCGACAGTATGGGTGTTTCAAGATGAGCCAAATCCAACAAAAGTTGTTCGCGCACGAAGCACTTCCTAGCAAATGGTCGCCTGTTTTTTTCGGAAAAACTGGACACGTCGCAACCGTACGTATCTGACAGCGATTAGAGCTTAGAGTTTGTTGTTAAAAAGCAAACGATTCTTGAAGTAAGAAAAGGGTTTTGTCCGGAAGCGTTCGCTAAAAGAGCGCTGAAGACGGCAACTTTGACGATGCCCGGAGAGACACTTGACTGTTTTGGAACCTTCCTAGAAAATTGAAAACTCGAAATCATGTTTAACACAAAAATGGATGCTTATTCTCAAACCTAGTCATCTGGCCATCAATAGTAGCTATATCTGTCGGTCTCTGCTACACGACATGCAATATTTTTCTATCTTTCCACATAGGGTTTGAAAAATGGGATGTGAAAGGATGTCCGTACCGAACCACAGAGCATAAAGATTGCCAGTGTACCTCTTGGAATATGTAACTATGAAGAGTTTCCCGAGAGCGGACCAATAATCATGCATGTATAAAAATGTGATTGTAACAAGCAGAAGAAAATGATGCCCTAATTGTCTCTTTTATTCGAAATGGGTCAACAAAATAGCAACCAAAATCTGGGCGACCAAGCAAGACACTCTGTTTTTGGAGACCCATCAGGAGTTTATTCTACGTACTACTCATTTTATAAACTGTAGAACAAAGTTGTCATGGGTCACTTTGTATGGGAGGTACCCTTAGTTTTTATCCGAATGAGCTGATTTTTTGTGGGTGGGGTGACTATGACCTCCAATCGCAACAAACCAAAATTTAGCACTCTGCTCCAATTTTGGGGGGAGTTATGGACATGGGGTTTTGACAAATTTAAATGGGGGGATAATGGGGGTCCTTAACCGGAGCGACTCAGCGTTAACCTTGAAATTATCTTAAACTTGTTGTTAATACTTGTACAAACTTTTACGACTGAACTAACATTCTTTTAAAAGTTATGGAGCTTTTAAAAAAGGTCTAAAATGAAAATATTCTAGTTTATGTTCTATTCTAACGCCGAAATATTCAATTGAACTCTAATGTGTTATATATCATTGCAAAGATAATTTTATGTAGTTTTTTCGTCCTCAGACCATTTTTTTGTATCTCTTGCCGTTTTTTAAATAATCGCTCAAAACTGAGAAAAGGCCCCCCTTTCCCCTCTTTTTTTAAGGTTACGGACCCCCGATCGGTTGGGACTTTCTATGCCATCATCTCGGGACCATCCCCAACCATAATCAAAAAAATTTCCGATGTAGGATTTTTGCCGTTCGATGGCCATATTTTGGTCCAATTTTCTTAGACTATAAAGTGGAGACACCTTTGTAAAAGTGAGACCCTATTACATACTTGGACGCTTCGAGGCAACCGGTCGAATAGTTTTTCTGGATTCGGTTATAGGACCTTATTCATCCAAGGTGGAAATTTTCGCAGTGCCTGTAGCCGTTGATTCGTCTACTTTTTCTGTGAGCATTGCGATCTGCTTTCTTGGCCCTACTTTATCGCTTGTTTCTCTAGTGGAAGAATGTCAGCAGGGAAGGAAGGATGACCGTTAGTATTGTAGTATTGCTTAGAAAACTCTCCTGAAGGCTTTTTATACATATTACATATACATACATGGGGGCACTATAAGGCAGTCCAACTACACTGTGGAGAAGCTGAGAGTTGCAAGCTGGAATGTAGGTTCCATGACGTCGAAGAGCGAGGAGGTTGAGGATATCATGAAGCGAAAAGCGGTAGACATTATGTGCGTGCAGGAGACGAAGTGGCGAAATACCCATATCGACAGAGCCCGGTTTCTTACGAATTCCAAGAATTACAAATTGTACTACTATGGAATCACAAATCAAAGAAACGGAGTTGGCATTATTGTGGAGTCACCTTTGCTTGGCAGCATAATAAGTGTCGCGAAGAGAAGTGATCGCTTGATCAGCATCAGATTGGTTATTTGCGGAAGGGTGTGGAACGTTATAAGTGCCTACGCTCCCCAAGTGGGATTACCACTTCGCGATAATTATATGCAATGCCGGAAAAACGTAAAGCGCTTGGTAGCTCAAGCAAAGGCGAAGGCACCTGAGAAATTCTACCAAGAATTAGAAGCTCAGACTGCGACCGAAGGACCGTCTTTGCGCGAGAGACCTAAGCACGACGCCAGGATATTTAGGGTCGCAGCCCAAAGGAGAAGGAACGCTCGGGAAAGACAGGCGCCAAAGTACGTGGAGGACTCGCAAGGAATCTTACTGATTGACGATACGGCAATTTGTAGCAGGATGCGAGAGTATTTTGACGAACTACTAAATGAAGAATTTCCTCGAGCAGCTTTTCGAGATGTTGAGCCGAATACCACAAATATTGAAGATATCTCAGAGGAAGAGGTGATGGAGGCAATGCATCAGATGAAACGCGGAAAGACAGTCGGACCGGACAAAATCCCCGCGGAATTTTGGTTGAAAATGGAAAATGTCGGGCTTAGTCGGCTCGCAGTTCTCTTCAACAAAATTAAAGGTGGGCAACCGATGCCTGATGCTTTCAGTGAGGGTTTTCTTCTTCCTTTCTATAAGAACAAGGGAGACTCACGCAAATTCAACAGCTATAAAGTTAACACCTCATACACTGAAGTTCTACGAGCGAGTTGTCTGCAACCGATTGAGAAAGATTGTGCGGTTGAATGACAATCAATGCGGCTTTGTTGAAGGTCGATCTACAGTCGATGCAATTCGGTGCATTCGTATTGCGATGGAAAAGTATAGTGCAGCACGAAAGGACTTGCACTTTGTGTTCATTGATTTGGAAAAGGCATTCGATAGAGCACCACGTGATCTGATATGGTTGGCCTTGAGAGCACTTAATGTCCCTGAGGCATACGTCAGGATGATACGAGACATGTATGATGACGCTACGACTAAGGTAGGATGCACAGCCGGTGAATCAGAAGAATTTCCAGTGAATTTCGGAATACACCAGGGCAGTGTATTGAGTCCGTTGCTCTTAAACATCATCATGTGCTACTTGTTAACACTTATATCCGACGGTCTAGAAATATCTCTTTACAACGGAGCTACATGCGATGATGACATCAAACATCGCACAAAGGTTGGGTGGATGACGTGGCAAGAAAACTCTGGAGTTTTCTGCGATAAGAAAATGCCACTGAAGCTAAAGGGCAAGTTGTACGTCCCGCACTCATGTATGGATCAGAATGCTGGACCATGTATGAAGGCAGGGCCGGATTTAGCATCTATGGCGCCCCTGGGCAGTAACGAATTTGCCGCCCTCCGCCACTAGATAAGCTTGAACAACTGCTACCAGTTGTCACCTCACAAAGCAAATGTAGGCAAAACGCTAGCGGGCGGATGTGAAAAATAGAAAATTTCATATCTTTTACTACTACTAAGCGTATTTTGATTGCTTGAAAATTTTTTATGTTGCTTCCCAAGGGAGGAATCCAGGTGTTCCGTGCACCTCCCAAAATTGTTTTAGGAATGATTGAAACTCCAATGATAACAAATAACATAGAAAACTGTACAATTCTTATTACATTCGGCTTTTCACTTTCTTTAGAAATGCGTTCATGTTTTCTAAATTTTTTTCTTTGTCGATCGGTTTGAAAATAATAATTAGCGAATTACCCCAACAAATAAAATTTCCTATAAATATTAGCAACATATTTAACCATAGACGTCATACCGAAAAAAGCCCAAAATTAAGAAAGCTTACGGTAAATTTTGAACACACCTTGACCTAATTTGTTTCGGTGATAAAGATAACGAAAACGAATTGGGAAAGCACTTACTGATGTTATTAGCGAAAAATCATTCGGTGCCTAAAAAGTTCTAGATTTTCCTGATCTCAACTATTTTAAATTATTTTTTTTTTTGGTGGAATTCCCCGTTTTTCTTTGAACAAAAAATTGCAAATTCGAAAATTTAAGCGTAAGAGTTCCTAGCCGTTTAGTTAAACCTATTCACCCGATAGAAACTCAAAAAGTTGATAGCCAATGCCTCATTTCTAAGAGACTTGGACCTCTACTGAAACCAAATCCTTGCTTCCCAGCGAATTTGATGTGTGGACAAATTTAAGAAGTAATTGAAAAGACGAAAATGTGTGGTTAGATGAGTTACTTGCTTGGGGCGTTTTGAACTTTCCAAAGGATCGCCATCACCATAAATATTTTTGGTTTTTTTTTCTTCAAGTTTGGGGCAATTTTAGAGGCTTGGAAACAGGAGCTGAGAGCCAAATACTCGCGTATTTATATCATCTAATGTGTCTTCAGGCATAATGTTTAAGGTGAAGCCAAAGATGATTTATACTCCTACTCTAATTGAACTAAAGGCCACGCCATTTAGAGTGAATGAGTGTGTGCTTCAAGCAACATTTTGCGTAGTCCCAATTTTTGAATGCGAAATCACACTGAGTTGAGGCTGCGATTAGGTGCTTTGGATTAAGACGAATATGTACATCTAACTATAGAATAGAATAAATTAAAAAAGCAAAATATTTTCTACAATTATGTTTGAGTTTTGACAATTCATATTTTAAACCAATGAAAACATTTAAGAATTTGCCGCATCTCAAATTCTGCCGCCCCGGGCAGTAGCCCAGGTTGCCCATATGGGAAATCCGGCCCTGTATGAAGGTTACGCGAAACAAATGACAGCGACTGAAATGAAAATGTTACGCATGTCAGTTGGTGTAACCAAAAGGGACCACATCAAGAGTAGCTACATCCGAGGCAGCTTGTCCATAGACCAACCAATCACCGAAAAGCTCGAAGATCGACAAATGGATTGCTATTGCCATGTTCAACGGCGTCCGCCTGAGAACCCGCAAAGAAAGCGATATCAATGGAAGTTCCATTCCAAGATAGAGCTGCCTGTAGAAATATGCTGAGATATTACCGCCAAAACGGGCGATGTGCCTACACCGCAGGTCGAGCAAGGCGAAACTATGGAGCGGTATAAAGAACGAGGCAAGGAAGAAGAAAAGTTTGTATATGTATAACCTTATAAGCTCAGTGAATGTAATGCAACATGAAGAAAGTGTCAAAAAAACATATTTGAACTTTCACATCACTTTCCATTTCAAATTGATCCTATTGGTAATTTATTTTCAATATTATTTGATGACCCACGATGTCGATGATACACGCTTTTTGCAAATGTCTATTCGCCTGTATCACGTGTGTTTCAGTTTCAAGAGATTACACGGCCGAAAAAAAATCAAGTGTGAAAACAACAATGCTAAATACGATATCTGCCATTCGTCAAACAACAAAGACGTGTCGAGACAACATCAGCCAATATTTTTTTTCTTCTATTGTCAAAAATGTTTTTATATAGAAACATTTGGTTATTTCTATTTTTCTTTTGTCATCTCATATCAAAGAGTTCGATAAAGTGGAAGATTAGTATCATATTCCGGGAATAAATCATGACTGAAATAAATTTTTGACCACTTGATGGTCGGAAATTGCTGAAGCTGAGCGGCCGAAGAGGCAATAGCACTATGAGGGGGCATCAGCTCCAGCTATATAGTCAAGTGCTGTCTGTCTGTACTTTCCGTTTTTTTTTCGTTCATCTCCAAAGGCATCACAATCGTGACGTACTGTTTTTGAATACTTGGACAATTAACTGATAAAATCTAAGTCAATCTGATTGAGTCGCGAAGCCTCGCCGCGGCATCGGTTGTTACATACATTTATTTTATGACTCAAGTAAAATCCCAATACTATCTGTAACTAGCATAAGAGTCAAGTCAATAGATGGACAGCGATTTGTACCAAAGGTTTACTGTCAAGCGGAAAATATGGCCGATCATGCTCATCTGACTAATCGATTGAGCTCTGCTCTATAAAATGAAGAATGTACAGTGTGTCAGTGTGCGGCTGAACTGATGATCATGTCCACGTCTTGTGTCGTTTTGTTGTTATTGTTACTTAACTATTGTTTTGTCCACTTCATGACATTACATTATGATCGCTTAATCGGTTAAAAGCTTAAAGTCGTTGGATGGATGATCTCTCATGATGACAGCCGCAGCTGAACAAAAGCAAGAAGACATCTGTTGCGCGAATCACGCCAGTGTGCAGCATGCAGAAAAGTCGACAGGATGAAAAAGTGACAGTAAATTATTATACATATTATTATTGAAACAAAACGCAAGATACAATCCATTGTTGGTTGATCCTCGATACTTGATTAGATACTTCTCAAATCGATGGGACGACAACACAAAAAAAAGCACGCACGTCGTACGGCAAAAGATTGATTAAACTCGTGAATTGTGGTTCCGACAAGTGAAAGTACCGATGTATTTGTCGAATAAAAGAGATGGATAGGTCAGCTGTAATGGCACAGAGGTTATCTGTTGCCTATTGTATAATCATTTAGCAAATTTTGTGTTACCAAAAGTTCGTTTGAATGAAAGAAACGGTCAGAAAGATGAAATTGTGGAATTTATTTGGAGAAACGTTCACGAAATTTTATAAATGTTATGCAAGAGGAAAGGAAACTTGCACACTATAGAAAGTACACAAAGTGATTTGTTGACAGAATTTAAGATTGCAATGATTGGGACACCATCATAATGTGAAGGTTCGTTGCGCAAGCTTTTATTTGAATAGCGGATGTTAAGAGTGAGAAAACTTGGTGTTGCGGGGTGAGCGATTGTAGAATTTTCGAAAAACTACTTCTCATGAAGGATACAAATTGAATTGAATTTTAGCCCCAACACAATTTCAAAAACAGTGTTTATACATACATATTTCTGAGGACAAAATTATAGGTTACAATAATAAATTAATGATTTCAACAGAATAATTCATTCGGCAATAAATTTAACAAACTCTTTCATATCGTCGCTATAAAACAAAACCGGCATATCTGCAAAATCCATATTTTACACCAGAGGGTTTTGAAGTTTTTGCAATCGGTATTTTAATATAAACGTCTGTTCGATGCACCACAAAGTCACACAAAATTGGATTAAGTTTATATGCATACTGTTATTATTGAAGTAGTAGTTACAAATAAATTAAAAAATGCTTAATTTCGAAGAAATTTGCAGATATGCCAGTTTGGTTTTAAAATCAGAGCAGTTATGCCCGTTTGATTTAAAAACAGGGGCACTGTTTGCACTGTTGCACAGTATTTTATAAGGAATATTGTAAGATAATTCGGTTTTACTTACAATTATGAACGGGTTTTCTTCAGAAATTTTTGAAGCGATTGGCGTATTGCCCGATAGATCTGTCTTTTACTAAATTGAAGGGCAATTTGCGCGGAATGAACACCGGCACAACCCCATTTGATGTATTTTTACTCAACTATACAATGTGCCGGTATGACAGAAAAATAGAGAAAAAAAAAACAATTTTTTTGATATCAAAAACTCAAAAACGAAATTTTTGCACTTATGCCGGTTTTGTTTTATAGCGACGTGCGGTTTCGGATAGAGATAATACTAATCTGCCTAGGATTTTAATTTGTACCAAGGATGGAAATTCAATCTCCGAAATCGGGACATTCGGATCACTTCGACTTGGGGTCACGCGAGTAATATATGTACTTTATTTACTTTATTTATTAAATCAAGTTATCTATATATATTAATATATATTAGTATTAGATAATAAAATATAAAATTGTATCTTAGTTTTAAAAGTCATTTAATAAAGAAAAGATTGAAATAAAATCAAATCGTCAATTTTTTATTATTGAACTAAACTAATTAAATATAATTATATTATAATATATAATTATATAATTCGCGCGCCGACTTGACATGTTTAATGTCTTTGAGTCCTCCTGTTCACGTCTATGAGTCACACGTGACTCATAAATGTATGGATTTTTGGATGCCAGACCTGGTAATGTCAATGAAAAAGGGTCAGACAGTGTGAAAGGAACCTAACAAATATGTATTAACGTGTCACTATTACTGGTTGAGAAGCAATTTTAACGATTTCTGTTGTATTAAAATAAAAGTGTACTCACGGTCATTGGAGTAAAGTAAAAAACTTCGTATGTGTAAGAATATGTACCTGTAAAGAAAAAAATACATATTTGAAATGGAGGCAATATAAAAGAATAACTAATATAGACCAATATTCGAAAAATGAACAAAAATTCGCATATTTCTGCTCCCTGTTGTAAAACATTGTTTTAGTGATAGACTCATGGAACTGCCACATAAACTCGCTTCCAAATTAGGCTCTTCCAAGAAATTTTTTGTTATAATTTCATCAATTTCAATTCAGTCGCAGACAAATGTGATTCTATAGCCGCCACAGAGCATTGAGTCGTCCAATTCTTGTCAAGTGAAAGTTTTGAAAAAATGGGGATTTTAGATGTGCTTTAAAGGCCTCAGTCTCTACAAGAATATCATAATTCTATCTAGCAAAACATGCAAAATATCTTTTAAAATATGGTACAGTGGTGGAAATTGGAATAGGCTTACCCAAAAAAGGAAACCATTAATAAAAAAGTCATTTGTTGTGAAACACAAGTATTAAAAAAGTTTATTGTTAATTAATAATTTAATTATTAAATGATTTACAAAAAAGCAAATTTAAGAATAGGTTCACTAAATAAAATACATGTGCTTATCAATGACATGAGGACGAATTCTTCCTTTTAGTAATTGATTGAATCACCCCGTTTCTGAACCAATTCGTGAATTCGATTAGGCATCGAGTGGACTAGATTTCCCAGGATATCTGGATCAATTTTTCGCCATTGGGATGAGATCGCCTTTTGCAATTCTAAAACATCAGAAAACTGACGCTCATTTGTATAAACCTTTCTGACTAGTATCCCTATAGATTCTCAATTGAGTTGAGGTCAGGGCTTCTGGGCGGCCAATCCAAACTTTCTTTGAAACCATTCCTTAACCACCCTGGCAGTGTGAATGGCCGCATTGTGTTTATTTTATGCGGCGTCAACCATCATATTTTCCAGCAGATCGATGTATTCAGAATTTATTCGACCATTTAAAAACGCGATCGATCGTCCTACCAGTCGCGGAGAAACCAGCCCAAATCACCACACTACCGTCACCGGAATGACGGCATGCAACTCTCCTTGCGTAAATCGCGTTAATAATACTGACTGACATTCATCAGGACCATCCAAATTAAACTTTTTTTCGATGTTGAACAAAATGTTATTCCACTCTGCTGTCCAATGCATGTGATGTCTGGAAAATTCCATTCGTTTGGCTTTATGGTGCGCCATTAGTGGAGGTTTACATAACCGTCTGGAGTATCGCAAGTGTTTCGAGCTGCTCAAAATTTGTCGAATACGCGGAGTTGTCACTGGGACATTTAGATTAGTTTTGATCTGGCTTGAATTCATACCGTTGCAGCTCGCTTTCCGTAAAATGGCTCAAACATTCCGATCATTCATTTTGCGATTCAGTCCATATTTACCTCTGTTTCCATAATTATTTCGTAAATTGACAATATTATTAATAACATTTACGGAACGATGGATTCTCCTCGCAACAAAAGTTTTTAAGGTACATTGCATATAAACTCCATATCAGTCGTGAGAATATTTGTTATTCTGAATTATTACGCACTATTAACTCAAATACCCTCGTTGAACGAAGATCAGTAAATGATGCAGTTCTTTTGTTTAATTTGTTACGTAGTTATCTTGACGCACCGGATATTTGAAGCGAAATTACTTTTCCCTCTAGAATTACGAGAAATACTGATATTTTCCATCTTCCAACATACAGAACAAATTACTTGCAGTTTTCACCGGTCGAAAGACTTAAAACGATTGGAAACAGAATTTCTTTGCATGCCAATTTATTACAAGTCTTTTCCATTTGAAGAACGTTGCTACTAATTATTTGTAACAGCCCTTATACACCTGCAACTTGGTTGCCAACCTAAGTTGGCAGCACGCAAAAAACGGGAAATTAAGTGATTTGTAGGCATGTTGCAGGTTGCAGTACCAGGTTGCAAGAACGTGAATGGCGTGGTTGCCGGAATCTTGCAAGTGTGTAGTAAGGTACCTGCAACCTAGGTTGGCCACTAAGTTGCAGATGTATTTCGCCTGAAAGTATCATTTTCAGCTGTGTTTATTTATTTAGAATTTGACTAGAATTACATTATATATATTTATATTTTAATATTTATGTCCATTTTTTTTGTTTTATCTTTGTCATTATTATGTTATTTAAATTGCAATATGTGAATCGTCTACCATTATTGAAATTATTGTAATAAGGACTATTAGTCCGTTAATTTAATAAATAAATAAATATCAAAATTTTCATTGCTTTTTCACATACTCGTATTTAGGTGTAACCGTATCTGTACTGTACTACATGGTACCTACTCTACTGATAAGACGTTACGCAGTTAAAATATTTTCATATGTTGGAAAAACGGAGCAAAAAGATGCCTCCGGAAAGAACAGTAAGGAAGGCAGCAGTACAAATACATATTGAGAAATTTATTCCCATAGAACAAAAGTCCTGACTGATTGGGGGTCCACAACCTTGAAAAAAGGAGGAAGGTTTTCGTTTTTTGTGTATTTAGAGATTATTTCCAAAACGGCAAAATACACCCCCTTCCGCCTTTTTTCAAGGTTACGGACCTCCAATTGGTCAAGACTCTTTTCCCATAATCAGGGGGACATTCCCGACCATCCAGCAAAAATCCAGAGATGTTTGATTTTTGCCGCTCGATGGCCATATTTTGGATTATTTTTCTTCGGCTAATACATAAATGGAAAACGTGAATGCACACTACATTTCGTCCTTTTTAAATAGTTTAGGTAGTTCAGTATCCTTGATTTAACCCAGATATGCCCACTGTCACTGACAGTTTTCCAGATAATTGCAAAAAACAGAATTTTCACCTCTTTGCCACCGCTCCCCCTTAACCCATGACGCAATTTAGTGTAACTTTTTACTGCGTATACTTGGCAGAGTATTGAACAATTTGGCATCAAATATGTCTTTTTGTTTTGGATGTTTGGGTTTTAAGCTATCTGTACTATGCTAATGATACAGGAGGAGTTTTATAATATAAATCTAAACTATTCGTGAAGTATTTTTTGTCGTTTAATTATTTTATATTTTCATAAATATACTATCTAAATTATTGAAACAAAGTGCGTTTGGAAGCTAACAGTTCAATGCGTTTGGAAGCATTTTTGTTGAGTTTTCATATCTAATGTGGCATTTGTTTGTAGGGTGTCCTATATATATGACAGTAGGCAGATATGCTATAAGTATTTTCGATTTGTTATTTTTTTATTTTAAGCAATTATGATATTAGAAAGTAGCCAGGATATCACAAAATGTAATGAAATCTCTACATCAATTTTTCAGAACGAAAAATTTAGATCAAGATTCTGAAATCGAGGCTTGGGTATAGCAATTGATGGCCTACTTCACTCTACTTTTTAATTTTTATTGACGTCAATTGTCATTGTTGTGTAGTTATACTTATAAATAAATAATCTACGGTTACTTCAATATGAAATAACTTTATATTTTATGAGGCACATATGACTCATAGAAGACAGAATAACAAAAGCCGTGAGTCATATGTGTCTCATAGATAGCGAACATATTGAGTAAACTACTCACTAAACAAATTTCGTCCGTAAAACATGGCCAAAATGTGGAAAACTGCTTTTCTCGTTAAGTAATTTGTCGAAAATCATACCAAAACGTGTGTCCGCATTTCATATGTGTTCTATACATAGGACGACTCCGAAAACCTACTCTTAAGTAAAAAATTCGCATGTTTTGGAGTAAGTTTCCCTAAATAAGCAATAAAACCATAAAAATACTTTTGAAACTTTTCACACGGCTACAAAGGCATAGCTGGGTTAAAGAAACAACACTGGATATGTAATATACTCGATGTGTACTCCTGTGATTTGATACCCATGATGCATATTACTTCCTTTTGAAACTGAGTTATTAATGTGAACTAGAGATGTAACGGATGTCCGCATCCGCATCCGCAATCGCGGATTATCCGCATAAAAATTAAACTCCGCATCCGCATTCTCATCCTCATCTTATAAATATTTACATCCGCATCCTCATCCGCAATCCTCATTTTTGTATGCGGACAATTAGCGGATATATGCGACCCACGTGCTACTTTGTAACTATAAAGAAATGCATTGAGACAAATTGTATTCTGTATCGTATACACAACTGAGCTTCAGTTTGTCGGTCAGCACAGCAGGAGCGCGTTCCATTTATGTATATATATGCTCTGAGTAGTCAGCGATGACTACAGCTACGACTACGAGTGAATTAAGGAACGCACTCCGGTTCGCATTTTTGTGACTAGTGATTGAGTGGTTTTGTTTTAAATGAACTGAACTGAAGCGGGTGAAGTGGGTTTTTTAAGGTGAAGCGAAGTAAGGAAGTTGTAGTCTGGCTGGTCTAGCGGTTAGTGCGTGCACCTTCGGTGTACAGGGTCGTGAATTCGAATCTCACCATGGATCATGGTGTTTTTCGAACTCACGAGCTTGTGACGGACTATGATCTCACTCAGATGTTAAACGAGTACCCATTTATGGGGATAAATAACACTGCTGAGCGTGATGCTGATCTCATTACCTCAACAAAAAGCAGATAAGATCTTGGAAATAGGATGCCACTAACACATCCGGCGGCCTTAGTCCAATATGCTGGATTGTCGCGCCTGTTATTTTTATATTAAGTAAGGAAGTATGCAACTTTTTAATTTTTAACCACTTTTTAAGCAGAGGAATTTCAACTTTTTTCATCTTCATCAAAAGTGTCAAACCTAAATATTTTTGTCTACATATTCGATCATATCCTCATCCGCACCCTCATCCGCATCCTCAAAAATTTCTCCATTAATATCCGCATCCGCAACCGCATCCTCAATGTTATACTATTTTGCATCCGCATCCTCATCCGCTAAACAAGATCCGTTACATCTCTAATGTGAACATTAATTTTGCCTATCCTCAAAAGATGTCCCAATTATTTCTCAACTTTTTATTATACAATTTTTACCGTTACATGTTGACGTTTAATGGTAAATTGTAAACTGTTTTTTTTTCGACAATATTTGTCTAAAATTCAAACAAAGTTGGAAACTTACAATGTTGTTAATGTATGGAAATTTTGCTTGTAACAATAATTTTCTAGGGATAGTATGATGTCTGTGTCTTTTTTTAGGTTTTGACCTACCAGAGCAATGATCATCATATTATCAATAATAAAAATAATTCCATTATTAACTTATTTTGCTCTCACATAATCCATAAATGTCAAACTACCCAAAAAAAACCATAAATATTTTTGACATTTCACCCCACCACAAAGCATTGGCATCCTATAAGAGAGTATTAAATTACTAAAAACTTTACCGAATAATGGCTTTTAATATTCGAATTTTATATTTTCACATGTTTTACGAAATATTAAACACACATTACTGTAATGAGGTTGCACACATTACCGCCTCCTTTAACGCCATTTATTGTCATCATCGCCATCATTGCCATTACAGCCCAGCATCATCATCATCATCACCATCGACATTGTCCCATCACACATCATTTAATACACATTTTCGCTCAGGTATGTTTGTGCGTATGTGTAGTTATATGTACATATTTATTCGTATGGGGATATTCTTTTTTGGAACATTTCGAAAAAAATTCCTTCTTTTCGTTTCGTTTCATTTCTGATTTGAATATTTACGCCCACAATATAAATTGAAACTTGCAACTTTCGGTAATAAAATGTCAAACTTGGCTACATTCTGGTCACATTTGATTTATTGCATTATATTTACCATACAAAAATGTAAGCATGGTATGGCAATAATTGTACAGGCTTTTTTTTAACAGGGAATGCTTCGCTCTCTCTCGCGGGTACCATTCACGTATGTAAATAAATATACATGTCGGCCGTATCGTTTCTTACCGCAATTGAAATTTAAATTTGAACATACAGGAAAAAAAATTGAAAAATTCTGGATATAGATATATTGAAATGCATGTTTTAAAAATTAAAAAAAAATAGCCGGTTCACTTTTTTTGTATAGGTGAAAATAATGCATATGTGTTTCCCACGTATGTGGATTTTCCGAAGATACACGGACGACGAAAGTACTCTGCATAATATTTTTGTTAACCTTTTTCTGGAACGTGTATGCGGAGGAGGACTTATTTGGAGCAGCAAACTGTCAGGGTTATAAATCAGATTTTTTCGCATTCTCCGTGTTGGTATTTTGACGTTATTTCTGCTTTTGGTAAAATACTCGTCGTTTGTATATGTTTATTAATTTTTCCGTGATGGAAGAATTGTTTTTGTTTGGAAATGGAGCAGATGTGAACTGCTTTTTCCGTGCCAGCAAAATTCCATTCAGAAAATTCGACCGTACATATGGTAATATTGATATGTAATACCGAAATAATAGAGTATGTACATATATGTAGGTTACTGCTAGTTGGCCAGTTGGATGATGTCAGTTATGCGCGTATGAAGCAACTCATGTAGGTATAGAATTTGATTTTAATCTCAGATGTTTGTTTGACTATGATTGATCGTTTAATGTGACTTCATAAAAACGCGCTCGAGCAATTGCTCGTACTTGCCCGTCCGTATGACCCGTATTTATGCCCATTCTTCGTTTGCAAGAAGTCTATAACATTGTTATACGAACATTGGATCCGCTGCTATTTAAAAAAGTGTTCCATCATTGTGTATACTCTCTGCATACATTGAAACGTTCTTCGATTCTAGATTTCAGGCAAATTACAGACCCACATGATTAGTTTGTTAATTTGTAGCTTGTTTGTTGTATAGACTTTTGCAAATTAATTGTACGAGATCGACATTCACGATAACTATTAATTTGTTATTCGCAGTTTCGTTCTCTATATTGGTATGCGCAGAGAATATTCTTCTTCGTCTTCGTGTTCTAAGATCTGTAACAAGATTTTTTACTAATGGTTTCCAATCCGTCAGAAGTGATAGGAGAATGGATTGGTGCATATCATATTTGGGTCATATAGATCAAATTCAAAGATATTAATCTTCTTAGTGGAATGGAGAATGCCCATATCATTTCCATTAATCCGTGTAGGATTAGATGTACATGCATGTTAACCTGTTGAAATTCTATTTGGGAATATTTAGAAAAATGAATTGTGGATCTATTTAGGAATTTAGCTGATGACTGGACTAGCTAACAGATAAATAGTTGGGATTTCATGTTGTGTTTTCAAGGTGAATGCATTAAGTAAAATCCTAGATAAAGTATTCAAAGTTGGTATATTAAAAGAATGTTGAAGCTCTTGAGGGTAATTTGAATGTTAATTGAAAATGCAAAAAATGTAATAAAACCAGCAGGGGGATAAAAAATTTAAAATTAAATTTTCATAAAAATCAAGAAATAGGGACAGCAGAATAACTTCTTCGTTAAAAGAAAAAAAAACAGAACGAAGCTAATTTCGGGCGCCGCCGAAATTTGGCTGCCCTTCATTCTCCTCGGGCTAATAGTTTTTTCCGACGTACCTACGACTTGCGGTCAATCCCCCACCCCCATTCTTCTCCTTTCGTTTTCACATACCTCGTTACGTCGATAAAACAATATTTGTGTGAGGTTTCGTTGGAATAACTGCACAGTACAAAAAAATCTTAATTTTTTTTGGCAGGAGGGAGGAGGTGTCATGGCTCTATAGTACGAATATATTTGTTTTTTTGTGGCTTACAGCGACAAAGGCGCTACTTTAAAATATTGTTTCGGTTCTCTTCTCACGGCATGAATAGCAAGCTGTACGATGAGTTCCATTAGTAAAGGCGTCCCACCTTACCGCCATAACCGATGAAGAAAGAAAACTACTTTTAAGCTGAAGGATGTATAAGATCCGGGACCGGATGGAATCCCTATCCCTAGCAAGGTACTGAAAGTACCTATCCCAAACAACTCCTCTGTTGTTTGCCGGAGTTTTCGAGAACCTTGCATGAGGAGGAAGTGCATCTTCACAAAAACTAGAAATTGTTGATATGTACTATATTTAGTGTATGCATACTCCAACTCCAACTCCAACAACCGGTTTCGACTAATAGTACATGGCGCACTGCATCTCTCATCAGATGCCTCTACTTATGCAGCGCGTCATGTACTATCAGGAGAGGTATGACCGGACTCAACCAGGCAGTGTGTACGATCCTATTATATAGGACTCGAAATACATCCTGGTATCGAATCTTTTTTGAGTGGGGCTAGGCAATGGCTAGCCACCGATTCGACACGGTCGTCGTTACTGACTATACGTGCCAGTGAACGGATTCAAAAAAAAAAAAAAAAAAAAACATTATTGTTGGACGGTGGATGTATCATGCTCAAATAAATGTACTTGAGATATCCACAGTCCAGCTTGTCCATAGTGGGACTACATTGCTATTATGAGGTCCTGCGGTAAGAAACCTTATAAGTACTGTTTCTAGCGTTTTAACAACAATACATAACATACGCTGCATTAGGCTTGGGGCCCCTAGTTTATTATTGAATTTGAAGGACAAGGGGCCGGAATCATCATATTCAATCAACAAACCAACATGATCGTTTCGTTACTAAATTTCTAAATTCAATCTGTCTTCGCCTTTCGAAAGTACATGTATGATTATATATACTCCTCAAAACAAAATAAGGGCCACTTATGTCCGATGACTTTAACAACGTCTTTTGGCGAATTTTTAATGTGATAATTATTTTCAAAAATGCCATTCTGTACCTGAATGTGATGTGAGTTATCACAGTATCATCCGTTAAGATTAGCTTTAACGGAACTGTCTTAAACAGTACTTTTGGGGTCATGAGTCATACATTTGGTAGTTTTGTTTATTTCTCATTTTGATTAAGAATTAGTTTTCGCCAAGTTCTTTAAATGCAACATTAGTTGTTGCACTTCTAAAGATAAGGAGAATCTGTAAAATACAAAATACCAACAATTCGGCGCCATTTAAATTTAAATGCTTCGTCCAGAGCCTTAGAAATGTCGGAGGAAGGTCGTTCGCTACGTTCTGTGGCCCTGCAATCAGGGTATCCGCGAAGAGCCATTTAGAATCTTTGGAACCGTTACCAGGAGACAGGAAATGACTCCCGTCGTCATGGTTCAGGCCGAGTTCGAATAACCACCCCCGCAGAAGACCGATATGTGAGACTTTGTGCGCGACGGGATCATACCATTAGTGCTCGTGGACTACAAAGTAGGCTATTAAGGACGACTGGGACCATTGTTAGCCCTCAAACAATCAGAAATCGTTTACACGAACACTAACAGTGGTCAAGGAAACGTGTTACCAGAACAGAACAGAGCAGGACGCATCGTACGAATCGTTTAAGATTTGCTCGTCGACATATCCAATAGGACATGCAACAATGGCGCAAGGTGCTCTTCTCGGATGAGTGCAAAGTAAAAATTTTCAGTGACGACCGACGCATAAGAGTCTGCCGGAGAACCGGAGAAGCATTTTTGGATCCTTGCATTAATCAAATTGAGAGGCAAGGCGGTCCCAGTGTGATGGTCTGGGCCGGAATTAGCTTGCAAGGCGAAACTAACCTTGTTATCCTAAATAACGGGACAATTACGTCCGAAAGTTATATTGAAAGGACTGTTAGGCCACATATCATTCCTTTTTCACAACAGGCGTTGGATGGTTTTATCCTCATGCAAGATAATGCACGACCACATACTGCCCGAGCGACAATGTCTGTTTTCGAGGAGGTCAATATTGAGGTCATGGAGTGGCCTGCTAACAGTCCGGACCTAAATCCGATAGAACATCTTTGGGATCAATTAAAACACCGGATGCGGACCGCTTAAAAGGACATACACAATCAGCAACAGCTGATTCAATTGCTAAAAATGTGTTGCGACAAGATATCAATAGAAAGCGTCGATCGGCTTATTGAAAGCGTTCCGTCCAGGCTTCGAGACTGCATATCAAAAAGTGGAGGCCATACTCGATACTAAAAAAAAACAAAGAATAAATTTTTTTACAGATTAGACATACAAATTAACTGTTATTGTTACGATTACATGACCGCAAAAAGTAAGCAATCCGAAAAAATGCTAAAAAAAATGTGTAACTTTTGGTCAAAATTCAATAAAATTCATTACATTTAATGAAAAACATATTGTTTTATTAAATTAGACCAACAAAACTATGATTTTCCTTTTCCACAAAAAAATAATCAGAAAATTATTAGTGGCCCTTATTTTGTTTTGAGGAATATACATTAACAATTAGGAAATTTCGACTTCATCATGTAGTAAGGTACTGTTTTTCAAAAAAGTAGTGTTCAAAATAAAAATAGGAGCCCTGTAAAGCGACATTTTTTCTAGGACGTTTCCGGGCGATTATAATTTTGTGTACGTACTGCTGCTGCTAATGGCATTTTTTTTAAGGTACCAACGCCCAGATTTTGATCACTTAAAGTATTGAATCGTAATTTCACTCTATATATCTTCAGTACTCGCCAACTCGGTAACAACAAATTTAAAGGTTTTTCTGTACTAGAAAAAACCGCGAATTGCTTACGAAATAAGTAAAATAGGAAATAAAAACTTTGTAAATTCGTAGCGGTGTGCATTTCGAAAGCTAATTTTATAGAGTAACGATCAACATTCTGGGCCACTGAGAGTGTGCTAATAAATTACAGATTTGAACTCCCCAAGCATTTGTTAGAACTATGTACTGTATCCGCCAATAGAATAGAAGTTTTCCAAATAATTTCGTTGAGACAAGGGAATCAATAAATTTTTTAAATTTTGTTCTTGAGAGAACTAAATGCTAGAAAACTACCAGGCTACCAGTATCGTTTTATGCGTATCTTATGTAAAGGACACGACAATTAAATAATAAAGTCTTTTTTATATCGGGCAGATTTTAGTAACGAAACTTCATACTAGAAAGTGGACCCTTTAAGCAGTCGCTTTTTTCTGAAGTTTTGTTACCCAAAAATGCACGTAAAACGAACGAACTTTATTCTAAAATGATTAGGCTTCTGTAGTTTCTTAAAATTCGCCAATAAACTCTCGAATCGTCTTCAAAATACATATATAGGTGTGTTCTTGAAAAATAAAAACACTCACACACACACAAGTGTTGAACTATCCAGTCAAACCCGTTTTTTATGAGTTTATTATGTAACTACACGGAGAGCAAAATGTGCAATGAATTCAACAAAATCATACAATGAAATTCACAATTTCACTACATTTGTAGTGAAAGTTATTTAAATGTAGTGAAATTGGCTACAATTCAGTGGTTTTTACTGGTGCTGGCCTATTGTAAAAATGATTGCAGTGTAATGACAAAACTCATTGCATGATATTTGTATGGATAGTTACATTTATTGCGTTTGAGGTAATTTTCACCACAGCCTGTAATAATTTATTATTGCATGGTGTAATCGTTTTCATTGTTTCGTACATGAAATTAACAAGAGCGCGTAATAATTATGAAACTGTCAAAAAATAAGACGACTAATTTATTCGCATAACTTGTAATCTTGGATAGCTTAGGTGTAGGACGTAGGACCATAAAGTAAGAAATTGGAATATAACATTAAAACCTACTGAACAGCATTTCAGCTTTGAGTGTGTGCTGTATGTAACATGTTTATACACGAAGATATCTTCCTGTATGTACACGTTACATACAGCACACACTCAAAGGTAAAATGTTGTTCAGTAGGTTTTAATGTTATATGGAGTTCCATCTCTATTCCAATTTCTTACTTTATGGTAGGACTACGAACCGATAAGTCCCCGGTTCAATTCCCAGTAGAAGCAAATTGTAAAAAGGTAAAGTTAAGATAGGGAAAAAGAACTTGAGGATAAAATAGAAGTAAAAAATAAAAAAAGGTAAAAATAAAAAAAAATAAAAAAATCACTTTTTGTATTTTTTTCTATTATCACCAGATTATCTTCCTGGCAAATTTTATTACCAACCAATTGTTAATTTTATTACAGCGCAATGACATTTTTCATTACAGATGTAATAACTTTTACATTAGTTGCAATAGGGTCAAAAATCATTACAAATGCATTAGTTTTTATTACAGTTTGAATACCTTTCACTACATTTTTTCTCTCCGTGTAGGGGGCTTCGCCCCCTGCTCGCTACGCTCGCCTACCCCAGAGGCCGAAGCTAATTTCGGGCGCGGCCGAAATTTGGATACCCTTCGCTCTCTTTGGGCTAAACGTTTTTTTCGGGCGTACCAATGACTTGTAGTTAATCCCCCTCCACATTCTTTTTCTTCCGTCTTGACAAAAGTTTTGATCTTGGTTTAAATAAGTGGGCAAATAAAAATATTTACTCAGAACATTTTATTGGGGTTGTGGGAGCATGACCCCACGATTCTATTCGTTTTTAACTTTTTTGTTGCTTTGGTAAAGACACATTAATTTAAGGTTTTGTGAAATTGGTGCGAAAAATGTTTTTAAGAAGAACCAAAATGGGGGGTTGGGTTTGTATGGCCACCCCATGACCCCATGGTCAGATTTGATCAATTCTTAGATATTTTTTGTGTCATCAAGAGAAACACGTTTGTGTGCAATTTGGTTGAAATAGGTACACAAATAAAAAAGTGTTTCTTAGAAGAACCTTATTTGGGGGGTTAGGTTTGTATGGAAGCCCCATGACCCCATTATCCGATTTGATCCATTCTTAGATATGATTTGTGTCATCAAGAGAAACACATTTGTGTGAAATTTGGTTGAAATTGATGCACAAATAAAAAAGTTTTTCCTAGAAGAACTTAAATTGGGGGGCTAGGTTTGTATGGCAGCCCCATGACCCAGTGATCCAATTTCGATGATTCAAACATACAAACAGCCTACAATTTGTTTAAGGGCCGATATGTCAAATAACAATTTTCTTCGATTCATAATTTTTTATCGTATGGAAGAGGTGGGCCCGGAATCAATATCCCCCGGGCCCGGATTTTCTTTCCACGGCCCTGAGCGCAGGCATATAAAACTCGAGGCCCGCGAGCCACAAGCGGCCCACCTCGCAGTTCTGTGCGGCCCACGATTACAGCCTAAGTGCATGAGTTTGAGCCCTGTAGTTATTAAGCTGTTTGGTGTATGAGTTCGTTTAAAACCACAAACAACTTTTGGTCTCTTTTAGCCACTTTTCTACCGAAGCAAATTTAGTCTGACAATTTTGGCTTCCAATGTTGTTTCGGCGTCCTGGATAATCGGAATGAACATTTTTCTATCATCTGTCCAAACTTTTATCTCGTAAAGATCTTAAGAACATATTCAAGTTCCACGGCAATCAAGGCGTTACAAGAGTTCCCAACGTACAATAAAATTATTAGTTAGTTGGTTTTCATATGTTCAAATATGTTCGCATTTCCATATTGACATTTTATGATGAAATTATATCATGTTCATGTGTTCAGTGAGGACGCTCTGTTAGTATAGTGACTTTAGCTCTTGACCCAAACATCCAAAAAAAGAGCTGACTTTTGATGCCAAATTGTTCTATGATCTGACCGCATTACGCAGTAAAAAGTTAGACTCTTTTGCGCGTCACATTTGGGGGGAGGGGGTGGCAAAGGAGTGAAATTATGATTTTTGGCAAATATCTTGTTAACTGTAATATTTACAGCAAAATGTTCTGAGAACAATTTAAACTACACAAAATTCCCTTTCTAATGATATATAATACCGTATACCTTCTCTTGGCAGATTATATACTAGACCTAAAAACATCCGATGTAATTCCGAATTTTTGTTAGTTACATTTGTCTATCTAGCTCCTGAAGTAGTTTAATTGGAGCCATGGTCATTGGGATAACTATTCCTATCAATATATAGCTGACCCAGACGGAGACTCAGGCTGTTCCGACAAAGCATACCCATATTTCCCCTCTTTCCATTTTTCAAAAAGACATGCCTGTAACTTATGTCCAAATGACAGGAGGCCTGAAAAAATATGGCAAACGTTAAGGCTAAGTCCCATTAGACCCTCCACCAAATATTACTTCGATCGGATTAAAACAAAGGGTACCTCCCATACAAAATTATCCGAAAATTTCCTACGAGCAAAACTTTAATTTTGGTTGACTTGTTCCCTTATTTCTTAATAAACAAGTGGCATTGAATTTGAATAATTTGTATGGGAGGTACCCTTCGTTTTAATCCGATCGAAGTAATATTTGGTGGAGGGTCTAATGGGACTTAGCCTTAACGTTTGCCAAATTTGTTCGTGCCTCCTGTCATTTGAACATAAGTTACTGGCATTTCTTTTTGAAAAATGGAAAGAGGGGAAATACGGGTATGCTTTGTCGGAGCAGCCTGAGTCTCCGTATGGGCCAGCTATATATTGATAGAAATAGTAATCCCAATGACCATGGCTCCAATTAAATTACTTCAGCAACTAGAGAGACAAATGTAACTACAGTGGTCCCCGCTTATTGTTATACCATTTGTTCAAAGCTAAATCTATAACAATAACCGATCTATAACATTAACCAGGCGACACGAAATCGAGTTGTCGGAAATTCAACTTTATTTAAACAGCAAAATCAATCAGAATGATGGCATCATAGACATTTTACATATACATATGTATGTATATATTTTTGCTGATTTTTATTTATTGAAAAAAATCTGTAGTTGTGGTTTGTTTATCACTAGCAAATAAATTCTCCTTTGCTATAGCAGCTGCGTTTAGAGAATATGGACCTCCTTCCTTAATAATATCCAATATTCTGGATCGCATTTGGCGCCTATAATATGTTTTAAAGGCTCGGAAAATGCCCTGGTCGCAAGGATGCATAATGGACGTAGTGTTCGCTGGGAGAAAAACAACGGTAATGTGATTAAGATACCCGGTAACCACATGAGCTGTGCAATTATCGACCAGCAGGAGAATATCATGATCAAGTTGTACATCCCACTTTTCCAACCATTCCATGAAAATGGGAGACGTCATCCATGCGTTTTTATTGCTGACGTAATCTACCGGAAGGGCTCTGACTCCTTTGAAACAGCGGGCAGAATAAAAGCTTTCAATTCAATGTGTGTAAGCCTATATGTGAGACTTAAAATTTATAACATTATCCGGATTTTTAATTACAATAACCGGGAGAAATTTATATGAAATGAGAACGTCCGGTTTGTTCCTGGCTATTTTAATAATATTAAGCGGATTATAATATTATCAGTGATCACATTAAGCGGGGACCACTGTATCAATAATTCCAATAATTCGGAATTACGTCGGATGTTTTTAGGTCTAGTATATAATCTGCCAAGAGAAGGTGGACGGTATTATATATCATTAGAAAGGGAATTTTGTGTAGTTTAAATTGTTCTCAGAACATTTTGCTGTAGATATTACAGTTAATAAGATATTTCCGAAAAATCATAATTTCACCCCTTTGACACTCCCCCCCCCCCCAAATGTGACTGCGTAATGCGGTCAGACCATAGAACAATTTGGTATTAAAAGTCAGCTCTTTTTTTTATGTTTGGGTTTCATCATTTTTTCAGCTACAATCACTATACTATGTGGCCCACTTGGTTGAGTCGCACTCTACGATGCTAGTAATCTAGAGGTCCGGAGATCGAATCTCGGTGTGGCCCAGGAAATATAAGCACTATGTATATTTCCTGGACCACGCCGAGATTCGATCTCCGGACACGGATCTCCACATTATATACACTCCTCTATATGCAATGTAACGTTGACTCAGAGTAGCCTATAAACGGCTGAGTGAACGCACCATGCCCCACTCTAGATGCTTCATTACCCAAAGTGGAGTTTTTTTCAATCCAAAAAGGAAATTTAGAAACTCCCAATTACGGTTTTTGAAAAACACCAACCGGTAAGCAATTCTAACATATTTTAAAGGTCTTTTGGCATTTTATTTGGATCATTTCAGGCTAAAATTTCATCATAGGCGACTTTTCAGTAAACGATAGACATTGTAGTTATATTCACGAGAATTTTCTGTCATCAAGGCATGGGGACTTTTAGCAAATATATCCCGTTAAGTATACAGTCATCGAGGTATTCCCGAAAACCTCTTTGTTCACACCATTGGTGGAGGGTAGGTTCCTATGGGGAGCACACATCAATGGCGAGTTTTGACATGTTTCTTTGTGGCCATAAGATTTAAATTCGTCATAGTTGATTTTATCCTTAAATGTAAAAAAACCCAAAAAACCTAGCAACTCAAAAGTTTTACCGACCGTATAGTTCTAGATGGCAACTTTTGGTTTCTGTTTTTAGCTCATGCAAAAATCCAGCTTTTCCCTAAATTTCCTGAGATATATTGAGAACAACCGAAAACATGGTGATATGAACCACTATTAGACCCACCTTCTTAGGGGGAGGGGGGCATGACGGATACCAGCAATACTTGCGGTTCAAGCTGGATGACCAGAGTTTCTGAGTTGCAGGGAAATGGAGGAGGATGCTAGACACGCATTTTTCGAATGATTAACAGCGGGCGAAATAAGCCGGAGGGAGAAACACATCAAGTCCTTAAAATTTGGTGGACTCGATGTTGGAGTCTCAACATAATTGGGATGCAGTGAGTGAGTTAGTCTGCATAACTGCCTCCCGAGAAATAGGATGTAGTATCTTTCGGCACCTTGTAAAAAAGCTATGTGGTTTTGCCAAATTCAAAATTGCTTGTGCTTGTGGTTGAGCGAAATCGTAGTTAATATTTCTTTTGAAGCGTCGACGTGTAGGTCACCCATCCCCTGTTTTTTGAGTCTATACGGGTAAAACAATAAAGCTAATAAACGAATTCACACTAAAGATTGTGAGGGAGTGCTTGAAATAGCCCGCAACCACAAATAAAACCAAGGAGATGATTTTTTAACGGTATTTGTTGAGTATTATCAAAAAAGTTGTTGATGCATTTTGGGTGAAGGCGATACAGTAACAGCTGGTATCACAATTCTACACTCAGAAAAAAAATCGTTATAAAATCAAAAATAATAACTATGATTCAAAAACTCTCAAATATTATTTGGCTCCATATACGTTTACGTTTAATTCATAAATGTTTCATTTTGAATCAATAGTGGAAATATTAAAGTGATTCTTGTACTTTTAAAGTTGTTGCATGTCAAATCAAAAGGGAATCTTACTTTATTTTAATTTAAATTTAAAATGTTTTGATTGTAAGATTAAAAAATTGAGAAACAGTTTTTTAAACGCGTTTGCTGATGATGAGTCGATATATATACTAATAAAAGTTAATTAAAATAAAAGATTTTGTTTTAATAAACATGGTTTTTTCTGTGATCCATAAAGGGATAAATAATACATAAACAATATTTGTTTTTAAAGTGATTTATTGTTTTGAATATGTTTCACTTCGAATGTAAGTGATGATTCTTTTCTGTGTGTACGCAAATATCAAATGCGCGAAGTCTAAAGCAAAACAATAAATATTTTTATATATACAGTCAATCTTCTCTATAACGAATCAGCAAGGGACCCATCAATTGCTTCGTTATAGAGAAAATTCGTTATAGAGAAAAATTTTTTTTTGTTCATGTGTATATAAACATATATATTTGTATGTACTTCATTTTTCGTAGTCTATATAAGTATCACATTATAAAAAATTAACCAAATATTCATTTATAAAACAAAACATAAATACTCGTACATAAAATAAAACAAATAAAAAATACATATGTTAATCCATCACAAATAATTTCTAAAAATTAATTTTCGGTTCTTTAAAAAAAAATCTTGCAGTTTAGTTTGAATAAACGTTTTCCATTTCTCGTTCTCAATGTAATTTTCAAATACATTGAGAAACGCAATATAATTTCGAAGGACCGCGATTGACGAAGACACATCTGACATTGTAGGCAATTTCCTGGTAGGTTTAGATTGCTCTTCCTCTTCATCTCCATCCGAATCTATAAGTATTCATATTCTCAAGTGTTAAATTATCATCTTTAAACGAGCTGCCAAGTGACGCCCACAACTTTCTTAACTCGGATAATGGTAAATTGTCATCTTGATCCCAGTCTGGAATCGAAATGCAACCTTTCATGAAGCCTGCCTTCCTGTAACAATTCACAATCGTTTCTTGTTTAACGTCGAATGTCCAAACTTTATTTAAATACCGAATAGTATCTAAAATATTTATGGAAACAGGAGGTTTCGTATCATCCATTTGTTTTAATATTTCCATCAAAACTCGCTTTCTGAAATGATGTTTTATGTTACAGATAATACCCTAGTCCATAGGTTGAAGAACCGATGTCATATTGGGTGGAAAATATGAAAGTTCAATGTTTTTCAACTTGCTTTGAACGCTTTTATGATGGGCCGTGCAGTTGAGTGCATTCAGCGAGCACATATTGTGATGCGCTACATATCCCCACCACAAGAAATTGGAAAACTGCAAAGTTTGTGTTCGCTGAATGGACTTGCTACATGAAATGTCAGTTCTCTCTAACCAGCTGATACATCCGCAGACATTGCGGCAATTCAAAATTCAAAAAACCTAAAACTGCAACTTTCTTTTCAAAATACGTACTCTCATCGCACAATTTATAACGTTCACTAAAACCTGACTCAGAAATGACATTTTTTTCAGCTAAACTGTGAATAAACAATTTACAGTATTGATGGTCGAGCAGCTGTGCGTGACAGTTGATCGAGCAGTCCAAGTAGCAGCTACACATCTAAATGTAGCATTCCAATTCAACGCTATATAGGGGAAATTTTCGATACATCGCATGTGGACCGATTAGCGGGTGAGTGGGACGCGGGGAGCGAACACTTTCCAGTAGCTCTTTCCAATATGTGCTCGCTGAATGCACTCATTGTCTACGAAAAATACAACTTTTCTTTTCTCATTGCCAAATCGTATATCCAACGTCAAAATCCATTTTTCGAAAATTTCAGAAGTCATCCATGACCGCGAATTGAATTCATAATCGGCATCTAATGACTTAATGCCCTTAAAGCACCGTGGGTTTTTGCTTTTACCTACAACTAGCAATTTTATTTTCTCCGTGCTCGTCATATTGCAGGCCACCATAACCGTAATCCGATCCTTGCTCCGTTTGCGACCGAAGCACTTTTCGTTTTTAAATGCGAGAGTTTTGTTTGGCAAGCATTTAAAGAAAGGCCGGTCTCATCGGCATTGAATACATCGTTTTCATCATATTTCTCCAGTAATTTTGACAAAACATTGTTGACCCACTCATCACGATTCTGCAAATTCACATCTGCGCTTTCCCCGCACATTTTTTTTCGGATATTCCATAGCGTTGTTTAAGTTTATCCAACCACCCGGTACTGGCTTTAAACTCCGAATAACCCAAAGATTCCGCGAATTCTTTTGCCTTTTCCCTTATCAGTGGGCCGGACAAAGGTAGATTTTTTTGGCGGGCAGCAATGATCCACTTCCGAATGGCTTCATCAATTTCATTGAAATTACATGGACGGTACTTTTTACGCTTAAAATTGCATTTTGTCCTTTAAAATTGTCGACAAAGTACTCGCCGATATCTGGTACTTTGCGGCAATATCTTTCTTTTTTAATTCTCCCTTTTCCAGTTCGTCGATAATCAAAATTTTCTCTTTTAGAGAAAAACTTTTTCTTGGCGGAGACATTTTAAAACTTAAACACTTCACAACCGTCACTACAACGTAAAATTGTCGAACAATTGACATGCATAGTCGGGGAATCCCTATAGTGTCTTTAGTTTTATTCCACTTTGCTCGATTCCCGTTTTAATGGGGTATTCCCCTTAGTTACAAAATCATCGGGGGAATTAATTAGAAAAAAATCGTTATATAGAAGTTGAAAATACCTGAAAATACCAAGTTGGAACTGGGAACTGGATTCGTTATAAAGAAATTCGTTATATGGAGATTAAATTCTTCAGAAAACTTCGTGAAGATGCAGAATTTACGAAGTAAATTAGTTATATAGAGAAATTCGTTATACGGAAGTTCGTTATAGAGAAGTTTCACTGTAACATGAAATTCCTATATCAGCTACCCTTCTACTTGCAATCGTATACCAAAAGCCATTCACAATATTTATTTAATTTGAAACGCATGATTCACATATAGCTAAAAAAAATCAATCCAGTAAAACCTGTCAGCCGATAATATATTAAAATATTCCAAATGCATTTTTGAATTTCGCGTTTTTCATTTTGTCTGGAAAATTTATTAGCTCCATCATAGATTTTACGGCGTTCTTTGACACCCACTGAATGGGAATATTTATGTCATAAAAAAAAACCATAGAGTTTCATTCTATACTTTCCCTGCATACTTATACTTATTAATACATATGGGTATAATATTTTCAATCCAATCACTCTCATTTGTGAAAGAATGAAAAAAAACACGACAAATCCATAAGACATATCGTTTATACTACGGAAATCCAAGATTATTATCTTTTATGTGGAATGTGTGAAACAATCTTTCACCTATTGCTAAATTACAAAAGACTTTAGAACGCTTCCATACGGTTGAAATATCGATGATACTCATAAACATAATAGTCGCATCGTAAACAAAAGGAAGAAAAACCGATCGATTTAAAACACAGAAACCAATCTGCATTTAAATTAAGAAATTGATAATTAGGTGGTTTTATGAACAAAAAAAAAAACTTGAAGGATTCCTGACATTTGACTTTAAAACTACCATTGCACGGTAAAGTGACGGCCCATACGGAGAAATGTAACAATAACATCTCTGATGTATGAAGTTCTATTTGAATTCAGCAATGAGCCAGTTGTTGTCAGAATAGTGAAATAATGAAAGTCAGTATCGATCTGCATAGTATAGCATATGGACACCGCCACGAGATAAAAGCGGATTCTGGGGATAGGAGGAACTATACAACGAAACCAAAAAAAAACTGACAGCCCACACGATATACCAGAATATCTCCTACATAAATATTATTCGAAATGAATGTTTGCATTTTAAATATATGTAGATTTGAACTGGACTCAATTTGAAAATCGAATCGAACCGAGCCCACGGAAATAATAATAAAATAATTTTTATGGCACATATGTGTATATGCTAATCTGAAGAGATGATCCAATCCGTGAAGTACGAATGGAATAAATATCCAATCCATGGAATTGATTTCTGCGCGCGGCGATACTCAATAACATAAAGAAAAAAGATTCACGAAATGCTTTGATACTCTCTTCTCTTGTTTTAGAGCTCTTGTTCGATTAAGAATACAGAAAAGAAATGTCACGAAAACTCTATAATCACCATCCGTAAGATTATATTTTCTTCTCATGAATGTGATCACACCGACCCTATGTGAGAAGATGAATAAACGACGTTCAGAATGGGCATGTTAAAAGCATTTTCGGATAAACGGTGATATACTTCAAAGCAATACCAAAATTCGGAAGGCAATTAAATTGCTAATTTTTCTCCCTTGTCTCCATATAAAAAAGGTTTCTTTTGGTTATAGATTGGTTTTGTTCCAAACGCTGAAATTGAACGAAAACAGAAAAACGTATATGAAAAAACAAAACCAGACAAACATACGAAAAGACTGGTAGATTCGCTATAATGTATGTAGATTTGTTTATAGATATACGTATCGATTATACAATTAATTAAAAAGAAGTCATCTATTCTGAATAAATTTGTTTAACGAAAGATAATTTATAGTGCAGCAATGTAAATTACCTTACATGCCATGACAAAACGTTTCTGCTTATTTGAATTTTGATTAAAATGACTTTAGTATGGCCGAAATTTTTCTAATTTGGATTTGGGAAAACAACCGGTAGGCTTATAGAAACAATAGAGTTTATGAAGATATTTATTTACGTATTTTCTTTTTTGGGCATTGTCAAAAAAACTGATCTTATAATTATTATAATTCATCAAATCTTATGGGAATACGTATGGAAGTGTAGAAGTTCTGAATTATAAAATTATGTAGTTTGACACAGTTCGGATCGGTTCTTGAGATTGTCCTTTTTCGCATCTGTTATTTGGTTAAGGTAATATTAATTATAAAAATTATCGATCCAAACAAAATTAAACAAAATCATGCACGGAAAAAAATGGGCTAACTCGAATTGAGAAACTTCCTTATTTCTAAAATTCCCAAATCGAACCCTTTAGCGACTATAGGCAAATATGTTTGCCCGGAGGTTTTTGACATTTAAAATTGTTCACGTTAAAAATATAACAAATCGAAAAGAAATTCATAAACGAGAGTTGGGGCAACGACATTATTATTGGTATAATTTCCTATCTGACCCGCTTTGCACCCCAGGGGCCCACAAAGTTAAATAACAAGTAGTCACAGTTCAAGGGGCTTTAATGTAACGGTAAAATCGAAAAAAATGGATGAGCCTCAAATAGTGCATTTCGTCTATCCCTTCTCTTTTTAAAATTGCAACGTTCCAGGTTTTTCGAAGTTCAGTGAACTCGTACAAGCCTAAAATAAGTTGGACAAATATATTTGTCTATGGTCTGAAACGGAACAAAACGCACTATGTCTTTTTTTATTACATTTGCAACATTTAGAGTTAGAGTCGCGAAAATGAATAGTGTAAGAAGGTTTTCGCACTTGCACTTAATTGTGGTGAATTTATCGAATTTGTAATGGGGTAAATTTAAAATTTTATGAATCTGAAAGGTCAAATAATTTGCGGTATATAGCGTTCATAGATGTAAAAACCATCTACCTCACGACAGCTGTTTTTTTCAGCAACCAAACGAAATATATAAACTACTGCTTTACGAATCTAGAGATTACGGCAAAGAAAACGTTGTCAAATTACTATATTGGTCTTTTCTGGAAATAATATTTGACAAATCAAGGCTAAGTCTAAAAATTGTCATTGACTTAGAAAAATCCGCTGTATCTCCAAAACGCCTAATCTAATCCTTATATAGACAGTTTCAAAAAGAAGCCCAGCTTTATTTACTCCCCCAAAGCAATTCGGGGCCTCTATGTGTCTGAAACTGGCTACACAACTTTCACGTCTACACTGAAAAAAAAACATTTATAACCCCGATGAGTTTATTGTATTACATTAATGACCATCGACAGCAAAGAAAAGGGTTGAAATTTATGTTGACAGTTTTTTCTAAGGGTCAATAAATTTCCCATTCTCTAGCACACTGTTTTCCAACAGGTGGTCCGCGAACCGGGGGTGGTCCGTGAGACATCCGTAGGTGGTCCGCGGGGAGACTCTGGCCACTTCTAACAAAAAATTTAGATTTTCTTGTGACTAATTAAAGTCACATGCCAAACACACGCTCTCATTATCATGTAACAGATTATCCAGTAAATATTTTGCTACCTACTATGTATGCGATTATTGGAAGGCGATGGGTTGCTTAAGTTAGTTGCTTATAGCTCAATCTCGAAATTATTCAAACTAATTATCAAATTTCCAACTCGACTGCAAAAATTCAAAAGGGTTTTCGCGCTAAACATATGGTCACATATCCGAGTCTAAAGACCGAGTTATACCGTTTATTGGATATCTTTTAATCGAAGTTAGCTCTTCCAGACCAGAAGACACCTATTCCTGTGCGAGAAAAATCTCAGGTGGTGAGGCAAGTGCTGACTCGAACGAAACAGTTTTTCAGTTCAGTTATCCCTTCTCTCAAACTGGCAAATTTGCGAATTTTCAATCATGCTTCCTACAAGATGGTGAATAAGTATACAAATTTGGAAGTTTGTAGACGCCTTCGAAGAGATGGAAGCCGAACCTAATTTTAAATAAATCATCTTCCTCAGACTATAGCATCAAGATAACGCAAGTATGCGATGGATTTTTGTATAATCAGTGCTTTTCCACTTTATTTTTAAGTAGGAATAACAAAAAAAAATATAAGGGCAATTTGTGATGGGGAGAGCGTGAGCTTTTGAATACAATACCTCGACAAAAAAAAGAAATCTTCATTCGTTTCATTATTATTGAATGGTGGTCCGTCGAGATCCATTTTCAGCCTAAGTGGTCCTCAGACGTTTCTGAGTTGGGAACCACTGCTCTAGCAACATTCTAATATGGTAGGTGGACAATTTCCGGCAGATAATGAAGCGAGGGTACATCGGTTTCTATGCAGTGGGGAGCATATCTGCATATGTGGGCATTCGGCGGGTCAGTGGAAGAGAAGTCACTCTATCTCTTAGTTTCCGAAGCGTGGGTTCGATTCACACTGTGACCATGGATGTTTGTATTGTTCCCCCTTTCCCTTCCACCATGACTATGCTTGAATTAAAGGGTTATCCCGTAAAGCCTTGACATCGACATAAAGAAAAATGCAAGGGACATAACATCTTCATCTGACCGACTGATACAATTTAGCAAAATACGTAATGTGCCTGTTTGCTGTCTGCTATTACATACAAAAAGTCAAGTTTGCTCTTGGATATTTTTCGAATTATGTAAGCATATACAATACTCTTCAGTAACCTATATAGCTATCCTACAGAAATCCGCACCGAATATAGAGCCGGTTTGCCGAAGGAAAACATCTCCTTTAGTAGACCACGAGTCCACCCTTTTCCAGAGATGATCAGGGCTGGCCTTTTTAGGAAATAACTCTTCATAAAATGGGAAACCGAGAGATTTCGAAAGTTTGCGCTGTGTGGTACTTTTATAGATGAATATGGCTGCACAGATGTACTTTGTACCCAACGTAATGTGTCCTTTTGCTCCACAATATCTCGCGATTGCTTCAATATTTACCACACCTAACATTAATAGTTTTCAATTAGGATCTTTACTTTTAAAATACATGAATTACACGTCATAATGCCGTTATTATGTTCAGTCGTTTTTAGGTGATAAATTCACTTTCAACCCACAGGCAAATATATTTGCCAAGCGAAATGAGGAGTAAAATTGAGGCTAGGGGCACAATTTCTATTGACATAACTACTATTCACCTAGTGATCACGAAAATAAAACAAAAAACAAAATCGCTTCGGCTAAAAATGTATGGTCCTCAAAGGGTTAAGGTACAAAACCTTGAATTGCAAAAAAAAATATTAGATTCAAGCACAAAACTGCTTCTTTCAATTTAAGCATTTGTTTGCTTCAAATTAGATTTTTTTTTATGTTTTCAGGAAATGAGCAAATGTCCATTCGTTTATAAAAACGTGTTGACGTTAATAATAACACGTTCAGAGTGGTCGAAAACCGATTGATTTCGCGTTATGTTTTCAGAAATCACCGAAAAGTGTTCACAGTGCGAAATGTGCTGAATAGGGGAATTAGGTTTGATTTGGATCTCCGCCACATTTTGCAATCTCAAATCACGTAATGACTACACTAGCAGGGTTGCACTATAAATTTTCAGAATATTTGAAGAATGAAGACTGGTTCTGGTATATTACATATTCCAAAAGAGTTATTCCAGAAAATTGTCAAAAAATAAAAAGAAACCTTTCCTGGGCGTTCTGTGTTTAGTGCGATTTGAAATATCGACGTGCGCATTGGCTCATTGATACAGTTGTTAAATTTTGTTCGCATGATGTGAATTTAAATCAATCAACCTTCCTCAATTAACATTTCGCATTAGTCTTTCATTAAGGGCAGGCATGTAACATGGCTAGACTAAAACAGGGATATCTTCCTGGAAAACCATTTTTAAAGTTCCCCTCACAGCCTAACTAATTTAGCAGCTGGAAAATAGGTCAAATGGATGGTGATCCCAAATTCTTGGGGGATTTCATTCATTTTGGCGCACAAAATCCCATGGCAGGGAGAGTTAAGATGCGCATACCATCGGTGGCCCGTAAATTCAGCCGTTATAATACCCGAAGGCTGCCTATCCGAGTATTGAAAAGGTTCTGTCTTAATAGGACGGTTTCTTTCTTTTTAGTATCCTGTGGCTTTATGCATTTTAGACAGATTCGCTTTAATTGCTTTTGTCCTTTCTCGGGATTGTTTCCGGGTGCGGAAGCTTGTCACGTTTAATTTCTTTTTTTTTCTGTGCAATCTCAATCGGTCTTTAATCGGTGACGTGCGATTTTTGTTGTTCGTTAATGGAATAGTTCCTTCATTAACAAACAAAATAGTGACTCTCGTGAACCACTCCCACTACCCCACTACTCCCAACAGCTGAGCTCGTCTGCCAGCGCACGTCACCAAGAGTCACTCGAAAGGTTTTGTCTTGGTACTTTGGGTTTCAGGTATTTAGACCTTAACGGCCATCTCCTGGCTTTGCCTCCAACGCTCCATTAAAATGTGTATCACTGCATCTGTGCCGATTCCACCTGTCCTGAATTCTCCCGTATCACTTTTTACGCCATTCTCCAAAGATTGGTGTCAGTTTCATTATAGCAGTATTGAACCTCTGGCAGAGTATTTTAGGAAAATGTAGAAAAATATTAATTTCTCTAAAAGATATTTCCTAGTTCTTCTTCTGAAGAAAAAAACAAACGTTTCGATAAACTTCTTAATCTGCGCCGAGTCCTTGGAATGGTGGTGCTAAGGACGACCGCCTGACTCACCCCTCCCTTCCTTAGCAACGGCCATCACTGGCCTGCCATAACCTGTCGCTCACATAAGGGTACTACTGACGAATATGACGTCACTACAAAATATTCACCTCTCCCTTCGTCAATTGCTTCCTCCTTCGTTCATAAAAAGAATATGAAGCTACTAAAAGACTCAAAAGGTTAATGTTGTTTAAGAGCCAACATGCCGATTCTTAGCTCTGTTAGTTAGTCCTACTCCACCCGGGTCGCTCTGTGGACAAGTATACGACAAGGTAAAGAGATCAGCATCACGCTCAACAGTATTATTTATCCCCATAAATGGGTACTCATTTAACTCTAGTTTACTGTTTGGGGTGCAAATGCACCCCAGGGCATGTTTCACTTAATATAACTTCGAAATTTTTCAAGTTTTCATTATCAATTTTTCAGTAGCTCAACAACATTTAGTTTTGCTTTAGTTTTTAATGATTGTACAATTGTTGCCACTTAAATTTATTTATTATGAATATTTTGTGCAAAGAAGTCATCGGTTCTGTCGTGGGTGAATTTGAACTCCAAATAATTTTTTTAAATTCAGAACTATTTATTTGAGTGTTAAATTGATATTTATTTTGAAAAAAAGAAACTTTCATCTGGGATAAAAAAAACTTTAAAATGTTAATGATAGTACGAAATTTTGTTTCTTCGGAATGACCTTTGGGACATCAAATGTGTTTCGGACACAATTTCAATTTGAAACTGTTTCATATTTCTATAAATTTCATAAATAAACAACAGAAACTTAGTCAAATGATCAGAGATACTAATTGGAGAAGAATGTGATAACTAAGATTTCGAAAAAGAGTTGCATTAGTTTTAACCTGCTATTTTTATCTTTGCGAAGCGATTTCACTTTTAAAACTGAAGTAATAAGTTCAGCTAATAATGTGAAATGATGTTTCATGAAAATTACTCTCGATAAACTCAAATATCATGTCATTCAAGTATGAATATCAGTGCCTGCCGTGCAACCAAACTTAACATGTATGCCTCTAGCATTTCTGAATTCGCACTCACTATCTCATTTTTGTTTTCCTTATTTGAGTAACATAATACACGATCAAAATGAATAAAATTAAAAAAATTTAGAAGTCAGTTAATGCAGAAATATGGGCATACATACTGTGTGCACTTGTATGTATGCCCATATTTCTGCATTAACTGACTTCTAACACCATAACACGAAACTAGTAAGAAAATGGTTGCGGTAAACTAGGGTTAACATCTGAATGAGATCATAGTGCGTCACAAGCTCGTGAGTTCGAAAAACACCATGATCCACTATGAGATTCGAACTCACGAGCTTGTCTCTTTTGACGCCGAGTCTATTTTGTTAAAATGCACAAAACTATGTTTGCGTTCCTTATTTGTACATAAACCCAATAAAACCAAAATTTCACTCCTTTTACGGAGAAAAACCACAGTCCGAAATCCATTTCGGATCTTAATAATCACGACAAAACAATAAAATGTAAAGCCTCTTCGTAATATTTTTATATACGCGCTTTATTTGCACTATATCTTGAAGATGGGACTCTTGATAGCGATGAGTGCCTGTATCATGGCCTCATCTGCCCCTAAGCCACAATTCACGAAATTCCAGTTCCTAAAATAGCAAGAAGAGTACTAGAAATTCGCAAATTTTGTTTAGATTTCGTCGAAATTCCAATTTATTTAAACTTTGCTGAAACCTCGAAAATCCCATAGGAAAGTTCAAGTATCTGGTAGCGCAAAGTGCTTGAATTCGACATGGTCAAGACCACGTCTTTATACTCGCACTCAAGTGAAAAGCAAACACTGCATGGTGTTATACAACATTTTGCATGGATATAAGAAGCTGCTGAGCTCTATTATGGTATTGTGCTCGGCCACCACAACTATTAATCTCCGTTAAAAATCATCCTAGACATTTTCGGTACAAGTGATGACAAGGACAACTTAACGATCGCTACATTGCATCAACATCCATATCTATTCGACCAGAGGCAATCCAATGAAGAAACAATCATATCTATTTTGCTACATATATCATGTAATGAAATGTATAGCGAAACTCACCACTTCTTTAGAGTATGGATGATGTTGATGACTGACCCCTTCACTTTTATCTCCTTTTCCGTGTACTTGACAAGATTTTCTTGTGTTTAGCTAAATGATAGCTTAAATGGTGAACCTAGGTGGTTTCGTCAGTTATGTATATGCACGAAGATCTTGAAATATGAATTATGAATGTTTCAGCTAGTTTTAAGTTTATTTTCAAATGATTTTTTTTTGTGTTCAAATGCCTGGTAGTTCTACACTCGTCAAGATGTTTTTCTTCGAGACCATGCTTGTATCCACCCAAAAATATAATTATGTGATTGCAATAGTCCGCAGTTGGATCGTCTATACTCGAAAGCATACACATACCAACTGGTAGGTAATCTCATCATCAATCTTAACCCTCATGTTTGGCAATGCTCCGTATCATGATACGGGCTCATAAAGAAATACCTTCTTGAGACAAGACAAGACATGACTTCTGAAAATTAATGTTACCTATCTCGCAGCTTGCCATCTAGAGCTAACTAACTGCGATCATAGGACCGAGAGTATGTGCAGGCAATAATAGTCAGCTGAGTTCTGTGTAACAGTCGATGGTTCGATTATGTGGACGGTTTCTTTTTTAACTGAAATAGCAAAGCAATTTTCATCTTGGTTCTGGTTTCACCAAAAATTAAATATCCTGAATGGTTTACTTATCAGAAATACTGTTCAAATGTGTATATTTATGGCACATTTACATTCTCGTGCGTTCTAACGAGAGAAATGGCTTCTCGGGAAGTCTTAAAACAATAATCGCTGCTTGCTACTGTTTCTTAAGACGAAGTTCAATGGCGGTAGCAACAGGATTACTTGCAAGTTTAGCAAAAGGGCAAATGGATTAGTCCAGTATGCGCTGAATTTTAAACTAAAAGAAAATATTTATACATAATTGACATCTCACCAAAAATTTGAATGCGTTACTGTAGTAGCAGTCTCACTAGCCGATATCAGTGCTTAAACAAATTTTCAAGTGGAATTAGGTATGAGTTCTGAATTTTCTCAACGGTCGTCTTCCAGCTCGCCACGGTCCGATAGATCCTTATACCTCTCCTCGCAAATATTCGTTTCGACCTGATCTACGCAACTTCAAATTTGTCTAGTCATTCGACATGGCAAGAAACATTTTTGATTGATGTTTAGAGAAATATTCAATTTATGAGTTTAAGATATATCATGGGACCGGTTAAATGCATAGAGACCTTTTTTAACTACTATATACGAATACTAATCAACTGAACGCACACGGTAGAATTTTTAAAAGAAAGGAAAATTTTTTATTAGATCGAAAGAATCCAAAAGGTTAGGGTCATTTCATTTATCGGTCGTCCGAATCGTGTATAGGACAAGGCATTTTTTTTTTCGACCACGAACACCGCGAGTATTCCAAATCTTCATACTGCACGCTTTCCAAGTCCCATCTTCTTTCAAGTCAACCGACTCTATATTTTCGATAAATTCCAAGGGGGTTATATAGCATGTGCATAGTCTTCCAGACTATGCCTTCATCCTTGCGAGATCCGCGTGACCTCGGCACGTAAAATGTATCGGATCTTCGAGGAGATCGATATGTCGCCACGATCACACACTAAATCATTAACTTGCATGCCAGTGGTATTTATTTTACCTCACATCAAAATTAAAAATCAGCTTGGAAATTGGCCACGAGCACTAATCGTTCCTCATCTTGTTTTCAACTCGACAACTTAATGACAGGGTTCTGATTCGTGGGGATAGTCCATGCCATTTTTCACCATCCACCGCGTCGTCGCCGGGCTCGCCGTCGTCGATATTTTGGTACGTAAAAAAAGGAGATACATTTGTATCTACAATACATACAAAAGCCCGCGTGCCCCTTTTCAATGATGAGTCCGGCCCGGTTCAGCTGTCTCAGCGGATTGCCTCGCGGAAGATATGTACTTCCAATGATGGTTAGAGTACTCTACTCGTTGGTTGGCTAACTTAATGGGGTCTTGTTGTCGTATACTCCGTACAAGCTCCACACGATTAATCGTTTCAAGTCATCGCTTCACTTTACTTGGTTGTAGAGAAAAAAAGCAAAATAATGTCAGAGCCGAACACACATATACAAAAAGTTTGAGAAAACACCCAAAGTGCCGGTTTTAGTAAAAGAAGGCTGTCCCAATCGGGGTTAAAAGCAAAAATATTCATATAAGAAATTGCCTGTGCCGCACAAGAGTGTCCATGTCCGACCAAGATGAGGTTACGTTGAAGAACTGTGTGTTCTCCTGACTTTATATGTGTAACATTAAGTTCAAGCCAAACGACGTTACGCATACACACCAGCGTATTAATTACACTGTTTGCTTAGGCTGAAATCTACACCCCATAGAAGATCGCCGCTGCTGAAAAATTAATGGAGTTCACTTTAGTCCGATGCATTGTCTTCAGGCCTGGTAATTTTCAAAGCATAGGCGTTCTGGTCCATTTCGTTGTTACCACCCCTTTCATCATTTGTAGATTGTTGGCTGCAGTTAAGAATAGATGAAAAGGCATTTACAACTAGAATTAAAACAATTAATTAGCCTATGAGAAATTATCGTTGATGTGCGCCGCATAGCCTAAAAACAAAAGAATAATACGCCTGAACAATTCCTTTTAAATATTTTTACATAAATACCACTAAAAAAGGCTGCACAATAAGCGCTTATGATACTCAAAGTTACCATAGCTTTGATTAAAAATTTCTGCATAATGATTTTTAGTATAAAATATTAAATCTGGACCAAGAAATTATGGTCGTAGCAAGGGGATTCTAGGACAATGTAATGATTCATGATCACATTATTTGGTTTGACTCTACCATGTTTTCAAACACAAATGCAACAAGTGCTAAGATTGAAACCTTCCTCCAGTTTCAGTCCTTGTGCTAAATCCTAAATAGTAAATTTTTTGTCCACTTAATTAAAAATAAATGAAACCTATTGATGAGTAGAAACGGATGACCGTATGCTCGAGATTATTTACTATTAAATCAAATTTGGAATGTTGACGCCGCATCATGTTATTAGGCCTGGAATTGTGTAGTTACAGGAACTGAGCACATTTCACGCTTAAGTAGTTTCAGCTCAGCCAACGTAACCACTATCGGTTCCTTTTACGCTAAAGGGTCGCAACATTTTGAGCAACAAACATCTTCGGTAAAATGTTTACATTTCATGGCGTCTGCACTGCAATAAAGATACGGCCGATTGTTATTTTTTTTTGGTTTTACCCGAAAAGTCAATTTTCTCTAATTTGGCAGACATCATTTCTAAATTCCATTTTGGCACCTAGGAAAAAAACATGTTTGTGAAAAATAGAAATAGACAAATAGTCTTGAAAGCGGCCAGTGTATTTCCCAGACTATAATGGGATGGGATCATTTTTTGTAAGATATTGTAGAAAAAAATGTGGGGATCATTCGTCGAATCCAGTGTTGCAACACAACACGCGTCTCTTGCCATGAAGCAACCCGAACCTGCCGTATGCGCACAAGGGTACATATTAAACAATCGAATTTAAAAAAAAAAATCCGCAAGTGACTACACGAATAGTGAACGGGCACGAATTAATATACATTGTTAATTAACAAATAACTGACCCAAAGTTAAGATATGGGAATGAAAAAACAAAACGACAAACGTCTATGTTGTAAGTCTGCGCATGTTTACTCTAGTCGAGTTAATCATTCTTAACTTAAAGAGCAAAATTGATGCTTGGAAAAAAGAGGCCAGAAGACAATCCTTTTCAGGACCTTAGCCACTATCGACCATTTTGGTGATCGACTCCAACACCGAACGAAGCAGCACCAGTTTGAATAGCCTTTTGGCAAAAAATGAGCCAAAGAAATTTCTGATATTGGCACATTTTGTAGATACTCTAGGGGTCATAAGAAAAGCAATTCCGAGCATATATTAGAAGTGTAAGTTCTTGATAAAAATTTTGTTTCGAAAATTCCGGAAGAAGCCATCCTGCGGAACGAAAGTAAACGATTTTGACCGTACGTGCGGAAGAGAATGGTTTGATATTCAGTAGAATTTCACGAAAGAATTCGCAAAAATTAGATGAAATGTACGTCTTTTTATACCCGTCACTATGTATGTGAAAGGTTATATTAACTTTGTCATAAAGTTTGCAACGCAAAGAAGGAAGCACCTCCGACTATATAAAGTATATCTATTATTGATCAGTGTGAAGAGAGAAATCGATGAGCGATGTCCGTCTGTCTGACTGTCTGTCCGTCTGTTGCCATGCAAACTAGTCCCTAAGTTTTGAAGCTATCGGGCTGAAATTTTGTGTGCAAGTTCCTTTTTAGTGTACGCTGTATATATGTCGGAACGAATGACCATGACCATGACGTCAACTGCCATAGAAACCAACCCTTGACAATTAGGTTCTTCTAAGAAAAACTGTTTTCTTTATGTACCAATCTTAACTAAACTTCACCCAAGTGTGTTCCTAGTAAAGCCTCAAAACATATATAGGAACGGATCGTTATGTCATAGGGCTTCCATACAAACCAACAGCTGAAAAATAAGTTCTTCTAAAGAAAACTTTTTTCTTTTTAATCCGACCTTAACCAAACTTTACCCAAATGTGTTCCTAGTAACGCCTCAAAACATATCGAGGAACGGATGGAATCTGAACATTACGTCATAGGGCTGCCATACAAACCAACAGCTGAAAAATAAGTTCTTCTAAGAACCTAAGACCTTAACCTAACTTTATCCAAATGTGTTCCTAGTAAGGCCTCAACACATACCTAGGAACGTATGAAATGGGAACACTACTTCATAGGGCTATCATACAAACCATCTCTTGAAAATTAGGTTCTTCTAAGAAAAACTTGTTTGTTTATTAACCAATCTCAAACAAACTTCATCCAAGTGTGTTCCTGGCTTAGCCGCACCGCATCCAAGAACAGATGGAATCGGATCACGTCATAGGGCTGCGGTATAAATTATTAACACAAAAGAAGATTAAGGTTCATTCAAATGTGACGGGTATTAAAATTTCGGCGGCGCCCGAAATTAGCCCAAATACACTGCCCAATATACGCAGTAAAAAGCTATACTAATTTGCGCCATGAGTAATGGTCGTATTCGTCCTGTTTTTAGCAGGACAGTCCTGCTTTTTCGACCATAACCTGCCGTCCTGCCAAAACCTCGGAAGTCCTGCTTTTGTCCCGCTTTGTCCTGTTTTTGAACAGCGTATTGTCATCTCACCAAATGACGAATAAATTTAATGAAAACTAAACTTAAATTTTTGTATAAATTTACAGATAAATTGTATGAATGAGCCCTCATTCAGTAGGATGATAGGCGACCAAGTCGGTTTTTAATATTGTCCAAGTCCGGCAAGAGAGGGAATCGCAAGGAATTTTTGTTCCTGAAGCGTCCTGAGACATTATTTGCAGACATTGTCAATAAATCTGTCTTTCAAATATTACAGCTTAAAACAGCACAGCTATGTAAAAATTTTGGACATAATGTCCAGCGGAAGTTCATATACCCCGACGCGACCACTGTCGCCAATTGATTGGTGCATCGGCTATAACGGCGGAGTTCCCGGGTCTCAAGGTTTGTGATGCCCCTGAAGTGTAATATTAGATGGATATAGGATAGCGACCATTGCTATAGCGACCGATCGGTTATCACGGCAGAGTTTTTACGGCCAAAGAGGCCGTATGTGTGTAATGATTCATTTTCCGTGCAAAGATGGATTGTAAACAGAATTTAAAATGCAGAAAATCCTTCATCTGAAAAAAGCCACAAGGTTTCCTGTCGTCCTCTATTGCATTCATCTTTTTTCTAGTATTCCGATTTTGCTGCGAAGCTTTGCCTATGGGATGTACCTTCGAGCAGATATATATAGATGGAGAGGAAACATCGCTTAAAAAGTGTGCCGAAAGCGCAAATTCATGGGGGAGAAAAATACAATAACAACACTGTTGAAGCAAAGCGATTTGACACAAGTAGAGTAAAAGTACATCTCGATTCAAACAAAGTTCCATGCTTCGACAACCCACTTTTAAAGACAAAGAGAATGAAGAAGAAGAAGAATTCAACCAAGCGCGCACGAATTTTTGACACAATTACTACTTTACTGTTAGATGCCTGCTCTCCCATGTATTAGATTCTCGGCACATTTTTGAGCTGTCACTTTGTATGGAATTCGTGACTTTCGCCCTCTCCTTCTATTAATACCTGCTCAAAGGGATGTACAGGGTGGCAAGCGGGAACCTGACGGCTTTGAAAACATCGAAAAACATCGAAAAAGATTGAAAATTGTTTTTTTTTTCACTTAGCATAACATTTGGATCTTAAACATTTTTCCCGGGTATCCGGCAAGATAAATATATAGATTTTGCCACGCCCCAGTCGTCCTCCAATTTAATCAGTCCTGACCTTGTATTTGAAATCATGCAATTGTGAAAATAGACCACACACGTTGAAATGACAATTCTTCTGTGAAGAGATCGTACGAATTAAAGTTGATCGCTGTGAGAAGTGGAAGGAAGCTGCCCGAGAACGACGTAATCTCCGGTTCTTTTCGTTTACATGTTCCACAAAGACAGACAATCGAAGAAACCGGAGATTATTTCTGATCCGCAAAATGGCTGTTAGGGAATCAGAACGGCAAACATGTTTGCGGAGCATACGCAACTGTTTTGTTTCGTAACCTCACCTAAGGGCCTACGGTTCTTGACCAAGTGATTGTCAAGGAAGTGGGGACATTAAATAAAAAAATTAAATGTTCCTCTGATCAAACTACATTTGTGTTTCTGGTTGTCCTTCTTTGTGTCCTGCTTTTTGGTTAGCATTGTCCTGTCAAACCACGTTTTTTGGTGAATTTGTCCTGCTTTTTACGTAAAAAAAATATACGTGCGTTAGCCATGAGTTAAGGAGATAGAGGGTGGGAAAGGGGTTTAAATTCAGTTTTTTTGCAAATACAGTCAAACCTGTTAATCGGACCACTCTATAATCGAACCACCTTCTAATTGGACCACCCTTGGTCAATTTTATTTGGTTTTTCATACAAAATAACCTTTATAAACGGACCACCTCTTAATCGGACCATGGACCACGATCGGTGACTCCAATTAGATGGATCAGTACTAGACGTACCTCCACAATCGGACCAACCACTGGATAAATCTCCAAAATCGGACCAAAACTTCAAATTGATTCTTACTTGAGCAGTACGAGGAAATTTTTGACCAACAGACAGGCAACGTGGCAAGACATTTTGTTGACTAAAAAAAATCTTAGAAATTTCGTTACTACATTCACTTCAGTTCCAATTACAATGATGAGCTATATTATTTCCCATGACCACGGGAAATTTCATAGACATGGCATCAACCATTGAATCAGAATCAGTGTTGGGTGGATGAAGTGGTGAGACAATTCTGGAGTTTCTGAGACAAGAAGATGCAAGTGAAGTTAAAGGGAGGATTTTTTGAACCGTTAACCATGGCTTTGATTATAGAAACGCTTGATAAAATATTGAAGAATATTCGAAATTTCGGTGGAACTGAGTGTGCGGAGAATTTATAATAAAAAAAATCACAAAGGAGTTACGCTGTTGAGCGGTTTCAAAACATTAATTGCATAGGGCATAGGTGACCTTTGCGGCCAAGGCCCGACGTCGGGCTATCGTGCCACATTGATGATGATAGGTTACCTTTGTCCAAGTCCAACGTTCATGAATAACGTTTAAGAATGATTTCCTTAATTTTTTGTACTTTTCTGGCATCCCTTAGTAATCGGACCACCTGCTTGCTAATCGGACCAAATTTGATCGGTCCCGTCAGTGGTCCGATTAGACAGGTTTGACTGTATCTAGAAAACTACAATGTAAAAACAAGGTTTAATTTTACATCGAAAATTCGTTGAATTGGAAACCCTTTTTCTAGCAAAATTACAGTAAACGTTTATTTTTCAACAAAATTTCTAGTAAATTGTGTAATATTACACAGATTTTTTAATATTACTCTATTTTGGTGTAATCTTACACCACATTTGGTGTGACGATGTGTCATTACTTTATGTTTGTGTAACTTTACATTTTCAGTGTATATTTACCAATTGGAAGATTTAATTTTAAGGAATTTTCATGTAATATTACGATTTTGGTGTAAAAAATTACACCTACATTTGTATAAAACTGAGTGTTACAATACTTTTCTACATTATTGCATTTTCCTGTATCTCACAGTAGTCATGGTTCTTAATGAACTGAACTACTATTTTGATCCCGCCCTCACAGTCACAAGTGGCTTGTTCTGTGTGCAGTGAAGGTACGTTGTGCTCGACACGACTGCATTGGCTCTAGCGGCAGCGACTCGCTCATTTCATATAAAAACTCGTTTTTAGAACGAGAGAAAAATGAGTTTTTCTATTAAATAAGCGAGTCGCTGTCGCTAGAGCCGATGCAGTCGTGTCGAGCACAACTGCACAGTCCTTGGCATGAAATTCTTAAAAATTGGCATGGCCAAGATAACAGGGTGTCCTGGACATTTACAAATTTGTTCACTAACCGATCGTTATAAAATTTGGTAGGAATGTGTAGAATCGTAACAGTCTTTAGCAAGAAGTACTTAGACGTTGGTAGGACAAAGCAAACAGGGTGTCCCGGAGATTTGAAAAAGTCGACCTTTTTAGTTTTTATCAAATCAAAGAACTCGATGGGTACATTTCATATCAGTCGCTTTTTTCCAGTTTGGAGTAATGGTAACGGCGTTCCAGCTAATAAATCCAGTTAATTAGTGGAGCCATGATACATAGTAAATCTATTTTTGGATTGGTCTAATTAAAAAGTGTTTCTGGAACGCGTTTATTTAGACCAATCCAAAAATAGATTTACGAGAAGCATTTCATTAACATTGTGCATAATTCTTATTTATTACCTATAAAATATATGTGCAAAATTATTCACTATCTATGTATCCAAAATCTAAAAAACCCTCGTATTGCGGGCGCAGCCCTCTGTACGCCGGTATTTTTTAAATAATCGATAAAAACTCACAAAATGCCCCCTTTCCCCTATTTTTTTTCATGGTTGCGTACCTCAAATCAGTGAGGACTTTTTTTCTCATAATTAAGGGGGCCATCCCCAACCATCCTGCAAAAATCCAAAGATTGATTTGCCGACCAATTATCGTATTCTTCTTAGACTATAATCGGACATAGGTACTTCGGCCGTCCCTCGTACGTTGTATCTTGACGGTGCATTTCCAGAAAAGATGCGCGACGATATTCTAGCACACCTATCACACCTCTTTGAATTTCGACGTATACAGTGAGGAAAAGGTTGAAACCACATTTGAAAATTGTGTATAAACAAAGATACACTGTTTGTGTGTACAGTGTTCACGATAGATGGATTCATGTTGTATTTTACGATGCATTCACTTCTTGTTTCTGATAGGGATATTTAACGTTATTCGCATACACTTACAGTCAAACCTGTTAATCGGACCACTCTATAATCGGACCACCTTCTAATTGCACCACCATCGGTCAATTTTAGTTGGTTTTCCATACAAAATAACCTTTAAAAACGGACCACCTCTTAATCGGACCATGGACACAATCGGTGACTCCAATTGGATGGAAAAATTTCGTTACTACATTCACCTAAGTTCCGATTACAATGAGCTATATTATTCGCCATGGCCACTGGAAATTTCGTAGATGGCATCAACCATTGCATCAGTGTTGGGTGGATGAAGTGGCGAGACAATTCTGGAGTTTCTGCAACAAGAAGATACCAGTGAAGTTAAAGGGCAAATTATACAAAACCCTGAACCCCATATTGGGAAATGGGGAATCCATTTGACTTTTATTATAAAAGTGCTTTTGTAAACTATTGAAGAATATTCAAAATTTCGGTGAAACTGTGTATGGGGAGAATTTATAATAAGGAAGCTAATTACAAAAATCACAAAGCAGTTACGGCGTTGAGCGGTTTCAAAACATCAATTGCATAGTGTATAGGTGGCCTTTGTACAAGTCCAATGTTCTTGAATAAGTGGTCTAAATTTAATTTTTTTTATTCTTTTCTGGCATCCCTTGGTAATCGGACCGAATTTGATCGGTCTCGTCAGTGGTCCGATTAGACAGGTTTGACTGTATAATGATAAAGTTGAGTTGTTAAAAAAAGATATGTTGGGGAAAGAAACATCGATGGTTGAAAACCATCGACCATCGAAACGCAAACCATCGATGGTGTTTTCGAAACATCGATGTTCGATGCTCATCCCTAGTGCTTATCAGTTTTGAGTGAAATTTTACTGCTTATCACACCACCATTTATGGACGATAAATTAAGCTTTTTTATTTGTTCCTATCAATATCTTTAAGAATATTAAGCAAATTGTAAAAATTATCAAAACATTTTCAGTATCCGTCAGAAAAAAGAAACGCTTGTCCCTATTCAAGTGGCCCATAAAAATGGCCTTGCCAAGAGGAAGTGATCACATTATGATAAAATCTAACGGGACTCTCAACCCACTTTTAATTTTAATGGATGCCCACAGAGGTATAGCAATTATGTTTGTCCCTTTTTTCTTTGCACGAAGCGTTTTTGAATATGCTATAGTGTATAGCTAGGTATCCCAATAGTCAAGTTACTCCTACCGATGATATTAAGGCTCATCAAAGAAATTCAACCCGAACGCCTTTTTGATTTTCGTCAAGTAACAGTCGTTGGAAATCGCGAAGAATACTTTTCAACTTTGCCACGGACTCATTGACTTCCATTTAGTGGAAGGAATTCAATTAAACTTCTGATTAGCCCATGGCGCAATATACTGGTAATTTACTATTATAGATTGATTGGGTACATGATGAGCTCCAGTTTGCTCCTGTTTCACTGAATTTTAATTCTTTCATTAGACTTTAACTTAGTGAATTTAATTATCCCTAATATTTGTACTATATTTTTTTAATTATACTTGATGCTGACATGTACAAACACTAGATAAACAGCCCAAGAGAACTGCAGGATGTTAACTGTTTAAGACACTACTTTTGCATATTTTCTTGAAAATGGTTTGTGTTGGACCTCTTTGTACCGGAGGGATTTTTGGTATTGAACTATGTAGTTTTTTTTTGTGGAAATTAGAATGGGACTCTGTCATGGCGCTCTGTCAAAAGATACCCTCCTCCACGGAGAGGAATTATAGACGTATCGGTTTTTAAAGCTCTAATAGCATTGTCCTTATTCAGCGCAGCTCAATTTTTGACAAAAGTCCACTTAATTTCATTAGGAATATTTTTCTAAAATATCCTGGGTTAATTTCTTTTTGGGGTAAAGTAAACAATTGAAATGTCAAAGACAACAGACCATTTGCTTACTAATTTTTTGGGTGTAAGAAATATTCTATGAACACAAGTCTATTTTATCGTCTATTAATGTAGTAACTTAAGTAGTTTTTCTAAAAATTGCCCCTTCTTCACCTAATTTACTTCATTCAGACCGACATGCCTTTGACAAATTTTATTTAATTGTTTTCAATTCTCGTGTTTTTCGCCCATGAAAGATGAAACATGCTCTGCTCTCTGCTCCAATAAAGTAATCGCATGTGTATTCCAAACAGTTTAACATTTCAAATAAAAAAGAGAGTTATGAGAAAGTTATACAAATTTCCGTTGTTTTCAGTAGGATGCTAAGAAACCAAAACTTTTTTTTTGCAAAAAAAAATGTTTGTTTGAAACTGGACATGCGGGGTGGGGACAAGGGGTTATATGCCTTTACTACGGTAAAAGATTTTCCTATGCATATTATTTAAATGATTCCGTCACAAGGTCACAACACTTAAAAACACCATAACTGTCAGGTTTCTTGCAAATTTTCACTACACAGACAATTGTACTGATGATACCTGTTTTCAATGCAATCCAATCGATCGAATAGTCAACCTGTAAAGTAAATGCAAACTGCCATATTCGCTTCTTCTTTCACATTTCCAATAAATTTCACTGATTCCAATAGATTGGCCGTACTTACGTCAATGTGATTGTTACGTAACGGACATCGTTCAATTTAAAGGCCCGATAATTAGACATTGAAACTAGCCACTATATACAATAGTTGCGTAAATTTCAACAAAAGCAACAAACTGATACAAAACAAGATACATACTCGTACTTCAAATCAAATGGCCTAGTCCCTAGTCTAGCTACAATACAATCTTTATCGGAATCCAACTACAATGTGTATGCAACACTTCACTCTATTCGGATAAAATTCAAAAAGAATGTACTCACATGTAATCAATATCGTATTGAAAGAGTTAAATTAATTTACAATTGCAATGGACAGGTCTGGTTACTTCTCCAATTTGACTATTAATTTGTTGCTATTGTCTGTGTTGGATACAACAGCATGTTGTACTATGTGTAGTATGTACGATGTGGTCTATGAATGGTAACCTAACTAGATTTCATGTGTACAAGATGGAATAATGTGAACTATATTAGATTGGCTCGCTAAGAGGATTGTTATCATGAGATGGAGGAAATTATTTAGGTTAGGTCAAGGGTCTTTTGGTTTGATTTTGATGTTACCATGTTTCCCGTTATCAAGTGCTAATAGATTGTTTGCAGTAAGGACATGACTCTGTTGGTTTTGATCGGAAGTGTATTGCAGATTAATACAAGTATGTAAGTTGATCTATTTCAATAACATCTCCTTTATAATGCATAATGTAACGTCGTATAGTATACGCTCCCCCCGAGAGGAATCTCGACGATTCCGGATAAACGATTAGATTTACGTGTCTCAAGACGATATTTATGTTACAAACATTCTATGCAAAATATTTACCAGCTAATTTGAACATTTCTAAGCACAAATCGTGTTAGGACGCCCCATAATTCTTTTAGTGGGTAGTCTTGTTGGCTGTACAAATATCTATCTAGCGGCTCTCTGAATGCACATATGTACATCCTTACATAACATTTGCAAATGCTGCTGCACTTTCTATCTATCTATGCAGAACGCGTACTCGAGCATCTTTTGCCGAACATGATTTTTCGATGCACAATGCGTTCAATTTGCATACGTTTGCCACCAATATCCCGTTGTTGTTTCGCCGAAGCAAAAAAAAAAGAGCATTGCAGAATGGCTGCTCGTTTGCTCGCCGCTTGAATACTTCCAGATAACACGTATTTCAGATCGTCCCCGTAAGTAACAATTGCTTATTTGCAAGCAAAATAACTTTTACCTTATTTGTAATTATTTCGATTGCATGTGTGCATTGCAGAGTCTTCGACAAACACAATTGCTGTACTCGTATGTACAGTACAGGAAAAAAGCTTGTTGGACGGTTGGTTGATTCGCTTGGCTGTTTGTTTGTTTGTTTGTTGGCTACTTTATTTGTTCGGCTGCGCTTTCCAATTCAGAGGGCTTTTTTTGTATGTCGCTTAGTCACAGGCATATGTTACTCTTTTCGTATGGTCGTCTCTCTTGTATGTAAGTGTGTTTTGTCCTCGTCATCGTCATCAGTGTCGTTGAAATGATCCGCAACAAGACAAGAAATATAACGAGGCGTTGTTGTGTATTGTGTATGCACAACCATGAAAAGTCTTGATTGCACCCGTTCATGGAAAGGACAATTTGATTTGCATATAAAAGACACATTTCGATCTTTTCTTTTCAGGCCCGGGTTATGTCGTTGTTAGCGCTGTGCGCTGATGTTTTCGGGGCCTAAACGAAGGCAGACGAGTGACCATCTACAAATCGGATGATTGGACGTAAACTGATAAGAAGTGCCCATCGATGGATGAATCGGATAAAGAAATCTGCATGTTGTAATATAGACGACCGGCACAATAAGAAAATTGGCGTGATATGGCGGTAGCATGTGTAGTACACGATAAGTTGTTATGGTATGCAGATTTTGGAAAGGATAGCCGAAAAGTTGGTGTAAGTAAAATTGGATTGAATATACGGCCTAATTTCTGAGAATCCATTGGAACCAAATAATGCGGTAGTATACGCCGAACGCATTGTACGTAACAACCGCATTGAATATTTTTATCGACTTTCCTGAATTCCCAAAGGCAATATATAGTAGCCGTCGTAATTAGTACCGATATTGTAATTCACCAGCGACTTAGCAATACATACATTCTCAGGAACTAATAGACTATGGTAGTGCCAATGAGAAAATTTCAAGTTTTTTGTAGGGGAGGAAGGGGTGATGGTTCGGATCTGTCACACATTTAATATTTTATAAGGACATCCAACACAAGTTTTTCACTACATTCTAACAATATATATGGCTGAATATAGCTTCGTAGAGGAGATAGGGGTAGGAGTATTCAGACCAACTCCACTTTCCTTCAACTCAAAGTATAGGGGTTTCCAATAAGAGCGGGTAGATGTTGAAATGGAATAAAACAAGCTGTGTGTGAAGTATAAACGATTTATTTATTTTATATGAAAGACTCACATATACCATTATGTATGGAATATAACATCATTCAAATGTCGGCCGCGGCTTGTCACGGTGGCACGGATCCAAGTGGTCCAATTTTCAATGCCGTATAGATCCTGATGAATTTGAGCGAGGGCTTGGTGGATATTGAGTTTAAGGGCATCGGTCGATTCCGGCTTATTGGTATAACCTGCGAAACCCCACAGGAAAAAGTCAAATCGCACGGGGTCAAATTGCACGATCTTGGTGGCCAATTCACGTCACCTCTGCGAGAAATTACCTTACCGTTAAATCGTTCATGCAGAATGTGCATCGTGGCATCTGCTGTGTGGCATGAAGCGCCGTCCTGCCGAAAACACATGATTTGGAATGAGTGACTGAATAGTAAACAACAGATTAGATCGACGCTACCAAAACAAACAGGGCGTTACAGGCTGCAAACATATATTCGTTCTAATGTTTCGATCGCGAAACTGCATTTCCACTGAACTGAGGAGACTATGTACATAGATAAATAAATCGCCACTTTTGCTAAATTTTTGATTTTTTGTTGCAGGCCAAGTACTTATCCGACGGTCTTCCCATTTCCTTCGTTTTAATATTATTTTACTGCGTTTCCCTAAAATTCTTACTATTTTTATTGATAGGACTATGGCACTATTAGCCATGGTCTTTCTCGAAAAATTCACCTTCATATACACCCAGTGCAGAGGCAGCATTGTCATTGAGTGAGTTAGGTCACCATCCTCAAAAATCCACCATTTAAAAATAGATACATTTAAGATATGTATTTCTTTTGTGGGTTTTATTGTTGTATGCGAGGCTACCATTTTCAACTTTCGCCGATGAACCTGACTCTCGGTTATAGAGGTTTCACGTCACACTCAGTCGTTTATGAAATTTACCGGGAACGCATGACTATGTGCTAAATCAGACCCATTTATGCTCAAGCTTGACGATCAGCTCGACAACGTTTGCATACGGGTCTAACCGTTGATCCTTATTCCGAACGGTAAGGATTCGCCGAACAACTCTTAGGAAAACTACCGATCAAATTTGAACATTAATTAGGCCTCGACATTGAAATTGTATGAACGCAGCTAAAATGTAGAACATCTGATATAATTTTGCAGTAGTGCGCCAGTATTCAAGTCCCTTGCCGAACGAAATGCGGGTCACACGTAGCTAATACCGAAACCTTTACTGGAATTGATCGCAGGCTTTCAGCAAGTAAAGAATCAATCAGAAGTGTGGGAAAAAATACTTTGAAGCTCTGTTATAGAACCTGAACCCTTTATCCAATTTTAATATGTTGGCGACGTTCAATATTTGTTGGCGACGTTCAATATTTTCTTTTGGAGTTTTGGCGGAAATGCATGAAATTTTTGAACGTACACTTTTTTTATGGATATCACATTTTTGCAGTCATTTTCGGGTGCGTTTATGTGAACACCGGGCACCCTGTAGTCAATGTAATGTTGACAAAAAACCGACTTCTTTCGAGAAAACGGATTAATATGGCCCATGTTCAAAGAAGCGATATCCTCTTCTAAAGGGAACATAATGCCGAAGCATTCCATGCGGCGCATTGCTATAGCCGCTCACATCCACAAAGAATGTGTGCAGCCGTTTCGTCGTCAGCCTCACAAAAGGTCGCGTCGGTAACAATGCGCATGGTCTTTAAATGGCCATTCAGACTGCAGTGCCCCGTGAGGAGCCCGCAAATTATCCTAACCCTATTTCTGCTCATGTCCATTAGACTAAGGGTACGTTTAGGTGAGGAGTTCGCAACGAAAAGTTTTGACTGCCGGAAGGGTTTCCCAGTGTGAGGTGGCTTTGGCTTTTTCCCACTTACTTATTACATTTCTGTATGCACAGAGCGGTATGCCAAAGTAGGGTTCTCGTCGACCAAAGAAGGGGATGGCGGATGCTCTCCTTGGACGCTCTTCGGCCTGCTCATTGCCTTCGACACCCGAATGCCCAGGTATCCAGTAAAGGGCAGGACTGTTAATGGAGCCTACCCGTTGAAGGATTTCCTGACAAACCCACACGAGCTTCGATATGACAGTAAAGCTCGTCAGCGCTTTCATTGCCGCTTGGCAGTCAGTAAATATTCCTATTTTCTTGTTTGTGTAGCCTTTTTCAAGGCATTTTCTTGTGCATTTCTAGAAAGACTAATACCTGGGCCGCTAGTTCCCGCGCCAGAACCTGTATCGGACTTTGAGCCGTCCGTGTAAAATATGATGGTACTGGAGTGGAGTGCTCTGAAACTGTCAGTCCACTCATCCCTCGACCAGGCCACTGAGTCAAATGTGGTGTCAAAACGTAAAGTTCTAACCAGATATAGCCAAATGGCATACTAAGTAGGTTGTTATTACTTATCCATCCTAGCTGCACTGAGTTCAGTGGGCATGCTGCATCACATGCCTTAAGCCTGATGACAGCCAATCTTGCCGCTGCCTCAATGTGTATGTGTAGTGGTGAGAGGTTCAGCAGAACCTCCAGGGCGGCAGCGAGGCTAAAGATGAACGCTCCAAGATGAAGGCAAGCTAGACAGCCCAGCCTCTGAGCTTCGTCTAGATTCAGCCCACCGTCTGTAGTGGGTGCCCATCTGCACCAAACTACCGCCCCGTATTCCACAATTGTCTTATTTATCCACAGAATTATTTCTGGTTTAATAAACCATGCTATACCCGCATAGCTTCTGCAGACCCATAAGGCCTTAGTTGCTTTCTCTGTTACCACCCTAAGACGCTCTTTCCAGAGTAGTTTCTTATCTAGAGTGACCCCCAGATACTTGACAGTTTCTGGCATGGTTAACTGTGAATTATACATTTAGGGACACTTCAGTGCTCGTAGCGGCCGTTTCCTTCTGATTGGCATCATTGCGGCTTTTGTCGGATTGACACCTAGCCCATTAGCAGTGCACCATTCCAGTACTATTTGCAGAGCATTTTGTAAAATATCCGGTAGGACCTCCTCGAATTTGCCTTTAACCGTGATTACCAAGTCGTCCGCATACCCCTGGGTGAAGAACCTAGCTAAGTTAAGTCTCCACATAAATCCATCAACAACCAAACACCACAGGAGGGGAGATACTATACCTCCTTCGGGGCAGCCACGTGTGGCTTCGACTGTGAGAGTAGTCTTGCCTATACTGGTAAATATGATTCTGGACGACAACATGCGTTGCACCCACATTGTAGTTGTATTGTCGGCCCCTTTGGATCTTAATGCCGTTACTATTATGGGATCGAATGACATATTGTCAAAAGCGCCCTCTATGTCTAGAAATGCACACAGTGCCATTTATTTATTAGACATGGACATGGAACCTAAACTTATTAAACTTAGATTTCTTTTAAGGATTATTTTGTAGTTACGCCATTTTCCCTTAGTAGAGAATCCATTGAGTGAGCACATGCCCAAACACAATATAAAGACCGATCTTGGACTGTCCACAACCAAACACTTTTCGTGTCTGACATGTTGTTCAATGTGATTTAAAACTCCACCGCATTTAATCGCTGCGTACTAAAGATTAAAATAAGGAATTAAACGAACTGTGTGGATTAAACTTTTTAGAGGAAATGAAATGTTTGATTTCCCCAGCCTATATGGGATTTTTTTTTTTTAGCAAATATAACATTAACAAGTTGCAACAACAGCTCGCTGACACCTGCAGGCCTATTTTCGGTCCATCTGAATCTCAGTTGAATCCTTTTTTTCATTATCATACTCAATCGTCGCAACGACGGATACAGCTAGTTGACCTCATTACAAATAAACTTTTCTCGTTTTACCTCCTTCAATTGTAACGTATTCTGGTCTTGTTAGGTAAATTTCTTAATGCATACTTTTTTTCGCTGTTCTTGTATGTGTACACACTGAAAATGTTATACAAAAGTTTATCGATGATCATTTAAAGTATAATTTGTTACTTGTTATGCACATGCCCTTTGCGATGCTGCAAGCTGTTAAAAATGGTCAATGCGTCTACATATCCGTGGACGTCAACGACGATATCGCGCGTATATTCACGTTAGAGTTGTCGCTAACGTACGTGCGCGACTATATATCGCGTAATGTAGTAATGGGTCCTTTAAGACTTGGCTTAAGCAGCCAATTACCGTATCTGATTTTTAACTCACGCATGCTGCAAAACATACACCGATTCGTCCACTAACTGACTCGCGTCGAGCCCTTGCGTACAGCCACAGAATGCAATGACTCCCATAGGCTTGCAGAGTTGACGGCGACGACAACGAAGACGCCTTTTTTTTCTCATATATAGATTCTTTACTCGCGACTTACATTGTGAATTGCCTGCTTTAAATGAGATTCGATTTTTTTTTATTCTCCAGCCTTCTTTCAAGGCTCTCCGGCGGACTTGGTGGATATAACGACGACCGATATTTTACCCGAAAGACCCGTATGGTAGGCCCATGGGGACAACGCAAAATCGACCTGAGCCTGAAGTACTTCTGGTCTTGCACATTAAGCAAATTGCATTTGACATGCATTTCGTTTTCATCGTGAGCGCATTTTTGGTCTTTTCTGTTTACGATTTTGCTTACAATAGCCCTAATGATTATCACCATCGAAAATGAATGAGTTGACTTAATCATATTTGGCTATAAATAATGAATAATGCTCGTAATCAACTTTTTCGATTATAGTATCATAAGGCAAAAAGTGGGATGTGAGTGCACGGCTTTGATGAGCATATTGTAAGATACTCTTGCAAAGAAAGATACATACTGCAAGATGAGACACTTAAGAATGATAGAAGAAGGTGGCATAGAATGCGTTTATGAATTAGGATTTTAGGTATTTAGGTATTTTTAGCGATACAAACTACAAGTGGAGCTATATCTATGAAACTTCATATATTACATGAATTTGGAAATTTCCAAAAGCATTTGTCAATAATAAATAAAGATCGGAAATATTACTAGTTAGTCACTAATTATTATGCATTGTGTATAGTAAACTAGACTTCCTGGAACGATCGAATCGATGCTGGTCCGACACGGGTGTATTGAATTTTGCACTGTCACATAATATTCACAGAACTGCCACTTTCTTTAAATTTTGTACGTCGGAAATCACGCTTTCTAAAAGGCGATCCAATGACATGACAATCCCCAATATCGTTCGTCAATAGGTGACAATCTAGAAACCAACAAACATTTGAAACTACACAATCTCAAAACAATAAAACAAACAAAATACAATCTCATATGCCTTTTTCGAAGATAAAAAAAAGAAGACAACTTTGTTTAATTAAAATCGTAAATTTGTTTAAATTAGAAACAGCATTTTATATTTGTATTCCCTTATATTGGATTTCCTCTTATATTTTTGTTCTTGCCCATATAAATTTTCAATCTAAAAATCTATTATTTTTTATAGCTAATAGGATTCATGCTTTTTGTGTATTTTGACAATATTGATTTAGCGCAACATCCTCTCTACTCATGTTCATGTAAATGTTCTATTCAAACAAAATTCTGCGTGAATTGTTTGAATGTCAAAGACATAGAATAGTTTTAAAATCAATACGGATCTTAAGTGTCTAGACAACAAATCAATATAAATTTATACGCCCGTACGCCTATTCTAATTTTATTATTATCGTTTGCCTAATATGCCAATAAATTTTTCGATAATGAAGCCTTTCAAACGGATGATTTCACGCTCGCCTGGTAAATACTTATACGCATATGTATGTACGTACATACATAAATTTATCTGATCGGCAGTATCAAACGTCTCATTTGCAGTTTATCATTTCATTTTTTATTAATTTTTATAAATTGGAATTCCAATGTTTGTTCATTTGCTTTTTTTTCCGCAGATAAAAAGCAAATAAAAATACTAATTTATTGATGAGCAATAAAGTCACGTAAAGTCAATTTCATTATGGGAATGGGTTGTTACAAGTCCAAAAACCATGGATAACACGGCTATAATTGATGATTCTGGCCGTACGAGTTCTGCATTATTATGAAGCAAGAACACATAAATTGATTTCGAATCAAGAGGACATTATGGACTTACGAAGCACATTATTATCAGTAAATATTACAGGACATCTGTTTGTTTTAATGTTTAATCAATCTGTCTAATATTAATGAAAATTTCGGTTACGTATTGCTAATTTCTACTTAAAATTAAGAAATATGAGAATGATTTGTCGAGCCTGCAAAAAAAAAAACGAGAAGGACAAAGTGCAATGTATGAGTTTACACTCTCTGCAGTTCCGAATCCGCAGTACCTAAATTGGTTTTTTTTTAGAATTTTGAAAAGAAGATTACCTGAACCTCGTATTACCCAGGACCTCTTTCCATATGCAGGGATCCTACCAAATTTTTATGTAGTTTAATTCGCCCGTAGGCCATTTTGCTGTAGCTTTTAAGATTTCAAAAACAATCACGAAAACTGACAAATTGCCAATTGAGTACCGAAAGGAATGCACAACAAGACTATACATAGCATTTCAAAAAAAAATTTCTTAACCTTTTGCAAAGAACGGTAATTTTTCATGCTTAATTTTAATACCCTTCGCTCATAGAGTGAAATTTAATAGGATTCACTTTAAGGATCTATTCAAAATTGACTGAAACATCGATTTAAATTATGTTCAACTTTGTTTTAAAGTTGTTTCATTTTGAAGGCTGTGTCCGTCACATGTACATAAGCCCGCCGCTATCTTGTTCAGTGCTAGTAACCTCAGATAGCATAGGTGTAGGAAGTAGGACTACGAAACGATAGGTACCCGGTGCGATTTCCAGTTAATTTTATAACGATTTTTTTTCTCTGTGTACTGAAAAAATGAAATGTTTGTTCATATAAAATATTATGAAACTCCATGATGCGGTCTCAATAAAAACAAAAGTGTTAAGCGAGTAACCCGATTTTAGAGTGCAGTCGTAAAACGCACCTCTACATGGTGGGATTTTTATGAAATTTAAATAGTTATTCCCTGTAACTAGCGCTATGTGTTGATTTGCAACAAAAGTCGATTAGGAACAAACAACAGACCGATCAAATGAAATAGTATGAGTTGGACGGCTTTTTTTTGCCGAGAAGTTTGCCATCCACTCGAAATTTAGTATTCACGATTCTTCGATCTTAAAAAGAATTAATATTAGTCTACTCTCCCCCACTCATATGCAGTGTCCCAATTGGTACACTGACCCAAATCGTCTGCCAAAGCAAAGGAAATACGTTTACAATCAAGAAAAAAAGGCAACAAAACAGCCAAGGAATATGGAAACTAATGGAATTTGTGCGCTGTAGAGCAGTTTTTCGGTGCATTTCAATATGTACTGGAACATTGGGCTTATGGCATCAAAAATGTTTAGGGATCAAGTTACGAAATAGGATGTTTTGTATGTTTCCGATGATTCATATAAGAAAAAACAAAATAGTTCTCATCCTAATAAGATAAAAAAATATAACACAGGGGAACAGCATTTTGTTTATTTAGATTTGATATTCATTTCTAGCTAATTTTTGGTCGTAGAATCCGGAAATGCTAACCGTTTTTCTCCTATACGTCCAGTTTTTGAGATACAGGGGGCTCAAATTTTGGCCCAAACAAACCTTCCCTTCATTGAAATCAAAACAAACGAAACTCGCTAAAAATTTTTTGTTTGTAAATATTGATTTTATATCTTAACAACATTACCTAAGAATTAAAAAAAAAAAATTATGGCAAAAATTTTCGTTTGTAGCTTTTTCTGGAGTGTTAAATTTCCGGACAGTCCCGTTTTATGCCCCATCAATAGTCCGCCATCATATTCGCATCACATCTGCCTTGATATCGACTTTCCATGATTTTGAAACCTTGATGAAATCGCTCTCCTTGCTCATTACTCACAGCTCCAAGATTTTCCGGAAATTCATCTAAATGACTGTGTAAAAAGTGAACTTTGATGCACATGTTGCAGCTAAGCCTTTGAAAACTGTCCAATAGTTGCTCGACTACTATCGCATAATTCGATGCACTAATATTGCCTAGAAAGTTGTTGACTATATTCTCAAATGCCAGCCATGCTGTCTTTTCATTTTCTTTCATTGATTCCATAAAATTTGTATCGCTGAGAAGCTGCCGAATTTGTGGACCGTCAAATACTCCAGCCTTTATTTTCGCGTATGATAGCGCAGGAAGGGCCGACAGCATATATTTAAAATAATTTCCTTCTGTTGGTAAGGCTTTTACAAATTGTTTCGCCAGGCCTAGTTTTATATGCAACAGCGGGAAAATGTTTTTTGTCGATCCACAAGCGGTTCATGAACAATATTTTGATCACCAGCCTTCAGATCAGATCTCGGGGGCCAATTCCTTTGTATCCAATGTTTATCGCGAGTTCTGCTATCCCACATACACAAAAAGCACGGATATTTTGTATATCCACTTTGCTAACCGAGAAGGAAGAACCATCTTGAGGTCTACACATATGATATGCCTGGTGGACAAAGGGGCCTATTTTTTGCCCTTTGACTTAGAAATGTATAACTGCCACATATATAGCAAACTGACTCCGGGTGTTGAGACACTTTCGACAAGGGATAGTATTCCATTACACAAGTTAAGAGCACAAAAATAGGGTTATATACTCGAACGGAGGCTTTTAAATGCATTTTTTTGATTAAAAAAGACTTAAAAATGGCCGAAGAATTTCACAACTTTTAACAAAAAATCCAGGTCGCGACAAATTACTTTCATTTATTTATTTAATTTTATTGTATACAAGTACTAGAAGGTCCTGCACAAGGATGCAACCCCGTAGCTTTTAAAAAAAGTTGTTATTTAAGGGGGCCTATTGTAATTTTCCGTAAAATTAAAAAAAAACCCGTTATCTCAAAAACCTGACGTATAGGGGAAAAACGGACTGCATTTTTGGAATTAGCGAGGCCGTTTTACTATAAATTAGGTGCAAGATTCAAAAAAACAGAAAAAAGTGTTAAAATTGTTCTCCCGTGTAATATGTCAAGGTTGGGTTCAACTTGAACGAATTCAAGGAAAATAGTTCTTTTGGTCTTCATCAACAAAAACTGATAAATAGCTCCTTAATTCAGATAGTGGGATGAGATTAACTTCTTCCTTATCGCGTTCGTCTCCAAACATGCGCTGTAATCGTTACTGTAGCACCTCCTAACATCTGGCTACCAATCAGATCATTTACATAGTCATGTATGTCTTTTTCACATTATTTGACACAGACAGACTGAAGTCATACTTTAAAATCAAGAGACTTGAGATCGATTCTTGGAGTAGAGAAACTTTCCGTACATGCTAGAAAAACAGCAGCAGCGAAAATGGATCATAGCGCACATGGTACTCGTCTCAATACAAACTATATCAAACATTTCAGTCACCTATTTTTACAGTTATACGCAATCACAAGTTACTCTAACTAAGCTAAATCTTAATATTCCTCAAATTTTCTTTTTCAAATTGCTGCCAAACCCGACAAGTGACGGTTTTTTTTGTGAAACAAATCGGACTTTCTTTTTGGAAACTACCGAGAGATCACAATCGTTGATTCATTTAAGTTCAAAAAACTGTACAGTAAAGAAATTGCATCAGGATTTTGCGGCAAGTAATTTTAAAAGGTGGTCTGATTGGTGTAGTGGTTAGTCCGCACACTTTCGCTGCACAGGGTTGTGATTTCGACTGTCACCGTGAACGAATTCAGTTTATAGTGTTTTTCGCACTCGCGATTCATGTGACGGGCTACGATCCCACTCAGATGTTACCCATTTATGGGGATAAATAACATTCTGAGCGTGTTGTTGATCTCAACGGGCGCCGTTATGGAATCTAGACAACATGTGAAAACTTTTAAAGTAACTTGCCATAAAGCCCTGGTGCAATGTTCTTACAGTACATTTTTTTCAGCTTTGATGATTGATAGAGCATTTTATTGTCGTTATAGTGCAAAAAAAAAAAACATTTGAAAAATAATAAAATTTAAAGTTATAGTTATAAGTGCGCTATCATTCATGTCCGGCTTGACTTTTTAGACACCCTGTATAATTTAAATTTAACATGCAACGTTACGTAGACTCGATACAGCCATATATGGCCGAGTAGATGATCCACCCCTTACAAGAATAATATTATCCAGAGAGGCTTTAAGATCAAAATCATAACCTGAAGATGACATATCGGAGTATTCGAAATCTTTCCAAAACCCCTCATTTGTCAATGTGTTCGTGCATTTGTACGACGTTTAAACCCCTATCATTATCAACAGGCGAAATACAACAGATGCGATGTGATAAATTTAGTTACAAAAAGTTTGGGAAATCTATAATAATTGCAATATTGAAACACTGGGCAAAAATGGGTTAAAGACAAAATTTTCTTTCGATACGACGGTATGTCACTGCAGCTTTCTCATGGATCTGCACCATGTGTCACCCCCGACATCCATAAGTATGATGCGATTTTACGAATGTCCTTTTCGCATGAAAGCTAACAAATCTATGGTTGGACTATAATCTCCGAGCATATGTTGACCATAGTAAGATCAACTTTCAACTTCCATCAGAAATATCTGGCCCATGTGGCCAGCAACCAAAGTTTCGGTTGCCTTTATGAAAGTTGGTGATAGTATCATATAAAAGAATGTCATCAACTCATTGACAACTGGCGACGACGACATAAAATTGAGTGTTATGATAACCGGTTGTATGCATTTGGAGCATGCGAACATCTTTGGAAGCTGCGCAAGGAATTTGTTGAAATTAGTAGTGAAGTTCGATATACCCATAGTCCATCCAAATTTCAACATATTCTGCTTAAATTTGGGACATTTTCAACACATTATTAAATTTGAATAAATTTGAGTTTCACCGAGACTTTGTTTTCGTGCAATACTGAATGCCTAACGACAGGTCCCGGAGGTAAGGTTTCCTTTACGGGTAAATAACATGATACCAGTGAGTCCATCTAAGTCATACGCTACCGCTGCTATCTCCTTATAAAAATTGATAAGAACTACTGTATCTCTGTATCGTCAATTTATGAAAGAATATTAAGGCAATTAAGGCAAAATTACAATCAGGAGGAGCGCAATAGGACGATTAGATATTCAACAAGAAAACTGCCGGACGAGGCCGTAACAGGTGGTAACGCTAGCCGGGATTGTTTTGGTGTTGAATTTAGCATATCCCACTGTTTCGTAAGAATTTTTGACTGGCGGTTACACGGGTCCATATTATTTTAGAATGACGTTGGCAAGGGCATCACAGTCATTAAATCATCAATTCGGGTGATCTCTATTGTCATGTCTGTTGCGATTGCGGCGCAACCAGTTTTAATGCTATCGAGTTGGCAATGCTTATTTTGTCGCCAGCCGGCTGTATGCATACTAAAATCACAGAAATTAGACGATGGGACCATAGAGAGGCAAAACTAGCAAGTTACGTTATTCCAAGAACAACTTTCGTCTTATCAAGAGTAACATTTATGTAAAATCCCACCCCTAAAAGTAGATTGGGCTAAGAAAAACTTCATTCCTGAAATATATACTGCGTATATTCTATATTAGTCTGGCTGGTCTAGCGGTTAGTGCGCGCACCTTCGGTACACAGGGTCATGAGTTCGAATCTCACCGTGGATCATGGTGTTTTTCGAACTCACGAGCTTGTGACGGACTATGATCTCACTCAGATGTTAAACGAGTACCCATTTATGGGGATAAATAACACTGCTGAGCGTGATGCTGATCTCATTACCTCAACAAAAAGCAGATAAGATCTTGGAAATAGGATGTCACTAACACATCCTGCGGCCTTATGCTGGATTGTCGCGCCTGTTATATTCTATTTTAGGGATGAACGTTTTCTATTACTATTAGAGTGAACATAGGTCTACATTCAGATTTTACCTGAGTTCATGCATTCATAGAACATTTGCTGAATAGAGCCGCGTACAGCATAGCAAGCAGCAACAGCTTCTTCGTTTTAAATCACTCACCTGTAAAATGAGAAAAAGAATATACATATAAATAATTCTTCTTTTATTTAGAAAATTAAAAATATTATTTAAATGTTTTAAAAATAAGAGTATGTACTTGAAATTAAAATGCACCTAATTAAACACAGCAAAATTTATTCAAATGACGCGATATAGAGTGATCACATCAAAACTAACATTTGCAAATATTGAAACTGTGCAAATCATTCTCGTGCATACGTCGTATCAAAACATTTCTCACCTACCGCAGATGATTTAACACCATACGAAATTTGAAACCGCACTTTAATACGTCTAGTCGTTTTTAAGATACAAAATAAAATGCAGCCTTTCCTTCATAAAAGATTTAATTTCTACTTGAAATGTTGATGACTTTTCGAAAGTATGAACATTTTGTCTTCGTTTTACTATTTTTGCAGTAAATAGCCCATTTCTTCAGCCGCTTGTAACTAATTTTAGTTAACTGGCACCCTGTTGCGAACTTTAAAGACAAAAAATACATTGCATTCTCATTTACCACACATTCATACATACGACGTGTATACTAATTGTTTTTCCCATAAAATTACACTAAATTACCAAGATACGACCGCTAACGGACGATTAAAAAGGAATTGGTTTTGGCTTTCATCGTACTGGTCTTTCTCACACGAAAAAGTTTTATACGTTCTTTTCTAAAACAAACTTAAATTTCCATAAAGCCATTTCATTTGTTCCGAGTCGATCATCTCTAAAAGTTTTTGTATCGTCGTTTGATTTTTTTTCCTTTGTATTATTTTATAGATGTCATTAAATGAAATCAAATAAACAATCCCATGAACAGCTTATTTTTTTTTTCGCTATAGAATTGAATGTATAGCACAACAATAGTTGTTATATAAAAAACGATTAATAACGTAAATAAATTGGAAAAGACTTTTATTAGGTGGAACAATCTTCAAATGTATAATATGTATTAATTTTTCAAAACCAATAAACTTTTCAATAACATTCAAAATTTTATAATGGAATCAATAGGAAATATTTGAATTTAGAAGAAATTAATATCGAGGGAAGCCCATTATTCCGCGTACACTAAGGATGTTACACTCGAAAGCTGGCCTGGACATAAATTCATCAACCGTAAATACTAGATATCCCTTCCAACTAAAACGAGAAGCTCTACACAAGTACTAATGCATTAAAAGAAAGTCTTGTGTATTTAGGATATTTATGAAATGCATTGGATAAGGTACCTCCCCAAAATGAACCGCATATGAGTAGCCGATTGTAGTGGTATATCAATTCTTTTCGCAGCTGATGGATTTTTTTTAGGGACACCTTTTCAACTTATTTTTCTTTCGGTTTTTGTAGTTGAGGGGGTTTCAAACATCATTAAACCCACCAGCAGTGCTGCCAATTTAGCCGTTTTCCTGCCAAATTTAGCCGGAAACCGTGCTGCTTAGCCGGAAGAAATTTATATTTCCGGCCGGCCGGATTTTTAGCCGGAATCGATATTTTTCGGCCGTTTTTCTGGCTAACATTATTTTATGTTTTTTTTTTATTTTGAGACTAGAATCAATTTTTTAATATCCACAAAAAAATAATTGATCGCCGTGAAATTATTTCTACATACACTTATTATCGTGTATTAGGGTAAGTACCTACTATGTCCACCTAGACCTAGAGGAATACTTGCATGTATGTCTCCTGGGAAAAATTTACCGCGGAGACTTGCCTGTTTTCAATAAATTTAGGGTAGGGTTTCACGTAAACTGACGATATTAGTACCTAGTCTAACCACGAACATGCTGAATAATTTGCAAAATGGAAGATAGAAAAATGCTTTGTTGAGCCATTCTCGGAACATGGGGGTACCTAAACATTTTTCCATTTTTCAAAGTGTCAATTCATTACCACAGATAACGTAATCATGCCAGATTAAGTACAAGGGGGAAAACCTTTTAGCGCGATTCATAGATATTGATAACACACTAACATTGTGCAATTAGCTTGCCCAGTAAATTACAAAAATTAATTTAAGTGTGTATATATTTCAGGGGCAACTTACCCCCTTCTTCAGCACAAAAGCTAAGTGCTAAAGAAGGGGGTAAGTTGCCCTCGAAATATATACTCACTGAAATATATTTTTTGTAGTTTACTGAGAAAGCTACTTACACAACGTCTGACGAATTAAGAAACTACACATTTTCGTAGATGCATTTAGTTGTTGGGTTTGTAGCAACAAATTTATCAAAAATCTTTATCATTTCCCGGCCAGGCTCATAATTTTGGAACATCAATTTCGTAACTATGGAAAATAAAATAAAATTTGGAGGGTTCAAATTCGAAAATGAATAACAAGCTTGACACACATATTTTCGAATGACGCAAACTTAGCACGAACTCCAAATTAAGCATTTGGACCATCATTTGCTCAGTAATGACTGGGGACGCCATCTTTTGTAAAATTTAAGAACAATAATGTTTACAAAAATATTAAATTTGTTATCAATCTTTACACATTTCTATTCAAATTCTTTAAGAAAAGTGTATCCTCAAATTATTGAATTGAATATTCATCAAAATATCGCAATTGGGAGGGACATTTTCACCATTTACACAATCGTCAAAAGTAAATGACGAATTCTAATGACTAAAGCATATGTGACATTCCAATTTCGAACTTTCATCATCATGATGGATTATCGTCATAATGATTTGGATATGTGTCTTGGGCCTCAAATGGTTAAATTTTAATCAAAATATATGATTGTTCAGGTGCGATGATGGTAAGATATCCATACATAAATGCGGTTGCACGTTCATTTTACAAATTTTATGTTGCACAATTTCGAACCTAATGTGGTTATGGACTTGACCGAGAAATTGTACCTGTATACAACAATTTTGACTAGTTGAGCTATCTAACTCCGAACAAAGTAAATTTCGACTGTAATAGCAGTGATTGGAGCATATATGTATGTAACAAAACTAAGAAATCTGCCTAAAGCATAGTTTACGGGTAGCACTACAGGAAAAAAGAAATAAAATTATTAAAATCAGTTTTTTGAAATATTTTTTCGTAATGTGACTGTTTGGTATGATTTAGCCGGTTTTTTGGCCGTTTTTCTCGCTGAAATTTATTTAGCCGGATTTTTAGCCGTTTTTGAAAAAAATATAGCCGGTTTTCCGGCTAAATTTAGCCGTTTTCTAAACAACAACAACACTGCGCCACCAGGGACACTAACTTTTTCCCGTTATATAGTCAAATTTTTAACAATGGACTGGGATTCTGTATGCAATGGCAGCTGTTAACTTTTCAGTTATCACACAAACTCGTCATTACTGGTGTAATTTATTTAGTGAAAATAATGAATGGCGGAATTTGAAACACAGAAAAATACAGGGCCGATGAAGAAAAGTTAAATAATGCCAATATTTCTGTGCTAATTTACTTTTTTGAGTAAGTAATCGTCGAAATATGCATAGGCTATTATTCAAATCAAAGAAAAGGTGTCATGGTGTCATACATTTTGTGCAGACAGTATTGCAATATTCCCAGGGGTCGTACGCATTACACAAAATAAAAATATGTATAGGAATATAGGAGAATACACAAGAAAATATAGGAGTTATATAGGATGTATTTTATCTATAACATCACATTTCTTCACATTTATTTCTTTTTATGGAGCAATTCGATTTCCTTTTCAAATTGTTTTCAGTACTGGCATTATTCAAACCCGTGTCTGTTAAATTTTTAGCCTCAAAAAGACCAACTTTGTTGATTGAAACGATGTGACAAAGTCCATCTAGACTTGGAGATGGATAACACTTTTATTCACTGGAAAGCTAAATGGTTGAAAATACTCTTAATCGATAGTCCGTTTGGTGGTAAAAAATAAATTGCAAGTCTTGCTGTCCAAATCGGTTGCGTTTTTGAGATTTTTTGACGTTAAGGTGTCAAATTTATGGGTACCATTTAACCGAAAGCTAAACGGCTGAATTTTTTATAAAGTCTCAAGCAGGACGGGATGAGTTAAAATCCACACAGCAAGACGGGACAGGTAGTTGCGTTTTCAAAACAGACGCGTTCAAACATGTAAATTTGTTAAGTTCAATTTAACTGAAAGGTAAATGGATGAAGCTTTTTGAAAAAGTCAAAACTGGTCAAGGTGAGTAGGAATCTGGACCGAAAGACGACCCAGGTGGTATATAATCTGTAAATTTCATAAATATAAACATAGAAGTTCTCACATATTTTATTCATTATCACGGAAGAGCAAAACAGCTCATTCCCCAACATTGGTGACTCCGACGTGATCCTGCGCTAAGGATCACCATCGCTATTCCAGCGGATTCATCGTTTCGTGCCGAGTGGTTGGTAAACCGTTTTGTGGACTTGGATTTCTACTTCTCTACGATGTATTCGGCTACAGGAACATATCACTATACTACCACCTTCATCTGGAGCGCCCGTGAATCTTACCAGGGTAACTCTCCCTATGTTTGATGGCGATTACTCGAAGTGGAGATGTTCCGGGACCTCTTTTACGAGCATTATGTTGGTAAACCGTCTTGTGGACTTGGATTTCTACGTCTCTACTATGGATTCGGCTACAAGAACATATCACTACTACCACCTTCATCTGGAGCAACACAAGCGCCCGTGAAACTTACCAGGGTAACTCTCCCTAATGATGGCGATTACTTGAAGTGGAGATGTTCCGGGACCTCTTCCACGAGCTGGTGCACAAACAACCTATAGCAGAATGCGCAGTGGCGGATTTACACATTTACCGCTAGTAGGCTGTTGATATTTTGCCGCCCCTACCAAGCTCTACGAGAATATTGCTGAATAGACGTTTACCAGAATCAAGGGTCAAGGCGTTTAGCTTTTTTATCGTTTCCCATTCAATCAAGTTGTATGCAAAAATGTGCGGAAGACTATTGTTCTTTTGAGTGGAGAATTAATACTCCAGTACAAACTTCTTTGATTGACCTTCATTTATTCTCAAATGTATCCTTTACACTTTAATAAATTAGTGTTTTCCACTTCGTGGGTCCTGAGTATTCTTCTATTTTTATGCGATAAATAAATATAAAGAAAAAGCGATCTAATAATTCCTTGGTTGGAGCGTCGGTTTGAAGGGTAGGTTCTTATTCTTCATAGTGTCCCGCTTTTAATGCACTATTGAGCAGTACTCAGGGCGGGACTTAACCTCTGTGGCGCCTCTGGGCAGAAGACATATCTCCGCCTTCCGTCACTGTAAGGTAAGGCAGTTTCATAATTTTTAAATTGTTGCAAAAAGAATTAAAATTCCAATTGACAACTTGATGAAATGCAAGGACTCGTTGATATTATTTAGTAAAAGTCTTGCTTACTGATTTTAATTATTTTAAATGATTTTTGGCATCGTTGGTATTGTATATTTTTCTCTGGAGAAGAAATTACAAATTCAACTATTTTAACGGCAAAATTTTTAAAATTTCTTTTAAACCTTTTCACAAGATTTTTCTGACATATTACCTACTTAAAAATTTGATAGTCACTATATAGCATATAATATCAAGAGGACCCCTCCCGAAACCAATCCCTGGTTACAGCCCAGCCAATTTCAAGTGGGAGAAACTAACAGAAAACGCGAAAATATGAACTTGCTTTTACTAGGGTTGCCTATTCTAATTGATCAACTAACCCAGAAACTAGTTTAGAACGAACGCTAATTTTTGGCAATGTAGTCTTCGTAAAAATTATTTTGTTTATGAAGGCAAATGCTGTCACCATTTCTCGTTATACAAAAATTGAAAACTGTTTCAGACTTCGTATGAAATCTTTAAATTAGGATTGAAGCGTAATGTCTGGATACAAACAAACATTATGTATACGTCAGAACAATTTTTAATTTTTCAAAGGATCAATACAATAGGGATATCAAAACAGAGAGTGTGTGGAGAGATAAATTGCTTCCTTAGATTAGGCCGCTGCCTTGGATCCCGCATGTAACGAGTCCCTCATTAAAAATCCCGAAATTGCACCACAAAACATCCAAAGTGTCCCTCCTCCCTATGAAATATTCAGCAAAAAGTGCACCACAAGACGGCCTTCTACGCATTTTTTGGAAAATCGAACAATGATTCCCTTGCTCCCCTCTTTTTGCGAATTATTTGTCCTTTGGCTTTGGGTCTCATGAAAAATTGACACCGTTTGTGCTTGGGCCTCCTTTGCAGTATTTGTTATCCTAAGGTCGCATCTTTGAAGGTATGTAACTTTTGAACTACGACTATGACATTTCTAGCAAAATGTGCGCCATAATATGCTCTACATCGGCATCCTGATCCTTTCTATCAATTTTTTTTTGTGGGAAATCGATCCCGTTTGCACTTGGTCCTCCTTTGCGATTTGTTTGCCCTCGGGAAGCGACTGTATCTTTTGAAGAACAGCTAGGACCTTCTGAAATAGGATGAAACCTTATCCTTAGAGTCGATTTGTGCTCTCCGCCGGATCCTTCTGACCAAAGACATTATTAATTTTTTTTATCCGTTGGGATTTAAAGGGGCCTGCTGTCGGGAAATAGAAATGTACTTGTATATTAAAAACATGTCCAGCATTTGTTTGTTTAATTGAAGCCAATGCGTTACAAAAATGGTTTCTACTTTTAGCTTAACCGAACTACCCTCCACCAGTAGGCTATTCGGAGTGAGATTAGCAAAATTTTGCTTGAAGTGTGTGCAGTGAAGTGTAGTTCATAGGATAACTGAAATTTTTACATGAACGAGTATTATTTACATTACAATGTAAGTGTACGATTGGGCACCCTGGAATACGCCTAGGTAACTAGAAAAAGATTAGGAAAAGAGCGTTAAGATGTTGTCTAATTATAACTGCTCCTTGAGTTTTCCAAAATTAATCATTCACGGAATTTTAAGCCAACGGAAAGTTTCAAAAATAGCCGCCCTTAAAAATCTTCCGCCATGGGCACTTGCCCCGGTTGTCCATAGGTAATCCGTGCCTGGAAATAGTGATAGAATCGATGTTTTTTTTTATTAAAAAAAAGATGTCAGATAAATAAAAATCTTCGAATTTCAGTCAGCAAGCAATTGACTTAAAGAGGTCTTCAATAATAAAACGTTCCTAGTGTTTGAAGCTCTCACATAACGGTGACACTTCACACTTCACACATTGCTCCCAAAACGTATCTCATGAAAAGGATAAATTACATATCTGGCGTTATAATTCGTATTTGGAATTCAGTTTTCCACGGTATTAAATGTTTACAATATGTTTAACTCAAAAAAAATATATTTGCCCCAAATTTGCCGCCCCCGTAAAATCTGCCGCCCTAGGCTCCATCCTACTCAGCCTACTGATAAATCCGCCACTGAGAATGCGAGAAGCTTTGGTATTTAAAGGCCAGCGTAACCGGCGAAGCCGATCGTTTTTTACGGCACTACACAGCAACTAACGCTAATTACATAGCTGCATCCTCAATAAATTTCTAAGTCAGCCGTCAACATCAGCGGATAGCGCCTCAAGCATCAAGACGCTATACGAAACCACTCAACAATCCCTGCTTGGGTTAAAAAACATACGATCAACACGGACTATTGGGATCCACTACTCGTCCAACTACTAACCCGTAAACTTGCCTAAGCAACTCAAACGCTTTTGGAGCAATCGCTGGGCTTGGGATCCTCACGCCTTACCCTCGATTGAAGAGTTTCTCAAGTTCCGGATCGCAATCCAATCTAATTCAGTTTGTCCATTCTTTCAATCCTGATACCTGGTTTTAAATAAATGTGGCCTCTCGGAAAATGGTGACATAAATGATCATCGCGATCGTCTGCCGTAAAAGATCCAGTTTTTTTTTTCTTTGGCGCTACATGAAAATCTTTGAGGTGGGGCATATCAACAAACCATGGGCTTTTTGGGAACTAAGAGGATACATTTCAGCTGAAATGGACGAAAATCACACCGTCCACGCTTTGGAAAGTGATGCAGAATGTCAAAGAGTCCTTGGTCTGCGTACATTTTAACGGTGGACGTTTAGCAGATAAAATTTTCCAAACCTTATGTAAACAAATCGACATATTAAAGTTTGTTTTGCAATATATTTTTTAGTTTGAATTATTTCATTTGAAAGTTATTGGACATATAAAAGCGAAACAGGTGGACAAAAACACCTCATATTTAGCGATTATTTTTATATTTTTAATATACCGTCATGCATACAGTGCGTACTCGATAATCCGGACTAAGGAAAACCGTGATCGATCCGGACTACAGAAGAATTCGGACCAGTGGAAGCCTTTAATTTGCTCTAAATTTCGAGGAAATGGACGAATTTAATCAAATTGTTCGAAGAATCTGTTTTCTATTTCCGAAGAATTTCACTCTGTAATTTTAGATTTTGTTGTTTCCAAGAACAAAGAAAAATGTTGTTTTTATTTCGGACGATAATATCACTGTTATTATGAGAAAAAAGTCAGATTCGGATTAGAGAAGTTCTTGAATGCGGACTACAGAGTGTACAATGCAATCTTTGGGGTGATCCGGATTACTGGAAATTCGAGGTTTCGAGGCTTCGGATTATCGAGTACGCACTGTACTTTGACTTTCCTGACTGGCGCCCGATAATGTTTCAATAATTTTGCCAATATTTCATCAAATATTACCGTAAATGACAAAACTGTGAAAAGCCAATATTCGGCATTCTCTTAAACGACACCTCATAATAATAGTGATATATTACGATCTTTTATCTTTCCAAATATCCGTCATTAATCAAATTTTATGTTTATCTCTTTTTTTTCTGAATCCATCAAAAATTAATCTCATCGAATTACTATACTATATACCCACTTTGAGGTTGTCAACTACTAGAGTAGGTTTGTCCACATGCAACCAGACTCTTTCAAACATTTTTTTAATAAATATACTGCAAACGCGATACTAACATATAAATTTAAATAACAATCGATTTTCTGTTAGCATATCTATGAATGTTAATTAAATGAGTCGAGCCATCAAATCGACGTGCTAAAAAATTTATTGAGACTCATTTAATATGATAATAGGGCCACGCATTGACGATTAACGAAGTTTTATGTTTATACGTATTATGCACGCATGTTTGAACGATTCGACAGTATAAATGTCTGGAACAATGACGTGACAAAGATTTATTTGACAACCAGTGATCTATTAGATGCATCAAATCAACAGGGTAATAATACGCGTCCAGCATTATTCTCAAATGGGTATTTGGAGCCTGAGTTGCGACCTATTCGAAATCAAACACCTTGACATTCGAATGCAATTTTATTGCGTGCAATAAAAAGATAGAAATGTATTTTAGAGTTACGGACATATTCATGTTGCGGATGGAATGGTGGTCCGGCACCTGTATACGAGTGTAATAAAACAAAACAAAGAATGTCGAGAAAATAAGAATATAAACAACATTTAAAATTACAATTCGAATTTTTGGAGACATTAAAAGCAGCGACCTCTGCTGATTAATATTATATGAATATTATTACTGAATTCCCCCATCATCAAATGCATACACAGTGCTACTAAAAATTAAAAAATACCGCCTTTTATAAACTCGTAAAAGATGACGACACAACGCAATCTTGTAGAGGCGTTAACTTGCAAGAAGATGGAATTTTTCCTTCTCGATTTTTTAAATCGATAACTGTGAAAAACAATCAAATAAACTTGATTCTTCATATCGCCGATGGCCGTCGTCATTGGCATCTCTTGTATGCTTTCCAAGCTATTTTCTTATTTGTGCCGTCGAATGGCAACCAATATTCAAATGAATCTGATCAATATGAGATGATTGACTCCGCCTTTTATTAATTTTAAGACCATCCCAATTATGGAAATTTGCATCAAAACGATTCAATTTAACAAACAAGACAACTTAAAAAGATAAAAAGTTCTGAATTTAGTGTACGTATACATAATTCACACACACAAATTGTTGCATTCGTAATGAGTTGGTTGTCATTTTAATAGAATTCAAATTCAGCAAAACTTGTTGGTTAATGTAATTTATGTTGCAAATGTCTATGAATGTTAAGGCAGATGCTTTTTTTTCTCAGAGTGTATGCAAAGTTTGTTTTAAGGAGTGTTTCAAAATGAGTTGTTGGTTTTCAATTGGAAATTATGAGACATTTGAAACTTTTTTGGGGTAGGAATAAATTCAAAGAATCCTCCACATTACCATGTTTTTTGGTTATTGAACTCGTAAAATATGGAAAAACGGAAAATTCTTTCAAGAAGACGCGTCATATTTCTTTATTTTTGATATAAAGCAGAGATGTTTGAATAGAATTGACGTTTGGAAAAAGCAGTGTACATTATAGTATGTTAATTTCAAATGGGCGTAATTTGTCGTATATTACAGAGAAGCGTTTCATTTCCATGAAGTACGAGTAAGTGGGTATTTTCGAATAATCCATACTGAAATGCCACAAATGATGTGCGAGTTAGTGCAAGCATAAAAGAACAAAAGCCACAACGTCTGGAAAAATTATCCATGTAGCACCTATTGTCAAGTGCTTCTCATCTGGGAAGCGTATCAACTTCAAATCCAATTTCTAGGGTTAAACTCACAGAAAACTAAAGAAAACTAGCAAACACGTTTACAGGTAGCTAAAGCGTAAAGTGGTTGTTAACAGTGGCGGCTCGTGCCTATGGAAATAGGTGAGGCGAAAAAAACAAATTGGAAGGGGGTTGTTACTTTGATAGAGGATATTGTTTTCAACGCCACGAGTTGGCTGATGGAAACATAAGATTGCGGTACAGTTACTGTCCCTAACGATATTTGTTCTGAAGCTGGAATTCCTTAAGGTGTGTTTGGTCGATAATTTTCTTGCGGCTACTCGTGGAAATCATATCGCACATCCAGAAGAATAATGACGTAAGTGCAAAAATTATTATCGGTTTTGAGTTAAATATACCACTAGGTTTTAAATTGGCTATATTTTCAATAAAAATAATTTTGATTTTAAAATTCTGTAAAAAAAAACTGTTAAAATTCAGTTAGGTCGATATTCCATTCAGTCGTTTGGAAGCATTTATTCAGATCAATAACGACGTAACTGCAACTGCTTGCCAAAGCATCACCGGGTGAAAGTGCGTGTTGTTGGTGTCAACAACAACGAATTATTCTTTCTAATTAGAATAAAAATAATAAATCAATTCAGTTTTGAATGTTTCTGTGTGTATGTAGAAATTGTAATGCCTGTATTATGTACAGTAGAACGCCGATTATCCGAACACTCGATTAACCGAACCGGGCACCCAGCTGCTTTTCTTGTGAAAGACATCGAATAAAATGAAAAATCAAGGGTCTGACGGAAGCAACCTCTCATATGCATCGCTCAATTACTTCGAATTTTCTATTTTTGGTCAGTTCTAGTCGTTTTACACGTTTTCAGTTTGTCGCGTAATTTCACATTTAGGATATTTTCTATTTTTTCTATGGAAAGTCGATTAACCGTTTATCCGAACCACCCTTGCCAACATTAATTCGGATAATCGACGCTCTACTACATTTGTATATTGAGGCAAGTGTTTAACGTTCTATGTGAAACATACTTTCCTTGAATTTATGCAAGCAGTGATACCGATTCCAATGGGACAAACTTCGCCCTTTTTATATAAATCTAGGCTCAAATGCTTTAATTTCACTGTAAGTTTTAATTGAAAAAATTTAATGTCACAACAATCATTCGCTCAGAAAATCTTGTGAAAGTGTGAAATTTAACTCAAAAATTATTAAATTAAAACGATGAAGATTTTGAAAAAAATCTTAATGATCCGTTGGGAAGATCGTTTCTAAAAAGTTGTTTGTTTTAATGTTAGTTAAAACATGGAAACCAATTGAGAAATATATAAGACAGAATGAGCTTGACTTTGTTTCCAAATGCAGTCTAATCTATACTTTGATCCGCTTTTAAAGTTAAATGATTTTCATTTTGATTTGATATGTACCAATTTAAAAAAAAAATTTGATTTTTCAATAGTGAACTGAAAACACATAAACGTATATCGAGCCAAATGATATTTAAAAATTATAATTATTAATTATTCATTTCATTTGTTCTTATTTACCACGGTTTTTTTTTCTAAGCGTTACAATGTCCCCATAACTATTCGCCTGTTAATTAATTATTTAAAAAATAAAAATTCAATTCACTGAACTATATTTTCATAAAATAATTTTGAAATTATATTATAACCCGATTAATGACTATGCCAAAACTTAATTGCGAAAGTCTTAAATTACGTTCCACTCCCTAAAGCAAATGCGGTCCATGTCTGTATTATAACTTAAATATAAAATTTAAGGAGGCGGAATTCGATTGAATTTTAATTTTTGCATAACTTATAAACGAAATATACTGGTCCGGATTGAGTCCTGATTTTTGAAAAAGCCTATGAACAGTCTCTCATTTTGGTTATGCTTCCTGGTAAAAAAATATGTTTGATAGAATTCAAATCAATGTTTGATATTGTCAAGTTATTAACCCACATTGAAGACGAAGGTAATGCAAAAATAATTGCAAAAGTATTTAGTTTCAGTTTGGCGTAACAATAAGACTTAAATGAAAAGAATTTTTATTTGCAGAATTAACGAGAGAATATATACGCTACTTTTGGCATCACGGGAATCAGAGGGGTTAATGAAATAGAAAGTTGCGTTTTGCAATATTTGGAAGAATTTCGGCAAAACATCCTGGCGGAAATGTGATTTTTCTACTCAGACAATTGTGGTGGCCAACAAAAAAAGCTGTGAAAATTATGGTCCATATACGTGCCTGATCAATATATTTCTTAGACAATAAATGCAAGGAAAAATGGGAATTTAATTCTTGTGACGGCAATGAACTTTACTGATTTCATGAACATAAAAGAACTAAATGACTACCAAAAGTTTAATTGCACCAAAAATATGTACTATAGCAAGCATAAACCCCAAACATAACAAAAAAGAAATTTGTGAAGCCAATTTGTTGAATACACGGCCCAATATACGCAGTAAAAAGTTACACTAATTTGCGCCATTGGTTAAGGAGGGAGGGGGTGGCAAACGGTTTAAAATTCATTTTTTTTGCAAATATGTATCTGGAAATCTGTCCCGAGAACGAAACAAACTACCCAAAATTACCTTTTTAATGATATATAACACTCTAGACATTTCTCAGAAAATTATACCCTAGACCCAAAAGTATTATAGTGTATTTACATTTTCTGAGTTTTACATTTCGCACTGTGACTCTTAATAGAATAGACCTAGGGTCATAACAAAAAATAACAGTAAATTCTAGTCTCCTGAATGTATATCCAAAAGTTTGTACCAGAGTGTGCCTTACAAATACAAAAAATCGGGTTTGAAGGTTGCTAGTACACGTTACCAGATATATTCGCAAATAGCCTTAGAAATGGTACCACTGACCTTCAAATCCAATTTGTTGATACTTGTAGCGTACGCTTTGGTACAAACTTTTGAACATACATTCAGAAGACTACAATTAGCTGGTATAGTGACGTTCTAATAGATATAATTTAGAAGTGAAAAAATGTGAAATTTGCTAGCATTTTGGTTTACTTTGTATGGGGTACCCTTAGTTTTGATCGGATGGTAATAATTTTTGGTGCGGAGCATAATAGGGCTTAGGTTAGGCACCCTACAAAATTTGATCTGCCTGGCTTAATATGAAAAGAAGGTACAGGCATACTTTTTTGAAAAATGTTAGGAGGAGTGGGGGTGGTGTCAATGCTTGGAGGACTTCAATTTTTGGTACACATCAAATAAATTTTGTTAGCAATATATAGACAAAATCTTATGACCCTAGGTCTATTCTATCAAGAGTTACAGTGCGAAATATAAAACAAAAAAAAATGTAAATTCACTATAATACTTTTTGGTCTAGGGTATAATTTAAAAAAAAAAAAAAATGTCTAGAGTGTTGTACCTATATATCATTACAAAGACAATTTTGTTTAGTTTGTTTCGTTCTCCGGACATTTTGCTGCCAGACTCATAGTTTTCCATATATTTGCAAAAAAAACTGAGTGTTCGCCCCTTTGCTATCCCGTTTCTTATACGTATTGGAGGGTACCCGCTTATCCGACCGCTCAGTTGATACTATTTCCTTGAAACAAATCTATTCATCAAAAATGTCCATATCAGAGCACACAAAATGACTTAGTAAGTTTATTAAACTCCAATCTTATACCATCGTATTACTCGTATTACGAACCATTTTTCCGTAATCTTTTTGAATAAATGCATAGTTTTTCGTAATAAATTTTAACAAAATAAAAAAAAACAAATGAATTCTCTTTTGTATTCTTTATCCTGGCTGCTTAACACGATTCATGTCACGATCAATATTAAATCAACTATAACGCGACTGAAACATCTTCTCACTAATCATCATTACAGACCCCCCCAAAATAAACGTGGAGACAGTTACACAGATGCTGTTAATTCGGAGAAATCTGGGCTCTTGTTCATTTATGACGCCGTCAGCAAAGGCTCCTGACAAAGTTACACTATTCACAGCCCGAAGTCACTCCCTAACCTTCTTCCGCCCTGATCATACAAACACGCATAACTTTTCTCCCGTTGGTAGGAATGGGATGGGATATACAGTAAAACACGGATAAGTGCACATCGATAATGCACGATTTGTTCGTGCAATTATGCGTTTTGTACACTTATCAGTGCAAACTTTCTAAATTACGAAACTTAAATGCATTTGTAGTGATATTAACTGATCTCGTATGACTCATTTATTTTTGAAGAATTGGCCAAAGTTAAAAAATAACTGTATAATAACAAAAAAACTTTAAATGCTTTTCCTTCAGTTTATGCAAGCATAAATAATTTATACTCAGAGAATTTAAATGGGGTTAATTCCTTAGCGGGTGTGCCTAATACGTAGTTTAAATTCTTTCGGGACTCGACAAGTCGTACTCAAATCAATTCTCATCAGAAGCCAAATTTCATTTCAGCTAATATGATGAATATTCTCCGTTATCTCTATTTCCCTCATTACTAAAATCAAATCACGGGGACACTCAAGGTGGTTACAAACGTGCTACTGCAATGAAAAAAAATAAAAAACAATTTGATAGCCAAAGCGAAATGTTTCGCTATTCAAGCCTTCACTTTATTTAAATTTTGGAGATCTAAACAGAAACCAATTTTGGGGTCTGAACTGTTTTTAAAAACAATCAAATGGTCTTTTAAGCTGGATTTCGGAATGGCATTGAGTTTTCGTTCGCTGTAAATACTAAAAATTTAAAACCAGAAAAAAATAATTGAAAACTGCAGTTCTCAATTTAATTGATTTTGTGATCATACTGCACTGAACACAAACACAATGATACGGAATCCAACCCAGGATCAATAAGACGGGGTGGACAACTCTCCCTGGTGTAAAGGGGTATTCAACTAATAGAGGCACGGTAATTTCAAAAATAGAAAATAGGAGTTTCACATAAACTAGTTTTTAATAGTTAAAATTTAGCTACAATTCGCCTAAAACCCAATTTTACGTTTTATTGTTGTGTTACTCTCTTTCACTCCGAAAGTTCTGTAGATTCACACTGAAAGTTATGTTCAAAACGCAGCACTGCAAAAAATATCGATTATAATAAGCAGAGAATCGACTAGGAAGTGGTGTGGCTGACAACTGCATCATACTCCGAATTTAGTTGTTGAAGAAACTATTTTGACATTCATATACTAGTCTGCCAGAGGCAGACCGAAGAACACCTGGATGTGTCAAATAAAAAAGCAACAACAACAGCATTGGTCTCGGCGATGACACGATCCAAGATAGAGCTGCCTGTAGAAATATGCTGAGGTATTACCGCCAAAACGGGCGATGTGCCTACACCGCAGGTCGAGCAACGCGAAACCATGGAGCGGTATAAAGAACGAGGCAAGGAAGAAGATACTAGTCGACAACGCCTCTCAAGGATTTGCACTAAAAGAGAAATTCCTAAGGCACGCCAACCCTGGGGCTCACAGGACAACAAGAAAAACTCTGCCTAGAAAAGTCCCATTGCAGTAAACAACGTTGATTCATCGAAACTCTGACTAAACAACTTGCTCGGTGTTTGGCAAACAATTGTGCTTTGTACTTTGAGTTGATCGAGTCTGCTCTAATGAATTTTTGCAATGAACATGTGCAAAATTTTAGGTAAACTTCAGTGTCCATACCTTCCCATGCCAGTTCGCGGGCGGTACATTTTGTTAGATAGTTGTGTTCAAAGGGTGTGTGCTCTGTGTAAACTGCAAAATTATTGTTCAGCAGATAATAGTTTTTTTGGGATATAACTTATTTCCGACATGCCCTTCTTTCGATTTACCATAATTATAAAAATGTAAATTGTACGACTGAGCGCAAATGGCGGGGGAAAGATATAAATAACCGCCGCGCGTCCGGTATATGTTACAAAATGAGACGCTCCTGGATGAAGGTTAAGAATTCCTTTTGCAGTGAAAGCTACAGAACTAAATCTCTTGAGTTTACTTTAAAAACAACCGGTGCAAAGCCAGTGGATGGAAGCAGTGTATACATTCAGCGACAGCGATTATTATTAACGCGCGGGGCTAAGAAGACACGTCTGTCAAGTTAGCACTACAGCGCAGTATAGACCTCGGGCGGAACGAAAATGAAATTTTTGTCCGCTGCGATTTTTTCAATGAAAATGCATGCTTACTGTCGTGAAACATGTCGGAAATGATGGGGAATTCCATAAGCTACAATCCGAATATGGTTCCAAAATTTTTCTCGGCCATTTTATGTATTATTTTTCGATTCCCCGGTCATTTCACCGTGGAAAATATCTAATGACGGGGGAATCGAAAAATAATACATAAAATGGCCGAGAAAAATTTTGGAACCATATTCGGATTGTAGCTTATGGAATTCCCCATCATTACCGACATGTTCCACGACAGTAAGCATGCATTTTCATTGAGAAAATCGCAGCGGACAAAAGTTTCATTTTCATTCCGTCCGAGGTCTATTCAGGCCTTACCACTTTAAAATTTCGACAAACGCTATAGTGCATTAAATGTCGCGATTTTGTCGTAATTCAATGGGAAAAGAAAAAAATTTGTCACGCCCCTCCTTCCTCTTAAAAACTACGCTTAAGTGCATTTGAGCCTCAGTTATCCAAATTCGAGTTCCAAGAATCTCCCCAACGCTAAAGGTGTCCAGTAAAATATAACAGGGGCTGCTTAGAAGATTTCCACCCTGAAAAAATTTGTCGCGCCCCTCCTTCCCTTAAAAACTACCCCCGTCAAGTTAGCACTACCATCCCGGTAGCGGCCAATCCAACTTAAAAACTACCCCTAAGTACATTTGAAAAAACTACCCCTAAGTACATTTGAGCCACAGTTCGCCAAACTCGAGTTCCAAGAATCGCCCCAATAATAAAAGTGTCCAGTAAATTCTCACAACGGCTGCTTAAGAGATTTCCACTCTGAAAAAGTTTGTCGCGCCCCTCCTTCCCTTAAAAACTACCACCGTCAAGTTAGCACTAGGTACCACCCCGGAAGCGGCCAATCCAAGCATATCCGTCAAACATGCCGCCCCTGGGCCCATTTGCCGCCCTCCGCCACTTGTTAAGGTTGTAAACCGAACATTTGAAATTATTTATTTGAAACGAAAACGTCATACAAAAAATTCTGCAATTACGAAAGCTTACGGTGGATTTTTAAGGGAGAAATTTTTATCTAATCAAAATCGAATAATCTAGAGCAGTACGGTCTCGAGATTTTTCGTTTTGTTTTCAGTGGAAAATATGACAACAAAATGGGTCCATTTACGTTATTCAGGAGAATTCATTCGGCGCCTAAAAAGCGCCGAATGAATTTTTCACTGAACAAAAGATTGTAACAGTAACAATTTAAACGTAAAAATTCTTAAAAAAATCAAATTCACACAATGGAAACTTGTTACTGAAAAATTTCATAGCCAATGAAGCATTTCTAATATCAAGAGTTTGACCCGTCCCGAAAGCGAATCCTGGCTACGGCCCTGTTGCTTCCCAGAAAATTTATAGTGTGGGGAAAAATTAAATAAGTAAAAGGACGCGCAAAAATGTGTGATTGATTTTGCTAACTAGGGCTGCCAATTCTTCGATAAATATCAATCTATCCCACAGACTCGTTTGGTATACGAAAGCGAGTTTGAAGCGATTATGAAGTCTTTCACAAAAATATAATATTCATAACAAATACCATGGCAATGATTGATAATAATTGGACCCTATCAAAATTTTAGTCAAAATTTTAATTTTTCCAAGGGATGAATAGGGAGATCAAAACAGATAGTGATGATTTAATTGGAAACGATTTACACTCTCAGAAGAATCGTTATGACCAGAAACATTTTTTTTTGCCATGTGGAGAATTTTTGTAGGTTTGAATTCAGAGCAAAATTGTATTTAGCACTCTCGCTTCATTGACAGTCACTTGGGCACCAGCCTAAGTGCTCACCATGTCTTCAAGGGAAACTCTATAATGTTCCCATTTCTATTGATGGTATTTATCAAGGCATGGCCTTCCTGTGGGTGGTCTCCGGAATATGAATTCGCATGGAGCATTATGTCCAAAATTGTTATAAAGCTGAGCTATGTTTTAAGTTGCAATACTTAAAGCACAAATTTATACAAAATATATGTATATGCATATAATGTCACAGGACGCCTCAGGAGCAATAATCGCTCAGCGATCATCGCGTCAGTTTTTCTAATAACACAAACCTTAATTCCAATTTTTGCAAAAAGATAAACGTGGAATTTCGCCTTTCAGCCGTACAAGTAATTAAAAGATTTGTGTTGCTAAAGAAACTGATCAGTGTGGGTGTGAATGCAGGCTTATACATTCAATTATTTATTTGTAAATATCTATTAAATTCCAGTGTAGTTTTCAATAAATTTATTCGACATTTAGTGAGGTACCAAAACGCCGTCCAAAAATAAGACTAAGACGGACAAAATCAGAACTTTCAACGTTTTGACAGGACGATAGGTTTATATCGATAAAAAAAAGCCAGGACTGTCGTGCTTAAAATAGGACGTATACGAGCATTAGGCATAGTGTGAAGCTAATGCGTTACGAAAATGATTTCTACTCCTAGTTTAACCGAACAACACGCCATCAGTAAGCCATTCGGAGTGAATGCTTCTATCAGAATTTCAGTTAGAACTAGAACTAGGATAAATTAAAAAGAGCAAATTAACATTTGTTCAAATTGTTGTCATATTTTAAAAATTTGAGGCCCCTCTTAATCTGCCGCCCGGGCTGCCCATATAGGAAATCAGTCCGCTTCGACTACTGCTTGGAATTGTTGTCCGTCAGCGATTGGTGTAAATAGCTTTTTGGAAGGGGGACCTGTGGTTAGGAATAACAAAGAAAATGCGTTAGTTAAAATAGAAAAGAGCTTTTCTAAGCGAGGTGTCAAGCAGGGCAAGGGCAGTCGCCAGTGACGCAATTGTGGGGACGGCTTTTTAGCTAGCACTTCAATAGAAAAAAGGTGTACAAAGTAAAAAGGAAAAACTCAATATCAACCTCGATTTAGTGGAAATTATACAGGTGAAACAAAAAGGGGCGAAATCAAATAAATAATAAGTTTTTTTAGGTAAATAAGCAAAGGGATTATTATTGAACGCAAAATTAAGTCCACTAACTGCCGGAAAAAATTCATATGAAATTAGAAAAAAAAAGGTGTCGCAATAATTATCCTGTGAGAAATTTCGTATTGAAAGGCACAATTTGCATCACTACGTTTCAAAGAAATTTAACTTCAACTCGTCCGATCTATTCGCGGAAGGATTCCTTCAGTTGGTTTCAACTGCATTCCGTTGTTTTTCATCAACGTTGCAAACAATATAAAACGAGACAAACAGTTTTATGTTTCACCTCTTGAACATGTTTCTCATCTGTTGAATATCAAATGAAACTATTTGCGTGAACATCATGTTTTCCATTTATAAAATCATCACACTACTGAACATGCTTATAATAAAACAGACACTTTTTCACCCTTTTCCAGAATCTTCGCACTATTTTGCGCGCACAATTTCTTTAAAATCAGTTGACAATTTTCATAACCTTTCTGTTTGACATTCCTGACATTAAACATGGAAGGGGAAATTTAAACGAGGATTGACTCAGTTTTCTCCTGAAAAGTTTAATAGAAAAGTGTTTGAAAACAATTCGTTCATGTGTTGAAACTAGCCTCTGTCTCGTTCCAAATTGTTTGCAACGTTGCTTAATTCTTTAAGACAGATTGACTCATCTTGCCTTGAAAAGGCAGTTTTCAAACAGGTGGTTTAAGTTTCATCACGACGAGGAATTGGGATGGACCCACAATAAACATTGGCAGACGCGCAACAGCAGTTCTCCCAAATTGGTTTCGGGATTTGGTTATGTTCTCTTGATTTAACTAGCTCTGACGTTTTCCCTATAACAATTCTCGAGATGATGCATTTATGAAAATAAGCCACACACTTGGAAACCACTGAAGAAATCCGCCCGCGAAGAGGTCTGGCTTATTGAAGTTTATTTGCTAGGCAGTGTGTAAGAAAGTTATCGAAAACTACTCCAGAAGGATAGTAATGAAGACGAGCACCAATTTTTGGCAAAACATTTCCAAAACGTTTTCATATGACAGACATCGAATTAAATGAAAGATCAAGGGTTTGAAGGGAGCAATCTCTCATCTGCATCGCTTAATTACCTCGACATTAGTTCGGACAATCTACTGTACATTTTCCTATATATTTCTTTCTTCTTTCAATGCAAAACTTTTTTAAATTCCAAACAAACTCTCTACAAGGCTTTGCTGAAATGTGGTGCATTGCACTTAAGAATATTAATGATAGCAGAACATAATTCTACTACATACTATCTGGGACTTCTCAGTGGATAGAGATTCTATTCTTTGAATTACTAGAGCATTGGTTCGAGTACCAAATTGTGTAATGTCGTTATCAAAATGCTCTTATGGCAGCACGGTTTTAAATTTTTACAGCTTTCAGAGTAGGCAATTGGTTGCCAACTTTCAGAGTTGTAAATTTACATCACGAAATTTACGTTAAATAAAGCATTTAAAATTACATCAATATATTTAACCCATTTCCAACAAAGATTTAATTTTAAATTCTTAGAGGGAAACAAGTCCCATATCCAGGTGTAAACTTAAATTTTTTATTTAAAATTAACTTAACGTTAACTCAGCCTTTATAAGCAATTTCAAGTCAACGTTATAATGCATATAATTTCGGAGTGTACACTGTAAAAACAAGGTTAAATTTTACATCGAAAATTTGTTAAATTTTACACCTTTTTTCTCGCAAAATTACAGTAAACGTTTATTTTTCAACCAAATTTCTAGTAAACCCACAAAATAGTGTAATATTAAACAGATTTTTTAATATTTCTCTATTTTCGTGTAATTTTACACCACATTTGGTGTGAAGATGTGCCATTACTTTATTTTTGTGTAATTTTCATGTAATATTGCGATTTTGGTGTGAAAATTACACCTACATTTGTGTAAAACTGAGTATGCTACAATACTTTTGTGAATTATTGCATTTTCCTGTATCTGTCAAGTGGCTTGTTCTGTGTGCAGTTAGTCTGTTCCGTCCGAAGTGGTTCGTGTGAGCATCATATTATTGTTGTTGTTATAGCGTTTTTTGATGTTGATCCGAAGGGGGTATGCCAGCTCTTGGCCGTTGGAATAACGACTAGCTCCTGGACGATTAAAATCGAAGAACCGGCTGCCGTAAATATTAATTATTAATTACATAAACCCAGATGTAAATTTACATTTTCGCCGGTGTAAATTTACATTTGTTCCGGTGCAAATTTGATTATTTCTGATTTAAATTTACATAATTCTAAGAGTAAGTTTACTTATTTATGTAAGTAATTTTGTAGTAAATATTTACACCGTAAAGTGTAAAATTACTCTCGCTCATATCATGGTGTAAATTTACTACTATAATAGAAGGAAAAAAAGTTTCCTCCTATTATTGGAGTAATTTTTTTTAGATCCTCACATGTACGAAAATTTTTGACCAAGCCGAGATTCGATCTACGGACCTCTAGATTACTAGCATCGTAGAGTGGCGACTCAACCAAGTGAGCCACAGAGCGTGGCAGAATTCTATCGACAAGATTTACGAAATGTAAAAATGAAATGATGAAAAATTACATTCATTTGATTTAATTTTACATTAAATAATGTAAAATCACATTCACTTGATTTAATTTTACATTTTTTGTTTGTAAAATTACAGTAGCAATGTGATTTCACAATATTTTATTTAAAATTTAATAGTTGTCATTTATTTTAATCTTTTACTAAAGAAATGTGTAAGATTAAATTTCAAATTTTTTTTTAGCTTTTTTTTGTAGTAATTTCTACTACACTTTGTGTGGGAAATTAAATAAACTTTTTACTGTGAGTGGCTTGCACGATGTAAATCGTTTGGAAGCTACTCGCTATTACAAGATCTGTGAAAATCGCTCTATTCAAAAGGAAAAATCCTCTCGAATCGCTTCTATAACAATAAAGACATAGGTACAAATACAAACCATCAATCTGGCTGGTACAGCACCTAAGGCGCAACAATTTGTCTACTTCCACGGGGCGGCGTAAGTGCTAGAGCGGGCTCTGCCTCCAAATTCTAGCCTACCTATATGGAACAAAAACTGTATTTTTGGCAAAACATTTTTTTTTAAATGTGTCTAAACAAGTAAAGAGCTGAATTTACACAATTTTGGGTTGTGCTCTAATTAAAGATATATAGGCTGCTCGGTTTTTACGGATAGTACAGTTCAAATCGCTATGCCTCACAAGTGGTTAACAGGAACCAAAGAGAGAGAGATTCAATTAGAGATGTCAAAGAAGTAACTAATCGTTACTTAAGTAGTCGTTATACACTTAAATATCGGAAATACCGACTACCCAGCGCAAAAAGTAATCGTTACATATGTAATTCTAGTATGTATGTATGTACTTAGGTACAAGCGCAAGCATCGAGCAGGCAAAGTATTCCGGTTATGTGTACAGATACAAGCGACAGACCTCGAGCGAACAGTATCGGCATATTCTTTCGTTCACAAGCCTGGCAGCCGATTATTCACGATGTATTGTGCTGTATTCGATAATTCGACCGGCATTTAGGTTTCGAATGATCTGGGTTAGGTAGGCTTGTTCCAAAAACTGGGTTCCCGGTACAAAACCGGTGTTCACTTGGTACCGGACCCGATATTCTTAACTCATTGCCGGACACAACGCCAAAATTTGACACGATTTGTATGGTAAAATGCTAAAAATTGGACGTCTATAGACGTTGTGTCCGGGAAAGTGTTAAGTACCGATATCCCGGTTTTTTTGGTACCGAGTTAAAAAAAACCGACCGACGAGTCGGTTTTTTGGTACCAAGTTAAAAAGAACGATTCATTTCAAACATGAGCCGTTTTTTTTTCAAAAAACCGGCTTATGGTTAAAAAAAAACCGTCGGTACTGAAAAAAAACCTGAGTCGGTTTTTAACCCGGTCCTTAAAAAAACCGGCTTATGGTTAAAAAAACCGTCGGTACTGAAAAAAACCTGAGTCAGGGAAACCGCTTGTGGAACCGGGTATTGAAAAAACCGAAACCCGGTACTGAAATCTCGATACCAAACAGGCCTAGGGTTAGGTATCGGTGGATGTGTGAAGGGGGTAAAATTTGTGGAAATATGCCGTCTCCTCCGCAAAAGAATTGTGACCGACATTTGAGATGGAGCCCGCATTTGGATTTAACATGAATAGCAATTGGTATCGATGGATAGGGGGAACAGGTGAAATGTGTGGAGTACGTATGGGCAATACAGTGGGTTAATATTCTTGAGCGGACATCCCAGAATGATATACTACTGTCTGTGACCAACCGTGAATATGATAATGCATATTCGATTAGGTATCAATTTATCATTGTATCGTTTTGTAATGAGTTTCTTTCAAAGTAACGATTGATTACTCGAAGTAAAAGTAACGAATACAAAGTAACGATTACTCCAAGTAAAATTAACGAATATCAAGTAATGGCTAGGAATAGGAGTAACGAATATCATCGATTACTGAAATGTAAATAAAGATGACATCACTGGTGATGATTCCCTATGAACAAAATATCCAAGGCCATAAAAACCAGAAAACAGAAATTTGTAAATTTTAACCAATTTCCCTTTGTCATCAAAATTGTCAACAAAACACGATTCATATAATTGCTGGGGAGGAGATTGAAGATTGTATTTTATGAGATTTTCGGTTTAAGGATGTTCACAACCCCGGGGAACAATTGATGAATACATTTTTATTTCTACAATCGATATCTACTTAGTTTATCAGTAGCGTAGTATCCAGGTGATAAACCTAGTACCTAGTTTTTTGCATCTTATGTTTTTTGGGGTGTTGATCACGAATCCAGAGCTTCCCACCAAAATTTCGTTGCGGAACAGTGTCAAAGGCGAAAAACCCCAAAATTTTCGCTTCCATTTCTTTCCATTTTTTGGCTCCTAGCTCTCAAACTATTCATTTTTGCGAAAAACTTTTCTTGAATATGTTAGAGAAAACATGATTACGCGTCCAAAGAGACCTAAATATGTATTATAAATCCTACAATTGATAATTTAAATTTGCAATTTTTAACATAGTTCCATATTATGAATAAAATTTTGAGATTGAATGGTTTTTCATTTTTGGTCGCAACAATTGCATTTTTCTTGTACATTATGTATTTTGGCTTGCAGAACCTGAATCCGTAACTTCCCACCAAAATTTCGTTGCAAAAAAGGGTCAAAATTGCAAAAAACGCAAAAAAAATTACTATCAATTGTAGCAATACGGCTTAACACATTTTAATGATTGATGGCGCGTTGGACCCGCAATTATGTTTTCTCTAATATTTGCATGGACAGGTTTTCGGAGAAATGTACACTTTCGGAGTTATAAACAAAAAAACGGGAAAACTCCGACAATTTTGGGTTTTTTCGGGGTTTTTACCCTGTTCCGCAATGAAATTTTGGTGGGAAGCATCCCAAAAAACATAAGAAACAGAAAAGAAACAAAATTCTCCACCACACTTTGCAATCTGAAATCACCTAGTAACTACACTACAACATTATAAATTGGATACATTGTATTGACCAATATACGATCAAAGATTTCCTAAAAATTGTAGCTGTCCAACTCTAACATAACTTTCAGTAGAAGAATTTCAATGACATGCTAAATTAAACGTCAACAGTCTTCGAGCGCCTATCGAATGACTGTTAGGACTCATTTGGCGGCTTAGTCTTTACTAGATAAGGCTAATTCACACGTTTCCCATGCTAAAACATAGCGATTGAAAGTTTTTTATTTCCTATGGGGTATTAGCCTCCTTTCAAATTCTCGTTGATTTTCAATAGGCAATCGGATAAAAGGTGCAAAGACTACACGTGTTGACACATCCTTGATGAAAATACGATCGTATTTCATTTAAATAAATTGTTCACTATATTTGGCCTCTTAAAGTGGCACCGAAACTGAAAAAGATAAGATACACCGCGCAAATCGTTTGACCGTTTGCATCAGCGCGATCTGTGCGGCTTTTTTCTGTTTTTGAATATGTAGATATATGTACCTTTGCTAGTCTAGTCTAGTGCTCGTAGAGTGTATTGAGTGAAACGCTTTGGTGTTAATGTGCGCGCTTACGACGATTGAACATTATAGGTATAGTAGAACACTGGATGCACCAATGTCGCCAATATTTATCTATTTGTGGCAACTGTGAACATACCAAATGCAATTCAATGGAGATAGTTTTATGCGCGCTGCTACTACTTAGTAAAACGTCTTATACATTGCTGCTCTCGTATAAATTGTACACATCGTCGTTCAAATAGACGAGAATTTATTTCCGATCACATTTTCGTGATTTCGCTGCTATAGGCCAAGATCTCATCCCGATGTTTGTTTCAATGCTTGCCAAGAATGTTTTCTGTAGTACCTGTATGCGCTGCTTGCTTTTTTTTTCTTTCATAGTTTCACCTGGTATGGACCAAGTAATATGCCGGGACAGTTTTCTTATTTTCTTTGGACAGTTTGGTCGGTTGGTCGTTCATCGACATGCGCCTCTCAATAAATGAATGGTAAACCGCATAAGGTTAAAGCTAGTGCGCAACGGGACAGCTTTAGTCATTCCAGCTATGGTTTGATGATGGTGGCTTTAATGGCGGCGCAAGTGTCGGAGTGTAAATCCATTAACGTCACGATCAATTAAAGTGGTCGCATTGTCGTACTCGTATTTACTTGCACACCTCTAAGTACACATTGACTCAATACGCTCGACTGGCGTTCCTTCGGATCAAACAGAACGAAAAAAAAGAAAGAAACGTGAAAAACAGACCTCTTATGGGCAGTGCCTATGTGCAGAGCCGCCAAGAGTCAGATTGCAAGCCAAAGCCGTACTCGCAACTCTGCAAATATCCAGAACAAATAGCACCTCAAATATTTGCCTCTAATTAATTTTAAAATGTCTCCCCGGCTGGCTTGTCAAACTCTGAAGTCATCAAAGAGAAAAAACAAAAACCCACGTCTGATTTTGAGACTCTTTAGAAATCTTCTGGCCTCAACCAGATCCGTTGCTACATATAGCATGTCCCTGAAAAGACGATATCATGGGTCCGACCGGGGACTATGTATGGCTTTGGCTTAACACTTCTTTTCGTCTTCTACGAGAACAACGATCGGATTTCTTCAAGTTTTCACCAAGGAATGAGTGCTCTTCAAATTTGTCGTCGTTCCACATTTCTGATTTTTATTTACTATTTATCTTTCCCATTTAGTCAAACATAGTTTATAGAGTTGTTAACGTTACGTACGTGATTGGAAAAGATGATAAGATTCATGTAATTACTTTCATAGATGGTCTACGAATTGGATTTTAATTAAAAGATTTTGCAATAAGATATTAATTGTGTTGTGTGATGGGAATTGTTATATTGAGTTGCAATAAAGAATCCAGTTCAGTGCCGAACGAAAAGCATGGGAATGGAATGGTGTAAAAATGAGAATAGCTAGAGCACCTGTAACTACAAATTGAGTAGATTCTATCATTGTATCTTGTTAAATAGAATTTTCAGAAAATGTTAAAATTAACTCGTTCGTTCGTTTATAAGCTCAAGTACAGTAGCATTGGAGGACTCAGTATGCAAGTATACTTAGTATGCAAGTAGATTTTGTATGTACACATACAACCATACAAATACTTGTGTGAACCATACATACCTAAAACGTTGCAAATATTTAAGTGGACCCTTACCGAAAATTGAATTTCCAATCTTTTTTATTTAAAAAACCGCCTAGACTTATTACATTACGGAAACCTATTGCCAAAAATAATTTGATATTTGAAGGGTTCTACAAATTGCTCGGCGCTTACGCGGCAATGATGGGTCTATAAGGTGTTGCCGGGTCGTTGAGCTTATAAAAACTCTTAACGAAACGCGCTATTGATAAAAACTAATAATTGGGACACTTTTATATTTAACATGGAAATTAAATTTCAAATCGCCTCTTTGCAGCCTTCCTGACAAGTATGTATACTACTATTGTACCAGTATTAAGGTTTGTGTTCGTAGAGACGACTCATGGGATCAGCGATCAAAGTAAAACCACCGGTTTTGAGCACTATATGGCTATATTTTCTATACAGACATGTTCCTTTAGTCCATAGTCGATACTAGGAAAGTAGAACCATTCAAAAAATATTTAAATACGGCTCAAAATTGGATGTAAAATTACGATCGCTGAGCGATGATCCCATGAGTCGTCTCTACGAACACAAACCTTTACGTCCTCATCTTTTTCAACAAAACTACCATCAGTATCAGTAGTTTCTGAAGCGCATCGCTGCCTTCACGGCCTACACACTCAAGTATCTTGCCTCCTAGTAGACTAAAATCTGCAGAAGCTACCATAGGTAATTACAGGAGGAAGCTTTAATTTACCCGCAAAGAAAGTTTATATTTATGGTCCGTATTATTAAATAGGATGCAGACTGATCATAGCGGAGTCATTCCATAGAAACAACTTGTGTATCAGTATCATTGAAAGATCAACATTAGTTTAGGCTCCATGCGATTTTTTATGGGGTTATTTGAAATCCCTGATTTATGTCGATCGACCACGGATCATAGCTCACCTCAAGAACAAAATTCGCCACGACATTGCCAACATACCGATTGATATGATGCAAAGAGTGGAGGCGAATTTCAAAAATCGACTTAATCTGTGTATGCACAAGCAGGATTTTTGCATGAGCCTTCCTTTTTAGGTCCTACACAAGACCCCGAAATTCCCCGTCTGTACGAGTGCCGCTAGCGGTGCTACAGAAGATCAAAACCCCTCTAAAACAGTTTTTATACCCTTCACTCGTAGAGTAAAGGGTATATTAACTTTGTCATGAAGTTTGTAACGCATTGAAGGAAGCATCTCCGACCATATGAAATAAACAGCTGAGTCGATTGGGAGATGTCCGTCTGTCTGTCTGTCCGTCTGTCCGTCTGTTGCTACGCGTTTTACTCGGTCAGTTTAAAAGCTATCAAGCTGAAATTTTGCACACATCCTTCTTTTTATTGCAGGCAGTTTGTATGTTCGAATCGCTAAAATCGGACCGTGGGGTCATGGGGCTGCCATACAAACCTAACCCCCCAATTTGGTTTTTATAAGAAAAACTTTTTCATGCGAGCACCAATTTCAACCAAATTTCACACAAATGTGTTTCTATTGATAAGACAAAACATATGTAAGAATGGATCAAATCGGACCATGGGGTCATGGGGCTGCCATACAAACTTAACCCCCCAAATTAGGTTCTTCTAAGAGAAACTTTTTCATTTGTGCTCCAATTTCAACTAAATTTCTATTGATGCCACAAAACATATGTAAGAATGGTTGGAATCGGGCTGTGGGGTCATGGGGCTGTCATACAAACCCAACCCCCCAAATTGAGTTTCTCTAAGAAAAACTTTTTGATTTGTGCACCAATTTCAATCAAACCTAATAAAAGTGCATTTCAATTGATGCCACAAAACATATGTAAAAATGAATGGAATCGGACAATGGGGTCATGGGGCTGTCATACAAAACCAACCCCCCAAATTGAGTGCTTCTACGAAAAACTGTTTTATTTGTGCATCACTTTCAACCAAAACTCGTAAAAGTGCATCTCTATTGATGCCATAAGACATGTGTAAAAATGAATGGAATCGGTCTATGGGGTCATGGGGCTACCATATAAACCCAACCCCCCATTTTAGATCTTCTAAGCAACATTTTTTCCACACCAATTTCAAAAAAAATTAATGCGTCCTTGTCAAAACAAAAAAAAAAGTAAAACGAATGGAATCATAGTATGGGACCATGCTCCCGCATCCCCCCAATAAAGTTTTCTGAGTAAATATTTTTATTTTCCCACTTAACCAAAAACACACAAATATTGTTTTATCGACGCCACAGAAGGAAAAGAATGGGGTAGGATTGAACACAAGTCATATGTTCGCCCAAAAAAAACTTTTAGCCCGAGAAGAGTGAAGGGTATTCAAATTTCGGCCGCGCCCGAAATTAGCCTCGGTCTCGATTTTTTAAATATCTCGATAACGGTAATATGTGCTGAAATGTCGTGTATGGCAAATTTGTTGCTCTTGTGGTTTCAGAATAAAATGTCAAAAGTCGATTTTGATTCGAGTATTTCTAACGGTGGCCCTGTGGCATGGGTCGCGAATAATGCCACCGCCTTTCCCGGCGTGTCGTAGAAGGCGACTAAAAAGGGACCTAATCCAAGGTGGATCAGCATGCGCCGAGGGATGCATGGTCAAGAGGGTGCTTGGCCGCTAGTATGCGAAGGTCGCAGGCAACCATGACATCTGAAGCCTGAGGCACGTTTTAACATCAACAAGACCTCCCATAGGTTAGTGTGTGTGTGTATGGGTTGCCGCGTCTGGAGATAGCCGGCGGACGTAAAAGGAAAGTCCATAAATTTACTTATTTCCACACACTAGTGCCAAAAACACAACCTTTCTCCAAAAGGTGTAAAAGAATGGAAGGCCTTATGGAAATTCACGCAAATACAAGCACTACCCCGCCGGGCACTACTTCTGCTATGCGGTTGAGTGATCCCGGGGCGAACCTAGTTCGCGCCAGAGCTCGACGGTTTCCGGGGGCGAGCAATATAAGGCAGTCCAATTACATTGTGGAGAAGCTGAGGGTTGCAAGCTGGAATGTCGGTTCCATGACGTCAAAGAGCGAGGAGATTGAGGATATCATGAAGCGGAGAGGGATAGACATTATGTGCGTGCAAGAGACAAAGTGGCGAAATACCCATATCGACAGAGCCCGGTTTCTTACGAATTCCATGAAGTACAAATTGTACTACTATGGAATTACAAACCAAAGAAACGGAGTTGGCATTATTCTGGCGTCGTCTTTACTTGGCAGTATAATAAGTGTCGCGAAGAGAAGTGACCGCTTGATCAGCATCAAATTGGTTATCTGCGGAAGGGTGTGGAACGTAATAAGTGCCTACGCTCCCCAAGTGGGATTGCCACCAGAAGAAAAAGAGGCATTTTGGAACGACGTTGACACCCTAATTCAGACCATTCCAGATACCGAATTGGTGTTCTTGGGAGGAGATTTAAATGGCCATGTGGGTGAATCAAATTATGATTACGAGGATTGCCATGGTGGAAAGGGTAGCCCTTCAACGGTCAGAAATGACGAAGGTGAAGCTATTCTGACCATGTGCAGATCGCATGGTTTGGTCATCCTAAATACATGGTTTGTGAAAAACGAGAGACACCTAATCACCTACAGTAGTGGACACGGAGATAGGAAACACGAAACGCAGATCGATTACCACCTCTGTTTCGATTTTATGAGAAGGTGGGTAAGAGACTGCAAGGTGATCTTGGGTGAATCTGTCGTCAGCCAACATCGTTTGCTCCTGTCAGAATTTATTTTGAAAGCAGGAGGAGCAAGAAATAGAAGAACTCCCAAGCCTGTCGAAAAAATCAAGTGGCACAATCTCACAAACGACAACTTTGAACCTGTAGTAACTCCATTCATTGATAAAATGACGGAGTGGTTTCAAAACAACATAAACTGCACCGAGCACAGTCCAACACAAATGTGGAATAGTTTCGCTGAAGTGTCAGTAGGTGAGGCGGAAAAGGCACTTGGAGTTTCGAAAGGTCCACTCCACACGAAGAAAGAAACATGGTGGTGGAACACCGAAACTAAGGAAGCAGTGCAAGCCAAATCGAACGCATTTAAGGCATGGACGAAATGTGAGTCAAGCAGTGAAGCCGAACGGGTTCAACTTCGCGAAAATTATATGCAATGCCGGAAGAAAGTAAAGCGCTTGGTAGCTCAAGCAAAGGCGAAGGCAGCTGAGAAGTTCTACCAAGAATTAGAAACTCAGACTGCGACTGAAGGACCGTCTTTGCGCGAGAGACCTAAGCACGACGCCAGGATATTTAGGGTCGCAGCCCAAAGGAGAAGGAACGCTCGGGAAATACAGGCGCCAAAGTACGTCGAGGACTCGCAAGGAATGTTGCTGATTGACGATACGGCAATTTGTAGCAGGATGCGAGAGTATTTTGACGAACTTCTAAATGAAGAATTTCCTCGAGCAGCTTTTCAAGATGTTGAGCCGAATACCACAAACATTGAAGATATCTCAGAGGAAGAGGTGATGGAGGCAATGCATCAGATGAAACGCGGAAAGGCAGTCGGCCCGGACAAAATCCCCGCGGAATTTTGGTTGAAAATGGAAAATGTCGGGCTTAGTTGGCTCACAGTTCTCTTCAACAAAATCAAAGGTGGGCAACCGATGCCTGATGCTTTCAGGGAAAGTTTTCTTCTTCCTTTCTATAAGAACAAGGGAGACTCACGCAAACTCAACAACTATAGGGCTATAAAGTTAACACCTCATACACTGAAGATCTACGAGCGAGTTGTCTGCAACCGATTGAGAAAGATTGTGCGGTTGAATGACAATCAATGCGGCTTTGTTGAAGGTCGATCTACAGTCGATGCGATTCAGTGCATTCGTATTGCAATGGAAAAGTATAGAGCAGCACGAAAGGACTTGTACTTTGTGTTCATCGATTTGGAGAAGGCATTCGATAGAGTACCTCGTGATCTGATATGGTTGGCCTTGAGAGCACTTAATGTCCCCGAGGCATACGTCAGGATGATACGAGACATGTATGATGGAGCTACGACTAAGGTTAGATGCACAGCCGGTGAATCAGAAGAATTTCCGGTGAATGTCGGAGTACACCAGGGCAGTGTATTGAGTCCGTTGCTCTTCAACATCATCATGTGCTACTTATTAACACGTGTCTCCGACGGCCTAGAAATATCTCTTCTTTTTGCTGATGATATAGTCCTCAGTAGCCCAAACATCGTTGCCTTGCAAGCCGCGCTTACAAAATGGTGTGACATTCTGGAGGAGCATGGACTGAGGGTAAGTATAACAAAGACTGAGTTCTTATGCTGCCAATTCTCAGACCCAAATGCACCGATACCAGAAATGTACGTCAAAGGAGAGCAGCTTAAGTCTTGTACCAAGTTCAAGTACCTTGGCTCGATGGTGAACAGCGGAGCTACATGCGATGATGACATCAAACATCGCACAAAGGTTGGGTGGATGAGGTGGCGAGAAAACTCTGGAGTTTTCTGCGATAAGAAAATGCCACTGAAGCTAAAGGGCAAGTTGTACAAAACGGTTGTACGTCCCGCACTCATGTATGGATCAGAATGCTGGACCATGTATGAAGGTTACGCGAAAGAAATGACAGCGACTGAAATGAAAATGTTACGCATGTCAGTTGGTGTAACCAAAAGGGACCACATCAAGAGTAGCTACATCCGAGGCAGCTTGTCCATAGACCAACCAATCACCGAAAAGCTCGAAGACCGACGAATGGATTGGTATTGCCATGTTCAAAGGCGTCCGCCTGAGAACCCCGCAAAGAGAGCGATATCAATGGAAGTTCCACTTGATGGACCCAAGGCCAGAGGCAGACCAAAGAACACCTGGATGTGTCAAATGAAAAAGCAACAACAACGCATTGGTCTCGGCGATGACACGATCCAAGATAGAGCTGCCTGTAGAAATATGCTGAGAAATTATCGCCAAAACGGGCGATGTGCCTACACCGCAGGTCGAGCAACGCGGAACCATGGAGCGGTATAAAGAACGAGGCAAGGAAGAAGAAGATTTCTAACGGTGGCAGAAAAAAAGGTTTCACGAAAATCTTTATAACGGTAGCTGTGGCTAGAAGATGTTGTATGATTAATTCGTAGCAAATACGGTTCTGAAGAAAAGTGCCTAATTTCTCATCAATATGTACACCCTTAAGAGTGCTACGGGGGTTCAAACCTTAGAAAAACGGGAATTTTCGTTATCAGGGGCCAAACGTCAAAATTTTGTCATAGACAACTTTATAGCGTACACCCTCTTAGAGAGATATTCTCAAAAAACCCAAAATTCTCGTTTTCTCCAAAGGTTGACCCCGTGACACCCTTAAGGGTGTACATTTTGATGAGAAATTTTCACTTTCTTCAGAACCGTAGTTGCTACGAATAGAGAGTTACCAGAGTTACCATTTAGTGTGATTAAATTTATTTTATAGGTAAATTTGTTGGCTGTAATAATGATTTTCTTTCACTATTCTAGCTGGTCTAGCTTCGAAGATATTAAGCTTTAAGTCGTGCAAGAAAATGATTTTTTTCAAAAGTCTTCAAATGCATGTGGCAGCTAAAGGGTTAAGAATAAGGGGTATGTCCCTATACAACTTTTATGCTGGAAATCAACTGAGGAATCATAATCCGGTGCGTTTATGCGGCAGTTTCCGGACACCCTGTATAGTTCATTGATTTAAAAAAGGACATACTTTAGTGCACAACCAAAGCTATACGTCATTTTCGATTACTGAAATTTTTCAACAATCAAATAGATACCCTATGGAGTTCCTTAAGGGTCTTACCTTACTCCGTTATTGTTCAACTTATTCAATAGCCGATATTCGAAAAACCAATCATTGTCATCTAGGGAGTTTCGTGGATGATTTAGTAGATAGTACTGATAAAGATCAAATCATTTAAAAACCTAGAACATTGCTTGAAAATATGGTGTTTCTGAGGAATGGGGCCAGGGGGTTCGGAACCTTCCCGAAATTGTTTAAAAAAGCATTGAAATCCCAGTGACGACAACATTAAAACTGAAATGATGCACATCCATTACATCGACTGTACATCATCTCCAGAATGTGTTCAGAAAATGTTCTCTAAATACCACTCCACTTTCGGATTTTTTTTTTTAATTTGTGATCGTTTTAGAAGTCACAAACTAATAATCTAACCTCAAAAGCTAAACATTTTTATTGTGTCATGTGCTACGATTTTTCGGCAGTGGAGTTTTTCGTTTTTTTTTATTTTTGAAGGATAATTACATTTTGAAAACGTAAACGTACAAATTGAGAAAATTATTTTAAACCTGTTCACACGACAGAAACATGTTATTGACAATTTTATAGCTAATGCATCATTTCTACACGGTTAAAAATTCTGGTGTATTTTTTATACCAACTGATGGTATAAAGCTCATGTATACATTTTTTAGTATGAATTGTATACAAAAGCGATGTATAAATTTTGTTTATATGAATTTTTATTAAATTTATCCGAGGTTTGTATTAAAATATTGAATTCGAGATGTTTGTATAAAAATTATAAGAAGCTGTTACAAAATTAATCCAAAAATACTAATGAAAATTATGCAGCATTTATATGAATCTTTTTATCAGAACGTGTTATTGATTTTATACTATAAATTACAACTTGCATACCAATCGAGAATTTGTTTAATAATATTGAACTGATAGAAAAATTTTATACCAAAGTGAAGTAAAGTTTATCCTATATATTGTACATTTCTAAAAAAAAAATCATTGCATTCGCATTTGGAAAGGTGGACTTCGTGCGTCGCTGTGGCGCACCTGGTTGAGAGTGCATGCTAGTAATCTAGAGGTGCGGAGATCGAATCTCGGCGTGGTCAAAAATTTCTGTATGTGCGGATAGGAAATATACAAGTATAGTGCCTGCAACAGTATGTCCCAGAAGGGGTTTTCTGCAGGCATACATTATCCTTCAGATCTAAATGAATGTCGTTTTTTTTTAAATTTTGAATAAAAAAATTGTATAGTTTTTATCATATATCTGGATAAATACTATTTACACCTTATTCGGATTATTTTTATCTTGTTAGCTTATAAAAATATTTTATACGCAATTAGCATGAACTGTATAGCTTCAACTGATAACTTCGATTAATAAAGAAGCTTGGTATAATTTTTATACAGAAAGTCTATGGAACTATATGTATACCAACATTTATAAAGTTTATAGCATTTTTTTTAACCGTGTAATATTCCAAGTTGGACACCTCCTGAAACCAAATTCTGGCTACATCCCAGTTGCTTCGAGGCTAACTTTATATAACAAGAATATAAAGTAGTAATAGAAAGCTCGAAAATGCGTTCTAAACTATAGGGACACTGGACCACCCACACAGAATCCATGGGAGAACCCATGTGTGGACGGCCTCAAGTTGCCAATTTTTAGATCAGTCTATCCCAGAGACTCGTTTACGAAATCGAGTTTTTGACAATTACAAAAAATTAAATTTTTTATACAAGTATACCTTGACAATTGGTAGTTTGGCTGGTCTAGCGGTTAGTGCGCGCACCTTCGGTGCACAGGGTCATGAGTTCGAATCTCACCGTGTTCCATGGTGTTTTTGGATTGTCGCGCCTGTTTTTTTTATTTTTATGCCTTGAAAATGGTCAAAACGATAACGGCAAATGCCCTTCCATTTGATGAATCGTGTAGTGGGAAAATCATGTGGTGATTAAATGTCAAAGATTTAATATAAGTTCAGGAATTCCTATTGTTACAGGGATCCGGAGCGGAGAGGGTCGAAGCGAATCAAATTCCCAAAATGAACGAGAGGAGCGACGAGCGTTTTTTTTGCTCGTCGAAGCGGAGGAGATCGTCCTTTTGTAAAAATTGGTCCTCTCCGAGATATTTCAAATTAAATGTTTTTGATTGACATTTTAGTATTGAATTGACATTCCATTTTTAATTACATGCAAGATTTGTACAATATTCAAACATTTGCGCTAAATTACAAATCTTTAGCCCTAATCTTTATTCATATCGTACCAAAGGATACTATCAGAAGAGAAACATATGGAAAACATGCGATAAAATTGGGCCGCTCCGGATCCCTGATTATTGAACCCAAAAGATCCTCAAGGCTTCCCATTAAAATGGACATCGAAGTATATGCTATATCCCTTACCTTGTTTAAGTTGAAGCCAATGCTTTGTGAAAATACTTTCTACTTCTAGATTCACTGAACTACGCGCCACCAGTTTGCTACCCGGAATGAATGCTAAAAGAATTTTGCGTGAAAGATAAGTTTCAACTTTTGAAGTTGGAGATTCACAGTTCGATTTCAGTGAGTGTGCGATTGGGATCTTCGAGTTTCCAAAATGCATCTTTCACATAATTGAAAACCAAGGGATATTTTCAAAAATTGCAGCCAGGTTGCCCATATGGGTAATCCGACCCTGATAATATCAGTTCTATTACAAGTGGAAAATTATGCTAAATGTACCCAAAGCTAAGTTTTTATACTCTATACCCATAAGATGGTATAGGGTATATTGTTTTCGTTACGCCGGTATTATTTAAAACCTCATAGGAGCCACCGGAAGTATGACAAAGTATATACATACATATATAAATGATCAGGGTCGCTCCCTGATTCGAATAAGCCTTGTCCGTCTGCCTGTCTGTTCGTCCGTGTGCCTGTCAATTCGCCAGATAACTGCCGAAATAATGAAGCTACTGTTTTGAAATTTTGGTTAGATATTTGTTTTGATAAATGCTTGGATAATATTGAAAATATGCCAAATCAAACAAGGGTTCCGCTACCTCCCATACAAATGACCGCTCCATGGTAGTTTAATTCGGCCATATTTTCCGACAGAATATCGCTAGCGACCTGACATTGTCAATGCTTAATTGTGACATATACTTTGAGTTGCTGGAAAGTGGAGTAGGTCTTACTACCCCTACTACCCCTTACTACCTACTCCTACCTCCCCTAGCTATATTTAGCCATATCTTTTGATAGAATGTCCCGCAAAACTTTGTATAGAATATACACTCATCGTGTTATTCTCACTCGCCTAACGCTCCTCTAAATTTTGTAGGCGATTATATCAATTAAACAAACGAACTCACTTACTTGGGATTAGTGTTTGACAAAAAGTTAGTAAGACAAGTGCATACTCAACTAACATCCGAGAAAAGGACAAACACCTTTTTTTTTTTTTGTTATACCCTCTCCTCAACAAAAAATCCAAACTCTCAGTTACGTATAAACTTTTATTCTATAAGATGGTTATACAACCAATCGCGACTATGGCTTCTTCCCGGTTTGGGGTCTTTAGTCACGTTAAAAAGAAAGCACAAACCACTTAGAACAAGATCCTTAAACACATCTTCAATAAACCATTTTTCTATTCGACCAAGGGGTTGTACAGAGAAAACAAAACTAAAACTGTTGACACATTAATAACTAATAGCACTCCCAAGTTCCTGGCAAGATGCACAAATATAGACAATGGCATAATACGTACCCTACTGAATGTTTAATAATCTATTATATTTTAAACCAGTAGGATAACATTAGATTAAATTTTATAAATATCTATTCTCTCAGAAGGTTTTTAAAATTTTTCCTTTAAATATCTTATTTAAGTTTAAAATTGATTAAGAATTAATTGTATTATACTAAATATTTTTCAATCTAGAGAGATAAGGATGAAGCCGGTATGGCTGGTAGAACTCTCAACTACTGAAGACTTTACAAAATGAGTAAAAAGTTTCAGCTGAATAATTTTGCGTAGTTATGGCTTTATGCAGATACGAAACTGGTATTTATGTGCTTTCCTTCTCGTAAAAGCGGGCGCAATAAATATTTAATTCAACAATTCGAAATCTTTTATTTCTACGCAAAGTCCATATGGTCAAATAATAGGAAAAGCTCATTAACGCATAATTTTCCCAACAAATGTTATTATATCTTGACTTTGATGAGAACGCAACATCAAAAACTTACACAATATCACATAATAATAAATTGTCTTTCCTGATTTCCAAATTAAGGAATTCGGTCCGAATTAACAAACATCATTATTTATGGTCCGACCTTAATTTGATCACTATATTGGGCAAGAACTATTGTGTACATTGTATACGGCTTCCCATATTTTTCCTTTGAGTATCGTCGCGTCTTATTAAGGTCAGAATATTTTTCCCGGGCGCAACTAATTATGAGATCGATCGACGACGGCTCTATCAAACTTCCCATCCATTTCCAATTTATTGAATTGAATGGCACTTCATCGGGTGAAATGAGAAAATATATTTTTTCTCCATCGGATGAGTATAACATAAACCCTTGAATAGAGCCGCCGCTGTTGCTACACTTAAGTTACACCTATATGTGAGTGTACATGTGTTTCAAACCTCCCAAAAAAATATAAAATTGGAATAAAATATATTTTTCGCCCCCTCTCGGTGAGAGATCGTAGTGTTGGTTGAACCAACCTTATTATTGTGAAATGCATATTGGATACATATAGGTATAGCTAGAGCGAGCCCCTAGTCGACTAAATGAAGCGAAGCGCGAGTACTTGTATATCGGATTAAAAAAGGCTTAAATCGGCAGCAACGGAAGTATAATCCTCAAGATATCTTATGCCATTGTAACAGAGACATAAAAAAGGTCAGCTCTATTGACGATCTTGCCACTAATGATCTGTTGCTATATTGCCATTGATGAGTCCAAGTCCAACTGAGTCGATCGGTTAGTTCAAATCATGCGATGGCCGCAATGTTGATGATGATGATGATGGTGCTATGGTGATATAGTTAGAGATCATCATCAATTGATATCAAAGATTTGCGCCATAAATGTAATATATACGGCAATAAGTGAATCCAATAGCAATAACAAGATCGATAATAACGAGTTAACAAGTTTCGTTTCGTTTGAAGTGAAGTTCCTCGATTTGTCGATACAAATGTATCGCGTTTGTAATGTGCCTGAACGAAAATGTATGGTATGTATTGGAAGATGTGAAAATTCTGCAGAAATGGACGTCGATAGACCGATTAGGAATCTTTGAACGGTTATATTTATGGTGTTACGAAAATTTAGGTTAATACTGCAGCATTTCATGTTCTGTTTCATAACATAGGAATTTCTTTTGCGATTGTTACATGCACAAAGTGGAGCGGTTCAATAACCGTGAGAGTACATTTATGCAGAGGATTGGGTTGATAATGGGAAAACATATGTTTTCAGGGAAAATAGCTTCGGTTATTTGAAGGCGTGAACAAACAAAACTTTTACAGTTACGAATGTTAAAATACATAATTTTATTTTTATGATTTGAACTCATCATAAGATATGTATAAAGTATATTTTGCTATTTTATTTCCCGTCAAGCGAGGTTGGAAAAGGGCCTCGACAGTTTGCTATAAAATGTCCACTATAGTATACTTTGCCGCTCATATCTTTGTAACTTCATCAAATTCCATGTCAACCACATTTTTTACGAAAGCCTGCCATCAATTCAAGTCAAATTTGAAAATCTCTACATTATTTTATCGATTCGCGAGATTACATCATGTTCGACTCGACCTTTCTCCCCACCGGCTTTATTCTAAAATTTATTACTTTTGTAGACGATTAGATTTCTTCATTAAAGCCTACCCCTTTGAGCTCTATAATAAAACATCAGCCGCGGAGAAAGTGATTTAGCACGGACTTCCATTTCAAATCGTATCAAACGCGTATTCAGCGTAGTGAACGCAAAGATCTATACTTGGAAGGCAATTTCAAGAATTTACGAACTCTGGGAAATAAATTATGAATTGACTATCTCAACGGCACCTTTATCCAAAAGAATTAGAAATACGTGAACTGTACGCAACATAGTACATATAGGACCCAACGACTGCTTTCTCTCGATAATATTATGCGGGATGTCGATGAAATGTTAGTTATAGAGAGAATCGACAGAGTTAAAACAGTATTGCTAGCACAAAAGCTACCATACGATATAACATCGACTACGCGCATACATACGCCAGGATAGAGTTAGCAGCAGTACATGTATGTAACATCTGAAAAAAGTTACATATGTCGAAAGCAAGTCCCAAGACTTTGGAGAGGTCTTTTTCCTTCTCTTTATTTTTTCACCTACGAAATGGCAATTTATGGGACGCAGAATTGTTCAACACATTTTTATTGCTTTCGCGTGGGCTATTGAGCATAGAGAATGCCTCTGGAGAGATATACGACCACTAAGGGCATAATAGGATTCAATTCACGCTGGTCTTCCAGACAAGGGCATAGTCCGCAAGGTAGATTGTATAAAAGGTAAAGCAAGAGAGGAGAGCATAGAATACGCGACTCGACTGTGTTGTAGTGGGTTGCTTTGATGCAAGAGATACTTATTATTTACTTATTGTATCACGAAGATATACTTAAGGTGAATGGTTTCTAATCAGCAAGACAATTGCGAATGAAATGATGTCTGCGGTTTGGCTTGATGCAAAAAGAAAGCTTTACATAGGCAGGCATGAAAATACGTACGAGTATGGTCGATCGTGTTTCATACGTGGTGAAGTGTTTATGGTTTTTGGTGAAAATAAAAACGTTTTAGTGGAAACACAAGTGATATTTGAGGAGGTGTACTTTAATTTGGTTTATTGGCAATATAATTCATATCTACTTAATAAGTGAGCGGAATGGAATTGTATGCTATAGGTGGTCACGAATTTATTTTCACAGATCCAATTCTCAAATATTCAAATGTTCCAAAGAAAATATTTAATTCAAAACCTACCAGTCCACACACATACATTTCTAAATGTATATCTATGAAGATGGATGGATCATAGGATTCAGAAATACAGCAATCAGATACAAAATAAAAAAAAAATAACCAGAACTGCAGAAAAGGACCCTCTCTACAACTTAGTTTACACCATATTACTTTACCTTAGTCCCTAGTAGGGCGAAGCGCGTTAACAACTTCCTCGCGCCATCGTACTCGATCCTGAGCAATGGTTCGCATCTCCGCCAACGAATAACTAAGCTGCTTACTACGGAACTACGTCGCCGTACGAACGTAGTTTGAGTCTGCTTCTTAGTCGGACTTGGTTAGATACAGGGTTCCATTTCATGACTTGTGAAGCAACACAGTTATCGTATAGTGCAGTGGTGTCAAACTCAAAACCTGGCTCGGGCCAAATAAGACTCTCCTCAGGTTTAGGTGGGCCGCAGAAGGAAAATTTCAAAAAACTTTTATGTAATCGTATTACGAAAGTTGATTACAGAATATTACTTTTAAAATATAGCAGAGAGTCTGGCACTATAGTGGCTTCGGGATTCTTCGTGAGAACATCCTCCTTTCGAAAATATACTTCAAGAACATTAAAAAATTAAGACAAGAAGCGAAAACGTGAAAACATGATTGACTTTCGAGTAATAGTGTAGTATCCAGGTGATAATCCTAGTACATCAGATTGCAAAATGTGGTGGAGACAATTTTTTTTTGTTTCTTATGTTTTTTGGGGTGCTGAGCACGAATCAGGAGCTTCCCACCAACATTTCGTTGCGGAACAGGGTCAAAATCGCGAAAAACCCTAAAATTTTTGCTGTTTCTCCGTTATTTGGCCTCTAACTCTGAAACTATTTATTTCTGCGAAAAACTCTCCATTAACATTTCAGAGAACACATACTTGTGCGTCCAAAGAGACATAAATACTATAAATCCGTTCAGCGGCACTACTACACTTGATAATTTAAATTTGCCATTTTTAACATAGTTCCATATTATGAATAAAATTTTGAGATTGAACGGTTTTTCATTTTTGGTCGCAACAGTTGCATTTGTCTTGTACATTATGCAGAACCTGAATCCGTAACTTCCCACTAAAATTTCGTTGCAAAACAGGTTAAAAATGGCAAAAAACGCCAAAAATATGACTATCAATTGTTGCAATACCGCACACACATTTTAATGATTAATGGCGCGTTAGACCCGCAATTATGTTTTCTCTAATATTTTCATGGACAGGTTTTCGGCGAAATGTATACTTTCGGAGTTATAAGCAAAAGAACGGGAAAACTCCGAAAATTTTGGGTTTTTTCGCGGTTTTGACCCTGTTCCGCAACGAAATTTTGGTGGGAAGCTCCAGATTCGAGCTCAGCACCCCAAAAAACATAAGAAACAAAAAAAAAATTTCTCCACCACACTTTGCAATCTGAAATCACCTAGTTACTAGACTATAACCACAATTGCATGATTTGCGTCAAATTTTGGACAGATGATAAAAAAATGTCTAGCACCAGTCATCCGAGGTCGCCCAAAATAACTTTGGGAGGCAAAATAGTCAGAATAAATTAATTTCAGTAGAAAGGTGGCTAAAAGAGACAAAAAGTTGTTTGTGATATGGTTTTAAACAAACCCATGCGCCAATACAGCTTGATAAGTATAGGTCTAAAAATCAGGCACTTGGGATCTAATTAGTATGTTCGAATTTCACATCCAGGCGAATTAATCACCAATTTTAAGATTTCCGTAGTTTTTAAAGCTTTGCCATTTTTTCAAATAAATCTCAATTCATGTTCGGTAAAGTCAACAAATTTTTTATTAACTGCATTTCACGACAGAACAGTTTCATGAAGAGACTTAGTATTGTCCTGTACAAAAAAGAAGAGCTGTCTTATAAAATCAAATAACCCGCCTCATATGTATTTGGAGAAAAAGTCATAAAATAATCTTGCATCAGCCACTGACGAGTTTTAGTAACTTTTGTAGACTTGAGTTCAACTTTTGAATTTGTTCACCTTACCAATTGCAATATTTTCGTGTTGATACGATTGTGCTGCTTCGACATGGCCGCGGGCCGCACAGAACTGCGAGGAGGGCCGCATGCGGCCCGCGGGCCGCGAGTTTGACACGTCTGGGTAGTGTGTCCTAGCCACTGCCACTTTCGCCTTCGTATTCGAAGTTTTTTATGTCCTGCTTTTTCATTCGGCGAACACTGGGGCAGTAGTGGAATATTCCAAAAAATTATATTATTGGAGAGCTTTTGTAAAATATTTATCGCATAGTAGATATTCTGAAGCTCCTTTCTGCAAAACAAATTAGGCTGGTATCTTTCACAGAAAGGACTCAGCGGCTCTGAAAGTGTAGATATTTTTTTTTGCACTTAAAAAAAAAAGATTTCATAATAATTTTTTCGTGAAAATCCTGACTAGAAAATTGAAAACAATAGGTAATTGTTTTATGATTTTATCTTATTTTATGTTTAGTATAGTGATTTTAGCTGAAAAAATGATGAAACCCAAACATCCAAAAAAAGAGATGACTTTTGATGCCAAATTGTTCTATGGCCTGACCGCAGTTAAAATCGTCCTCAGAACATTTTGCTGTAAATATTACAGTTAACAAAATATTGGCGAAAAATCATAATTTCACCCGTTTGCCACCCCCTCCCCCCCAAATGTGACGCGCAAAAAAGTCTAACTTTTTACTGCGTAATGCGGTCAGGCCATAGAACAATTTCGCATCAAAAAACAGCTCTTTTTTTGGATGTTTGGGTCTAGAGCTAAAGTCACTATACTAGTTATGAAAAGTAAGCGTAAACAAAAATTGAAAAATAAAAATTTATGTTCAATGATTGAATGCAAAATTGACGCAAACTGAATTTTCCAGGGTCTTTATACCCTTCGCTCATAGAGTGAAAGGGTATATTAACTTTGTCATGAAGTTTGTAACGCATTGAAGGAAGCAACTCCGACCATATAAAAAGTATACATATATGATCAGCATGGCTTGGGGAGTCGATTGGGCGATGTCCGTCTGTCTGTCTGTTGCAACGCGTTTTACTCAGCCAATTTAAAAGCTATGAACCTGAAATTTTGCACAAGTGCTTCTTTTTGCTGCAGGCAGTTTGTATGTTTGAATCGGTAAAATCGGACAATGGGGTCATGGGGCTGCCATACAAACCCAACTACCCAAATTAGGTTCTTCTAAGAAAAACTTTTTTATTTGTGCCGCAATTGCAACAAAATTTCGCACAAATATGTTTCCATTGATAACACAAAACATATCTAAGAATAGATCATATCGGACCATGGGGTCATGGGGCTGCCATACAAACCTAACTCCCCAAATTAGGTTCTTCTAAGGAAAACTTTTTTATTTGTGCACCAATTTCAAGCACATTTCACACAAACGTTTTTTTCTTGATGACACAAAACATATCTAAGAATTGATCAAATTGGATAATGGGGTCATGGGGCTGCCATACAAACGTAACCTCCCATATTAGGTTCTTCTAAGAAAAATTTTTTTATTTGTGCACCAATTTCAACCAAATTTCACGCAAATGTGTTTCTCTTGATGACACAAAACATACCTAAGAATGGTTCAAATCAGATAATGGGGTCATGGGGCTGCCATACAAACCTAACCCCCCAAATTAGGTTCTTCTAAGAAAAACTTTTTTATTTGTGCACCAATTTCAACCAAATTTCACGCAAATGTGTTTCTCTTGATGACACAAAACATACCTAAGAATGGTTCAAATCGGATAATGGGGTCATGAGGCTGCCATACAAACCTAACCCCCCAAATTAGGTTCTTCTAAGAAAAACTTTTTTATTTGTGCACCAATTTCAACAAAATTACACACGAATGTGTTTGTCTTGATACAAAACATATCTAAGAATTGATCAAATCTGACCATGGGGTCATGGGGTGGCCATACAAACCCAACCCCCATTTTGGTTCTTCTAAGAAACATTTTTTGCAATAATGTCACAAAACCTTGAATTAATGTGTCCTTACCAAAGCAAAAAAAAGTTAAAAACGAATGGAATCGTACTGTGGGGTCATATGCTCCCGCAACCCCAATAAAATTTTCCGAGCAGGGTCGAAGCCCCCTAGTTTTATACTACATTATTCCAGAAAGTCTCAAGATTACTAATATGTAATAATTTTAACCACACAAACCTGCCTGATACTTTTAAAGACGATTTTGTTATGCCATTTAGACAATTTTGTTATGTCATTTTGACGGTTTGACGATAATTGAATATTTCCTGCTAAATTTGTTTTTTTTTTTGTATCAGAGGTGCCCCTAGTTTTGATACTATTGAACTACTTTTTGGTGGAGAGTATAATAATTAGACTCTGAATTGACGCCCAGCACAAATTTACCCCCTCCCCTTTCACTGTAGAGGAGTTATGGATGTGTTGACTTGAAAAATTCCGATGGCGTTAAAATTCCAAGCCATGGAGGATGTCTGCGCGATGCGGTAATGAACGCATATTTTATGGTATTGCAGTTTTCTATCAGCGTCTAAGCGACGACGACTAGACATCTCAGCTGATGCATGCGCGAGATGATCAGGATGTTTCACACAGCAGTGGCGTAACGTACGCGTACACTGTTCCATTTGAAAATGGACGCACTCATGAGCATTCTTATTTTACAATAGTCGAGACTTACAAAAAAGACAAAGTGGCTGGAATTTGCGAGGATGTTAGGTGATATTCCCTTTATTTATTAGCTTTAATTCAATAAGTTGGAGGAGGCCACTTCTTCTTCTGTACCGTAACCTTTAATTGCCTTTTACGACTAGCCTGGATCACTATGGTTATATTCTAACCCTCCCCGCTTATACATCAGAACAACAACGCGCACATAAACAAGGTTCACGAATGATGTTCAGATCTGTAACAAGCGCAGGTCAGTTTTTTCACTTCCTTTTGGTTGCATTCGACGACAATTCGGTAAAAGCGGTTGCACGCAGGGCTAAGCACCATGCTCAAATAATTTTGGGCGCAAGGACAATCCTAATGCAATTCTCGACACTTACTCAGTGTGGTTACGACATTATGTGTCTTTTATCTCTGAAACCCAGTGAATGAGCGAATAAAAGACTCTTTATAACGGTATTTTTGAGCGATTCTTATGTTTAACTTAAAATATAAGACACATACTTGGTTTTATTTTAAATTAAAGATCAATGAAGTATTATTGAAGTTTTCAAACCGATTTAATAACTGCCGTTTCTATTCTGATTTAATAACTCTCGCTTCTTCTTCCAATAGGGACTTCTGAACATTAACGCAGTTGATAGGGCTCATATTATTGAAGATATAACAGAGCCCTATCAACTGCGTTAATGTTCAGAAATCCCTATTGGAAGGCATACGAATATTGCAGTGGTTACTCGTGTGGTCTGAGGTGGATAAAGCGATGTTCATACCAACGCGGGAACGAACTTACGCCGCGCATTTTTGGTCTTGACATCTGCGCGGCGCGAACAATTCGCTGGGTACTGTCAGTTCACAGCTGATGTCATGTAGATTCCTCAGAGAAGGTGTTAGATGGATAGGCTCTCACACTTAAGGAATGGATCGATAATAAAGGAAACAACTGGCCAACGACAACTATTTTGTCATTTGTAACCTTACTGCGCTTTTCGTGCATTACACCAAAATGTCGCGTCACCTTTTCTTATTATGTAAAAGGGTAAGCGGAAGAAATCATCGCCAAATTCAACATACTGCCTCTCCAGTCCTATACTTACTCTAAGGATAAAAACATTCACATCTGCAAATTGATGGAAATATACAGTGCAGTACAGTTCGCTTGTGCCCCAAAAGAGACTAAGTGAAAGACGACAAGTTCCTGAGACCATATAGTACAAATCGATTATAGCGTACCCAAAAAATAGGCCACGCGTTTGGAAAAAATTAATGACTGAAAATTGCGTTGGATTTGATACTATTTCGCTTAAAAAAAGACGTAATGGCTAAAATTTGGTAGGGATGTTGGGAGATATACCCTAGACCTAGAACTGCATTTTCGTATTCGGCGGGGTGCAGGAAGTTGTAGAAAATTGTCTAATTTAGCTATTTTTATCAATAGTTTTCTAGTCAGTTATCGTAGTAAGAAATGTTGTGTACAAGTTTTATTGCAAACCAAAACCAGGCTAATTGCAACCGCCGGTCAAAAGTTATACTTTGGCTTTCGGTTACCGAAAAGCTACTTATTTTACCCATTTGAAAAGGATTTTTGTGCATTTTAATAATAATTAGACAATAATCTAACACTTTGACAATTTTATGGACAATAAATCATCTTTTCCAAACTTTGACCGGTCACTGACGATTTAAGTACCAAACATCCCGAATTGCATTGTTGAATAGCAGTTATTTCTCTCTGACTTTTCTACATTCCCTCTCATTCTTCGATTACTTTTGGATCGCGATTCAAACATGCAAATCTAATGCAAATAGTATTAGTAAATTTAGAGTTTTGATTTAAGAAGATAGTCCGTACACCAACATACAGCATGCCGACACACCAATTTTTTCATTAATATGTTTTCGTTGAACTCAAAGATATTAATCTTATGTCAAATTAAGTTTTTTTTTTTGTGTAACTTAAAAGTGGCACCATATAGCAATACACCAATTGGGATGAATACAATAAAAATAATATTTGAATGTCAGATGCATTATCTCATAGTATCGTGTAATACATAATATTATTCTGATATAATTTATCAACATTAAATGTTGACTCGGTCCACTGAATCCTCCAGCTTAATTGCCTTGAAGTACATTTCGTCGTCATTTTTCGTCAAGTCCTTTATGTTATTATTACAGCACAAAGCATAACAATTTTTTTCTCCAGTTCCACTAAAAAAGCTTCATCCCAATTGACATACTCGTCTGCAAACCCGCATAGTCATGCCTATAATTAACCCTTGGACCATTAATTTAATTAAATAATACAAAATACACCAGGTATTCTCATTTTCCACCAGATACCATGCAGAACGAAAAAAAGGGAAAAATAATAATGACTGCCCGCTTTTTATCTCATCTCTATACAGAGCACACTGCGTAATCGTCATTTTTGACTCTAACCAAAAACAAAAGAATGATATGCGCGGAACTTGGTAAGGATGAAAATAAGTACATGTACATGTATGCGTGTATCTGTCGAGCGTATTTCATCTGATTCATCAAAAAGTTTTAATTTTATACAATCAACTGACGTTGTATCTCTACGCTTTGTGGGTGAAATACTTTAGGTCAGCATCAGGATTGTTCACATACACACACCCACACATAGGATATATGCATGCACTTGCCCGCTAAAGCCATTCTCAATAAATTTTACGAATAAATTGATTTCGCGGTAAAAAGATTAATTGCATCGATTACACTACACATATGAGAGGAAATCTCGCCACAGGATTGTAAATGGTTTCATCAGTCCAGGTTTTGAGTAATCCTTTTTGATTTTTCCGTGGCAAAATGCCTTTTTTTATGAGAATACTGCGCGTATACATATGAGGTGATTTTTATTCGTATTTTTAATTTAAGATAAAAAAGATAAGTTAATATATATTTAAATAAATCGCAATGATTTAATGAGAATCTCGACGCGAAAACTGATTAATGCGAATAACTTTATGGTTATATGAAATTGGATAGAGCACTAGAGGAGAGCGCTTAATATGAAAATTCCAATCCTTTTTTATAGGTCTGTAGTATACACATAGTGGCTGGAAAAAGCAGTAATTTTAATGGTTTATGATTCAACAAGGGTCAGAAAATTCCGCTATGGTTTTCATTAAAATTTGAGAGAATTTCTGCGAGCAATATGAAGTGGCTGAATAACCCAAACATGAGATGGTTGATACAAGTTCACTAGCGAGGCGATAGCCTATCATTGTCTAATTGCTCTTTTTGGAGATAAGTTGCATATCTTCTTATATGTATAAAAGAAAGTCGTGTTAGTTACACTATTTATAACTCAAGAAGAAGAAGATTTCGATGATTTTGGGTTTGTTGGATTAGGCTCTGGCCGGAATAACAGAATAACTATTAAAACATGCAACAAATTCACAATGAGCAAAAATTCACAATAGGTTAATTTTCGTCTATTACTCGTGTATTTCTGTAACATATCAGCGGATTTTAGTAAATTTGCTCCACAGGATTGGCCGCTAAACAAAGTAACAGGACAACTATTGAGACATATTAAAATTCACAATGGACACAAATATGAAGGCAATTCTTTTTCACATACATACTTCTTTGTGTATTTCTTGAATGAATTATGTACAATATTTCAGTAAGTTGGCGGATTGGTTTACACAAGGCTCCAGCCGGAGTAGCAGTATAACTATTGAAATATGCAGAAAATTCACAGTGACGAACAATTGACACCGACTATTTTTTTACCATACTTTTGCCTATATTTTTTGAACGTCTAACGGATTATTGAAAGATTTTCCCGTCAAATTGATCCCCTCCACTAATAGCAGAGTAACTACTGAAATACGCAAACAAATGCACAATTAGCAAAATTAAAAGAACAGTTCTATTTCACATCTTTCTTTTTGTATGTCCTGAACGATTTGTCGGATTTCAGCAAATTTATTCCACCGAATCGGTCTACACCCAGAATAAATATTGAAACATGCAAAAAATTCACAATGATCAAAATTATGAATACGTTTGTCTATATCTCCTGGACGCATCACCTGATTGGAATCTTCCCCGTATAGCATAATAAGTATAAAAACAATTCACAATGAACAAAATTATGAAGAGCAGAGCGATAGCGGATTTTCGAAGATTTTCTCTTCCGAATCGGTCTCCACCGCGAATGGCCGAATAAAGATTGAAGACCTCGGAAAATTCACAATCAACAAAATTATGTAGACAGTTGTTTTCTTTTCTGAACATTTCTTAAACGAGTTACCGAGTATCATTAGGTTCTACCCAGTAGAGGGTAGAATTCATCCATTAAACCATGTGAAAATTGAAATTGGCAAAATTGGTAAAACAGTTTGTCTTCACATAGTTTTGTCTTTATTTTCTGAATAGATAAGTGGATTTCACCGGATTGATCTCCAACCCGAACAGCAGAACAGATAAGCGGATTTTAGGGAATTCCAACTCTCGCCTGATTTATTTTTGCCTTCATCAGCATGACTTCCATCTTAAGTGACACAATCTCACAAACGACAACTTTGAACCTGTAGTAACTCCATCTGACGGAGTGCTTTCAAAACAACACAAACTGCACCGAGCACAGTCAAACACAAATGTGGAAAAATTTCGCTGAAATGTCAGTAGGTGAGGCGGAAAAGGCACTTGGAGTTTCGAAAGGGTCCACTTCACACAAACAAAGAAACAAAGTGGTGGAACACCGAAACTAAGGAAGCAGTGCAAGCCAAATCGAACGCATTTAAGGCATGGACGAAATGTGAGTGAAACAGTGAAGCCGAACGGGTTCAACTTCGCGAAAATTATATGCAATGCCGTAAGAACGTAAAGCGTATCCGGTACAACCATGAGTTGTATCAATTGTAAGATGAGCTGGAAGTATCGAAAATCGTGAAGCTTCAACGTTTGCAATGGGCGGGGCATGTACAACGGATGGACGATAATCGCATGCCAAAGAAAGTGATGAACGCACAACGAATTGACGGAGCGAGGTTGCGTGGACGACCGAGAGCTCGCTGGGAGAACTCCGTAGGTGAAGACGCCCAACAGCTGCTGGGCTTCCGAAACTGGAGGACGAGGTCACGTAACCGCGACAATTGGAGGTCAACGATTCAGGCGGCCAAGGCCCGACGTCGGGCTATCGTGCCACATTGATGATGAAGAACGTAAAGCGCTTGGTAGCTCAAGCAAAGGCGAAGCCAGCTGAGAAATTCTGCCAAGAATTAGATACTCAGACTGCGACCGAAGGACCGTCTTTGTGCGAGAGACCTAATCACGACGCCAGGATATTTAGGGTCGCAGCCCAAAGGAGAAGGAACGGTCTGGAAATACAGGCGCCAAAGTACGTGGAGGACTCGCAAGGAATGTTGCTGATTGACAATAGGGCAATTTGTAGCAGGATGCGAGTACTTTGACGAACTTCTAAATGAAGAATTTCCTGGAGCCGCTTTGCAAGATGTTGAGCCGAATACCACAAATATTAAAGATATCTCAGAGGAAGAGGTGATGGAGGCAATGCATCAGATGAAACGCGGAAACGCAGTCGGACCGGACAAAATCCCCGCGGAATTTTGGTTGAAAATGGAAAATATCGGGCTTAGTTGGCTCACAGTTCTCTTCAACAAAATCAAAGGTGGGCAACCGATTTTGGAAAAGGCATTCGATAGAGTACCTCGTGGTCTGATATGGTTGGCCTTGAGAGCACTTAATGTCCCTTAGGCATACGTCAGGATGATACGAGACATGTATGATGGAGTTACGACTAAGGTTAGATGCACAGCCGGTGAATGAGAAGAATTTCCGGTAAATGTCGGAGTACACCAGAGCAGTGTATTGAGGCCGTTGCTCTTCAATATCATCATGTGCTACTTATTAATACGTATTTTCGACGGCCTAGAAATATCTCTTCTTTATGCCGATGAAATAGTATCCTCAGTAGCCCAAACATCGTTGCCTTGCAAGCTGCACTTACAAAATGGTATGCCATTCTGGAGGAGCATGGACTGAGGGTAAGTATAACATAGACTGAGTTTTTATGCTGCCCATTCTCAGACCCAGATGCCCCGATACCAGATATGTACGTCAAAGGAGAGCAGCTTAAGTCTTGTACAAAGTTCAAGTACCATGGCTCGATGGTGAACAACGGACTACCATTTTTTGATGACTTCTCTTGAACTGAAAAGCAGATTGTTAATAAATGTTCACCACATAATTGTAATCTGCCCTAAATAGCGGAATAAACATTCAAGCATGTGGAAAATTCACAATGAGTGTAGTTTACTGAATTTTCCAAACCCAGATTGTATCTCCTACATCACCTGAAGGAATTAGCTAATTTCAGCGAATTTGCTCCTCTTAACTGCTCTCTACCCTAAATACCGGAATAAGTAGTATTGAAATATGCTGAAAATTCACAATGAGCAAAATTATGAGGACAATTGCTACTCATATTTTTATGCCTATTTCTGCTAAACAGTTTACCGGATTTCGGTAAATTCCACCCTATAGCTATATTTCTTGATCGGATTACCGTATTTCAGTAAATTACACTGAATCCATGGTCCAGTTGCCGATATTCCCGGACCGGCTTGCAGAGACCTCACTTAGTGGCTTATGCCCCCAATAACAAAGAAGCTTGTGGCACATCTGGGAAATTACTAGGGTACCTCATTTTCTCCAATACGTCTATATCTCTTAGGCGGATTAGCGATTTCCAGTAATTCTGTCCCGCACTAGCATAAGGACTAGCCGAATAGCTATTGAAATATCTGCAAGATTGACCAGCAGAAAATTATCAATGCTGTCCGTTTATTAATCCTTATGTCGGATTAACGAATTTCTTTAAATTCTACAACCACCCATCTGAATGAGTTCTACATAATAATTCCAAGACACAGAGTTGAATTTTGATTATCAACATTGCGGCGACGATTAAGAAAATTTAATGAGGAAACTGAGCAACTCAGTACACTGAGCTTAGGAAAATAGATAAAAGTGATTTCTTAAGAAACATATACTGCTTCGGTTACTTGAAAAAATTACGGAAGTTTTACATAATTTCGAACATATTTCAAATAACAACCTACGAATTTCTTCAGTACAATACCTTTGATCAGAATCTGACCATAGCTATATGCACGAACTATTATCATGTTCAGCGAGCATTTTCTTTTTAATGTTATATCTAATGCAAAGTTCAAATTTTCCAATATCATTAGGTCTCTTTCATAATATCACCAAAGATTGCTGTGTTGACCTCATTTTTTTTTGCTCTCCCGAATAGAGTGGTCATGGTGGACGATTGCATGATATTTTTTAGTCTGGTCGTATGGTTCGACCCGTGCAAAACTTTTGCATCGATATGTACTAGAAAAATAAACGCTTTTTGCATGCATCAAATTCCACTATTTTTTCAAGGTTTAGTGCGCCGCGCTTTTGTAAATCCCTATATAGCAACGAAACCACGACGACGAAAGCAAAGAAAAAACGTCATAAGTCGTGATGTGTCCAAATGAAGCCTGCCCGCTGCTAAGCTTCTAACAATTGCAATCGCATTGTATGTTTTAAATCACGTAACGAGCAAAACGATTGTTATGCAAGGTAACATTGAATATGTGTGTTCCTTCTTCTTCTTCGTCATAGTAGTAGTCGTGCAATTGCGCCGGTAGTACGAGACATTGAGCGCCCAGGTACGGTAAGGTAAGGTAACATATACGCCGAAGCCCCGATGGAGATAAGATGACACCTTACCTTCACCCAGGAAAACATTGAAATGACTGACGAACTGATTGAGTGGATTACTCATTAGTTTGGCTTTTCACTTTTTTTTAACTGATATGGGTTTCTCAGACATAAAGTATGTACACATAGTAAGAAAAAAAATGCTAGAAGAGCGTTTATACTCGTATATGTAGTTAGAATGTAATGAAGTTACCTCTTCATAAGGAAGATAAAGTACACATTGAATGAAATCACGAACACAATGCTCAAAGAATGGGTTAGTCAAAGCGCAAATATTACCCGAAGGCTACCAAGTCTTTTGTTAAGGTGCGCACGCTGAAGGTGAATTCCAATAAAAATGGCGCACCTGCAGTATGATATCATTTATGGACGTCTATGTAATTACGAAAATTATTGATAATAATCGTTTGACGAGGAGATTGTTTATCATGGAGTAAATATTTGCTTAGAGTTTTTTTAGAGATGCTCCATTGTTAGGTAATGTACGAGGCACTACTGAATATTTGGAGATTCATTTATCATAATCCAATGAACAAAAACTGCTAAATTTCTTATTTTTATATAACTTTTAAGAATCTTCCGCATTGTTGCATTTCGGTAAAATGTTGCCTTTTAATTAATTATTCACATCGTGGCTCATTATTTAAAAAAAATCTGACCTGTAAAATGCTAAGAACGGAGCTGCAAAACCGCATCGCCATAAATTTTATTTGGCTTGAAGACGAATGGCGTTTTAGGACACCCTGTAAACAAACAGCAATGCAATTCCAAAAATAATCTATATTTTAGAACCATAAAAATGATTTTCTAAACCGTAAAACATACGCCCGACTGATATTTCATCAAACATACTGATCTTCAAGGTTACTGGCTCAACTTTTTCGTTTTGCTAATCTTGCCATATATAGGCAGATTTTTTGTTAATTCGATCATAAAACAAGCATGATATATCAAAAATATGTTTTAAATATGGGAAAGAAGGCAACAAAGCGTCCTACAAAACTGTGAAGAAGGCTATCCAGGACGATCAATTAGCCGTCTGAACATACGGAGATGTCATATAAAGCTCATTTTTTTTAGGTTCCACTACCGACGTCGCTAAAGAAAATGAGCTTTCATCAAAGAAAATAAGTTTTATTGTACAATCGATTTGACGGTATATGGCCAACGACTATATTAATGTCAAACAATTCATTCGACGCGTGTACGAAAAGTCCTGTGATTGCGAGGAACTATAACCACGGAATGGAGCAACCGGGAAACAAAAAGGCACGAGAGGCTACTTCTTGACGTATTTTCAATGCGGGATATTGTTCTCTTGTACTCAGTTAGAAATACCTTTAGCAGGGAAAACGTTGAATGCATTATTGTCCTCAGCAATTCGTTGGCGCCGTTTACGGGATGGCACCAAGTTAGCGAACTTTATAGCTCTGTAGCTAGCAGAGCATATCGACCAAAGATCCAAACATACACCATTGAATGGTCTACGAATAGATTTTACAAATCCTGCTTCAAAGTTGTCCAATCGAAGGTACTGCGGAAGAGAGGTAATCGTCGGGTCTGCGGAAATCGCGGGGCACAGGCGCAATCGCTTGAAAGCGCGATGTCCGTGTCAGCGGGCTATTCAAAGAAGCGCTTATGATGTAATAGTAGGGTCTTATCAAAACATTCGAAGATCACACAAGCTCGCTATTAGGAAAAGCAAACACAACTGTTTCAGTAAACTCACAGATTACGCGGACATAAAACCGTGGAGAAAGGCCTGTAGCGTGATAATGAAGAAAATAGGGCAAAAAGCATCACTCATCAACATGAGCTGCAGCCGGTCAGAGCATACGGTTCATACCCCTGTTATAATAGATGATGAACTTTAGCAATCGGCTTCAATCTTAAAGGAGGCAAATTTCCAAGACCAGATGGAATCTCTAATAAAGAGTTGAAGGTTACAATCTGTACTCTTTCTCAGAACTTTGTTGAAATCGTCAAAAGGTGCTTCGCCGAAGGCATCTTTCTAATAACATGGAGATGGGAAAAGTTGTCGCTCTTTCCTAAACTGAATAAAGGCGCTGGAGAGCCCTCCTCATATCGGCCAATCTGCCTGCTCGACACCTTGGGTAAACTGTTTAAGAAAATCAGTAGTGGAGGAAGAGGGGGGCTCGGCAGACCGACAGTGAGGCAAAAACAGGGAGTTTCTATAAATTTTAGTAGGAAGCAATAGCATCTTGTGATTGATTCGTGACTGGATTGGAGGTTATCTGAAGTATATATGCGCAAAGGCGGCGGTCGGTGCTGGAATGATTCCGATGGGAATTCTGATTGAAGAAACATGCAGATTGTCGTGCTCTGTGGCCATGATCGTTCGGTCGCCACTCTGTGACATAAGAGATTCAAAGAGAAACGAGTTTCCAAACTCGGCATGCCTCGCCGCAAGATGATAAGAAATATTCTTATCGTAGAATAATAAACTATGAATGCGGCTAGGAAGTGGTATCGCTGACAACCGTATCATACTCCGAATTCTGTTGTCTTTGAATCGTTGACGACAACACACGGTTTGTCAAAGCACCATGCTCCTCTAGGAGTTAGGGTAAATCAAGAGAGAGGCATGCAGATTGTGACGTATTGATACGCCTGCGGATTGGGAAAATCGAAAAAGTTTGGAAAGACAGAAAAGTATGAGACAATGGCAACTGTGATGGGATGAAGCTGTAAAAAAAGCTGCAAAAAAGCTATAACCGGTAGATGCTGTCATTCTCTCATCTATGATATATTGCAAGTGTGATTAAACGTAATCACGGAGATATTTGCACAGTTTCCAGCTGGATGAATCGCCAGAGTTCCCTAGCTACAACTCACAGAAGACGCAAACCACCGTAATTATACCCTATACCCATATCTCTCCCGAAATAATGAAGTTAGCGATTTGAAATTTTGAACAGATGTTAGTTTTAATAAAGTCTTGGACGGTGTGGGCCAAATCAGACCAAGGGTTCCATACAAATTACCCATCCTTGATATTTTAATGCGGCCAACACTTTTGACAAAATATCGCTAGCGACTTGAAATCAATGCCTAATTGTGCCATATCCCTGAAGTTGATGGAAACCAGAGCAGGTGTGGCTACTCCTACCCCTACCTCCCCTACAAAACTACATTCAGCCATATTTTTCGCCGATATGTTGCGAAAAGCCTCGAATTTGTGTCAAATAGAATGATGAATGTCCTAAAAAAAATATCAGCAGGGCCGGATTTTTCTTATGGGCAACTCCCCAGGGCGGCAAAATTTGAAAGGGCGGCATATTTCTGAAACTTTCATATTTTCCGTTGATTCTGTGAAATACTTATTTCGAGATCTCAAGAGGCAGGCAATCAATTAAACTCTGCACAAGCGGTTGCTTTGGAGGCAGATTTGCAAATTTTGCCGCTCTATGACCTCTACTCTCTACAAGTTATATTTCACTTATTTTACAATCGGAGGGTTTATCGATTGTTCCTTGATTTCCAAATTTTCCAAAATGGGTGGCTAAAAAAATTCATCAAATTTTTAACTTCTACCTCTGCAACCTGAGGCTGCAACATGAGGCTGCCACTTATCCACCAAGGCCAGTGGTGGTAAACCACTGGCCTTGGTAGATAAGATAGATTGTTACGAGAACGTATAGGAGCCTACATATGTAACGGTGCTACTGCAGATATCTCATCTGGCACTTCAAAAAATCGAACGGAATTAAGGAACACTATCTTGGATGCTTGCATGAATGGAATGGAATTTCAGTAACCAGGCAAAATTCGTGAGTTGTGTCTCACCGTTATCATATCTATGACCAAGAGAATACATGGACACAGTCACAAGGTCAGATAACCAGACCAGATAACCATGGTAAAAAAGAGGGGCACATTATATCATCTTTGGTGAGGCGATATGTAGAATACACACCTAGAAATCACCAGGTTTAAAAGCTGAGTTTCTGATTTCTTTTAGTTAAATTATCAGTCTTTTTTGCGATCGATTAAACATTAATTTTTTTGAAATTGGGCCCTATCGTTTTGCATTTGCAAAATTCGTCACAAAATTATGGAACTAGACAGAGCCATACACCTAAGGGAAAAGCATACCGCACCGAGGAGCGCGGTTGCTGGCATTACACCTAAATTCACAATAAATTCACTATTGCCATATTCAATAATTTATTGGGAGTTGAATTCGAGGCAGTGAGTGAGTTTTCCTGCAGCATTCAAGAACTCAAGAAGAAGAGTTCAAAAAGAAGATGCTAGAGGAAAGTCAGCGAATCAGCATGCCGGCTAATTAGAGGAAGCCGTCCATGCGAAGTAATACGAAGAGGTGTGGTCCCGCACGGAACGTGGCGAAAGAGGTGTTTTGGTTTTAGACGGTAAAAATCCGGCTTGAATGAATTCGCTGTATCTTTCGGAGATTTCGCGACCTCATGAATAATTTAGATGACTGACAAGGTCCCTGGCGATCTATGACGTTTTCATAGCCTTATCATATAGTAACAGTAAATTTTGGAGACACCCTGTTATTGTTACCATACTTTCTTCGATAATGTTTCCGCTATGTGCAATTACTATTCTGCGAATTCCGTGCCGATTCGTTGTTCACGAAATATTTACTATACAGGGTGTCCCGCATCGGGTGGTCAATTCTGTAACGGTTGATAGCGCAACTTGTTTCAGTAAGAAAATTACCAATACAATCGGATTTTTTTTTACCGTTACCTTGCTATCGCTCTTTTTGTGAAAGTCATCGAAAATAGTGACTTGTCACGCAAAATCGTAATTTGTAGCACGCCTGATCACTTAATCCAATATTTTATTTCAGTTTCAGAAACTACATAAAATTTCACAAAAATTGAAGTTTTTCCTGTTGACAACATTATCGGCACTTTCAAGATGCAGTTCCGATACCTCGTGAACCCTTCCCAATCTCTCTGAAATTTTGCACACACTTGTAGAGCTACTTGGCGCTCATATTTTCTCCAAATTTCACGGCCCACCTATCCGGGTTCGGAAGTTACAGCTGCCCATGACGCCCTTGTGTATTTTCTAATCGAAAATCGTCCGTAACTTGGCAATTCTTGAGCGGAAGTTTGAAATTTGGCAAACATGTTAGGCACCGAACTGCCCACATATGGGTGAACACTTCAAAGCTCTAGCTGCCAAGGTTAAGAAGTTCAGCCGCCGAAAGAACTCGACATGAGTTTTAGACAAAGTTTTTTTTCCTACTACATTGCTTTAGATTTCATTTAAAACGGTGTTAAGAACCTAGGGGACCGGGATGGCATCATCAATGTAACGACGGAGAAATGCATTCTCTCCTCTAGGAATAATGCTACCAGATTTTGACCTCAGGCTCCTCCCTAGGTTTACTTTAATCCTGTGGTTCGCCCTTGGCTCCACTAAGATCTTGCATTGTTTTTCGCGCATTAGAGAATTCGCCAACTTTTTTGACGCTGTGCTGTTTCGAAATAGGTGCGGGCGTAGCGAGCGGTGAGCCTTTGGAAGGCAGTTCGTAAGATTTAAACCTCTGGTTCGTCCATACGTTTAATCAGACCCTGTGGCTCGCTCTTCGCTTCGCTCAGACCCCGTTCGGTCGCGCTTTTCATAATTAACCAACGTCCTTGCGACCAGCACTGGTGGGAAGTGTGAGTCGGTGAAAGGCGATTCGTAAGATTTAAACCCCTGGCTCGTCCTTACGTTTACTTAAATCCTGTAGCTAACCTTGCAATTGGTAAGATTTAGCCCTCTGATGCTCAGCTTTACTTAAATCTTGTCTGTCATTCTTTTCAGAACTCACCCACATTTTTGCAACGTAGCGCTGCTGGGAAATAGGATAAGACGAGCGCAGCGAGCGGTGAGCCAATGGAAGACAATTCACAAAACTTAGACCTCTGGCTCGTCCATACGTTTACTCAGATCCTGTGGGTCAACCTTCGCTTCGCTCATACCTCGCTCTGTCTATCACGCTTTTCATAATTCTGACGCTGATGGGAACCGGATAAGACGAAGTGAGAGCGAAGCCAGCAGTGAGTTGATGGAAGGCAATTCGTAAGATTTAGACTTTTGGTTCGTCCATAAGTTTACTCAGATCCCGTGGCACGCTCTTCGCTTCGTTCAGACCTTACCATGTCTGTCGCGCTTTTTAGAATTTGTCAAAATTTTTACGACGCAGTGCTGCTACGAAGAGTGGTAGGGCGTGGAAAGTTAAACCGATGACTCCTCCGTTTGATTACTTAGATCTTGTAGCTTGCCCTTCGCTTAGCTTAGACCTTGCTCTGTCCGTCGCGCATTACTCAATTTTGCTAACGCAAATCTTGGGCCTAGAAGTATGACTGAGGATTTGCCTGAAACCCGAATTGCCTAAGTATTTGTACAGAATTGGGCCTTCGGGAGTCTGGTCACCTTACCTTAAGGTACGTTTATAAATACAGGCCTAAGACTACATCATTATTGTAACAACTGAGCAGCTTTTTACAGTTCAGCTGACATTTCAGAAGTAGTAAAAAATACAATCATTAAGGTTACTGGCATAACTCTTTCGTTTTGAATTCCAATTATTTAAATTTTTTTTTTGGGATAAGACAATTTACGTCAAAAAAACAAGAGGTTTGAACTAACTTTTAGATTTGTACCTGTTTTCCGAAACATTTATCATTACCATGACCTTGCGGAAGTTTAAATGACTAATTTTGCTGTCACTATACTCATCCCACGTTATCCTGTGAGCATCTAGTTTTATCTTGATGCTCCACTAGAAGTTAGGGCATCCTAGTGGAGCATGGTTAGTCGTCAACGATTCAAAGACAACTGGATTCGGAGTGTGATACGGTTGTCAGCCATACCACTTCCAGGCCGCATTAGTTATATTCTACGATAAGAATATTTCTTATCATCTTCTGAATAATAACCTTGCGGCGGGTCATGCCGAGTTTGGAAATTCGTTTCTCTATGAATGTGTATCTAAGAAACGACGATCTATCACAGAGTAGGTAGGTGAATTATATTGGTCAATTTATACGGTGAAAAAGGAGGAGACTTTATGATAATGGCTTATTTACCTTCATGGTGCAATTTTAATTCGTCAGCGTTACGAAACTTGGGATGACATTCTGACAAGCAATTGGCGACAGGTGTGTGACACTTTCACTGCAAAGAATTTGAATTGCTTCGTATAGCCAATTATAAACCTGTTTTGTGGAACTTCTTTGTTAGATGGAGCTTGAGAAAAAATCAGATCCGTAAAACTTTATGTTTGAGAGTCATATGATTCAAGAGCACAGAAGCCACTAAAACGTATATATGTATTTTCAAATTATCATTTAATTTCATCATCTTTTTTTACCTATCCAATCGCAATCGTTCACACCCAGCTTCAAATTCACACATCATATTACTGTTAGCATATCATAACACTCATAATATTCACAAGGATATCATCTTACCTCATTACTAAAAAAACATTCTGTCAATCGTCTCAAATATCCTCCTGATTATTTACAAATTTATACTGCAAAGGATGATCAAAGGCAATGAACAGAATGAAGTAGATTTGACGCGGAATGTAATAAGTAACCGAAGTGTTGTTCACAACATTTACCATTCCATTCATATCCCATTCTATAAGGCCTAGGCCTTATACATAGTTAGTCGTTTCAAACATTCAATATCCGCTCGCAGTTGATGCACCTAACGCGAGACATTTGACTGCAAATTTCAGGCATTTTGCACATTTCCAACTAACAATGCCTCATTTGTACACTTTCTGCGCGAAGATTTCCCCGCCGATTGCACTTTTCTAGGGTCTTCTTGGAACGCGGTCCCAACTCATATTGAATCCATTGGTCTTCAAGCAAGCCAATTCAAATATGCAGAAGGTGCTAAGCTAAGGATAGTATGCGGCAATATAACTTGACTCGACAAAATTACCTTATCCAATTTAGTTCAGTCCAATTGCAGTTCCAATATCCAAACGGACGATCCGCGTATAGTATGCAGACGACATGTATCGGTTATCGTCGTATAGTTGCACCAAGTGCCGCCGCCGCCGAAAGTGATGACCAAAGAGGCAAACGTAACTTCTTCTCGCCAGGCAATAACTTTTCACGGTCATTGAATGCCTCAAACGGATAGCTAGTTAACCTTTGATTCGTAATGCCCCCTTGGGAGAATTCTAATAATTTACGCGACCTAATGGCATTTTTCATTCACACGAACAAATAGTGTGGAGAAAAAAAACCGTCGCACTCTTCTTGGCATTCAGACGTCCAAAGTCAATTGGAATCCGCATATACCTTACAGCCTTACAGTTTATAGGGGAGAATGGGCTAGGATTTATTTAGAAACACTTTTTAGCAGACTGTTGGACTGTAAATATTAATCTTTAGCTATACAATTTTGCCTAAGTAACGGCGAGCGTTGAGGATCGAAATGTTGTATCGTATCTGGCATAACTTAGAACTTATCTCTAAGCAACCTTAACTATGGAAAACGAATAGAAAATGATTTTTCGACTTAACCTAATATTTCTTCTTTTGCACCATTCCTCTTTAACCGCTACAGTTTATACACCAAGCGCAGTGGTCAAGCAGGAGTTTTTTATTGATCATTCACTTGTCGCGGGGAATTATTGCTCTAAAATTTAAACAGCCAATCATGTGCTTTTTGGTATTTTTTCATTGCATGGCGAAAATGCTGAAGCATGCATATACGGACAGGACCTTTTTGTAAAGGTGGAAAGACCATTCAACATTTTATTCATTTGAACCGAACTCAATTGTCGCTATAGAGTGGCCGCGTTTGTGTGCCCCAAACGCATATATGTACATATCACGTGTATTATTTAGTAAACACACAGAATACGAACAAAAGATGCTTCTGAACAGCGCTTGAACGCAGAAAAAAAGTCAGATCCTCAACTAAATGAAAAGACGTTCCTTGAGGGCATTAAATGCTATTACCGAGTATCAGATTTTTCGATATTTTTTTTTCGGTGGAATGTGAACGCTTATATGTCTCGTCTGTCATTTTTGTTGTCGCTGTGAATATAATGCAGCACAACAATCGAGAGGTGAAATTGATGAAGGAGCCCAATATTGCAGCAAGCTTTGTACGTCAAAATGTAGATAGAAAAAGATACAGGGAAAGATATAAATCGGACAATCGATGTGAATTGAACTTGATATATGAATAGAAATTAGACAGAAAATTAATTATATTATGTCGACCATTAGCTTACTTTTTTGTGTTTGTAGTCGACTGCTGACGGCCGCCAGAAGGTTTCCTTTCCGATATAGGCACGTGCGTGAGTCATGATGACATTTCAAAGAAACGCTGTTGTGAAAAAAATGAGCTTGATTTCAACTCTTGATTGTAAATGCCTTTCATGGATTGTCGGTTTAAGATGTGTGAAAAACATTGTCTGTAAGGCTATATTCAAAGGAAATTTATGTAAAAATTTATTAACAATAATAACCAACCGCAAAGCTTATTCAGTTCATTAAATGTAAATGGACTGAATAAGCTTTGGCAAACTTTTTATGTGATTAGTTGAACTAAGCATTTAAGCAATTTGAATCCGATTTATTGCTGAATTTCGAAGTAGTTACCAAGTACCAAGTACGTAGTTTCGTCCTTCCCTCCTGTATTGGACCGTGGCGATAATTTAAATATAAGTACATATTAACTTTTCTAATACATAATTCTTTCAGGTTATTGGCCCGGCTTTTTCGTTTTGACATTGAAAAGTTGGGATGGTAGAAGTTGGTGTGACCGCACTCTTCATCTTAGGACGAAAACTTCGCTCAATAATAAAACCAATACTCAAAATAAAACGCCCATGATCGAAAAATGTGTCTAAAATAGCAGCATGTCTCATTTAATTTAAACGGATTTGGTTGAGCATTATACTCCCCAACAAAAATCTTCTTAATCGGATTAAAGGTCGAGTATCTCCTGTACAAAGTGATCCATCGCGAATTGTTTTACGCACTACAATCGACAAATACTTTAGAACAAAATCGTGTAGAGCCATGGTGTACGAGAGACACCGTTAGTTTTAATTCGATTCAGCCAAGTGTTTTTTTTTATGGGGATGATAAACCAACATTAAGGCCCGTATTTATGAACATTCCTTAACTCAAGGAGACCTTGAGTCGAGGATGCCTAAATTCAATAAATTAAACGTCATTTTCCATACTTTTTCATAGAAATCACTTATATTCACGAGTCAATGCATCCTTGATTTAAGGAGAAACTCAAGGAGACCTTGAAATTTTCTATAGTCAACCTCACTTGTAGTCAAGGTAGCTAGTCTTTCAAGTCTATTGAAAACTTAAGGTCTCCTTGAGTTTCGCCTTAAATCAAGGATGCATTGACTCCTGAATATAAATGACTTCTATATGAAAAACTATGGGAAATGACATTTAATTTTTTGAATTTCGGCATCCTTGACTCAAGGTCTCCTTGACTTAAGGAATGTTCATAAATACGGGCCTTAGTCCTCTACTCTATAACTTACGTTTGTACAACGGTGACAATTTGTACATGAGAAGGTTTTGGAATCCCTCTACCGCTCAGGACTTTTTAGACATAATAAGAGAACCTCGATTGCGACATGCTCGACTATTTTTGTTTATGTTAGAAATATTTACGTAATGTACAACGAGGCAAGGGACAGATATCTGAAGATAGAAAAAAGGAAACCCAAGCCAGATAAGAAAGGCATTTATCCGGAACCCTGAGAGAACTGGCAAGCTCTAGCTCAAGTTTTAAAGACGGGTCTAAAAGGAGTAAAAGAAAACTTCAAGCTAAAAATGATAAGGACCAGAATGGACACAATGATTATATCAGAGTGGGGAGCGAGTTAGATATCAAGAACAGTATTTCCCGGGTCTGTCGAAGAAAAAAAGCTTTTTATCAAATAAAAACTTGTGGCCATTATTTGATACGAAAATGTATACTCTGAGTGATAGGACTGAATCCAGAATTCAAAACCTTCAACAAGCAAGGATAGAGGAAAGGAATGAAAAAAAGGCGGAACTCTTCAAAAAATTGCATTGCGCCAACATGCAGTTGTGTATACACGTATTATAATACGTTTTTACTGTTGACTATCAATTAAAACTATATAATTGAGACCGAAGAGGATAGGGCAAAACAAGAAGAGGAAAAGGGGATATTCAAGGTATGCGGCGTTCACCAGTAATTTTCGAACTAAACTATTCAAGTTTTTGACACAATATGCTCCTCATACGATTTCTTTTGTTGAAGAAAAACACACGCTAGAAAAATTTTCGCTATCAGGTGCGTTTTTTTCATCACAAAAAGCGATTATTTATTTGCAAACCCTAAAACCACCATGAGAAAGATGCACACATTTTGTTTGAATTCATTCTCATTCTCCTAAACTTTATCCTTTGTACTGTAGTGGCACGAGTGAAAATTATCTGGGTAACTATAATTTTTTATAAGGAGTTCTTTACCCGAAACTACACGCAATGAGCGAAAAAACGAAACTAAGGGCGGAATTCATAGTCCCCACTTATACTTAAGGGAACCCTTAAGAGATTCATTATTAATTTCGCGATTCATAGACGTCAATACTTAAAAAATAAAATTGAAATTGGATACTACTAGATAATTTTTTGTATTTTATTTGTCAGTTATTATAATTGGGCTCCTGAATTAAATTATTTTATTGAATGCGGCAATGCCTTTATTAGTGACGTTTTGCATTCCCTTATACTTATTCCTTAAGGGAATCCTTATTTCTTAAGTGACGACTATGAATTCCGCCCTTATTGTCTCCTAGATGTCAGTTTGTTTAAGCTCTACAGCACTGTTTCCCTCCAGGTAGTCCGCGGACCGGGGGTGGTACGTGAGAGACACGTATACGGGTGGTCCGCGGGTTGAATCTAGACACTTTTCACAAAAAAGTTATATTTTCTTGTGACAAAATAAAGACACATGCCAAATACGTGCTCTCATTAATATTAGAGGTACGGAAATTTTGCAAAATAGAGGGGTTTCACACTACTAACGGGATTTACTAAAACCACTACAACTCTTAACTAAACCTAGAATTTAGTAAATCTTGTCGATAGTCTGAAACCCCCTTTAAATTTCGCATAAACTAATTTTGACTATTCGAAATTTCGCTAAAATTCGTATTAAAACATGTTTTGACTTTCCTGCTTTTAACCTATTTATTAAACTGGAAAGACTAAAGATGCACAGTGAAACGAATGTTCCAAATTCACCACTGCAAAAAAAGTCGCGTGTTTATTTAGGTCGATCCCCATTTTCCAGTCATAAGTTGCGGTTACAGTAATTTCCATACACTGAAAAAAACATGACATGTAATAATAACAAGTTTTTGTTGTTATTTTGAATTCATGTGAAATTAACATGAAATAGTATCTTTAACATTGAACAAACATCCACTAATGTTTGATTAATCGTTTATTTTTGGTTAATTAAAACATGTTGTACATAACATATTGACAATGTAAAATTGTAAATGCAAACAGGAGTTGCAAATATGAATGTTAAAGTAACATGAAGCTACGTCAAAATGAACAAATTGTCCTTTTAAATGATTGTTAATTGGAGGTATACGTAAGTTTTTACAATGTGTCAAAATGGACGATTTTTTTCCAGCGCAAATTTCTTCGCATTTCGAGACATATTGAGGAAGTTTCTGGATTGAACAACATTTGGGTAAGGAAAATTCATAAAAAAAAGTTGAAGATAAACTAAAAAATTTTAACATTTTAGCAAAACAAATCAACATTTCGAGGAACTGATAAGTTATGAACGGAGAAAAGCAGATCGGATTCCTTATAAGTAGCGCGAACATCCTGATGAGAGTTTTTGGTCAACAACATTTGATTGAAAAACGCCAAACAAAAAAAGTAAGCGTTTTTTTTCTATGCTAACTTCTTCAGATAATTAATTCGTAATTTTTACATGTGTCTCTGTTTCCTGTTAACTTCTTTTGGGGCATCAGATACGTCTACTTTCCAATCGTCCTATTCTGTGCCATCGACTTCAGGTCTTCAGGTCTATTGTTTTATAGGATATGATCTGGAAATCACATCGACAGAATGCGTTTAAATAAAGTATATTTCTATGTATAATTGTAAAGAATAAAGTCTGCAATAATATCTAATGTTTTTTATTTCGGGATTTCTTGGTTAAGGTTTTAGTGTCAACATAGCTAAAAACGCATAGTTGACATAATAGAAACGCTTAGACCAACTTCAATGTCGTACTGACAATATGATCACATTACTTTAATTATTAATCAACGGTTATTATGTTAGGGGTACTTTCAATTTGTACCAGGATGCATGTTATTCCAAACAGGATATTTATCTTTCGGTTCAACAAATATTTTCATGTCATTTGAAACATACGACTAACTAGCTGAGAATCAACGAGGAAAAATTGCCATTTTACCTATTTTTTGTTAATTTTACGACATTTTTTTGTTGAGTGTACAAGTAGACAGATTGTCAGTCAATCAAGTTACTGACAATCTGTCAACTTCTATTGAAAATCACTGTGATTGATGACTGAAAAATGTGGCTAGGAAATAGTGTGGATGAAAACTGAATTATACTCCGAGTTCAGTTGTCGAGAAATATTTTTGACAATACAAATAGTCGACAACGCTCTTCAAGGAGTTACTGTAAAAAGAGAAAAAGCAGGGGTAGAGGCGCGCCAATATTTTTGTTCGTAAAGTTTATTTCAATGTTGTGGCCCGTTGAACCACGCAAAAAACATATTTCTAGAAAAATTGCATCGTAGAAAACAATGTACATTCATCGAACCTCCATCTAAACCGCTTCCTTGGTGTTTAGAGTGCTCGTAATTGCGAACTCCTCGTTTTTTAGAAATGTCTCTATTCTAATTAATCGGAATCTTCTGAAAAACCATTCGAAATAAAAATTATCTTTCACAATTGATTTTTTTGAAGAAGAATTTAATTTTTCGTGAAAAAAGTGTAAGTTAGAACATTTCGGATTTATTCGCAAAAATTAACGAGACCGAGTTCTAATCGTGCGAATACCACGATGATATACCCATGTACAGACCTAGAAAACATGCAAAAGCTAACATTTTCATGTTCATGTTTTTTGTAGAGGAGAGAGGATGGAGATGGGTCGGACCTGGTACATCTTTAACTAGAAAACATGCAAAAGCTAACATTTTCATGTTCATGTTTTTTGTAGAGGAGAGAGGATGGAGATGGGTCGGACCTGGTACATCTTAAACATCTTATCAGGGTATCCATTAGCTACCATTTGATACTAATTTGAAGTTCTTCGCGAAAGTCTATCAAAAGATATGGCTGCACGGTCGGAAATTTGGTTTCTTTTTAAAACTTTTACAGTAAACCGAAAAAGTTTAGTCCATATTTTAAGCAAATTTTGTTTAAAATCTAAACAATTCAATCGTTTCATTAAATTTAGTGAAATTCGGTCTATTTCTTAAGAAATCCAAAAGTTTTATAAATTTTTAAGACTAAAAACATTAGAAAGTAAACCAATTGGACCTTAATGATTAAAATTTTTCAATAAAACCAGACTTATATTCAAGTGTAAACTAAAAGTTTAAAATTGAGACTGAAAGTTTAAAAGTTGGAAACTCTGAGTTTAAAATTTAATCTTTTGAACTAAAATTTTAACTTTAAACCAAAAACAGTTTTAAGTACTTGCCATATGGCCAATTGTTCATGGAATAATAAATAATCATGATTCTTTTCCTTGTTTTTAATTCACTAGTTATAATTGGTTATGATTTTCCTTTTTCCTTTTATTCACACAAACTAGCTTTTTTGATTGTTAAATATTAATTATCGTAAAATACCAATAATAAAAACAAAATTTAACAATCAAAAAAGCTAGTTTGTGTGAATAAAAGGAAAAAGGAAAATAATCATGAGGTATAAGCCCTCTGTGGCGCACTCGGTTGAGCCGCACATGCTAGTAATCTAGGGGTCCGGAGATCGAATCTTGGCGTGATCCAAATGTCCGTACATGTGCGGCCTGATCCAAGTGTCTGTACATTATGTACTCGAAATAGCCCATAAACGGTTAAGTGAACGCACCCATGCCCCACAAAAAATATATGAAATTAAAAAAAAAAACACATAAAAAAAATGTTCAACTAAATTCTTTTTTATTCTGGTTTTGGATTTAATTATTTTAGTTTTGGATTTAAACTTTTATTTTATTAAAACCCAAACGGAATATATTAAAATCAAATATAATGCAAAGGTTTGTATTTAAACTATTCAGTTTTATTTAGGTGTAAGCGATCGAAAAGTTTAAAAATTAATTTTTTTTGTATTGGAACTATATACAATCTAAAAAGGTTTAATAAATAGACTAAATTTCCGACCGTGTGAATATAACTTTGTATGGGAGGTAGGGGTAGGGGTAGCCGGACCTACTCCTCTTTCCATCAACTTAAAGTATATGTCCGAATTAGGCATTATTTCGGGAGTTATCGTGCTAACAGACAGACACACGGACAGACAGACATGGCTCATTTGATTCAGGGACCGACCCTGATCATTTATATGTATACTTTGTCATACCTTCGGAGGCTCCTTTAAGGTGTTACATAATATTGGAGTAACAAAAACAATATACCCTATACCATCTTATGGGTATAGAATTATCTCTCGCATCTATTTCATAAAAACTAAATTTCCGTGCTCTAATCATAATGTAGCAGATTATTCAGTAAATACTTTGCTACTAGGTCTGTGATTATGGAAAGGCGATTGTTTGCTGAGGTTCGTTGCTTATAGCTCAGCTCCGAGATTATTCAATCTAATTATCAAAATTCGAGCTCGATTGCGAAAATTCAGATGGTTTTAATCATCTTCCTCAGACTAAAGCATCAAGATAAGGTGTGCGTATGCGAAGGATTTTTATATGAACGGTTTTCCACTTTATTTTTAAGTAGGAAGTTGAATGGTGGCCCGTACAGATCCATTTTCAGGCTAAGTGGTTCTCAGACGTTTCTGAGTTGGGAACCACTGCTCTACACGCCACAGATTACACACAAATAATTTTCTGGCGAACTTTAACGTTATAGAAATTTTCTCCGTTAGGAGAGCGAGAATCGGTGTGGGCCTTTTCCCACTTTCCTATGTATGTAGCCCTATGTAATGTTCCGATTCCATCCGTTCCTAGAAATGCTTTGAGGCTTTATTTGGAACACACTTGGGTCAAGTTTTGTTAAGATTGGTACATAAAGAAAAAATATTTTCTTAGAAAAACCTAATTTTCAGGGGCAGCCCCATGACCCCACAGTCCAATAATTCCATTCGTTCCGACATATATACAGCGTACATTAAAAAGAAGCTTGTATACAAAATTTCAGTCCGATAGCTTCAAAACTGAGGGACTAGTTTGCGTTGCAACAGACGGACAGACAGACGGACATCGCTCAGTCGATTTCTCTCGACACACTGATCAATAATATATACTTTATATAGTCGGAGGTGCTTCCTTCTGTGCGTTGCAAACTTCATGACAAAGTTAATAGTTTCACATACTGACGGGTAAAATAAAACCATTATATTTCCTATATGCATGATCCGTTGACATTCCTTCAGCTGACCATCATGTTTCATGTATCTTACTATCAATGCGTCCAATAGATACATAATGGCGATTCCTGATTCATGAAGTAAAGCTTATTTGTGGCTATGTTCACGGTATATGACGCCGATCCTGGCTGGGATTGTGGTGCTTGATTTCGCAGTAAAAACAGAACAACTCCTGTCTTACAGTTAAATGTTAAAGTCGTAATTTTTCTACCAGCGGATTTCCTTTGCAATTGCCGAAAAAAATTTAAACTCGATGTCATTTTAGCCAAATAAAGTTCAGAGTTAATTTGAACCACCACGATGTACCTTAAAATTGCTTTAGACTATTTAAGTGAGAGACGTTGATATTCTGTTTTTCAATCAAATGAAGTTCCATGTCTTATACATTCAACAAATTGAAGCAATTGCTTGAAATTCTTCCACTTTATTCGAAATGAGTCGCCAAATAAACTCGAACAATACAACAATCAAATTCTCAAAAATTCGACATTTTCCTAAAGACTGCGGGATTTATTGCAGCCTCAATTGGCTGCATTAAAAACCGCACCACGAACACCGACACAAACCAATTCGCACATGCAAAGAAAATTCCTCGACAACTCTACAATCATCAAATGATTTACGAAAAAAAACCCTCAACGTAAGGATCTGCAATAAGATGAAGATGGTGTTTGCGGAATGGGTTCAATTGCGCGTTTCTTACAAACTCTACTCAGTTGAAAACAAACAGAGTGATTTCCTCTCGAAGGGAAGTGCATCATCAATTGCCAATAATTACATGTGACCTTCTTTCGACACCTCTTTTTCGTATTATCTACCACACATAAGTTCGCGAAAACTACAGCATTTCGTCCGACAGATTTATCGTTACAATTTTCGTCGAATAAAACTTGATGTTCGGAAATTGAACGCGGAATGAAAAATGTATGCAACTGCATATGCGGCAGTTGGGTTCATTTTTCTTCTTGGCAATTGGCATCAAAAATCGAACCTTCACTATACAACGAACGGCTGAGTAAATAAAGCATGAGTTCCGACCGAATCGCAGATAATGGCCCGTACATGCTGAAATGTAGATTGAGGCATGTGCCCTTGAGATTGTGAATTACTTGCAATAAAAACCTGCGACCTGCCATTGCATTGCGAGATATCGCGATATGTCGGGTTCGTCTCAGTAATTTATGGAACACCGAGTATTTGTTTACCGATAACAGCTTTGTGCATTTTTGAATTTATGCACTTTTTGCGAATTTATGGCGGACGTTTGTTGGGTCTGAGCGATGAGTGCTTGACTGCTGCGGCCCTTATTGCTATTATGCGCGAGAATATCGTGAAAAACCAGACAACCGACGGACGGACCTCGGTAAGCATACAACAGCACAAATCGTAGTCAATCTTTTGCAAATCGACCAATATGGCCATGAGAAGAAGTATGGAAGGCATCCGCATATATACATACGTATGAAACCCTTTTCCTAACCAGCATGATTCCTTCAATTAAAGATGCAATCAGTTCGAATAAAATACAAGTTTGAGACGTATCTGAGAAATAGGTCGTGCATCTTCCAACGTTATTCGCCTATACTTCAATCTCGGCATATTATAATCTATACGAGCGCAGCACAAAGGCACATTAGCATAGCCAATTCGCGAACCAATGGCGATGAAACCAACACAGCCCGCCAACAATAACAACACGCGCAGATCAGTGAAAAATTATTGTGAAACATATTCAAACAATTTATTTCAAGTGAAATTGTACAGCGAATTATATCTTTATTTTGCTTCAATGCGCTCCTGATAGTGGGTAATACCTTTACAACCACTTGGCAAGATGTATCTGTTAAAAGAGAAGTCGAGATTCCATGGTGGTACTATGAAATGAACCACGGCCCAGACTCCTCCACTCTTGTACAACATGCGGATGGGTCGAAATCTTTGGACTATACAAAACGTAGTTATATTATTCTACTATGATCCTTCCTGTATATAGATACACCTGGTGGATGTAAATATATTGTTCTGGTGGCGATATCGTGTGCCCCCAGACTGACTCCACATCCACACACAGCACCACACATTCTCAATATTGTGTAGACAATAAGCCACCAAAAAAGTAAGACAGGACAAGAAATATACATAGTGAAATTGAAATATTCTTACAATACCTGCCATACGAATTTATCTATTGAAAATCTTATTCTTTCCAAGCTCACTTTTGTTATAATAGTCGATATGAAAATGCAAAGAAATAAACAAAGATAAAAGCCCAGTGAACAATATGTCTTGCAAAATATCTGTAAGGATTCCATGAATGCTTCAGCTTCTTATAATACTCTTACAATATTGTTTTGTTCCGACGCGGAGGCATGCCCTTTTCGTTTTTCTTCAACAATGTTTTTCGGATTTCGACACCTTGATCATGCAGAAAGTGAGATTGTTTTCTGAACAATATTCTTTAGAATGTGCACGTACAATTTTAGATAAAACCGTGATTGACACGAATAAAATTCCAATTGAAATCATAGAACGTAGAAGAAGCATTGTTTTTTGAATCGGGGTCATTTCAAAGGGTAACGACGACATATTTATATTGTGTCACAAATTTGCAACAATTTATTGATTTGTTTCGAGAAAACGTATACATAGTAAACACGATTGAATGAGGACAACCATCTATTTTAAAAAATGAGTAGATATGAGGCGAATAATTCAAAATTCATTCGAAACACAGAAAGCTTTACCTTTGATGTAAAACTGCGACTGTATGCCAGCCTGGGTTGGTGTGTAGGGACAAATGACCCACAATACTCGTATATGTGGGTAATTTCCAACTTTTTTATTAAAACGAAATAATCTAAATACATCCTTTGCATTCATGTCTCTTAGACCAGGGCTGTGTAACATACAGCGAGCGATAATTGATAATTTAATTACATATAGCACTGTCACTTTAAATAGAGTTAGGGTAGAGTGATAAAAATTTGTGCTGATATTGCCAATTAAATGTACTTAACTTATACCAAAAATCAGGTTGCTCCGGACAAGGACACCTCCCACGCCCCTGTTAACATTTCTCAAAAAGGCATGCCTGTAACTTCTCTCTAAATTACGCCAGGCAAATAAAATTTAGTTAAATGCCTAGAAAGAGCCCCTTTATACTTTTCACCAAAAATTACATCGATCGGATCAAAACAAAAGGTACCTCTCATAGAAAGTGAATCCGAAATCTGCCAAATTGCACATTTTCTTCCCTTTAGAACCCATCTAAAATAGAAAAACGATATTTATCTGTTCGATCGTTACTATAACTTTTTATTATAATCTTCTGAATGATCATTATATGGCATAGCTGCATTACCTTACAAGTGCTATACACTTCCTATAGCTTTTTCCGCATTTAGATAAAATTTGACAAGAACCTACTTTTGGGGAATTTCAAATACTGAGGTTGCTGCCAAGATGCAGATTTTTAAGCTTGAAAGAAATTTTAAAATAGATTATTCATGGAAAACAAACAAAAATTTCACAACGATACTTTTATACTGCCAAATCTGAAAAGTTGACAAGAGTTGCACCAACGTGTTGGCTTTCAAACGGTATATTAATGTTTATCTCAGATTCGTCCATCGTTTGAGATCTTAACCCTTCTGTCGGCACCTACAACAATATGCATATTCTATACCCAATAGGTCTGGTTGGACCTACTGAGAAAAAATTTTTATTTTTTAGAAAAAGTTAAATTTTTATTCGTAGAGTCATTCTGCCAATTCTAAACTAGCATTTTTAAACAATAAAAGCTTTTATATCATTTTCGTAGAAATACTGGAAACGTTTTTAAGTAGACATATTTTGAGGTGGTATTAGTACAAACATGTTTTTCCCTAATTTTCTCCTTTTTATGCTTCTGTATTTTCATGGCGTATATCTAGCGGAAAGTTTGATCGCATTTTTCAATTCCAATATCTTTGGGGAAATATTTAGCGCTTTGTTTTTAGATTTTACACCGGCGTTAGTCTGCAGATTTAGGGAAATAGGTGGAAAGAAATAGGGAAATTTCATGCGCAAAAATCATATCATTCTAAACTTTTCGTAAATTTCTTGATAAAATCTATTTAGAAAGACGTTTGCAAGTCGCTCATACTAAGTCTTTACTATTACAAAAGAAATGAAATTGGTTTGAATTTCCTAGAATCAAATTTCAGTTGATTAGGTGATGTTATAAAACAGGATAAAATTAGGCATACCCAATTTCCGAACTTCACGGCTTCTTAAAGAAAAATCTCAGAATTTTTTATTGTTTATAGTACAAATCAAATTTTAATGATATTATTACATCATAAATAGAATAATTTTAAGATAATTTGATATTTTCACTTTTTACCCGTAGAGAAAAATGGGGTGAAAAACTATAGGTCTGGCCAGACCTATTGGGTATCAAAAAGCACTATAAATTGAATTTCGTCAAAAACATGCTCAAAACTTCAAACGATTTTTTCAAATTTTTGCTAAATGCTTTTAAACATATTATTTTAGGATATCATGAAGTATGATGTCGCTGCGATTCCATCTTCTATACTTTTTTGACCGAAATATACTGCCAAAGGTCTGGCCAGACCTTTGTGCCGACAGAAGGGTTAACAAAGAAGTAGCTAGATAGATAGATTGTAAAATAAGCTAAATGTTAAAATAGCCTATTTATTTTTGTAAATTGCCGGGATCGATCCAGAGAGGCAACACAACAACAAACATCTATGAGATAGATAGATGTTTCATTAAAAGAAAAAATAATTACCTGCTCCATTTGATATTTTGTAGTAATTTGTACCTTTTCGAAATACACCCTGGCGTCGAATCTTTTTTGAGTGGGACTAGGCAATGGCTAACCACTGATTCGACACAGCGTTGTTACTGATTACGTGCCAGTGAACGGATTCAACAAAAACAACAACAAAAATTGTTGTTGGACGGTGGATGTATCAAAAGTTGGGCTAGCCACTCAAAAAAGATTCGATGCCAGGGTGTATTTCGAGTCCTAAATCAAAATTAATTAATAAAATTAAGGAAAAAAAATTAAAAAATAAATATTAAAAAACAATTTTTAGGTAATTTTAGAAAGTTAAGTAATTTCTATCTATCTATTTTCTATTAATTGATTAGAAGGGTGGCATATTTTCATTTCAACAGGAGGAGCTGTGATTTTCATTGAATTTCACAAAAAACGAGACCGAGGCTAATTTCGGGCGCAGCCGAAATTTGAATACCCGTCACATTTGAATGCAACTTAAGCTACTTTTGCATTAACAATTTCTACCGCAGCCCATCATAGGAGGAGCTGTGATTTTCATTGAATTTCACAAAAAACGAGACCGAGGCTAATTTCGGGCGCAGCCGAAATTTGAATACCCGTCACATTTGAATGCAACTTAAGCTACTTTTGCATTATGACGTGTTCCGATTCCATCTGTTCCTGGCTGCATTGAGGCTAATCCAGGACAACACTTGGATGAATTTTGGTTAAGATTCAAAAAAAAAAAAAGTTTTTCTTACAACAACCTAATATTTGGGGATTGGTTTGTATGACAGCCCTGTGACGTAATGTTCCGATTCCATCTATTCCTAGATATGTTTTGAGGCTTTAACAAGAACATATCTGGGTTCAGTTTGGTTAAGATTGATTCATAAAGAAAAAAGTTTTTCTGAGAAGAACCTAATTTGCAAGGGTTTATTTGTATGACAGCCCCATGACGTAGTGTTCGGATTTCAGCCGTTCCCAGATATCTTTTGAGGCTTTATTAGTAACACATTTCGGTAAAGATTGGTTAAGGTCGGATTAAAATAGAAAAAAGTTTTTCTTAGAAGAACTTAGTTTTCACTGGTTGTTTGTATGGCAGCCCTATGACGTAATGTTCCGATTCCATCCGTTCCTAGATATGTTTTGAGGCTCTATTAGGAGCACACTTGGGTGAAGTTTGGTTACGATTGGTACATAAAGGAAAAAGTTTTTCTTAAAAGAACCTTATTTTCAGGGGCAGCCCTATGACCCCATTGTCCGATTCCATTCGTTCCGACATATATACAGCGTACACTAACAACAAACTTGTATACAAAATTTCAGCCCGATAGCTTCAAAACTGAGGGACTAGTTTGCGTTGCAACAGACGGACAGACAGACAGACAGATAGACGGACAGACAGACGATATCGCTAAATCGATTTCTCTCGTCGCACTGATCAATAATATACATATATACTTTATATAGTCGGAGGTGCTTCCTTCTATGTTCTCTATAGGAGTTTTGTTTCTAATCAAATTATCTTTCCCACGGTACCTACATTATTTTCATCGGTCAAGTATTTCCCTTATAATGACCAGTTAAAGGTCAAAATAGTAGCAATAATGGGAAAAATAATTTCAGTTTGGCCTCACTACCATACCTACTAAAGATGCCGCCCGCCTACATGCGTTCAGAGTGTATCATCAGGTTCAAGAATGGATTGGCAATTACAAGGACCCAGAAGACTGGGGTTGGACAAAAACTACAAATATGTACCGGCCCATTCCCTGCGGAAAGGAACCAGCCCCGCCAAATTTATTGAAAGTTATTTCGTGTGCCTGTCAAACTGGTTGTGGAAAAGCATGTGGTGTCTAGGAAAGCAGGATTAAAGTGCTCTCCAAATTGTATGGTTTGTTGTGTAAACGCGTGTAGCAATATACCTGACTTTTCTACTCTTACCAAAAACGAGGACTTCCTCCATAACGATGGTTTTTTTCATCGAACCCAGAAGGATACGAAGCTGGTCACAATTGAAGCGCAAGCAATAATTGATCCGAAAGAGAGGAAGAACATCTATCTAAGAAACCAAAATTGACGTAGTCACATATTTTTGTTTTTACATCAATAAAACTCCAGCGACTATGTAAAGAAATTCATTTTTTATTTTTTGGAACGATCCCTGCGACTGCATTAAATGACCTAGCTTGATTTTGGTCTTGTTTAAGAGATAATAATTCAATCAGCAAGAACATACATTTAAACAACCTGACATAGCGAAGTTTTTAGCAATCACTAAATACATATTTAAATAGGAAATTTACTACAACTTCCTCCATCCCCACTAATACGAAAACTCAGTTTTAGACAAAAGAATCGTCTCTTAACATCTACATCAAATTTGAGCCATTATGTTTTTTAAAGAAAATATCCATTTATGGTACTGTTTTGAAACTTGATCGGTAACTACAACGGGTCTACTTGTCCTATGATATTGATTAAGGTACCGGTGAATAGATTATTTGATTTTACTGTAGGGTCAACAATAAGAATGATATTAAGCAAAAACGGAAATTTAACCTATAAGTAGGCAATTTACTGTAACAACCCGCTCCCATAAATACGCAGACTCAGATATAGATTTAGGACGTATCCCTTAAAATCTCCACCAAATTTCAGTCATTACGTGTTTTACTTAAGCAAAATATTCTCATTATTAGTCCTATTTTGCCCTTTAACCGGTCATTATAACGGAACTATTTGGCCTACGATATTGACTTAGGTACCGCTGAATAGACAATTCGATTAGAAACAAAACTTCTATACATAACTATACTGTAGGAATATCAGTAAGAATGGTATTAGGAAAAACGCAAAATTCGCCCATACGTAGGCAAATTACTAAAACCTCCCCCACTCCCACAAATACGAAAACTCAGATTTAGACTTGGGGCACGTTGCTTAACATCTCCACCAAATTTCAGCCACTACGTATTTTTTTTTAAGTAAAATATACCCGTTTACTGTTACTGTTGCTAATGCTGCTCTTTTAGTGTTCTTAGCAGATTACAAAACTTCAATCGGTCGTGCTCATCACAAGAGCGTTTTACAGGACTTGCTACACAATTTATCGAAGCGCCGTTAGCCAGACAACTAAATTTCAATTACTTTTTTTTAAAGAATTCGTTGAAAATTCTGACACTTTGTTTGCTTGTTTATTTAAACTTTGGTAGCAGAAATTGAATTCCATGTACAATTAAAATTATTCGAAAAAAATGAAAAAAAAATAAAAAATTACTTCACTAATAAAATGCTCAGAAAATTACAAAAAAGTGGACTTTATATCTCGAATTTTCTTTATTTAAACTCGATAGGTCAAAATGAAATCCAATTCCCTTCAGCTTCGAGTTATCGAATTTCTACTGTAACAATATTTATTAAGAATACATTTGATTAAGCTGTTATGTTATAGGCATAATTTATTCCAAAGGGAATTGCCAAAAAATATTATACGCGGAAATAACTTTGGTACTACCTCGGTAGGGGATCTAACGAAATTCCCATACCTGGCCTGAAATTCGTATCGCCGGACCTGCTTCTTATACAAAGTTTGTACAACGACGGGTCACTTTGTATGCGGCAGGTACTCTTTAATTTTGATTTAATTCAACTAAGTCTATGTGTTAAACATAGTAGAACATTGAAGTTTGAGCAAAATTTAGCCTGTCTGTAGTTTAAGAGGAGTTACGGACATGGTTTTTTACAATAGTACTTACCAGTGCAGTTCGATTTACTATACAAAAAAGGTTCTATACTTGAAAAAAGTTATATGGACGCTTACCTGAAAAAAAAAAAAGAATTTTTTATTAATGTTAAGGCTTGTTGCACAAATCTGTATATAAGCGTATGAAACAATTTATAGTGTAAAAAATGGCAATGCTGTGTAGCTCAGGAAAAGGCCACAGTTTTCTCAACATGTTGTACAAGGAGACTTTAGGAGTAGATATACAGGGTTATTGGTTAAGTCGACCTATTCCCTGCAACACGTTATAATAGGGTCAGAATGCAAAAAAAATTAGGCCATAAATGTTAGGCCGATTTTCAGTGGTCACTGAGATATATGAATTTTTAGGTTTTTTTTTAAATAACCTAGAATTTTGCCATTTAAAGTAAGAATTAAAAAAACTACTAAGGTAATGGGCTTAAACACAAACTGTCATTGAATTCAATTCAATTCATAATTCAAAATGCATCGTATAATGTACCGCTTTATTTCATTTTTTATCAAAGGAAATTATGGTCCCCGAACAAGTTGCAGCTAGCTGTTTCAATTATTTCAAATATTTGTATTGACATTGTTTTTGGAAAGCTGACAACACGCGTATGTTTTTCCAGTGGTGTGCAGACTCAATGTCATATATTTTTTTTTAGTAATACTACATTAAAAAAATATCTTTAAAAAAATCTAAGAAATTTTTTTTTTATTTAAAATTAAAAATTTTGAATTGTGATGGGTTTTTGAAATTTTAAATGATTAAGAAATGTCTGCTATAGTGTTGACTAAAATCCAAAAATAAGTTTAAACCCATAGTAGTTTTTTTTTAATTTTGACTTTAAATTGCAAAATTCTAGGTTATTTCAAAAAAACATAAAAATTCATATATCTCAGTGACCATTGAAAATCGGCATTTATGGCCTCGTTTTGTTGCATTTTGACCCTATTATAACGTGTTGCAGGGAATAGGTCGACTTAACCAATAACCCTGTATGTCGGTTAAGCTCACTGAGCGGAGTGACTTCACCGATTATGGAGGTGTCGAAAACTCGTTTCGTATATGAATCTGTATATCAAATACTATCGACCCTGAATAAAAAACGTGCGACGGGCCACGCTGAGTGTTGAAAACTCGCTTCTTTATGAATCTCTATATCAAAGAGTAGCAACCGTCTACAGACGGTCTTTAAAAAATGTTCCAAAGCTACGCAGTGGTTTTCACACAAAAAACCTAAGTTGATCATTAAAGTACATAGAAAATATGAATTTTTAATAACCAAAAAAATCCCAGTTCTTCAGCGAAAAGAAAATTGTATTGAAATGTCGTTAAAATTGATTTTTTTTTTTGCTAAACAAGAATGGAATAATTTTCAAAATTTCGTCCATTGGTGCATTATAAGGCATTTAGTTGATATCAAAACCAATGAATAAGGAAATATAAAAAGGAACCGCAAATAATACACTGTATATGCGACTTTGCTATGGGACCAAAATATTTTCAAAAACGCCTTTTGCTGTTTTTCGATATGACTCGAACCATCAGCAGCCGCTGAACAGAAGTGGCACTTTGTCATCCTGGAACTATTAGGTATTGAACGTAGAGCGTAGAAATATGATGTGTATGTTTTGACGAATTTCATCACTGAGTTTACATCTTTCAACTGACATTTTCGAGTTAAGTGTTTTAGTTTACATAAAAACATACAAACATACTATTGACCTTTCACGTGCCCACTTTCGAAGTGGATTTGTAATTAAGATACAAGCATGAACTTTTGGACACCCATCTGCGGATACTCTAAGCGGCCTCACGGCTTTTTGGGGTCCCCACAAACCAATTTGAGAACCTATGGCGTAGACTGTATGTTTGCAACGAAATAGTTTTTCTCCGTAAATAAATACATACATACAAATTTTTAACATTTCAATGTATCGAATTCCTATACTATTATCCGCAAATTGAATAGGCTAATTTACTGAACCGGATATATAGAATCTACATTCTCTTTCATAACGAAATGCACAGGAAAATTTAGTTAATCGGTTCGATAACCACAACATGATAACAACAATAGTTATTCACTAACGTTTAACACATGCGGCCATGCACCACGGCCACGGCTACGACACAAATGACAATTCCGAGGAAATCACGTGAATCATTGTCACCAATTATGATCAAATGAGTTCCTTTTGTCAATCAAATTAACTACCTATGTCACACTATTATCATGCTAAGCACTTATCTACGCCCACAATTAGTGAATAACATTAAATTACTTCATTTAATCGTGTGTGCATGACTCCATACGTCGATGAGTTCGACCGAGTATGTATGTATACATATCACAAGTGTCGAAGACTTGGGTGAAATTAAACAGGAGGTAACGTAGTAGGTACTAAATGGGGGCTTCAGGAATCACTAACTATTACACTACACAAACAGAACCTATTGCTATATATGCGCCGTTGTGGTACTAATGTTGTGCCATAAAATCTCGAAAATCTCAACTCACAGCTTGTCGTATTTTCTTCGTGCTTTCGTTAACAAATGCTTACAAGACAGTTTGATATACGGTGACAATACCGCGAATCCTCCATTCGACGACATTCTATCGAAAATTTTCATCTATTGCCTACAAGGCATTGGCATGCTCCTCCATCGCCATTGTAGCCGCGCAATCTGTATTTTCAAGTTAATGGTGTGCTAGAATAGTACTAAGCATTTATCAGCAATAGCAGTCAAGGTAAAAACAACAACAACAACAACAGCCCGATTTCACCTAACAATAATCCTCTTCGGCTTAAGAGACCCTTTTTCTTCATAGCGCTAAGTGACTTTGCAGCTTATTACTTGTTCATTCTACATGATTTTACCATGATTCGCCTAAGGTGATTTTTGAGGTGGTATTCTGGTTTTACGAGCCGACAAAATAAATACTCGTTACAGTTTAAGCTGCAAAAGAACAGAAGTGAAGTGTAAACCGTAATATGTAATGGAAAAAAATACGAACGAATGGTAAATATCAGGCGTTCATATAATATTCTCCATTTATATTTGTTGAAGGTTATGGGGTTTAACACTATGCAATTTTAGAAAAAAACACCCCCTTAAGGGCCAATATAATCCATAAATTGCTGTTCTGAGCAAGCCGTATTGTACAATCTTAAGGTGTCTGCGTGGAATTCTAAACCATGTTTCGTGCCTTATTAATTTCATCGCTGGTGGCGCGCTGACGACTACGACGACGAAATCATCGACAATGTCGCCATAAGAACAAAAATCAGAACTTCTATACAGCAAAAAGCTCGTGGTGTGCTCAAACACGAAATATGTTTTTTTTCGTATAGTACACGTCAGGAAAAACGCATCATTAACGCTTCGTACCCCAACCATTCACCATACACTTTAGCTGCACATACCCTGTCAATTACGATTTCGCAACCTTAACCGACATACCGAAACGAATAAGTGTCTATTACATACATAAGTGCGCATATATGCCCAATCCAGCCTCCTCCAAACCGAACATATCGTAAATATTGATATAATGAGGTGCGATAAAGGTGCCTTTAACAAGCTGTTTTTTTAAATAATTGAAGGTCTGTCTGGTTGGCATGATTCTGGTAAGCCAATCACACCAATCATCGTCGTTGTCGTCATATGACGCAGTCAACGTATGCTCTTTTATATGTGAAATGATGAAGATCAAGAAATTCCACAGAAGGAATTCAGCTTCGACAATAACACGCCATCCGTCGACAAGGTATACCTTCAATACGAATTTACTAAGATAAGTCCTTGCAAGCTCATTGATGATGGCTAAATTTAAAATATTCAAATCGAACATGCACGAAGAGATTATGGGTTCATTTGGATACAAATGACAATATTGCTAGTATTGAGTTGTAGTTCCGTCGGATTTGATTTTATATTTTCTGTTTGAATGCATCCTTACAGCAAGTAAGACAGAGGTTGAGGTTAGGGTCATACGAATATTGTACCCTCCCATTTCGATAGACTTCCACCAAGACATTGCTTGGAAATTGACTAGGTGCTAGGCTAGATGTCGTGACGAAGGACGAGATTCATCTTGTTGAAGAGCCTTACGAAGAAAGCATGTTTCGTGGACAGCATACGGACACAAAGTATTGTACACCGCTTCCAAAGTGGTCATTAGTACGGATACGTTTTAAACGAAGACATGGAGAATATTATAAGAGCTTATATGCAGATTTATTTCTAGTTTTTTTGTATACTAGTCGATATGCATTTTTATTCATTATTATTAATTCTTCTTCTAAATAAATAATAATTTCACAAGTTTGACGAAAAGTAATCTTCAATATTTATGTCTCTAGAGGGAAGAGCTAGATAAAACGAGCGGTAAATTCGGATTTACGATTCTTCTAATAAGATCCAAAACCTTGGAAGAATGTGCGAATATAACCACAAATATCAACACGGAGGCAAGTACATACTAGGGTTTGAAAAAATTCAAGACAACTACAACCGCATTTTAGGCATGGCATGCACCAAAATCCTGCCCTAGCGATAGTTAAGCCATTATGTATATACTTTTTTTTAATAAAAGCGAGACTCTTTCAAAAATGTTACCATATAATTGGCATACACCCAAGAGATTCGTCACCCAATAGACTACTCAATTTCCATTATACAGGAAAACAGATGACTAACTGGCAGAATCGACCGCAGTTAGGTTCATTATGATTACAAACACTTTCCGGTGTGCAAAGAAACTCGTGTCACAAGCTGAGACTACACATGTGACAGGTACCATCATCCCGGAAATATAAACTATACCTTTCATAATCTTCCCGTCTTCAAATCTTCCGGCACAAACGGTTTCTCGCTTATCGGGCTTCGAAAGGTGCAGGGAAAAAAAAGTAAATGATGATATTCGGCCAATAAGCTATAATAAGCTTATTGGCCGAATATCGCTCTCATGCCGTGGAACATGCTCTTGTGGTCAGCTTTTTTGCCCGAACTTAACTTAAAGGGGTAAATTGTAACGAGAGCCATATCTTGCAACCGGGTGTCACAAAATCGGGATCGCCTCAACAGTCGATTAAACATCCTGGTCTTATGCAGACCAGTGGCGTAGCTTTTCGGAGAGGGAGGGGATCATTTTACAACATTACTTATATTTTTACGGTTATCAAATTTTGAATATCAGAAAAATTTCTGCATTTATTACACTTCAAATTAGTAGTGATTTTGTGCAATTCTTTTTTTAAAATAGAGAGCCATTTTTGCATACGAAAAAAAAACTGCGCCCTGAAAATATTCAAATCTCCGCAAAAATTGTGAGACTACTGGATAATATGGCTTTTTACTGCGGTGATGAATCCACAGTATTCCAATTTTCGTAAAAAATTTTCATTTTGATTGTGATTGCGTTAGATATGTGGTTCTCAAACTTTTTGGAGTCACGGAATACCTAGCATCGCTGCTTTTCTTCACGGAACAACCCAAAAGAGGAATTAACATAAATTTATAGTTATATGTCCACAAAAGGAATTTTTAAGGACGAGAGCTGGTTGGGGCCAGTATATGTGGATAAAGTACAGCTTGTGTGTTTTTAAATCGAAATTTTCCGATAACTATCAGAACTTCGTGAGTAGATATTTCTAAAATTTGCAAACTTGTAGGGCACTGCAGCATATAGGTATTTGTTAAAAATTTCGAGGCCCTAGCTATCAGCCAATTGTTTGCAAAGGATACGAAAAATGTCGATAGAACTAAACATTTGGACTGTTGAACATTCGTTAAAAAAAATCGTAGAAAAGTTTTTATTTTAAACACAAATGTAATCCTTTCATTTATTTGCGCCATAATTTCCATCTCAGAAACCTCGTCTCAAGTACTGTAGGCATTTTTTATTATCTGGTACACTCAATTTTTTTTCCAATTTATATAGTAGAGAGTTGTAAAAGAAAATCAGTCAAGTCACTGATGCTGTTCAAATTTATTGTTAAGTTGATTTTCGAAACAGTGTAGCAGATCAAGCTTCAGAATTGTAAAACTTACAAACATTCGTGTGGATTGTATACTTTTTGTACTTTCTACATTATTATACCCTATACCCATAAGATGGTATAGGGTATATTGTTTTTGTTACGCCGATATTATGTAACACCTCAAAGGAGCCACCGGAGGTATGGCAAAGTAGATATATAAATGATCAGGGTCGGTCCCTGAATCGAATAAGCCTGTCTGTCTGTCTGTCCGTGTGTCTGTCTGTTAGCACGATAACTCCCGAAATAATGAAGCTAGCGGTTTGAAATTTTGGTCGAATGTTTGTTTTGCTAAAATCTTGGACGGTATTGAAAATGGGCCAAATCGGACAACGGGTTCCCCTACCTCCCATACAAACTACCCCTCCTTAATATTTTAATTCGGCCATAACTTTCGCTAGAATATTGCTATCGACTTGAAATTTTGATCAATATATGATTCTGACATATACTCTGAGTTGATGGAAAGTGGAGTAGGTCCGACTATCCCTATCCCTACCCCTACTTCCCCTACAAAGTTATATTCAGCCATATCTTTTCATAGATTGTCACGAAAAACTTCAAATTAGTATCAAATGGTAGCTGTTGGATGCCTTGACAAGGTAATAAAGATGTGTCAGGTCCGACCCATCTACCCCTCCCTCCCCCACAAAAAATATGAAATTGAATATTTTGGGTGCCTTCTAGGTATGTACCTACATGGGTATAGGGTATACACTCATCGTGCTATTCGCACGATTAGAACTCGGTCTCGTTTTCTATTTTGGATATTTTCGCGGAACCCCTGAGAAATCTTCATGGAACCCTTATGTACCGCAGAACTCAGTTTGTTTGTTTGTTAATTTGTCTTCGAATTACTACCTGCATAAGACTATATTTGAGAATTATTTGTATTAAATTGAATAAAATTGCGAACAACTTGAGAAGGTTAAAACTTGCTTTGCCCTGCCATTTACGTTAAAACCTTTCGTCAAATTTCAACTTAAAAAAAAGGAAAAAGTGTTGATAAACTCAAACAATAAAGGATGCGCAAATTGGCGGCGTTTTCTTTTCATCGCATTAGCGATTTACAATCTTATGTAGTGTATATTTCCACACTGAAAATTCTACTTCTATAGAAGAGCACTCCGTGTTCAACGATATTTTAAAATTTTCGAACCGAAAGTTAAGATTTTCCAGCAACGAATTTTTAATCAGTGCTTACATTGCTTGCCTGTGCGAAACTCCAGATCCAATGTGAAAAAGTAGATGAAAGTAAAGTCCTGTGCACGCTTTTATATACAATAGAAATTTGAGGAAGTGCTAAATTTTCTATTACAGTTCTGAAAATGGATTCACGAATTTTTATGATACACTACACACGTTGAATACTCGTAATTTCAGCGAAAAGGTTACTTTTGTTTTGTTGTATATACCTTAAGTAATAACGAAAAATGTGTGACCGAAAGGGGGGGGTTGATCCCCTTGACCCCCCCCCCCCCCCCCTCATCTACGCCACTGATGCAGACTCCAGACTCACTGCCGTTACGTTATACTCCACAGCCTTACAATCTACAATAATAGCGTCTATATTCTGAAGTTTTTTTTCGTCTCGTTTTTTTTTGGCGGAAAAAGCTAGACAAATACACCAAATATCATCGTCGCCTAAGGCCTCAGTCGCCAGTGCTCTAATATAAGCTGTATTTAACTCAATTGTTATTTTACAACTTTTAATAAATAAATAAATCATCGTCTGGCAAGACAAAGCTACTGAAAAATCAGGACGAAAGGAAATACAAATGGAGCAAAAATTTTTCTATATAATTTTTGCGTCCTCTCAAATTTGTCAAGAATATCAATATTTGTGGGATTTTTTGCAAACTCAATAGCATTTTTCATTGTAATGTGATCAGAGAACAATTTTATTTTACGCCATCGCTTGACATGCTTTTTGTAATCCGTATTATGTATAAGGGGGTATTCCTAGCTTGCACACAATCTGTAACAATGAATAGAAACGTCCTAATTGGTAATCGTTATTCAAACCTTCATCACCTATATGTCCTGAATGGGGTCCCCGCACCAAAAATGACAAATCAGGGCAAAAGCAGGACATTCGGTGTATTAGCAGGATGGCAGGTTACGATCGAAATAGCAGTGGCCTGCCGAAAACAGGACGGATACGACTATAATGTATGGCAGAGTAGCATACTTTTGGGAAAGCACGATCCCTACAAACATTTGCTCTTCGAAGTACCAGAAAACGCCAGCCTGGTCAATTTCAAGATTTTACTAGGAAAGTGTTTCTTAAAGCTTTCTGTTTACCATTTTTTTCCAATTTTTCAGTGTAATGAAATATCGATGCGGCATCACAAGAACTACTATATAAAACTAACAAGTAGAATTGAAGCCACCCTGGATTAACATACAAGTTTCAGAGCAAGCCATTACAGGAGATTTATCTGTATTTATAAACTAGCATTTTTAAACAATAAAAGCATTTATATCATTTTTGTAGATATACTGGAAACGTTTTTTCTCTTATTTTCTTCTTTTTGGTTTTTATATTTTCATGGCGTATATTCAATCCCACAAAAACAACTATGTTGTAAGATTTCGGCCAAAGAAAGGATTGATATAAATACAATCCCGCCAAAATACTCGCATCTTATCTCAAGGTATGCATATTCATATTAATTTTCATGAAATGAAGACGATGTTCACTGTCCTATTGCCACGAATATGTTTGAGAATAATAACAATAATAACCACCTTGGTAGCCTTTGTCTCCTTGGTAGCCTTAGTGATCTTGGTCCCATTGGTAACCTCTGTAATCACAGTAATCTTGGTCGCCTTAGTAACCATAGTACACTGCTGCTTGATGAGCTTGGAAGCCCTTAGTATCCTTGATAGCCTTGGTAGCCCTGGTAACCTCGGATACCTTGGTATCTTTATACATCACATTAAACTTAATGTTAACCCTAACTATGACTTCATTTTGGTCTAAGCCCAAAAATCAAACTCAACCTTAATGTAAACGCTATCCTTAAATTTAACCCTAATAATAACGTTAACTGCGACCTAACTATAACTTTAACTCTATCCGTTACTCTAAACTTCATTTTGACTTTAACCTTAGCCCTAATAATATGTTCACAGTGAGGGAAATCATATAATTTTCGTGTTTTCTATGAAACCTTGATTTTTTTCCATTGAAAACGTATAAGCACCCAGGTCTCATTTCCGCTCACTCCGATATTTTAACTGACACCCGAAAAAATTGTTCAGTTTCGTGTGTTTGCCAATGTTCTTAATTTCTCCATGATAAGAGAATGGACGGTCAGTTTGAAGTGACGAAATATGTTGCAAATTACTATCGATGACTGCACCAGCACATTTTTAAGCTTAGAATGATTTATAGGCAAAATATTATTGTCGGTTGTCATATAAAATACAAATAGTGCACTGTGAACACCGTGCACGGTGATTTCTGAAAACGTACGGCAAAATCAATCCGTTTTCGTCCACTCTGAACATAATATAACATTCACCCTAATCTTAATTTGTAATGCAATCATGATGATTTAAATTACATCCATATTTCCTAAGTTCCAAATTGGGCCTAAAGGTTTGTGTTCGTAGAAACGACTCATGGGATCATCGCTTAGCGATCGAAGTGAAACCACCGGTTTTGAGCACTATATGGGTATATTTTCTATATAGACATGTTCCTTTAGTCCATAGTCGATACTAGGAAAGTAGAACCATTCAAAAAATATTTAAATACGGCTCGAAATTGGATGAAAAACTAGGATCGCTGAGCGATGATCCCATGAGACGTCTCTACGAACACAAACCTTAAGTCAACACCAAACTGACACGACCCCCTTACTGCAGAGTGCAGACCCAATACTGTCCTTACATCCAGGTTCCATCATTCTCCCTTTTAAAAAACCCATATCTACTATCATTGGTTGCTGGAGTCACCGTCGTGGCTTTACGTTACGCTCGTTAGTTACGTTACAAAAATGTAATACTAGAGCCTTAGAGAAACGACATATACCTACATGTCAAAAATCCTTTTATCCTTTATCAAAGGTCCCGAACACCTGTCCTGACCAAATAACTTTACCAAGCATTGCTTTTACAATGATAAAGTGGTCTCATGACCAGGAATCAGAGATAGCCATAGCTATGAGGATAAGTCTGTGTTTCAGTCACTACAACTAAGAGTGCAAATAGTTTCCGGCGCGGTGCACCACTGTGAACTTGTTAACTCGTGCTACAACTCGCTATCGCGCTGGTTTGGAGGAAGCTTTAGAATCATCGGAATGAACGAACGCACTGTATGCATCGCACTATATGCTCATACGTACTCGTATATGAGACGAACCAAAACCGGAACTTTGACCTAATGCCCCTACTCTTCCAGACGCTCTACAATTGAAAACTTTGGAGCACATATACAAGGTATTGTTCTCAACAATCCTGCCAAATCACAAAACCATACGATTCTTTTCTAGACATTTTTCGGGCCTATCCCCGACTATTGCAAAATGCTTTCTTTGAAACATATAAAAAGACTTGAGCGAGAAACTCTATCCGTTTTCACATTTTCCGCTGTATATTTCTTTTTACCGCACGGATCGGAGCAAATGATAGCACACCTTCAGAATCTATCCATGGGAAAAGAGAGCAGATCGCGAGATGCTCTCTACGAGGCTGTAGCCATGTCAATAAACAAAGAGAACAAGATTTTCGAAAAAATACGATTTTCAAACTCTTATAGCTCCGGTGTTTTTCTTCGTATCTTCTTGTACTTTTTGACACTTGGTAAGATGGCGCGAGCGACAACCTCTACCAAATGTTAACGCTCAGGACCAACCAGGGTCCGAGCTACAGAGGTCCGAAAACCCGTACTTGCCCCGTCGTGTAAACATAGTCTTAGTCGCTTCTCACTTTTGATTTGTTCAAATTGCTTCGTTTTCTTTGGCGGGCGGGACGCCGTTTATAGGCTATTTCGAGTCAACGTTACATTGCATATAGAGTTTTGGAGTGTGTATATATATATATATATATTTCCTGGGCCACGCCGAGATATTCGATCTCCAGACCTCTAGATTACTTGCATCGTAAAATGCGACTCAATCAAGTGAGCCACAGAGCGTGAATATAAATGTAAATATAATTAAATAAATAACAGGCGCGACAATCCAACATTGGACTAAGGCCGCAGGATGTGTTAGTGACATCCTATTTCCAAGATCTTATCTGCTTTTTGTTGAGGTAATGAGATCAGCATCACGGTCAGCAGTGTTATTTATCCCCATAAATGGGGATAAGATTAAGATCTAAATTGGGTTTCCTTAAAAAATTAAGTTTTTCTGAAGGATTTAAAAAAAAATAACATGTTCTTTCTTCCCAAAATGTAGGTGGCTAAAAATTGCTTTGCTATCTGGGTGAAAAATGAAGCCTATCGCCAATACACACAACGCGCATCCCGAGCCAAGAAAGAAAGATACAACGAACTTCGGCGAGTATCTAATAGGTTAATTACACGTAAGAAACGCAAACATTTTGACGAGCAGTTACAGCAAATAAACCAAAGATTAGCCAGTAAGAACATTAGACAGGCGTACAAACTTATAAATAATATCAAGAACGGATATCAACCCAGGACAAGCCTATGTAAGGACAAGGAGTGTAACATCATCAGCGACATCGAAAGCATCAACAAACGATGGGCCTCGCATTTTGAAGAGCTCTTCAATGCACCATCAATATCCCCCGCGGAGCCAGCTCTTGAGCAGTTAGCCGAATCAGGCCCTCCCTTTCTACTCCCAACAGTAGAGGAGGTGAGTCTCGCCATACAGTCGCTTCAAAATAACAAAGCACCCGGCGCTGACGAGATCCCAGCAGAACTGCTGAAGCATGGTGGAACGTGCCTGACCAACGCTATACATGTGCTACTGCTAATAATATGGAACGACGAGGTAATCCGCGAAGATTGGCGCAAAAGAATAATCTGCCCAATCCACAAAAAGGGTGACAAGCTGAAGTGTGAGAATTGCAGGGCATATCATTAGTTTGTACGGTCTATAAGATTTTATCGAAAATTCTTGAAAAAAGAATTAATCCGTACGCAGAACGAATCATTGGCGAGTATCAGGGCGGCTTCAGACCTGGTCGCTCAACGACCAATCAGCTTTTCACAGTGAAGCTACTACATACTCCAAAAGTGCTGGGAATATAAAATCGACGTATACCAAATCTTTGTTGACTTCAAGCAGGCATACGACAGTATCGATCGAAGTGTACTGTACAACATTATGCTGAATTTTGGTATACCGGCAAAGTTAGTGCGACTCACAAGGATGACGATGACTAATACCGTCTCGCAGGTCAAAGTGCAGAACCGACTCACTGACCTATTTGAAACTCGAACTGGACTCAAGCAGGGCGACGGGCTGGCGCCGACGCTCTTCAAGCTGGCTTTGGAGTACAGTCAAACCTGTTAATCGGACCACTCTATAATCGGACCACCTTCTAATCGGACCACCCTTAGTCAATTTTATTTGGTTTTTCATACAAAATAACCTTTATAAACGGACCACCTCTTAATCGGACCATGGACCACGATCGGTGACTCCAATTGGATGGATAAGTACTAGACATACCTCCATAATCGGACCAACCACTGGATAAATCTCCAAAACTTCAAATTGATTACTTACTTGAGCAGTACGAGGAATTTTAAATAAATAGACCAACAGACAGGCAACGTGGCAAGCCATGTGGTTGACTAAAAAAAGTCTTAGAAATTTCGTTGCTACATTCACTTCAGTTCAGTTCCGATTACAATGAGCTACATTATTTCCCATGACCACTGGAAATTTCGTAGACACCATCAACCAATGCATCAGTGTTGGTAGATGAAGTGGTGAGACAATTTCTGAGTTTCTGCGACAAGAATATGCAAGGGAAGTTAAAGGGAGGATTGATTGAACCATTAACCCTGACTTTGATTATAGAAATACTATAGAAATGCTTTGTAAAATATTGAACAATGTTCAAAATTTTCGGTGAAACTGAGTGTGTGGGGAATTTTTAATAAGGAAGCTGGTTAAAAAAATCACAAAGCAGTTACGGTGTTGAGTGTTCTCAAAACATTAATTGCATAGGGCATAGGTAACCTTTGTACAAGTCCAATGTTCATGAATAACGTTTAAAAATTATTTCCTTAATTTTTTTGTACTTTTCTTGCATCCCTTAGTAATCGGACCACCTGCTAATCGGACCAAATTTGATCGGTCCCGTCAGTGGTCCGATTAGACAGGTTTGACTGTATGTAATTCGAGCCATGAATATGGACAGCAGCGGAACGCTACTCATCAAGTCGACTCAATTAGTAGCGTACGCCGACGATATCAACATCATGTCTCGAAGGTTGGGTGATGCAGAAAGCCTTCTGCATAACCTCAATAACGCCGCAAAGGAAGTTGGACTACATATCAAGGAGCCAAAATTTTTACGGTGCGGCTGTTCCTGACTTCTAGTGTATGCTGGTAGGCACGACTCGAAAGTCGGGTGGTTTTTGATGAGATTGCATGGTCTGGAATGAGATTGTACATTTCATTGGAGCAACGGTGATTATAATACCAATAAAATAATGTAAGGCAGCTAAAATTACGTTTGTGCTCAAGAGATTCAATTCGAGATGTAATAGATTGATCACCAATGATTTTAAAAGCCTTGCGTTGGACTTAATCCAGCATAGACAATGCAGTATACTACCTGCGCCAGCCCAAATATGAGATTTATATTCCAGTCTAGGTCTTATGTGGCTTTTATAAATTTGGGCTAGATCAGTGGCAGGAAAATATTTTTTGCACCTATTTAAGAACCCAAGATATGTTAAGGCATTTTTCGCGATATCAAATATATTATCGGACCATTTAAGTTTGCATGAGATGCTAGTACCAAGGATGTTAAGAGAAGGAGAATTCGGAAAACTAACGCCATCAACGTTTATAGACAGAGATGTAGAAGGAGAGTACAATTTATTGGATATCAAACAATCTTCACCAGGATTTGTTGGTAGTCTGTATCGGCTATTATTTTCATTTGTGGTAGATCGTGAATTCGTGTTGAGATATCGGGAATTTGTCTTGAAAAACTATAACTTTCGCCATCTCCCACTGATTTGGAGCTGTACCGAATATTGCCACGCACAGGTTAAAGATGGTTACATAACAAAATCTCTTCTCATTCAAATAATTTATCTGCTTTAGTCAGAGCAGAGATATCAATACAAATACTCGATGTATGAAAATCAAGAAATAACACCTGATTCTCTCTGTCGATTAAAACAACACTCTTAAAACAAGCCACAAAGGAATTCAATAAATTGCAGATAGTACAGTATATATAAACCATGTTGCTGCAAATTATTTTCTTGTTACGACAATGTTAAAATCTACATATATGTACATTGCCCATAGGACCATGAACTGTCACCGTTCACACAATCGGAAAATAGACACTAACAACCCCGTTGTAACCCACTATGCAGATTTCAATCAGACTCTATACAACGCATGACTAGAATTAAAAGTCACATCACATATTCCAAGGAATAAACAGCTTGAAGCATACACAGCAAAGGTTTTAATTCAACCTTCTAACATGAGACATGTTACAAACATTTCGCGCAACAAAGTGTGGGTAGCTATATTCTATATGATCCACACTCGAATCGAGCTAGGCACAAAAAATCCTAAATTTATTCTTTTGCATATTGACATGACATGCTATGGTTGAAAGTCCATGCGCAGCGTATTGATATGGTTACAGGACCCGCTCACTTGCCATCACCTTCGCCAAATGTCCGTTAGGGCAGGCCATATTCAAAATGGAAAAGTCATATATATGTATGTACTCGTACAATTCACGTGAACAAACATCAAAAACTACTAATGCAGGCGGGCGGACAACATCGACTGGGCAAGGTAAGCATTTCTGGCCTCGTTCCGGTATGTTCTTCAGACGATATAGCATATAGGAACCAAATAAGCCTGACTGGAGGCATGCTGATTCGAACAAAAATCCAATGCAAATGCTCAGAACAACACGACGACATTCAAACAAATCAACTTTATCTCGTTTCTAAAATTGCCAATATGCAAATCGTCTTGAATTAACAAGACAATGCATTTGTTATATTATCACTTATGTGTTTCCCTTATGCGCGAAGCCCATCAAAAATCTTGTATTCAGATGGCAATCTGGAGTCTGAATTCGCCAAGACATCTTGTCGTTGCTTTGATGGGACAAAAAGATTGAAAAGAAAACACTCGCAACATCAGTCTGCACATATACAACAGCATATGAACTAGGCAACAATCAGGGACAATCGACAAGGGACAGGCGACGTAAAAGATCGCCAACATTTCGCCTGAAACGGACTCAAACTGCAACAACTATACAACCCAACGATCAACAGGCCAATTTATATAAATGTATAAATTACAATATAAAATAAACATCGACGAAAATAAATCACAGGAACAAGGAGAGAGCGACGTTCAATCGATGGAATCAAGTTGAAAATACCTGTAACTATGGCTAACTGCAATTTCGCGCTCTTGCATCGGAAGAAGAAGTAGAAGAATAACAAGGTTCGATTACTGCACTAACCATTTTCGATTTATGGGTCGAGCTAAGGCGGGCTACATGCAAAGTGTATGGAAAACATCGAAACAGTGGGAGAAAATTCTTGAATGCAAATAGACAAGGGTGATTAATGGATGCAATAATGACTTAATTGGAAACAACTAATAGGACGCGTTATTTCATCAAAACTCGACCACATGCTTTCACAAATTACCATACTCATTGAGCACGAACCAGAAATCTTCATGGGTAGCTGAACCGAATGCAGCGGATCCTTTTCAGTTCAATTTGATCAGTGTCACATGTGCACCCGCCCTTGTTCTTCCAACCACGAGCTCATGCTCATTTGCTTGCCGTCGGATGAGCTGAGCTGAGCTGGGTCTGGGTCAGCGCGATGCTGCTTACATTATCACACTCTGCTAAGCGATACATTCATCCTGGAGATCATTCTCACACTTTCCGATTGATGACAGATGACACTCGCGCTTGGGAAGACGAATGACATTAAATCTTTTTTCTGATTAGATACTTTATAATTGATTACATATGAGTTTTCATTGAACAACCAACCCCTTTGTCGTCAAACATGATACGAAACGTGTTTTTTTTTCTACCTCTGTAGCACCGTCTTTTCGGAAAGACACAATTGAGTTCTTAGTCAATTGAAATTAGTTGGGGCCTTTGTGGACGTGTCCGCTTGTTACGATAGATACTAGCGATCATTGTTGTGTCGATTTCATGTTCTTTGGGTGTTATTTCTCGCGGCTATCGATCAACGACTAGAATGAGATTGTTCTTTTTTTTCTACGGTCGAATTTAAATCTTGATAGCGCGTCAGAAGTAATGCAAAGGTAACCAAGGAGCAGGCACTACTACCATTTTCGGGGCATGGCATAATGAACTGTCACTCAATTGAAACATGTAACAGAGAGTTAAGAGTGTAAATGGAACTACCATCCTTCGCTTGTCTGTTCTATTCTATGGCACAATTACAATTGCGACCGAACAGATAACTTTTGATATCTTTATAGACCGAGTAATATGTATTGGAACGATTATTATTGACTTTTCACTATACACACCATAGCCGAAGGGTTTCTTAATTCTCAAGCTATTATTCATAAAGCTGAAGTTCGATCGAGCAGCAATTCGATCTGATCTGGCTAGCTTGATCGTCAGTCACTCTTCTCGATCTGGCATCTGATCTTTTCAGATCGAATTCCTATCTCTTGTTCACACGCCGAATACACCATGTTCATGATGGCGCGGTACTAGACAACAACATCGAACAGCAAAAAATAGCATTCTACGAAATATGTGAGTGGCAAAAGGTCAAATCGATGTTGGAGTGGGCTTTATTGTCTTTTTGAGATCAAAAACAAAGGACCGTGATGAAACACTATTTTGGGTAAACAAAGAACATTCAGTTGAATATTGCAGAACTACGCGAGCATGACTATAAAGAAACAACCATAGGCTGGTGTCCCAATAGCCAATACTAGCGATTTGAAATGAAACTAAATTAAATGCAACAATAAATTGTATTGAATGTGCAATGATTCTTATACCTATATTTATACTTAAGCAAAAAATACGTGAATCAAAAAAAAACAAACAAGTTTCATACATACACATGAATTTTATTCCAATACATACTTACCTTGAATGAACCATGCAGAAACATCCATTTTCAAAGCAACATATATTTGACTAATGATGAAAAAGCCAGATTTTCGAGCAATAAAAATATGACGTTATAGTGTAGTCATTACGTGATTTGAGATTGCAACGAAATTTTGGTGGGAAGCTCCGGAATCGTGCTCAGCACCCCGAAAAACATAAGAAACATAAAATTGTCTCCACCACATTTTGCAATCTGGTGATCAGACTCCCGAGAGTCCAATGCGGTACACATTGTGGAATTCGGTTTTCAGGCAAACCGTCAATCATACTATTTTCCCCCGACCCTTTTTCACGACGATTTGGAGAAACCGTAAAATGTCACAAGCAAAACCTTCTCTAATAGAAGCCAGGATCCAGCCTGAGCAAGCACGTTGAAATGATGGGCAAATGTACGGGAAAATTGTGCCCTCCGGGTTTCCAAAACGCGAAAATCATCGCAAACTAAATATTTCTCGCGTTTTTTTCGATTTAACTATTCTCACAACCTCTTAGTGCCCAACATATTGAATTTTCGCAACGCAAATCGACCGGAAACCCATATCCGATATCCCTTTAACGCAATGTAAAATTTTCAATATACTCTAGCCTAAGATTGGCTGTCAAAGTGCATGAGAGTTTTCTGGTTCCTGTTTATGTATGGAGGGGGCTTTATGAGGCTACCACTAGGATGCATTCTATAAAACAACTAAATATACTCGTACTCCTTCCTTTCATAAGTGATATCCTCGTAAACAGAATTGAAGAAAAAGTAGCCGATATTTTGGGAAATATGTGGTGAACCTTGGGAAAGCTAGAATCTGTTGATACTCAACACGATTCAAAAAGGAGCACTTAAGTTCTCAACGTTCTCATTTACAAAAGATCGTCAGCATGTGAAGTACAAAAATATTATATCTAGGGACGCGGGAGCGTCCCGCCCGCCAAAGAAAAACGAAGAAATTTGAACAAATCAAAAGTGAAAAGCGACTAAGACTATGTTTACACGACGGAACAAGTACGGGTTTTCGGACCTCTGTAGCTCCGACCCTGGTTGGTCCTGAGTGTTCAAATTCGGTAAAGGTTGTCACTCGCGCCGTCTTACGAAGTGTAGAAAATTTCAAGAAGATACGATGAAAAACACCGGAGATATAAGAGTTTGAAAATCGCATTTTTTCGAAAATCTTGTTCTCGTTGTTCTCGTTGTTCTTGTTGTTCTTGTCGTTCATTGACAGGGCTACAGCCTTGCAGAGGGCATCTCGGGATTTGGTCTCTTTTCCCATTGATAGAGTCTGTCGTGAAGGTGTGCATAGGCTATCGTTTGCTCCGATCCGTGGAGTAGAAAAAAAGATACAGCGGAAAATGTGAAAAAATACATAGAGTTTCTCGCTTAAATCTTTTTATATGTTTTAAAGGAAGCATTTTGCAAAATTCGGGGATAGGCCCGAAAAATGCCTAGAAAAGAATCGTATAGTTTTGTGATTTGGCAGGACTGTTTCGAACAATCCCTTGTATATGTTCTCTTAAAGTTTTCAGTTGTAAAGCGTCTGCAAGAGCGGCGGCAAGGGCTCAAAGTTCCAGATTTGGTTCGTCTCTTATACGAGTACGTACATATTAATATAATATTGAATGAACAAATAACATCCCGGTGATCCTAAAGCTTCCAGCAAACGGTAGAGGTTCGCAAAACACACACACCTCAGGTTACGAAGGACGTTAAGGTTACAAAGGTTACCAAGAGGGTTATTATTGTTATTATGTTCTCAAACATGGTCGTGATAAAAGGGCAGTGAATATCGTCTTCATTTCAAGAAAATAAACGCATTCATTTATTGTTATATTAAGTTGGTTTTGTCAATTGAAAACTGCAAAAAAATATGATATCTCACAAAAACAACTCTGTTGTAAAAAGTTTCCGCCAAAGAAAAAGTTGTCAGCCGCAAAAAGGATTGATATAATACAATCCCGCCAAAATGCTCGCAAGGATATGCATTCAAAAGTGATTGAATTAGTTAATAGTTTCCACCAAAACAGCGTGGTGCGGTATGCGTCAGAGTTTGTGAAATAATTTCCGCCGCGATATACCACGCTGAATTTGCCAATTCGTGTGGAGTCTGTGTTGCGTGCACCCGGTAACGCACCCGCGCTGGTTTGGTGGAAGCTAATTTCTTGCAATGCTGTTTGGCGGGGAGCTTTCATAGGGGTAATTGCAGGATAACACCAATCTTATGAAAATTACGAAAGAATTTTACTGTATAAAAAAGGGAAAAGTCGTTTATACGAAGGAAAGCAAAAAAAGTTTGTAAAACACATTTTATTTACAAGGCTGGAAGATTCGAGATTAAATCTGATCAAGAAAAGAGCATAGCAGCATATAGCACCCTCGTCAGCTCCCCGCCAATAAGCGTTTGAAAGAAATTAGCTACCACCAAACCAGCGCGGGTGCGTTACCGGGTGCAAACTTTTATCAACACCATGAGCCCGGAATTTTCTTAGGGGTAGGTATGCAATTCAAATATACGACGAAAACTAAAATTTCTCGTCATAGGCTAATCAAAGAACACATTATAGAGAACATCGAAGGGGTGACGATTTTTTTCTTCGGTGTTTTAAATTTTGTGCAATTTCTGGGATTTTGGGCTTTATCTCGAAAACGGTGAGTCCTCCAGAAAAAAGTTGTAAGTATGAATTAAAGCTTGCTAAATATCCTACATATTTATGCAAAATTCCTAACGGCTCTTCCGATATAGTTTAATAAAAGTTGAAAATGTTTTTTTTTGCATTCTATTGGCGCTCGTGTCTCCAAAAATCGTTTCCCGGGCAAAGTTGGAAAGTATTAAATTTCCTTTAATTTGATATACTCTCTGTTCTCCTATCATTCGAGACTTAAAGAGTCTCAACATAGTAATATTCTATATATGCATATCAGAATGAAGACAGACATTGTGGAAAATGAGGAGGCGGGTGACGGTTTTTTTATTTCATGGATTTATAAGGGGTGGTTAGGAGTAAAGCATACTAAAAGCACATGGTCTTGAGGTGTGAGCTATCGGCAAACAGATTCGTTTTTGGGTTTTTTTTTTGGGAAATGACTCGGAAAGGGTGAGTCCTACTGAAATTCTTTGTTTGACGGAATAAAAGCCCTTCCTATAATCACATACATATGTCGAATTCCCAACGGTTCCCCCGATTTAGCATTTTCAAATCCGAATATGTATTGCCAAAAAAGTAGTTTCTTCCCATTTGCTTGGTGCTGATGTCTTCCGTGATCGTTTTTCGATAACTGTTAGGAACTCGACCTATGCATGTAAGATGAACTTTATAGGAAATGGTGTAAGCTTTTATTCTTACTCAGACATTTTTTTGTAGAGTTCGCGGTTTCGGAGATATAGCGGCAGCAGAGCTGATAAGCACAAAAATGGTATGCTTTAACCCGCTCTCCCCATGTTAGCTCACACCCCACGACCGCGTGCTTTTAGTATGTTTACATCGTAACCACCCCTTATGAATCCATGAAATAAAAATCCGTCACTCCTCCCGATTTCCCAAAAAGTTTGTTTTTATACTTAAAAATAAAGAAAATTGGATTCGGAAGCTTGGTTTAAGCTCTTAAACTTTTGACTGATTGAAGACTAGACAACGGGAAGTATATTAAATGAAAGCAAATTCAATACTGTACAAATTTGGGAGACACCAAAACCAAGCAAGGAAAAAACGGACTTTTTTTTGACAATATTCGGATTTGAAAATGCTATATCGGGGGAACCGTTAGGAATCCGACATACGTATGTGGATCAACGTTATAGGAAATTAAATGGGCTTTTATTCCGCCAAACAAAGAATTTCAGTAGGACTCACCCTTCCCGAGATGTTTCCGAGATAAAGGCGAAAACCTCCAAAGACGAATCCTTTTGCCCTCCCCTCCCCACGTTTGCTATCCCCATGACGACGACCTTTTAGTGTGTTTTTCGATTCCCCGGTCATTTCATCCTGAAAAGTGAAATGACTGGGAAATCGAAAAAAATACATAAAAAGGCCGAGAAAAATTATGGAACTGTTTTCGGATTTTAGCTATACTATGGAATTCCCCCGCATTCTCCACATATTCCACGGCAGTAAGAACACATTTTCATTGAAAAAATCGCAGGGGAAAAAATTTCACTCTCGAGGTCAATACTAGGCGTTATGGAGAATTTTCGATTAGAAAACACAAAAATGCGATTTGAGCAGCTGTGACTCTCGAGCGCGGATAGATAGATACTTGAAATTTGGAGGAAATGTGAACTACATGTATAGTTCTACAAACTACAAGTTTGCCAATTCAGGAAGATTGTTCGAATTGTTCCAAAGTTATCGTAAACTAACGATTGCCAAACATAAATGGTCCAGACTTTACACCTTAAGCTGCATCTAAACTGGCTTCTAAATGGAGGCGCGTCCAAAAACTGGCATCGCGAACCGCCATCTGGCAGCTACTTAGCATCTACATACAAGTACTAGTAGTTACCAAATGGAGGCAGAAAATGATATAACCATACTAAAACTTTGGAGATTTTTTTTTTATTTAATTGTCAAAATCGGACTCTGCGCGTTTGAATTATTACTCGGCCAATCAAGGATTACTAAATTTCACACAAAAAAACGAACAAAGTTACAAAAATTTTCAATTTGAATTCGACAAGCGGTTGTCAAAGCGTCAGCTGGCATATGATTGAGTTGCCATATTGAATATTAAAACTAGACAGCCAACCAAATGGCGGTCAGTTTGGATGCAATGACAACTGCTAGTTAGTAGCACGTGCTGCAATTTAGTAGTCAGTATGAATGGACCTTTCAATCGCATCTTTCGACGGTTCTGAACCTTGACAGCTATAGAGCCTTTAAATTTTCACCAAATATGGGCAGTCCGGTGCTCTACAAGTATGCCAAATTTTGGACAATTTATTGGACAAATTGTATGGACAATATTCAATAAGAAAATGCAAAAGTGCGATTTGACTACAGACATTTTTTTAACATCATGATTTTCTTAGGAGTTAAAATTGACGGTCGCGAAAATACTATTAGGCAAATTTTAGAGCCAAATTTTAAGAAAGGTTAGTCGAGATTGATTTTCTACCGATTTAATCAAAAATCGCCCTTGAACGTGCTTAGACTTTTACTGGTGATTCTGATTACAATCAACTAGCCTCCAATTTCTGCTTTTTAGACCGTAGCTCGTCTATATTCAGTGCTATTTTTGTCTCTCCGACTGCATGTTCCATTTGCAATTTAAAAGAAATAGACCAAGAGATCAGTTTGCGTCGTCTTTCACTGTTTTCCTTCTGCGCAAAATTTGTAAATTTTGATAGCAATACGGTTTACGGTTTTGATGAGATTTCCTCCAAACTTAACAAAATATTAACAGTGGCTAAATTTCATTGCCGGTATGATTCAGCTACAAAATGAGTCTTGATAAAATAACTTGAAAGATACGGAAATATGAGACTCGTTCTTTACAACTAGGCAAGCTGTATACCATTTGTCACAAAAATCCCTTTCAGATGGATGGAATATAGCTAAATTCCACTACCTTTCCGGAGAGACCTTCATTATCATAAAAACCGACTTGCTTACAACTATCGAGGTATACATACACAATATTTTGCATTCTTTTTTGGCTCAAGAACAGGACAGTATTTTGTATAGGTTCCATATAAATTGCGCAAGTGTCTTCCTTTATAGGATTATTAAAGAACAACATTTGTATGGAAAGTTGGGCTATCTTGTCCCGTTCTAGAGCCAAATAATACATATCAATAAATTGAACCAATCACGTCTAACGGAGCGCGGGCTGAATGCACTCAGTCACTTCTGCTTTCCATCTTCACTTTACAACACTTTTTTCGCGTTTCAAGTTATACTGCAGAAAAAATCAGCTCTTTAAGTAGGAAGAAGGAAGACGTCATCATAGGGCCAAATTTTCCGTTTTTTTATTGAGCTGAAATAAATTTTGTACAATTACTAAGGCTTAAGCTAAATTATTTATTATTTTGTTACCTTTTTTAAAATGAATTACGCTATCGTTCGCCTATATTTTGTTTAAACTGACAGGACAAAACAGCTGTTGCTTCCAGTTTTCCAATATTTTCAATGTAACCGAGACCGGATTACACGGCGAGTAAATATCATTAAATTTCAATGACGTGTTAATGATGTTTAAATTTAATTTTTCGAGTATCATCAAGTGGATAAGCATATGACAGACGAATTAGTTAAGTATAATTAATGCTACCAACTAGTATTACCGAATTTAAAGAATGTGACCCTTCCAGATAATAGGATAAAAAAGTACATACATGTAAGAAATAAAAAAGGGTTAGAAAGTACGTGTATTCCAGTTTTTATTTTGTTTCATTAAACATTTTGTAATAATAATAGATACATATACAGATATAATAGGGCCAGTCAAAATCGACATTAACCTCGGAATAAATGGAATACTACCGTTCTTTCGCTTAACTGTTTTAGAGTATTACTGGCTATATAAATCCAGATTTGTAACCCTGGTGACCCTGTGCTAATTTTTTTTTCGAGCGAAAAAGAGCAATTTTTGTGCTCTTTTTTTACATTTCCAACAATATTTTTAAAAAAAATTACCTTAGAAAAAAACGACGATCTGCATTTTGAAATTAGACAAAATTCCCAATCCTTGATTGATTTTTATATTTCTGGGAGTACCAATTCAGCTATAAACACCTTGCCGTCAAATTGACGGCTGTGACCCTATTAGGTATACAAAATTCCTGACCATTCTAGTGTTAAAATAGCAACGAGTAGCATAAAATAGCAATGAATAGCTTAAAATAGCAATAAATAGTCCAAAATAGCAATGAATATTAAATAAATAAATTAAAATATCAGCGGTCAAATATGAATAGCTTAAAATAGCAAGGAATAGCTTAAAATAGCAATGAATAGCTTAAAATCGCAATGAATAGTTTTAAATAGCAATGAATATTAAATGAATAAAATAAAATATCAGCGAACAGATTTGAATAGCTTAATAGCAATAGAATAAAATAGCTATGGATAGCTTAAAATAGCTATGGATAGCTTAAAATAGTTATAAATAGCTATGAATAGCTTGCAATAGCAATGAATAGCCTTATAGTCTTAAATTAACATCACCTAAATTAGAATTATAAATAGCTATGAATAGCTTGAAATAGCAATGAGTAGCTTAAAATAGTTATAAATAGTTATGAATAGCTGAAATAGCAATGAGTAGCTTAAAATAGTTAAAAATAGCTATGAATAGTTTGAAATAGCAATGAGTAGCTTAAAATAGTTATGAATAGCTTGAAATAGCTATGAATAGCTTGAACTAGCAATGAATAGCCGTATAGTCTTAAATAGCAATGAATAGCTTAAAATAGCAATAAATAGTCTAAGATAGCAATGAATATAATAAATAAATTAAAATATCAGCGGTCAAATATGAATAGCTTAAAATAGCAATGAATAGCTTAAAATCGCAATGAATAGTTTTAAATAGCAATGAATATTAAATAAATAAAATAAAATACCAGCGAACAGATTTGAATAGCTTAATAGCAATGAGAATAGCTTAAAATAGCTATGGATAGCTTAAAATAGCTATGGATAGCTTAAAATAGTTATAAATAGCTATGAATAGCTTGAAATAGCAATGAATAGCCTTATAGTCTTAAATTAACATCACCTAAAATAGCAATGAGTAGCTTAAAATAGTTAGCTATGAATAGCTTGAAATAGCAATGAGTAGCTTAAAATAGTTATAAATAGCTATGAATAGCTTGAAATAGCAATGAGTAGCTTAAAATAGTTATAAATAGCTATGAATAGTTTGAAATAGCAATGAGTAGCTTAAAATAGTTATAAATAGCTATGAATAGCTTGAAATAGCAATGAATAGCCAGAAATAGCAACGAATAGCTTAAGATGAATTTCGTGAAAGTCGTCCAAAATCAGTTGTTGTTCCGGAAACCACTGATGCTGTGCGCGAACTGTCAAAATCGACATTAACCTCGGAATAAATGGAATACTACCGTTCTTTCGCTTATCTGTTTCAGAGTATTACTGGCTATATAAATCCAGATTTGCAACCTTGGGGACCCTGTGCTAATTTTTTGGCAAGCGAAAAAGACCGATTTTTGTGCTCTTTTTTTACATTTCCAACAATATTTAAAAAAGAAATTATCTTAGAAAAAAACGATGATCTGCATTTTTAAAGTAGACAATTCCCAATCCAATGATATCCTAACCACTTTTGTAAGTCAAATATTGACGGAGATACAGGTTTTCAAAAATAGGGTATTTTCCACAAAAAAAAGGCGAATTCTAAGCTTATGTTGTTTGCCGAAACGACATTTACTTGAAATTCGCAATTTTTTGGTAAAAAAATACCCTATTCTTAAAAACCTGTAATTTCGTCAATATTTGACCTAGAAAATTGGTTAGGATATCATTGGATTGGAAATTCTGTCTACTTTCAAAATGCCAAACACAGTTTTTATCCAAGACAATTATTTTAAAAAAATATTGTTGAAAATGTAAAAAAAGAGCTCGCCAAAAAATTAGCACAGGGTCCCCAGGGTTGCAAATTTGGATTTATATAGTTAATAATACTCTGAAACCCGAGGTTAGGCCTTTTTTTTGTAAAGTTTTACTGGCGTATAATATAATACGATTACTGTAAAAATCAAATCGAAATAAATGAAAATAAGGAAATTTTGTTGAGGTACGTCTTCAATGAACGATAAGGTGGACAATATTGGAAGTCAACTTTTGCAAACACGTAACAATTTTACAAGTTGGCTAATTTAGCTAAATCGGGCCCGTAGCGATGACTTGGACAACATGTGAAATTTGTATCGTTTGTAAAAGTTGCACGACTATGTTCGTCCAACTTATCGTTACCTTAGACGCGCCTTAGTCAGCCTCGTCGTTAGAGAACATGTCAATTGACATTGCACCCGGACTCGATTCTGGGTGCTTGAAATCGTGTTCGCCTGACCGGAAATTTTTCGCAATAGTTCTGGCTGTGTTTTAATGAAGTTATAGAAGTCAACACACGAAACGAGTATTGATCTTGACTTTCGACATGGATTTAAGTGTCTTTCACGAAAAGCAGCCAAAGTTTAGAAAAGGGCGAATGAAAAAAGTCCTCGATTATTTTTGGACACATCTTGAGATCCAAAAAATATGCCTTTACTAGTTCGAAGATTTTTAAAATCGAGGCTATGGCAGGTCCCAAAGCCAAAAAACGCGTCTTGGCATAACCCAGCAGTTTGAAATATTCTGCATTTTCAGAATCGCAGATTTAATTGATTTCAACCTTTCAACACGAACTGTGTTTATGTAAAAATGCGAGTAAATTTTCACGACCACGCATTTCAAGTCCATTGGCAGTCGGTCACAGGCCGACTTCAGTGCGTAAAACTATGTGTGCAGCGTAGCCAACACCAACAATTTGTGGTTTCCATGGTTTCAAAATATTTAAAACATTGTTGCTTCCACCACGGTCACGTGGGCCGAAAATAATCGGACAGCATACCGCTACAGAATCCAACAACTTTTTCGGCGATTCCGTTTTACTCGGCAGTACGCTTTATCAATTCGGAAATGATCTGTACTATCTCACCTTTGCATGAACAAAGCTCCAACATCTTCACACGTACTCCGATTGTGGGAATAAAATATCGGACTTAATATTTCCGTGATTGGATGCATCCGTTGTAATGCAAAGAAAATTTCTTTCCGACAATTCGTTTTTTAGAACAGTCATTGCATAAGTAGTTAGAACATTCGCGACAATTGCTAGAGTGCGTTTGATGCAGGTCGGTGTTTCGATTAAAATTATAATCTCAATTCAATAGTAATGAACTTTTTTTTTCTTTGTAAAAAAAGGTCGGATAAAGTATCAAAAAAAGGACAGAATTCTGAAAGGATCAGAATAGGAAAAAAAGGAGTCTCCTTTTAAAAACAGTATAGTTGGTAGCATTATAATCAAGAGTTAATGATGTTTATTGTGTGTCGTCTGTCTAGGGTGTTAGATAAGCCATGAAATGAAACCCAAGAAAATATGGGATTCTCGCAAAAGAAAAAAGAGTCTCACTAAGGGAAAGATTTCTGACCCAATTATTGATTCATGATACTCACACGTAGGTATCCCAGTTCCGGATGTCAAGGCCTGAAAACTACAAGTAGGTAATTTAGTTTTACTGACACAGTCTCAGCAAATTTTGCGCAGTTCCTGGAATATAACTCGCAATTTTATGCCTTCAAGCATTGTAAGTGGAGCAATTTTTTTTTACTAGATCGGTAAGGATTTTTTTTACCATAATCATCGACCAGGGAGGGGGTAAGCTCCCCCTCTGGCTACGCCCATGCTTCTACACTTCAAGCATTAACTACATGTTACGCAATGATGAAGGGACTGAAGAGTTTAGAGGTGTCTCTTTCTTCTCTCTCTTCAGCCATAACTTGCAAATCCGTTCTCTTTCACAATACATTTCCAAACCAAAAAATAGGCCTAGCAAGCTCTTCCTCTATCCCCGTCGAAAAATGTCAGCTAGCTCTCGCCAAAAACGCTAGTCAGCATCCATCCCCATCCTCCCATAATGGTGGCATTAGCCAAAACAAATACATATCAATAATTTATTTGAAATTTCTAAAATCGAAGACATCTTTTTACACTCGGGGCCAGAAAAAAAACTGGACGCATTTTTTTCTTCCAAAATACCTAATTATAACAATATAGATTTTGACCTCCAATGTACGGATCGATCTCAAGTCCACAGGGTGTTGTTACCAATTGGAACAGAAAGTGGCTTTTCGGTCATACAAAAATAAGCCATTCAAAAATCTCTTTTGATGGTTCTGGCTTGTGATGAGGTGACTGGTCGCGTATAGTATTACATATTATAATACAAACATCCTTAAAGACAGCGCACTATACAATAAATATCCAAAATCAATAAAATAATCTTCGACATGTATCGAAATTCTATTAGTTGCATTGCATCTCAAAGTCCATATTGTTATATGTAACCTCTCGTATATTCTCAATCTTAATCCACTTTGATCAAATCATGATCATGATAAATGTTCGCTTTTGGCGAAGCGTTGAAACACGATAACTATAAGATCATCCCACACGTTGTTCGAGTCATGTCACCAAATAGTTGATTGATGTTGCGTGTAACATCATTTTTTGGATTTTTCAAACCTCTAGAGAGCAAACCATATGTCGATGTACGTTTCTATCTAATTCATAAAGAATTCAGCTGCTTGGGTGCCGGGATATAAGGAAATTCCCAGACGAGTCGTGGAGTCGAAACTTGGGAAAAATCTATAGATCTTATATTAAATTTCTGACATAGCGATGATCTGTGGAAGCGGAAGGATATGTTTCCATGCCATATCGATATTCATATCAAACGAACAAAAGGAGGGTATGATGACACCCATGATTTATAGAATTTACCACGCTAAAGACATGATAAGTTTTTTAGTAACATGATCCAATATATTTTCTCGCGGGAAAGCTTTTTATAAATCAAAGTTCACGCATTTCATATTACATAAAACTAACATCCAATAAATCTGCAGAAGTTTTCATCACCTCAAGTTGCGATCATAAAACATTGTACATAAACAATTAGTTTTCAATATTTTATGTTTATATGACGTCGTTGCTGGGTAGATCATACGATAAACCTCCCGACTTTAGATCATCCGATGAAAGGCCAAAACCATCCCATGAGATTCCGTTCCACTATTCTGCCAATGATCACGTTGTTGTCCGGGGCTATCCATTGTTATCAAACACCGCGACGGTTTGTACCTGTCGAAATATTATTTTCACCCAATAAATATATTCTCTCCCGCACGTAAACGGCCATTTAGCAAAATTTACTCAAACAGTAATTTTAGCAATTTCCATTCGGCACCGTTACTTGCAAGAGTCCAACACTTGCGGAGATAAATGGACGAATACCGACAGCCGCATTGAACCATTGAAAAGAAAAGCGCACGCTGTCTCAAGATTACAAAAGGATACCATAACACTGCGCGTCCAGATTCAGACATAGTTGAGGTTCATGATCTTCGCGTCACATCTCACAATTTTTGTGTTTCGGAACGGACACATAAGACATAACATTGCGAATCGAATAAGCCAACCGACCACGGGGGAACAAGACGGAGCAGACCATGGCGAAGAGAGTGAAAAAAAAGAATTCCATAGGCTCCTTTTATCAATTTGGTCGGATCAATTTAATAACAAGCCTGAGCGCACCTTTTCGACGATCTTGTTGTGAATTATTTCAACACAATTAGATTTCAAAGATGATTGGTGGGTTTCCATTGCACATTGCTTTTTAGTGCAGCAGCACCAGCACCGCAGTGTTTCGTTCGACTATATGCCTCGCTTCCTGCTGTCGGTATGCCTTTCGGTGGACTGCCTGTTTTTTTTTGCAATGCCTTATTTGTTACGCCTATTTGATTTCCCATCTAAACAAACAGTTAACAATAGCGCTCACAGACGCAACTGCATTTCTTCTACATCATCGCTTTGAAATCTTTGCTGGGCTATTCAGGAAGGAATGACGACAGCGAAAATGGCTTGGCACTGTTGGGCTGTTTAATTAAATATAAAAAAATTGTAAGATTGGCAGTATTATTACATGTTTGGTTCTGAAGTATGTATTTGGAAAGGTAGAAACTTATAAAAAGTCTTGCCATTTTTGATAATTGAACTATTTGCGGTAAGTATTCGTATTTGTGGAATCCAGGATCGTTTTTCTTATTCATTTTTAAACAGCTCTTGTCAATGAAGTACTGATAGTCGCAACTTACTTCGTGAATTAATGGAAGAAAGATTATGCCCTTCAGGCTATTTTTTTTATCAAAATATAATTTGAGAGCAATTGAAATTGAATTTCTTTTCCCCGTTTGGCAATTTTTCAAGACGTATTATGTCAACTTAATTGTCCTGGAAGATCGGGATCACTGATTGAATGAATTGTCATCCTTTCTGTAAGCACAGGACTCAATGAGGTTATGCCAGATTTGATCATGACATGCACTTCTCGCTGTGTTTTCGCATATGGAGAGGTACGTATAGTGCCTATGAGCCCAGGAGTGTATGAATGTAACTCTAGAGAGAAAAATGTGGGTTCTACCAATAACCTTACATCAATCATCATTAGTTTCCAGTCGTGCTACTGTCGAATATGGGGTCCAGAATGCGATTCGATAAGACACTTTCTACTCATGGGGCATAGACCTGCGGGGAGCTAAATTGTCTTCTACTGCTTCAAAATATTGTTTCGGTTCGGTTCCCAAACACACACATAATTAGGCCTGTTCCAAAAACCGGGATCCCGGTACAAAACCGGTGTTCACTTGGTACCGGACCCGATATTCTGAAGTACCGATATCCCGGTTTTTTTGGTACCGAGTTAAAAAACCGACCGACGAGTCGGTTTTTTGGTACCGAGTTAAAAAGAACGATTCATTTCAACCATGAGCCGGTTTTTTCAGGTTTTTTGGTACCGGTTTTTAACCCGGTACTCAAAAAAACCGGCTTATGGTTAAAAAAAACTGTCGGTACTGAAAAAAACCTGAGTCGGTTTTTAACCCGGTACTTAAAAAAACCGGCTTATGGTTAAAAAAACCGTCGGTACTGAAAAAAAAACCTGAGTCAGGGAAACCGCTTGTGGTACCGGGTATTGAAAAAAACCGAAACCCGGTACTGAAATCTCGGTACCGAACAGGCCTACACATAATAGTCCGGCCACACCGGCGCGAAGCCGATCTACTTGCTCGACACTACTGAAAAATTGGTTGAGGCAAGAAATCCACCCAATCCGCCAGGTCGAGTTCTATCCATCTAAAACTTAAACGTATTACAAATTGAAAAGATGGATTTTGCACAAAATACTTTTGACTGGGAGGATTTTGCCTGGTTATAGATTTTTTTATTCCAAACTCCTTTCATTATTCCAAAGGAAGTAACAGTGGTTGGGTTCGTAGATTATATTGAAATAATTGTACAAAAAACGGCATACATTAAATTGTTTTTCAATATATCGTTGCCTCTACGCCAGAGTCACGTATCTGCATTTTGACAGTTTTGAGAAAACAACGATTTGAAGTTTTAATTTGGTGTGAAAAATCCATATTTCGGTTTAGCTGAATACTTTTTTCTCTCAAATGTAGAAATTGTCTCTTTTGGTATATAAATAAAGTGTACAGTGCAAATACGTGACTCTGGCCTCCGTTTTTTGAGAATTGCTAGTAGATAGGTGACTCTGGCGTGGAGTATGTAGTTCGTTGTATGGGCATTTTTCAAACTACAAACATATTTGTGAACCGTTCACCGGCGTTCTTCTTCTTGTATGGATACTTGAATATCCGAAATTTAATTTATTTTAATAATTTATAATTTTAGCTTTGCGATGCATTTATGGAGTTTATTAACACAAATTCGTTCGTAATTGTAACACCGGAATCCACTCTCGCCCTCCTGAATCATTGTCAAACTTGCAACAGATTACTGGTATATTAAGTGATACAGTTACACCCTTAAAGCACAAACATAACTGTAACAACTGCAGAACTTGCGCCAAAACTAAGTTGAAATCAAAATAATGAAAATTGACAACCACCTATTGGCATTGTGTTTTGGCAAGCCCGTTTTTGCAGGTTCTTAAACTTAGCACTACCACTATCTTTTTAATTAACGCTTTTTTGGCTTATAACTCTCAAAAACTACACATCTCTACGAGAAAACGTCCATGAACATGTTAGGGAAAACATGGTTGCGCGTCCAACGACACATAAATCTTCAAAATGCGTTAAGCGGTATCAATTTTTTAAGGTTTTTTATGCAATGAAATTTTGGGTAGAAGCTACGGATTCGTGATCAGCACCCCAAAAAAAATTCTTCACCACATTTTCCAATCTCATGTACAAGGTTTTTCGCCTGGTAATTGAACTAATTTTGGCGTGTAATATTTTTACGAAATTAAGCGACAGATACAACTAGCCAATAAGACAATATTTCTCAGTCGTCCCAATTATTAATTCGAAGCATGCACAAAGGACCACGAAGCTCCGCGTGTACAAAACTATCATCCGACCCATGCTACGCTATGGCTACGAAACATGGACCCTAACCCAAGCCTATGAGGCTTTGTTGGACAGATTCGAACGTAAGGTCCTTCGACGAATTTTTGGGACCGGATTTCCCATATGGGCAGCCTGGGCAACTGCCCGGGGCGGTAAATTTTGATAGGCGGGATATAATGAAACGTTCATACCATCCATTGATTTGAAGTTCGCTGACACACTTATTTTGAGGTCTAAAGTTGCCGTTTACACTATTAAAAAAACTAAACTCTGCTAAAACTGTCGCTTTAGTCAGTGGCAAACTTATATAATTACCGCCGGTAGACTTCCAAATTTTGCTGCCCTTTCTTATTTTTACAATCGGGAGGATTGGTGGACTCCTGGATTCAAAAATTATTCAATATGGCTGGATAAAAAAGAATTAAGCCTCAAATTCCAAAGTCGGAAAAAAGGCACCGAACTGTTAAAATTAACTGCAATTTTCACTCAAGTTCTGCTACTTCTAAACGGTTAAAAATGTGAAATTTTTGGTTAATAGAGAAAAAAATATCTCCGATAGGAGTAAGTCGATATTCTTCTTCTTCTTTATGGCACGATAGCCCGACGTCGGGCCTTGGCCGCCTGGATTGAAAACCTCCAATTGTCGCGGTCACGCGACCTTGTCCTCCAGTTCCGAAAGCCTAGCATCTGGTGGGCGTCCTCACATACAGAATGCTCCCATCGGGCTCTCGGTCGTCCACGCAATCTGGCTCCGTCCACTCGTTGCGCGTTCATAACCTTTTGGGCATGCGATCGTCGTTCATCCTTTGTACATGTCCCGCCCATTGCAGTCGCTGCAATTTCACGACCTTCGACACCTGTAGCTCATCATACAGCTGATACAACTCAAGGTTGTACCGGATGCGCCATTCACCTCGTTCACGAACTGCCCCGAAGATTCTTCGGAGAACCTTTCGCTCGAATGTGTCCAACAGGTGTTCAGAGTTTTGGGTTAGGGTCCATGCCTCGCAGCCATAGCATAGCACAGGTCGTCTTCCTGTGCACCAACTTCGAATTCATAATTTGGAGGACCGCAAAATAACACTTATTAGCTAGTTGTATCCGTCGCTTTATCTCATCTGTTTCGTTGGCGTCCTTTGACAAATTGCAACCCAGGTAAGTGAAGTTGTCTACATACTCTATATTGAGGTCCCCCACTGTGACGCTTGAATTTACTGGCTTTCTAGTTTTTGATTGCATCATGACCTTGGTTTAAGATTCGTTGATATGTAGTCCAACTTCTTTGGCGGCGTTATTGAGATTATGCAGGAGGATTTCTGCATCACCCAATCTTCTAGACATGATGTTGATGTCGTCGGCGTAAGCTACTAGTTGAGCCGACTTAATGAGTAGCGTTCCGCTGCTGTCCAAATTCATGGCTCGAATTACATACTCCAGAGCCAGGTTGAAGAGCGTCGGCGCCAGCCCGTCGCCTTGCTTGAGTCCAGTACGAGTTTCAAATAGGTCAGTGAGTCTGTTCTGTACTCTGACCTGCGAGACGGTATTAGTCATCGTCATCCTTATGAGTCGCACTAGCTTAGCTGGTATACCAAAATGCAGCAGAATGTTGTACAGTACACTTCGATCGATACTTTCGTATGCCTGCTTGAAGTCGACAAATATTTGGTATACGTCGATGTTATATTCCCAGCACTTCTGGAGTAAAAGCTTCGCTGTAAAAAGCTGATCTGTCGTCGAACGACCAGGTCTAAAGCCTCCTTGGTACTCGCCAATGATTTCTTCTGCGTACGGATTAATTCTATTTTCTAGAATTTTAGATAAAATCTTATAAGTCGTACAAACTAATGAGATGCCTCTGAAGTTCTCACATTTGAACTTATCCCCTTTTTTGTGGATTGGGCAAATTATACTTTTGCGCCAATCTTCCGGGATTATTTCGTCGTTCCATATTTTAACGATAAGTGTGTGTATAGCCTTAACAAGGCTCTCCCCACCATGCTTTAGCAGTTCAGCTGGAATCTCGTCAGCGTCCGGGGCTTTATTATGTTTCAGTGATTGCATGACGAGATCAACTTCTTCTATTGTTGGGGGTTGAACGGGAGGGCCTGTTTCAGCCGTCAGCTCCAGCGCTTCTTGTGGGGGGGTGTTCGGTTGAACATTAAGAAGCTCTTCAAAATGTGAGGCCCAGCGTTTATCAACGCTATCGGTGTCGCTAATTATATTGCCATCCTTATCCTTACAGAGGCTGGTCCTGGGTTGGTATCCACTTTTAATTGAATTAATTAGATTGTACGCTTGTCTACTGTTCCTACTAGCTAGTCTTTGGTTTATTTGCATCAACTGCTCGTCAAGATGCTTACGTTTCTTACGTCTAATTAACCTATTCGAAAATCGTCGAAGCTCGTCATAATTTGTTTTTTTTTTGGCTCTAGTTGCGCGTTCGGTCCATTGGCGATATGCCTCGTTTTTCGCATCTACCGCATTTTGACATTCCTCGTCAAACCAATCATTTCGGGCTCGCCGGGCTTTGTATCCCACAACCTCCTATCCGACCCCTTTGATGGTGTCTTTGAGTGTATTCCAAATCTCAAGGGCGCCTTTGTTGCTGATGTTATTTAGCAAGGGCGTCAGCTTCCCCTCAAGGGCAGTCGTATAAGTGACCACCGTGGCATCATCCAACAATTTGTCAACCGCAAAAATTTTTGCCGGGTTGAATCTCGAATGATCATTCAAGTCGATATTGATGGCTTCCATAAAATGAGCGGCATGATGCCACTTGAAAACTGAATGTTGGATTTGAACGTACGGTCGTTTTGATTTCCCGCCAGATACTATGCATTTTTATTATACGATTAACTACATTAATCCTTTGCGGACTGACTCAATGTTCAAAATGTGGGACTAAATCTTAAAAAAAAAAACAGGTGAGAATCTACTTAACGCAATATATCTATCTCTCAAAGAATAGTGAATTCAGAAGATTGCGGAAACTAATTGATTTTGATAATTCTTTCAATTTTAAAGGTAGGGCTGCAAGATTAAAATAAAAGTCATAGGAATCGCGAGTGAACCATTCGTTGATGTTTTCAAAAATTTGGGAAAGGGTCGTGGCGCCAAAAAAGTTGGAAACTAATAGGCTTCACAATAGTAACATGGTCTCATCATATGTTAGCATTGATCTCCCATTAGTGGGCAACGCTACATAAAAAACAACTCCTAAAAAAACAAGTAATTTTTATATAAAATTTAATTCAGGAATCAGACGTTTTTACAGCCAGGAGCCAACGTATTTTCAAAAATGTTTTGGTTATATTGTATTCTTTGCATAAGCTCCATAGAAGTTATAACATCACATATGTACATACATTCTAGCTAAACTTTGCATGAAGAACGACTGTTCTACTTCCAGGCCTAGTAACGGAGGGCGGCAATATGACTACTGCTCAGGATCGCCGTAGCGGTTAAATCCGGCCCCGGGCTAATCGCGAGCGAGATGAATGGCGCATTCGGTAAAACCACGAGTTGCTTCAATGAGCTTCAATGTACAACGAATAGACGATAATCGCATGCCAAAGAAGGTGATGAACGCACAACGAATCGTCGTCGGAGCGATGTTTCTTGGACGACCGAGAGCTCGCTGGGAGAACTCTAGGTGAAGACGCCCATCAGCTGCTATGGGCTTCCGAAACTGGAGGACAAGGTCACGTAACCGCGAAAATTGGAGGTCAACGACTCAGGCGGCCAAATAATCTCGATTAAGAGGGCCAAATAATTTTTGCTAACTTTATCATAGATTCTTCATCGGATATGAAGTTCAAAAATCGTATTATCTCAAAATTTTCACCTGAGTGGATTTGGATCTGTTGGATTTCGTTCCAAACTTCTTTAAATGCCTAAGATCGTATTCAGAATAAACATAAAATTCTTAACAAATACAAACTCTAAGCAAATTGCTATTAATCAAAGGAAAAATTCATGAGAAATTAAAGGCTTCTTTATTGGAAATGATGAAAATTGGTTTTGGTTACAATGATGGAAACCACCGGAAGTCAAAAGAACTTGTATAACATGCGCCAGACAGTTCTCTAATACTTTTTCTCTCAGAAATCATTTTCGGGCGACAAAAAAATCAGAATACATACAATAACTAGAAATCAAATATGTAGTATCATCAAAATATGAATGAATATGCGTATTGCAACGAGAATCATAATTAAACATGCACATCGCACTGTAAATGTGCGCCGTAGGCAACGAAAAAATCCTTGAAATTATGATCACGTATTATATAGGCGCCGTTCGATAACCATCATCGAATCGTGATCCGTTCAATGTTCATCACTGACGTCCATATTAAGTATGGATGTCAGTAAAGAATTTTAATAATTGCTAAATAACATTAAGACATTAATCATTGTTTAATATGTACATATTTACAGAATGATAGAATAACTATTAATTAGGTATAGTCTACACTTCTGATATAACAAGTATAAAATACATACTTAAATTTCACCATATGATAATGATGGGAAGAATGGCAAAAACGTTACAATATAATTTATGTAATGGATGTTTTATGCAATCCAAAAATTTCTAAATGTTATCTACATACAACCACATCCATACAAAACTCAACCCAAATTGCCAACAAAAATGTCATGCTACCGCCACGAGTTTTATCATTATCCGAATAATTTAAATTGTTAAATGGGTCAAAAACATACTTTCCATCTTGCAAACATCATAATTGACAACACCAGGCCTGTGAGAATAGTTCACGAACGTTATGCGGTGATCTACTCAATTCGCCACTTAACTATATGGGATGGGAACGATATGCAGATATGATACTTCCACCAGCCACATACTGATCGGCAGCCTTAAACTACTACAAAAAATAATAAAAAATTTCTGAAATCTTTAGTTCATCTAAAACCACATGCTATAATCTTCATGTGAATTGCTGCTTATTATGATGTCTGTACATTTAATGTAGTACAGGTACCATTGCACTACCATGCGTCCATTACCATTCTATGTGCGCTCTTTACACACCGTATTTGTACCACCTTTCATAAGACTTTTAAGTTTGATGAGGACTATACATATTATAAGAAACGACCAAAAAACTATGCACGGATCAGAGAATGAGATTTTTTAGAATGAAATGTGGTAGGCAGGCAACGTTTTTAGACCTCTATATGTGTATGGAGACTATTGTTGATGAATCTTTTGAAAAATTTGAATATGCTAACCGGATGAATCATGACTCAAAGGAAGCCGCACTGTTTTCACAGTAGGACTGTAATGGACTGTATTTGATAGTGTCGGAAGTTTTTTCATTCCTTGCAATTGAATCGCCAAACGTAATTCGGCCGATGAATAACAACACAACAACTATGGTTAATCGTGCTCCAGATGAGATGAATGCCCGAAGGATATGTGTGAGACTTTATAATAGCCATACGGGTTAAATAAATTATGCGATATGTGTGTGCAGTGAATTGAATATTTGGGTTGTGTTTATTAATCTTGTTGATTTATTTATGTATAGGTATTAAGGATTCTATAGACATGTTTCTGTCACAAAGAATAGTAGGTCATATCAATTTCAAGTCCGTAAATTAAAATGTTGAAGAATGGAATGCGAAAGTGAATTATCCTTCCTTCCGTTTAAACCTATAATCAAAGGGGTTTGGCAATTTGTTTCCTGAGCGGATTTTTGCAATATATCGTAGTTTTTAAGAACCAACTTGACGGCATCATGCGTCCTGTAAATGTATACTATATCTTTCGAACAGATGAATGCTTTACATGAGAGGATATATATATACTTATAAAGCTCTTCGTACAAGAGTGTAGTACGAGTGCTAGGAAGTACAAGAAAATACTATATATTGGCCTGATTTCTCCAAACTCTTATCGAATGGTTGGTCTTATCGCATAGAGAAGACACACATAATTTTCAGAAAACTTTTCCATTAAATTAAATTTTTGTTAATTTTGCATAGGTATGTTATCTTTTGCTTATTTACCCCGTTGTATGAAACTGCGCAATGATTTTTTCAATCTAAGATGATGGCGTAACCAAGCAAAATATGGCGTAACTATGCAAAATAAACAGTTTTTGATTTTAACAAGCCATTAGGTCGGAATTCGCTAAGCGTTATGGTAGCGATAGCGTCGTTATTTTACAGCGGCATAAGTATTTTGACAAAATTAATTTCTTTGATTCTACAGTAATTTTTCGCAAAATTCATGGAGAAAACTTATTCTCATTGAATATTGGTAGGCCAAGCAAACAAGACATTATAGAGAACATCGAAGGGGGTGACGATTTTTTTCTTCGGTATTTTGTCAGGAGTAGTTAGGAGGTAAAGGTACTAATTTTACTCGGTGCTGAGGGGTGCGCTAACGCGGGGAGAGGGGGTTAAAGATGCAATTTTGTGCAATTTTTGGTGTTTTGGGCTATATCTCGAAAACGGTGAGTCCCACAGAAAAAAGTTGTGAGTAAGCATTAAAGCTTTCTAAATATCCTATTTATTTGCCCATACTTACATATGCAAAACTCCTAACGGTTCTTCCGATATTGTTCAATAAAAGTAAAAAAAAATTTTTTTTTGCATTCTATTGACTCTGGTGTCTCTCCGATTTGTTTTTCAAAAAACTTTTGTAGGGTAAAATTAGTAAGTGGTAAGTTTTCCTTAATTTGATATACTTCTTCTTGGCTTGTCTCCTATCATTCGAGAGTTAAGAGAGTCTCAACGAAGTAATATTCTATACTCATCAGAATGAAGACAACCATTGTGAAAAAACGGAAGGGGGGGGGGGGGGACGGTTTCTTATTTCATGGATCCATAATAGGCGGTTCGGAGTAAGACATACTACAAGCTCGCGGTCATGAGGTGTGCGCTAACGTGGATAGGGGGGGCTATAGGATTCATTTTTGCAGGTTGTCGACAGGGCCGGATTTACCCTCTGTAGCGCCCCTGGGCAGTAGTCGAGTTGCCGCCCTTCGTCACTAGTTTTAGCTGGAAATAGATCAGTCGCATTCATGGGAGGTGTATAATTTTGTTTAACGTACGTTGGCTTCCGGCGTTTCTGGAAGTAGCAGAACATCAGTGAAAATTGCAGTTAATTTAATTCTTAGAAAAGTATTTGGATTGAACTTCTAATCAAAGCTAATGTTCAGAATGGAGGAGCGGATAGTCCTTGGAGTCCGTTCTCCTGCGAGAGCCCACTAAATTGATTGTTTTCAGTAAGGGATGAGTTTCCGTAATGTTTAGTGAAATTGAAGTCAATCGAAAGGTCTCGACTCCCAAATAATGGATATTAAGTCCTTTTTCACTTAGTCACAACCATTCTCCAGCTGCAGCCCCAGAAAAAGGCCGTTTTAAATACTTAATGAAACCAGCCCGAAATTGCAGTTTCCGGAAGGAGGTGGGATATGTTATACAAGGAAAAAGAAATTGGATCCAGGGAATAGATCCGTTTATTGGTGGTCAAGATGGTCAAGACCTTTCGTTATGATAGGGTAGAATTAAAAAAAAAAGTAAAAGTGTCCTGTGTTCTTGGTTCCGAGTGTATGTTACTTCTTCCACGCTCTGTGGCTCACTTGGTTGAGTCGCACTCTACGATACTAGTAATCTAGAGGTCCGGAGATCGAATCTCGGCGTGGTCCAGGAAATCTATAGTGCTTGCAACATTATATACAGTCCTCTATATGCAATGTAAAGCCCCTCCCAGACCAAGAAATTATGAAAGGAAACTCTAAAATGAAATATGAGGCCAGGCATTTCGTTGCAAATTTTCAAAAAAATTGTGTTCTTGGCTCTTCACCAGTGTCGTCGATGGTATGTGCCGGTTACATCATTACCATAATTTTAGAAACATCTCCGTGTACAAACAAGCGCACTGGTTTGAGATGATTAAAAAAAAAAGTTGTCGCCGCCTGCTTCTTTAATCATTTTCACCGAACTCAAAGTAGACGGCATCGGTAAAACAGGACAAGATCCTGGTTACGCCACTGCTCGAAGTAGACAATAAACGGCTGAGTGAACGCACCATGCCCCACAAGAGGTTTCGGTACAAACAAAAAGAAGAAGAAGATAGTGGTGAACTGGCAGGCGGAAGCCTCCGGCGGCATTTTTAACGTCGAGGATCAATTGATCAATCGTTGGATTGCAAAAATAAGGGAAAAGGTCGGTAGGGTGGCAGAATTCGAAACGTTTACTGACATCAGATATGTAAGTCCGCCATACTGACCAACGGAACGACTTTTGCAATGTTTTCTTAACTTTTTTTTCTAATTTATTTAAACTGCCTCCTAAAATATCGAAATGTGTATATCTCACACAGCATTATTCAATGGATGAAAGTTTCAGAAAAATGCCGCCTTTAAAATTGGGGGAATATGGGAAATCCGGTCCTGGATGCATGATATCTCATCATAAGATAAGACAAAGTAGTATAGAAATAAAAGAGCCAAATAACACTTTCACTGTCAACTATGATATCTCCAATTCTCAACTTTTTTCGAGTTGTGAATGCTAATATTTTCGCGAGAAAGCAAGTTTCAAAAATTTGCCGCCCCTTAAAATCTGCCGCCCCGGGCAGCTGCCCGGGTTGCCCATATGGGAAATCCGGCCCTGGCTTGTCGACTTAATCTTGGAAATATCTCGGAAGCGGTGAGTCGTCCTGAGAGTATTTGTATGGCAGTACTAAAGCCCATTAAATTTCCAAAAACTTATTTGAACACTCAAATGCCGAATTCCTAACGGTTCCCCCGATACAGGTGATTGAAATCCGAAAATTGTTAAAAAATCGTTATTTTGTTTATTTTTTTGGCTCTGGTGTCTCTCGCGATTGTTTTTCGGAAAACTGTTTCACGACCAATTTGTACGATGTTTAATTGGCTCTCATTTAATATACGCCCCGTTGTCCGGTCTTCAATCAGTCAAAAGCTTAGGAGTTAAAACCGAGCTTCCGAATTCAATTTTCTCTATTTTCAAGGATAAAGACAAACATTGTGAAAAAACGGCAGTGGGGGGACGGTTTTTTATTTCATGGATCCATAATGGGCGGTTCGGAGTAAGACATACTACAAGCTCGCGGTCATGAAGTGTGCGCTAACGTTGGGAGAGCGGGTTTAAAAATCTGATTCTTGTGCTTATTAGCTCTATCCCCGCTATATCTCCGAAACCGCGAACTCTACGAAAAAAAATGTCTCAACAAGAATGAAAGCTTACACAATTTCCTATAAAGTTCATCTTACATGCATAGGTCGAATTCCTAACAGTTATCCAGATATAGCTAATTTAAAAATCAGAAATTTCACATAGAAAACATCCACACAACATAATTGGTATACATGTATCTATAGATTGGCTATATGCATGTAGGCTGTGTTGATGTTTTCTATGTGAAATTTCTGATTTTTAAATTAGCTATATCTGGATAACTGTTAGGAATTCGACCTATGCATGTAAGATGAACTTTATAGGAAATTGTGTAAGCTTTCATTCTTGTTCAGACATTTTTTTCGTAGAGTTCGCGGTTTCGGAGATATAGCGGGGATAGAGCTAATAAGCACAAGAATGAGATTTTTGAACCCGCTCTCCCAACGTTAGCGCACTCCCCATGACCGCGTGCTTTTAGTATGTTTTCCTCCGAACCGCCCATTATGGATCCATGAAATAAAAAACCGTCCCCCTGCCGTTTTTTCACAATGTTTGTCTTTATCCTTGAAAATAGAGAAAATTGAATTCGGAAGCTCGGTTTTAACTCCTAAGCTTTTGACTGATTGAAGACAGGACAACGGGGAGCACATCAAATGAAAGCCAATTAAACATCGTACAAATCGGTCGTGAAACAGTTTTCCTAAAAACAATCGCGAGAGACACCAGAGCCAAAAAAATAAACAAAATAACGATTTTTTAACAATTTTCGGATTTCAATAACCTGTATCGGGGGAACCGTTAGGAATTCGGCATATGTGTGTTCAAATAAGTTTTTGGAAATTTAATGGGCTTTAGTACTGCCATACAAATACTCTCAGGACGACTCACCGCTTCCGAGATATTTCCAAGATTAAGTCGACAACCTGCAAAAATGAATCCTTTAGCCCCCCTCCCCACGTTAGCGCACACCTCATGACCGCGAGCTTGTAGTATGTCTTACTCCGAACCGCCCATTATGGATCCATGAAATAAAAAACCGTCCCCCCGCCGTTTTTTCACAATGGTTGTCTTCATTCTGATTAGTATAGAATATTACTTCGTTGAGACTCTCTTAACTCTCGAATGATAGGAGACAAGCCAAGAAGAAGTATATCAAATTAAGGAAAATTTACCACTTACTAACTTTACCCTACAAAAGTTTTTTGAAAAACAAATCGGAGAGACACCAGAGTCAATAGAATGCAAAAAAATTTTTTTTTTTACTTTTATTGAACAATATCGGAAGAACCGTTAGGAGTTTAATAAATAGGATATTTAGAAAGCTTTAATGCTTACTCACAACTTTTTTCTGTGGGACTCACCGTTTTCGAGATATAGCCCAAAACACCAAAAATTGCACAAAATTGCACCTTTAACCTTCTCTACCCGCGTTAGCGCACCCCTCAGCTCCGAATAAAATTAGTACCTTTACCTCCTAACTACTCCTGATAAAATACTGAAGAAAAAAATCGTCACCCCCTTCGATGTTCTCTACACCCCCTTTTTAGGCTTTCATTGCTTGGTCTATGGGTCCGTCATTTTTGTTTAATTTCGAGTTTGATTTTCTTCCAGTGGCTCAAACCATTGACAATATATCAAAAGTTAGTAGTTTGGTTTGAGACTTAATAGAGGCAAACTTTAATCTTGGTATTAAAATCTCAGTCGCTGCTGTTGAGTTCAATTTCTTGCGGTTAACAGTCCACAATTGAAAGCGAAATTTAATAAAACAAAAAAAAAATATCTCACAGAAAGCAGATATGAACATTGAGTGATAATTGAATAATCTTAAGAACAATGTTCTGCAAACGAAAGGATTCTGTGCGTATGTAAAATATGATATTGGAGGGACAGAAAAACTTCATCACTGTCAGAAGACGATTAACGTCGACTAATTTCAAGCACATGAGAAACAATAAAAAAGATCGAAGGAACAATCAAAGGCAAATATGTTTGGCTTGGGAACATGGTTTAGGCCTTTGGATCTTCGCCGATAATACAATAAATTACATTTGTACACAAAGTCATGTCTTTCTTATGAATCTGTACAATGGTTCGCCCACTTCTCGCACCTCACATTCGCCTTTTACTAGACAGTACCTAGTACATACCTACATTGTTTCTTTTATTTTATTAAATTTAGGTGTTTAAAATGGTTCGTTCTTCTTCTTCTTTATGGCACGATAGCCCGACGTCGGGCCTTGGCCGCCTGGATTGAAAACCTCCAATTGTCGCGGTCACGCGACCTTGTCCTCCAGTTCCGAAAGCCTAGCATCTGGTGGGCGTCCTCAAATACAGAATGCTCCCATCGGGCTCTCGGTCGTCCACGCAATCTGGCTCCGTCCACTCGTTGCGCGTTCATCACCTATTTGGGCATGCGATCGTCGTTCATCCTTTGTGCATGTACCGCCCATTACAATCGCTGCAATTTCACGATATTCGACACCTGTAGCTCATCATACAGCTGATACAACTCAAGGTTGTACCGGATGCGCCATTCACCTCGTTCACGAACGGCCCCGAAGATTCTTCGGATAACCTTTCGCTCGAATGTGTCCAACCGGTGTTCAGAGTTTGGGTCTGATGATGGTTTTATACACGTGGAGCTTCGTGTTCCTGTGCACCAGCTTCGAATTCATAATTTGGAGGACCGCAAAGTAACACTTATAAGCTAGTTGTATCCGTCGCTTTATTTCATCTGTTTCGTTGGCGTCCTTTGACAAATTGGTTCGTTGACTGCAAGAAATTTACAGTGATTTACAGCGATTGTAATCTTTACATCAGGAGTAAAGTTTGCTTTTATGGAGGCTCAAACCAAACAACTAGCTTCTGATTCTGGGTACAAATTCTAATTGAAATACAAAATTAAGCGCTCAATAATTATAAGGAATAAATTTTCTTCGCCAATCTTGCGAAAAACTGGAGCACAATCAAGGAATAAAACCCTGTGGAAATACTTATGCCGCAACAAAATTACATTCCCATCTTTGTAACAACAGTCCTCTCAGACATCCAGATTCAGGAAAGTTTTACCATCAAACCCATATATACCAAGCTTTCTCCAAAAAAAACAAGACGGGTCATTGATGTCTTCATGTATCGAAACTATCGAGTGTTTACTTGATACACACTTCCCTGGAAGCTCAGCCGTCGTTCTACCTGACCTCCCCTTACATGGCTTCTATTTGCAACCGTGAGAAGAAGGCTGTGGCATTATTCGCGATCTATGCCACAGGGCACCATAGCTGGACGCATTGGACGTGGAAATTTCAGCAGAGGAGATTCGAGACGCACTGGATCAGTGTAAGGATAACAAAGCCCCTGGAAGTAACGGTGTACTTGTCGATTTTTTTTATGGTGTCGTCATTAATATCCTATGCCAGGAATTCAATAAAAAAATGGATGCCGTCGATATACCGATATATGCCGCTAAATAAGTTTCGTGATGTTGTAATATTCCCGATCTTCAAGAAAGGTGAAATCAACGACCCAGCACTCTATCGAGGCATCTCCTTTTTGAATGCAACTGTAAAAATATTCACTTCGATTTTGCAGCGAAGATTCACGAAGTGGCTCCGAGAATCAAACAGCAGAAAACCAGGCCGGATTTAGAAAAGGATATTCACAACAGTCTTTTTTACAAGTTGTATAATTGCGCATTATCGTCGAAATTTGGCAAGGTGCTTCAAAAACTAAGCGAAAACACAACGGCTAGGGTGGGGAGCGGAAATCAACTGTCGTCATCGTTTGAAACATTAACTACAGCTTGTACAATTACCCTGGTGGAGCAAATACATTTGGAGTGCTACTAAAGGGTCTACTATATGCGAATGACATAGTGTTGTTGGCGGAGTCACCGGAAGATCTGTAAAAAATGATGACCATTTGGCATCATACTGTCTGGAGTGGAAACTGACAGCTAATTTTGAGAAAACTAAAGTAATGGTCTTTTAGAAGAAATTCCGTTTAGCCCAAAGCGAGAACTGGGGAAGTGAGGTAGAAATCGTGTAGCATTATAAGTATCTTGAAGTAGAGATCTCGTATAATTCAAGCATGGAACACATGGAAATGAACACCTTGAACCAAAATAAAAAGGAGTGAAGTGGGCAATCACGCTATCTGGAAGAATTGGAAGGAAAAAAATATTAGCTAGTGGAAAAACTCTAAAGGTACTTCTTGAAATGAACTTTTCTCCTACCCACAACAACACCGAATTATAGTATGCTTCTTCAAGAAACGGAACTACCACCGCTCTTTAGATACGCTTGGAACACATATAAGATATCTACCAAAGGCATCAGCTATGAATTCTAATAGGTTAGGTTAGGAATAGAGTACTAGAGTGCCGGTTCATCGAGGACCATATTATATATGAACCTAGAAACACACACGACACTCAATTGGGACTACACAAACGGAAAGAACATGCAAGTATGAACCACATCAGAAGAGGTCGTCATAGCATCGCGAGATTTATTACAGCTTGAATCACAATCTGCAGATTTATTTATTATTATATTTTCAAAATGGCTTCAGTGTTACCAAAATATCTATATTATTTAGAGCCAAAGGCGAGATCCTATCTCTTAACTATATCCCTCACCGGAGAGATCTACCAATACTGTGCGAGTTTTGTAAGCTTAGAGCTTACTCGACATTTCGTAGGCATTTGCTCCTTGTTAAGGGAGACTAGAAGATCGTGTTTTGGAAGAGATTATCTTAATGAGAAGTGAACGATTTACTTAATAAAGAAAACTGGAGCGCACTCTACAAATACGCATATTATAGTATCGCCTTGAAATATCGCAGCCGTATCATAAGTGGTAACCTATAATTCTTTGATACGGGCCAAGGAGTTCTGGGTCTACATCCACGAACATGTAGAATAACGGAGTTGCGTGGGCTTCGTTTCCCAATTTACTTGCGCCACGTTATAATAGTAAAATGCTATCAGCTCGACTTGATATTTTGATATTTTTGCATTAAAAATGTTGTATAAACTTAAAACTTGCACCAGAACAATTTTTTAATTAGAATTAGAATTGCGTGATAAAAAAAATAAATAACAGGCGCGACAATCCAACATTGGACTAAGGCCGCAGGATGTGTTAGTGACATCCTATTTCCAAGATCTTATCTGCTTTTTGTTGAGGTAATGAGATCAGCATCACGCTCAGCAGTGTTATTTATCCCCATAAATGGGTACTCGTTTAACATCTGAGTGAGATCATAGTCCGTCACAAGCTCGTGAGTTCGAAAAACACCATGGAACACGGTGAGATTTGAACTCATGACCCTGTGCACCGAAGGTGCGCGCACTAACCGCTCGACCAGCCAGACTAGAATGGCGTGATAAAAAATTTAAATTTTGTGAAATGTAATACTACTAATACTAACTATATGTTAAACTTAAAATCAATCAAATTAGGCAGACGGCTGGTGCGACGCCTTAAATCGGGTTTGAAAACTACTTTGTACCTTTTTATTCGAATTATGAATCATGAAATAAACCATCTATCTATCTAAGTAGAGAGACCACGGTTTCTACCACAGAAATGAGACTATAAGGAAACGAAAAGCTACATGAGAGATGAACGAATTTGGTTGCGGAATGAGACGTGAAGTAAAAGGTAGGGATAAAGTTGCCAAACTGGATTTTGTATGGAAGTTTGACAAATTGCTTTCTAAAATGTAAACATTCTGATTGGTTTTAAACGGGCTTTTGACACATCGTTTTCAAAAATGTAAACATCATTATTTAGGATTGGGGATCGTGCGGCTGTTGCGACGCAGTGTGTTTGCAGTTGCGCATGTATAAGAATTCTATCGTCAAGCTACCATGGGAATATATGGGGATTTCTTCTCCATACTTATACTCAATGGTTTCTACCCATCAAGGCGTTGGACTCGAGGTGGTTGTAGTTTTTATATTAGCCATCCAGCTGGATAAAAGAAATCGCCACAGGCCCAAAACAGTCCGAATTAGGCGGAAGCTAAGAGCTAAGTTGTACTTTTTAGCTAAGTGGTTTCCAACCCGCAAATGTCTGTGGACAACTTAGCCTGGAAGGGAATTGCTACGGACCACACCGTTCCGACGATGGTTTAAAAAGTTCCCAGGATGGTTTTGTTACCCATTCAAGTTAAGTCAATATTTTTGATGTTCGGGATGATGCACTTTTCCCAGCGGTACTCCAGCTTTTTTAGGCTTTTTTTTTTATTTGTCACATACACTAGGTTAGGTCGTAATATTGGCGATAACCTTTCTAATAAACCGTAATAAGCCAGACACTTCTGCAAAAGAAATTATTTTCTTTTTAAATAATACTTTGTGACTGTAATTCTCGGAAATCACTCAATATGGGATTTTTTTCTAGCTGCGGATTCTAGGAAAATCAGCAATGAATCAAACCTAAACGATTAAACGATTAAACGAAAAAGCTCAAATGGTCATTATGTATTTAATACAAAAACCGTTAGGTAGATCTATTCTTCCAGGAATAAAGATCGGGCCAGGGTACATATAACTCCAAAATTCATTAGCCAAATTTATAAGCATTTTCAAAAAGAATTTTGGGAAGATATCGCCCATATGCACGTGACACATGCATAGTGCAATATAAATGTATAATAGGAATGAATGTATGCTCAGGACAATTTAAAATGACCGCATACATTATCCTAGGTTTATATAATAGGAATAAGATTGTATCTTTTCCTTAGTATAAATGTATGTTAATAAACCTAAAACCCTCTTCAAAATAACAATTCAATAGTCGACTCTCCTTAATGGATTGGGATAATTTATCATATTGAAAAGAGGTCACACTTTGCATAAATTAACCATATAACTATTCCACTCGCTATACGACTATGTATGTTAAATTCGAATAGGAAATTCATACGGGCGCATATTATAATATTCGTAGCGAAAATGCTGGTAGGTATGTTCAATTTGGACACGATACATAATTCCCTATTGTAAATCATAACGAATATTTTAGAAACATTCTAAAAACAAATAGAACAGATTTTTTTAATATTTCAGAATCAATGCCGGCAAATTAGTTGTAGTTAATTACAGTCAGTGGGAAGGACAGCCTCGTCATTTTTCATGTCATTTTTAAAACAAATATATCATTAGGTCGAATTGTTTCCAATCCCTCGTGGATGGATTTTAAAATTGAAAACGACAAAAAACATCATCAAGTCATGTAACCATCTACCAGACTAAGATAATACCTCAGTTTTGCTTTATTGGATGTTTTCACAGATCGTTGCGCAGGTATAAATCAATATATTTTCAGTATTCTCATCTACCTGATCTTGAAACATGAAAAGAACATGAAAATAGAAAAGAAAAATAGTACCCAAAAAATTTAATTTCCCTGAAATCCAAAGATGTTTTATCACTTTGACTTTTGCATTGAAGTCAACCGAAATAGACGAATGCGATTGTGATGCAGGATAATAGGATATCGTCTCAAATGACATGGACTCACCGCAATAAATATGGGCGAACCACAAAAATCGTTATCTCTGCACACCAAAAATAATCCTATTTAAGATACATACGTAGGAAAGCATGTCATCTTCAAGCTAAACAGAAACAGCCGGGCCCGGGCAAAGCAAAGGACACACAATAGACGTGTGTACGTTTAGCCTGTCACAATAAAAATATTTCAGGACACACACAACAGCTGTTATGTGGTCTGCCGTTTTTAGTCCTTTTGATAGCAGCAACAACAACAATGTCATGAAATATCGTGTGTACACACCACTCATAATTCACTCCCTGCATACAATCGACATATGGCCGAAGCGTACTGGACAATCGAAAAATTGTGAACGGGGTACTAATGTCTATGGCGTTCCTTTGCTTCTTGCGTGTACATGTCCTTTCGTTCGTTCGTTTCCTTCTGAATACCCTCTATCAGACACACAAGAACTGCTATGGGATAGAAGACAAAAAAGAAAATACACACAGCAGAAGGACATCATATAATGCACAAATCCCGTAGAATTATGTGAAATGTGCAAACTGCTTTGCGTTGCTGCTAAATTCTCATTCAACTGAAAAACATAATTTGTGGCCAACAGTCATTTAGCAGCACATACGTTTATTTATTGGTTGGACGTTAACACCATTTAATCTATTTACGGCAAGGCGAATTTACGGATTAATAACGGCGGTAAATGTGGCGGTGGTGTATAGCGTATTCTACCTTTTTGGATATTCCCTCATAGCGGGGGTGAAAGTCAAGGTGGCCTGCGCCGGTCGGCCACCACCATATGATAGCATAGTGCCGAGTTGTGGTAATAACAAAAGCTGCAGGCTATTTACAGGATAATAAACATTTAGTACCTATATTTTGTCATCGCCCAGTGGTATAGCCTTAATGAACTGCATTGTTCTGTCTTTAATGGAAACGTAAACTCCGGGTAAACAAAAGAGCACAGCAAATAGACTCATTGTTCTGGTAGCTCCTTTTCGGATTGCTATTGTTATTTCGGAAACCTAATTACCTGTATGAGGTCGCATATCATAGTATGTATGATGGTTATTTAGCGGGTTATATGAATCGGAAGTTTGCGATTCGCGACTTGGTTCTCAAATTAGGTATTAAGTGAGGTCAGTTGGATGAATGGAATAGCATAAATGGCTGGGTCAGGTGGATCTTTTGAATTCATAATTTCCACATTTAGATCCTAATTTATGGCGCCTTTCTATTGCATTTTAAATATGATTTTTGAAACGAATTAAATGGATTCCGGGGTCATCCTCTGGCTCTTTGTACTGACTCATTCTTGAAGCTAAATGATGGAAAATCATACAAAAGGCAGGGGTAGATGGAGAGCTATGACCAAAAAGGTATTCATGCAATCACGATGAGTATCATAGCTACTGGGCTGGGGTGGAATCTAAAAAAATGGGGCCTGACAGTAGAAAAGCGAAAGCGCAACATAGTCTGGCTTTGTAGGTCACGAAAGAAAATGCCATCGGTGGTGCAACTGCCATCATCTGTGGCACGATTTCGGCTGACACAAGGACAATCTATAGGGACAATCGGGACCTGCTCGAACCATACACTCCAGCAGAGAATATCAGGAGAACTAAGAAGAGTGGGAACAACTGAGATCAATGGTGTAGCTGTTATGCTCCAAGCGATTATCTTTTCAGTGGGCGACAGAAAATGTTCAGCCGTGACGAGTGGTACGTCTGTAGACAGGCACTGGCGATTCGCTGAGAAATTCGACGAGAAACCTTTAATGATAGTCTAAACTTCAGGAAATGTCCATTAACCGATATTTCTTTATTTGAAAAATGTTCAACAGAACTTATAGGCCTCAATTATGGAACAATATTCGAAAAGATATTAAGAAAATAACAATTAAACAGTGAAAAATTGAAATTAGTATTTGAACAAAGACAAAATAGGAAAATAAGCGTTAAAAAATTAGAATTAAAGAAAAAATTAACAAATAAAAGCAAAAACAACGTTCCTAACTGCAACCTTGAATAAATATTGCGACGACGGAAAAGGATCTAGTTGGAGAATGTCGTGGTTCCTTGGTTTCAAGGCGTGTCAACGTATATGTAGTATAATTCAGTGCGGGCGAAAGGTATCACGAATAATTGAGGAAAGTACGCACTCTACCAGGATGAGACGGTGAGAAGTTAGCGCAGAGCGAACTGGAGAAAGAACTTTTAACAGCAATTAGGACACCACCGCCTAAGGTTTCGATCACTGCGAAAAATGTTATACAGTTCGGAAAGATTTCGCCACTCAGAATACTTTCATTCAACCACGTTTCAGACAGACAGACAATGTCATCATTATGTAAGATGCAAGAAAGCTTAAGTTCATCCAACCTGTCCTGAGCCCGCGTACATTTTGATAATACTCCGAAATTTTATTGTTGTTGGTGGTTACGGCCCGAACGCCGGGAAATATTTTGAAAGGGCTTCCGTTGTACATGCTGAAATATTTTAACAAGTGTCCTTGTGGGCCAGAAATAATTTTTAAGTAAGTTTTCGTATTGAGGAGATATAGAGATTTTAAACGATGCAATGATGCGTTCCTTAACATCGTTCGCCGTGAGATTAATGCAGTTGAACCAGTCAGGTCTATGACCCAACTTAGCACAGATATATTTATCCACAAGTTCCGCAGAAGTGTTGTTCATCGAATTGGGATCGAACGAACGAAGAAATCCGCAAATCGAAGAGAAACAGAAACAGTTTGTGATGCTTCTATGCTTAGGAAGGGCTCCGATAAGAGGACGTGGGAACCGAACACCCTGGCCTGGATACAGTATTTTGAGTCAGGCATATAAAATCGTGCGTAAACTCCGCTTAAATAATTATTATATGCACTTTGAGTTGATGCAAAGTGGAGTAGGTCTTACTACCCCTACCTTTCCTACAAAGGCTATATTTAAGTCATATCTTTTGAGAGAATGTTGCGAAAAAACTTTAAATTTGTGTCAAATGGTAGCTTTTGGATGTCCTTATAAAATATGGAATGTGTGCCAGATCCGACCTATAAAAAAAACGTTGAAATTGAATATTCTGTATTTTGCGTGCCTTCTAGGTCTGGACAAGGATATGGAAGCGGCAAAAGTTGGTGCTCCTTCCAAAGCAAAATAAGCCTTTAACAGACTTCTATCAGTAGTAGAAGAGAAAGGGGCTTGTCGGACAGACAATATGGTTTCAGACGGGCGCGTTCCACGGTGAACGCAATCGGGATGGTTACCAATATGGCAAAGGAATCGCTTCAAGGTGGTACTTGTTGCTTGGTGGTGAGAGAAGATGTTAAGAGCGCTTTTAACTCCGCAAACTGGGCTTCCATTCACGCGGCCTTGCAAAGAATATATGTACCGGACTATCTCGCATCTATACCTATATAATCAGGAGTTACCTGTCAAATCGCGTCCTCCAATATGATACGGGTGATGGACCCCGAGAGTGTAAGGTTACTGCAGGAGTTCCACAGGGGTCAGTTCTTGGCCCGCTGCTTTGGATCATTATGTACAATATGGCGTCCTGGAACAACCAATGCCTAGAGAAGTGACTGTAGTGGGGTTTGCAGACGACGTCGTAGAAGTTGTTGTAGCAAATAAGCCAGAGTGCGTTGAGGTTTACGCGAGCGAAGCGATTACGACCATAAAGCTGTGGTTACTAACGCTCGACCTGGAGCTTGCTGATTAAAAAACAGCGGCCGTTTTGATCAGGAAGCGCAGAAAAAGGAGCTCGCTGAACATTTGAGAGGGTAGCAATATCATAACCACAAAAGCGGCGGCGGTATTTGCCGATTATGATCGACTCGAAGCTAAATTTTGCAGAGCATATTAAGTACGTAACGGAAAAGGCAGCAGGAGCCACCGTAGCTTTAGCAAGGATTATGTCCAATATAGGAAGCTCAAGATCTAGCAAAAGACAGCTGCTGGCTCGGTTCGTTACATTCATACTGCTATACGCTTCAGCCGTCTGGGCTAACTCAGTCGACAACTCTGGGAACGCCCAGAAATTGAACTCGGTTTACCGTAGAGAGTGTGAGTGTGCTCTGCATACAGAACAACCTCGCACGAAGCGGCATACGTGGTTGCTGGAATGATGCCAACAGGAATTCTGGTCGAGAAAACAAGCAGACTCTACCGTGGTCGTGGTATTGAAAGCTGTGCAGAGTTAGAAGTTCGAAAAGTATGGAAAGAGAGGAAAGCCTGAGACAGTGGCAACAGCGATGGGACAAAGTCTCAACCGGCAGGTGGACACACTATCTGATCCGCCGAACCCACTTTGCGATATTGGGCAAACATGGAGAGGTGAACCACTTCTTGACTCAAGTCTTGACGGGTCACGGAGGATACCGACAATACTTGTACATATCGCTTCAAGTTGGATAACTCGCGAAGTAATACTGAAAGGTCCCACGTTGTAGGTCCATACCAACACCAGTTTCATTAATAAACTTTTGGAGTCGTCTTCGGAAAATGCTCTATTTAAAATGATAGCAGCAGATCCACTTCAATTTCAGGGGTCATATAACAACTATGCCGCTTGTGCCTGATAATGCTAAGTAAATTCCTTATTACCTAGTAATAATTGTGTGTATTCATATAACCTCTTCTTCTTCCTTCCAACGTTCTTTATACCGCTCCATGGTTTAGCGTTGCTCGACCTGCGGTGTAGGTACATCGCCCATTTGGCGGTAATATCTCAGCATATTTCTACAGGCAGCTCTATCTTGGATCGTGTCATCGCCGAGACCAATGCGTTTTTGTTGCTTTTTCATTTGACACATCCAGGTGTTCTGGCCTTGGGTCCATCAAGTATGGAGCTTCCATTGATATCGCTTTCTTTGCGGGGTTCTCAGGCGGACGCCTTTAAACATGGCAATACCAATCCATTTGTCGGTCTTCGAGCTTTTCGGTGATTGGTTGGTCTATGCACAAGCTGCCTCGGATGTAGCTGCTCTTAATGTGGTCCCTTTTCGTTACACCAACTGACATGCGTAACATTTTCATTTCAGTCGCTGTCATTTGTTTCGCGTAACCTTCATACATGGTCCAGCATTCTGATCCATACATGAGTGCGGGACGTACAACCGTTTTGTACTTGACTTGACTTCTTTTATGGACCAATTCAAACTAAAAATCACATAAATATGTCCTTATCGAAGACACAAAACGTAATAGAAATTAACGAAATCAGAACATAGGATCGCGCTGCAATAAAAAAAACCCCACCCCTACAGTTCTAAAAAAAAATCCCAAATTCCTAGTCGCATCATTTTCAATGTTTTAGTTAATTGGATATATTTTATATTATTTAAGTGGATTTAAATGCACACGCAATCTTGCAGGCTTTTTTTATTATTAGAGCTTGTCCAATTTTACTCAGACTCTCTAATTTTGTATTTCAAACTAAAGTCGTTTGTACGCAAAATCACATTTGAACGACAACTTCGCCTTCCCTCCGGCTGCCTTCTGAAAGGATTGGATTCCTTACATAAAAAATGAAATGCAAATTCTAAATATGTGAATGATACGAAACGGATTAAGTGGATTCTCTGATTTCCAACATTTCGCGCATACATATTTAATATGCGCTCTGATGCTGCTGGCTTTGCCTCAAAGACGCAGCCATAGTTGCAACAACACCCAGTTACCATGTTCTCATGTACACACTGACAACATGAAAGAGGCAAGAATTCCTGTTGAAAAGGATCACTCTTGGGGTCTATAATTGAATGTCAGCCGCTTGTATGCACAGTGAAAAGAGTAGCCCCATAATTTTGCTGTTTTCTTGCATATTTACAGCTTGTTAAGGAAGTTCATCCCGCGGCAGCATAACTAGCAACACATAAAAATTCCAAGTAAATTAAAATCAATCGAAATGGATCCAAGGTTTGCCTCTCGTGTCGCCGCCGTCGCCATGGTCTTGTTGTTTGAATAATTTTTTTTTCCAAAGCGCTATGGCAAAAAGATGCACAAAAGGAATTCCAGGGATAGACAGCAGCCGCAACAACCCAGTCGACAGAATGGAAAATACATATATACAAAAAATTAAATCAACTGAACGAAAACATACCTGAGGGTCGTTAATAAAACGAAAAACGGTCTGACTCTTTAAAGTGATGAGTAGCGCAATAGCGCGGCCACGCAAAGAAGAAGTCGATGCCGAAAATGATGCGGTATGATTTAAAAAGGGAAATAAAAAAGAATTACTCGCCCAATTCGGAGGGCGTTCCTAGAAAATTATTAGTTTGTTTAAGGAGGACGTGCCCGAAAAAAAAGAGAATTGGGTACTCAACAAGCATCTTCCCATCGTCATCATCATCCGTCAAATGATTGTGAGTGAGGTATAGAGTGGAATCTTAAGAAATGGATTTATCTGGATTGTGTGCAACAGCGCATCATTTGAGACCTACCACTCGGTTGTCTGTCTAGTACGGGCCCCGTGTGCGAAGACAAGGCAAATTGGACATGGGTTATGGATATGTATGCGTTTCAACATCGTCGTTAGTAAGCCCGGACGCACATTTCAGTGAATATAGTTAATGAATGAAAATGTAATTATTGGGTTCGCTTCGAATGTTGGCCGATGGTGCATCATTAGTCGATGCCATTTTTTGATTTTTTGACGAAAATATTTGGGCAAGATGCATCATGCACTCATTAACGTGAAAACATACGCAACAGTGCTTATTAACTCTAAAAGGGCATACACAACCTTTCTTAATCATCAAAGTAGAGTCTGTTGATAGAAAGTCCTAATTGTAGTATGAGTCATCAATCGATCGATTGTTCCGGCATAGTCAATTACATCGATACCTTAAAGCACAAAAGTGCTAAGTCCAGTTTTTTCGATTTTTCGATTTTTGCGTTGTATTATTCCTTGTTAAGTTCTCCATCGACTAGTTAATCTTGAAACAAGATTTGCACATTTAACTTCAAGATAATTTAAATTTACAAGAAGTGCTATGTCCTAGGTTGATCCGAAGAAAAATGCACAAAAGTGCTAAGTCCAGTTATAGTGCTATTTTGTGCTAAGTCCATACTAGGAACAATTAGGTAGTTAAATTTGTGGTAATAACTGCTTAAAAACGAATTAATACCAATAGGAGACATAAAAAGGAATGGCCAGGGTGGCTTCCTGATTCGAATAAGATGGGTTTGTCCGCTACATCGCACGATAACTTTAGACGGGATAATTTTTTGTAAAGTGCTTGCTTTGGCATATTTTTTCATTGAATTGTTTTGAAATGGGTAAAAGCCGGCTGAAGGATCGTCTACTTTCGATAAAAAGGATCAAATGACGACAGTGGCGCAACCAGGATTTTGTCCTGGAGGGGGCTAAGCTAAGGCCATCCATATTACTATGGACAAGCTTATTTTCGAAATAATTTTTTTCGTAGCTAAGCGTCGTGAAACGCTAATGTAATATCATACTCGCAATCGGCGCGCTCTTTCTTTTATTTTCATATGAAAACTTAATTTTGAATTTACATTACATCATTTACATTTGCATTGCATTGATTACTGGCTCAGAGGGAGTGGCGTGGAAGTTGTAACCGAGTTAAATGTAACCAGAAGTACGTAAAAGATCAAACACACGCAGATACCACTTATCGAAAAGTGGACGGTCATTCTCGATTGGCGCTTTTCTTTAAATTTGGCTTTACAATTTGTGATATGTTTCCTATCAATATTTTGAGGGTTGACAATTTAATCTGACGGAAAACATTAATTTTTGTTTTCACCAAAGGATGCAACGCTTACAATTTGGGTTAAACAATTTTGACGAAATTTCGTACAGTTTACAGCTTAAAGCAACAGGTTGTGCAAATTTTTAGGATTTTTTGTAAAAACAATAAATATTCTGGGGGGTTTTCGTCCGAAAAAATGCATACAAATTTTAGTGAAAATTTCGAAGACAATTTTTCCAATATAAAGCCTTCACATTGGCAAATTTTGTATTCGTGCGAAAAGACATTTTTTTATTTTTAAATTTTTCCTTTGCCAATTTCTGGGTCTGGGAGGGGCTTTAGCCCCCTTAGCCCCTCCCGTGGTTGCGCCACTGAATGACGACCGGCTGCCAAAGCCATTAAATCAAATTGTTTAATTTTGATTGCCTATTTTCTTCACAAAAGGAAACCTCCTTAATATTTATTGGAGTTTGTACCAAATGCCAGCTTACATTGAACTTTGTATAAGGCCATCCCTTTCTATAATCTACAGTTCAACTTGAAATTCGCAACGTTGTAACGATCATGATGCCTGCAGTTTGAATAAAACTATATACACCGAAAAAGTAGAAATTGTTTTAGGGCCAAGTTTCTTACTTTGTCCACATAAAATGTGTGGAAACTCTTTGTCGTGCTGGTTGAAACACGGGTCATTTGGGTATTAGCAAAATCAAATAATAAACTTGTATTTATAGCAACCAGAAAGCCACGATCGTACTAAATATAATAACAAATTGGATTTTAACAAAGTTTAGCAATGGTAGATGCAGCACTCTATTCAACTTGCCTTCGAAGCGCAGGGTCATGGTTTTTGATCCAATTTCCGATGCATGTGGCGAAAATTGTCTCAATCAAATGTTAAACAAATGCTCAATTTTGGGGAGAAAACCCTCTGCAGAGCGTGCTGTGGATCTAACTTTTTTAGATCTTGGAGATTGGATGCGAATGGCAGTTATTTATTTGAAGGAATCGACATATGTACGGATATTTCCAGAATAAACTCTAAATATCTGCCAAATTAAAAAAAAATTCATAACTATTGATAAGCATGCTTAATCCTAATGAGTGTCTTGAGTTTGTGTTTCACCAGCTTATGCATGTAGAGAGTAGATAATATTCGAGGAGAAGCTACATCCAAAACTGCACTTAAAAACAGAAAGGGGAAGTCGTTTAGGACTTTTCCCATAGCAACCGCATTGGAGCAACGTGATTCGACAATAGTAGGTCGTACCTCTTCCTACTAACCGATTCGACATAAAAAGAACATTCAACATGTCTCCCTTATCCAACGGGCAATAGATCTGGGCAACTTGCATTCAACAAAAAGAAAAATGATGTCTTATATTGAAGAACGTGATTTAAAAATGTTCTCGCCGATGACAAAGAAGCATCGTTTAGCTTGGCGTGGCTTGTGGCATTGGCATCAACCAATGAAATGAAGACTTAAGATCATCCATCTCGTTAAAGTACGACTAGTACCGAACAATGACAAAGTAGGTACAGTAGCTCCTATTTATCCTCACAGCTTTTGCGGTAGTAATTGTGATGAAATTAAGTCTGAGTCTCCTGGCGAGCTCCAGAGTAGGGTCATGCCCTGTTATGACCCCCATCACACTACAAATGTGTCCCCTATTCAATAACGAGTATGATAGAAAGACCAACGTTTAGTCTTGACCATACCATCTTCTGGTCATCTCGCGGTCATTGCGACTTTCCATAAACTCATGAGACATATTTACTTCATGAATATCAACTGGTGGAAACACAGTGAAATGCTTGCGTCTCATGGCGAATTAACGCATTAAAAATATTCTCACTATATCCAATTGTAACCACAATACGAACAAACATTCTTGCGTCAAGTCCATCGTTGGCATTAAACGAAGTGCTCAATAGTGCTAAGTCCGTACATTCCTCTCTTTTTCTCGATTTTTCTTCAAAATTATAACGATTGCTTACCAGTTTTTAATATAATTATCCTTTTAACAGTGTAACCTGCTTGAAAAGCTAAAAATATTTGCAAACAACTAGTTTTCTGAGATGGGAACAAGGTTTGAAACTTTGTTTTCGCGTTTTCTCCAAATGTTGTGAAATGGACTTAGCACTATTGTGCTTTAAGGTATCGACATGCTCTAAAGATCAACTTCAAAATGTTCTCCAAATTCATTGATTACTTTACAAAATTGGTAGTAATTATAGAAAATTAATGTTTCATCGCGTATAATTTGGCGATTTATTACAAATTAAAAAAAAACTAGAACAGAATGCATACACAGGAAGTTTACTCTGCAGGAAGTGCACAACTTAGGATTGGTAAATATTTATTTACACAATCTTGTAGATATATATCAGGCGGTAAGTTTTTGATTGCGGGCCTAATTGTGGGATTTCGAAACTTATTTGCTTTGAAGGAACAACCTTCTAATTCCTAATCTATCAATTTATAGCCGGATGTTGGAAACTCTGTGAATGCAGATTGCTGATAGAATCCTGTCATTAGCCATTGTATTGACTTTTGTGTAGATTGTAGAGCACATTTTTAGTTAAAAGTTATTTATGTGTAGAAAGAACCATTAATTTAATTCACATTGTAGGAAACCACAGGAATCATGCATCTGTGACTATAGTCTATATATGTACATATACATACATAGAGTTACAATAAAGAAGAATTGACTGTCCCTATACATCAGGCATCAGGGGCATACACATTAAGAGTCCTCTTGAAAGGAAAATGTGCAAATCTATTAGAAGCCTAATTTAAGCTTTAGTACGTTTTACAAGATTTGAGTATCAATAAAAAAAAGTGGAATAACTAAAGCGGTGGCAGTATAGCGTAGAGTTTAACTCTATCGACTACAAAATAGTCGAGTTGCAAAGTAACTAGCAAGGTGGCAAAGTAGCACTAAAGTGATTGATAGAGCGGAAAGTAAGCGCCTCGTGGTAAACCAAATTGGTGGATGATATTAGTCTAAAAATTACCCACCCATCGCACGCCGGTTGATAGACGTTGAAGGAAATTTTTTGGAGGCTAAGGTCCTTACAATGAATATCTATCAGCAGTACATTATATACATATTCGGGTTTTCCACTCTTAAAATATGACGTATAAAATGTGATTCTGTTTAGCTATACAGATGACATGTATTAAATGTTTCCTCTACCCGACCCGTGCGATAATATCATATCTACGATCGCTAAGCGATCGACGCGTTGGTCGCACCGAGGAACAGAAACCTCAAGTCAACAGCCTCAGGGCATACGACGATGAAACTGAATAATAGGTTACGATTAATGCCACAGTTCTTACCGACGCACTGTAGAAGAATACTAAAGGAACAGGAGCTCAGAAAACTCTCCTGATCTTCTTGCAGAATTGAACTTTTCGTAAATGGGCTCAGACATGTAATTGGTAGACACGTTCTTGAGGCCCGTAGCGTCAACAGTGAACTATTCGAAGACTTCTGCAACTTTCGCAGTCTCTTTATTGACAGTACAATGGTCAAGCACAAAGACCATCACTGCGAAAATCAGTTGGTTTTCTGTTGATCGGCGTAGGAGCCATCAAATCGACAACTTTGTCGTCAGCGAAAGATTTAAAAATAGCGTTCTAAATATGCCTTACAACTAGAGAGTCGATATTGAAATGAGAAGGGACCATTATCTCATGCTAACTGCTGTATACGCCAACATGGAAGTGTAAGCGTTGTTTTAGAGATAAACGAACCACGGTCGCCCCATTTCGACATTGTAACATTGGTCCCGGTTCCCAGATTTGCAAAACAGCCGAGACAACCAGAAACCCGCAGTTAACAAAATTGTACTTAGTCCAAAGTCGAATTCCCTAAATTAACCCTCGATGCTCGCCGCTACATGACATAGCGAATCGTTGAAAGAAATAGGCAGAAAGTTCGCCAGGCTGCAGCAAAGGACGAAGATTGAAGTAGCTGGTAACATCTGTACTGTCAGATGGGACACGAAGCTCAGCATTGTGTGAGACACGACAAGGGAAAACACGCGAACTATCTTCCAAAATCAGGAGAAAAAGCCGCAAGAAGAAACAACGTCTGCGCCTGGTTGGAATAAGATCAAATGAGACGTTTAAAAGAAGTCCAACTCCTGAATCGCGTTACCCTAAAATATGTTAATAATATAGCCAGCTAACTATCTATAGTCGTGTAAAATTCAAGTAGGTGCGAATATTCATATATGGTCTACGCCCCGGATTAGAACTAAAATACATAGTTTATGCAATTCTTGCTCCACAAAGAAGCGAAGCTTGTGTTGATAACCCTGCGCAGTTTTAGCAAAGAAGGTTAGCTTTGCAGACTGCAAGTACCCCATCAGATTTGTGTACTTCCTGCAGTTGCCAATTAATAGCTGAAATCAACCTCAAACAACTTAATAGCCTATTCACATAGGCGTCCGGAAATTGCCGCATAAACGCACCGGATTGTGATTCCTCATGTGATTTCCAGCAAAAAAAGTTGTATGGAACATACCCCCCCAGTTTAACCATTTAGCTGCCACAGGCATTTGAAGATTTTTGAAAAAATCATTTTCTTGTACGACTAAAACTTCAATATCTCAAAAGCTAGACTAGCTAGAATAGCAAAATAAGATGATTATTACAGCCAACAAATTTACCTAAAAACTAAAACTGTACTAAAATTGGATAAGTGGTTTGGTTTTTACAGAACTTCAAAGTCAAATTTTTGTGATTTAACCCAAAAACAAATTATTTTTCCATCTAAATTTTCTCCAACTTCTGCCAAAAAATTGGCGCATAGTCTAACGATCATTTCTTTCTTCCATTATTTTATTCTAGCTTCGGTTTTTCTAACAGTTTTAATGCCTTAAGTGCAGAAAATTAGGGTTAATTTTAGCTCGATTTCAATTCAACTCAATTCACTGCCCCTAAAGATCTGCAATTTGGTAAAATTTCTTCAAATTATATCAAAATCGATCCAAAATTAACCCTAGTTTTCTGCACTCAAGGCATTAAAACGAAGCTAGAATAAAATAATGTAAGAAGGAAATGATCGCTCCAATTTTTAAAAGAATCGTACGATTACCTCACCTGTGCAGAAGTTGGCGAAAATTGAGATAGAAAAACAGTTTGTTTTTGGGTCAAGTCACAAAAATCTGATTTTGAAGTTCTGTAAAAACCAAATCTCTTATCCGATTTTAGTGCCGTTAGTTTTATTTTTTGGGTAAACTTGTTGGCTGTAATAATAATATTTTGCTAATCTAGCTAGTCTAGCTTTTATATATATTGAAGTTTTAGTCGTACAAGAAATTGATTTTTTCAATGGCCTGTGGCAGCTAAAGGGTTAAGCTAAGGGGGTATGTTCCATACAACTTTTTTGCTGGAAATCACATGAGGAATCACAATCCGGTGCGTTTATGCGGCAGTTTCCGGACACCCTGTATAGATTTCCAAATCCGGAAACCTATTCACATAGCGCAAACCAATCGTCGGATTGACAATTGATTATAACAGCCACAATGAAAACATTATGATGATAATTCGACAAATATGTCAAATTATGATAGTCTTCTTCTTATTTGTATTAAAAAGCAGCAACGCAAAGTTTGGTGAATTTAAAGTTAGGGTGTATGCATGCTAAATTTCATACATTATGATTTGGGTTTACATATCAAGCAGAAAATCTAGATTTTGAAATCATGGAAATATATGGAAAATCAACTAAATTGAGTGTGTGATTTGGCAAAATCCAGAGATTGTGTAAGTGTCTATGTAAATGTGCTATAAGACATAGACTTCGAAATTATAAGCGAAATTAAATGCGTATGTATTTTTTACAAAATCATTTTGTTTCGCTTTTATGGAATATTCTCGAGTTATTTCAATTTGAAAACAATGTGCTACAATAATGGTCGGTTAGTGTTGAAACTTTGTAATTAGAAATTTGTTAATGAAATGGTAAATTTATGGTGGAATAGAGTGTTTCAATTTGTTCATTCGTAACTATGCTGATTTTTACCTGATACTACTAAAAACCACTGTCCTAATTCCACTTATTTTTAATTTTAATACTAGTTAATCCAAAGGCTTCACGGTTATATCCAGTTCAAATCGATTTGTATCGAAAAAGCGGAAATTTAAGTTTTAGAGCTATTTTTGTCTTGGGGTCCGGGAGACCCCACCCAACCATTTACGTAAGTAAAATTTCCCTGCATCCTGTATCCATGTATCTATTATAGACCGCTCGTGTTCAGAAAAAAAAAATTAAAAAATCGGTGATCAGAGATTATTCCATTTTAGTATAGTGACTTTAGCTCTAGACCCAAACATCCAAAAAAAGAGCTGACTTTTGATGCCAAATTGTTCTGTGGCCTGACCGCATTACGCAGTAAAAAGTTAGTTTTTTTTTGCGCGTCACATTTGGGGGGGAGGGGGTGGCAAAGGGGTAAAATTATGATTTTTCGCCAATTTTTGGTTAACTGTAATATTTACAGCAAAATGTTCTGAGGACGATTTAAACTACACAAAATTTCCTTTCTAATGATATATTATATCATATACCTTCTCTTGGCAGATTATATACTAGACCTAAAAACATTCGGCGTAATTTCGATTTTTTGATAGTTACGTTTGGCGCTCTAGCTCCTGAAGTAATTTAATTGGAGCCATGGTAATTGGGATAACTATTCCCAACAATATATAGCTGTCCCACACGGAGACTCAGGCTGCCCCGACAAAGCATTCTCCTATATCTCCTATTAACATTTAAAAAAAAGATATGCCTGTAACTTATCGCCGAATCACAGCAGGCGGGAAAAATGTTGGTAAACGTTAAGGCTAAGTCCCATTAGACCCTCCACCAAATATTACTTCGATCGGATTAAAACAAAGGGTACCTCCCATACAAATTATTCAAATTCAATGCCACTAGTTTATTAAGAAATAAGTGAACAAGTCAACCAAAATTAAAGTTTTGCTTGTAGGCAATTTTCGGGTCATTTTGTATGGAAGGTACCCTTTGTTTTAATCAGATCGAAGTAATATTTGGTGGAGGGTCTAATGGGACTTAGCCTTAACGTTTACCCAAATTTTTCCCGCCTGCTGTGATTCGGCGATAAGTTACAGGCATGTCTTTTTTTTAAATGTTAATAGGAGATATAGGGGAATTAAATTACTTCAGGAGCTAGAGCGCCAAACGTAACTATCAAAAAATCGAAATTACGCCGAATGTTTTTAGGTCTAGTATATAATCTGAAAAGAGAAGGTATATGATATAATATATCATTAGAAAGGAAATTTTGTGTAGTTAAATCGTCCTCAGAACATTTTACTGTAAATATAACAGTTAACCAGATATTGGTGAAAAATCATAATTTCACCCCTTTGCCACACCCTCCCCCCCCCCCCCAAATGTGACGCGCAAAAAAATCTAACTTTTTACTGCGTAATGCGGTCAGGCCATAGAACAATTTGGCATGAAAAGTCATCTCTTTTTTTGGATGTTTGGGTTTCATCATTTTTTCAGCTAAAATCACTATACTATTTAGAGAAATATTATAGCTCAATTCGACCCTTTTTAGGCAGTCATTTTGAAAACTTTGGACTTCATTGATCCATCATGAAGCCATGAAGTATCATAGTTTGTTACAGGTTTTATTTATTTGGTGGATCATAAAGTCCTAAGACAAAAAGGATTCTCATTTATGAAATTCGAAACAATTTTTAATAAGTCTAAGCCCATAGATATAATACATGAGGATTACCTTATCCTCGTCATAACATTGGTAGCAGGCTAGTGTAGTAAGCATGTGATAAACCTCGTACATGAGATTGCAAAATGTGGTGGAGTTTGTTTTTGTTTCGTTGAGAAACAGAGTGAAAATCAAAAAAAAAATTGCAGCGATAGCGCTTAAAGCATTTTTAAAATTGATGTCGCATTGTACCCGCAGTCATGTTTTCTCTAAAATGTTCATGGACAGGTTTTCGCAGAAATGTACAGTTTCGGAGTTAAATGCAACAAAAAAAAAAAAACAGAAAAACTCCGATTTTTTTTAGGTTTTGGTCCTGTTTGGCAACGAGATTTTGGTGTAAATTTTCGAATTCGAACCCCCCACCCCCCCAAAACATAAGAAACACATTTTGCAATCTCAAATCACGTAATGACTACACTAGGCCTCAAAACTAAATTAGTTGTTATCCTTGATAACAACGCCTTTCACGCTAAAATTGAGGGCCCAATCCCTTTTGCTTTTTCGAGCCATGCTCTTTAGTGGCGTAGATAGCTTTTCAGAGAGGGAATCGTGAATAACTTGAATTCGTATACTGACTATATTTTTTGTACAAATTTTCAGGAGATATGTATTTTCTTCACAAAATTTAGGCCTGCCTTTTATTGTACAAAAGAAGGTTATGTGGAAAAATACAAAGTCTGAAGAGATGTTTGTGCGAGTTGGGTCTACGTAATTTAATTTACAAATCGTACTGAATTTTTGTATAAAATTTAATGCATGAATTTGATGATGAATTGTTTATAAAAATGTGGTAGTGCATTGTAATTTGACTGGGATATTTATTTAAGTATTAAAAGGAAACCTCTTAAGCATAACTTATAGACAGGGAAACCAACCTAAAAAATTTCGAGACGGGCTTCAGTAGCTGAATAATACAAATTATTCAGAATATTGTCGAAACTAAAGGAAGCGAATCACGCAGTGGAAACTTTGGAGTACTCGCATTCTTACAAGAATTATTAGTCATTTTAACATCATATTTATTTTACTTAATTCATTGCTGAACTTGAAATAACACTCTTTTTGTCAAACAATGTACATAATCTCTCGCAAAGTTTAGACTGTGCGAACCGAGGAAAAGGAGGGAACCTTTCATCTGTGGCAACTGTAGCTACTCTATCTCGCACAAACAGTATCTATGATTAAGATGCTTCAATAAAACCATGGTCTATCTTCGCAGTTAATTTAGTTTTTGCTGGTTATGAAAATTAATTATTAAGAAATGCATTTCGCAGAACTTTAATGCAAAATATGACATTTTCAGGAATATGCCGCTTCTCAAATTTTACCATCTCATATGGGAAATCCGACCTTGACTTCAGCATTAAATCCAACCTGTTTTTTGTGTGGAAAGTCTCCGTATGTATGTAGTAGAATCAAGTCCGGGAACTGTATGATGTTTAAGTGAATCGTGATACTCACTTGTACGTTTTACGCCTACTGTATTAATTCAATGAAATGATGCATACCTGGAAAAATATAAAAAGAAAAATGAGAATTTTGAAGAGACAAATTTAGCATAAGGATCGTGGGTTAAAACCCCAAAAACGAGGGGACTATGGCTTTCTTTATAAGGGTAATATACACTAAAAAAGCTAGAGGGCTTCGCCCCCTGCTCGCTACGCTCGCCAACCTCCGGGGCCGAGGCTAATTTCGGGCGCGGTCGAAATTTGGATACCCTTCGCTCTCCTTGGGGCTAAAAGTTTTTTCGGACGTACGTATGACTTGTATTTAATCCCCCTCATTCTTTTTCTTCCGTCTTGACAAAAGTTTTGGGCTTGGTTGAAATAAGTGGGCAAATAAAAATATTTACTCGGAAAATTTTATGGGGTTGCGGGAGCATGACCGCACAGTACGATTCCATTCGTTTTTAACTTCTTTGTTGCTTTGGTAAAGAGACATTAATTCAAGGTTTTGTGAAATTGCCGCAAAAAATTAGAAGAACCAAAATGGGGGTTGGGTTTGTATGGCCACCCCATGACCCCATGGTCAGATTTGATCAATTCTTAGATATGTTTTGTGTCATCAAGAGAAACACGTTTGTGTGTAATTTTGTTGAAATTGGTGCACAAACAAAAAAGTTTTTCTTAGAAGAACCCAATTTGAGGGGATAGGTTTGTTTGGCAGCCCCATGACCCCATTATCCGATTTGATTCATTCTTAGATATGTTTTGTTTCATCAAGAGAAACACATTTGTGTGAAGTTTGGTTGAAATTGGTGCACAAATAAAAAAGTTTTTCTTAGAAGAACCTAATTTGGGTAGTTGGGTTTGTATGGCATCCCCATGACCCCATTGTTCGATTTTACCGATTCAAACATACAAACTGCCTGCAGCAAAAAGAAGCATTTGCTCAAAAATTTCAGCTTCATAGCTTTTAAATTGGCCGAGTAAAACGCGTCGCAACAGACGGACAGACTGACATCGCCCAATCCACTCCCCAAGTCATGCTGATCATATATGAATGCTTTTTAAATGGTCGGAGTTGCTTCCTTCAATGTGTTACAAACTTCATGACAAAGGTGATATACCCTTTCACTCTATAAGCGAAGGGTATAATAGTCTAAGATAAATTTGTAGCTTCTGAGGTTCCATATATGTATACAATAAAGCCAAAAGTGCCTATTGATGCATATCTCCGAAAGGCAGGGCAGCTATAGTATTTTATTTAGAGCCACTCAAGCTATAATTTCACCACAGGTGACATTTCGGTGCGCGTTAAACTTTTATATAGATAACGCTATAAGTATCCTTCAGAAATTTTGCAACTTACATACACCCAGAAAAAAACTGTATTAAGAGCAAAGAAGTTTTTACTTTACTTCTCTCTCTCTCTTGATTACCGTAACTGCTAGTGGAGCATGATGCGTTCATGACTACCGTGTGTAGTCATCAACGTTACAAAGACAATTGAATTCGGAGTGTGATACGGTTGTCAGCCATACCACTTCCTAGTCGCATTGTTAGTTTATTATTCTGCGATAAGTATATTTCTTATCATTTTCTTCTGAATAATAAACTTGCGACGAGTCGTGCCGAGTTTGGAAACTCGTTTCTCTATGAGTGTCTATTTCACAGAGTGGCGACCGAACGATCACGGCCACAGAACACGACTTTACTTCTAATAAATAGAAAATTTCTTTAAACGTATGAAGTTTGAATATGATTAACTAAAAATGCCTTTGGGTCAAATACGCTTTCATCGAATTTATGATTTCAGTAGTAAGAATTATAACATGCCCACATACATACAACTAATGCAACAAATGATTTAGAATGAAGTAAATCAAATTCATAGGAACTATAATTATTTTGCAAGGCCTTTATGTATAAATATTTTAATTTTGTATTGCACCGCGTATCAAGTAGTTGAGATTTTAGAAACGTTGACAAACATTCCACATCTGGTCTCATGGCAATATGAACGGACTGAAACGCAGGCGGACCGGGTTCGAATCCAAGTTTCGGCATAAGGTTTTTTTATGAATAAAAAAAAAATAAAAATTTTGAAATAAAATTAAATCACAATAAAAAAAAAATAAAAAAAAAATAAAAAAAAAAAAATTGAAAGAAAATAAACAAAAATAAAAAAAATATTCTTTCCTATTTTTCTTAAATAAAATTCAATGAAATGTTTACATAGAATCGACGAACAATCTCATTGTTATAATCGAATATTCACTTCATATTTTCAATGATATTTCTATCATTGTCCCAAAAAGGCTATTTCATCGGCTCCAAATCATAGCCAAACTTCATACGTCCTATGTAATTTTTCTTTAATAAAAGTATTTTTTTTTTCTGGGTGTACTTAAGAAAACTACGGGCTACAAATTTACCATAAACAACAATTTCAGTGAACTTTACCGTTACAGCAATTCTCATAAAACAATTTGACGCCCTGGTACCGTTAGGCTTCATGCACACGACGCGAAAACGGCTCGCAAGCTCGACACACCGAAATGCATTGGCTCTTATGGGAGGCTCATGACGAGCGACAGCAAGCGAGAGCCATGCACAGTCAAAACACGGCTCGCGAGCCGTGAATTTGCGGATTGTGGTGCACGATATGTGAAAACACGTCTCGCTAGTTGTGATTTGACAGCAGCACGGCTCTCGCTGTCGTGAGCTTCCCATAAGAGCCAATGCATTTCGATGTGTCGAGCTTGCGAGCCGTTTTCGCGTCGTGTGCATGAAGCCTTAGGAAAGCGTGAATCTATTGGGCCTTTTAAAATTTACCTTAAAATCGAAAGAGCTAGGGTTTTAACAGGTGTATGATCTTCTCTAGCGCCTCTACAGGGATTTTGTTTAGAACTTTGAAAGGAATGCTCATGCAAAACTTCAAGTTTGCCTTAATTTTTCTGAAGTTAAGCTAAATTTATGTTCGAGTTTCCTGGCGTGATATTTATTAAAAATATATTGTAGATTTGGGACAATCACTTATATATGTTGAAAAGAAAAAGAAAACATATATAAAAAAGCTGAAAAAAATCTGCAGAGTGAACATGTATTCATTCAACACATAATAAATCAAAAAACTATCAACATCCCATTCCATCATCACGTTCTTGACTCATCACTATAATGACTTTCACAACATCTTACGCGGTTTAACCTTTAACGCTGGCACAATAATTCCAACATCTCTCATAAGCTCAAATCACGAAAGGATGAATGATGTGAAATGTAGCGCAAATGAAAGATCCCGAGAATCTCGGTCAGGCGTCAAGGGATCAGAGACTATGCAACAACTCGACACGAAATAAGATGTCGACGTCTTATGCGTTCAATATCTTAATTGAAATTTTGTCAAATTACGTTGACATTTTTAGATTAGATTAAAACCGCCTTTATTGACTGAATGATGACATCTTCTTAACAGTGCTCCGTCCTGTGTCTTACATGACGATTATAACGCGCCTGGACCAGTTTTCCATATTATACGCACAAAAAAGGCTGACAGTAATACAAATTCCTCAATGAATATGGCAAAATTATACTTGTGTCATGTGTGTTTGGGTCTTAGCGAAAGGAAAAAATGATTTGCGACAGTAGTCGCGAAAGCCTTTATAATACATATCTTATAAAAGAATTCAATTTGATGCGGATTGGACCCTTTCGACGACAGACAGTCGTCGTCAACATATTATACAGCGGACAGACACTATGGACCAGGTGAACTCGATTGCGATTTGAGTACTTGGCCAAGAAAAGTACAAAAACAACAACTCTTCTACAAGACTATCTCTGTGTCGTGTTGGTTATATGTAAACAGAAGAGTGACACGAGACACTTTCAATATAGCCTACAAAACCGCAGGAGAGCGCGATTATTATGATATTTGTCGGAAAGGTATTAATCGGACAGTAAATTTATTAGATTTTGATTATCTCTGGAGTTTTATTACATTTAAAGAATTTTAATTTGTACAAGATAACGCCTAAGTAGTATAGTGTCCGAGGAGACACTGTAGTACCTACACATAACACATACATTTCCCTTTTTAACACAGGAGCTCTGATATCACGTCTTTATTGTACAATTAACGATATCCCGTCGACATGATATTAAATTCGAAATTTTTAATTGGGACTTTTTCATTATTATGGTAAACTGAACGAAGCAAAAACCTTTCATTACTGTTTTATTGGATTTAAGAAAAGTGTTTTTCGTTATTTACGAATTTACGTTTATATGTATTGGGAAAGTGAACGGGCTCATTCAATCAATATCAGATTAAACGACTTGTCGTCAATTCATTGGGATTTATTTGAATTATCCTACAAATTTCAAATAAAGTTTATGAACAAATGGTCACATAAATCTAATTAGTGTATAGCAAGGTGAGTTGTTTACTAATCAAAATACAGTTTTCATGAAGCGAAGGGAAAAAGTCATGTTGAAGCACTTAATATAGCCGGCAATTGAATAACAATTTGACGGGTTCTGTATGTGCACGTGTCTAATAAGAAAAGCCCACAGTTTGACTTCTTTGCGATTAGTTAATTGCACAAGGCTACGGGTCTGAAAATTAATGTTCTAAATTGAACTACTCTTCAACGATTCCTCCTGATAACACAAATTTTAAATGAATTTGTTCTCTGAAGACAAGGCTCTGATACTAAGCGCGTCCCTTTACTGAAAGTCGACGAACATTCATTCTTTCACCAAACCACTTCATAATTAAAAATGTTCGTTCATTGATCATTGTCCATCGATAACAACTTAATTAATTACAAATAAAATATCAAATGAAAATAAAAACTAGACAGACAGACATACGGGCCAGCGCGGCCGGCGGTGGCGTAATATCCTCAGCTCCGCAAACAATCCCAACCGTCCTATATTGACTTTGAGCCAATATTCTTCGAACCCTTCGCAATTTAAACATTTTAATCAACTAAAAACATTAGATAAGGAATCTTTTTCGATCCGTAATGGATACTTGAAAACTGTAAAACAATTCTGCATGAAATACAGAAAATGCTTACATACATACAAGTCAGGGTGAAGAGCGCAATATTCAGCAAGTCGTCCGTCGTCTATACTTTTCTCTTCACTTATCAAAAAATATACGTTCATCTATTTTCATTAAGTCGAAAATAGAATATGGAAAAGGACTACGGGTGTATTTCAGGCACATGTATAACTCGAGTGCTACTGTAGAGAATTGATAGTTACCCCCGAAAATGTATACGTACATATGAGTCTATAACTATGCATTCATCCCATTTATGAGAGGCAAGTATGTATATAAATACGACTTTCGATGGAAGGATTCATGATAGCGACCGAAAGGAGGCTTGTGAAAAGCAATTCCATTAGCTCAATCAGTACTTTTTAGTTTATACTTTAGGAACTTGGGATTATACGAGTTCTCTTTCGAATATATCAACGTGCATTTAATATGTTTGCAGGATATTCATTTTGGTAATTGAAGGACGAAATGAAAAAGGTTTCAGTTCTCCAGATTTTTATTAATATAAAATCAAAATTGCACTACATTGCAGGATATGTTTTTGACAGTGATTTGGATTGGGTATTGATCACGTCATACTAAAAAGGACACTGGAAGCTATACTAAAAACCCTAATGACAATTATAACAAAAAACCTTTTACCGAAATATTAGAGAGTTTTACATTATCGTTGCAAATATAACGACATAGTTTGACATTTCCATAGAAAAATATTGCTTGCCGACAATACGCAAAACAGTATACTACAATTTTGCATGTCCGAAGTAGGCATGGGGTTATAATCACGACAAATAATTTCCTCAATTTAGACTGTTTACAGGATATCCAATATACGGAAATACACCCATGCCTACTTGGAACATACAAAATTGAAGCGAATTTTTGTATGGAAATGTCAAACTATGTCGTTATATTTGAACGACATGCTAAAACTCTCTATTATATACAGCTAGATTTATCAGACTTCTGTTTTTTTGCAAAGCAACATACTTGGTCAATTCTAAAGCTAGCGTAGAGTACTGATATTGTGCACACGTTATTATATTACATGCTATTTGTATTAGTACAGTAAACGGGTATATTTTACTTAAAAAAATTCGTAATGGCTGAAATTTGTTGTAGATGTTAAGCAACGTGAACTAATCTAAATCTGAGTTTTCGTATTTTTGGGAGTGGGGGAAGGTATAGTAATTTGCCTGTTTATGGGCGAATTTTAGCGTTTTCCCTTAATATAATTCTTACTGGTATTCCTACAGTAAAGTCATATATCGAAGTTTTGTTTCTAATCGAATTGTCTATTCAAAGGTACCTAAGTCAATATCGTAGGCCAAATAGTTATAATGACCGGTTAAAGGGCAAAATAGCACTAATAATGAGAATATTTTGCTTAAGTAAAACACGTAATGACTGAAATTTGGTGGAGATGTTAAGGGCTACCTCCTAAATCGGCGTCAAAAGTATCGGGCCACCCGCAACTTTCGAACTCTAACCCAATTTTCTCAAAAAGTATAAAACTTATAACTATGAAAGTTATATCTACAGAAAGTGCGTTTAATGGCAATTTAAATGACTATCAATTTTATTTAAAGTACAGTTAACTCACATAGCAATCAAACAACAAACACAATGCTAACGATTTGACTAGAATGTTTTGACTAGAGTTCGCCCTTACCTTTTTAGGGTTTTTTAGATTTTACAAAAAACCCTTATGAAATCGATTTTGTCCGTCCGTCTGTCCGTCTGCCCGTCCGTCTGTTCACTAAATAACTCGCGAGCGGCTTAACCGATCGTTATGAAATTTGGTAGGAATGTGTAGAATGGTAACAGTCTTTGGCACGAAATACTTAGACGTTGGTAGGACAAAGCAAACACACTGAACCAAATATTTCTTCATATGAACGAATTTTTCTTCGTAAACTTTTGAATAAAATTTTTATTTGATTTGAATAATAATTTGTTCCATTGAAAAAGTCTGGGTAGATTTTTGGAAAAAAATTTGAATATTATTCAATATGAAAATTTGGTTTTTCGTTTTATCAAATTAACTAAATTTTCATCAGTATTATTACTATTCGCTTACAATTTTTAATCAATTTGAAGAAATCGCACTTTGTAAAAGTTTTTCTTCGTATAGAAGAAATTATTCAAACTGACGATTTGTTTGCGCTAAATTATTGAAAGATTGACAAAAGTTCGTCAAAATAACAAATTCACAATTTGTCAGATTCGTCAAAAGGATAAAACTTAATCAAATGGAAGAATAGCATCATTCTTATATTTTATATATATTATATTTTATCACAGTGAATAATTTAGTCATATTGATAAAATCAATTCTTCAATTCTTCTCTTTTACGAAAATTCTTCACACTGATGAATTTATAGTAACGCATTTTCTGTTTATTTTCGATTTTCTGAGTAATTTTTGCCTTTAAATTTTAATGGAAATCTCAATTCCAAAAAGAAATTTTTTCATACAATTTGTCAGAAAGAAAAAAAATAAAAAGTGTCCTGGGCGAGTCTCAATAAGGCGTCCGCCATGCAGTGTGTATCAAGTAGTGCTTGTCTTGAGAACATTGGATGTATATTTCCTTTCTGGCGCAATGGCAGTGTGAGTGGACTGGCACGCAAGCGGACCGAGTTCGAATCCTGATTCTAACACAATGGGTAATATGGTTATTTGTATATAAAAAAGTGTTTAATAAATATTGTGAGAGTCTTGAAGACATATAATAATAAATGAAATTAGTTTCAATACGAATAAGACAAGACGCAATGTTAATTTTTATATTAAAAAAAAAATGAAAATTTCTTCATATTGACAAATTATTCATCAATTTACAATAATTTCGTAATTATTCAATATGACTATGGTATTCTTCAATCCAAATAACAGCTTCATTGACCGTATTTTGATGAAATATTCTTCATATTAAATGTAAATTCGTCGAATTTACGAATTTTTTGGTTCAGTGCAGGGTGTCCCGGAGATTTGAAAATTTGTTCACTAAATAGCTCGCGAACGGCTTAACGGATCGTCATGAAATTTGGTAGGAATGTGTAGAATGGTAACAGTCTTTGGCACGAAATACTTAAAAGTTGGTAGGACAAAAATAACAGGGTGTCCCGGACATTTGAAAATTTGTTCACGAAATAACTCGCGAACGGCTTAACGGATCGTCATGAAATTTGGTAGGAATGTGTAGAATGGTAACAGTCTTTGGCATGAAATACTTAAAAATTGATATGGCCAAGATAAAAGGGTGTTCCGGACATTTACAAATTTGTTCACTAACCGATCGTTATGAAATTTGGTAGGAATGTGTAGAATCGTAACAGTCTTTAGCACGAAATACTTAGACGTTGGTAGGACTAAGCAAACAGGGTGTCCCGGAGATTTGAAAAAGTAGACTTTTTTAGTTTTTATCAAATCAAAGAACTCGATGGGTACATTTCATATCAGTCGCTTTTTTCCAGTTTGGAGTCATGGTAACGGCGTTACAGCTAATAAATCCAGTTAATATGTGGAGCCATGATACATAGTAAATCTATTTTTGGATTGGTCTAACTAAAAAGTGTTACGTTTATTTAGACCAATCCAAAAATAGATTTACGAGAAGCATTTCATTAACATTGTGCATAATTCTTATTAATTATAATTACTGTATTAATTCTGGTTCCCAATTTCGTGGGTGCGAGTTTTAACTAATTGTGAAAATCTTGACTTATCGTTCCATTCTATACACCAACTGCGGTGCATGTCTGTAGTATTTATGGCATGGCAACTTACCAGCTCTATGGGAACTACGCGGAACTTTGTCTGTTTGGAGGAGAAGAGCCCCAGCGGGAGAAATATCGAGTTATTCAATTTCGGAAATGTCACATTGGAATTTTTGCATCCGGACCTCTAAGCGTCTATAGCTCAGTAGGTAGAGTTGCTGACCTTGTGACTGAAGGTCGGAGGTTCGAATCCCGATTGGGACGAAACTTTTTTCCCTCATTTTCCTCAATTTTTGGTATTTTTTCCCAAAGTTTTGTGGTTTCGTACAGATAGACACACTCATCAGGTCTTGTGTCTGTTGTCTATCTGTGCACAAGACGACCACTTGAATTTTAGCGGGAGAATTATGGAGATTTTTGATTTGCCGTGAAGGCTACCACCATGACGCTCGACCGTGCAAGTCTGTACCGGTGTTGAATGCTCACATTGCTTTGGGAGTTGTGATGATAGTTAGATATTTTTTCCCTCTCGAATTTACAATTACTGTATTAATTCTGGTTCCCAATTTCGTGGGTGCGAGTTTTAACTAATTGTGAAAATCTTGACTTATCGTTCCATTCTATACACCAACTGCGGTGCATGTCTGTAGTATTTATGGCATGGCAACTTACCAGCTCTTTGGGAACTACGCGGAACTTTGTCTGTTTGGAGGAGAAGAGCCCCAGCGGGAACCAGAATTAATACAGTGATTGTAAATTCGAGAGGGAAAAAATATCTAACTATCATCACAACTCCCAAAGCAATGTGAGCATTCAACACCGGTACAGACCTGCACGGTCGAGCGTCATGGTGGTAGCCTTCACGGCAAATCAAAAATCTCCATAATTCTCCCGCTAAAATTCAAGTGGTCGTCTTGTGCACAGATAGACAACAGACACAAGACCTGATGAGTGTGTCTATCTGTACGAAACCACAAAACTTTGGGAAAAAATACCAAAAATTGAGGAAAATGAGGGAAAAAAGTTTCGTCCCAATCGGGATTCGAACCTCCGACCTTCAGTCACAAGGTCAGCAACTCTACCTACTGAGCTATAGACGCTTAGAGGTCCGGATGCAAAAATTCCAATGTGACATTTCCGAAATTGAATAACTCGATATTTCTCCCGCTGGGGCTCTTCTCCTCCAAACAGACAAAGTTCCGCGTAGTTCCCATAGAGCTGGTAAGTTGCCATGCCATAAATACTACAGACATGCACCGCAGTTGGTGTATAGAATGGAACGATAAGTCAAGATTTTCTTATTAATTACCTATAAAATATATGTGCAAAATTATTCACTATGTTTGTATCCAAAATCTAAAAAACCCTCGTATTGCGGGCGCAGCCCTCTGTACGCCGGTATTTTTTTCTTCTACAGTGAGGGTATAGGATATTTTTTATAATATCTTTAGTTGTTGTTCATTGTTTTTGTACACTGTAACAAAAGTGGTGTTAATAAAACCCCAATCCAGTGTTCCATGGAGTCCGCCCTCGACTGATTTCTATTTTATTTCAAAAGATCGGTGTATAATAATTACCTCAGAAGGGAAATGATTATTCGAAAAAATTATTTATTGTTTTCCGGTTGGTGTTTTTCAAAAACCGTAATTGGGAGTTTGTAAATTTATTTTTTGGATTAAAAAAGAACTCCATTCCACCCTATAGAATGCTGCTGTTTTTTTTTTTTAATTTAAAATAAGATGTACGGAAATTTTTGACCACACCGAAATTCGATCTCCGGACCGCTAGATTACTAGCATTGCAACTCAACCAAGTGAGCTACAGAGCGCACACTTGCACTGATATCATAGAACCATCATAAAATGTCAATATGGGAATGCGAACATTCTCAATTGGTGTTTAAAAAACCCCAATCGGATAATTTATTGATACCAAACCAAACATGTTCGTCTATTGCATTTTTGGTGTTTTTGGTAATGCTCATCTGGGAAATTAATTAGAATTTCTATATTAATCACCAGTTGGAAATTATATGTTCCAAATACACCACTTGGTGATTGACGGAGAAAGTAGCTCAATTTGAAGCACTACTTCAAGCAGGCTTTGCACAACGTGAGGTCGCTCAGAGACTTCGAATCAGCAGACCATCGGAGCAAAGAGTTTACAGACGATACTTAGAGACTGGATCATTCGATCGCAGTCCTGATACGGGCACACCTAGGGCTACATCAGCAGCAGATGATGGTTATATCCAACAATGTTCTGCGAAATCAACGCCTCAAGGCAGTCCAAGTCCAACAAAATCTGCGTGACGAACCCCAAGTGGTTATAAGTTCTTTTACCGTTAGAAGGAGACTCGCTGACTCCAAAGAGAGCTGCAGCAGGTCCAAAATTAACGGCAGCTCACCGTCGAGCACGACTTGAACTCGCTCAAGAGCATAGGGATTGGACGTTAGAAGGGTGGGGTAATGTACTCATCACTGATAAGAGGGTGACTCTATATCAAAGTGATCGACATCGCCCTGGAGGACGTTATTCTCAATGTGGCATCGCGGAGTCTGTTGCTTTTGGAGGAGGATCTCATTACCTCAACATAAAGCAGAAAAGATCTTGGAAATAGGATGTCACTAACACATCTTGCGGCCTTAGTCCAATGCTGGATTGTCGCGCCTGTTATCTTTTTTTTTCTTTAATTTTATTGACCTTTCAAATAAGTAAGTTTCTCTGACGCTCTCAGTAGCAATAAGGAGAGTGTTTGAAAAGATGGTTAAGGGCTGAAGTTTGAAAACGAATTTTTTCATAGAGGAAAAGTATAGAAATTGCAGACTGAAAACTCAAGAAAATATAAAAAATTGTAACAATTTTGAAATATTTTTTTCCCGTTTCAACCGGATGGACAAACAACCGTCCGGGGTAAAACCGGGAAGAGGAAAAAACCAAAAATATCCCGGTTAGTCGTTCTGAAATTACCGGTTTTCGGACTAACCGTCCGGTTTTCGATATCCCTAATGTTGACCGTCCCACCGAAGTACATTGAAAGATAGTCTTGAACAAACTGGATATGGGTGGCGGATTGAAGTTTATCAATACTTTTTTGCAGCTGATGAATCTTTCTTTGGCGGAAATCTTCCCACCTTGTTGTTTTTTTTTCTGTGGGATCTTTTATTCGCAAAGTGAAGCATTGGTTGCCAGAGTGACATTTCTTAGTGACAATATGATCACCGAACCAGGTTTGTGATTAAGGAGGTGAAGATATGATTTCAGCCGCTGTGATGATTTTTTCTTTTAAATTTCAATATACAAGGATTATTAGTTTCTAATTTTTTGGAGCATATGTATATATATAGTAACCTACAAATTGAACCATGCATATTCTGAAATAAATTTTTACCATTGCATTCTTTCTTTTTGTCTTTACAAACGATATCCTGAATTAGCTACTCAGTTCTCCGCCAACGTTTTCCACATCTTTTTGTAACGAACATCGTTTAGTCCAGTCATATTAGCATTTCAAATAGAAAAAAATAGAGTGCGCTCAAAGGATAAAATTTGGCTTAAATGAAAAAATGTCGTGTTTCCCGTATCTGTGTCTTTCTAAAGCCGTAATTTTCCATTTAAGCCCGAATTATTCCATTTAGTGTCCTTGAAACAAGAAACAAGCATCGGATATGCAATGCACTCGACGTCCTCTTTTAAAAGACACCCCACATGCCCACGTTCGATCAAAGTGTGTAAGTGTCCTTTTATGTCCTTTTTCAGAGCTGTCCGATCAACTTTTTTCTTAGCAAATTTAATGGTAGAATCTTCAGCTTGAATTATTCTCATAGTTATGGCTTTGGAAAGATACACGGGAAACACGAAAATTTTCCATTTAAGCTCGACTTATTCCGTTCAGGGTCCTTGAAACAGGAAACAAACACCGGATATGTAATGCACTCAACGTCGCCTTTGATATGATACCCCGCATGCCAACCTCCAGTCAAGGATTAAAGGGTATCCTTTTTTGTCCTTTTTAGGACCTTTCCGATCAAATTTTTTTTTTAGCAAAATGAGTTTTAAATTTCTGGCAGCCCACTGATTTAAAAACAACAAAAAGTAGCCTTACTCTATTTTTTCTATTTGGAGGCCTGAATTGGCAGGGGCGAACCCAAGGGGGGGATTTGGGGGATGAAACACTCCCCGAAATTTTTAAAATAAGTGTTATAGGTATGAATAAAATTCACACAAAATATCTTTACTGATAAATCAAATACCTAAGTGATGATTTTGACTATGCCCGACGTCAGACTATCGTTTTAGAGTGCCCGTAGACCTTCCAACCGATTGAAGCAATTTTTTGATTGAACATTGAACATATTGCCATGCAATTTTTCATACAATCTGTCATGATAATCATGTGTTTTCAGTTGCTGATTTATTGACATAAACCAGTGGTCATTCTTCATGTGGTGGTTATGGCGGTCATTGGCTATATCCACACATGAGCGCTTTTGTCTTCCGTATGGTTTTCAAGCTCCGTTTCCACTTTCAACATTGAACTGATTGCGTCAAGTAATCAGAAGAGATGAATGCTTCATTCTATCCACATCTGTTCATTATTTATCGTTAGATGTGTGTCGCGGCTTTGTTCAGGACAGATTAATGATCAATTCTTTCGTTAATAGTATGAATAGATGGTGAGTTGTTGACATATTCAACATTTGCAATCGCGTTCAAGAATTAATACCTTTCTTAAATAGCGCAGACCTCCCAAGTTTCAATTGTCAAAATGACGAAGACGAACGGAAATTGAGTGTCTAGACAGGCCCATTCTACATCGAAAGTAGCAATGGATCTTCCATCGCCACAAAATATATAATTTTCGCTATGTTGTGTTGTCTCGTGTGAACCGCGAGATTGTATTTCAGATTGCGCGATAAATTGCATAGTATATGTGCTGTACGGGCGTCAGATCCATTGGTCAATCGATCGGACAGTATATGGGCACTCTTAAGCCTAAGGTCTAAGAACATTTAAAGCGTTGGATTTCATGAGCCACTTTGCAAATACAAATCACCCCCGAAATAAATTCCTGGGTTCGCCCTTGTGAATTGGGATATTTTGACTGGACTAGATGCAGAATTCGAATCTATCGAATTTGATCTCCTCTCGATATTACTCGTATTCCATAAACCCAGACAAGTACCATTTAAGAATCTCGTAAATTTTGTCCAAGACAAATAGCAAATTTCGTGATTGATTTTTTTCACGTCCTTCGTTTGGCTATGATTCCTTATCTTGTTCTGATTTTATGTGTTTGTTCTTTTTTGCAATTGGTCTGTTGAAGGAAAAACTTCAGATATGAGTCCCATACATATAGTCCAGGAAACAAGAAACCAATACGACAAGCAAAATAAACAGGCAGAAATCAAATGACACTGATTTCGAGCTCATGTTACCGTAGACATGGTATGGTCACAATATAATGTCCACCAGGCTTCATATTGTCCTCTTCTCAAATAATTGTCGTGTTTATATTACTTACACGACATCATGTTGTTGTCTCTTGTGTTGTATACGGATATGTGTGTGCTTTTTTCGTTATTTATGAGTTTCCAACGTAAAATTTGTAAAGTCTACTCGTAAATATGTCCTCTAATGATGTCTATATTTTAATTTCTTGTTCTGTGGGAGTGTTCCACCATATGTGTATTCGCGTATGTAACCGCCATAAAGCCATCGTATATATGCTTTTGCTTTGGAAAACATTAAAGGAACACACGAGAGTACAGAACATTTATTACCAAGTAATGTGTACCATGTATGTATGTTTTGGTCCTCGGATCCTCGCATCCCTCTGAATGGTGCGCGCGGTTAGAGTTTCAACATAAGCCTTATGGGATCACATATCTATTTGGGCTTTTTATGCACAACATCTATGATTCCGTGACTATAAAAGATCACGATGTGAAGATTTTCTTCAACTCGTCGTTATTTATCTCGTTAAGATAATTGTTCTCTGATGTGACATTGCTGTACGCTTATGTATCTACGGACGGTTATGATGATAGCCTATATGAACATTGCAGTAGCGAGAACAATTGTAAGTTATTGTACTTTTTTTCTGGTATATATATGAATATGTACTAGCATGGTTCCATGTTCTTTAATATTATTCAGGAACATTTTTTTTTCTGAATATGAAAATAATCATCTCACTCTGAAAGTTAAGGTTAATGCTCACTGCCCTGCTATGCAGAATTATGTGATCTACAGACACTAAAAAAATAATCTTAGAAGCTTAGTGATCGTTATACGTTTTTGTCTGTTTTAGATTGAGTCCTTTCTAAAACTTTTGAAAATACTTTTGACAAATTTTAGGATTGGGATGCGAGTAAACATGTTATCTAAACTGCAATAAGTATTATTACAATGCGTTTAGGCATACAATGCCAATCCTCCTAGTATATTTTCAAATTAAAAGTGTATTATCGAATTAAATTGAGGGCACAGGCGGAACATATCTAGAAATCTTTGAACTGAATAGATTATAAAACCATCGTACAGTAGACATATGTATGCATGAATAATTCATTCAATATTTATCTGATATAACGTATATGTACAAGAGTTTACATTCACGTCCAATTCAAACCGCTACTCTTGTAACCTCAAAATCATTGTAGAAGATTCTCGACACACCTATATGTATGCTGCCGGATTTCAGTTTTTTTTTTAACATCTTGGCTTCCTGGCACCAAATCGAACACTTCATTACTGTAAATATGACAGATATGACTTCTTAAGAATCTTTTCTGTGCAAAATGTACATATGATTACAAAGCTTCAACAATCCAATTTTAACCCACTTTACTTTAGTTGCCTTGATCTGAAATTTAATTATATTCCATGTCATTATTATAAAGTAAATTATCTAAATCATTCGCCTGCAGCGATAAATTCACCTACAAATTTGTTGCAATAGAAATTTGTTTTCTATTCATCAAACTTTTCGATGTTCCTTTTCAAGCAAGTTCATTCTTCTTTAGCACTTCATCTTCCCAACGAATGATGATGATTCGCAATCTCAATTCACGAACCATGAAAATGTAGCAAAAGATAATTTCAATGAGAATCACTTTAAAATATAACGGATATCGTCTTACAATGTGACAATGGGTGCGGCATGGTGAAAAAATGAAAGAATTTAATGATACAGCAGAATGATTCGTGTAAGTTAGCAGTTTGCCAATTACTTTCATATTTCATAATCTCTAAACAACCGTCTTTGAATATACAAGCCCCTAGTCTTGGGTGCTGCATCACGTTGTCCGACGTAACATCTGCCTGGTGATGGTCCGCATAAAATACATTCGACAATAACAAGGAGAACAGAGCATTAAATGGATAAGATACGAGTGTATTTTCATAGGTTCTACTATTATCTGATTCTCTCTTGTATGGTCGTACATTAAAATTTCACAAATACATAATGATGAAATATATCTGCAAATTACTAATTTCACATATTACAATTTCCCAAAAGTCCATCATTTCAATTTTCACAAATCTCCACGGAGGGAACCAATGGATATGTTGTGTATGATACGAGCGCACAATTGGTTGAAATAGAGATATCCGTTCAGGGTAGCAGTCTGTGCAAGTTAACGAAGTAGTAGCACCAACTAGGCCGCTCATTCATTCAAAGTGACGGGAGCCGTAATAAGAGGGAATATGATCGAGTGTTTTCAACCAGATTAGTGAGTATGAATGTCCAAAGATGAAATTGGGATCGAAGAATTTCATGTTGGAAAGAGATCAATAAAATTATTCGGTGACCCGTTTTTAATGATAGTGCAGTTTAATTCAGTTTTCTTGCAGTTTTCGATACATGGCAGCTAGTCTTTCCAGTTGCATAAAGTTTTAGGGGGTCACCAGATCGCCAAACGGGGAATGGAGATGATCGAAAGACTGCTGTTGAAGTAATCTAATTTTGGACCGTTTAACAACAGTCCATGGCTAGAAAAATGCGAATTTAGCCATACAGTTTTGTGCCAGTATTCATATTAAGTTGAAGATAATATTTGATAAAAATTAAGGCGCTCCGATCAAGGACCCCTTATAATCCCCCATGTGAATTTAGCAGAACGGTATGTCCGTAACTCCCCTCAAAATTGGAGTAGGAGGCTAAATTTTGGTTTACCATCTTGGGAGGTTAACATTACCAACTAAAAATCAGCCCAATGAGTTCAAAAAAGGTACCTCCAATACAAAGTGACCCAACAGAAGTTTGTTCTACGCACTAATCCTTCGATAAATCGAGGAGTACTGTGGTAAAAAGTTGTTTTGGATAACTTAAAATGGGAGGTACCCTTAGTTTTGATCCGATTGGATTTTCGTAGATAGTATAATAGCACCCTAGAACTGAATAAAAAAAGGAAATTGTTAACGATCCAAGATTGTTCCCTCAGACATACTTGTACATACTTGTAAATATTTTTTGTTATTTTATTCTGTGTTGATGTAGCACGCCACCCTAATGTCTGACCTTGTTGGCCAGAATGTTTTTTGCAGACGTTAGATCAGTGATTTACAATCTCTTTGATGCCGCGGAAGTGTTAGTAATGTTATCGTTTTTCAAAATAGGCATTTGACAGTTAATCACCGTTATATAAGGCGAAACTGCAAGCACAAGACCTTTACTTAAAAAAATTTTACTACGAAAGACCACAAAGCAAGATTTTTAAATAATTTTTTTTACTAGCTCGTTTTATTTTGTCAAATTGTTTGACGAGCCAATTAAAAAAAATATAGACGTACTTCGGTATAGGTATAGGTATAGGCGAAAATAGCAATGCTTTAAAATTCTGCGACTGGTGAGTGTTGTAAATGTTTCATAAAACCCCTTTTACGTTTAAAGCAAATATTGGGAGCTGCCAGGGCCGGATTTCCCATATGGGCAACTTGGGCAACTGCCCGGGGCGGCAAATTTTGAAGGGCGGCATATTTCTGAAACTCTCATCGTTCCATTGAATTAATGTTCTGTGAAATATGTATACACATTTTGATATTTCAGGAATTAAACTGCTTAAATTAGAAAAACAAAATAAAGGAAACTCTGCAAAAGTCGTTCCTTTGCTCAGTGGCGGACTTACATACGAGTATGTGCCGTCAGTAGGCATTTCGACTTTTGCCGCCCTGCCGGCCTTGCCCCTTACAATCCAACGATTAATCGATTGATCTTTGACTCCTAAATTTTTTCAATACGGCTGGCTACCGAATTAAGTGAACACTTCTAAAATTGGAATAAAGTTTGATCAATGAACTATTATTTTTTATCTGTGCACGGGGCATTAAAAATGCCGCCGTAGGCTTCAGCCTGCCAGTTCGCCATTATAGCTCTGGGAATCGCGTTTGGGAGAAGTAACATACACTCGGAACTAAGAAAACCGGTCACTTACTTTTTTACTTCTACCCTATTATAACGAAAGGTGAACGGATCTGTTTCCCGGATTCATTTTCCTGGTATAGCATACTCCACCCCTCCTCCCTGAAACTGCGATTTCGGGCTGGTTTCAATAAGTATTGAAAACTACATTTTCGTGGGGCTGTAGCTAAAGAACGGTTGTGACAAAAAGAATAGGACTTAGGCCCGTATTTATAAAAATACCTTAACTCAAGGAAACATTTAGTCAAGGATATCGAAATTCAAAAAATTAAATGTTTAAATTTCCAGCAGTTTTTCATTGAAATCATTTATATTTACGAGTCAATGCATCCTCGATTTAAGGCGATTTCAAGGAAGCCTTGAAATTTTCTATAGTCAACCTCACTTGAAGTCAAGGTAGCTAGTTACCTACCTTGAGTTATTCTATTGAAAAGTTAAGGTTTCCTTGAGTTTCGCCTTAAATCAAGGACTTCAATTTCACTAAACGTAACGGAAACTCATCCCCTACTCAAAACAATAAATTTAGCTGGCTGTAGCGGGAGAACGGGGGTCACGGCGGGGGAAAAGAGTTTAGATCTGTTCCTAAGGCGTCAAGACATTTCGCGATAATAAAATAATAAATATCGAATAAATCAGTGCCCGTTTTTGGTACCGAGTGTATGTATTTAGTTTTATGTTATCAGCTCTAAGGAATTGACCAATTTCCAATCTATGACAGATTTAGTGTTTGCTTATGCATCCAATGCGTAGTTTAACCTTTATGTCTACACCTGCACAGCCGGGTGTGTTAGCTATGTACAAATGTCCTATAGAAATTTTCCTAGGCAATGTTTCGAACTGTTTATCTCAGTAGCTGTAGCAATATGTTTTTTAAAACTTTTCTTCTTGGAGATTTGCAAATTGGACCAGAACCCTTTGAATAATAGCAGAGACAAGCGAACATTTACACTAGTCTATACCTAGCAGCTAGCACACCGGGGTGTGTACGTATATATTTCTAAGCAATAACTGTAAAAAAATTACTATGGCACGCAGGCTACGAGTACTTTGCTTTGAAGAACCTGTTCTGTTCTGTTTTCTTGTTACACAATTTGCTGGCTTATTTCATCGCGTGTGGTCGAATTGTGCGAAATAGATACGAATATATGATATGACAGATACGGTGAAAATAATATCTAGAGCTGCTCTTCAACGAATGTCTCATCATGATTATGAAGAGAAGAATATGTCAGAAATTTAGTTTACGCTGATGAAGATGATGAAAGCGTAGTAAGTATAAGTATTTCCAGCATAATATTGAAATAATTCAGATTATTTTAGCCCTTGTAGTTAAATTTTCTTAAAAAAATACATATACACACCCGGGTGTGTATGGTATAGCTCGAAACGATATTATTTGGGTGTAGACATAAAGGTTAATATTTTTTGAGCTCTAATGAGTATCCGCTCCTCCATAAGCATCCAATTTCACCTTCAATACATACCTCTGAATATTAACTTTAATCGACTAAACTTCTAGTCGAAGTAAATTAGCTGCAATTTTCACTGAAGTTCTGCTGCTTCCGAAAATGCCAGAAACCAACTTTAAAACAATTGTACACCTCACATGAATACGACTGATCTACTTTCAGCTTAACTAGTGACGGAGGGCGGCAACTCAACTACTGCCCAGGGGCGCTACAGAGGGTAAATCCGGCCCTGGGAGCTGCTGCCATTGTCATTTAGCTCTTTCTAAGAAATATGAATTTATTTACCATGTACAATTTTTAAACTTTTCGCGTCATCAATAATTAAATCACATGCAAATTTTGATTTGTTGGTCGAGCTTTCGTAAAGAAAAATTTAATTCGCGGACTATTTGCGCTTATAAATAAATCACAAAACTGTGGTCATAGGCACTTTTCTGATCTGTTTTCAAGTCTTTGGCACAGTTCCTATTTTTTCATCTCGGAGTTGAGAGTCGTAAAAAAATCGGTCGAGTCGCTATATCACTGCTTTTCTCTCGTCAAAGTCGTAAAAAAATCGGTCGAGGCGCTGTATCACTGCTTTTCCCTCGCCAAACGTTTGGAATACAATCCGTCAGATGGATGCTTTTTTTACGACTTTCGTTCCTGTGGTTTTTGTATCTCTGGTTGTGTTATGCTCATTATCGATAGACATATGGGAGTGCTTATAGTAGGCAACCTAAGCTTTAGAATTTTAAATCTTACAGCAATTTTTTTAAATTTTTGCTCATGCATTACTTGAATTTTTCAATCGAAACAAATTTCTATATATTTTTGGAAATTGCCTGGTTCTACGGCAATTTCCACTTTTTCATAAAATAAACTTAAGTTTATCCCGAAACTATTGGAGTTCAGTCGGACATTTAAAAATTTCCGATAAGCTTTAAAATATCAAGGCTGTTTGCAATCTCATTTTTATTTCACAACATCCCCCAGCTATTCTATCGATTTTACATCGGGTATGTTTTGTTTATTTTGTTGCTAGAAGGCCCCTTCCCTTACGCCAGGAAATTTGAACAAAAATTTTGCCAAACTTCGGAAAAATTAGAGTAAAGCTGGATTTTTGCATGAGCCTTCCTTTCGAGGTCGTAAACAAGACCCTCCCCGTCCCTACGAGTGCCGCTAACGGTGCTACAGAGGGTCAAAGACCCTCGAAAACAGGTTTTTCTAAATAACTCGATAATGGTAGCATAGTGTATGGCAAATTTAGCATAGTGTATGGCAAATTTGAAGCTTTGGTGCTTTTTCAATAAACCATGGAAATGCCGAATACGTTCGGGCACTCCTAACGGTGCCAGGAGGTTTTCCGAGCCCCCGAAAAGTAAAGGTTCCATGGCATGATGGTCATGAAAGTGGTGGCTAAAACGAGTAAAAACCTTCCTTCCTTGGAATGCATGTTTCCACAAATGTTACTTATTTTACTCATCCACTGATACCATACAACAGTTCGAAACTTAAATGCTCAATCGGTCAATACCTAAACAACTCATTCCAAATCTACATCTTTTCCGGGTACACCAACATCGAGTTGTACTACACTGCAGCTGTCAAATAAATTATTTGAATAAAATGACATTAGGTAGCGAATATTCGCACCGGAAAAAATACTGCAAAACTGGCGAATATTCGCGTTGGTGTGTGCATCTCCATACAACGCAGTGTGTTACAATTTTTACGCCGCGAAAAACGCGCCGGTGTGAGCATCACTTTAAACACTAAACATGAGGATATCGATAAAGTATGCCTGGTGGGCCCTGGCGAATTCCTAGATCCGTATTAACACTGAATTCTGCTGATTTTGTATTCCTTCTTTTCGTGGCTCGAAGCTAAAGGCCCAGCTCAAAACTCTTTACCAAAGAAATCGATTCGAGTCCGGCAAAATGAAGCACCTTGTTCTTGCAATGTAAAAAACCCGCTATCCCATAAAAATAGTGAAATCAGCAAACGGAAACATAGTAAATCATTGTGAACCTGAGTGAATCTTAGAAATATGTTAAGCGACCTTCCCGACTTGATAATGCTTACAGATTGCTCCTGTCCTGAGAGTTCTTCTGGGAAGTAGTTAAGATGGGGAAAAAAAATCGAGCGCCGCAGCAGATCACTCTCTAATGTACAGAGCTATTTCTGTATTCCGGATGGATTTAATTACCAACCAAAATTTATCTGACATCTGACATAAGCGAAGGTGGAGTTGGTTTGGGTTAATCCACCTTAACACGAACCAAGTTCGGCTAGGTCTCAGAGGAGACCGGATATTACAAAACATCTATTAATGAGCGCGAGAAAAAGCAAACGATACCGCACCTCTCCAATAGTATAACAGAAGAGCTCATCCATCCATGGGGGATAATGTTTCGCGTGCATGCAAGTTTTCATTCAGTGTCCTAAAGTAGACATTCGGTTGCAAAGCCATTTTCGATCTCATTCGAGTTACTGACAATGAGGTAGGTTTTTCACTGATTTCTAAAAATCCTATTGGCGCTTTAAAAATAAATTAAATGTTGCTATAAACAGCTCCGAGGATCTGTAACCGGTAGACTAGACAGTCTTTGCTGTAGCCTTCATCTTGTTATTTAGTTTATCCCATAGTTTATAATGATTAAAGCGCAAAACAGAGCGGTTACGTTACGTTACGTGTCGGACACCTGTCAAAGATGATTCGATGGAGTTTGCATGCAACTGCACAGAACGCACGTAACGGAAGGGAAGCTTTCGGAAAACTATTCGAAATGTCAAATTCCACGGAAATCCATGTCAGTTTCTTTGTCATACTTACGATAATGTTATTTCTAACCAATTTATTTAATCAATATATTTTCGTATATTTCGTGATGCTAAAAATACTTTAAAAAAATCGATTTCTTCCATTTCGCTTTTGTTGTTGTAATTGTAGCGGTGCAGAAGGGTGTGGTGTGAGTTGCTGTGCATGTCCGTGGATGCGCTCTAAGTTTCGTCGTCGTTCTCGCCTATTGTCTCAAGCGACAAGAACGTAGAAGCTGCAATAGGGTTGTCCCATAATGCCCTCCGAGGGAGGTTAGTGGGTGCAGCGGGTCATCGAAACAGGTGGTCCACATCGTGAAGCGCACCACCGCAGCTCGGACAAATGTTCCCGATGTCCGGGTCTATTCGAGATAGGTACGAATTGAGGCGTGAACAAAAACCCGACCTAAGCTGGGCTAGTGTCACTCTTGTGGCTCTCGGGAGCCTAGTCTCCTCAGGCGATATGGACGGTGAGAGGACTCTATTCGGACCTAATCTCCCTATTGACCGATTCACAACGGTTGTGTGAATATTTGCCATGGCCGCATGGTATGCTGTGTTATCGAATATATCGGGAGGTACCCGTTTGTATCTCTGGACGTCACTCTCCAGATCTCTGATTCCACTCCTGACATGTCGTGGAGGGGGGGGGGGGGGGGGGTACTGTACATGAGATGATGGCTTGGGTGATCCTCTCGATAGCAACCGACCAGATATTGTAAAGACAGGAGGAGATTGTGATCACGCACTGATAACATGCTGGCTTCTTGCTGAAGATGATCCTGGGATGACATGAGATGGCAACCTGTAGCGATACGTAGAGCAGCCTTCTGGCCTGCCTGGATCTTATTCCAGTTTCTGTCACAAACGGTTTGTGACCACACCGGTGCTGTATAGCTAGGGATTGCCCTACCTATCGCTTTGTAGATGACTAACATAGTTTCTTTGTCCTTGCCGCAGGAACTCCAGGCTAGTGCCTTTAGGACGTTGTTTCTACTGTGCATTATGTCGACTACGACACCAAGGATCTTGGAGTTGGTAACAGTAGGAACAACGTCGTCAGCATGCCTACCAGTACGGATCCCAAGCTCCTCCGAAAATTGCTGCGTCCAGGTGGTGAGAGAGTTACAGTACATTTAGACGGCGAAATGACTAGGTTGCGGATATTGAAAACTCCACCAGTTTCTCAATATAGTCAATCAGTCGAGCACACATGACACTTAAATCATTCCCCGTGGTGAGTACGGTGCAATCGTCCGGATAGGAAATTAGTTCGATACCTTCCGGGGGTGTAGCAAGGCTCGACAGGTAGATGCTAAATAATGTAGGAGAGAGTACGCTACCCTGTGGAACTCCCTGCTTAATTTTCCTATGCTTTGAACAACTGCCCCGAAACTCTTTGAAGGATTGCCTCCCAGCTAGATAGTTGGCAATCCCCCTAACCTCTTGTGCAGGTTTATGCATATTTAGGAGATCGGCCAACAACGCAGAGTGAATGACCGTGTCGAAGGCTTTCGACAGGTCAAGGGCTACTAGGACGGTTCTGTCACAGGGCTGTTTCTGATTGACGCCATTGTGGATGTTAGGGGTGATCATATCCAGGGCTGTTGTGGTAGTATGCATCTTCCTGAAGTCATGCGATGAGTGCTTCGAGGGTCTTTGCAACGGGTGATAAAATTGTGTTTGGACGGAAGGATTCAGCGAGTTTCGCGCTTTTACCGGGTTTTAGAAGGGGGATGATTCGCCCCTTTTTCCAGAATTCAGGGATGACAAGCTTGGATATCGACAAGTTGAAAGCCATCGTTAGATATTTGATGGCCGCAAGATCTAGGTGTTTCAGCATGACCATTGAAATGCCATCTGGTCAAATGGCCTTTGATTTTTTCGCATTCTTAATTGCTGCTGAAACTTGGTCCGCTGTATAGGTGGGGATGATGTCAACCCTTCGGTTGCGAATCCTTCTTTTTATTTTGTAGTTGAGCATCTTGGTCTTGGGGTGTTCAATAAATTGCTTATTGAACAAGCTCGCACAGAGTTTTGGATTTGCGGTGGGTTTCTTACCGAATCTGATGGCTACACTGCCCTTGTCTTTGGTTGGGTGAGACAGGGCACGCACCGTAGCCCATAGTTTGCTAACACCTTGTGAGAGGTCGCAGCTATCCAGATACTCGTTCCATTTCTCTTGTTTGTATCTAGGTGTTAACTAGTCGATTTATTTCGGAGTTTAGCTGCTGAATTCTGGGTTCTGCCGGATTCGCGCGTGTTAAATCGTCCTTTTCGTCGGCTAACCTTGCGGCAGTAGTTGGGAAATATGGCCGAACTTTGGGGATACGCCCTGCCGGAATGTAGCGAGCTGCCGCTTTGACAATGACGTTCCTTATATTCTTTTCGGCGTTCGTTGGAGTATGTAGCGCGGCGAGCAATTCGCCTTTTTGTGGTTGATAAACCTACGCCGTTCTAACGTTGTCAGTTCGGCTGGTTGATCAATATTTATCAATATGGGGAGGTGATCGGATTGAAGAGACCATTTTGCTTTCATTTTGAATACCTTTTTAAATTTGACATTTGACGTTTCGGAACGGAACGAATGTGACCATCTAATAATTGTCACGGCACGGAAAGGAACGGCACGTAACGTAAACGTTCTGGTTTGCTCTTTAGTCGAAAATGTCATACACTTCACCCTGTTGTACCAAACCGCTTAGTCAGTAAGATATCGATCGCTAGTATAATGGATATACAGGTACATACTTCCGAGGGACGGGTAGGTTTAATGGAAGACCAATGCCGGATCCCTCTCGGTCTACTTTAGTGACGAATCATCGTTTAATCAATTAAAATTAGGTTCAAAATCACCACCTTACTGGTTTCGATGTGCAGCAGATAACTACCAAATGAGAAATGGCGTCCCGCAAAGCGAGCCTTTTTATCCTCAAAAGCATCAGAAGTCGACTAAAAAACCCATATTGCAGTTTTTATGCGCTGTGACATATCATGCCTTATAGCTTATTAACGTTCAAGTGAGACTTTTGTGCATTTGCTAAGTGACCAATTGTAGCATGCTGGGTGCGTTTGTAGATTATGTGTTCTGGCACTCTCTTGTAGAAAAAAAATCCTATAGTTGCTATTTGTCCACCTGACAAATTATGCGTGTTTATGTCACACTAATTGTAACTTTTTCAGTATTCTGTGTGCTCTTGCCGTGCCCTGTGCAGCATTAGTTGGTCCGAGGATTACTTCGATGTTTAACAATGGTCGATAGCATCCATCAAATTTCACTCAGCGGCAGCGCAGGAAGGGTACTCCGAGTTGACTTGCTTATACTCTGTCCAGACATGAGTTCGATTGTTGACGTTTAGAACGAGTTCAAAAAGGAGTCTTAGACAAATCCAATGCCTTAATCTTTTAATAAATTCAGACGACGACAGGAGATAAAAACCCCTCTTAACCCTAAATTACTAACAATACGTTAAATTGACGTGTTCGCTCACATTATAATGTGTATAATAAGCTGTTCCGCGAGTCTGGTTGACAGCTCACTGCAGCAGTGCTTCCTCAGTTAGTTGTTGTATGTCCATGTGAGTGGCAGCATCCTATTTGTGGTCTATGGCGGTAAGCTTAGCAATGTTCTAGATCAGGGGTGTCAAACTCAAAACCTGGCGCGAGCCAAATAAGACTCTCCTCAGGTTTAGGTGGGCCGCAAGAGGAAAATTTCAAAAACTTTTATGTAATCGTATTACGAAAGTTATTACAGAATATTACTTTTAAAATATAGCAGAGAGTCTAGATCACTATAGCGGCATCAGGATTATCCGTGGGAACTTCCTCCTTTCGAAAATGTACTTCAAGAGCATTAAAAAATTAAGACAAGAAGCGAAAATGGGAAAATTTGATTGATCTTCAATTGATAACAGATGATAAAAAATGTCTAGCACCATTCATCAGAGGTCGCCCAAAACAACATTGTAAGGCAAAATAGTCAGAATAAATTAATTTCAGCAGAAAGGTGGCTAAAAGAAACAAAAAACAAAAAACATTTTTCCAAACAAATCTCAATTCATGTTCGGTAAAGCCAAACCAATTTTTTATTAACTGCATTTCGGGGCAGAACATGATATCTTATAAAATGGTTATTTACCGGCCTCAAATTGTTGGTGGTATTTGGAGAAAAAACATAAAATAATCTTGCATAAGCGACTGGCGAGTTTTAGTAATTTTTGTAGACTTGAGTTCAACTTCTAAATATATTCACCTTACCAATTTCACAATTTTTGTAATGATAAAGATTGTGCTATGCTTCGACATGCCCGCGGGCCGCATAAAACTGCGAGGAGGGCCGCATGCGGCCCGCGGGCCGCGAGTTTGACACGTCTGTTCTAGATGCTACTACCTATTTGACGTGTAAATAGTAATACCAATAGAAAATAGCATGTAATTTATACGTCTTGTAAGTAATATAAGTGCATTTTCCGAGGGCATATTTTGGTCAAATAATTTTTGTCTGTGACACTGAAAAATGATAAGCTCGGTAAAATATGTAAACTGGGAAAGCGACTGTAGGAAAATATGAACACGTCAAAATTACGTGTTGTTAGTAATAACGCCTTAACCGGTCATGTTAGTATTCCAGGGTTAATCGGCCTTTAAGAAGTTTTGTTTGGTTTTCCAAAAAACCTAACCATACACGGTTTTCATATTCGCTTCACAAACATTGTAAATTTTGACAAAATATGTTCCAAAAAAAAGTGAGACATTAAGCTTTAACATGACAATTTTAAAGAAAACATTGCGCAATCTTGAAAATACACGTACAAATACATGCATTGCTTTGATTCAGTGTTTTTGTTCGAAAATGTAGATTTGCTTGAATATCAAATTAATGTTTGCCTAAATTTTATAGTATCTAGACTCGGAAAGAATTTAATCCTTAACAGCTTAAGAGAGCTTCGATTGTATCAACGATAAAATAATGAGGACCAAATGTGTATTCACTATCTATGCCAGAAAAAAAAACTATCACTACGCTTTTGCAGCTAGACTCAATCCAATAAATTTCTTTATCGATACCTCACCAAATCAAACCACTGCTACACATCCTTGCATTTCTCACCTGAACAATCAGGCAAGTTGTCTACTCCATTAACAATTTATTGCACACTGTTAAATCATAATTAGATATCATGAATTTGCGTTCCTTCTGCGCCCGGGACCCATTTAAAAAGGCTCGCATGGAGGATTCACGGCACATGTATGACTAACAAATACAATTATCGGCCTGCATAAGTATCCGCTAATTATACGCTTGGACTCTTCGCTTCCCAACGTGAAGATGTTGCATTTGTAATTTTTGTTCACGAGCGAAAAAAGAACGTATACATATCTGCGTTAAATACGAGAACATCTCGTTCTTGTTCAATTTCGTCGAGTTTTTTCTTACTGTAGGTACGTATTCAAGTATTCATTCATCTTATGGTCTGAGATCAACCGCACAGAGGGCCTATAAATACTCTCTACTATCATCATATCATCAACAAGCCAACAACTCAACTTTCAGATAATTCCAGGTTTTATTTACATCTGACACACTGATGATACCATTCGTATGATAGGAGTCCCGCGAAAAAAGGAACTTCACCCGCCCGAGATATTATCGCACGTTAATTATTTACAGTGTGAACATTTCGATTGCGAGCCTGTGCATACAAAAATGCAATTTTCATTATATTTACACAACAATGTTGTTTGTGTATTTTGTATTTAAAGTGGGAGCTTTAGTTTTATATTGTAAATTTGGATGCTTTCCTGCTGCTCTGTTGCGCCGCCGACTACTGTTGTAGGTAACCTGACATGTTGAACCCAACCAGTAGTAGAACTTTTATTTCCACCCCTATTAAATTGAAAAATGAGTTGATGTTTGCAGATGGACTCGTATAAACGTACCGTGGACAGTTTTTAAAACACGATGTTGTTTCTACAGGGACGATAAGCATCTGTAAACCAACGGAGAAAAGCGAGTCAACAACGACTAATTGTTATTTGGAAAGGCAATTTAAGAAATTAATGGCACTACACTGTTTAAAATTCTCAGCAAATGCCGAGTAATTAGAAATAATAAACGCGAAATTGAAATAAGGTACGTGTCCTTGCGAATGTGAAGTGCATTTACGACTTTTGATGTTGTTGTGACGAATTGCATTTAAAGTTGTTGAGAACGATTGCAATCTATAGTAGTTCTCAAGTATGAAAATAATCTTTTATTGGGATTTTCTTCAATTAAATCATGGCACGTTATCGAATTTAAAATCGCAATATGGAGATTTCAGGATGACTTAATATGTAGGCTCTACTCATGACCATTATTAGCGATTTTACTGGAGGAACAAAATTAATGAGGAAAGTTAGATGAAAGATATTGAAATAAAAAAATAGCGAGTTGGGCAATTCTCTACATGCAAGAAGTTTGATTCTGCCTTAGCTGTAGTAAATAATTAGTCTCATAGATATTGCAGTATAGCTGTGAAAGGCATAAATAATGCTCTCATAGACAAATAAACATATAAACCTATAATAAAAATAAATAACAGGCGCGACAATCCAGCATTGGACTAAGGCCGCAAGATGTGTTAGTGACATCCTATTTCCAAGATCTTATCTGCTTTTTGTTGAGGTAATGAGATCAGCATCACGCTCAGCAGTGTTATTTATCCCCATAAATGGGTACTCGTTTAACATCTGAGTGAGATCATAGTCCGTCACAAGCTCGTGAGTTCGAAAAACACAATGGAACACGGTGAGATTCGAACTCATGAGCCTGAGCACCGAAGGTGCGCGCACTAACCGCTAGACCAGCCAGACTACAAACCTATAATAGCACATATAATATTAGATATAATATTAAAAAAAATAAATAACAGGCGCGACAATCCAACATTGGACTAAGGCCGCAGGATGTGTTAGTGACATCCTATTTCCAAGATCTTATCTGCTTTTTGATGAGGTAATGAGATCAGCATCACGCTCAGCAGTGTTATTTATCCCCATAAATGGGTACTCGTTTAACATCTGAGTGAGATCATAGTCTGTCACAAGCTCGTGAGTTCGAAAAACACCATGGAACACGGTGAGATTCGAACTCATGAGCCTGTGCACCGAAGGTAAGCGCACTAACCGCTAGACCAGCCAGACTAGCAGATATAATATTACCTCATATAATTTAATATATCTGCTACGGATAAAACCTGCAAATACACTCGGCTTCACAAAAATCGGGCCACTCGCCACTTTCGAACTCAAATTCAATTTTCTCAAAAAGTATGAAACTTACAACTATGAAAGTTATATTTACAGAAAGTGCATTTAATGGCAATTCAGATGACTATGATTTTTATCTGAAGTACCGTTAACTCACATTACAAACGATTTGCCTGTTTTGATTAGAGTTCGCGCTTACCGTGTGGCCCGGTTTCATTGAAGCTCAGTGTATTATATATCTGTCAATTTATATCTGCGACAGACATATTTTTTTTTTAATTTACTTTCCACCTCGTTCTATTCTGTGCCATCGACTTCAGGTCTGAACGTCTCTTGTTTATTGAAGCAGCCTCGCTTACAACCGATCTTCTCCACGTGTTTCTAGGTCGTCCAACACGGTGGCTTGCGGCTCCTTGTGGGTTCAAATCTGGGGCCTTCTTAGCACTATTTTTGGCTCATTACCACTTTGTCTTTTGACAGAAGTGCCTATCCAATCCAGGCCTGTGACATTAAGGAGATCATCATTCGAAATAACCTCCGGCCGGCGGATTTTTAGGATGCGCCGTAGACACTGATTTACAAAAGTTTGCAACTTATTGTTAATATCTTTGGTCACCTTCCACGTAGAACAGCCATATACAAGCACTGATTTCAGAACTGTATTCTGTATAGATTCGGTTTTTGAAGCGATTGAACATCAGCGTCCGCGCCGCCATCTGCTGTGACGAGGTAGCAGAATTCGTTAACTTTTTCGACTGAAACACAAATTCCCTGGATCAGAGCTCAAGTACTTGGTTCGGCAGCGTTTATCTTGAGCCCAGCATTACCACTTTCGCAATGCAGAGCATCGGCCATTTGAGCTACATCCTCCTTTTTATTTGAAAGCAGACAAATATCGTCAGCATAGTCCAGGAGTGTTGAAGATGATCAAACATTTTCTATCTGATATCTTTCCTCTGCTTTTGAATCGCGTTCACTAGTACATCGTTAATGGCTATGAGGAAAAGAATAGGTGACAAAATGCAGCATTGTTTCACTACGCTGTGCACCTCAAAAGCATTTGAAAGCTTATCCTTGTGTAAAACGTAACATTGGGCTCCCTGATATGATTCCTTGATTATGGAAATTATTTTAGTTGGTATGTCCCTCCTACGAAGGGCTCTCTAGATATACTCCCGGCCAACCTAAAGTGCGATCAACTGCATCCTTGATTCGGTTCAAAATAACCAGCTTGGAGACATCCATCCTACGTCTACCACGTATTTGTCATTGAGAGTTCTTGAGCCTGATGGCCATAAGCTCCCTCCCTTGCGACGACAACATTTATCCGACTAATAGCCGGAAAGGTGTTCTCCGCCGGGATGCCTCCCTTTGGAACCCCACCTTGGGATGCGACTCTAGCTGGTCGGCTTGTCTAACACCACAAACCCCCTCGAGTCCAACGCCTATATGGGTAAGGACCATGGTCCCCTGGGCACGCCCATCCCCGAGGTACACTATTCGCTAAAGATTTCTCAATAGCAGGTGTGATCCTCCCTTGGCCCCCTTTCGGTAGACCTAACGAATTCGGCTCGCCAGCCGCAAGATCGTTATGCCTGTTTACTACTCGTCTGCTTAAAGCTCCCGTCCGTTTACTAAGCAGCAATTTGAATCAGGCCGTGTGGTCATCAATTCACAAACCAGCTAGGTATAGGCGCATAGCCCATTCTCCCTAACTAGCCCCTTCGTGGCTTGGGTTATGCGAAGTCGCCAGCTCCGAGACTGGACACGTACGCTTATAATGTATTTCTCCCCTACGAAGAAACACTGCGTCGTGTAAGCTGGTATGGCTGACTTTTCGGAGGAATAGGGAAAAAATCAGCCATGCTGTGTCACCCAAACATGACTAGGGAGCTCGGGAACGTCATCGCCCGACGCCACGCCATGGCGTATCAACCATACCAGGGGCCTCCCTGCGCTGCTCAGGTACGTGGTGTCGCAACCCACCAAAGGCCTGTGCCACAAGGACACTGACCCCCTTGCGGGACCCACCAGCTTGGAGGCAGCAGGAAGTAGGCAGTTCCCAGGCCAATTATAATAATCCTTAAGGTTTCCCTTTTTGAAATTTTAATAATCACGTCGCATCATTTGCCTCTTTCGCTAAAGCGATGGTGGTCACGCCTCACACTTATCTGCACGCCATTTTGTAGTGAACGGTATTCAGGTCGGAGTTGATTTTTGACTGAATCATCAACAGCGGAGTTAATATATTCCTTAACTCTTTTGTGTTCTGAGATAAGAGACCAAGTAGCGTCCTAACTCGATTCAATCGTCCCACAATCGCTTCACCACACGAAATGAAAAAATCCTTTGTATAATTTCATCTATCTTCAATTGTAGGATTCTGAAGAGACGTTTCTGCATAAGCTTTTCCGTGCCAAGCGGTAGAATATGCACGTCTAGTTGATCAATTTTTTAACTTTTGTACATTAAAACGTGGCAAGATTCGTGCCTTATGAGAACGTTGGATCGCTGCCGTTCGTAAGCGTAATTTCGCGATAACAATATGGTGGTCGCTGCCAACATGAGCCTCACACTTCGAGCTGACGTCTGAGAAGCAGTTTCTCCATATCTTTGAAACAGCAATATGGTCAATTTGGTTTTCTGTTCTGCCATCAGGAGAAATCTTGACGCTAACACGCTCTGTGGCTCATTTGCCTGAGTCGCACTCTACGATGCTAGTAATCTAGAGGTCCGGAGATCGAATCTCGGCGCGGCGTGGTCCAAAACTTCCGTACATGTGCGGATAGGAAATAAACTCGGCGACAATGAAACCGGGCCAGACGGTAAGCGCGAACTCTAATCAATACAGGTAAATCGTTTGTAATGTGAGTTAACGGTACTTCAGATAAAAATCATAGTTATTTGAATTGCCATTAAATGCACTTTCTGTAGATATATTTTTCATCGTTGTAAGTTTCAAACTTTTTGAGAAAATTGAATTTGAGTCGAAAGTGGCGAGTGGCCCGATTTTTGTGAAACCGAGTGTATATAGTGCTTGCAACATTATATACACTCCGAAATGATATGCAATGTAACGTTGACTCGAAATTGCCTACAAACGGCTGAGTTAACGCACCATGGCCCACATGGGGCTATACGGTACTGAGAAGATCAGGAGAAATCCAAGTTGTTAGGTGGCAAGGTTTATGCTTGAACAAGGTGCCGCGAATTACAGAACTCCACGAACATTTCGCCATTATTGTTCCTGTCACCAAGCCCGTGATTTCCCATAAGGTGTTTCAAGCCTAAATTATCAAGCACCGACTTTGGCATTGAGATCCCCCATAACAATTTTGATGTAACCCCTGGGAGCCTTATCAAAGGTGTCGCCAAGTCGCTGATAAAATGCATCCTACGCAGATTGATATACAGGTTCATTTGGTGCGTAGCACTGAATAATATAGTGATGTTTCGTACTCCGGATTTGAATCTAGCTGTGATGATTCGGTCGGCAACAGGTTTCCAGCAGTCGATTAGGGATTGACGTGCATTCCTAGTCAACAGGATTTCAACACCTGCCTGCCGAGGAGTACTATCTTCTTCACTTCCAGAGTAGAGCAGTACTGTGCGAGAGCACATGCAGAAAACCCCAAAATTGTCATAGTTTTTCTGTTTTATGGCTTATAACTCCGAAATTGTATATTTCTGCGTAATCCCGTCCATAAACATGTTAGAGAAAACATTATTGCGGGTCCAACGCGACATTCATCTTTAAAATGCGTAAGCGGTATCACTGAAATTGATTGTAATTTTTGGGCGTTTTTTCCCGATTTTGACCCTGTTTGGCAACAAAATGTTGGTGGGAAGCTACGGATTCGGCGTCAGCACCCCAAAATACACAAAAAAAAACAAGAAAAATTCAACTTTTGCGACAAAAAAATGACAAACCGTTCAATCTCAAAATTTATTTCATAATATTCATTTTAAAAATGGCAAACTTAAATAAATTATCAATTGTAGTAATACCGCTTACCAGATTTTTAATATTTATGTCTCTTTGGACCATCAAGTGGTCTCTAACATATTCATGGAGAGTTTTTCGCTAAAACGAATAGTTTCAGAGCTAGTAGAGAAAAAAACGGAAAACAGCGAAAATTTAGGGGTTTTGGCGATGTTGACCCTATTCCTCGACAAAATTTTGGTGGGATTCGTGCTCAGCACCAAAAAAAAAAAAAGAAACAAAAAAAATCTTTTTGTAATCTGATGTTCTGGTTTATCACGTACTATACCTACACTAATATAACTCATATCTGTTTTATAAATTCATAATGATGATTAATTTTTGGGTTATGTGATGAAGAAGACTTTTTTTTTTAATTGATCGATTTCACGCTATACACAAATAGTGCCAAAAATGCCAAAACCGACTGTACGAAGACATTATTGGATTACAGTATGTTTTTCTGTCTTCCAAAGAATATTCTAAAAGTGTAGATGCGATGTTTTCTTTTGGTTTTATGTTTCACTTTCTACACTTTGTTGAGACGTCTAATGTATTAAGCGGTTCGGACCAATAACGGTTTCGACAAGATATTTGATTTGCCTACTTCGGCAAGAGCCGTTTAGCAATATGCTCGAGGAGTGTTCTTGGAAGTTTCAAAGTTTCTAGAAATAAGAAAGGCAAATTTAATAAAATAATAAAAATAGGACTGATTTCTAGTTTGTCGATGCATGAGCATGCCTAAAGCATAAGTTTACGGGTAGGGGTAAGTACTCCAAAGAAGAAGCAAATGTCAGTTATTCATTCACAGGGGAACAGCATTTTTGTTGACTTAGATTTGATATTCGTTTCTAACTAATTTTTGGTCGTAGAATCCGGAAATGTTAACCGTTTTGCTCCAACACGTCCGGTTTTTAAGCTACGGATGGTTCAAATTTGAGCCCCCCATACAAAACACATTTCATAGAAGACTTAAAAATAATCGAAACTCGTTACATTTTTATTTATTTATAGGTATCGATTTTGAGTGTTGACAATATTATTTCAGCAATCATACAAAATTGTGGCAAAATTTGTCATATACAGCTCTTTTTTTGTAGTATTAAACCTAAACCAACAATTGTTTGTCATCATAGTCCTATCCCATTAGCCTTCTTGTATGGCGTTTTTTCGTTTTAAGGTCATGGTGAAATTCCTCTCCCTGCTCATCACCAAGAGTTCCAAAATATTCCGGAATTTTAGCCAGAAGAGTTTATAATGTAAGAATGATAAAACTACAAATTGAAAAAAAAACGCAAAATATTACATTTGAATCAATTTTTTTCAGTATACTCTGACAATTCATAATGTTTAGACTCACGCCTGAAGAACGCTTCCAAATTATCAACATTTATTTCGAAAATCAGTTGTCGATTCGCGCAACTTATAGACGACTTTTGATGGTATGTATATATAATCGTCCGTCTGAGCAAGCCATCCGTCGAAAGCCGGACTTTCAGCCGTTTCAAAACAAATATGTAGCCGGATTTTCAACACTGTATACCAGCGACCCATATAAGGAAGATGCAAAAAGCAAAAATTTTGCATTGAATAAGAACACTGAAAAAATTTAACATTTTCAGTGAAGAATATTACAAATATACAGGGTGTCCCGCACTAGGTGGTCAATACTGTAAGGGTTGATAGCACAACTTGTTTCAGCAAGAAAATTACCAATACAATCGGAATTTTTTTTTACTGTTACCTTGTTATCGCTTTTTTTGTGAAAGTCATCGAAAATCCTGACTTGTCATGCAAAATCATAATTTGCAGCCCTCGTGATGACTTAATCGAAGATTTGATTTCAGTTTCAGAAACTACATAAAATTTCACAAAATCTGAAGTTTTTCCTGTTGCCAACATTATCGCCACTTTCAAGATACAATTACTCAAACTTAAAAGAAATTTTAAAATAGATTTTTCATCGAAAATTCAAACAGTAATTTCATAACGGTGCTTTATACGTACGACTCTGTAAAGTTGATAAAAGTTGCTTCAACATGTTGGCTTTCCAACGGTATATCACTTTTTATATTTACATTGCAGAATTTTAGGGAAACACGCATTGAATGGTATAATTCAATGGAATCGCTAGCAATTTTTCCTTTACTTGAAAAAAGACAAATGAAGGCTATTATAATTCGGGATAGAATCTCGCTACATTATTTTGACCAGAACTGTAAATTATTGGAAATTTTGTACATTGTTTGGCAAATGCAACGGTACTTCTAACAGTTAAAATTTAATATTTGCTATTTATGGCAGATAGACGGGTGCCCCGCTCATAATGCGAGATCTATCAAAGAATATTTGGAATACGAATTTCCCGGAAAGTGAATTGGCAGATTTGGGACAGTTGCGTGGCCGGCGAGAAGTCCCGACCTTACTCCCCTAGATTTTTATTTATGGGGTAACTTAAAAAACAATGTCTATTCCGAGCCGATTACCTTCCGGGAACAGCTGCTGCGGCGAATTAATGATGCTTGTGACAACGTAATGGAAACCCCACCTGAAATCCTTCGGGACGTTTCTTTCATGCGCCGAAGGTGTCGAGTCTGCAAACAAAATGGAGGAGGCAAATTCCAGCAGCATTATTCCAATTCATCAAACAGACCCATTTAATCATTAGTTAATATTTTTAGTTTATTGGTTATTTCTCATATTCCAAGCTTTATTTTCATTTTTATTTAACAACTTTTTAAAATTGCGTCAATAAAATATAAACAATAAATGAATAAAATTTCATAAGAATTTCATAAGAAATTTATTACCTTGTTTTTTTTTTTTACATCCAATATGTGTATGTAATTCCAAAATCCTGCAATGTAAATATGAAAAGTGATATACTGTTGGAAAGCCAACATGTTGAAGCAACTTTTATCAACTTTGCAGAGTTGTACGTATAAAGCACCGTTATGAAATTACTGTTTGAATTTTCGATGAAAAATCTAATTTAAAATTTCTATGAAGTTTGAGTAACTGTATCTTCAAAGTGACGATAATGTTGGCAACAGGAAAAACTTCAGTTTTTGTGAAATTTTATGTTTTTTCTGAAACTGAAATCAAATCTTGGATTAAGTCATCAGGAGGGCTGCAAATTATGATTTTGCATGACAAGTCACGATTTTCGATGACTTTCACAAAAAGAACGATAGCAAGGTAACGGTAAAAAAAAATTCTGATTGTATTGGCAATTTTCTTGCTGCAACAAGTTGCGCTATCAACCCTTAGAGTATTGACTTCCTAATGCGGGACACCCTGTATATAATTTATTTTATGGATTCATTCCCATTTCTACCCACTTTTGTTTCAAGTCCCCCCAAAAAATCAATCGATTTCAAAAATATTTCTTCTGCACATTTTCCAATCTATTTACTTGACATCTCGACGAAAAGCTATAAATCATTAAATTTACTGGGGCGTATCGTAGAAATTTTCTTGGTATAATTATATTTTATTACTTATCTCTATTTCTCGTCAAACAATGAAGACAATAATTCCGATTGAATGATGATTGAAGTGCAGAGCGCCTATCATTCAGTCCAGTAGTTCATAAGATTCCCGCGGCATATCAATTTATGAGTTTTAAAAACTTGTTTAAGTCGAAACTTTAATACATACTACCATAATACGAAACGAATACAATGATTTATATTACAGCATGTCAAAGAGACAAGGCAATTGTTGCCTTATCTTAAACCAATTAATTGAATGAGTGTACCATAAAATACAAATCGTCATACATTTGGAGTCGCATATATGCATTCTTGTTTACGGACACACGGCCGTAAAAGAGACGAATTCACCATTCATTTCAGATTTATTTGAATATGTTTATAATCGCTTGATTGCAATGAGCATAGTAGTAGAGTATCGAGGGTTATTCAACGTGTAATGTCCTAAATGGTGGCAACATTAACCTTAATGCCCTTTAAAATACCAATTAAACGTTATTGGTTTCACAGACGCGTTTTTTACGTTCTACATTATTAAAACAATCGACCTTTTGAACGGATTAATTTACGTGTAAAATTGATTTCAGTATGTATTCGTTTTTTTTTCTTTACTGGACTATAAAAGATATGCCAGGGGGGAAAATGTGAATATAAAATGTATAGTGGGAATATTACCATAATGAGTTATTTATTCATCATTCTGTTTGGGCTTTTAGTCCATAAATATGAGATGGAGCTTTTTGTATGGTAAAAAATATTTTATATTTGAAATGTTTGTTTCATGTTTAATGAAAGGTGCATGCTCGATTTATTATGTTTACATAAATCAATAGTAAAATAAAAAAGGACGTTAATGTATATTTCTTTTGATCGAATTTTATATTGTGGTTTGTTTGAAACTTTAAAGTTTTAGTGCCGATGTTTTTAAAAATTTGCGCCTATTTCGTATTTGAAATTGTACTGAATTTGAATTATGCAAAATTCTAGATTACCTATTTAAATAACAATCGGTATGTTTTTCGCAATTTGTAGAGATATACACATTTCAATAAATAAAAAAGAATTTTTTTTTAATATTATGATTTTCCTACAAATAGAAGTTGTTAAAAGCGACTGACTAATGAGTTCAACGCGTACCAAGACGATAAGGTATATCTTATCCTATTATCTACACAAACCTACATAATTTTTTAAATAACTTAAAATCACTTTAATATAGTGCAAGCTTTAAGGCTGGATTTGTTTTCCCTTAAAAACCATTTGCTTTCTTTGGAACAGTTAAGAGGAGCTAAGCGGATTCTATATACAGGAATATGCCACCGATTGCATAAAAGATAGTGGTAATTTTCGAGGAAATATTGCCAGACATGCTAGAATAATCACTAAAAATAGTATAAGAATGGTGTGGTGCCATAAGTGCAGAATACTAGGGTAATTTTTTTGGCTTGATTTTGGCATGATTTGCATAAATTTTACAAAATTGCAGAACATTAGGGGCATTTTAAATGAATTCGAGCTAAAATTAACCCTAATTTTCTGCATTAGTCATTAAAACTGTTCGAAATAATAGAGCTAGAATAAAATGATGTCAGAAAGATATCATCGCGAGACTTTTTTTCTTCTTCTTGATTTACCCTAATTCCTAGTGGAGCATGGTGCGTTCTGCGTTGATCACTACCGTGTGCAGTCGTCAACGATTCAAAGACAACTGAATTCGGAGTGTAGTGTAAGTGTGGTACGGTTGTCAGCCATACCACTTCCTAGCCGCATTGTTACTTTATTATTCCACGATAAGAATACTTCTTATAATCTTCTGAAGAATAAACTTGCGGCGGGTCATGCCGCAAACTCTATATCACAGAGTGGCGACCGAACGATCACGGCCACAGAGCACGACGATCGCAAGACTATGCGCAAATTTTTAAAAGAATCGTACAAACACCACACCTTGGCAGTAAGTGAGGAAAAACTTAGAGAAGTTTTCCCTTACGGAAAAAATCTTAGAACATGTATATGTCGACATTATGCTCAGAAAAAACAGCTTGCGTACAAGTCCGCAGCTCAGTGGGACATTTTCATGTTTTCAACAAATGCTAATGTACAGTACTGATGCAACCTCGAAATGATTTATACAACCTAAGTTGAAAGTTACACTTTTTGGGTCGTTCAACAAAAGTTGAACGAAAGTTGAAGGTGAGTTGAACCTAAGTTGAAAGTAACACTTTTTGGGTCGTTCATCAAAAGTTGAACGAAAGTTGAACGTGAGTTGAACCTAAGTTGAAAGTTACACTTTTTGCGTCGTTCAACAAAAGTTGAACGAAAATTGAACCCAAGTTAAAAGTTACACTTTTTGGGTCGTTCCACAAAAGTTGAACGTGAGTTGAACCTAAGTTGAAAGTTACACTTTTTGGGTCGTTCAACAATAGTTGAACAAAAGATGAACGAAAGTTGAACGTGAGTTGAACCTAAGTTGAAAGTAACACTTTTTGGGTCGTTCAACAAAAGTTGAACGAAAGTTGAACGAAAGTTGAACGTGAGTTGAACATAAGTTGAAATTAACACTTTTTGGGTCGTTCAACAAAAGTTGAACGTGAGTTGAACCTAAGTTGAAAGTAACACTTTTTGGGTCGTTCAACAAAAGTTGAACGAAAGTTGAACGTGAGTTGAACCTAAGTTGAAAGTAACACTTTTTGGGTCGTTCAACAAAAGTTGAACATACACTGCGTTTCACTTGAATAGCACACTCTATACATTAGATTTATTTTCTCAATATCTTTAAAAAAAATGAAGACAACAGATATTTTGTATTTTTTATTTGCCATTTGATTAATTAGCTTTAATTTGAAATAAAAAGAATTCGAATTTTTCCAACATGTAATCTTAGAAAGAAAAAAATGTAAAACACCAATGAAAAAACACAGGAATTCTGTTTCACTTGAATAGCACACTTTTTTTTAAACCTATTTTAATTAACTTTTTATGCAGTGAGGATAACTTATTATTGTTCAGAATACAAGTTGAGATCAATTTGAATTAAAATCAGCAATTTTAGTAATGGGTTGAGCCTCCCCCGTTTGAAATAACCTCCTAGATCCTATTAGGCAAATAATCGTACAAACTTTTGATGTAAGCAAGGGAAATGGTAGCCCATGATGGCAGAATGGCTTCAATTATTTCAGTCTTTGTTGAAAATTATTTACCAGACTCATAAACTTTTCTAAGCAGCCATCTCCAAACATTTTCTATTATGTTTAGATCCGGCGAGTATGGTGGCCAGTTCAAAAGAGTAACATTTTTGGACTCGATAAACGACTTTACGGCACGGGCAGTGTGTATTGGTTCATTGTCTGGTTGTAAAGTCCACGGCAATGGTCCAAAGAGACTTTCGAATGTCGGAAAAGCCTTTTCTAAAACACCTTGATACGACTTAGCATTCATAGTGGTGTCTAAGAATTGGAGTTCACAAGTGCCGTAGTAGGATTTGGCTCCCCAAACCATAACGCCGCAAACTCGACTGTGCAAACGATCCAACTGGTGAGTCTCCTTCCTTAAATCATAAAAATAACAGTTATATCCATCGGGCCCTTCCAAATTAAATTTCTTCTTATCAGAAAAAACAACGCGATATCACTCTTTGGTCCATGACATGTTGGTACGCGAAAAAGTCAACCGAGCTTGTTTATGAGGGGGTTAAGAGGTGTTTTTTTTTTAATTTTAGACGCTTTAGGTCTTCAGCTTTTGAATTAGCACGCCATACAGTTGTTTTACTCGCACTGAGACCAACTTTTAACCGAATTTTGTCCACAGAATCATATGTGAAATCGATGCTTCACGCAAAATAGATCACTTATCTGCATAAGAGCGTACACAGCTCACTCGACCTTTCATATTTTTCCATAATTTTCACAATTTTTAATTAAATTGTAAATCACGTTTCTGCCTTTTCCAATTTTTTTCGATATTTTAGTCACTGAAAAGTCACAATCTTCGCTTGTTAAGGCTTTACCACGACCCAAAATTTTTTAAAATCAACGAATCGTATTTAAATTACTCAAAACGACTATAGATTGTGATATTGTGACCACGTGCACCACGTATTTGAAGCTTAAACCCAACTGTGCTATTCTAGTGAAACAAAAAATCTGCTCGCTTTTGAAGCAAATTGGTGAAAAAAGGTAACGGTAAATTTGGAGAGTATAATTTTTCTTTTGGGGAACCCACACCAACAAGACAAAAAAAAGTACTAGCAAAGTCATAAGAATATTGATATATAAGCAAATTACAATGAAAAAACGGAATGTGCTATTCAAGTGAAACGCAGTGTAAGTTGAACCTAAGTTGAAAGTGACACTTTTTGGGTCGTTCAACAAAAGTTGAACGAAAGTTGAACGTGAGTTGAACCTAAGTTGAAAGTAACACTTTTTGGGTCGTTCAACAAAAGTTGAACGTGAGTTGAACCTAAGTTGAAAGTAACACTTTTTGGGTCGTTCAACAAAAGTTGAACGAAAGTTGAACGTGAGTTGAACCTAAGTTGAAAGTAACACTTTTTTGGTCGTTCAACAAAAGTTGAGCGAAAGTTGAACCTAAGTGGAAAGTTGAGTTCAAGTTGAATGCGAGTTGAATTCGAGTTGAATTCGAGTTGAACTCAAGTTGAACCCAAGTTGAACCCAAGTTGAAAGTAACACTTTTTGGGTCGTTCAAGAAAAGATGAACGAAAGTCGAACGTGAGTTGAACCTAAGTTGAAAGTAACACTTTTTGGGTCGTTCAACAAAAGTTGAACGTGAGTTGAACCTAAGTTGAAAGTTGAATTCAAGTTGAATTCGAGTCGAATTCGAGTTGTACTCACAGGGTACCACCTAGCCCAACTTCCGTTGAACCTTGAATGGCACCCAAAACCTGTAATGCCAAAAACGTAACGCTTTTTCGTTGCAATTTTCGTGACGATTTTCGATTTATGTGCCAGAGTCAAGACATAAAAATGTCAAAAGTTAACATTGCATGAAAACGTTAACACCATCTTCTTCTTCCTTGCCTCGTTCTTTATACCGCTCCATGGTTTCGCGTTGCTCGACCCGCGGTGTAGGCACATCGCCCGTTTTGGCGGTAATATCTCAGCATATTTCTAGAGGCAGCTCTATCTTGGATCGTGTCATCGTCGAGACCAATGCGTTGTTGTTGCTTTTTCATTTGACACATCCAGGTGTTCTTCGGTCTGCCTCTGGCCTTGGGTCCATCAAGTGGAACTTCCATTGATATCGCTTTCTTTGCGGGGTTCTCAGGCGGACGCCGTTGAACATGGCAATACCAATCCATATGTCGGACTTCGAGCTTTTGGACAAGCTGCCTCGGATGTAGCTACTCTTGATGTGTTTCCTTTTCGTTACACCAACTGACATGCGTAATATTTTCATTTCAGTCGCTGTCATTTGTTTCGCGTAACCATGCATGGTCCAGCATTCTGATCCATACATGAGTGCGGGACGTACAACCGTTTTGTAAAACTTGCCCTTTAGCTTCAGTGGCATTTTCTTATCGCAGAAAACTCCAGAGTCTTCTCGCCACGTCATCCACCCAACCTTTGTGCGATGTTTGATGTCATCATCGCATGTAGCTCCGTTGTTCACCATCGAGCCAAGGTACTTGAAGCTGCTCTCCTTTGACGTACATATCTGGTATCGGTGCATCTGGGTCTGAGAATGTGCAGCATAAGAACTCAGTCTTTGTTATACTTACCCTCAGTCCATGCTCCTCCAGAATGTCACACCATTTTGTAAGTGCAGCTTGCAGGGCAACGATGTTTGGGCTACTGAGGACTATATATCATCTGCAAAAAGAAGAGATATTTCTAGGCCCTCGAATATACGTGTTAATAGGTAGCACATGATGATGTTGAAGAGCAACGGACTCAATACACTGCCCTGGTGTAATCCGACATTCACCGGAAATTCTTCTTATTCACCGGCTGTGCATCCAACCTTAATCGTAGCTCCATCATACATGTCTCGTATCATCCTGACGTATGCCTCAGGGACATTAAGTGCTCTCAAGGCCAACCATATCAGATCACGAGGTGCTCTATCGAATGCCTTTTCCAAATCAATGAATACAAAGTGCAAGTCCTTTCGTGCTGCTCTATACTTTTCCATCACAAAACGAATGCGAAAACGTTAACACCATAAATAGAATAAATCGAGACTAAATTTTCTTAAAACATAACATATAATATAAAACAACACGCGTTTTAGAATGTACAGTATAATGACCACCAGGCCATTTTTTTCTATTGTCTAATGCTCTTTAAACGTTATGTTTAAAAGTGCGTTCATTTTAACGATGTTCCACACGGTTGAATATTTTGGTATAATCTTTATCCTTTTTTAATTACATCGAAGATATTTAATATTTGAATACAAAAATTGGTATAAAATGTATATTTAACCATTTTATTAACATAAAGTATACCAACCCGAGCTAAGTTCTACAAAAAATGGTATTAAAAAGCCTCCATATTCTATGGGGGTATAAAAATAATATTTTATTGTTATGAAAACGTATACCTCAAGGAATAAAGTTTATAGATTACAAGAATGAATCCTGGAATTTCCGGTTGGAGAACGCGAAGAAAAAAATTAACAGTTATTTTGCATTTACGATTCAACTTTTTATATCAAAATAGATAAATTTAATACTAGCGCAGAGTAACAATGGAAATTGACCTTCCAATTTGCGACAAATTACCTCGATAAACGATATTGACTCAATTTTATTCAATAATGGTATAGAATCAATTCTTTTTTTAAATTTTGAAAGAGTACAATCATATTTATATGAACATTCGGATAAATTTTATCTTTATTTTTAAATTACAAAATGCCCAACTAGATTTTTTCCATTTGTCGTTATTTCGCGAGTGCGTTAAGATGCTTATAGCAGAATAGTGAAAATATCACAATGTGACGGTACCGATAAAATCCAACTCAAATACTGTGACTATAAAGACAGGTAAATATGGTAAAAAAAAAAAAATAGTTTTGAATAAGCGCTGCTAATACCAACATTTTTTTAAACGCATAGATTTTCTACAGAGCAAATTAAACAGCAGATCGAGGAGCAAGCACCAACATAGCCGTAACAACGAAAATCATAACGTCAACAACAAAACAAAAAATAATTTTATTTTGTTGCAGGTATGATTGCTGACGAAATAATAGCGAAGCTTCCCCAAATGTATTGAAAATCACTCATATCAATATCAGAAAAAATATCAAAAGAGGACAGTACACGAACAAAATAATTATTATCTAAGAGCCGCCTAATAAAATTTCTAATTTTTCTAGATTGGGCAGAAGAAGCAAAAGTCACGAGGACATTAGCAGAAATTTCGGAAAAAAAGCGAAGTTTAAGTTAGCCTCTTATGTATTTTAAGATTGAAAACGTTATACTCAATAACAATAAAAATTAACTATCAAAAGTATAAAGCCCATTTTTAAATTATTGAGATACAATTTATAAATAACATTTATCCGTTCGATTTATAAATGAAAGGTATTCATTTTATACTAAAGGGAATAAATTAGGTTGATTCTATTATGGTATACACTTTATACAGGTTTATTTATCAGTGTGATTAAAACATACATGGTATAGAATGTATACTGAATTAGATAGACTAATTGTATACCAACTCGAATAAAAACAATACTTCCGACTATAGATTTGTATACCTAGCACATTTATCAATTTTATATACTTTCTTTATGGATTTATATAGATATCATTTTTTATTAAGTTTATACCCAAATATTCAACCGTGCACCGTTATCTTGTCACTCCCAAAAATCCCAGAATCCCAAAAATCCTTTGAAACCAATCACATACAGTGCCCCAAACATCGCCTTTCGAACGACACTCATAATGTCCATACTCTGTTTCCTATGGTAGACAAATGTCCTCTTTGGTGGTAATATCCTTTTAAGAAAACTCAAAATGAACTTGTCGTGATTTTAAAGGACTCGTCTCAACGAATACGGTATTTTATATCCATATCGTCTATAATGCATTCCCAAAGAAAAAAGACCCTGTTGTGTCCAAGGACATCTTTCTCATAATAAGTGTCGATACCAGAATATTAAGGATCGCACCACTTAACTTCCATCCGAGTCTCATCGAAATCGGTCCACGGGGAGAACCAGGAGAACCATTCGAAGGATGACTTTACGTTCGCTTCAATGACGAATTTACCGCTCTTCCCGCAACTCATCAAAATTGTGATCGTCGATTCTTTGTCAGGGCGGTCAAAGGATAATGTATACCAAATTTAGTGAAGATCGAACCATGGGAAGGTTGATTTTAAGCGTTTCACGTTTTCGTTACGTCACATTTTTCCACGGAACGATATCCAGTACTTCTCAGGTAGCCTCCGCAAAGACATATCATGTCAAATTGAGATGGGAAAAATAATTTGCTGTTGGGTTAAATCACAAATTTGATTTTGAAGCTATTCTAGCTGGTATAGTTTTGAAGATATTGAGGTATATGTCGTATAATGTAATGGCTCTTTCAAAAATCTTCAAACCCATATAGCAGTTATTTTCCTGGAAATCTCATGAGGAATTTTCCGGTGCGTTTATACGTGGTGTGGTCTGAAATAGTAATTAATGTTAATTAAAAACTACTAGGCCTGGCTATATTTTTCCAGTTGTTCGTTATTACCAGGAGAGGTTTTTACGAAAGAAAATTGTGGAAAAACCCCTCCGAAAAAGTCAGGAAATTGAAAAAATCGAAAATGGTTTTTTGGTATGGAATTTTGTGTGTAATTGTTCCGAAATGCCTTTTCGAATGGAAAAATAAAAATTCTTACTGAAAAAACTCGGCAAATTCCAGTAAAACACGAAAAATTTGTATTTTTTCGACAACATTTTTTATTTTATCGCATGAGCTGATAATTTGGACTATGTATTGGTGGAAAATTCTACTTTGAAGCTTCGAAAATGTTGTATAATTGTAAAATTAATTCTGCGTTTGTGTGAATTTTGGATAAATGAATTTTGCATCAAAATGTTTTTTGCAAAACTTCTCTGAAACTGCTCCACCGATTTTGATGAAATTTGTGTACACTTGCTTGGTATCGAAATCGATCGTAAAGCACAAATCACTAAATAAAGATTACGCGGTGCGCAAGTGCGAAAGCTTTTCTTATGAACATTTTGAAACTGTGACTTTCCCCCCATGAAAAATGAAAATGAAAATGTTTTATGAATGTGTTAGACGCGAATGTGTCAAATTAATTTCTGTTCATAAATAATGTCCAGCCAGGGGTTATTTTTATTTTATTTTTATTTTATTTTACTAAATATTACAAAACGGGAATAAATTCCCAAAACATGTAATGTAAAGAATTCAAAGTAAGGAAAATAAGTATAAAGGAAAAAGAAATTTATAAAAACAAGAAAAAAATCACAAAGAAAAGAAAAAAAAAAATATTCAAATAAAAAAATAAGTTCAAACTACAATTCAAAAAGTTAAAATAATAAAAAAAAAAACAATTAAAATTCAAAAAGTTAAATGAAAAATAATTAAAGTTTTTGTAGCAAGGTGTTTTTTAAAGTGAAAAAAGAAGAAGGTAACGGACCAATCTCCAATCGGTCGTAGTTTCTCATAGCTCTAAGTAACGGAGAGTTTTTATTAATAAAGAGAGTGAAGATTGAGGAGGATAGAAAATTGCAACTGATCGAGTGTTGTAAGATGGAAACCGATATTTTATATCTTCTGTGAGTGATGAAGTAGTAAGACCCTTGCATAACCTGTAGAGGAAACACTGGTCAAGACAGTCTCTTCTTTTGCTTAGTGATGGTAGATTTAGAAAATTAAGCCGATCTTGATAAGGCCTATAAGCCAAGTTATATTTAAACAATAAGGTTCTAGAAAACTTTCTCTGAACTTTCTCTAATGCATCACGAGAAACAGAAGAATAAGGAGACCAAACTACCGAGGCGAATTCTAATATGCTGCGTACTAGCGTCACAAATAAGTTTACACAAGTATTAATAGATTGAAAGCTAGAGGAGCACCGTAAAACGAACCCAGCTAGTTTCGACGATTTGCTAATAATCGACGAGTAGTGATCAGTAAAACGTAATTTACAATCAAAAACAACCCCTAGATCTGTAACCGTAGAAACACATTGGAGGGGAATGGAGTTTATTTGGTATTGAAAAATGAAAGGAGTAGATTTCAATGAATATACCATAACGGAGCACTTAGAAATATTAAGATCAAGCTCGTTTGAGATACACCAGGACGTAAAGCTATCCAAATCGGATTGCAAAGCTATACAATCAGAAATAGATGAAATAGCTGAAAATAGTTTGCTATCATCGGCGTAAAAGAGAGAGTGACAGTTAAGACAAGATGGAAGATCGTTTAAAAAAAGTAAAAAAAGAAGGGGACCTAGAATAGATCCTTGTGGCACACCTGATGATGGACAAAATTCGGAAGAGGTTAAATTTTGGAAAACAACTCTAGATGAGCGATCATTAAGATAAGAGAAGAGCCATACAATAAGGTAAGATGGGAATCCCAATGCAATTAATTTATTAAGAAGAATTTGGTGGTTGACGGTGTCAAATGCTTTGGCAAAGTCTGTATAGATTACATGTACGTCCAAGTGCTTATTGAAGGATTTTGACACAAAATTAACAAGTTCAACTAAGTTGGTGACAACGGATTTGTTTTTGGAGAATCCATGTTGTTGATCCTTAATAAGATAACTAAAATGTTCATGAATGAAGTTAAAAACAATCTTTTCAAGAAGTTTAGAAAAGGAGGATAGAAGAGAGATAGGCCTATAGTTAGACACAGAATTAGGATCGCCCTTTTTCGGTATGGGAACCACATACGACGATTTCCACTGAGTTGGGAAAACACCTTCATGTAGGCTTTTACTAAATAAAATGGCGAGAGGTTTAGATATGGAAAATTGTGTTTCTTTTAAAAACGAATTTGGGATTCCATCAGGTCCAGAAGAAGAATTAGTTTTAAAAGAAGATATAAGTAATTCAACGTAGGATGGTAAAATGAGAGGTGGTAAATGTAAATTGTCCATTTCTTGAGGTACAACAGGAGGACAAGTTAATGAAGATGTTTTAAAAGTGCTGGCAAAAAATGTGGCAAAAAGCTCACACATTTCAGAAGGGTTATCTGCGCTTATATTGTTGAAGGTTAGAATGGAAGGCTGATTTGAAGAAGATCTCAAGTTTTTAACATAGGACCAAAATATTTTACTCTCATTGTTCCTCAGACTGTCCTCAACAGTCTTAATATAGACAGACCGAGCAAGTGAGATTAGCCTTTTGATCCTCGATCTAAGGCAGCGGAACATTATGCGGTCGGATTGGTGTCCATAACGTTTCAAACGAGTGTGAAGTCGCTTCTTTTTTAGAATCAAGTTTCGAATCTAAGGTGTAAACCAAATCGGACCTTTTCGAAGCTTTAAATTAGATATTGGGACGTATTCATATAAGATGTTATGTAAAATAGTATAGAAAGTGGCTACAGCTGTTTCGCAATCAAGGTCTTTTAAAATAAAGTACCAATTCATTTGATTCAATTTCTCATTAATTGCAACATAATTTGCTTTTCTGAAATTGAATCTACGACGCATAATCTTAGTACGATAAGGTGATAAGTTAATGTTGATCTCATTGGCGATAGCCGGGTGATAAGGATCACAAGGTACGTATCCAGATGTACGCGTGGATGATGAAAACCCACCCAAAGGAATGTTACTAAACTGAAGGTCGAGGATACGACCCATGAAGTTTGGAAACACATTGAATTGGAGAAGGTTACACGATTGCATAAAGGCTGACAGAGACCTAAAAAGTGCCAAGGAAGTAGATGTTAAAGGGAGGCCAGGACTATTAGGCCACTTAATGCTAGGAATATTAAAGTCCCCACAAACTATTAAGTAAGAATTAGGGAAACATACGTTCAAGGTATCTGATAAATGACTGAAGAGACTCTCATACACATCTAAAGAAGAATTACAAGGAACATACACACAGGCAACTAATAACGGTGGAGAAACAGAATGAATTTTTACGATTACACAATCATAAGGTTTAGAATGAGAAGTAGAGACAAGTACACATTGAATATGATCACGAACAGCAATTAGCGATCCGCCTCCAGTAGAAAGTCCTAGAACATCAAGGTTTCTATCACAACGGAAGGTAACACACCCCTCCAGAATTTCACCACTATTTATAGAAGAGTTAAGCCAGGTCTCCGTCAAACAGATGATGTCATGGTTGAATGATAAAGAAGAAAGATTAAGAGATTGGAGTTTGGTACGTAACCCTCGTACATTTTGGTAGTAAAGAGTGAAATTAGTAAAGGTATTTATATTTATTTCGGGGTTCTTGTTGACCGTCGTTTCGGAAAATTTCGCCTAGTAAATCCTTTTATTAAAACACCAGCAGGCCAAAAGGAGGATTCACAAGGCGACGATAGATCATTCGGCAATGTAAGTTTAAATGACGAAACAATCCTGTTAGGAATATTATCCTTTGTAAGCTTCTTACAGATGAAAATAGGAGGATCAAATCCTAGCTTGTTGATGACGTACTGTTTTACTTCAGCTTCCGTAGTGTCGTACGCTAGCCTTGACACAAACAATTGCTTGGGAGGAGTACACACTCGAAGGTCGTTGACGGCGGATGGCGCAGCTACAACGGATAAAGGAACGACCAGATTTGAAGTTGCAGATGAGTTGAACGATTGGGAACTGAGAACAGAGGTATCAGATGGGCAACAAGCAGTAGACTCGTTGTTATCAGTTGGAGCGATCTTAGCACGTGATCTCGTGATGACACCTTCAGATGAAGATGCAGTTGTAAGTCCTGGTACCGAAGTAACTATATTTTTGTGGCTGTTGTCGGGGCACAATTTTTGCTGCAATGCCTTAAACTTAGCTCGTAGAGCGTCAAGTTCTCTACGGAAATCGTCTAAGAGCTGCTGATGGGATAAATTGTTGCTAATTGATCTGCATTCAGGGCAAAACCACCGCAACCCATTATTTTTCGATAAAACATCGATTATTGCACCTGCGATATCTGTACAGCTCGGATGATAACGTCGACCACATATGCCAGCACAAGCGATGATGGGAGCAATCGACTGGCCACAGTTTGTCGCACACTCCATTTCAAAAAAATAATTTTTGAGAAAGAAAAAAAAAATCGAGGTTCTAATGTTTGATACTGCCAACTCAACCCTGCACGGGTATAAAAGACAAAAGATAAAAAGTATTTGTAACGCGCCTAAGTGTATGCAAAATTATAGCACAAAAGTGACAGCTAAAATATCACTCAGAAACAAATTGCACTCAAATTAAAGAATCACTCAAGTTCGAAGACACTGTTCACAAGATTATAAGATCAATAAACAAACAGTCTCAGCTGATTCTTAAGAAAATGCACTAACACAAGAATCAAGAACGACCCGAGTCATATAGTCAATGTATAGAGCGATTATGTTCAATGATTCAGTGACTTATGTTCTGATTTTGCATAATTAGTTCACTTTTACGACTGTCATCCAGTGATGATAAACACTGTTGATGATTAATTCGGCGAACATTCAAGTAACCCGACGCACTTCATACGAGGATAATAGTTCAAAGTAAGATTAAGCACCAGGTAAAAAAAAATATAATAATTATAAGTTTTAAAATGATAAATTGCAAATTTTTTCAGAACAAGTTTTAGCGCGGTTGAAAGAATTGACAGTTGACAGCTGACACAGTTATGATTGACTCGAGACTAAGTTTTGGAGAGCACTAAAAGAATGTAGGCGATAAGGTGGCGCCCGCCACGTCGGCTCTAGCAAGAATAGGTGCAAACATAGGTGGCCCGAGAACAAGTAGGAGGCGGCTATTGTCGAGGGTGGTATCATCAATCATTATGCCTCGCCAGTTTGGGCCAGTACCGTATGGTCCGCCTGTAACGCAAAACCCTGAAACGCGTGGGTGTGATTTGAGAATGTGTTGTGCGTGCCGCACCACATCACATAGGAGGCGACCTATGTGGTAGCGCAAATGATGACGTTGCCGATCCTAGTGGATCGCGGTCGCCAAGGCGAAACAAGGCATAAGAGATGCAGAGCGAAGAAACATTAAAAGGCTTGAATCTATGAGAAGGTATGGCAGGTACGATGGGGTGAACCCTTTACTGGCCGATGGACCTACCGATGGACCTACCTTTATCACAGACATAGCCATGTGGGTTAACCGAAAATACAGGGATGTGAATTTTTACATGACCCCGTTCTTAACGGGCCACAGGGGATACCGTCAATATTTGCATCGGTTTAAGCTAGACGACTGAATGCCCCAGATGAAACGGAGCTGCGGAGGTTGCGAAGAATTGTTTGATTGTCCCAGATTTGGAGATATTCGCAGTCAACTAGAAGCGGAACTGAGAGAAAACATAAGTCGCGAGAACCTAGTGGCTCTGTTGCTGCTATCAGGAAATAATTGGGATTCAGTAAGCAGGGAAGCTTGTGCCGTTCACATGTAGCTACAGAGGGAGGTGCGTAGACGCAAGTCAGCTACAGGGTCGGAAATTTAGTTTCTTTTTAAAACTTTTATAGTAAACTGAAAAAGTTTAGTCCATATTTTAAGCAAATTTTGTTTCAAATCTAAACAATTCAATCGTTTCATTAATTTTAGTGAAATTCGGTTTATTTCTTAAGAAATTCAAAAGTTTTATAAATTTTTAAGACTAAAAGTATTAGAAAGTAAACCAATTGGACCTTAATGATTAAAATTTTTCAATAAAACCAGACTTATATTAAAGTGTAAACTAAAAGTTTAAAATTGAGACTAAAAGTTTAAAAGTTGTAAACTCAGAGCTTAAAATCCAAACCATGTGTTAAAAATTTAATCTTTTGGACTAAAATTTTAACTTTAAACCAAAAACAGTTTTAAGTACTTGGCATATGACTAATTGTTCATGGAATAATAAATAATCATGAGGGACAAGCCCTCTGTGGCGCACTCGGTTGAGTGGCACATGCTAGTAATCTAGGTGTCCGGAGATCGAATCTCGGCGTGATCCAAATGTCCGTACTTGTGCGGCCTGATCTAAGTGTCTGTACATTATATACTCGAAATTCCCATAAACGGTTAAGTGAACGCACCCATGCCCCACAAAAAAATGTAATATGAAATTAAAAAAAAAATCGACTTAAAAAAAAACATTTTAAACTAAATTCTTTTTTAAAGTAAACCTCTCCAGTTTAAATATTTCACCCGATTCTGGTTTTGGATTTAATTATTTTAGTTTTGGATTTAAACTTTTATTTTATTAAAACCTAAACGGAATGTATTAAAATCAAATATAATGCAAAGTTTTGTATTTAAACTATTCAGTTTTATTTAGGTGTAAACGATCGAAAAGTTTAAAAATTAAACTTTTTTGTATTGGAACTATGTATATACAATCAAAAAAGGTTTAATAAATAAACTAAATTTCCGACCGTGTACCCGTGTTGATGGGTGATTAACTGAGAGTGGCCCTGCGAAGTAATACTGAAAGGTAGTCCCGCAGGGTCAAGCGGTGACGAAGAATTTTACATAACTGTATGCTGGGGGTCTCTACTACACTGCACGCAGTTTCTATGGAAGAATCTCCATCTCTATCTAGAATAAAAGGGCAAAACCAATCTAGTACAAAGCTACCTTTTTGTGTCGAAAGTTAATATGTACCAAGCCAAAGTATTAAGGTCATGTCATTTGCAAGGTTATATCAACACAAAATCAAAATCTTCCCAAAATGTGTAAGCTACATTACATATTTTGGTATTTTGGTATCGTGTGAACAAGACGACACACGGAGAAACAGGCATGAAATTATTGTATGGCGGTTTGAGATTAATAACTGCAGTTTTGCTTATAAGTTCATGGATGCAATATTGTACCATTATTTTATATGCATTGAAAAAAATGGATTCTGAATTTTTTTGTTAAAGCGATTTATGCTGTAATTACAATAATAGAGAACAACAACAACAACAGTTTCATAATCTTGACTTGCAACAACTTCGTTTAAGTTGAGCTGATCTTCAATACGAACGCCATAGCATACCTAATTTTCCCAAACCTAGTTCTCGCTAAATACACAACATGCAAAGCAGCCGTAATTCAAACAACGCCTCCCAATCCTGATGCTATTGTGGGCTTTTACTTTTCAATTCATAAATCATTCTAATGTACTTGAAGTATCTTCCGCAAAGCTAAAATTATTCATCATAAATTCATTTCACCTGCCTTGCGTCATTATTATTGTGCTTTGTATATGCACGCTGCGATGATCGTCAACTATCCGGATCCATGATAATTATACCTATTCATCATATTGCAAAATGTAATTAGAGAATTTGACGGCTTTTCAATTATTTTGCCGTTTTTGAACGGCTACTACAAGTGCAACCAATTTTGAAGTATTAATTTCAAAATGTATTTAATTAAGCCGAAATCGATTGCCATCCTACTACATACTACACGAGTACTAATATCGAATTCAGGCTCCCGAGTCGATTCATAAAATAGTTAAAAGTATATTTGGCTACACATTGAAGTAGGTACTACACAATAGCGTCAAGAGGTCGACAAAGTATGTTGTTACAAACTTTTACCTTGAAATACTTATTACAAATAGTCTATACGTCTATAATACTGACGAGCTGCTCAATTACAAGCTGCAGAGAATTCTTCTGGTCCATGTTCGATTGGACATCACATGAGCCTACTAAATGGAAAAGCGGACAATCCATTATATTGAAATGGAAAGTTCCTTGTTCAATGTGTTCAGCTAGTATAATTAATTGTTACATCGAAAAAAAATATATGGCTGGGAAAGACGATGTGTTTCGTATCTGAAAATTCCAATGTGGTAATGACCCAACTGATAGCGAAAATCGATGTAATCAAACATACAATAATGTTTCAATAAAAACTCATGTTGTTTGGCACCTACCTGTTGTGTGGCTTCCGATGAATTCAAAATCGTCGTCTTGATCCCAGTATTTCAGCGACAAGTTGTTGAGAGGCGTAGCATTTGCAAACTCCAAATTGGCAAAGTGCCAATCCAATATTTGACGGTCTGTCGAAGACAAATACACATCGCTGTAATGAAAAAAAGAAAAGAAACAATGCTGGTGCGTTATATTGAAATGTTATTGAAGATTAATTTATCGGATTAAATAAACGGTAGCCGTAGCTAATTATGCTAATAATAAAGTGAAATTAATGTGGGCAACAAAAAATCATTTAGCCGGTATAATACATTTTAAATTGTGTTTTTCTATAGCTACTTTACATGGATATAAATTTAATAATGCGTGTGTAATACTGAGTATGTAATTTAGAAACTCCGGTCTAAAAAAATTAAGCGAAAAGGAAATGTTTTTTGGTTGAATTGTATTTTGTTAGTTAGACCTACGTGTATGTCATTTCACATATAGCTTAGTAGTGCGTCTATTTGCCTTTACGGAAACAGCATTCGGACCGCTTACTAAGTAACACTTTTAGTCCAGTACAATTGGTTCAAAATAGCCCCAAACCTAAACATAAAAAAAAAGAAATTTTTGATGCCAAATTGTTGAATACACTGCCTAATATACGCAGTAAAAAGTTACACTAATTTGCGCCATGGGTTAAGGGGGTGAAAATTCAGTTTCTTGCAAATATCTGGAAAACTATGAGTCTGACCTTTAAATGAGATGGGAACAAAACAAACTACATAAAATTACCTTTGTAATGGTATGTAACACTCTTGACATTTTCTCAGAAAGTTATACCCAAGACCCAAAAGTATTATAGTGAATTTACATTTTTTGAGTTTTACATTTCGCACTGTAATTCTTGATAGAATAGACCTACTGTCATAAGATCTTGTCCATATATTGATAACAAAATTTATTTGATTCGCACCAAAAATTGGAGTGCTCCGACCATTCACGCCCCCCTCACTCCTCCTAACATTTTTCAACAAGGCATGCCTGTAGCTTCTTTTTAAACTGAGCCAGGCAGATCAAATTTGGTGAGGTGCCTAGTCTAGGCTCCATTATGCTCCCCACCAAAAATGATTACCATCCGATCAAAACTAAGGGTACCCCCCATACAAAGTAAACGAAAATTCTAACAAATTTCACATTTTTTCACTTCTAAATTCTATCTAAAATGGAAAAATAAAATTTATCTCTTAGAACGTCATTATAACAGTTAATTGTAGTCTTCTGAATGTATGTTCAAAATTTTGCATCAAAGCGTACACTACAAGTATCAACAAATTGTGTTTGAAAGTCATTGGTACTAGTTTAAAGGCTAGTTCCGAATATATCGAGGAACGTGTACTAGCAACCTTCAAACCCCATTTTTCGTACTTGTAAGGCACGCTCTGGTACACAGTTTTGAATATACATTTAGAAGACTACAATTAACTGTTATAATGACGTTCTAGGAAATAAATTTTATTTTTTCATTTTAGATAGAATTTAGAAGTGAAAAAATGTGGATTCTTTTAGAATTTTGGTTGACTTTGTATGGGGAGTACTCTTAGTTTTGATCGGATGGTAATAATTTTTGGTAAGGAGCATAATGGGGGTTAGACTAGCCACTTCACCAAATTCTATCTGCCTGGCTCAATTTGAAAAGAACCTACATGCATGCCTTTTTGAAAAATGTTAGGAGGAGTGAGGGCGGCGTCAATGGTCGGAGCACTTCAATTTTTTGTACAACCCAAAAAAATTTTGTTGGTAATAGAATGAACAAGTTTTCTTCACCCTAGGTTCTTTCTATCAAGAGTTAAGGAGGTATTACACTATCAAATAAAGTTTGACCAATGACGCAAAAAGTTTGTCCCACTAGTGCAGTGGTTCCCAACAGGTGGTCCGCGGACCGGAGGTGGTCCGCGAGAGAGTCGTAGGTGGTCCGCGGGGAGAATGTGGAGTCTACTTATGAAAAAGTTATAATTTCTTGTGACTAATAAAAGTCACATGCTAAACACACGCTCTCTTATTATAGGTCTAAAATTATGCGAAGGCGATGGGTACAGACTTACATTGATTTCGAAATTATTCAAAATCAACATTCGAATACGTTTGCCAGAACTCAAAAAAATTTCTCGCTAATTATTGTCGGACTACGTCTTTAAAGAAATAGAAGCCGAATCTGGATTTTTTCATAAATAATAATCTTAAATGAGGCTCATTTTAGGCTTTATAGCTTTCTGAACAGGAAGGTGAATAACACTCTCAGATTGAAATTCAGCCTTATACTTTTTGTTTCATTCAATTTTGAAGTCTTATTTGAAGACATCATCATCGTAGCAGTAACTAACCATCTGAAACTCTCACTGCAAAAATAATCAATCAGAGAAATCAGGAAAAATAATTCATGGAATACCGCAGCCAATAAAAACTAAGAGTCGCCATAGAAAATTTCCCTATTTTACTCATTGACCAGACTAAAATACTACGGCGAAAGTAGGTTTATCTAAAATTGAATCAATACCAAGAAATGCTTTCATTATGAAATGGTGGTCCGCCGTGATCCATTTTCAAGCTAAGTGGTCCGCAGACATTTGTGAGTTGGGAAACACTGCACTAGTGTAATAGCAAAATAAATGACCAAAAATGTGTTTGACCAAAAATGAATGACAATCGTGGTCATTCATTTCGGGTCAAACATATGACCTTAGTGTAATAACAAAACACAGCCTTGGTCAAATTTATTTTGCAGTTTTTGGTCATACGGTCATTCAAAAATTACGAGTTTTTGGTGTGACGCATGGTGGTCAAACGAAATGATTCGATTGGGTGCATTAAATGATCAATATAAAAAAGAGCGACAATTTATACTTTTGTGCAAACTGTGGGATATTCGAAAATTCAAAACTTAAATTAATCCGTTGAATTACATCGAAAAATGTTTTTGGTAAACTCTCGGTAATAGCTTCGACTGAAACAATCAGGACACAACTCTAGTGGCGATCTCATCACTACCAAAAAAATGTTGGTAGACGCACGACGTTTCAATCAATTTTTCGAAATTTTCTGGTTGTAAAAGTTTTTTTTCTCAACAACGTGGAACCTCTTGGCCATAGTGCCAACAATAAAATAAATTACAAATAATAATTAGTAATCCACGATTTATAAATGAATTTATCTTTTTTTCTGGTGGAAACACAGTACATATTTCCCATTAAAAAATGTAGAAAAACTTTAAAGAAGGGTGAAAAATATTGATTTATTTGTAAATTTGGTTTAACCTTTAGGCAACTGTTAGATATTGTATCTTTACCACCAAATATTGGCAATAAATCGGAGATATGAAAATGACTTGAAACTAGTGGCGATCCTACATAAGGTTTTGGGGGTTCCCACCTCTCAGAAACACGCACCGCAACTTCAAAAGCACAATGTCCAAGTTTCGAGCCCGGCATACGAGTAATCTGTAGCAACTTAACTGACAGTTTCTTCTGTTTCTTCTTTCACAAAAATTATCATGTAATTACTTTCAGAATTTTATTATGAACCAAGGCTGATCATTGGACAAAGATTGATTGTAGGGACTCTCAGGTGAGAAGTAGGACAACTGAAACTACTCTCCGGTGTTTCTCAATTTTTCCAGTAGCTTGAGATCCGCAGTCAATTTTGAATTTGTCTTTCCGCAATTTTAGATGATTAGGTAGTGACTAAAAGATTATATTTTTTTTTAGAAATAAAAGAGGATCATATTATTCAAGCTACAAACGAGAATGCGGAGAAAATTTTTTGGAGGTTCAAAAATCTGATGGTCTCTTTAACTCTCACGATAATTTTCCAGTGTTCTTTAGTATAAACTCAGTGATTTGGATGCACTGAGTAGTTATAAAATATGAGCACCGTCAACCTTATTCCTAAAACCCCTTTCGAAATACTGAGTACTCCCCTGCATGAAACACACAGAAAATTTGTAAAAAGAGGTAGCTGCTACTCTAATTTTGCTAAGTTCTGGATACACCCCTTTTTGATTCTAACATTCTTTTCATTCTCCCGGTCTTCTTAAATATGAAAAAGCATTTTAAATAGCAAGAGGCAAGATTACGCCTTCAAGTAAAATTAAACTGATTTTTTACAGAACAAACATTTATTCAACTAAACACCTTTGCAAATTCGAAAAAGAAATGAAACAATGCACAATAACCACTCTAAATACATATTGGAGCTAAGTTAGCTTTGGTCATTTTTTTTGAAACGGTCATACTAGTGTGATAGGTAAATTTGCATCGGTCAAACAACTGACTTGAAACCTGACTGACTACGTCATTGGCCAAACCAATTGGTCATTTGTTTGTCCCATAGTGTAATAGGTCTCGAAAAACACTTTTGGTCATTGCAAAAGTTGGACAAATTTTGTGTGACCCACTGGACAAACTTTATTTGATAGTGTAATACCACCTTTACAGTGCGAAATGTAAAACTCAAAAAATGTAAATTCTCTATAATACTTTTGGGTCTAGGGTATAATTTTCCGAGAAAACGTCTAGAGTGTTATATATCATTACAAAGGCAATTTTGTGTAGTTTGTTTCGTCCTCAGAAGATTTTAATGTCAAATTCATAGTTTTCCAGATATTTGCTAAAAATTTTCACCCCTTTGCGACCCCCTCCCCCCTTAACCCATGGCGCAAAATGGTGTAACTTTTTACTGCGTATATTGGGCAGTGTATTCAACAATTTGGCATCAAAAATTTCTTTTTTTTCGATGTTTGGGTTTTGAGCTATCTGTACTAGACTATTTATGTAATTGAGATGAAATCGACTATGTGTTTCACTCGATTAAGGTTTGTCCGACTATTTTTGAAAGATTTAGTTAGAGCCTGCATTTTCATGCAATTGCACGTTAATGCACTAAATGACATTTTTTTTCGCTCGAAATTGCACGGTTTACAGTTTTGCATGAAAATGCACATTTTTGTAACATTTTTTTCTAGAAATTATTAGTATACGGAAATTTCTCAAAAAAGAAACAGGAATTTCGCATAAACTAATTTTGATTATTAGAAATTCGCATAACAGCCTAATTTTGTACATTTTGGTACTGTTAAACTCTAAATACAACTGGAGAATCTAGACATTCATAGCTCAGAACTCACCACTGCGAAAATAAAACGTCGTATTCAGAAATATTTAATAATGATCAACCAAAAAACATCATCATAAGTATTGGCGTGACAACTAAATCATACTCCAAATTCAGCAGGAGAATCGTTTTTAACGTCAATAAGTAGTCGACAACGCTCCTTCCAGAGTTATGGTAAAAAAAGAAACTGCTGAAGCAGAGGCACGCCAATATTTTTAAGATTTTCTCCTTCTTATGTTCAATTTTGGACTTCTTTGAACCACGAGAAAACCTCATCCTAGAAAAATGGTATTGAAGAAACCAAAGTTAATTCATCGTCCATCCGAATCAACAGCTTGCTCAGTGTTGAGAAAGCCATTGTGCTCGTGATTCCGTGAACTGCTTGCAGTTTAAAATGTTTCTATTCTCATTAATGGGAATCTTCTGAAAAAAAAATTAACCTGAGACTAAAAACAATCTTCTATAAATTGTTTCCTTTTGGTGAAAAATTAAATTTTTCGTGGATTAAGTACACATTTGAGCATTTCGCATCTATTCGCAAAAATGAGCACGAGAACGAGAACGAAATTTCTGCACCTCTAATTATGAGTTGTGCAGAATTTCTAGAAGCCCAAGAGATGAACAAGAGAGTAAATGTACATATTGAGAAAGAGAACACATGTGGAAATGAGAACTACAATTGGAAATTACCAATTCATGCAGAGCGATCTCTGTAGATCTACCTGGTCGATTGTTTTCAATAGAAATGATGTTAGCCTGAACTAAATGACTTCGCTTCCGCATAGTCCTTTTTTCCCGGTTTAAGTAAAACTACTATTACTACTAAGTTGCCCTAACCCCTTGTGGGGCATAGCGCATCTACTACAGCTACTCGCCATCGCGTACGGTTTCTGGCCATGTATCGTAGTTGACCCCTTTCTTAATGACACACACCCTCCATGCACCGATCTACGCCACGTGATTTTAGGACGACCCTTGTTTCGGCCTCTTTGGGAGAAGGGGTTCCATCTCATAGCGAGACCAGCAATGTAGCTATCACCCTTTCGCAACGTATAACCAATCCACTGCCACTTTCGCCTGCGAGTCAATTCGTCGATAGGTTTGACCCGTGCGCCGTGAAATTCTTTCGGGTCAAAAAATTCTTAATATTCGACGAAAACAAGTATGTATTTACAAAAGATTGTAATTTCTTGGCAACTGCAGCGGTAACTTTCCTGCTGCTCCCATGTAATAGCAAAGAATCAGGGAGCGGAACAGCCCTAGCTTGGTCTTAACACTGAGATAACTGTTTTGCCAGAATTTGGACAACATGCCGAAAGAACACTTTGCATGGTTAATGTGGCGAATGATGTCCTGATCCGCACCGCCATCAACAGCAACAATGCTCCCTAACTATAGATACGCAGATACAGTCTCGATTCACACTATCGAAAACGTTCTCAAAATCAACAAAGAGCAAATGCAACGGAGATCTGAGTTCGATGCATTGCCCGATTACAATAGGTAAAGTTTTAATGTGGTCGACGCAAAAAAAACCCAGATCGAAATCCAGCCTGCTCTTCCCCAATTTTACTTTCTAAGTGGTTCTTAATCCTATATTCAAGACTACGAGTATTCTAACCATTATTTTGGCAAGCGCGGGAAGTAAGGTTTTAGTCGAAAAAACACTTTAATCTCCCTCCAAGAAAGTGATGAACAGGCGCCGAACATGTTCCGGATATTCTCTAGTAGAGCTGTTGTTCCCCACTGTAGTAGAACCGAAAATAATCTGTCGTTTTGTATGGCGCGAAAGCGCTAATAGCACTCTTGACACCATTTGGCCCAACCACTTTACAGGTTTGAGTCCACGGGTGATTCGACTTGAAGCTTCCTGGAAAATGCACTTCTATAAGCGACCATTTTTTCCATTCATATAGTAAATACCATTCGCCTTGCGGACTAGCCATATTCTGAAAACAGTGTCTTTTGATATAATCTTCTGTAATCTGCACATTTCCGATGTATCCCTCATACTCGAGCAGAATTCCCTTCACGAGCTCCTTTTCCGCAGTGGCGGAACAGGGCCTTTGTTTCGATCAACTAAATATTTAAATATTCCTCCTTCCCGCCACAGTACGAGTAGTATCGCTACAGCGGCAGAATGCACTAGGACTAGGGCCACACTGCAATTTCTCAAAGCACGCCAATGGAATCTGATGGAGCCGAAAAGCCCTAGAATTTCTAGTCCGCTCTAAATAATTTTTAATAAAAGTATTCGTGCGAGTGTATTTTCCCACGTCAATGGAAGACTTCATTTATAGTACCAATTCCAAAAACAGGGGACCTAAAGCTTGCATGAAACTATATACCGGTTGCGCTAATATCATCTTGCTCAAAACTGTTAGAACGTATTGTGTACAATTATATTGATGACAATTTTGGTCAATTAATATGCTCTTGTTAACATGGTTTCCGTAGGAAATTGCAAATATATAAATAGGTAATCACATAATTGGTTATAATTTTTGCAGCCCTCCACCAAATTAATAACTTGTGCGGGGGGGGGGGGTGGTTTCTATGAATTACAAACACTTTTCACAAGCGGCTAGAGGTCCACAATATATACGGATTTTTCTAAGGCCTTTGATACGGTTAACCATGTTCTGCTATACTAAACAAACTTCATAGATTTAGCTTTCCTCCTTGGCTTATTTCCTGATAGGCATCATCATACTTCGGGAGTACCTGAAGGGTCTATCTTAAGACCTCTCCTTTTTTCATTTTTTGCGAATCACCTACCGGCTGTTCTTAGAAACCGATGTCTTTTGTACGCAGATGACTGCAAAATTTACACCACTGTTTTACGCCTAGCAGACTGCCCTTCGTTGCAGGCCGATTTGGATTTATTATCTTCATCTAATTTTATGTTTCTTAACGCATGAAAGTTTTCGATAATGGTCTACTCATTGAAGATTTCTCCAACATATCATATTCATATTCAGTCAACAATCTTCCTTTAAAAAATGTTGACTCAATCGTTTGCCTTTGATTCTAAGCTTCATTTCAACGATCACTATGAGAATATAGTAAAAAGGGGCTCCAAGCCTGAGGGCTTTGTTTCGTTCTGTAAACAGCGATGTAAGATTATTTGTTTCCCTTGTTCGTAGCGTTTTAGAATACGCCTAAATTGTTTGGTCCCTGACTGCTGCTGTCCACCGATACCTTAGAGCGGGTTCAACGGAGATTCACTAAGTCATTATTTTTTAAGTTTAATCTTCCTAACCTTCCTTACCCAGATATACTTCATTACCTTAAGATTCTTTCCCTAGAGAAACGAAGAACTTTTCTTGAACAATGTTTCTTATACAAGATTTGCCACCGACATCAGCATTTTAGATTGGCAGATAGAATTAATTATACAATTCCATCATATCACACACGATCAAATTCCATTTTCAATCCTCATTTTACCGATCTACGTTCTCATTATTCCAATTGAAGGCGAATTTGCAAAGAGGGCAGCAAATTCGCCTTAAATTGGAATGATGAGAACGTATGATTCTATGAAGATTGGACCTCTCCTCTACCCTCTTCTATTTCAATCTTTAAAAATATTCATTTGCAAAAACTTTGATTTTGTTTAAATTAAATTCTTCGCGTAGTGTTTGTCGTTATAAAAAAAAACAGAAACTTGAATTTTTTCTTGGAGTCATTATTTAAGATATGTATATAATTTACTGATGTATTTGGATATTTATCTGTTCAGTATTTTCTAAATAAATAAATAAATAAAAATTTGTCTTTCAGGGTAAAGATGAATGCAAACTTTCGCTCGGAGAAGGTGCTGACATTTATGTGAAATCGGCTTTTACGAACGTTTTCAACAACGGGCATAAATATTTGATAAATTATATATAAAGACAGGTAGGGTAAGCTAAAATCCAAGTTTGCGTCACTTTCCCCCCCGTGCTCCCGCCGCTATCTTGAAAAAAACATCTAAAATCGGCTCTTTTATCAGTTTGCGGTCTAGAACTCCTTCCCAGTCCATTTGAGCATTTCCTATAAATTTTATCTGACAAGTTTTACTCTACAATTAAAATTGGCAAGCGCAAAGAACATGCTAAAAATTCCAAAAATCATTACCAACAAATTTGAAAACATACTTGGAGAACTCTATACTAAAATTCAGAGGAGGCTATGAGTTATTGGTATACAATGCGTTTTTAGGGTTTTTTAGAATTTTTTCAAAAAACCCTTATAAAATCGATTTTGTCCGTCCGTCCGTCCGTCCGTCCGTCCGTCCGTCCGTCCGTCCGTCCGTCCGTCCGTCCGTCCGTCCGTCTGTTCACTAAATAACTCGCGAACGGCTCAACCGATTGTCATGAAATTTGGTAGGAATGTGTAGAATGGTTACAGTCTTTGGCACATATACCTTAGAAGTTGGTAGGAAGAAAACAACAGGGTGTCCCGAACGTTTGAAAAAAGTCGACTTTTTTAGTTTGTATCGGAGATTGACGTATGGGTATTTAAATCAAAGATCTAAACGAGTACATCTCATATCAATAAAAATTTTCCAGTTTCGAGTAGCGGTAAAAAAGTTATTGGCGTTTAAAGTTAAACTTCCTTTTCGAGCTCCGTTTTTCTAAACCGTTATAGGGATCGATATGAAACTTTGCACAAAGATTGGTCTGTATGGCCTTATATACGTTAAATATTAAGACTGTTGACTTTTGCTAAGGAAAACAAAATAACAGTAAATTTGTAAAATTTCAATTTGTTCGTGTGTAGCCCCTCTTAGGTTTCCATATATGGAAATTCTGTTAAGGATTTTTAGAAAATCTCATAGGGAATATGTCTACGAATTTTCATGCGAATAACTGTCTCCAAACCGGAAATATAGCCAAGTAAGTATTATTTAGTAAGGGCCTTTTACAATGCAAGGGAAGCCTCTTAAGCATTTCCTCAATGCATATCTTTTAACTTGATGAAACAATGAACATGGAATTTGGTATAAATGCATAGAATGGCAATAGTGTTTGCCACAAATTTGAAGTTTGTAGGACTAAGTTAACAGGGTGTCCCTGAATAGCTGCAAAAGAATACTTGTTCAATACTGATAAGAAAGCTTGCGTGGGCTCTTATGTCAAGGGACACAATGGAATCATTTATAATAAGTTGCTTTTCCTTGATTTAAAAAAAAGTAACAGTAGATTTACAGCTAATAATTCAGTTCATATATAAAGCGAAGCCATCCTTACGTTTGCCTGAGTTTCTTTTTGCTCAAAGGCCATCAGAAATCTTAAATCGAAAAATGCCTGTAGATTTGCCTTGGAGTACTTTTATGTCAACTGAGTAAATAGTAAATCTATTTTTGGATTGGTCTAATTAAAGGTGGAACAGAATGAAAGGCGCTAGCCTTTCATTCTGGAACGCGTTTATTTAGACCAACTAAAAAATAGATTTACAGGAAGCATTTCATTAATGTTGTGCACAATTCTTATCTATTGCTTATAAAATATTTGTACAAAAAATATTCACTATGCATCAAAATTCTAAAAAACCCTCGTATTGCGGGCGCAGCCCTCTGTACGCCGGTATTTTTGTGAATTTGAAATTGGCATGATTTTTGATATTTTCTCCATTTTCTTGGCGCTATAACTCTGTTAATTTTGATTGTAGAGTATAACATCTTAGATTAATTTTGTAGGAAATTTTGTCTTCTACAAAATTGTCTCGGTGGATTGTGTAAAGAAGTTACAGCCCAAAAACTGATGAAATGGCCGATTTTAGATGTTGTTTTTTTAAGATAGCGGCGGGAGCACAGGGGGGAAAGTGACGTAAACTTGGATTTTAACTTACCCCACCTGTCTTTATAACATATCAAAAATTTGAGACATCCCCAATTTTTGCACGCTAACCCCTATTATTTCGTTTCTATTGATTGGAGTATTAGTTTGGTACAAATTTAAAAATAAAAACAAAATCGAAAATTTAACTGGATTTATTCGAGAAGAAACTAAAAATAGGCGCAATATACAAATTTCGCCTAGGGCGCAACAGAGGCTCGCACCGGTCCTGGTTCTTCGAAGAATCTTCGGGCCGTTCGAGAGTTGTGTCAGCTGCACGATCAGCTAAAAGTGTAGAAAATCCTTAAATTGCAATGATTGCAATGGGCGGAACATGTACAAAGGATGAACGACAATCGCAGGCCCAAAGAAATGATGAACGCACAACGAGTGGACGGAGCCAAATAACATGGACGACCGAGAGCTTGATGGGAGCAATCAGTAGGAGAGGGCAAAGTCGTGTGACCGCGACAATTGGAGGTCACAAATATAGGCGGCCAAGGCCCGCCGCACAGTGGTGCAAAAACGGCATTTTGCGGAAAAAAAAACTATTTTTTTATATGATAGCGTTTGCGTAATTGAATGAAATTTGGCAGGGTTATTTAAAAAGGTGGGATCTTTACCAGCTTTTTGTCTCCATAGAAGGGAAGAGAGTGGTGTTTTTTTTTGGTATTCAATATAGGCGTGTGGGGTATCCTATCAAAGGTAATGATGTCTACATTCGATTTCAATTAATTTTTCCCCATCCCGAGCACCCAAACATAAATATTTAAAGAAAAAACTAACTTTTTAATCATTCACTGAAAAAGGTCCTTTTTTTTTATTTCGTTCCAGGGTATCAGGTTTTTTTCTCCAAAGGTGAGAAAATAATTTGTAGAGAGGGGAAAAATCAAAAAAGTCCATTTTTGTCTGAGAAATATGCAAAAAAAAACATTTATACCGGAAAATTAAAAGAAAAACACCGTTTTACTTTTATGTTTTATTTCATTTATTTACTAAAAATTCTGGAGCATTTCCTAGAATTATGAAGGCGAAATCTAGTCCTCTAAATTTATAGCAAATAGCATAAATATAAGTAACGAAATAATAAGATCCTCATTTAGTTAGTTACAAGATATTATTTAATGCATAGTGTTAGTACTTATTAATAAAAATACATAAGTTATATGTATATGCTACACGGTCGGAAATTTAGTTTATTTTTAAAACTTTTATAGTAAACCGAAAAAGTTTAGTCCATATTTTAAGCAAATTTTGTTTCAAATCTAAACAATTCAATCGTTTCATTAATTTTAGTGAAATTCGGTTTATTTCTTAAGAAATCCAAAAGTTTTATAAATTTTTAAGACTAAAAGTATTAGAAAGTAAACCAATTGGACCTTAATGACTAAAATTTTTCAATAAAACCAGACTTATATTAAAGTGTAAACTAAAAGTTTAAATTAAGACTAAAAGATTAAAAGTTGTAAGCTCAGAGTTTAAAATCCAAACCTTGAGTTTAAAATTTAATCTTTGGGACTAAAATTTTAACTTTAAACCAAAAACAGTTTTAAGTACTTGCCATATGGCCAATTGTTCATGGAATAATAAATAATCATGAGGTATAAGCCCTCTGTGGCGCACTCGGTTGAGTCGCACATGCTAGTAATCTAGGGGTCCGGAGATCGAATCTCGGCGTGATCCAAATGTCCGTACATGTGCGGCCTGATCCAAGTGTCTGTACATTATATACTCGAAATGGCCCATAAAAACGGTGGAGTGAACGCACCCACGCCTCACAAAAAAATGTTATATGAAATTAAAAAAAAAAAATCAACTTAAAAAAAAAACATTTTAAACTAAATTCTTTTTTAAAGTAAACCTCTCCAGTTTTAATATTTCACCCGATTCTGGTTTTGAATTTAATTATTTTAGTTTTGGATTTAAACTTTTATTTTATTAAAACCTAAACGGAATGTATTACAATCAAATATAATGCAAAGTTTTGTATTTAAAATATTCAGTTTTATTTAGGTGTAAACGATCGAAAAGTTTAAAAATTAAACTTTTTTGTATTGGAACTATATACAATCAAAAAAGGTTTAATAAATAAACTAAATTTCCGACCGTGTACCATCAATATTACAGACTGTGATTAGATTAAGATTTTATTTTTACACTTTTTTTTCTCGTATAAGGTTTTTTATATAGTTTTTCCTTAAAGTACTGCTACTAAATACATCTTAATATTTGAATTGCTTGCAAAATTAAATAATACATAGAGTTATGGTATTAGTCGGTATCTAAAATAAGATAATTGTAAAACCAGATGTACCTCCCTTTGAAAAATAAATTTGAATTTGAATTTGAAACCGTCCATAGTCCTTGTTTCTAGCTTCTTGTGCTTCTTCCGTTAGCATTCCTATTGGAAGCACTGCTGAACGAATGATATCCTTTCCATGGATAGGTAAGAATGCGATGCACCGTGTCTGGCATGTAATACCAATTATACAAACGAATATAAAGCTCGGCTGTTTGTGTACAATATGTCTAGAATTTTTGCGGATCTATAGCACCACCAGAGTTTATTGCTTCCAAAATTATCGAAAATCGATGTACAAGGTCTACTCCTGTGATTCGCGATGTAACCGTAGGGTGTTGGAAGAAGCGCCTTGATGTGTTACCGTCGTTTGATATGCCGACTCCTTGCTTCACTGTGTCTACATGCAGACCTACCCTCTTTTCTGAACTACTCCTTGACTTTCTCTTTGGTTGCTTCCTGGATAACTTTCGTGGTGCTGTTTACCCTCCAGGATTTGAAAGGTGAATTATACGCAATATGGAGGATGCACTCCATAAATTTAATTCTTGCGTGTAATGGGCTCATGCCCAACGAAATAGCAGTAGTGGAAATTTGTTTTCCTTGGAGCACTTGCAGGTCATTCATTTCCGACGGTTTTGCCTTACAAATGCTGCAAACCCCATCGAGGATGTGTTCGTGACTGTAGATGCAACCTTGCCGTCGATCATTATCAGCAGTAATTGGTGAGTTACTTTTATTAACCTAAAGCCAATGTTAATTATCGATTCGCGTAAAGTTAACATTTACTCCTTAATTCGATTCACTTCAGCGTTGATAACTTCCAATGTTTCTTTTGCAAAATCGAATCTCAGCGGCCGGCAGAATCGTGTCGATGATGTCCTTGGGTTCTTCCAATATTCCACAGATATATCATTTCATTTTGATATTGACAATGCAACAATTGATGTCAGAAACATACTCCAGTCGCTCATTTTGCTTTCGGAGAATAACTGCTGATATTCGCTGTGACCGGATGATCCATCACAGCCCCATTTGGTAATGAGCTTCACTTCTTCGCTCATATCGCTTATTATTTTATCCGTTTTCGCTTTCAATATCCTTTCAGCTGCATGGTCTAGCAGTGCCTGAAGGCTCACTTTTCAGATATCCCAATACCACTCGGATAACATTCTCGTTTAGCCTCCAAAACCTTATGATACGATGGGAAAATGTTGAAGCCAATTTCCTTTGTGGATCGTCGCAAAACCTCACACTGATATTTCGATAATGAGGCGTCAAGCATTAGATCTAAAGCTTTCAGTGCCGTAAAACCTTCAAGCTCACCCGATTTATTGATTTTCCCGGCAGCATCGATGATTATTTCATCCGAACAGCTTTCTCTTAGCTTCTGGAATTTATAACGTTTCGCTCGACTGGAACAACTATCGTAATTTTTCTCTGGTCGACCACCTAAAAAATTTGTACTCCTAGAGGTACCAGCAGCAGGAATTTGTAATGTAGAATCTAGCCATTCTTCGTGAGATTCTAAAAATCTAGATTTCATCTGCTTGGCTAATTGCCATTTTGAATTAAATTTGTAGACAAATTTTTTCGTAATTTGTTCACAAATTTCATTCAAATGGACAATTTCCAACTGTGGCTCTTTGTTTTTAATAAATTCCATTAAACGATCAATGTCTCTATCACTACTAATAAACCAATCAAATAGGGTACGGAAAGAAACTTGAAAAATTGTTTATGTTACGTTTTTATGACAGTTATACCTGATATGAAAAAAACTATTTCCAAAATTGTGTCATTCAGGTAAATCTCTCACAACCAAAACGGCAATAAAAATCGGGTCCTCTTTTTATAATTACCCACTTTTAACTTTTGAATAATCCTTGCGAAACTTCATTATCCGAATTCGTACTAAATGAAAGAGCAAATTATTTTACCGATAGGTGTTCATGCAAAACTGTGTTTTTTACCTGTAAGCTTTGACTTAAATGTACTTTACACCAAGAGGGGCAGATTCGGGCAATTTTTTTAAGTATTTGCCCAAGAGAATTATTATTATTTCTGTACCAAAGCGAAGCCGGAAATAAGTGGCGAATATACCCCTGACAAAAATCCAAAAACAGTTAATTTTTTTTTAATTTTTGAAATTTTATTTTAAATTTGTTTTTAAGAGTATAATTAAATATTCTGGCAAAAATACAACACATTGAAAGCACCAAATATGTGGTACAGGCGTTTGAAGTTGAGTAAATTTATAATATGTAATACTCGTATTTCTTAATACAGTGCGTACTCGATAATCCGGACTATTGAAAGCCAGGGTCGATCCGGACTACAGAGGGATTCGGACTAGTGGAAGCCTTTAATTTGCTCAAAATTTCGAGGAAATGGACGAATTTAATCAAATTGTTCGAAGAATCTGTTTTCTATTTTCGAAGAATTTCACTCTGTTATTCTAGATTTTGTTTTTTCCAAGAACAAAGAAAACTGTTGTATTTATTTCGGACGATAATATCACTGTTATTATGAGAAAAAAGTCAGATTCGGATTAGAGAAGCTCTTGAAATTCGGACTACAGAGTGTACAATGTAATCTTCGAGGTGATCCGGATTACTGGAAATTCGAGGTTTCGAGGCTTCGGATTATCGAGTACGCACTGTATGTGAACTTTAACACACCCTGTAGGCAAGGGAATAAAGCAAACATCAGTTTTTTTTTTATATTTTTGAGTTAGTTGATGTCTTAAGATTACAATAACAAAATAATAACAAAAATCAGTAACCTTTAAAAAAGGGGGTTTTCCGCGAATGAACCACTGTGCGCCGTCGAGCTACTGTGCCATTAAGAAGAATTACAACCAAACCGCTCGATTAAACATGGTTTTAGGGTGAAAGTGAAGAGTCAGTTCGAATTTAAAGGATTTTTCTAGATTTCTTCTCATAGCACTACCTCTCTGAAATCTTGGAGACAAGGACTTATCTAAAATCCTCCAACATTCTGGAATTAGAATTAACTGCTATTTTCCGTAACATTTTAGGTGAAATATATCCGGCATGATGTTTGATGTGTACATTTTCAATAGTTTTATGACAACGTGAAATTCGATGAAGGTACAGGTTTAACTAAAAGGAAAGAGAGTGAGAGAGGAGCAAGAGAGTAACAATCAATGAGACATTAGTTCTGATAAATAAAAACATTAAAATTTTACAAAGATCCGTCAAAACAAACCCCAGTATGCAAATATTTGTCGATCTCGGGAAGTGTAATTTTTCTTGTCTACAAAAACTAGCTACGATGGAAAATGGGTTTCTTTCTATTTTTTTTTACAGTTCGAAAAACCTGTCTTATGGCCTGGGCGCCTGCGGACTCTTTTGCGCCGGCCCTGCTTTTGCAGATACTCACTCTTCTTGTCCTTATATAGATTGTCTTATAAGAGCGAGAGTCCCTCTCTTTTACATATCAATTAAAAGCTTTCCTCGTCTTTTTCTTTATAGATTCAAATTCATACTACAACACCAGGGTGTTGTCGTCTATGCTTGTGTCGGGACAAGCGTGTTGGAAAGAGTGAGTTATCGCAGAATTCAATATTGCTCGACTGATCGCTCTATATCAGTCGTGCTCTGGGGCTGGGGTATTCCCTCTGAAATATCCTCCATTTGTTCCAATAAACACATCTCATACCGAGTACGGTCTCTATTCATAGGGCCTCTAGGCATTCTTATACGATTGTTTTCGCTTCTCCGTTGCATGCCATACATAATTCCAAAAATCTTAGTCTTAATTGTTTTATTTCTTCAACTGGTTTCAATTTTTATGATGTTATTTTTTCGCTGTTCAAGTCTTTGTCGATTGTAAAAATACTAATTATTACTAAAATTTATAGAAAATCCTGAAGATGCTTTAAAATTTAAATAAAAAGCGAAACGTCGAAAACAACAAAGGAATTTCCATTTCATGTCCAAAAATCGACAAAGACTGGAACAGCGAAAAAATAAAATCTTAAAAATCGGTCTTAGTCTGTCCACCACCCTCCAGTTGTGAACTCTGTGGAGCATATTGTCAGAGATCAATCGCTTCGCGCATCCACGAAGATGGAGCCACCCCTGTATTTGCTACAAACTAGTTATATCTTTCAACAAATATCAGCAGTTGATGTCCTCTGGTACTGTCATCTGTGCTGCCCCACACAGTGTTGTGAGCGTTGGCATCCGAGCCTATACTTTACCTATACCTCTTTACTTACACCATTTGACGAGGCTTTCTATCTCAATTGACGGGAGGTACACCGATGCGATAATAAATGATCCTGCACCGCTTCCATTTATTACTGCCGTAAGATCGTGTGAACAGAGATGTATCATTTGTACCGCGCAAATAAACAAATAACTGGTACGACGACGGTCCAATATTGAACCTAGGCCGCAGATGTGTTAGTAGTTTCCAAGATCTTAACTGTTTTGTAGAGATGTAAATTAACAGCACGCTCTGCGGAGTTATCCCGATAAATTTCGTTTATCATCTGAGTGGGATCATAGTCCTTCACATGAGTCCTGAATTTGAAAACCAAAAACTAAAAGTGCTCACGGTGGGATTTGAACCCACAACCCTGTGTTTTGAAGGTGAGTGCACTATACTTAGGGTGTCTTTTATATTTCGGGATGGGACAACTAGTGTAACAGATCTGGGAATATTTTGAAAAACAATAAAGCGATTTGCGATGATTCTCTAATCTCTAATCTAAGTATAGTGCACTCACCTTCAAAACACAGGGTTGTGGGTTCAAGTCCCATCGTGAGCACTTTTAGTTTTTGGCTTTAAAATTCAGGACTAACTAGTCTACGCGACTAGGCGAAAGATGATTTAATGTAAATTAATTTCGCCGCTTTAGGTATGAAGTATTTAAATCTCTGTTTGAATCTTATTTTTTTACAAATTCTGTAGCTGTCTGTTAGAATTTTTCGTGACGAAAAACTCATCTTTCATTTGAATATTGCAAAACGACTTACCTTGGAGGATTCATTTCCAACTCTTTAAGTTTGGCCGAATAAACTTTCTCTTGTTCCGTCAAGCGTTCATGTTCGGCCCAAGCTTTATTCCAATCGTTCATTGTAGAACGAATTTTGAACTCATCCTCGATAGTATGTTCGTTATCGACTTTCTTTGAACGTGCCTCCACTAACTTCTCATAAGCCGATTTCAATTCATCGATTTTCTTAATTAGTTCAGCCGTTTTATTTTGAATTTCAATAATTTTCTTCTGATTGTTAATAACATTGGCAAGATGTTGTACTTGCTTCTCTTTGACATGTTTCTCTTGTAACTTAATAATCCACTCGAGTACCTGGCCCAACGACATGGGATTATTGCCGGCATTATTAATATCAATTTCGTGAGATAAGTAGCTGGCCGATTCCAATAGACGGTTGAATTCACTTTCGATCTGTAAAATTGAAGAATTTATTAGTAGCGTGATTGAATGAGTGATGAGTGTAATAATAAATCATGAAAATAAGGGATGTATTGACACGAAATAGGGGAGAACTATTTAAAACTTTAATAAATGTTCGGATTTCATGGACCAGATTTATTTTATTCCTAGGCCATGCATATGGCCTTGTTCTCAGGAATTTTCGCAAATTGATAAATCGCCTTAATAAAAAAAACGGTCAACACCGAATTAGACCAAGACGAAAATCGTATACTCTGCATGGTCGTCCAATTTACCAATCATTCCTAATATAGTTGATCCAGATTACAAAAAATTCAACATCTGACATTACCGCAAGCAATAAATTCAACGTGAAAATCCCCGGGCAATATAAACAACCCCTAGTTGAGTGACTTTTAAAGGTAGGCTTTCGCATATAGACCAAACTTGTATTAAATTCACCCCTAAATACGGTATAGCGAATTATCAGTGGTAACACAAAGCAGCCAAACTGCCATTTCCCCCTCGCCCATCCATTCCCAATCAAATGATCTATTCATCACACCCTAAAATGGCATATGGCGCGTTGAGATCAAAAATTACCTCATCGTCCTTGTTGAGAGTGTTTCGAAATAACCGATGACGACCAGAACTACCAGACTATTTGGGCTACTATGCTGTGCATATGTAACAATAGTCAGGGGTGCATTGTCTGTACAATCCGATGCAACGTGAACTTGTTTTCGTAGCGAACAATACCGAGTTGGCATCCTTGACGAATACAAGGGCTCCCGAAAAAAGGATAATTTTCATGCCATGTTTAGAGTAGCTATTGCAACCCACTTTAAATTTCATTCAGGGAAATCATAAGAAATCAACGCCGACAGACTGACATGGCCGGGTAAGTCGATATCAATCTGATCAACTTTTTTTTTTACAAAAGGGTAACCGACCGATAATAAATATGACGTAGCCCTCATGAAAACATAATATTGCATAGTTAAGGCCGTGAATGGTATGCCCGCAAAAAAAGTGAACCGGGTGCTTCGTTGAGTAAATCATTTGCGGTTGCCACTCAATCATTCTGTGATTTATTTTGATTTCTACTAAAAAACAGAGCCAGATGCCGAGTGCAACTACATAATCCAACGAAGCGTATTCCTTTTTTGGATTGTATGTATTATCCATACGGAGAATCATCTTTTCAGAATTTGAGTCCTTAAAAAGATTAATCCTTAAGATAAACAGAGAAAAATTTAACCCCAACACGAGGTTATTTGTTCGGCACATTAAAATTATGCATTTTTAATGTAATATTTGCATATCTAAAGCGTTGGGAACGGAACGCACATATTTTATTGAAACTAAAAATAAGACTTGAGGCGAAGATTTCATTGTTTGCAATAAATCCATTCTTCTGTCAAAGTTTATATGGACACTGTAGTTTGGTTGGTGTAGTACATAGTGGTTAACGCGATCCTCTTCAAAGCACTGGGTCGTGTAGATGGAGAGAGTTTATTATGGTTTTCGATTTCGGGACTCAGTCAGATTTTAAATTAGGTGAACCCCTGACATTCGCGAGGGATGCGTTCCATGAAATCGTCGCCAATGTCGGGGTTCAGTGTCCTTGGATAGTGGGAAATATATTCCAAATATTCATAAAATATGAAAAAGGATACATGTCACAGTTTTTAAATCGTGGAAAATGCTAGCCACTAAAACACTAAAAGTTATTGAGGATTTAAAAAAACTCTTTGGTAAAAAACTGCGCGTGTACAAGTGGTGCTCGTTTCTATCACTCAACTTTTGGAGTCGTTTTCGATTCCTTGCACTTTTCGCGGCAGCTTAACTTGAACTCGCTTTCTTCGCGATTTTTTTCCTTCAGTTCAATTGGCACCATGGAAATCCGACAAATTGCTCCGACTATCATTTTCGGTCATGTTTTCTAAGCTTTCGCCGCCAACGCTCCTTCCAAGATTCACCAACAAATCTATGTAACTTTTAGGGCACTCAACTACTCGTTTTCCATCATCAGATTCTGGATGAGCGAGTTCCCAGATCCGCCCCAATGAGGAAATGATGGACGCAGGCCATGACCTCGTAGTAGCCGATCAATGAATGGAATGGAGGCAAGTAGAAGAGGGGAAGGGCATATCATGTGATTATATGAACCTGGGATATATGAGGACGATCCTATGGGCTGAAAAGCCTTTGTTTAATTTTTAGGGACTCGGAGGAGGTGATCCACACAAATTTTCATCTACATAGAATAGATGAACGTCTAGAAATGCAGCATTATTTTATTGGCTAAATTCTATGTCGGATTTAAGGAGATACGTCTTGTTTATAGCGGAAAAACTGCTCTCCCATAACGATAACTCATCGGCTCATTCATACAGACTTTAAAATTTAACTACGAGGTGGTATCGCATACTCGCACTCTAACAAACCAGTCCCGTGTGGCTTTTTTGTCTCCCAAGCGTGAAGTTTAGGATCAGGTAAAGCGGTTCGCGTCTTTTGTTTTGCAGTGATTTTAAGATTCTATAATTTCAAATTTTCAGAAGACCAGTGCAGTCTGATTACTGATAAACGAGAAAATTCTATTAAAAGTCTTCCTTTGCATTCGCGGGAAGCAATAGTGTCAATTGATCTCTTGCGGAAGTGAGCCCCAGTGCAGATTTTTTTTATTCCGGTAGAGTGGAATATTGTTGAAAAATCCACGTTTGCTGCTTCCCGTAAAATTAAACGATACCGAGTTCTAATCGTGCGAATAGCACATTTCATATTTTATAAGGACATCCATCAGCTACCATTTGACACTAATTTAAAGTTTTTCGCAATATTGTATCAAAAGTTTGTTAGTTTTGTAGGAGAGTAGGGGTAGGGGTAATCAGACCAACTCCACTCTCACCATCAACTTCAAGATATGTCACAATTAAGCATGGCTCATAATTTCAGGTCAATTTCGATATTCTGTCGAAAGTTATGGGCCAATTAAAATATCAAGGTTTTAGCGTTACTCTAATCTAAGGATGGAAAAATATTTTTATTGCATTCAAAGAAATGGCAACGGTTAAAACGAACACGAAACTTTAGTTTACTTTCAAACTAGAACGAAATCGCGAATAAGCATAGTGAATGTTGAAGAAGTGTCGCAAAATATGAATTGTGAATAAGCGAATTCACGAATGTTTGGACCGCAAATAACGAGTGTTCACTGTACCTGTTTATGGGGTTGAATGCGTGCTGTTGATCTCAACACCTCTACAAAAACCAGTCATAATCATGAAAATGGGATGTCGCTAAACATATACGGCCTAGGTTCAATGCTAGATTCTCGCGACAATTAATTTTTTTTTTGTTTAACCCTAGAGTGGGCGCGCTATGAGCATTTTGCCGCCCTCACCAAAAAAACCTTAACAATTCGTTAAAAAATTCTTCGTTTAGTTTGCGCTTTTCAGTAGCTGCCCCTATTTTCATCCAGAACTCGTGCCGAAAGGCTGTACGTCGTCAGTGGGCGGAGTGGGGCTGGAGAAGGAGGTTGTTACCATCAGGCGGCAATTTGCTCATCGCGCGCCTTCTCACGTAGGTAAAAATATCTCATATAAAAAAAACATATTTTTGGCAAAGTTGGAATTTTGGGTATGTTTTATGGTGCATTTATTGTACTAACTATAATAAGGCTGTTAATTTCCTTTTTTATGAGTATTACATACGATAATGTAGAATATAATAAAAGTCTATTAAAATGCGTTGCGTCTTCGAAAACCTTTTATAAACCGAAGTTCTCAAAATAAATTTCAATAAATTTGTTAATTTGTCATTGCTTATTTGTGTTTAACTTAAATCTGAAGAAAATAAATTAATTCAGTTGCCTTATTCCTACTTAAAACGGTCACTGAAAAGGAGCGGCAAAATGCTCCCCACGCGCCCACTGACGTTTCTCGGAAAGACGCGCCCACTCTAGGGTTAAGTACATTTAACGGATGCGATGAACCGAGATAGCTACATAATTCCGAAAAACAAAATCCCGCCTGTTCATAATCCCGCTTTTTACAAAAAAATACCGTTTTACATTATCCCGACATAACTGAATCCCACCACTTAAAAATCCCGCCGTTTTAAAATAGGGTTGGACACTAGAAAAAAAAAGTAAAAAAATTATTAAGTCAACGGTTTTTAACCGGTGATCTGCGGACCACTTGCCGTGCCTGAAGCCATCGGAAGTAGTTCGCGAAGCCTTTACTATATGGTTATCAAAAATCGATACAAACACAAAGTCCATATTTTCGTACATAGTCCTCGTTCAAGCCAATACATTTTGTTACAGCCGTTTTTAGGGTTTTTTAGAAATTTTTTTTTTTTTCAAAAAACCCTTATGAAATCGATTTTGTCCGTCCGTCCGTCCGTCCGTCCGTCTGTTCACTAAATAACTCGCGAACGGCTCAACCGATTGTCATGAAACTTGGTAGGAATGTGTAGAATCGTTACAGTCTTTGGCACAAATACCTTAGAAGTTGGTAGGAAGAAGATAACAGGGTGTCCCGAACGTTTAAAAAAAGTCGACTTTTTAGTTTTTATCGGAGATTGACGTATGGGCATTTAAATCAAAGGTCTAGACGAGTACATCTCATATTAGTTAAAATTTTCCAGTTTCGATTAACGGTAAAAAAGTTATTGGCGTTTAAAGTTAAACTTCCTTTTCGACCTCCGTTTTTCTAAACCGTTATAGGGATCGATATGAAACTTTGCACAAAGATTGGTCAGTATGACCTTATATTCTTTAAATATTAAGACTGTTGACTTTTGCTGAGGAAAAGTAAATAACAGTTAATTTGTAAAATTTCAATTTGTTCGTGTGTAGCCCCTCTTAGGTTTCCAAATATGAAAATTCCCTTTTAGAAAATTAAATAGGGAATATGTCTACGAATTTTCATTCGAATAACTGTATCCAAACCGGAAATATACCCAGTACATAAGTATTTAGTAAAGATCTTTCACAATGCAAGGGAAGCCTCTTAAGCATTTCTTCAATGCATATCTTTTAACTTGATGAAACACTGAACATGAAATTTGGTGGAAATGCATAGAATGGTAACAGTGTTTGCCACAAATATTTTTGAAGTTTGTAGGACCAAGTAAGCAGGGTGTCCCTGAATAGCTGCAAAAGTATACTTGCTGAATACTCATAGGAAAGCTTGCGTGGGCTCTTATGTCAGGGGACACAATGGAATCATTTCATATAAGTTGCTTTTCCTTGATTAAGAAAACAGTAACAGTACACTCAGAAAAGTGGACCCCGTAAACTTAAAAGTTTTTGTACCATTATTTTAATTAGACGGCAATTTACCAGATTTCTTCACAAAAGTAAACAGATGCAATCATTAATATAACTGGAAGAATCCTATTGAGATATTTTGTATGGAATGATATGTGTCCGGTAATGGGACATCAGATTACATTTTAATCAGTTTGTCCCATTAAATTAACAAGATCTGATATGATTGACTAATAATAGGATGGATCCCATTTGTTCTATATAACGTCCTATTTTATTAATGGGATATGCCTTTTTATTGAATTTCCAGCATATAGACGTATTTTCCAAGAGAACCAACAGCATGCTCCGTAGCCGAGATCGTTCGGTTACTTCCCCGTGACTTGGTAAGTTTTAAAGAGTACTAGCCGATCGGATGTTCAATACTCGGCCTGGCCAAATATCGTGATTCTTAACAAAAACCACAATGACGTAGCGTGGATGGTATAATAAAATGGGACTTAAAAAAATATACTTCGTTCAGATTACGGGTGAAACCTAGGATTGATCCTATTAATTCAATAAAATATCTCCTATTGGAAAATAACTAGACCATGTGTTTGTTTTTAAAGGAGTCAACTATTAAAACAAACGGATACTTATCGAGTGAAAATAATGGTTCCTATATTTTTAAAGTAATCAGATTTTTCCTATTGACTAAAAACAATGGGATAAAATGATTGGTTTAATGGGATTTCCCATTGAAATTTTTCTGAGTGTAGATTTACAGCTAATAATTCAGTTCATATATATAAAGCCAAGCCATCCTTACGTTTGCCTGAGTTTCTTTTCACTCACATCAGAAATCTTGAATCGAAAAATGCCTGTAGATTTGCCTTGGAGTACTTTTATACAAACTGGGTAAATAGTCCTTTGTTCTCTCCTATACAAGTCATCATGTTGGGACAAAAATTGCCGCTAAGATAGGGACGTTCCGATACAAGTAAATATAAGTGAAGTACCGATACGTTAGTCCGGTTGGCGTAGTGGTTAGTGCGCTCAGTTTCGGTGAACAGGGTCGTGGGTTCGAGTCTCACCATGAGCGAATCCAGTTTATTGTGTTTTTTTTTTCGAAATCACGACCCATGTGATGGACTATGATCTGCCTCAGCCGATAAACGAGTACCCATTTATGGGGAAAAATTAATCTCAAAACCTCTACAAAACGCAATCAAGATCTTGGAAATTGGATGTCACTAACACATCTGCGACCTTGCTTCAAAGTTGAACTGTTACGACAGTTATTTTTATCGATACTTTTGATTCAATATTAAGTAATTATACCCTTCGCTCATAGAGTGAAAATGTATTCCTATTGATGACACAAAACATACGTAAGAATGGATCAAATCGGACCATGGGGTCATGGGGCTGCCAAACAAACCCAAATCCCCATTTTGGATCTTCTAAGAAACATTTTTTACATCAATTTCACAAAACCTTGAATTAATGTGTCTTTATCAAAGCAACTAAAAAGGTAAAAACAAATGGAACCGTACTATGGGGCCATGCCGCGGCTAAGTTAAAATCCACACCTGCCGTGTCATCTGATTCTCGACCATAGGCTGATAACGTGATGACGCTCTTGTATGAACTTATTTGAGAGGAGATTAATCGTCGTTTACGTCAAAGTTACATGGTTGAGATAATATCACCTAAGATACAAATCAATGTACCAAATATGGCCACCAGGTGGCGCTAGTATCGTCATGGAGGAAAATTCGCTCGATACCGGATCTAGGAAAGTACCCAAAAATGTGTTCTAATCGCACAGACGGTTAAGGGCTGTTGTCCACCGCAGGCGTAAATTTTGGCGGAGCTTTTAAAAACTGTGTATAGAAGAAAGCTTTTAGAAGCAAATGGTACACTTCTTCCACTGGAAGAGTTTTTTTTCTATTGCAATATCCGAACGGGCGTGGACCGAAAAGAATTCTCTTTAAATTTTATACATTCTAAAATGTGTACAAAACTTTCCTAATGTGAAAGGCTACAAAAGTATGGTGTTTAGATTCATGACTAGTATTCTATTAATTGGACGGCTTGGTATTCAAAATTTTAAAATAAGAGAGATAGTGATCTTAGATAAAAACATAAAAAAAGAGCAGACTTCTGATGCCAAATTGTTCTATGGCCTGACCGCATTACGCAGTAAAAAGTAAAGACGATTTAAACTACGCAAAATTCCCTTTTCTAATGATATACATATTATAAAGCCGGCCCCATACCGACCGGAGTGTGGCGAACACCGCACAAAAGATTGATACGAAAAATCTTGCAGCAGCAGTGCAGCAGTGTGGTTGGGCGACTCCAAGGTATCATTCTTGGAACCGGTCTTTTGTGCGGCGTGTGCCACACTCCGGCCGGTGTGGGGCCGGCTTAACGTATATCTTCTTTTGCCAGATTATATAACTTTGGAGCGTGCATGGCAACATTTATACATACTTGCTGTGTGATTATTGTTCGCCCGTCCGTGTTTTGATCGGATAGTGTGAAACGAACGTACGTTTGGTTCTTGTCGCTCAAGTTTACCCGTACGGTTGTTTTCTTACAATCTGAAACGGCCCATTGGTTGGTTAGTCTTTTCGCATAGAGAAGACACACACAATATACAGAAAGCTTTTCCATGGTATTGAAGGGAATTTTTGTTTATTTTGCATTGTTACGCCATCATCTTAGATTGAAAAAATCATTGCGCAGTTTGAGCCATGGAGAGTCAATGTAGGAGAGTTGTGTGTTTGTATGCGTATGTGTGTGGATGGGATGTATTCTATGTGTCTTATTGTCAAATTGGGAGTATGTATTTCATCTCAGCGCGGTTGCTCTTAATTCTCTTCATCGCGCCGACATTGAAACCAACCTCACCTATAGCGAGCGGCAATTTGATAAGTGAAACCCGCTGGGAGACTACTACTTCTTTCTCCTTCGATCACCGTCCCATCATCGTAAATATAGATAAATCAGCGAAACTCACAAAGTCAGAATGGCGCGGCGTACGTTTATAAACCATCAAACGGCAAATTGGGAGGTTTCATATTGCGTTTACTACAACGAAGTTCGTCGCGCTACCTACTCAAACAAATGTTAGGGAAGCCACAGCGGCAACTCGCTTCATTCCGGCAGGACGTATCCCCAAAGTTCTTCTTCTTCTTCTTGTAGCGGTGCAGAAAGGTGTGTAACCTCTGTGCATCTATGTGGGTACGATTTATGGTTCGTCAATGTTTGTGTCCGTGAGGTCTAAGGACAAAAACATAGCTGCTGCGATAGGGTTTTCCCACAGCGATATAGGGGTAAGATCAGTGGGCGCAGCGGGGCATTGAAACAAGTGACCCACATCATGAGGAGTACCATTGCAGATTGGACAGATGTTTTGGATGTCCGGGTTTATGCGAGAAAGGTACGAATTAAGGCGTGAACAAAAGCCCGACCGAAGTTGAGCTAGTGTTACTCTATTGGCTCTCGGGAGCCTAATCTCCTCAGGCGAAATTGGTGGTGGGCGCTCTCTATTCGCACCTAAACTCGCGATAGACCGATTCACTTCTTCAGTGTGGATCGCTGCAATGGCGGCTCGGTATGTAACTTCATCGTAAGGGTCCCGTTTGTATCCCTAAACCTCTCTCTCAAGGTCTCGTAAACCACGCCTGACATGTCGTGGTGGAGGAATTCGGTCCATGAGATGATTATTGGGATGATCCTCACGGTAGCAACCAACAAGATACTGTTTAGAGAGTAGGAGATTGTGATCACGTATTGGCATCAATTTTGTCTCCTGATGTAAGTGATCCTGGGCAGACATCAGAAGGCAACCTGTCGCGATGCGTAGAGCGGCATTTTGGCAGACCTGAACTTTGGACCAGTTTGTGTCACATAGACAATGTGTCCAAACTGGGGCTGCATAATTAGCGGCCGCTCGACCCACCGCTTTATAAGTAGCTAGCATGGTTTCTTTATCTTTGCCCCAGGTGCTACCAGCTAGAGCTTTTAGGATGTTGTTCCTACTGCGCATTTTTTCACAGACTGAAGCTGCATGATTCGCAGACGTAATGATGTTCTCTAAGTGAAGCCCGAGAATTTTGGGGTTTTTAACAGTAGGAACAGAATTGTTGCCAATACGTATATCCATCTCCCATCTGATGTCCTCCCACCAAGTGGTTAGAAAAGTCGCAGAGGATTTGGACGCAGAGATGGTGAGGTTTCGGCTTTGGAAAAATGCCTGTAATCGTCCTAGATAGCGATTAATTCGGAAGCGCATTTCATCCTTATCATTCCCTGTGGCGAGTACGGTGCAATCGTCGGCATAGGAAATCACCTCGATTCCTTCAGGTGGTGTGGGAAGGCCGGACATGTAGATGTTGAACAGAGTGGGGGAGAGTACCCCTCCCTGTGGAACACCTAATTTGATTTTCCTAAGCTTAGAACGTTTGCCTCGAAACTCGGTGAAGGAGTGCCGACCAGCTAGATAATTGGCAATCCAACGGATCTCTTGTGCAGGAAGATGCATATTCAACAGGTTTGCTAAGAGCATTGAATGATTGACCTTATCGAATGCACTTGATAGGTCTATTGCCACCAGAATAGTTCTGTGACAACGACTGCGTTGATTTAGCCCATCACGAATGCGTATAGTGATCACATCGAGGGCAGTGGTGGTACTATGCATCTTCCTGAAGCCATGCTGGTGAGGTTCTAGCTTCGCATGTGCAACAAGAGTGGGGTGAATAAGGGCCTCCAGCGTCTTTGCGACAGGCGAAAGTATCGTAATGGGGCGGTAGGATTCCCCGAGATTTGCGCTCTTCCCTGGCTTGAGACAGGGAACAATTCGACCTGTTTTCCATATCTGGTCGGTTGCTATCGAGAGGATCACCCAAATCATCATCTCATGGACAATACTCCCCCTCCACGACATGTCAGGAGTGGAGTCAGAGATCTCGAGAGAGACGTCCAGAGAGACGTCCAGAGATACAAACGGGTACCTCCCGATATATTTGATGACACAGCATACCATGCGGCCATCGCAGATATTCACACAACCGTTGTGAATAGGTCAATAGGGAGATCAGGTCCGAATAGAGTCCTCTCAGTGCCCCCACCACCCATATCGACTGAGGAGACTAGGCTCCCGAGAGCCACAAGAGTGACACTAGCCCAACTTAGGTCGGGTTTTTGTTCACGTCTCAATTCCTACCTATCTCGAATAGACCCGGACATCCAGAACATTTGTCCGAGCTGCGGCGGTACGCCACACGATGTGGAACACCTGTTTCGATGCCCCGCTGCACCCACTAACCTCACTCCGAGGGCGTTATGGGACAACCCTATTGCAGCTGCTACGTTCTTGTCGCTTGAGACAATAGGCGAGAACGACGACGAAACTTAGAACATGTCCACAGACATGCACAGCGACTCACACCCTTCTGCACCGCTACAACAACAACAACCTGTTTTCCAGATTTCAGGGATGGCAAGCGTGGACATCGACAAGTTAAAGGCGGCCGTGAGATACTCAATGGCTGGAAGGTCGAGATGTTTCAACATGGTCATCGAAATGCCATCTGGTCCGAGGGCCTTGGAGTTTTTAGCATTCTCGATGACTTTTTTAACCTGGTCCGCTGTAAAAGATGGTATAGTGTCAACATTCCGGCTGCGAATCCGTCTTCTAATTTTGCGGTTGAGGCCGTCAGACTTGGGATGTTCAATAAATTGTTTATTGAACAGGCTAGCACACTGAAGAGGATCGCAGGTTTTTGTGTTGACAAATTCAATGGCGTTATTGTCCTTTTCTTTCCGAGGATTGGAAAGGGCGCGGACGGTAGACCATAATTTGCTGACACCTTCATTGAGGTTACATTCATCGAGGTGCTGATTCCATTTCGCCCTCCTATAGTCTTTAACTTGTCGGTTAATTTCGGAGTTAAGCTCCTGAATTCTGGGATCATCAGGGTGAGCGCTTCTGATCTGATCACGTTCATCGGCTAATCTGGCGGCACTAGTGGGGAAGTTAGGCCGAACTTTCGGGATACCTACTGCCGGAATAAAACGTGCCGCGGCTGTGGTAATGACGTTCCTAATATTTTTCTCGGCCTTATGAATGTTGGTAGGTGATGGTAGCTCGATGAACTTCGCCGACGAGTAAGCTTTGAAACCATCCCAATCGGCTTTCTTGTGATTGACAAACGTTTGCTTCTCAGACTTAGTCATGTTCGCTGGTTTGTCAATTTTTATAATGATTGGGAGGTGATCTGATCTGAGGGTGGTACGTACTTCCCATCGGGAAGCAGCAATTAGGCTGGCACTGACAATAGTTATGTCAGGAGAACTACTGCAAGTGCCCACGACTCTAGTCGGCGAATCTTCATTGAGTGAACAGAATTCTGAGGCGTCAAGTGATTCGGCGATAGTTATACCCCTGGCATTGTTGTTGAGGTCCGAATGCCAGAGCTCATGGTGCGCATTAAAGTCGCCAAGGATGACCCTGTGCTCTCCGGAAAGGAGAGGACCAACACTGAACCAAATCGCCTGCTAGAGTAAAGAAAATATGGCTCAAATCAAGAAAAAAAAGACAATAAAAAACAGCCAAGAAATATTTCTCTTCATTTGAGAATTAGTCACACTGATCCAAGTGAAATGCCATTAGCAGCGCTTTAAGGAAAAGTAACTTCGAATCAAGCAAACTTTTCTTATGAAAAAGACAAAAGAATCTAAACAAAAATAAAAAAGAAACTTGCATCCAACCAACATCGAACTCATAACCCCATTCTTCCCAGTCAAACGCGCTACCCACTGAACCATAGACACTTCTGACTAATCTACTACAACGCTCCATTATAAGCTAAATCTAATATAAAGCTTTTCCACGAGCTTTGCATGGAAAATGTAAAAAAAAATTTATTATCAAGCATTTGTTTGCTTGAATTGAGAATAATGGTTTAGGCTTGAATCTACTTCCTATTTCTCAAAAGAAAGTCTTGAAAATAGGATCGATTCAATAAGAAATTTACACATTTTGAGAAATTTTGTCTGAATTCGGGAATTTTGCAAATGAGAAAAGAGTTTCTTAATTTTTGATAGCCCAATTTTTTCAGTGAATATCGAAACGGTAGCCTGAATGAGATGGTACATATATATTAAAAATTTCGATATTAGTACTCCCTGATGGAACTGAGATGGCTTGAATTTCCGCCGTACCCTCAGTAACTACATCTAATACACAGTAATGTACGGACTTGTGTCTTAGGAAGGCAAGTCCACCTCCAGGGTGAGAATCATCCGTGGCGGCCGGTCGATCTTTCCGCAGTATAACATATTCGCTATGGACGCTTAGAGACGAGTTTGCGTGAAGCAACGTCTCTTGGATGGCGGCGATGAGAATTCTGTTGGAACTCAAGAAGTGTGTCGAACACCTAAAGTGAACCCATTCCCTGCAGCAATTACACTGCACTGATCTGGCATTCGAACCGATTCGTTGGTTGCAGACACTACAAATCCATACCTCTGGGCCTGGATTTGTTTCAACACCGGCGCGAATTAGTAAAATTGAGAGCAGCCGCGCCGAGATGTAATGCTCCCAATATGACGAAAAAAACACATATGTATATCGTACCCACACATATACACAGACATACACAACCTTTCTGCATCGAACCTTCAGGGCTCCTGCCGGGGCTCTTGCCAGGAAGGCATATTGGCAGCTTTTGGCGGTTTTGTGTGTGTGACAAGTGACAAAACGTGTGTGGTCCGCCCCGTAGAGGCAGTTGCCGTAAGACCACTATCCCCAAAGTTCGGTCATGTTTTCCAAACTGCTGCCGCAATGTTAGTCGACGAACAGAAAAACTTAAGACGAACCAATACGGTCGATTCCAGAATTTAACAAGCTTAACTCCGAAATTAAACGATCGACACCTACAAAAAAAAAATGGAATGAGGATCTCGGAAGCTGCGATCTTTCAAAAGGTGTCAGCAAACACTGGGCTACCATCCACGCCCTGTCACATCCCACCAAAAACAAGGGTAGCACATATAGCCATAAAATTCGATAAGGAGTTCTCCGCGAGCTTGTTCAATAAGCAATTTATTGAACACCCCAAAATTTAAATTATCAAATGCAAAATTAAATGAAGGATTCGTAACCGAGCGATTGACACCTTTCCCACATATACAACCGGCCAAGTTTCAGCCCCCACGGAGGCAGCACTTGAGCAGTTAGCTGAACCAGGCCCTCCCGTTCAATTCCCAACAGTAGAGGAGGTGAGTCTGGCCTTACGATCACTTTAATGTAATAAAGCACCGGGCATTGACGAGATACCAGCAGAACTGCTGAAGCACGGTGGAACGTGCCAGACCAACGCTATACATATGCTACCGTTGAAAATATGGAACGACGAGGTAATCCCCGAAGATTTGCGCAAAAACATTATCTGCCCAATCCACTAAAAGGGTGACAAGCTGAAGTGTGAGAATTCCAAGGGCATATCATTAGTTTGTACGACCTACAAGATTTTATCCACAATTCTAGAAAAGAGAATTAATCCGTACGCAGAACAAATCATTGGCGAATACCAAGGCAGCTTCAGACCTGGCCGTTCAACGACCGATCAGCTTTTCAAGTTATTATTCAAGCAGGCAGTACAGTACTGACAGTATCGATGAAAATGTACTGTACAACATATTGGTGCATTTTAGTGTACTGACAAATCTAGTGCGACTCATAAGGATGACGATGACTAATACCGTATCCCAGATCATAGTGCAAAACAGAATCAGTGACCTATTTGAAACTCTTACTGGACTGAAGCAGGCCGATGGGCTAGCGCCGACGCTCTTCAATATACCCAGTATCGAGTATGTAGACAACTTCAACTACCTGTGTTTTAACTTATCAAAGGACGCAAACGAAACCGACGAAATTAAGCGACTGATACAACTAGCCAATAAGACGTATTTTTCGGTCATCCCAATTATTAACTCGAAGCATGCGCACAGCAACACGAAGCTCAGCGTGTATAAAACGATCATCCGATCCGTGCTATGTTATGGCTGCGAAACATGGACCCCAGCATCTGAAATTTTGCTGGACAGATTCGAACAAAAAGCCCTTCGACGAATTTTCGGGGCCGTTCACCAGCGAGATCAATTGCGCATCCGGTAAAAGCACGAGTTGTATCAATTGTACGATTAGCTGGAAGTATCGAAAATCGTGAAGCTTTAACGCTTGCAATGGACGGGCATGTACAACGAATGGACGATAATCGCATACCAAAGAAGGTGATAAACGCACAACGAATTGACGGAGCAAGGTTGCGTGGACGACCGAGAGCTCGCTGGGAGAACTATGTAGGTGAAGACGCCCACCTACCTGGAGGACAAAGTCACGTAACCGCGACAATTGGAGGTCAACGATTCAGGCGGCCAAAGCCCAACATTTGGCTATCATGCCACATTGATGATGAAGTTTCAGCAGCTATCGCGAATGCTAAACGCTCTAAGCTCATTGGAAGGCATTTGGCATCTCAATGGCCAAGCTGAAACATCTAGATCTTACGGCCATGGAATATCTTACGATGGCTTTAAGATTATAGTAATCGTATCTAGGGCAGTGGTCGTACTATGCATCTTCCTGAAGCCGTGCTGAGGAGATTCTAGCTTAGCCTGAGCTACAAGAGTGGGTTGGATAAGGGCCTCCAGCGTTTTTGCGACAGGAGACAGTATGTTTATCATTCGGTAGGATGGAACCAAGTGTATCGCTTTTCCTTGGCTTAGAATGATACGTCCAATTTTCCATATATCAGGGATGGCAAGCGTGGAGTACGACAAGTTAATGACGGCTGTGAGGTAATCAATAGCTGGAAGGTCGAGATGTTTTAGCATGGCCATCGAAATACCATCAGGTCCGAGTACCTTGGAGCATTTTTAGCATTCTCAATGACTTTCTTCCTGGTTTCTTTCTTGCCGAAGGTTATGGCTATAAGATACAAATGGCTATATTGCCCTTATCCTGGTTGAGATTGGAAAGGGCACGGAAGGTAGACCATAACTTGCTACCGCCTTCATTAAGGTTACAGTCATTGGAGTGCTCATTCCATTTCACCTTCCAATAATCTTTAACGTGTTGTAATTTCGATCTTAAGCTCCTGAATTCTAGGGCCTAAGTTGCCCTGAATTAATACAACCTGCCGCGACATACGCCAAGGAATGCTAACCCTGTCTACGTAACCCCGAGCACCTAAAGTGAACCCATTCCATACAGCAATTGCACTGCACTGATTTGGTATTCGAACCGATACGTTGGTTGCAGACACTACAAATCCATACCCTTAGGCCTGGATTTGTTTCAACACCGGCGCGAATTAGTAAAATTGAGAGCAGCCGCGCCGAGATGTAATGCTCCCAATATGACGAAAAAACACATATTTCGCACCCACACATATACACAGACACCACCTTCCTGCATCGAACCTTCAGGGCTCTTACCAGGCAGGCATATTGACCGCTTTTGGCCGTTTTGTATAAAAAACGGGTGTGGTCCACCCCGGAAAGGCAGTTGCCATAGGACCACAGCTAGAATGCTAGAGTTCAGGGTGCGCATTGAAGTAGCCAAGAATGATCCCGTGCTCTCCGGTAAGAAGCGGACAAATATCGAATGCAATTCCGTCGTACCGTCAGCAACTACATCTAATACACTGTAATGTACGGACTTGTGTATTAGGAAGGCAAGCTCACCTCCAGGGTAAGAATCATTCGTGGTGCCTTCCCTGTCCTTCCGTAGTATAATATTACCCTTGGACGCTAAGAGGCGAGTTCTCGTGGAGCTTCGTCTTTTGCATGGCAGCAATCAGAATTCTGTACTTATTCAAGAAGTGTATTATTTCAGGTACTTTAATGAGAATGTCATTACAGTTGAACTGCAATATAGACACCGATGTAAAAATTGCTGGCGGAGGGGTAGGAGTCAAGCTTGGTCTGGTATTCAAGGTCACATTTTTGGGGGGAAGTTTGGGGCAATGGTAGTGAGGAAGGGCCTGGTGTTACCCGAGGCCACCCAGTGAACCTACAACCCACTGCAACATATGATCCTTCAATATACTGACCCATCATTCTCAAACCTGAGCATTTAAAATTGACCCACTCCGAGCAGCAACTACACTGAAGTGACCTGGCATTCGAACCGATACGCTGGTTGCAGACACATATCCATACCCTTAACCTATTAGTAGTATTGACAGCAGCCGCACCGAGATGTAATGCTCCCAATAAGACGGAAAAATACATAAATTGAGTCCATACATATACACAGACATACGCAACCTTTCTGCATCGAGACCTTCGAGGCTCTTACCAGGGAGGCGTTTTGGCAACTCTTGGCCGTTTGGAGAACAAACGGGTGTGGTCCGCCACGGAGTGGCTTCAAATTGCCGTGAACCTGTTAAGCGCTGTTTACCATCGTATTTACAACACACGTCCATTTTTCCTCCTCTTTTCCGTACCGAACGTTACTATCAAAAAGAAACTGAATGGTGGAAGTGTACCGCTCCTTGCACTAGCCGTAACAACAACACCAGGCCTGGCCTGATTCGACAATAAACATAGATTTTGTATACCAATGAATAAGATGAGGATTAAAAAAACGATAGACTTGATACTACTTTTATACTTCTAATATTATCTTGAATATGCTGTAATTTCCTCAGCTGAAATCTGAAACCCGCATTATATGGATCAACGGGGAACAGGAACACACAAAAACAAACGCTGGGGAATATGGGTGGACTCTTTTATATTAGGTAAAACAAGGCCAAAAATAAGTACCTAACCAACGAATCTACTAAAATAACAAACCAAATCTAATCTATGTAGTTACTACCACATAAGAGGTGAGTACTTGTTAGAAGAATTCTCCAGCCTAAATTTTAGCTTATTCAATACAGGTAGCAAGCCTACCTTTGTCACTAGATCGAGGCAGGAAGTACTCGATCTAACTTTTGGCAACCAACGGGCCGAAAACTGGGTGGGAAACTGGCATGTATCTGACGAAACCTCAATGTCAGATCACAGGCATATCAGATTCCAGCTTACAGTGCCCATAACAATGTTGCGAGAAAGGCGTATACCACAGCTAACAGAGTGGGACAACTACAAAATCTCTCTGCGGGAGAGATTATCCATCATCGACAGGACTGGCTCCAGCTGGCTAAGTCTGGACAGCCTGGTCTCGAATGTCACAAGGGCCATAGTGACCTCTTTTGAGGAAAACTGTCCTCTCAGAAGGACCAAGGACAATAAGGGAGTACCCTGGTGGACTCCAGAGCTCTCGAGATTAAGGAAACTCACAAGACGACTCTTTAACAGAGCCAAAAGGACAGGGGAGTGGGACACGTATCGCTCCCAACTTAATGAATACAACAAGAAAATCAGGTCTGCCAAACTGAATTCCTGAGGAAAATTCTGTGAAGGTGTTGAATGCACTAACACAGCTGCTAGACTCCATCGAGTTACGGCTAAAAAGGACACTGAACACATAAGCACCATAAAGCACCCTGATGGGCGCTACACGACGGGCGAATTAATCCTCAGTACCCATTTTCCGGGATGCCATATGCTGAGGAATGAGGAACCATCAAATGAAAACAGTCTGTACAGAGCTAATTCTTCGGACTGGAGTACAGCAAGACTAATCTTTACTCAAGATAAAGTAAAATGGGCCATAGGCTCGTTTGAGCCCTTTAAATCCGCCAGCACCGACGGGATTTTTCCAGCTCTCCTCCAAAGGGGTCTGAAGCTTTTAACTCCATACCTCCTGAGTATATTCAGAAGCAGCTTTGCGCTGGGCTACATCCCGCGCTCATGGAGACTTGCGAGAGTAGTCTTCATTCCAAAAATGGGAAACCGGCCCAAGGAGGATCCCAAATCTTACAGACCAGTCAGTCTTACTTCGTTCATGCTCAAATCAATGGAAAAAATCATTGACGAGCATATCAGGAAAACCACGCTGATTAGTAACCCGCTACACAAAAGGCAGTTTGCTTATCAACCAGGTAAATCCACAGAATCCGCGTTACACAGCCTTGCAGGAGAGATTGAAAGGACCTTTGAGGCCAAAAATACCGCACTTGCTGCTTTCTTGGACATCAAAGGGGCATTCGATAATACCTCATTCGATGCAATTGAAAGAGCATTGAGAAACAAGATGGCAGGAAATACGACAATAGGATGGATTTGCTGCATGCTTTCCACCAGAAAAGTCGTCTGCCAAATCAACGAGATATCTCTCCTTGCTGAGGTTACTAGAGGCTGCCCACAAGGGGGCGTACTCTCGCCCCTCCTGTGGTGCCTGGTTGCGGACGAACTTTTGTGGAAGCTCACATCCAATGGCATCTCCGTGCAAGGTAATGCCGACGATGTGGTTATAGTGGTAAAGGGTTTGTTTGAGGAAACACTACCTGACTTACTCGAACCAGCACTAAAAATAGTTCAAGAATGGTGTAATGCGAACGGGCTCCGGGCAAAACTGGCATTGGCACGACTCATCGCGAGCGATGCCAATATGGAGCTTACCAAGGGGCAGCTTAAATCTCTCAACAACGTAACTATTGCGAACATGCCTTCCGATCACCTTCCAAATGAGATCTCATGTGGTCGCCGTTTCCAGGCTGAAACATGGAGCAGAGAGGAGTGGCATTCTAATTTCGCTAATCTGCACCCACAGACCATAAAGTGGTTTACTGACGGTTCCAAAACAACCGAAGGTTCAGGAGCAGGTGTGGTGTGTCCAGCTCATACGGTTTCTATACCTATGGGACAACACACTACTGTCTTTCAAGCGGAAGTGCATGCAATTGCAACCTGCGCCGATCTATGTTTGCATGCTAACTATGTAAATAAACGAATAGCGATCTTCTCAGACAGCCAAGCGGCTATCAAGTCACTCACCAAGTACACCGTTACGTCAAAGCTGGTTCAGTTGTCTGAATGCACTGAACAAACTAGGCACAAACAATAGATTAACACTCTTCTGGGTCCCAGGTCACATAGGCATCACGGGGAACGAACAGGCGGTTGCACACCTTTCTGCACCGCTAAAAGAAGAAGAAGAAGAACAGGCGGATGAGCTAGCACGCACTGTTCATAGCAGGATACTCCCATAAAAGAACGGCTGAGCTACTTCAGCTAACCAGAATTAGAGTACGTATCATATGTGGAATTCTTACATGCCACTCCTGCCTAAGATCACATCTGCGCACAATGAGGCTCGTACAAAACGCGAGCTGCCGATTCTGCGAAGAGGATGACGAGACCTCGACCCACCTCCTATGCGAATGTGATGCTCTGGCCCAACGCCGCTGGACACAATTTGGAGTGGCCTATCCAGACACGGACGACATAGCGTCGACGTCAATCAGTAAACTCAGCTCATTTCTTAGCACGATCAAGCTCGATCGTCAGGACTAGTCCTGCCCACAGATGACCAGGGCGATAGTACAATAGGCCCATCGGCTTCAGTGCTACGAACCCCCCCCCCCATCGGGTTCGCGCCCCCCACAATCTAATCTACCACCACTTCTAATTATCCAACAATATCAATAAATTAGGCTACATACTAGCTACATTCTGACAAATAACTAATAATGTACAAAGTACTACAGTTCCATTGGTCTTTTAGCCGGCATATCTGTTCCGATACCTATTAAAATTATTATATTCCTCTATTTCTCTATCTATATATAACCTCTGATTCTAGAGTTAGTTTTCTCTTAATTTTAGTTCTGCTTGAAAGTATTGAATGGTGCCTGTTTTGATTCGGACAACTTTCGACAGGTTCATTTTGCTTTAAGATCATCTACACACTGGAATGAAAAGTTCACAGTGTAGGGAAACGTAGTGTTCCATTGTGAGCATGTCATAAACGTCGTCAAGGACAACTATTGCTCGAGAATTTTTTAAGCTATGACGACTCTAACTTCATTTATTATCGTTGACAATTTTGCTGCCTCTTTGAAACAAAAAACTTTAAAAAATCGGACGCCAGCTTTTAAGTACATACAAGGCCTAGAATAAAGGGAAACTCATGATGAACAATTCTAAAAACTACTTACATTATCGTCTTTATGCTTGGGCACAGGTTTGCCTCCCGATTCGTACAAAGGACATGCCGGACGGATCGGCACCATCTCCATGTCCGTCTGCCGACTTAGAATCGTAATAGGATTTCCCCAAACCCCCGTCACAACCATCGCGCCCAAATCTGCAACATAGTTCTGCTTCCGGAACGTTGCAATACGCCCGCCAACTCTATTGCGTGCCTCCAACACGGTCACATCCATGCCGAACTGTTGAAGTTGTTGGGCTGCTGCCAATCCGGAAATGCCACCGCCAATTATGATAACGCGATTCCGTTTCTTTTGTGGTATCTCCTTCAAACGCTTGAATATTCCAAAATTTATATAGCCGTGTCGTTCGAGGAAGGCATGAATCTTTCGGACCAGCTCATGGTCACTATTAAAAGGCTTCTCCATTCCGGCCAGGGCATTTTCAAATGTCAATTGCACGGTGGGATCCTCAATCCACATTTGCAAGAGGCGATTCCGAATGTTGAGGAATACACGTTGCGTTGCCAGACCTGTTCGCGTCAGATCCGGAAAGGTGGCCGCCTCTTCGGAAGTCATCTTGTCAAAGGGGAGACGTGATTGGAATGCGGCTCCCTCAAGACTATAAAAAAATAAAATTGATCAATTAAACAAAACATAGAATCAATCTGCATTACCCAGTAAGAAGCTCTTTGAAAGAGGCATCACTTGTCATCGGCCTTGGATCCTTATTTTCCGAATCCTTTGGAGGACTTCGCGACTGATCCCGTTTTCGAGCACGTGTTGGCATTTCCGTCTTTTCCGGTTTCTTTTCACCGGTCGAGGTACTTGGTGCTGACTTGTTTTCCTGTTCCGCATTTGTTTTTGTAACGAAATAATCAACCTAAAAGTATGCAAGCGGTTAGTGAAATATTTGGGCAAAAGGTGCTTGTTACCCTTGTTACCATACTGACCTTGGGACGTTTTCGGCGGCTCATCCGCCGGCCGGCATCACCTTCGTCGGATGCGGCCTGCGATTGACTCTCCAGATTAACGTCATCGGAAATATTTTTCGACGTATTACCGGCACTATCGCGACTTTTAACGACCGCAGTTCCCGCGAATTCACACACTTCACCGTCCGAATCGTCACTAATTAACGTGACGCACTCGATTTCAGTGTTCTTACGTTCGACGGACATTGCGCGGATACTAAAGAACGCGAATATGAAACGAAACGAGATTAAATCGCGACGATATTTACGCGAAACACGATTTTTTCTAAAATGCAAAAAACCAGAACGAAAAGCGCAACCTACACGACCGGCGTTATGATGTTTTGTGTTTTGAAATCGCCAGCTGATTATAGCGTTATTTGCAGCTGTCAGAGTGTGCGGTGGAAAAACAAACATTTGTGGTGAAAAAGATTCTCCGCTTGCCGCCGCTATCGCTACATAGATGGCGCAAAATTTCAGTCGAGACAATATCCATTTTTAGTTTAGAATCAAAATTAATGCCCACATATTTTCCAGTGGCGTGGAATATTTGTGTGGGACAGTATGCAACACTATGCTCGCAACGTGATGTCACCAATCTAAAAAGCAGAAGAAAGCTTCCACTGTTTTGCATCTTTGGTTCTATTTCAAGCATGAGAATTGCGCATGGCGTCAATCCACAAACATAAATGGGTAAGGTTCTGAAACACCACGTTCCCATACCGTTCCGCGTTTTCCGAACCGTTCCCTATTTTGTTGTGTAAACGCATACATGCGCCATTTGTCGGAAAGTGACAAATGGTTGAAATACATTTCCCGCGTCAGCATCGGCATCAGCAGAAACATTTCAATTTAGAACACACGCATTTGCCTTTGATGACCCACAGCAGCAGCAGCGCCAGAAGCATTTTTTCTGCTTCTGCTGTCAATGTGGGTCATCAAAGGCAAATGCGTGTGTTCTAAATTGAAATTTTTCTGCTGATGCCGATGCTGATGGTGACGCGGGAAATGTATTTCAACCAAAATGCGACAATTGACACATCACAGCTGATACATTTGGTTCGAAATTTAAAATTTCCAGTTTCAAACGAGATGCAGATAAATTTTATTTTGAGTATAATTTGTGTACTAAATAAATGAGGGCAAAAATGCATGGTTCAACGGCACATTGTAGATTTCTTTCAATGATTCAAAGTATACTCCGCAAGGTTGCGCTTAGGGGATCTTTGATAAAGAGACATTTTCAGATCCGTAACGGCCGGTTGATTTGAAATTAAAGGGAACGTAGCGCGAACTGGTAGGGGAACGGTGTGTCTCATAACTTCACCCATTGGCGACTATAGGGAAACGATGTCTTCCCAAACGAATTTCGGCACCGTTCTAAGTGCACGACCAAAAGGAAACTTCAAATGCCAAAATGGTCGATCTGAATCTTTGTTTTGCGCCAACAAACAAAGGTTCAGAGGTAACTTTATGGTGGGCCTTGTGCTCATACCGTGCTTGTCACCAATACAGCTGCATCATACGTTCTGCTGGGAACCGCCCTCATCAATGTTCTAAAGAACAGGGGAGAAACAATGCAGTGCTGTGCCATCTTGGACTCAGGATCTCAGATTAATCTCGTAACAGAACGACTACTGAGAAAACTCAATCTCAAAACAACGCCCAGCAACATGTGCGTGGAAGGCATTGGTCAATGTCGCCAAAGGACCCAGCGCCGGGTCAACTTTACAATATCCTCACGTACGACTGGTTTCTCGATTCGATTAGAAGCATATGTTCTCCAAAACATTATTGCACCACAACCCACTCAGAATATTGACACGTCTCACTGGCCGATCCAAACTTCAACGTTTCAAAACAAATCGATTTACTCATCGGAGCCGACACATTTTACTCGATACTTGCAGTCGGCCAAATCAACTTAAGAAATAGCGACAACTCCCCAATTCTGCAACACGCTCTTTGGCTGGATGGTCTCGGGAAGGATCAACACATCGACTTCAGCTATATTATCATGCGGCATTGGAATTGAAACGGAGGATGCTCTCGCACAACAAAATGGAACTTTTCTGGAAATTGGAAAACTTCAGTCCAGAAAATCGATACACCGCTAGGGAACAACGTTGCGAAGAACATTTTGTAAGCACATGCACAAGAAGTCAATCAGGTCACTTCAAAGTAAGCCTACCATTCAACACTAGCCCTAGCGAATTGGGAGACTCGGAGCAATTGGCCATCAAGCGATTCACGGCCCTTGAGCGTCGGCTAGACTGCAATCCATCAATGAAGACCCTATACACCGAATTCATGCACGAATACAAGGCCCTTGGACATATGATGGAACTCAACGAACCGATCTCTGGAGCGCCAAACTACTATCTTCCGCATCACGCTGTCATGAAACCTGACAGTAGTACCACGAAACTCAGGGGTGGTTTTTGGTGCATCCTTCAAAACCACGACGAATCTTTTGCTCAACGACGTGCTTCTCACTGGCCCCACCATCCAGGAGGACATCTTCTCTATACTTATACGCTTCAGGATGCCGAAGTACGTCTTCACAGCTGACATAGAGAATATGTACAGACAAATATTGGTCCGTGAGGAGAATCGAAGGTTTCAGAGAATAGTATGGAGAGAATCACCTCTCCAGCCACTCAAACACTACGAGTTAATTACAGTCACCTATGGCACCACCTGCGCACCGTTTCTTGCTACGAGATGCGTAAGGATGCTGGCTGACGAGGGCCCAAAATCATTTCGTTACCAAAAACAGGCAAGAGGTGCTGGAGATTACTCGTGCTCTGTGGCCGTGATCGTTCGGTCGCCACTCTGTGAAATAGACACTCATAGAGAAACGAGTTTCAAAACTCGGCACGACTCGTCGCAAATTTATTATTCAGAAGAAGATGATAAGAAATATTCTTATCGTAAAATAATAAACTAACAATGCGACTAGGAAGTGGTATGGCTGACAACCGTATCACACTCCGAATTCAATTGTCTTTGTAACGTTGATGGACTACACATAGTAGTCATCAACGCACCATGCTCCACTAGGAGTTACGGTAATCAAGAGAGAGAGAGGAGAATCGAAGGTTGCAGAGAATAGTATGAAGAGAATCACCTCTACAGCCACTCAAACACTACGAGTTAACAACAGTCACCTATGGCACCACCTGCGCACCATTTCTTGCTACGAGATGCGTAAGGATGCTGGCTGACGAGGGTCCACAATCATTTCGTTACCAAAAACAGGCAAGAGGTGCTGGAGATTACTCTAGCATCGGAGCAGACTGGAGAGTGTCGGCGGAGCACTCCTTCTCTGATCACAGGTATCTACAATTAGGCTTGCTGCACATTCTGAATGGCTCCACTCACTGTGAATCGTAGGAAGACAAGCTGGACTAGATTTCGGGAGTCCCTTTTAGGGGAGCTTCCTTTGCTTCCAAATATTTCAAGTACTGAGCGAGAATATGATGATATGGAAAAGTCTTCACCGAAGCGATGAGGACTGCGACTACAGTATCGCGCCCTGTCAGTTTATACGCTGGAAAGAAAAAAACCTACTTGGTGGAATTCTACGATTTCTGAGTTAGGAGTTACGTGTAGGAGAAGCTTCAATAAAGCTAAGGCCTCTAGGCTCGAGTCGGACTGGCACTCCTAAAAGAAACATCTAAATTCTTTCAAAAACGAGCTAAGAAGCGCTAAGCGCAGCGCTTGGAGAAGTCTGGGACATCCAGACTCAGGATCTTCTTCTTCAGCATCTTACCCATCTATGCGATGCCAAGCTTTCTCCAAAAAGATAACCGATCATGGACGTTTTCATGTATCGAAACTGTTGAGTGTTTAATCGATACACACTTCTCTGGAAACTCCGCCGTCGCTCTGCCTGACCTCACATTAAGTCGTACAGGATCATGCGATTAGAGAGAACACCCTGACTATCCTAACAAATTGGTTTAATCTCAGTGGTGTGGGAATTAGTACTAGAAGGCATGCGATTCCTACTATTAACTTGCCTAGGGGGCATTAAACTTGTGTTTTCCGCTATTGTGCGGCTAATTTTACTTTATGAAGTTGGCGTGTGGTGGACGGCACTAAGCATCACCACCTATTATAACTTGCTCGTCAAAGTTCAAAGGTTGGAGTCTCTTCTAATAACAGGAGCTTTTCATTCAACACCTTCATTGGGATTAAATATGATCCTGGGACTACTGCCACTGGACGTCTCCGGTCAACGGCGCTAGACTATGGGCACTCAACGATTCTTCGTAACTTTCACCTGCCCCCAGATACCTATTCGGAAGAAACCATTGTAGCCTGATCCCTTCAAGGGAAGCTTGTAATAATAGCATACCCTTCTCCAGTGCATCCATTTCAATTTATACTGATTGTTCTAAGACGGACACAGGAGTGGGTACCGGAGTATACTGAGGAACTAAGCAATAATTTGTCTCTCAGTCTTCCTAATTTCTGCAGTGTTCTGCAAGCAGAGGTCTCAGCGATTTTGGAGGCCCTATATTGGTTGGGTTGTTACGTTGTCACAGGAAGGAACGCTATTCTCTTTACTGACAGTCAGGCTGCTATTAGATCACTAGAACCAGCGCTAACCACATCAAAGATCATTGAGAAGTGCCGCTTAATACTTAGTTCTTAGAGAGATGGGTCGTTTCTTCAACATTACGCTATGTTGGATACCGGGTAATAGTGGGTTCGTTTCGTAGGCAATCGACATTGGTCGATCCCCCAAATTAGGTTCTTCTAAGAAAAACTTTTTTATTTGTTCACCAATTTCAACCAAATTTCATACAAAAGTGTTCCTATTGATGACACAAAACATATGCAAGAATGGATCAAATCAAACCATTGGGTTATGGGGCTGCCATACAAACCCAACCCTCCATTTTGGTTTTTATAATTAACATTTGCTTATACCAATTTCACAAAACCTTGAATTATTTTGCCCATTGGCCGGAGCCAACTCATTTTTTGTATAAATTAAGTATGTACTTTTAATTGGCAGCGTCAGCACCAATTCTTATCACTCTCTCTCTTCAATACCGTAACTCCTAGTGGAGCATGGTGCGTTGATGACTACCGTGTGTAGTCATCAACGTTACAAAGACAATTGAATTCGGACTGTGATACGGTTGTCAGCCATACCACTTCCTAGTCGCATTAGTTAGTTATATTATTATTAGTTAGTTTATTATTCTACGATAAGAATATTTCTTATCATCTTCTTCTGAATAATAAACTTGCGACGAGTCGTGCCGAGTTTGGAAACTCGTTTCTCTATGAGTGTCTATTTCACAGAGTGGCGACCGAACGATCACGGCCACAGAGCACGACAATTCTTATCACTCTACCTTTACTCAATTAAGAGTTACAGTGCGAAATGTAAATCTAAAAAATGTCTATTCCGCATAATATTTTTGGGTCTAGGGTATAATTTTCAAAAAAAAAGTCTAGAGTATTATATATCATTGCAAAGGTAATTAAATTTAGTTTATTTCGTTCCTAGGACATTTTGCGATCGAACTAATAGTTTTCCAGATATTTTCGAAAAACAGAAATTTCCCCTCCCCCTTAATGAGACGCTCAAATTAGTGCGTATAGAGGATAGGGTGTGCAACAATTTGGCATCGAAACTTTCTTTTTTTTACTGTTTGGGTTTGGCCCTTTTTCGTCTTAATTTCACTATACACTCAGAAAAATATCATTGGGAAATCCCATTAAAGCAATCATTTTGTCCCATTACTTTTAGTTAATAGGAAAATCAGATTACTTTAAAAATATAGGAACCATTCCATTCACTCGATAAATATCCGTTTGTTTTAACAGTTGACTCATTTAAAAACAAGCACATGGTCTAGTTATTTTCCAATAGGATATATCTTATTGAATTGATAGGATCAATATGTAATAAAAAAATAGTTTCATCCGTAATATGATCGAAGTCCCATATTATTATACCATCCACGCTACGTCATTGTGGATTTTGTTAAGAATCACGATATTTGGCCAGGCCGTGTATTGAACATCCGATCGGCTAGTACTCTTTAAAACTTACCAAGTCACGGAGAGGCAACCGAACGATCTCGGCTACGGAGCATGATGTTGGTTCTCTTGGGAAATACGTCTATATGCTTGAAATTCAATTAAAAGGCATATCCCATTAATGAAATAGGACGTTATATAAAACAAATGGGATCCATCCTATTATTAGTCATCCATATCAGATCTTGTTAATTTAATGGGACAAACTGATTAAAATGTAATCTGATGTCCCATTGCATTAATGGGACACATTTGAGTCCATACAAAATATCTCAATAGGATTCGTCCAGTTATAATAATTATTGCATCTGTTTACTTTTGTGAAGAAATCTGGTAAATTGTTGTCCAATTAAAATAATGGTAGAAAAACTTTTAAGCTTACTGGGCCCATTTTTCTGAGTGTACTTATTGAAGAAATAGATTTATTTTGCCCTTAGAGAAAGCATAGTAACCCATGCCATGCGTTAGTCCAGAGTGGCCATCAGAAAATAAAAATGGCACCGTTTTCACACTATTGCAACTCATAGTATGCGTGCAAATTTTATTCAAACGTCAATTTTTTGTTTACAATTGAGAATATAAAATCCGCGTTATATTTATTACTCTCTTAAAATGACAACGTGATATTTAACCCTTCTGTTGGCGTATAGATCCACACAGACCATTGGTACTATAATTTGATAAAAAATATCGTTCAACAATATTTTCCACCCCTTTCCATATTTGCAAATATAGTAGATATTTCAACTAATGACGAATAGAAAAATTATCCATATCTTCGTAACTGTTTCAACTATGTACATAGAATCATAAGCTGAAAATCAATGCGAACTTTAGATGAATTCGACTATTTCTTTAGATAACCATTCTAATTTTTTCTCTCGGTGTAGACTATTGTTAGAATAAAGGAGAGATTCCATTATCAACGGTTATTTCCCATTGACAATGGGCTCTTTCAAAAATCTTCACCCTGTATTGGCATACACCCAAGAGTTTCGTACCCCAATAGACTACTCATCAGGAGCTACCTTTTCATCCATTGGGGAGGTAGCTTGACTCTGTTTTAAAAGCCTAGTGTCAAGGCTGGCTTTCCAATTAAACTCTCCTTTATTCTAAAAAAAAAAGTATTTATAAACGCGCATATACGTGAATAATAGTAATTTTTACTGTTAATAAAGATATTGTTATTAACTTTCGAAGATAGGAGAATCTTAAATCAAATTGTCTTTGTAATCTCATTAATATATGGACTAGTTTCACCACCTATTTTATTAAAAGATATTCATTTTGGAAATCTAAATAGAACTACAATAAATTATTCATTACTTATAGTTAGAGGTAGGGAAATTTCGCAAATAAAAAACAGGAATTTCGCATAAACTAATTTTGGAAATTAGAAATATCGCTGAAATTCGCATAAAAACATATTTTTGTACATTTTGTTGCTGTTAAAATTTATTAAACTATAAATTCTAGAGAATCACATTGAAGTCACGATCACATTTCATTCCCAAATTTTTAAAAATAGTAAGCAAAAAAATGACTAGGAAGTAGTGTGGCTCACAACTGAATCATTTTACGAGTTCAGTTGTCGAGAAATATTTTTGACAATGCATGCGAAAAAATCGACGACGCCCCTCACGAAGTTACGGTAAAAAAAGACACTTTTGAGGCAGAATCCGCTAGTACTGTTTCGCTGTTTTATGTACAATTCATTTAAATTTTGGGGCTCCTCGAACCACGAGAAAAGCTCTACCTTCAAAAATTCCTATGCTGAAAACAAAGCTCACTCATTCCAACCTCCGACTAAACACCTTGCTCGGTGTTTGGCAAGCCATCGTGCTCTTCTACGAAAATGTGTATTTTTGGAAATTCTCTATTCTTATTAATTGGGTTTTGACAAAAACTATCTTATACCTATAATTGATTCTTTTTTTGGAAAAAATTAACTTTTCGTAGAAAAAGTACAAATTCGAATATTTCGCATCAATTCGCAAAAATGACCAAATTTCGCCGAAATTCGCATGTATTTCGTAAAACGAAATTTCCGTACATCTACTTGCTACTACTACTGCCACCATTTGTGTCCGCCAAGGACCAAATTCTACACATCATTCGGATGTGTAATCCGAGTATATCAACTGACGACTGGCGTTTCGTAAAGTTGGAGGATGCCATGAATAATCGCAAGCGTGCGATTTTATTAATCAATAAGCCGTCACTGGCTTCACTTATTAAGTCAGGCGGGGCCGTGACTTTTGGTTTTATTAAACTGAAGCTTAGGGTCTACAAGGGCCATCTCGAAAAAGCCTATAGGCCGGTTTCGGACATGTTGATGATGTCGGTGCTGCCACTAACCTTCCTATAGCAGATTCTAAGCCTGCTGAAGAGGTAATGGATGATGACTGCGTCTCCCTATGTTCGGAACTAGCTGCCTTGGACACTGCTGCGGTCTCCAGTAATTGATTCTTTCGCATTCGACACGGATGAAGAAGAGAACGTTACGGTAGTTGAGCAGGTCTAAGGGAAGTTCTTGAAAATTAACCTTGACGATATAAAGGCAGCGATAGCTACCATTACTTGTCGTATATCGCAGGGTGTAGACGATATCGATAATTCAAGAATCTTGGGTTGTGGATGATTTCGTCAGAGGCCTGAAGTGCTCTGATTTTGCTACGTTTTATGTTACAGGACAAGGTACACCGCAGTCCTGTTTTCTAGTCAGAAAATCCTTTAACGCTTTTCTTGTGCGCAATTTCAGTGATAAGGACTTTGTCTTAGTCTGCATTGAGCTGCACTGAGCGAGAATCGGATGATATGGTAAACGACTTCACCGAAGCGATGAGGACTGCGACTACAGTATCGGGCCCTATCAGTTTACATGCAGCAAAGAAAAAACCTACTTAGTGGAATTCTACGATTTCTGAGTTAGGAGTTACGTGTAGGAGGTAAGAGAAGCTTCAATAAAGCTAAGGCCACTAGGCTCGAGTCGGACTGGCACTGCTACAAGCAACATCTAAATTCTTTCAAAAAAGAACTAAGAAGCGCTAAGTGCAGCGCGTTTAGTTGTAGTCAGAAGACTACAGTTAACTGTTATAAGGACGTTCTAAGAGATATTTTTTTTTCTATTTTAGATTTAGATTTTAGAATTTAGACGTGAAAAAATTGAAATTTGTTAGAAATTTTGTTCACTTTGTATGAGGGTACCCTTAGTTTTGATCGGATGGTTATAATTTTTGGTGGGGAGCATAATGAAACTTAGACTACCACCCCACCAAATTTGATCTGCCCAGCTCAATTTAAAAAGAAGCTACAGGCATGCCTTTTTGAAAAATGCTAGGAGTAGTGAGGGGGGCGTCAATGGTCCGAGCACTCCAATTTTTGTTAGAAATTAAATAAATCTTGTTAGCAATATGTACAAGATCTTATGACCGAAGGGCGAAGGTCTATTCTATCAAGAGTTACAAAACAACGAACAAACGTTTGGCTTTCGATTGATACCAAATTCATACCAATCCAACCATATTTATAGATGGCGGCCTAAGTTCACACTTATAATTTTAAAGTTGCTATTATTAAATAATTAAGGACGAACAAACGAAAATAATTGACGAACATTCACGAACAAACGTAGCTGCCGGCGAACAAACGGTTACGAGCGTAATTTGAGAATGTGTGCGGGCTAATTTCACTTAAGTCCCAATACTGCTCAAAAAGTGTGTCAATGATATTTGAAAATAGCCTTAAAGGTGTACATAGTGCCCTTTAAGGGCACACCTTGTTACGAACTTTTGGAAATACATTCAGAAGACTTTTATTAATTGTTATAGTGACGTTCGTTCATATAAATATTTTTTTCTATTTTAGATAGCTTCTGGAGAGAAGAAAATGTGCAATGTGGCAGATTTCGGGTTCACTTTGAATGCGAGGTATACTTAGTTTTGCTCCTATCTGCTATCGAAGTAATTTTCGGTCGAGAGTAGAAGGGTGCTTGCACTAGGCACTCAACTAAATTTTTTTGCCTGGCGTAATTGAGAGAATAGTTAACAGGAGTATCGGAGGTGTTCTTGGCCGGAACAAACTCATTTTTTGTATAAATAAGGTACTTTTAATTGGCAGCCTCAGCACCAATTCTTATCGCTCTACCTTTACTGAATTAAAGCTTACAGTGCGAAATGCAAATCTAAAAAAAATTAAATTCCACATAATACTTTTTGATCCCGGGTATAATTAAAAAAAAAAGGTCTAGAGTATTATTAGAGTATCATTGCAAAGTTAATTAAATGTAGTTTATTTCGTCCTTAGGACATTTTGCGATCGGACTAATACATAGTTTTCCAGATATTTTCGAAAAACAAAAATACTCTTCATCACCCACTCCCCCTTAATGAAAGGCTCAAATTAGTGTATTTTGTAGTGCGTATAGAGGAAAGGGTGTGCAACCATTTGTAATGGAAACTTTCCTTTTTTGGGGTTTGGCCCTTTTTCGGCTTAATTTCACTATACTAATTTGAGAAATAGATTTATTTTGCCATCATATAAACATAGACTATTGTTATTTCATATGAACACTCTCGAAGATAGGAGAATCATAAGTCAAACAATGGACTAGTTTCATCACCTATTTTATTAAAAGATATTCATTTTAAAATTTCAAATAAAAATACAAGAAATCATTTATTACTTAATAGAAACATTGCACTGTCAAATAGATGAAACTTAAATTTAACGAATTTTCAAATTTATATGATTTTTGCCATACTTTTATTTACAACACTAATAAACCACCTATATTGTAAGTGATTGCCGCTGGCGCCGAATTGGATTGAATTGAAACAGTTGCATGAAAATAACATAATTTATTGAATACCAAATACATTCTTATAACGTATTTTGAACATATATTATATTTTCATCGTGGTGGTGTGGGTCACTTTGTTCGCCATAGGCAAACTCTTGCACCAGATCTTGTAAGCGACTTCTGAACACTAACTTCTTATGCTCGGGTATTTTACTTATATGCGGCATAACACTGCGCAAAAACAATAGATCGTCGTTTTCATCGCGTATATCCCTTTTCTTCTCCACCCCAATCACCAATTTCTTGTTATCTGGCAATCGATTAATATGTGGCAATAGTGTTTGCAGTATTTTCTCGCTACTCTCATCCCGCGGCTCCGGTTCTCCTTCACATACACTGTTGAAAACGTCTTCAACAGTTAGCTTTTTCTTCGGCTCAATTCGTGCTCTTTTTGGCAACGGTTCTTTCTTAATCGGTGCTTCGCAAAGAAAATCAATTTCAGTATTGTCATGAGTGTCGTCCATTTGAATTTTGGTTGCTTCGGAAAATGCCTCATCATCACTTGAATCTTGCCAATCGTTTGCATCGGCAAATTCCATAATATCGCTTTTACGATCAATTCGTGGCTTAACGACATCCTTTAGAAAATATAAATTTTTAAAATATTTCCAATTTGATTTGTGTCCAGGACGTGTCTTTGTTTTTCCCAGCTCGACGGAGAATTGATCCCGTAAATATCTCCACTTTTTGCGACAATATGTAACTGGAAAATGTGAAAAATAAACGCATGAATTAATATGTAATTTTATGAATTAAAATAGGGTTTATGTGTGGTCTTGTCTTTGGCCAGAATCAAATAAAAATTAAAAATCGTCACTTAATGCATAAGAAAAATATATTGCTAAAATTAACCCTAGTTTTCTACACTTAACGTATCAAAACTGTTAGAAATAATAGAATAAAATGATGTAAGGACGATATGATCGCAAGACTATGCGCTAATTTTTAAAAGAGCCGTACAAGCACCTCACCTTGGCAGAAGTTGCAGAAAATTGGGAAAATAGATTGTTTCTGGGTCAAATCACATAAATTTTATTTTGACGCTCTGTAAAAGCCAAACCTCTTATCCGACATTAGTGTCGTCAGTTTTATTTTTTAGGTAAATTTGTTGGGTGTAATAATCATCTTGTCGTGCTCTGCGGCCGTGATCGTTCGGCCGCCGCTTTGTGAAATAGACACTCATAGAGAAACGAGTTTCCAAACTCGGCACAACTCGGCACAACTCGTCGCAAGTTTATTATTCAGAAGAAAATGATAAGAAATATTCTTATCGTAGAATAATAAACTAACAATGCGACTAGGAAGTGGTATGGCTGACAATCGTATCACACTCCGAATTCAGTTGTCTTTGTAACGTTGATGACTACACACGTTAGTTACCAATGCGCCATGCTCCACTAAGAATAACGGTAAACAAGAGAGAGAGAATAATCATCTTATTTCGCCATTTTCGCTAGTCTAGCTTTGGAGATATTGAGGTTTTAAGTCGTACAAGAAAATGATTTTGTAAAAAATCTTCTAATACCTGTGGCAGCTTAAGGCTTAAGAATTAGGGGTATGTTCCGTTACCAGTCGGTAAAACAATTTTATAATGAAACTGAACTTATTAGAAGCATTACGGGCGCCTCGCATGGTCGTATCCAGGTGAGGGGTCAAGAGGGTACGGACTCCTCCCGAAATAATTTGGATGAGCTCTAAAATTTCAGTAATATATTTAGGGTTACCACTTCCTCGGACCTCGCCTGACAGTGACGGGCCTAAAAGGTTCTGCAGTGCCGCCGGGTTTAGCAAAATTTGACGGGCCGCCCTATAGCGTTGTATGGTATTATTATACATTCCTATGATAGAGGACGTAGCTGCATTTGTCTTTTATCGAACCGTACACTGAAATTTGTTGGGATAGTTAATTAGATATTTAGCCAAGGTTTTCTTCAAAATAGTTGCCCTTATGGCATACACTTCGGAGAGTATAGTTTGGTGGCCCAATGGACTCTACCTTAGACATCCATAGACATTGAGCGGAAAGTGAAGGCTTAAATGTTAACCAGCCAAAAAAACATTATTTATGCTACTGCACCTTAGGTAAAGGTCTGGATAGACATCGGGCGGAATGAAAATGAAATTTTTGTCCGCTGCGATTTTCTCTATGAAAATGCATGCTTACTGTCGTGGAACATGTCGGAAATGATGGGGAATTCCATAAGCTACAATCCGAATATGGTTCCACAATTTGTCTCTGCCATTTTATATATTATTTTTCGATTCCCCGGTCATTAGATAATTTCCACGATGAACTCGTCGTGGACAGTGAATCGGTTTGACGTTTGCAAAACTCACCACGCCTGACGGAGAATATGCTACAGAGTCGACTCATTTTCACGTTGAAAATGCATTCGGACAAGGGGGAAATTATTTTTTTTAGTTATTTTTAAGATGATTTAGGACGTAAAACGCTTTTGTAGCAATTTTCGAAGCTACAATTTTAAATTCACCACGGTTTTTATGCCGGTTCATTACCGTATCATTTTCATTCCGCTCGAACTCTATCCGGGGCTTAAAACGGTCTTACCATATTCCATACGGAAGAGAAAATCTTGTTGTAAAGGCCTGAATAGACCTCGGGCGGAATGAAAATGAAATTTTTGTCCGCGGCGATTTTCTCAATGAAAATGCATACTTACTGTCGTGGAATATGTGGTAAATGATGGGGAATTCCATAAACTAAAATCCGAGAATGGTTTCACAATTTGTGTCTGCCATTTTATGTGTTATTTTTCGATTCCCCGGTCATTAGATAATTTCCGCGATGAACTCGTCGTGAACAGTGACTTGGTTTGACGTTTGCAAAACTCACCACGCCCGACGGAGAATATGCTACAGAGTCGACTCATTTTCACGTTGAAAATGCATTCGGACAAGGGGGAAATTATTTTTTTAGTTATTTTTAAGATGATTTAGGACGTAAAACGCCTTTGTAGCAATTTTCGAAGCGAAAATTTTAAATTCACCACGGTATTTATGCCGGTTCATTACCGTTTCATTTTCATTCCGCTCGAACTCTATCCGGGGCTTGGCTTAACACTGTATCGCTACAAACTATATTTCTGAAATTGATAATAATGTCTTTACAAAGTCAGAGAAGTTGCATTGGGCGTAATTGGCGTGTTTCAATTGAATTGAAGTTAAAACGGCACGGATAGGTCTAACATTTTGGGGTAATCAGCGGTCTGTTTCACGTACAAATGAATGAAATCGAAGCAAAATGTCATAGTACATTGCAACCGCGCCTCAAAAAAAAAGTACTCTGAAGGATATTTTTCACAATCCCATTCGTACGTATTTGTCCTCCTAGGGGAAGAGTTGTAAATTGCAAGGGGTGTCAAAACACAAACTAAAGCATACAGCTTATAGTCTGATTACGTTTATTGCCTACGTAAGTAAATTCGTGCCTCTTATGAGGCAGCTTCGTAATGTTGTAATGGAGCAACGGCTGATTGACGAAGTCATGCCTTTACTAAGTGTTGCTAGGAGTGGCAAGGCAAGCATTATGAAGTTATCATGTTATCATGTCCCGGCTGTTTCTACCATCGGGAATTAGACCTTGACCTGCCTATACCCTATGAAGAATCTACAGCTCTCCATAGTTGTCTCATTGTCCTAACTATGAGATGTATAGAGCGGTTTGATTTCTTCTATTAACAAATTTTCTAGATGTTAATTCCGCCGTCGGTTTTAAATTTTGATGAAGGGTAATCTCTTCGATATTTAGCTCGCTGCTATTAAAGCAGTGTCCCTTTGTAAAAAGCATATAAAGCCCAACGATTTGTTGGTATGTTCCATGTTCCCTAAGAAGATGCCCTTTATTCACCTGAACGATAACTTTTCGTAGATCACTCATCGGAGGATTTTAGGCATTTGCTTGGACAGGGAATTGCTGCAGGGCGTGACGGTTGGCAAAGGGGGGGGGGGGGGCGTGGGCTCAACTCGAGTGTTGATGTGATGGATTATATTACATCGGCCATAAGCTGGTAAAATTCTTCAAATCATGAAAAAAATTTCTAAATCGCTGCAAGCACAATATAGTAGCGCAGGAGCCTCTGTCCAAAGTTTGTTTGATGATGATCGCTGAAATTATTTTAGGAATAGAGACCGAGGGAATGAAATTGAAATGATGCTTCATAAAATACATCGTTTAAATTTTCCTTGCTGACGCACCGCTGAGCCAAAAAACAAATTGACCTCGCCAGGGAAAATGAGTTTTTGGTCTAAACCCGGATCTTCAGGCAACATTTTCAGCGCACAATAACTGTCTTATGATCATGTGGCATCAATACTTGATGTAGTAGGGATGTAGGGCCAAATCTAGCTCTCCGGCAATATCCAATTCAGCTGTATACTAGCCGCTACGGCTGCTACGTTTTCTTCACTTCGTTAGCAGTCAAATTCAAACGTTGCTATGGTGCGACGAATCGCCCGCTCACTGAAGCCATGTTTTATAGTTTGTAGTATATCCAAAGCCATCTTAATACAAGCCCGAAAGCAGAATACACACTTAAACTTCAAATCATACGCTTGAGCAGATGGAAAATTTCCATTGCGGTAAAGGCAAATCGGGTTGGGTCGCGGCAAACTTTACACGAAAAGTATGGGTTCCCGGTCGATTTTCGTCGCGAAAAGTGCAATGTGTCGTGAAGTGTCTAAAATGCAGTGAAAGAAAAAAATCCCGACAAAAAGTGAATTTTCCACGTGTTTTGGCGATTTTTATCAGAGCAGACACGGTTTTTTTTACATGCGCTGTGTTTGTGTTAGTGCATCGTGCAACGTATATAAGACATGTTCATAGGCTTGATTTGTGTGCATGTATTGCTGCTTTCCGGCTTTCTAATTAAGGTGGCTTTGAGTATATCTCTGGCAGTACTAGTTTTCCGATAGGGTAAACCCTTTCCGAACATTGGGAAAAGATGAAGCAACTCGAAGAAGGGAAAAAGAAGAAGTGGCAGCTGTCAAAGAAAATTCGAGACAGATCTTTTTTTCCGGTGGCACGGTGTGCTGGACTCGAAAATTTGTAATCGGGCGAAATCATTGTAATTAGTTTTGGAAAATAAATAGATTTTACAAGTTTAAGTGTGGTATCAATTCAATATTCAAATGAGCTAAATGTAAGCTTTGGAACTGCTCATAAATATAGACAGCGAAAATATAATCCAAGCTCCAATGGTTGCGAATTTTCTTTTATTATTTGTCAACGTGGCGAATTCCTAATAAAAGAAAAAGCATGAGATGAAAAATGCTGCAAATGCATGTAATGTTCTTGAGCGAAATTTTCGTTGGGGGGCGCCAGATTCTCCTAACCTTGCAAAGGGGGCATGTACTGGAAAAGGTTGGGAACCCCTCTGGCTTAAAAGCTCAATAAAAATGAAAAAAGTCACATGTGCTAACCTGATGACAAATTTTTAACTGTCACTTTGTGCGTTCTTTTTTGAAAAAGAATTATAAAACAATTTAAAAAATGGAGAAACAATAAATTTTTCAGCTATTCACTGTTTTAATTTTAATTTTAACTCCGAGGAATTCAGCCGAAACTACTCGTGCGAAGAGGTGTGCTAAAATTCGCCTACACAAAAATAAGCACTTTTCGAATTCGAAAACTCAGTTATATGTAGGTTTAGGGTCGGTATCTGAACATCCATACCAAATTTCAGCCATTACGTTTTTTTAGCAAAATATCCACGTTAATTGTACTAATTTCCGACAGCATGAACAAAAGATATAATGACGTATTAATGACACGCTCTTCTTTTTATTTTGGAGTGAAATTTCTGCCACTCCATAAATCGTAAACCACATTGTATTGTTATATAAAATCTGAATTTTGAAAATCAATCTTTTATGCAGAAGTTTACATACCTACATACCTGTTTGTTATTTTTGATTTCGACTGTACTTAACCATGACCTTGGATGCATGCATACAATAGGTGTGTTTTTTTGGTTATCCCGTGCAGGTTTGGGTAACGAAACTCCATATAAAAAAAATGACAGCTGACGCACCTGTCATTTTTTTTATATGAAGTTTCGTTACCCAAACCTGCACGGGATAACCAAAAAAACACACCTAATGTATGTAGGTATCTACACATTCAACACTGCTTTTGGTACGAAAGCTAACGTATGGTAGATAGACGAAATGTCAACAATTGAAGTACAGAATGAAAGTATATATGCATCTACAATAATTTCTTATATCTAAAGTCTGAAAATTTAATTCTACTCACGATCCATTGCTAAATCGTTTGTGATATCCTCCCAAGCCTTGTTTGCTACTCCATGATCTTGATGTTTGAGATTTTTCTTGTTCCATATTTCCGGTTTTGATTTCACTAAGTCAATCAACTCTGTATGATCTGCCTTATCGCCCAACCTCATGTTGTACACAAAATACACTACCGGAACACAACTTCACATTAAAAAATTACAAAACCGAATAAAATTGAAATTTCAAATAAATATCATTTCGACCAACCAGTACTGGCTTCGTGTACAGTTTTTTTCTACCTGCTACCGGTTTGCAAGCGTACACTTTTGCGAGGGTCTTTCGTCTGCTGTCATTTTTTTTCTGGTTGCTGCGATTCGCGCATGTGCGGTGCTTCGGCGTCGTGATAAACAACATATTTAATACTCTTCACCGAAATGCTGTATTAACAATTTTACGAAAAAGGCAATATCATTGTAGCATATGCATATAATAAAAGAGCGTTAGTTTTAACCTCTAATGGTATAAATGCAAGACCGTATCAGTAGTAGTCATAGTGCAGTGGATTTCTTATCAACAAAAAGAGTTGTAGTTAGTTAGTTTTAAAAGCGAAAAAAAATTTAAATAAAAAGATAGTGTTAGTAAAAAAGCCTTGGATCGTTAATAAAATTATATACATACCTATATACAGGGTGTCCGGAAACTGCCGCATAAACGCACCGGTTTGTGATTCCTCATGTGATTTCCAGCAAAAAAGTTGTACGGAACATACCCCCTCAGCTTAACCCTTTAGCTGCCACAGGCATTTAAAGAATTTTGAAAAAATCATTTTCTTGCACGACTTAAAGCTTAATATCTCCAAAGACAGACCAACTAGAATACTGAAATAAAATGATTATTACAGCCAACAAATTTACCTATAAAATAAAACTAACCACACTAAAATCGAATAAGAGGTTTGGTTTTTACAGAGCTTCAAAGTCAAATTTGCGTGATTTGACCCAAAAACAATCTTTTTTTCCATCTCAATTTTCCCCAACTTCTGCCAAGGTGAGGTGCTTGTACGATTCTTTTAAAAATTGGCGCATAGTCCTACAATCATATCTTTCTCACATCATTTTAATCTAGCTCCATTACTTCTAACAGTTTTTATCCGTTAAGTGTAGAAAATTAGGGTTAATTTTGTCTCGAATTTAATACAATTCAATTCACACTGCCCCTATAGATCTGCAATTGGTAAAATCTATTCAAAGTAAATGTCGAAATCGAGCCAAAATAACTCTACTTTTCTGCACTTAACGTACTAAAACTGTTATAAATAATGGAGCTAGAATAAAATGATGTAAGAAAGATATGATCGTATGATTATGCGCCAATTTTTAAGAGAATCGTACAAGCACCTCACCTTGGCCGAAGTTGGGGAAAATTGAGATGAAAAAAAAAGATTGTTTTTGGATCAAATCACGCAAATTTGACTTTGAAGCTCTGTAAATACCAAACCTTTTATCCGATTTTAGTCTGGTTAGTTTTATTTTATAGGTAAATTTGTTTGCTGTAATAATCATTTTATTTCTCTTTTCTAGCTGGCCTTGCTTTGGAGATATTAGGCTTTAAGTCGTGCAAGAAAATGATTTTTTCAAAAATGTTTAAATGCCTATGGCAGCTAAAGGGTTAAGCTGAGGGGGTATGTTCCGTACAACTTTTTTGCTGGAAATCAACTGAGGAATCATAATCCGATCCGTTTATGCGGCAGTTTCCGAACACCCTGTATAATATAACGCCTTCGCCATAAATTAAGTGACAAATTTCATTTTCGGCTTCGTAAAATATTAAATTGAAATACTGCGTTCGTTAACTTTGTGGAAACTTCCTAATATTAATGCAATGAATAACAAAACACTTTTCTTCCATTACCTTATCCTTCTTTGACGATATTCCATGATGAGTCATTAATAGGAACTGTGAGGGGTATCAAAGAAATTTTGAAATATCACTAACACGAACAGAAATCGGAAACCGAACATCTCAGCGTACCACAATTCCGAGTACGGAAAATTCTGAGGTTATTCCGAACAAATTTCATTCCTCAGTTTGGAAAAATCCATGTAAATTCCGAAGTCGGAAGATTTTGAACAAATTCTATCACCCTGTTTGGAAAAAAGTTTGTTGAGTGTTCAGTGAAAAAATTAGTTGGTAAATGTTTGTACTTTTTTGTTTTATTATAATTTAGAATATTGAAATAAATTTATGCAATATACATATACGAATGCCAAAAAATAGTAGAATTGTAAAGTTACGCTTTAATATTGCCGAATTAATGGACATTTTAATATTAGACAAATGTTAACAAATATACAGTGCTTGTCATCAGATTAGCACAACCCTTCGCATGAATAGTTTCGGCTGATTTCCAACCAAACTAAAAGAGCTAAAATTTTAAAATTATAACTGTTAATAGTCTATTCAATTCTGAGTTAATGAACACAAAAAGAATTGTGTTTAGATTTTTTAATATTGATTTATAATTGTTTTTCGAAAAGAACAAAATAGCCATTTAAAATTTGTCATCAGGATATGGACAGGACATGCAAACTATTTTTTGTCTATCTTCCACAATTAAAGACGTAGAACTCCCAATTTGTTGTGGTTGTTTGAGTAAGATATTGGCTTTAATATGAATAATTAAAAACCATTATCTGCGGAAGAGGGACCAAAATTTAAGGCATACAAGGAGTCAAGGCGGTCAAAAAGTGAAATTCCGAGAAAAAATAATAAAAGTTGATAAGTTGAATCCGAATTCGTGTGTAATAAATAGCGTTAAGGTAAAAATAATAGAGGCGATAAGAATTGAGTACATATCAATCCTTATGAAAGAGTTATTTTGAGAGAAACATCTAGCCCTCATGACTCGGTCACAAGGATTAGGGTAAATTTTGACATTAAGGCGAGCCTATCTTTTGTTCAAACAGTGATAACAAAACTCCACACTTCAAGAAACTAAAACTACAGAATAAACTCCAACTTAACTTTCCCCGAAGGAAAATACGTTAAAATTAATCATGTGAGCACTTGACATGTAACAAAGAATGGCGGTATGTTATATTTTCGGATAAAACGAAGTTCACTTTAGAAGAGTAACACAGTTATAATGTCTACTTCCAGGATCTTTGCTAGGAAGGACACCATTAGGATCGCATTCATTGTCGGAAAGATTGTGTAATGGTCTCGAGGGCCAAGTGATACTGTGAGATGATACTTCTTTTTATTCGAAAAGACAACATAGCGCCATTCTTTATTAAATGTCAAGTGCTCTCGAGCTTAATTTAAGCGCATTTTCCTTTAGTTTTAGTTTCTTTAGATGTGGAGCATTTTTGTATCACTGTTTGAACAATAGGCTCACCTTGATGTCAAAATTTACCCTAATCCTTGCGACCGAGTCATGAGGACTGGATGCTTCTCTCAAAAATTACTCTCTCAGGGACTGACAAATACTCAATTTTTATCGCCTCTCTCATTTTTATCTTAACGCTACTTATTACACACGAATCCGGATTCAACTTATCGACTTTTATTAATTTTTCTTGAAATTTCACTTTTTGACCACCTTGACTCCTTGTAAGCCTTAAATTTTGATCCCTCTTCCGCAGATAATGATTTTCCATTATTCATATTAAAGTTAATATCTTACTCAAACAACCACAAAAAATTAGGGGTCCTACGTCTTTAATTGTGGAAGATAGACAAAAAAGAAATTGCAAATTTTAAATAGCTATTTTGTGTGTTCTTTTTCGAGAAACAATTATAAATCAATAATAAAAAATGTAAACACAATTCTTTTTGTGTTAATTAACTCAGAATTGAATAGACTATTAACAGTTATAATTTTGAAATTTTAGTTTTTTTAGTTTGGTTGGAAATCAGCCGAAACTCTTCATGCGAAGGGGTGTGCTAATCTGATGACGAGCAGTGTATGTAGATTAAGATTTTTCGCACCAATATTTCCTGGTTTTCGTGGTAGAATTTTTCTAGCATCAGTTTACGTTTTACTTCTTTATAGTTTTCTATTCCGAGTAGAAGTAGATTATATTACACTCCTACGCAATATAATTTGTCTAAAAGGTTCTGTGAAATTACTTACAGCGGTGCAAAAGGCATGTCCCGACAAAGCTTTCGAAAAAGTTGCACAAGGGAAGCTCTTCGTTTTATAGAAGATACATTAAAAAGAAATGAAACTAGCGTCTGCACTAATAAAGTTGAAAGTATGGAAGAAGATGCTTCATGTGAAGAATTAAATATTGAAAATAGAATCAGCACAGACAGTCCAGAAAATATGGAAGGAAAAACTGTTTCAACAGATATATATGTTCCAAGTAGTATCACAACTGACATTGCATCGTCGCAAGCCCTACTTAATATTAAAGAATCTGCAGATGCCATCAATATAAAGGATTTTCTAGCCAATTGGAGCGTTATGCACAAAATTTCAAACAAGGCAATGAATGAGCTATTGAAAAGGCTACAACATATCGATAGCAGCAATCTAGGATCACATTACCCAACCACCTCAACGCAAAAAAGGAATATTAGCGGAGAATGTGTGCGAACATCGATGGATATTAGCAAATCGTATACAGGCAACGAAAATAATAAAAGTGTGGATGACACTACAATTAGTATGTCTATTATATTCTATTACAATCTTTGATGCACTAACAATTTTCGTTTTTTAAATTACAGATCTTTTTCACGAAGTGAAAAAAATGAAGCAAGAGCAAAAAAAAAACGCACGAAGAAAATAAAGTTCTAATCCAAGCGTTAACGACGGAAATTATTGCATTGCGGCGAAAGGTGGACGTGTGCCATGATGCACTAAAACATCAAAGTAATAAATACGACGAACTTCCAGATTTTCCATTAAAAAGCAAGGAGGACGTTTTGTCATTAGAAAAATCCTTGCAGGAAGATGAAATCGTCATGAAACAACTGGTAATAGGTGTAAAATAAATAAACTGGAAGTTCTTCAATAGTTTTTATATTTTTTTTTTCAGTCTGATAAATTTATGGGTACAAAGCATGAAAATGCTACCAAATATATTACTGGGTGTTTGACGGTAATATTTAAAAATGACTCATTAGCCAGACTGTTTTCGTGGACAAACTCCCATGGGAATATTCCTGTTAAGGATTTTTCCTTAATACGGATCATCAAAGGTATATGTTTTTAACTAAACTAAGAATGTATCGTCAAATTTTTTTATATGTGAATAAGTAAATTATTTTAACAAGCCGAAAAATTATTTTTCATATTGTATATTTCTAATTCATTATTTATAATCATTCTCTTTTTCAGATTGTTGCATACGAAGTTTCAACCAGGTGACTATTGAAAACGTAGATACACTAATCAAAAAATTTTTTAATGCAGCAAAGGATCGGCATCGGAAGGCGCTAAAAAATTAATTTGCCTGTAAAACTTTAAAAAACATAATATTTTGTACTTCAAGTTTTGTTTTCACTAATCATCCTTTTTTTGAATTAAAGTTTTTATTTCGATGATTTCTCTAATATTCGTTTTCTTTTGCACTTCGATCGATGACACCTTTTCGAGGATTCGGTCAACTTTCAGCTTAACATTTAGAAAGATTGCACTGTTTGCATCCGTATGTGAAAAGGTCAATGTTCTTGATATTTTAGCATTTATTTCGATCAAATTGGCGACAGAATTTGCCTGACTAATAAAAATAATCTTCAAAACCAACAATTTGTTTTACAAAAAAAAAGGTTTACATTTATGTACTACCACTCGAAATAAAAGTATGTAATCATAATCGCCGAAATAAATGTTTATATGCCGAAATAAATTGCATGCTGTGGAACAGCAGAAATTTCTCGGAAAATTCTTCCTGAAGTCCAGGCAGTTTTCCAAAAGAATTCCGAACGAATACGGATCGAAATTCTTACCGGATTCCTTTCCTTTTCGGTCGGAAATCCATTTGGAATTCCTGTCAACCGGTCTATATATTTTTCCGAGCAAATTCCGCTGGAATTTCATTTGGAATTCCAAGTTCCGAGTGGAAAATTCCTTCGGAATTTGTTCGGATTTCATTCGGAATGGTACGCTGGGATGTTTCTCGTTTAAACTCGTTTCATGGGAACACGTTTCGGTATGTGCGTGCATGCATTGTACATGTACCGATACGCGTTTTAAATGGACATAGAAACTGAAACTGGCATGTTAGGCCAGTCAATAAACCGAAAAATAAGGCGTTAGGTCGCAAAAAATTGCTCGGCTCTGGTTTTTTGGGATATTGTTAGGATAGATACTAGAAGTGTACCACCAAGTTTGCAACTTCGAAAAACCTGTGCTCACCCCATGACCCTCAAAAACCTCAAAATTTTCGGACTTTTTTCATATTTTTGTTTGTAATTTCTAAAAGGTGCTTCCTACAAGTAAGTTGTCCACTGCACTGTTAAAGCTAAGACAATCTTCTTTCATTTGAGTGTAACCCCAGCTTTGTAGGCGCAAAGGATCCCAAGATACAGCACTTTAAACATTGTTTTTTGAAAAAAAGTTCGAAATTGTAATTTCAGTCATGTTCCGAGCTGAATATCGGCTTAAATGCGCATTTTACAGAGAAAGTCATGTGATATGAAGTTATAAACCAGTTCCTTAGCTGTATATATGTCGGAACAAATGGAATCAGACCATGGGGTCATAGGGCTGCCCCTGAAAATTAGGTTCTTCTAAGAAAAACTTTTTTCTTTATGTACCAATATTAACCAAACTTCACCCAAGTATGTTGCTGGTTAAGCCTAAAAAATCTAGGAACGGATGAAACCAGAACACTACGTTATAGGGCTGTCATACAAACCAACCTCTGGAAATTAGGTTCTTCTAAGAAAAACTTTTTTCTTTATGGACCAATCTAAACCACCCTTCCCCCAAATGTGTTTTTTAGTAAAGCTTCAAAACGTATCTAGAAACGGATGAATTCGGAACACTAGGTCATAGGGCTGTCATACAAACCAACCCCAACCCCAAACAGGGTGGCTCATACATACATATACTCATATACATATACTTATTGAATTTGAATCGTATGCCAGGCCAGGCACAGTATAGCGGGTAAAGAGTATTATCGAATGTTCTTTATCTTAGCGTTTATTTTTGTACAGTAAATGCTTTATAAATGACCCCTGTGGTTTTGGAGTTAGAATTATACCACAGCGATCCTGGCTTGTCGTAAAAGGCGACTTGGGGGGATAGGGTATGTAGGCTTGTATCCCGCGTACCTGAAATTTACTTTACACTCGAAACATTTAACAAGCCTCGGATACATCGGACTGATTCAACGGCAACGACTTTTGGCTATAAACAACGGACTACGATCGGTTTTTGGAACGTTCGGACGATGTTAGGTGAGTGTTATTAACACGAGGCTCACAGAAGTCGAACAGGAAATAACCGCATACAACATCGCTATACTAGGACTGAGCGAAACAAGATGGCTCGGATCGGGGGCGACTTTATCACCAAGCTCTCGCACTGTATTGCTGTACACTGGAAGTGAGGACGATAATTCACCTCGGCTAGCGGGCGTCGGAATACTGTTGACTAGGAATGCACGCCGATCCCTTATCGACTGGAAACCTATCTCCGACCGTATCATCGCAGCCAGATTCAAATCGAGAGTACGAAACATTACAATTATTCAGGGCTACGCACCGACTGAACCTGCAGACCAATCCGCAAAGGATGTTTTTTATCAGCGGCTAGGCGACGCCTTTGATAGGGCTCCCAGGGGTGACATCAAAATTATAATGGGGGATCTCAACGCCAAAGTCGGTACTGATAACTTAGGCTTGGAACATCTTATGGGCAATCACGGGCTTGGCGACAGGAACAACAATGGCGAAATGTTCGTGGAGTTCTGTAACTCTCGGCAACTAGTCATTGGCGGAACGTTGTTCAAGCATAAACCCTGCCACCTAACAACTTGGATTTCTCCTGATGGCAGAAGAGAGAACCAAATTGACCATATTGCTGTTTCTAATACACGGAGAAACTATGCCTCTTAGACGTCAGGTCGAAGCGTGGGGCTGATGTTGGCAGCCACCATCTTGTTATCGCGAAATTTCGCTTACGAACGGCAGCGATTCAACGATCTCACAACACGCGAATCTTCGCCACGAAATTCCTCAACTAGACGTGCATATTCGACCGCTTTGCACGAAAAAGCTTGTGCGGCAACATCTCTTGAGAATCCTACAATTGAAGATAGATGGAATTTTGCAAAGGATTCTTTTATTTCATGTGGCGAAGCGACTGTGCGAAGATTAGATCGAGGTAGGAGACCTTTTATCAGTGATGCTACGCAAAAGAGTTAAGGAACAGATTAACTCTGCTGCTTATGATTCACCTAAAAATCAACTTCGAGCTGAATACCGTTCACTACAAAAAGGCGTGCAGAAAAGTGTGAGGCGTGATAAGCGTACTTACATCAACGCTTTAGCGAAGGAGGCAAATGATGCGGCTTACCGTGGTGAAAGTGGTACCCTATTTAAGCTAATTAAACCACTAATTGGTAAATCGTTCACAACGGACCATCCTGTGAAAGATAAAGAAGGTTTACTGCTTGTTAACGAAGAACAGCAACTTCAGAGGTGGAAATAGCACTTTTTTGAGGTCCTTAACAATCGTTTTGGCCCTGCAAGTGCATCTTCATCGGCAGAAGAAGACGTCCCTCCAGTAGCCAGTATTAATTCCAGACCACCATCTAAAACGGAATTAAAGCGGGTTATCGAATCTATGGACGCCGGTAAGGCCCCGGGGATAGATGGAATTCCAATTGAACTATTTAAAGCGGATTCGAATGCTACAGCGGATATTTTGCTTCCCCTTATCAGAGAGTGTTGGGAAACCGAAACTCTTCCAGTAGAATGGAAAAAGGGTGTTATTATTAAAATTCCGAAGAAAGGTAACCTTAAGGATTGTAATAATTGGCGCGGTATTTGCCTACTTTCAGCTGTCTCCAAGCTGATGGCTAAAATTATTTTGAACCGGATCAAAGATGAAGTTGATCGCACTTTAAGCAATGAACAGGCTGACTTTCGTGAGGGTTTTCCTTGTAGCGACCATATAAACAACCTCCGAATTATTATTGAGCAATCCGCCGTATGGAGATCCCCATTACACGTACACCTCATGTTTATTGATTTCGAGAAGGCGTTCGATAGTGTTGATCGGGAGTATATCTGGAGAGCTCTTCGTAGGAGGGGCATACCAGATAAAATAATTTCCATCATCAAGGAATCTTATCAGGGAGCCCATATTGTCACGTTTTGCACAAGGGTAAGCTTTCAGATCCTTTTAAGGTGCACAGTGGAGTGAGACAAGGTTGCATTTTATCACCTATTCTTTTCCTCATAGCCATTAACGATGTTCTAGTGAGCGCGCTTCAAAACCTGAGAAAAGCTATCATATGGAAAATGTTTGATTACCTGCAACGCCTGGACTATCCCAAGTAACAATTTCATTCCTATAATACTTCGTAGAATATTTTCTTCTAACGATATTAGGGGCACTTTACGAGGAATAAACGCTGAATAATAGTCCAATAATGGCATTTGGCGCCATTTATTGCTCCAATGGAACCTTATTGTAGCACTGAATTACGCTTGAAAAAGACATATATCATGTGTTATGTCGTCATTTTCTCGCGTTTGCAAATAAAAAAAAATTCCCGCAGCCAGCGTTGAACCAGCGACTGTCGTACGCCAGTCCGACGCCCTAACCACTCGGCCAACCTCACATATAGAGTTAACATTGCGTTTATGCGGCAGTTTCCGGACACCCTGTATACAGTAAAACACGGATATAAATTAACGCGTTTTCCATAAATTAATCTATCTATCTCTTTTCATACAGTCTACCTACTTTAAAAATAAAAATATTATTCTTGAGTAAACTGGAAAGAACAAGTTATAATTGCATTTCTTATGCCTTTCTAATAACAACAAAAAATATTTCTTGAGAAGTTAACTCATAACTAAAAAAATTACAACGAAATATGAAACATCTTCTTTGGGACTAGCAGTATCGCAAAATTTGATCGTCATACTTATTGGCAACCAGTACATATTATATTTTGGACGGAATGTGTCTTACAAATCAAATGCAGCATTTATTGCATTTAACAGCCCTTATACACCTGCAACTTGGTTGCCAACCTAAGTTGGCAACACGCAAAACAAAACGGAAATTAAGTGATTTGTAGGCATGCTGCAGGTTGCAAGAACGTGAATGGCGTGGTTGCCGGAATGTTGCAAGTGTGTAGTAAGGTACCTGCAACCTAGGTTGGCAACGAAGTTGCAGATGTATTTGGCCTGTAAAGACTGTTTATGGTCATTTTTCCAATCGCATAAGTAGCATCTGCCCCGTTTATGACTTGGACCGGCAATGACAGAAGGGGATACAACAGGTTGGGCGTGCATTGCCTGATCATCCTTCTGTCCATTTATTTGCTCCAAGACATTATCAATCCTTTGTTTCAGATCGGTGGAAAAATTTGCATTCTCTTTTTTACGTTCTAATATTAGTGGAGTAACTAGGTCTAAACCAATTTTTTTTAATGTGCCTATTTGTTCCTTGTCAGTTGTTTTTCAGGATTCGATGCTTTCCAAATTACGAATCCATTAGCTTAACAAATATTCAATATCGCTGAAAAAATCACACATGGCCATCTCTGAGTTGTTCTAGCGACCGAGTAATTTGCACATTTCTGGTCCAGAGAATCGACTGCACCCTTAGTGCTATTGTAAAATTGAATGATTTCAGGTTTGCCGCTCTCTATATCGACGGAACCAACATGGTGCATAGAAGAAATCATAATTACACTTTGGTTCTGTTTAGGGACGAAAGAGCAAAGTGTCTTACCAAATAGCTGGATCCTAGTGGACGTGTTTTATGTGGATGGAATTCAGGGGGGGGGGGGGGGGATTTCACGATTATTTTTGCGCAAAGTTCCGACGTAGTATTTATCCACTAATTCTATCCACGAAAACCTGTCAGCAGTGATATTCCTGTTAGAATTCTTCACAGGTTCCACTAATTCCAAAACTGTACATGACCCTCACCCAAGCCTCCGAAATTTTGCTAGATCAATTCGAACGAAAGGTCGAATTTTCGGGGCCGTTCGCGAGCGAGATCAATGGCGTATCCGGTACAACCATGACTTGTATCAATTGTACGATGAGCTGGAAGTATCGAAAATCGTGAAGCTTCAACGTTTGCAATGGGCGGGGCATGTACAACGGATGGACGATAATCGCATGCCAAAGAAAGTGATGAACGCTCAACGAATTGACGGAGCGAGGTTGCGTGGACGACCAAAAGCTCGCTGGGAGAACTCCGTAGGTGAAGACGCCCACCAGCTGGTGGTGTTTGATGTGAATCAATAGGAGTGCACTGAAAATCAATAAAGCGGAAATATCTCCTTTTCCTATAAAAATGCTGAGCTCGCCTCATCAAAAAGTAAAACTTTGACATTGAATATCGAGAGAACCGTTACGATTCGTTAGGATTCCAGATTCTATCGCTTCTGAGCAACCTTAATGAAATGCCATCATAAAAATTAGGCGCTAATATCACCACTTTGTTGAAATTCCACCAACACGAGGTAATAAGAAAGGATGTCAAGCTGAAATGTGAGAAATACAGAATTACAGCAGCTCATCAGTTTTATATGACTTGTAAGATTTTATTAAAAATTCTGGAAAAGAGAATTACATAATCCGTACGGAGAACAAATCATACCTGCAAAACTGATGCAGCTGACAAAGATGACGATGACTTATTGATCTCTCAGGTCAGTGTGCATGCGCAATATAGACTTACTGATCTTTCCAAAACTGGACAAAGCGGAACGATATTCATCCAGTCGACACAGATACGGCAACGTCGGGCTATCTTATCATAATTGAATTAATTAAGATGTTGTCCATATTGAAGGTAACCTGTTGTTAAAGATTGATGAATTTGGGTTTATTATTAAGGAAATTATTGGGGTTGCGTTTTCCATTTATCACAGATATACGTCTTGATGACATAGAGAATAATGACTTAACCCTCCGTCGGGCGCACCTCAAATCAAAACCAGATCGGGCGCACCTCAAATCAAAACCAGATCAGGCGCACTCGGCCTGAAAGGTTCTTTTTTCTTAATATGTTACTATAAATTTCAGATACTTTTCGGAAATTGAGTTATTAGTATCTAAGGGATGTAATTAAACTAAATATAGTACTAAGAAACCTATTTACTAAACAGTATAATGCAGAAATAAAATTACCGATTTACCAGGAAAAAACCAAGAAGAAAATTTTATGAAAAATACTGCATCCATTGTTCGTTAGAAAAATTGAAATTAATGAAAGGCAGTCAGTCTAAAAAGTTGTGGGCTCCTCTACTAGCGTGGAGCAGAGCAGAAACTGTTTTGCTGGCCTGTCAGGCCGGGTGCGCCCGACGGAGGGTTAATTTAATTTTTACCAAATGGTAAAACACTTAAATTAACCCTTTCATTCCCAAATTAAATTCCTTCGGGAAAAAAATAATATTGTTATTATTTCGTCTTTATTTGTGTCTAATAATACATTTTCAATGAAAACAAGGAAAAAAAATTATGGGTTTGGGAAATAATAGTATGTACACTGCAGTTTACATTGGGATTGAGTGGAAACTTTTTCAAATACCAATAGTTGACGGCAATATGAGTTATTTATTTTCTTATTACGGAAACGATAAAAGAAATTTTCTCGATGAGTAACACTAAGGTCTATTTATTCGGCTGTGCTAAGGTCCTACCCATTTACTGGAGCTATATTTAGAAACAAATAGTGTAAAATCCGACCAATTCGGACCTCAAAATCCGGATTATTTGTTTGATAATCCGGATTTCGGGCCATTTATCAGTAAAGTTCGAAGTTAAATTAGAGTTTTTAAATTAAATTTATAAAAACTGGTTAAACTATAAGTTTTTCTGGTCGAATCTACTGGTGCTAAATTTATTAAATTTAGTTAGAATTTTAGCATAAATGATATATTATAGACGAGGGTGGAGTCGTTATCGGTGTATTTTGGAAATCCGGACAATTCGATAATCTGGGCATTGGTCCCAATTGGGTTGAAATCGCTCAATATTCAACATCTGAAAGGTTTTATGCTACTTTTTTCCGCCTAATTCATCTTTTTCATATCGGATTCATTCCAATACTGGCAACAATATCATTCCATAAATGCCCAATGTAAACCACAGTTTACATAGCTTTCCACGTTCCCCAATGCCGCCCTATTAAATTTTTGTCACAGAAAATTCTGGCAAATGAATCTTTTGTTATTGGCGAATAACGGTATATTTTTTTCACGGATGGATTTTGCACCTAGAATTATGTAGGAGAGGAGCAATTCACCACTTGTCACCATCGACGAAAACCACCTGACGGCCTTAATTCTAAATGCGAGTTGTGACTAAAGAAAACACTCTCTTTTTATTTTCATACAATTTTATTCTATTCGGATTGGGAGTCGCTTACTAACTAACTTAAAGTTTACAATTTGGGAACTTAAATAAAATTCTGTTCTGTTTACATTAATATATAATGGACTTGTCAATCTTCACCTTATTTGGAATTTATTTTACAGAATCAATTTAAAAGAATTGCGAATCAATGCACACTTCAAATAATTGGCTAATATGGTCAATAATGAAGTGGCATCATTTCACACCTCTCCTAATTGATTATACTTCTTTCATAGGATAATAAAGTGACTAAAATACATAGATTGTTATGATTAAGAATGATGTGGCATCGCTTCACACCACTCCTAATTGATTATTATGATCATTGTATAGGACAATGACGTAACTCCCCCTCCCTTAGACTGAAGCTCCTGATTCAGGTAAAATAACCTTTTTCTTTTCTTTTTCCAATTTTACCCGTTTCATTTCCAATTTATCAAATTTCTGAGCTAATTTTTCAACGGGTCTTTTTTTTTTACTTTAATAATTTTATTTTTGAATTTTAGATAGATGAAGATTGATACTATCATTATGACAATAAAAGTTAAAATTACAGTAGAAGATATTATTATGTTTCGATTTTGCTTAAATTCTATTAGATTTATTCTATTAATGTTTTCGATTTTTTCTAATTCCATATCTTCAAAGTTTACTTCAAATTCTGTATGATTTAATAGAATCGGGGGTGATATTATTAATTTATGATAAAAATTTACAATTTTGTTTGTAAAAAACTTATTATTCAATCGTACTGAACATTTGTTAAAATTTATTACAAAATTTCCAGATAACTTAAATTCTTTTTCATTACAATCGTGTGTTATATTTCCTTTAAAATTTTGTACTAGCCAAATACCTGCTTCTATTTCTTCTATCTGTATGTTGTCACTAACTTTAATAAGTTTACAAATGTGTTCACAATTAATGGGATTTTTCAGTTTCTTTATATATTTATTTTCGGTATAGAATTGATTTTCAAATTTAATTATATTTTGATCGGGTATGTTCAGTTTTTTATTATTAAAAATTGGTACAGTTCGTAAATAATATGATTGTATAGGGTGGTTATAAAATATAGGAATGTTCAATACAATATATAAAATATCATCATTCTTTTTAGCAAATACTGAAATATATAGTTCTTGTAATTCTTGAAAGCCTATTAGATTTTGCTCAATTTCTTCTCTATCAAGAATTGATCGGGTCATCAAGCCAAAACGTGCAGCCTTAATGTTATCAAATATTTTGTCTACCTCTCTCTAAGGGTATTTTTAAATTTTAAATACATAGTTTACCTCAAAATTAATAGCATGTGAATAATTGGTATTCCAGTTTTTCAATTTGTATGTCGCCCATTATCACTTGAAATATTACAGACAGGAGTATTGCTTTCAAGATTTTCGAGCCCATCTGAAAATCGTTTAGAACGTTTTATATTTATTGGATCTATATTTTTAAAATTGATTTTTTTATATTTTGGTAAATGTTTAGCATTTCTATTAGGTGCTTTTACATAGCCTACTTCTCGAGTTTCTTCATAATCCTCGGGGGACTCGTTTTGTTTACAGATAGATCTTTCTTTGTTATTTCTCATTGAATTGAGGATTTTAGTTTTATCCGTTAATCCATGGTGAGCTGTAAAGGGTTCTTCATCAATTGATGAATGTATTTGGCGATTATAGAAATATATGGAGGTGTATAACCGGGACTTGGGAGATTCATTCGAAGAGGTTGCTCTATATTTTGTTGCAATTGTTTGATGTAATCTTTCTACATCACTATTTCCTGTATGGGAATGAGGTTTCGTGAAATGAATTTCTATATTATGATCTTTACAGAGTTCTGTTATAAAAAAGTTATTAAATTCGTTGTCAGCGACAATTTTAACAGGTTTCCCTAGACTTGATACAAAAAATAATATTGCCTCTTTTAAGGTTGGTTTTGATTGATCTGTTATTACGATTCCAATTGCGTATTTTGAGAACTTGTCGATACAGGTCTCAACTTTTATATCATTAATAAAAAATATATCAATATGGAAAATCTCATTAATGTCTTCTGGTGTCTCAGATATTTCGAATTTGGGTTTTATTGGATTAGTCGAATGTTTGACTTTGTTGCAAATTTCACAATTATTAACGTATCGGGTTACTAAGTTTTTCATGTCGGGGTAATAAAAAAATTTTGATAGTCCTTTGAAAGTTTTATCAATTCCACCATGACCTATTTCATTTGTATGGTACATGCGAATTTGATAAACAGCTTCTTCTTCAGTTTGAATATCTTGAAGCAATTGGGTAATTCTGATAAACCTGTAACTGTTGTCAAATATTTCTTTGAGTTTTAATTGAAGTTTATTGTAAGAATGATCACTCAAATCTGTGTAGATAGCTATATTTTTATTTGGCGGTAACTTATCAACCAGTTAGATATGTACTCATGAATATCTAGATCTTGTTCCTTTATTTGGAAACGAATTTTATTTAAAGGTTTTGGGAAAGTTCTGTTAGATAAAATTATTTGGTATTTATATTTATTTATATAATCTTCTTTTATAGGAATTAACAGATTTTGATTTTCCGTTTCTGAATGAATAGTAACATCATCCCTGTCTTCTGGTGGATGAAATATGGATCCTTCGTGAGCTTGTAAGGATTCTGGTAAATCTATTATATCTGGAAATTGAATGTTTTCCTCTCTACAGATTTCCCTTATTTCTTGTAAAGTTTTGTCATAACTATTTTCCCTTTCTGTTAACTGTACTTCTCCCAAACTAATGTCTTTATTTTCAATGATATTGTCTTTTAATCGAGACAAAAAATCTGCAACTTGATTATTTTTCCCTTTTACATATTTTATATTAAAATCATATTCATTCAATCGAAGTTTCCAACGTATCAACTTCTGATTAGGCTCATTTAGTGATTGTAACCAAATTACAGGACGATGATCAGTTTCCAATTCAAAATTTCGGCCAAATAAATACGGTCTGAAATTTTTCGTTGCCCAAACTATTGCCAGCAATTCTTTTTCTATTGTACTGTAGTTGATTTCATGCTTGTTCAACGTACGTGATGCATAAGCTACTGGATGATTAGCTTGTGATAAGACTGCACCTAATGCATATTGAGATGCATCCGTTGTTAATGTAAAGGTTTTCGTAAAATCTGGGTATTTTAATACTGGAGGATTAGTAAGTAGTAGTTTTAATTTTGAAAAACATTCCGAATAAGAAAAATCGTTGATATTGATTTTAGTATCTTTCTTTAAATATTTAGTCATTGGTATTGTTAATGCGGAATAATCTCGAATAAATTTTCGGTAGTATCCTGTCAGACCCAAAAATGATCGCAACTGCTTAACAGTTTTAGGAATTGACAAATTTTGAATTTTTTCCAATTTATCCGAGTTTGGTTTTATTCCGTTCTTCGTCAGAATATGCCCTAAAAACTCGGTTTCATGTTTGAAAAAATTACATTTGTCGGATTGTACCTTTAAATTATATTCTTGAAGTTTATTGAATATTTTCCGTATTGAGACAAGATGTTCTTGAAGCGATGTGCTGAATATTAATACATCGTCTAAATAGACGACACAAATTTTATTTATATATTCTTTCAAAACAGTATTTATCATTCTTTGGAATGTAGCTGGGGCATTTTTAAGCCCGAAAGGCATTCTTACGTATTCATAGTGTCCATTATGTGTCGAGAATGCAGTTTTTGCTCGATCACTCGGTTTCACTAGAATTTGATGGAAGCCTTTTGCTAAATCTATTGTTGTAAAATAGTTAGCTTTTCCCAATTTATCAAACAAATCTTCAATATTAGGTATTTAGGTCATTTAACTTTCTAATCAGTTACAATTCTCCACCTATTTTGCCCGGAATTGTCTACCTTTTTAGGTACAATCCACAATGGTGCATTGTAGGGAGAATTTGATGGCTGAATTATTTTATTTTGCAGCATTTCTGCAATCTGTTTTTCTACTTCTTTCTGGTGGACTTGAGGGAACCTATATATTTTAGTAAAAATAGGTTTATCTGAAGTTAGCTTGATTTCATGTACCACAACATTGGTGGAAGTAAGTGTATCTCCTTCCTTATAAAATAGCTTATTATATTCTTTTAGTATTTTAAACAATTCCTTCTTTTCTTCGGGATTTAGATGATCCGTTTCTATATTTCTGATATTATCTTTGCCTGTTGGCAATAACTGATCAATATCAAGGTGAAGACTTTGTGATATAACCTCAGCGTCTAGACCTTCAGTTATGAAAGGAACTTTATTATTATTTATTATAATTGAACCATCTAAGTGGTTAATTATGGCACCTGTAGGGGCTAATACATTTTGACCAAGTATAGCATCAAATTTCGGGTTTTCTAACTTTGTTATTTTCCACTCGATACTAGCATTTTTTTCGTAGAATTCTTCAGGAAAATTAGTCCATATTCCTTTTTCTATAAGTTCTACTGAATGAAGACTAGTTAATTTTATGGGGTTTTGTAAAAAATGGAAAAATGTTTCTGGGAATATCTTCTTATCCATTAAAGATGTATTACAACCCGTGTCTATAAGACAACGAATTGTTTTATTTTTTATCGTGATTGGGATTATTGGAAGATCTTTTCCAGATCCCTTTGAGGTTGCTCCGAGGCTAATTGTCGAAAATTTTCTGCTTCTTGAGTATGGGCTGTACGCATACTGACATCTCTAATTGGAATTGAACTTGCAGTACGCATACTTTCATCTAATATGGGATTTTGAAAACTATTTCGATTATTAAAGTAACGTTGCTGTCCTCTATTTTGGTTATTATCAGTTCCGAAATTTCTATTATTCTGATTTGGGTGATATTTTTGATAATTGTTGTTATTGAAATTTCTCCGATTGTAATTATTTTGATAGTTTTGGTTTCGACTATTTTGGTAATTTTGGTTTTGATTATTTTGGTAATTTTGGTTTTGATTATTTTGGTAATTTTGGTTTGGATTATTTGATCTTGAAGGATATTGAAATCTTTGATTGTTGTTATAATTTGAATTTAGATTTAAATTTGGTTTATAATGTATTGGATAATTGCTGTTGCGAAGATGTTCTACTTGCTGAAGAGTCGAGTAGGCATCGTACAGTGTACTGCATTGACGCATTTCAATGAGGATTGCTTTATATTCCGGAATGCATGATTTAAAACGGGACAATGCCGAATTTTCATTGTATTGGGGATGGAATTGTGGAAATGAGTCCTTATGGGGATCTTGTAAATACTTCGTGTTTAATTTATTTAGAAAATTATTAATTTGTGTATATGTTTCACTGATATTTTTATTGTATTGTACCTGATTCATTCCATTAATTAACGCATGATAAGGTTGCCTTATTCCGAAATATTGATATAAAAGTTCTTTTATGTCTAACCATTTGGCAAAAGGAAATCTATTTATCACATTTTGTGGTTCACCCCTTATTTTAGTTTTAATTATTTCTTCTAAATATTCTTTTTGTGATTCTGTTTCGCAATGTTTTATAATTTGGTCAATTCTGCTGCAAAAACTTTGAAGCGAAATTTCATTCGTAGAATTAGAATATTCGTCAATTCTATGAATTTCCCTAAGTATTTCATCAAAAGTTAATTTTATTTGTTCCCTTGGAGTTGGCGGCAACTCGCCTTCAATGTTAATATTAGGATTAAAATTATTTTCGTGAGCTCTGAGTTGAGCGGCAATTTCCCCTGGGGTAACCATTTTATATTTTGTGTATAAATTTACGTCGTACTTACGGTTTTGACTGCGTAAAAAAATGTTTTCTTTGCTTACTGTGCTTATGGATGACGAATTAAAGATGAATGACGAACTAAAGATGACTGATGTGTTGTGTACTTTGAGTTTGAACTTGATCCGTTCGAATTGTTGAATTCCTTTAGATTCTTCTCGGATTGAATTGAGCCTGGGTTCCTCCGCTCGTTGAAGGTTGCTGATTTTTCGTGGTAACGTTTGCTTTTTTTTTATTTTAGAATGTTTTATTTTTTTATTTTTAACATCCACTTTGGTTATTATTAATGATTATTATATTTTCATTTAATAATAATTATTTTATTATCATAATTTTTCTTAATTTATTTAAATTTGTCTTTCACTTCTGCTGCAACTTCTCACTTTTCACTTTCATAACTTAATATTTATGTTTTCACTTAGACACTTTTAAAACCTTTTTGTATTTTCACTTTGAAAATTGTTATAACATATTATTTTATTTTTTTTTCACTTTTCGTTAAATACTGAGTTTGCCGACTGCGCCAGTTGTGACTAAAGAAAACACTCTCTTTTTATTTTCATACAATTTTATTCTATTCGGATTGGGAGTCGCTTACTAACTAACTTAAAGTTTACAATTTTGGAACTTAAATAAAATTCTGTTCTGTCTACATTAATATATAATGGACTTGTCAATCTTCACCTTATTTGGAATTTATTTTACAGAATCAATTTAAAAGAATTGCGAATCAATGCACACTTCAAATAATTGGCTAATATGGTCAATAATGAAGTGGCATCATTTCACACCTCTCCTAATTGATTATACTTCTTTCATAGGATAATAAAGTGACTAAAATACATAGATTGTTATGATTAAGAATGATGTGGCATCGCTTCACACCACTCCTAATTGATTATTATGATCATTGTATAGGACAATGACGTAACTTGCGTTCATAAAAATTTCAATCCATATGCATTAACGAAATGTTTGCTATTCGAAAGCTGTTATATGTAAGTTTTAGTGTATGTCACTCATTTTTATTTAAAGTAAACCAAAACATAGGAAAAGTTTAAAGTTAATGTAAACTCAAAACTCGTTTATTTTGAATTTAGTTTTGGAATTTCTACAAAATAAATAAACAAAGTCGACTTTTCTTTACAATAAAAGGACATTTGGTATTTGTTTTGGTCATCATAAGCTATTATTCCTATTCAAACGTTAACCTGCGTATTGAACTTAAAAAGCTGCAAGATTTGTTCAGAAATAGGCTTAAATTTTAAATTTCTCTACTGAAAAATCAAGAAATCCTACTGAAGCGGTTATTCATAATTTAAAGTTATATTCTTATGCCAGTGTTCATGAAAAATTGACGATATTTTAAAACAACTACATAATTGCAATTGGATACGGGCACATTTTTTTATGCTAGTATCTGAAAAACAGGAGGCAGTTGGATAACGGCACAAGTACATTTTACAACAAATCTACTAAGGATTGGAATGGGAAAATTTGTAAAATTAAAAACTGCCACATTTTGCATAATTTGAGCCCAAAAACGGGAAATACCAATTTTTGGAGTTGTGCCACTATCAAAGTAAAGCAGCGACCTTGTTCTGTACAGCATTGGTACAAAGATCTGGTCACCTTAGTTAAAATAAACAAACAAAAGTACGCAAACACGGTAGCTCAGTTACTGTTTATCCTTTTGGATTTATCAATGACCCACACTAGACGTTAGTGTCCGCTATAATCCGTTGTAATCGAAAACCGCTCAAAAAAGACAATCATAGGCCAGTCAATAAACCGAAAAATAAGGCGTTAGGTCGCAAAAAATTGCTCGGCTCTGGTTTTTTGGGATATTGTTAGGATAGATACCAGAAGTGTACCACCAAGTTTGCAACTTCGAAAAACCTGTGCTAACCCCGTGACCCTCAAAAAACCTCAAAATTTTCGGACTTTTTTCATATTTTTGTTTGTAATTTCTAAAAGGTGTTTCCTACAAGTAAGCTGTCCACTGCACTGTTAAAGCTAAGAAAATCTTCTTTAATTTGAGTGTAATCTCAGCTTTGTAGGCGCAAAGGATCCCAAGATACAGCACTTTAAACATTGTTTTTTGAAAAAAAAGTTCGAAATTGTAATTTCAGTCATGTTCCGATCTGAATATCGGCTTAAATGCGCATTTTACGGAGAAAGTCATGTGACATGAAGTTATAAACCAGTTCCTTAGCTGTATATATCTCGGAACGAATGGAATCAGACCATGGGGTCAAAGGGCTGCCCCTGAAAATTAGGTTCTTCTAAGAAAAACTTTTTTCTTTATGTACCATTATTAACCAAACTTCACCCAAGTATGTTCCTGGATCCTGGTTAAGCCTCAAAAAATATCTAGGAACGGATGAAATCGGAACACTACGTTATAGGGCTGTCATACAAACCAAACTCTGGAAAAAAATTTTTTCTTTATGAACCATTCTTAACCACCCTTCCCCCAAATGTGTGTTTTTAGTAAAGCTCCAAAACATATCTAGAAACGGATGAAATCGCAACACTAGGTCATAGGGCTGTCATACAAACCAACCCCTGATAATTAGGTTCTTCTAAGAAAAACTTTTTTCTTTATGAACCAATCTTAACCAAACCTCACCAAATGTGTTCCTAGTAATACCTCAAAACATATCTAGGAATGGATGGAATCGGAACATTACGTCATAGGGCTGTCATACAAATCTCCTAAAATACAATTTCGGACTTTTTTACAAAAAACAATGTTTAAAGTGCTGTATCTTGGGATCCTTTGCACCTACAAAGCTGGAGTTACACTCAAATTAAAGAAGATTTTCTTAGCTTTAAAAGAGCAGTGGACGACTTACTTGTAGGGAGCACCTTTCAGAAACTACAAACAAAAATATGAAAAAAGTCCGAAAATTTTGAGGTTTTTTGAGGGTTACGGGGTTAGCACAGGTTTTTCGAAGTTGCAAACTTGGTGGTACACTTCTGGTATCTATCCTAACAATATCCCAAAACAACAGAGCCGAGCAATTTTTTGCGACCTAAAATCGTTAAATGACTGGCCCGACTGGCCTATCAACTGAACCAACAGATCAACCGTTTTGTCGCAGTTGTACGCACTCATCCGTATCTACGAATTACGCAGATTTGTTAGTACCAGAACGCGGAGCCGCCTGTTTTGTTGTGTACCGCACCATCACCCCAGTCAAATCACATTTCATATCTTTATCGCTTCTTCGTGCTTGGCGCTTTTCAGTCTCTCACTCTCCGCAGCTCTTGCTTTCTGCCCGTCTTTTGTATTTTTTGGCTTCACGCATCGTATCGAGTTTCGAGTATCGTGCTGCGAACAGCTGTTTCTCCCCTGTTCTAATGCTCAGCACAACTTCCGTTGTGTTTCCTCAAACCGATCATTTTAGTTTCATTCACTTCAGTTTTCAGTTTCAGTTCATGTTGTGGACGTGGAGTGGAATGTGCCGGCCGCTTGTGAAGTGAATGTGGGTGTTCGTTACAGCCAGCGCGGCAGGGGGAAATTGCCAATCCGAAAGTGAACTGATAAGTGAGGAATGATTGTGCCAAGTGCCACAGTCGAGAAAGATTCGCGACGTTGCCCCTGATGTGATAATACGTGCCCATTGTGAATAGTCGAGTTTGTCGATCGAAATTGCTATTTCAGATCTGTCTCCTCATCTCAGATTCCCGTTTCCTACTGGCCGGTTCGCTTCCGTGTCGCGGTGATCGCAAAGTGCTTCTTGTGTGTGATTTTGTGAAGTGTTACTCTCTCACTAAGAACCCACAGGGATCACCGATCGGGGGAGGCGTTCGAGCTTCAAGGTCGTCTCATTTATGCTCAGCAGTTAAGGCAAGCCCACCTGAGTGGCACCCGGCAACAAACGAGATCGTTCCAACGGCAATCACCGCAGTTCAGTAAGTTTTCCTCTCAGTTGTCCGCTATTGTTTCATGTCATGCAACTGCGAACAATGAAGTAGACCGTTCCAGTAAGCAGGTTCTGATCAACTCGACTCGTTATTGCTCAATATGAGTGGTTGGGGCGTTGGGGGCTTTTAATTATATTACCCGCAAGTGAAATGATTCGCATTGAGTTCACCTCTAAATAAACGAATTTGCATTCTTCGACTCAACCGCAAACATGAACGTACATATTGTTGTCTGTTATGCGGTTACACTAACGGCGGCTTATAAATAAACCGTGGAGCCGGGCAACAGGTTGGCGCTGGGTGTTGTATGGACTGTCGCGTCGCGGTAATATTTTCGTTGGCGGTTTGACTTGTTCTTGTGCTGTGCATGCTCCTCTTGGCACTCGAAACCGTTCGATGATGACATTTCACTTTTGTTGCAACGCAACGTGCACGCGATGCATTTTAGAAGTTGAAGAAAACAAGCAGCCCGTAAAATTGTCCCCCAGTCCTCTGCTTCTAGATAAACAGCTAAAAATAAAAAGTATACGCGCCACAGCTAAAAGACCTTCAGATCAGAAGCTCGCAGTGATTGTTTGTGTTTTTGATTTCACGCCGATGTCAATAAACTCCCAACTGTTGTATTGCAGATAGAAACATGATGAATCATCGCAACAGTGCATACCAATTCTGAAGGCCGTTTTTTTGTGGTATCTGGGTGTCTGTACGCATATCCAATGTGCTGATAGGGTTGTCCATGCATAAATGGATAAACGATATTTATTTATCATTTCAAATGATGTTTTCTTATACGTACATACATGAGCCGCTTATTTTGAAAGTGGCATAAGTCCACTTTTTATGAAAATTGAGTTAATGATGGCATTATCCTGTCTTTGGCAGTTTCTCTCTATGACAAAAAAATCAAACGAAAATTTCAAAAATGTTCTGTTATTGACATAGTCACAAAATTGGAGACTTAACAGCTACTTCAAAGTGTTTATTTTGAAACTGGCGTAAGTCACTGCCATCTAGATAGACAGGCCGGATTATCAGCTGATCTGTCAGTCGTCATGCAACACAAGTACTGCCATGGTGAGTCATGGTCCGCGCTTAGTACTGCCAAAGTACCGCTCGGTACAATCCACAAATTGTCCACAATCCAAATATCAGTGGCTGTCAGCCTGTCATTTCGTGTGACTTGCTATGATATACACATGCCAGTGCGTTGATTTTTGAGATAAATATGGTAAGTACGATGTTGAAGTATACTATTTTACCACTTGCACATCAAAAACACACGAAAGCAAACCATAACCTTTGTTTCGCAATAAACGCTCGGCACATTTAAATTTTTGGGTTCCGAAGCACTGGAGTTTGTGAGCTCTAGAAATGTCAACTGTCACTGGTCACGAACGCACTTTGTCCACTCGTGGACAAACAAATTTCTGCAGTTCGGCCTGTCTATCTAGATGGCAGTGCGTAAGTCCATCCGTGTGACTTACTCCACTTTCAAAATTAACATTCTTAGGGCAACAATAAATTATCTTCTGATCAGAAAATATCATAGAATTTTGATTTTTTGTAAATTATTTTTAATGTGCTTGTCAAAATTTTATAATATTTTTCAGTAAAATTAAATGGGATTTTTCTGAGAAATTTCATCAGAATAAAATGAAAATATGAAAGAAAATGTCTTGAAATATAGTGAAGTGAATAGCCCATCAAACTTTTAATTAAAATGACTGATATTATAAATCGAATGAATGAATTGTTTAGAAGCATTATGCGAGAAAATTATGCTATTGAAAATCGCAAATTGACATCAGCTTACGCTAGTATTTGATAATGATGCGTGGAAGAAATTCGAAGCCCATTGGCCCGTTAAGTTCTCAAATGCCTAGGAAAATTACATATATCAGGTTTTGTAATTCGGCTTGGTTTTTTTTTTTGACAATAACCATGATTTTCCTTTCTTTTGTTTCCCTAAGAATCTTTTACGTATTTTTAGAGTTATATACGATCAAAAGAAATTTGAAAATGCAAATCTTGCTGATATTTTTAATGTAACTGTAAATCAAAATTTCCAAAAAAAAAAATGTTTCTATAAAAAAAAATGTTTTGGTTTTGAAACAAATATGTATCACCTTCTCTTTGTAAAATCGAGTGTTCAAACTCTTTCTTATGCCTACATTCAAATATGTAACTACTAAAAAAATTGTCATGTTCGGGTTTGAAAGAGAAAAAGAAGTCACCTGACCAAGTGTGAACTTTACAGACTTCCAGAGACCTATAGTTACATTTTGAGTGTTTAAAAAAAGAAATAAAAGGAAACTCCCAAGAAAAGTACACTGTAAAAACAAGGTTGAATTTTACATCGAAAACTCGTTGAATTTTACACCTTTTTTCTCGCAAAATTACAGTAAACTTTTATTTTTAAACAAAATTTCTAGTAAGCCCACAAAATAGTGTAATATTACACTGATTTTTTAATATTACTCTATTTTGGAGTAATTTTACACCACATTTGGTGTGAAGATGTGTGATTACTTTATTTCTGTGTAACTTTACATTTTCAGTGTATATCTTCATGTAATATGTATTACGATTTTGGTGTAAAAAATTACACCTACATTTGTGTAAAACTTACCCAGCCAACATTTTAGTGAACATTCACTAGGTGAAACCGATCTGAAATCACATACTGAATGTACACTTCACTTGAGCTTCACTTAGTGAACAATTAATGAACGTATTCACTTTTCTTTCAGGAAATGAAAGCTAGGTGAATGCATTCACTTAATCTTCAGCAGCTGAATAGTTATTGAATGTATTCAGATTTCTTTCAGGAAATGATTTCACTTAGGCTTCATGAAGTGAAAGGCAACTGAAACCTATAATAATACCCGTAGCAATCGTTGGAATGCTATATTGAAAACTTTTAATAATTTTTATAAAAGTGTCAATTGAGTATAATTAGCTGTGCTGTGAAGTTAAACTTAAAGTAATTTTTAAGAATGATACTACATAAAAGCAACTTTAAAAAGGTAAGTGTCTAATCTAGGCCAGTCAAATTCGACATTTACCTCGGAGTTAATGTAATACTACCGTTTTTTTCTCAAGTGTTTTGGACTAACGCTACATTATACAATTTTTAAAAATTAATTTATATTTAGGAGCGTGTATGCCAGCAGTGCCCAACTCGACAGAAGCTTTAATAGAAAAGCACATAAAAAGGCATGTCCAATATGCCAATGAGCGACTGGTAAAATATTGTAATAAAATTTATCTCTATGCGTAATAATAAATTTATATATTTCAGAAAGGACAAAGAGACGGAAATTGAAATTCACCATTTATGTTATTTTATTTATTTTTCCGTTTTTTTTTTCTATTATCATATCATTTACATAATTTAATTATCGTGTAATCTTTATTTTTAAAATAAATTTGGTTTATATTCCTAGTTTTTTACTGAAAAAAAAAAACAATAGCTAAGGCCTTTTATTAAAGTTTGTCGGATGTAATGTTTTAATGGTGAATTTTCCGAACCCAATGATGCATTAAAAACTAGCCTTTTGGTAGCTTACTATTACTTTGAATTTAAAATCATCTACTGAATCCGTTCTGAAAACATCCAGTGATTTCACTTTGAACTCATCTACTGAATTCTTACTGAAACGACCTAATGATTTCACTTGCCTTTCATCTACTGAACTCACTCTGAAGCCACCTAATGATTTCATTTAGGACTCATATTCTGAATTCGTTTTGAAACCACCCTATACTGAATTCATTCTGAATCCACCAAATGATTTCATTTCGGCGTAAAAATTTTCATACGTAGGTGAATCCGATGTGATATCAAATTGAAGCCTAAATGAAGCTCAAGTGAATTCACGTTCATGAAATGAATTCACTTTGATTTTAGTATGAATTCAGAATGTTCGCTGGGTAGTGTTTTACAATACTTTTGTGCATTATTGTATTTTCCTGTATCCCACAAGTGGCTTGTTCTGTGTGCAGAGTCTGTTCCGTCCGAAGTGCGTTCGTGTGAGCATCATATTATTTAATGAAAGTTCCTTTGTTCACTGGTATGTTGGTTATACAATTATGACACGGTTATTTTTCACTTTTCCAGCTTCTTATTTATTATTGCACGACGTTTCGCTCTACATTATGAGCATCTTCAGGTTGAAAGATAGATAATAGTGGAACATTACGCTATCAGCTCAGTAAGGAGAATTTTCTAGTTCTTCTTATCGACACTAGCGACACTTATCTTACAGTCCGCCATATAGCGGACACATAGTGGAAAATATCGGAAACACAAAAGTTCTCCCTATGAGAACGGATAGCAGAACAAGCCATAATAGTTAGTATTTAGTCCAATTTCTTCTACGTTACTCCATGTTACCTACTATGTATTTGGATTATTTTACTTGCCGTTGGAATAACGGGTAGCTCCAGGACGATTTACATCGAAGAATATTATTATAAACCCAGATGTAAATTAACATATTAGCCGGTGTCAGTTTACATTTTTTCCAGTGCAAATTTGCTTATTTTTGATTTAAATTTACATAAGTCTAAGAGCAAGTTTACTTATTTATGTGTGCAAATTTACTTATTACCGTTTGTAGATTTACACCAATTTTGTAGAAAATATTTACACCGTAAAGCGTAAAATTACTCTCGTTCATATCGTGGTGTAAATTTACTACTATAATAGAAGGAAAAAAGTTCCCTCCTATTATTGGAGTAAAATTTTTTCGAGTGTAGTCATACTGACGCAAATTTGATATCGTTGTGGAATATAGACAAATTGCGCAAATCTTTTTTTTAGAACAGAAAAACTTGAAAATATTTGTTTGATTTCTCGGTTGCACATAGAAGGTCGCATTTTTCTTAAAACCAAAACGGTTCTTTTTTAATAAAACTTGAGAAATATCGGATCGAACAGCAAGTTATAATTCGACTTTCATTTGATTGCAAAAATAATTTATTATTGCTGAGTCTTATCACTAAACGGCCAGAAATTTTGGTATATAAACTATACAATTTTCGTATATGTACATATAGATACATAAAATTTTCAGATAAATATGTATTGCGCTCTAAAAAAAAGTATACGAAAATATTATTAATTTTATAACAAAACGGTATAATAATTTCAATACCAGATACTTATTCAAATGTAGGGTAAACTAGTCGACAGTGGATCAGTGTACACAGTGAATCATTTGATCTCATATGCTTGAAAATCGTGCAAGGCAAATGTTGCAAAGGAGAAAAATTTACGTTTTAACTTACCTTTGAACACACGTATTAACAGTACGATTTTTCCATCGAGAGATCTTGTGATGGGGTTTTCATGTTTTTGACATTAGAAAGTAATTTTTTTTCGGTTGAGTATTTTTAATGAATCTTGAAAACCGTTTTAAGAACTGTTTCTAGGGTCTTGCCATCGATAAGAGTTATAACAGAGGATTATTACGCGCTATGTATTTTGATGCTCATAAATGGAGTTTAAAAGTTTTCGATATAATTTAGGTTTTTTGTGCTATGGTCAACAGTGAATAAAACCAATCTGGTACACAGTGGATCATGGAAAATTCAATATAAATTTTTCATCATCAATATTTGTCAGAAATTATCCATAAAATCTTATTTTTCTAAAAGATTATTTTAGATATGTCCAGTTTATATAAATTAAACATCGATTTTCTATACGATTATAATTATTATGATAATTTTTTATTAAAATTTGACGTACTCATTTTATTTTTTTGTACTTTGTTTTTACTGTTATTTTTATTATTTACAACAAGAATAACGTAAATATGATGAGGATTTTTTAATAATACCATTAAACATTCCACATTTACTGTGTATTTCATGTTGATTCACTGTGCACCACGAGGTGATCCATTGTGTACACCCCATGGTACACAAGCTAACCATCTACAGGTATACCGTCAGGGGAGCACCTAGCCTTTCGGCCTTTATCTCCCGGTCCCGCTAAAAAGTTTGGACCATCGGCTTTTTACTGACAAGGTGTTGTTGTCAGACGGAGATTTCTCCATCAGGCGCATGCACACACCATCCGGAATCCAACCCCGGGATTGCATCACTAGCTGGATGACTTGGGTAACAACCTCCAGCCACTACGAGTCCAACACCTTGATGGGCAAGGACCATGGTCCCCTGGGCACACCCATCCCCGTAGTACACTATTCGCTATGGACTTCTCCATAGCAGGTGTGATCCTCCTTCGGCCCCCTATTGGTTAAGCCTTACGTCGAATTCGGGCATGCACACCCCAGGCTCGTTGGACCTGTGACTCCGCGTCTGTGCAGACAACGAAGCGCTGCTTTTCACATCCAGGCGGCCCCTTCAGTTTACTAGTCAGCAATGCGACTCAGGCAGTGTGGTCATCAATCCACAAACTAGCTAGATATAGGCGCGTAGGCATTTTCCACCAAGGCCGTTCTCCCTAGCTAGCCCCTTCTTGACTCGGGTCATGCGGAGCCGTCACCTCCGAAGCTCACACGACTTCCGTATGATGCACCCCCCCACCAGGCGACATCAAAATCGTGCTAGGCCTTTAGTGCTTCCCTCCCGCAAACTATGGGGGGAGGTAGGCACGCCAAGAGCCACCCGTGCATAACTCAGGAGCACGACCCCATGGTACACAAGCATACCATCTACGAGGTTACTGTCTAAGGGTCACCTAGCCTATGGCTTTATACCCTGGTCCTTGCTAATGCGGTTTGGACCTCCAGCTTGTTTACTGACCCGGATCTGTAGTCAGATGGGGATTTCTCCATCCGGTGAATGCATTCACCTTCAGGAACCCAACCCCGGGGCTGCATCACCAGCTCGATGTCTTGCTTAACAACCGACAGCCCCCTCGAGACCAACGCCAAGATGGGAAGGGACCATGGTCCCCTGGGCTCGCCCATCCCCGAGGTACACTATTCGCTATGGACTTCTCCATAGCAGGTGTGATCCTCCTTCGGCCCCCTATTGGTTAAGCCTTACGGCGAATTCGGGCATGCACACCCCAGGCTCGTTGGACCTGTGACTCCGCGTCTGTGCAGACAACGAAGCGCTGCTTTTCACATCCAGGCGGCCCCTTCAGTTTACTAGTCAGCAATGCGACTCAGGCAGTGTGGTCATCAATCCACAAACTAGCTAGATATAGGCGCGTAGGCATTTTCCACCAAGGCCGTTCTCCCTAGCTAGCCCCTTCTCGACTCGGGTCATGCGGAGCCGTCACCTCCGAAGCTCACACGACTTCCGTATGATGCACCCCCCCACCGGGGGACATCAAAATCGTGCTAGGCCTTTAGTGCTTCCCTCCCGCAAACTATGGGGGGAGGTAGGCACGCCAAGAGCCACCCGTGCATAACTCAGGAGCACGGGACCGTTAACGCCCGAATGGTCTTTGTACAGATCCTCGCCATGGCGTATCAACTGTACCAGGGGCCCCCTTGCGCTACTAGGTCCGTGGTGTCGTAAGTCACCAAAGATCCCTGTCCGACTACAAACAGCCTTCCAAGCTGAGTGTCACACGGACACAGACCCCCCTGCGGTACACAGTGAATCATTCTGAAAATTATTTTCAAAGCCTATTTTTGCCTTTCAAACAAGCTTTTATTTGAAAAGTCTCTTTCTTAAATCCAAGCCAATAATCTAGTAAAGCAATTGTAATGATAATCGTATACCTAATGTGCCGCTACTGTCAACAACAGGACAACAAGCAGCAAATGATCCACTGTTGGCCAGGTTACTATGATAAAAGAGTAAGTCATATTTATACGATTTATCTTCAGTTAAATCTAAATGTTTGTCCTTTTTTCCATTATAGGACTTTTTCCCCTTACATTTTTCTTTCACACTTCTTGATTATTACAAAATGTTAGATTAACAATTTTTAAAATATTCGGCTGTTTGAAGCTGATCCATTATAGCGAAAAAAATTTCTTATTTTTATCAAATTGTCGGTTATCTCAAGTTTACCGAATGAAAAATCCCTTATTTTTTTATGGTTATGCAAAATGTTTAACATGGATAACAAATTTAAAATCCGAAGAATATAAATACAATTTAATCAAATCAAATGAAGCTACCTAGATTTTTAAATTTATTGAAACGCAAACCTTTAAATATCTCGATTCTTGAAAAGTTGGACTTACACCACTTTCAAAATAAGCGCTCCATATAGTCTAAGAAAAATGGCATATTTGGTCGGCAAAAATCCTACATCGAAATTTTTTTGGATTATGGTTGGGAATGGTCCCCAGATTGTGGCATTAAAACGATCGGGGGTCCGCAACCTTCAAAAAAGGGAGAAAGGGGGGCATTTTTTCGGTTTCTTGCGATTATTTCAAAAACAGTAAGAGATATGGACAAATGGTCTGAGGATGAAAAAAACTACATAAAATTATCTTTGCAATGATATATAACACATTAGAGTTTATTTGAATATTTCGGCGTTAGACTAGAACATAAATTAGAATATTTCCATTTTAGACCTTTTTTAAAAGCTCCATAACTTTTGGAAAAATACTAGTTCAGCCGTAAAATTTTGTATAAGTATTCACAATAAGTTCAAGATCATTTTAAGGTAAACATTAAGTCGCTCCGGTCAAGAACCCCATTATCCCCCCATTTAAATTTTTCAAAACGCCACATCCATAACTCCTCCCAAAATAGGAGCAGAGTGCTAAATTTTGGTTTGTGGGATTGGAGATCATAGTGACCCCATCCACCAAAATTCGGCTCATTCGGATAAAAACTAAGGGTATCTCCCATACAAAGTGACCCATGAGGAGCTGTTCTACGTACTACTCATTTTATAAACTGTAGAACAAAGTTGTTTTGGGTGACTTTGTATGGGAGGTACCCTTAGTTTTTATCCGAATGTATCATTGGAAAGGTAATTTTATGTAGTTTTTTTCGTCCTCAGACCATTTTTCTATATCTCTTACCACCTTTTCCCCCCTTTTTTTAAGGTTGCGGACCCCCAATCGGTTGGGACTTTTAATGCCATCATCTCGGGACCATCCCTAACCATAATCAAAAAAAATTTCCGATGCAGGATTTTTGCCGTTCGATGGCCATATTTTGGTCCAATTTTGTTAGACTAATATTTGTAAATTTGGTTTTATCTTTAGGTAACTGTTAAATATTGTATCTTTGCTACCAGATATTCGCAATAAATCGAGAACGGAGATATGAAACTATCGCTATCGTTGGCACTCTTAAAGTCACGATAAACCCGTTCCCGTGCTCCAATTATTTCGCTCAGGATGGTAGCTTGTTTTTTTTAATGGTCGAACGGACTCACAATAAAGTTCCAAACCCCTCCGAAATTTGGTGATGATGTTTGGATGAGAAATCAAGGTAATAGACACGCACCGCAACTTCAAAAGCACAATGTCGAAATTTCGAGCCCGGCATACAAGTAATCTGTATCAACCTAACTGACAGTGAGCAAGGGCTCTAGTACACAGTCATATTTGGACATAGTATATTATAATATGCTTAAGCCTACTTGATTTCGCTTACTGCACGTCTAAAAATTTATACTGAATGAATCGAGTAGGCTTAGGCATCGCTATCTCTCTCTTCATTACCGTAACTAAACTACCGTAACTCCTAGTGGAGCATGGTGCGTTAATGACTACCATGTGTAGTCATAAACGTTACAAAGACAACTGAATTCGGAGTGTGATACGGTTGTCAGCCATACCACTTCGCATTGTTAGTTTTAGGCCTGTTCCAAAAACCGGGATCCCGGTACAAAACCGGTGTTCACTTGGTACCGGACCCGATATTCTAAAGTACCGATATCCCGGTTTTTTTGGTACCGAGTTAAAAAACCGACCAACGAGTCGGTTTTTTGGTACCGAGTTAAAAAGAACGATTCACTTCAACCATGAGCCGGTTTTTTTCAGGTTTTTTGGTACCGGTTTTTTACCCGGTACTCAAAAAAACCGGCTCATGGTTGAAAAAACCGTCGGTACTGAAAAAAACCTGAGTCGGTTTTTAACCCGGTACTCAAAAAAACCGGCTTATGGTTAAAAAAAACCGTCGGTACTGAAAAAAAACCTGAGTCAGGGAAACCGCTTGTGGTACCGGGTATTGAAAAAAACCGGAACCCGGTACTGAAATCTCGGTACCGAACAGGCCTAGTTAGTTTATTCCATGGAAGTATAAGATAATAATAAGATGGTCGAAATAAGATTTTTTTTTCGGTTATATGTCCATCAGATGTCCATAGTCGTAACAATTTTTGTTTCGTTGAAGGGGGCAAGTCATGTTTAATAGCTGACTTTATTTTTTTTCTGATTATTATTATATAATGAATGTAATAATGGATGTAACGGTAAGTATATCAAGGAAGTAGAAGGCCACATAGACAAGAAAAAGTCCTAGATATTGAATCCAACGAAACTCCATATAAGAAAATGACAAGTTGTATTTTTTTATATAGCGCGAGTTTCGTTGGATTCGGAACCCATGGATTGTCCCGGTGGAAAAAAGTACAAATACATTGTTTTCCCTTGAGAAATGTGAAAAACCGGTTTGCAGATTTTTGATTACCATAGCGTATAACATAATTTGAAAAATAATTTTAGTTTGATAATATTATTATTATAATTCCTGTAATAAGTGAATTGAGCTTAAAAAATAAGCAAGTTGCATCTTAAACTGTCCCAGCAAAACATGAACATATTATGATTATAATTGAAAGCTACAAATTAGCTTTTGCTGCCAAAATGACGTCATCCATTTAAAACCCATTGTGCTGCTTTCTTCGGCAGCATTCAACGCGTCTAATCTATTTCAAGCATTCTCCATAATTCTAATCAAAATTCTCGTTCAAATATGTTCGCGCCAATTCTGTGCCCCTTCGTTAACACTGTATTTCTAACCACCTTCTCCACTGGAATTTACAACTACTATGATAACACGCACACAAGCAACGCCGTCTAGATATTAAGGCCGCAATGTAGACTCTTAAACGTCAAATTAAGAGCTGAAATTGCATTGCATTGTTTTTGTTTTTAATGACGTCATACGCTTGTTGTTGTTGTTTGTTCGTGTAAATCCAAAGTTTAAGAGCTAAACTATGACGTCATTGTACAGCTGAGTTGCGGCTATGATATATCTAGATGGCGTTGACACAAGTCGGCAAAATTCGTGCCAAAAATTTGACAGAAGGCCGCCCATTGGGCCTGTCTATCAAGATGGCGGTTATCTCACGCCTCTTGCGCTATGGCAAAAACTTATCGAAGCAGCATTCTTCCTGGAATTCGAACTTAAAAACAGGATGCCTACAATTTATGAATGAAGACACAAATGTATTTCTTCTTGCTCACCCTCACTTGCGCTGGCACTATAATGTACCTATCTTTTGTAATTGGTGAAATTTATCCTTTCAGATAGTTGAATTGGAAAATATGCCACAATTACCGAGCTTTTTGCCGATTTAGTGTTTATTCGCTGAATCGATTGGCGGTATTTTCACACACCTTTCAGGTCGTATTTTTAGCACGTTCTACAGATCCTCAGTCGCAGTTATGTTTGCACTGAGAATAAATCAATTGAAGGTATTCTTCCTTCGGCCAAGGGCTGCCGAACGAGACGTGATGATGCTAACGACCATTGTTAAAAAAGTATAAACCACGGGCATCTAAGATGCAGAGGGCACAACAAGGGCCCAGAGACCCAATTTCTACTCCTCGGTCGCAGGGGGACAAATTCCAAATAGCGCTTTTTTCCTCTTGTGCCTGTTTTCATCATACATCATACAATTTCCCTAGGCGTATTGTCAACCAACTGGCATCTTATCGCCACAATAGGCGACGCGACGTGCCACCACCACAGATCGAGCAAAAGCGACTCAAAAGAAACAATCTTTATCTGATATCTGATAAAGGTATTATTCAATCATAATACACGAGTCTGTTAGATAGAAAAATTAGCAAAGTCAGGCGAATAAACAGCTTATCTATGAAGTATCCCTAAAACGATATCTTGGAAATGACTCTCTCAAGAACCGTAGAAGATGCACAAGATTGTAACTACTAGACAAAGAAGCTGATCGAACTGATGACTTCATAGATTTACACCACGACCGACGATAAGAATGCATACATTTTTTTCAAGTTCGATTCTATGAGCTTATCTTATCTATACAATTTGCAAAAGTGTTTATGTTCATGTTTGTACATTATTATCATGATCATTATATGTGAGACAATAAATCGTTAAGGTATACAGTAGACGGAAAAGACTTTCATATAGATAAAGGTGGATAAAATCTCCACAGTAAATATGTATGTACAATTTTATTGTAATTTATAAGCGATAAGTAGTTTTTGATTGATGCTTAAACATGTGTGATTTTGAACTCGTTTTACATAATTTAAATTAGAAAACTCATTTACATCTTTATTTAGCTGTTTTGGGGTACGAATCGCAAAACAGAAACATATTCATTTTTATACCCTTCGCTTATAGAGTGAAAGGGTATATTAACTTTGTCATGAAGTTTGTAACGCATTGAAGGAAGCATCTCAGACCATATAAAAAGTATACATATATGATCAGCATGACTTGGGGAGTCGATTGGGCGATGTCCGTCTGTTGCGACGCGTTTTACTCGGCCAATTTAAAAGCTATGAAGCTGAAATTTTGCACAAATGCTTCTTTTTGCTGCAGGCAGTTTGTATGTTTGAATCGGTAAAATCGGACAATGGGGTCATGGGGCTGCCATACAAACCCAAATCCCCAAAGTAGGCTCTTAACTTAACCCCCCAAATTAGGTTCTTTTAAGAAAAACTTTTTTATTTGTGCACCAATTTCAACTAAATTTCAGTCAAATGTATTTTTATTGATAACACGAAACATATGTAAGAATGAATTAAATCCGACCATGGGGTCATGGGGCTGCCATATAAACACAACCCCCATTTCTTATAAGAAACATTTTTTATGCCAATTTCACAAAACCTTGAATTAATGTGTCTTTATCAAAGCAACTAAAAAGGTAAAAACAAATGGAATCGCACTATGGGGCCATGCTCCCGCATCCCCCAATAACATTTTCAGAGTAAATATTTAAATATTGTTTTGTCGACGCAACGGAACTTGGGGGGGGGGGGCAAATACAAGTCGTAGCTACGCCCGAAAAAAACTTTTAGCCCGAGGGGAGCGAAGGGTATCCAAGGCCTCGGTCTCGTTTAACTATTGATCTTAGTGCCTACCACACTACGCCTCTAGTTGAAGTTTATCCTATTAAGTTTTCAGATAAGACAACACCAGTGGCGCTCCTAGATAGGGGTTTCAGGGGTTTAAACCCCCTCCGGAAATTTCTGGGAGCATAATAGCTCTTGGAAAATTTAAATTCAGTTTTGGGCAATAAATTGTCGTTACCCCATTGATAAAAAAACTAGTATACCTACTTATAATTTGAATATTATAAAACAAGAAAAAACAGTAGGTACAGCTAACATCTCTGATTTGATATCGTGAGAGCATTCATTGGTAATTTGTTAGTGCAACGGATATTTCAAAATTATTTTTAATAAAGCCTAGATATTTGCAACTTTTTAGCACAAATGGCGTTTTTTCCTGTCTCTTTGGGTGCGTACAATTTTTTCCCTTTTCAATCCGACAAAAAAGGTTTTAGGGACTGACTCTATAGATTAGAGCTTCATAAGATAATGACCAATGGCTCCCAAATTACATTGTATTTAAATGTGTTTAGTCATTATCCTTTAACAGCTTTAGGCCATGATCTGATGGTAAGTTATAAGTGATAATGTTGACTTCAGAGGAGCTAGGATCTACGTGCACGCACATTTTTTTCAACAACCCTTCCCAAATTTTTTTTTTTGCGTACGGCCCGGACAATACGGTAAATTTTAGGATGACTAGGAACGTGATACCACAAAAGTATCAAATGAGTAATATCCAAATTATAATATCGATACTATTGATATAAGTATAAGTAGACCAAAAATATTGATAGTGAGTATTGTTTGAAAGAGGGGGAGTTGCATTCTTTAAACGTTTTATTCTTATAAAATATCTGATTGAAGGGTCACGTATTACAGTGGTTGTTAGATCCTGAAGTAACCTTCTCAACCTTCATATGGTTGAGAGTTTTTACTTCAGGACAATTACGTTAAGGTGATATCTCACGCAATGAGGTAACGAACTACTCGTATTAGCTACAGGTCTCCGGTGTTCTCTCCCCTAATCGGTCTAATATGTACCTGCCCGGCCTTCCAACATCACTTGAGGGTATTAAACTGCTCCACATATAAATGACGATGCAACGTACTCACCTCGGGGTATGATTTACCCATCATGCGTGAACGTCTAAATGACTAGATTGGAAAAACTAGTGGAGCTTTTCAATATTCGCGTCCAGTTCAACTCTACGCCACCTGGATGCAAGAATGTTCGGAGAATTTCAGATCCCGACTGGCAAATGTGATAAAGATGTTATTCCCACTGTCACGAATCCTGAAATTCTTCGGGTCCACTTGGATAACACTATGATCAACCACTGTCTTTGACGATACCCAGCCATTCCAGGTCTACACTGAAAAAAAAAATCATCATAATATTAATGAACTAGGAGCATAGACTTTTTTCATTACCATGATGAATTAGTTCATAGTAAATAAACCTTCTCTTCCTTAAAATAATACAGAGTTCATCTATTTTACGAAACATCGGTCGTTAGTATAAAGAAAACAAAATTTTAACTTAATGTAAAGCGATCATGAACACAATGAACTTCTTACATTATCCCCGAAAGTAAGTAAATTTGATGTTATTGTTCATTAATTACATGACATCGTTCATATAGTAATATGTACTACTATGAACGATGTCATTATCGCTTTAAGTGTATTTTATAAATCTTCGTAACGCATAGTCTGTATGGTGTAGTTAGGTAGGGCGCATTTCTTCGAATCATAGGGTCCCGGGATCGATTCGCACTGTAGGTAGGTAATTTTTGATGACTATTCAGAGCAGAGGTAAAATAAATGTCGTCAACACTTATGAAGCTGGATGCCGGCCTGCGCCAGTTTTTTTTTTTTTTTTTAATTGATGAACTCAGTAATTATATCAATGAACAAGTTGTTAATTTTATGAATTTGTTCATAATTTTAATGAAATTTTTGTTCGTTGTTTTGATAAAATCAGATTCATTCGAATGATGAAATCCGTCTTCGGTGGGATATCGGTGTAAATATTCATTACTTTAATGAACAATTTCATTGTTTCAGGGCACCTTTTTTCAATGTATTATCTCGCCAGATTCGGCGTTAGACGATACCCAATGAAAGCAATTCGAGAATATGTAGCACTATGTTTGCTATTCTAGCATTTGGAGGTGTGGCCTATAGCCAGAAGAATCCCCGGAAATGTTGATAGCGAAGAAAATCTTTTGCAATTCAATGTAAATGTAAAAATATATTAAATCAATTTTAAGATGCAATGCTCGAAAATAGCCACAGCAAATAGGATTCACGCCAAATTAACTGCACAAATAAAAAATCGATTGCATTGTACAAAATATGTAATTAAAATGTAACTATATTCAATTTACATATTTAATTTTATACTTTACCTTTGTTTACAATGCAAATGTAAATACAAATTGTGAATTGACCTTGATGATTATTGTTTAATTAATGAAACAGAATCTCATGCCAACATTGCCACATGCTAGCTAGGGAACGTATCTAACCATTTAAAATATTATATTGCTTGACCACGCGCGTGCATTTAACTTTTACTTTTCATACCACTTGCTTGCACCGACAATGTATGAACTTATATGTTCTGTTCTGTAAAATATATTTTATTATATTATTATTTTACAGAACAGAACACAGATAAGTGTTTACTAACTAAATGTTTACATGTACTAACTAAATATCTAGGGACGCGGGAGCGTCCCGCACGCCAAAGAAAAACGAAGAAATTTGAACAAATCAAAAGTGAGAAGCGACTAAGACTATGTTTACACGACGGAACAAGTACGGGTTTTCGGACCTCTGTAGCTCGGACCCTGGTTGGTCCTGAGTGTTGAAATTCGGTAAGGGTTGTCGTTCGCGCCGTCTTACAAAGTGTAGAAATTTTCAAGAAGATACGATGAAAAACACCGGAGATATAAGAGATTGAAAATCGCATTTTTTCAAAAATCTTGTTCTCGTTGTTCTTGTTGTTCATTGACAGGGCTACAGCCTTGCAGAGGGCATCTCGGGATTTGGTCTCTTTTCCCATTGATAGAGTCTGGCGTGAAGGTGTGCATAGGCTATCGTTTGCTCCGATCCGTGGAGTAGAAAAAAAGATACAGCGGAAAATGTGAAAAAATGCATATAGTTTCTCGCTTAAATCTTTTTATATGTTTTAAAGGAAGCATTTTGCAAAAGTCGGGGATAGGCCTGAAAAATGCCTAGAAAAGAATCGTATAGTTTTGTGCTTTGGCAGGACTGTTTCAAACAATCCCTTGTATATGCTCTCCAAAGTTTTCAGTTGTAGAGCGTCTGCAAGAGCGGCGGCAAGGGGTCAAAGTTCCTATTTTGGTTCGTTTCTTATACGAGTGTGTGCATATTACTATAATATTGGATGAACAAATGACATCCCGATGATCCTAACAGGCCAATTACACCTGCAGCTTGGTTGCCAACCTAGGTTGCAGGTACGTTACTACACACTTGCAACATTCCGGCAACCACGCCATTCACGTTCTTGCAACCTGGTACTGCAACCTGCAACATGCCTACAAACCACTTAATTTCCGGTTTTTTTGCGTGTTGCCAACTTAGGTTGGCAACCAAGTTGCAGGTGTATAAGGGCTGTAAAGCTTTCAACAAACGTTAGCGGTTCACACAACACACACCACACGAATTGAGAAGTTCTCCGTGGTGCACCGCGGCGGAAACTATTTCATACATTCTGACACGTACCGCTACCGTTCTGCGCTGGCTTGGTGGAAGCTTAAATATGGCGCTGGGACACCAAATCGGTTTTGTCTAGACCAGTGGTTCTTAACCTTTTGCACATGAGGGACCACTTGATCAAACTCGTTATTTGTACGGACCACCAAATTGCAATTGTGATAAGAACGATTCAAATCATGAAATCTTGTACCGAATTACCTTTGGAACACAACTTATTGCTGTCTTGTCAGTAGAGGTTTTCGATTAGAAAAATGTGGAAATAACGCCAAACGGATATTGCTGCTTTTAAGATCATCATCCAGAAAAAGTTGACTGACAGAGATCGTCTTGCAAAGGATTCTGGGTATGATTTTGCTAAGTCTGAACGAATTTCAAAACCCTCATTAATTTGTGTAAAGGGTGTTGCCCAATATTTCGGTTTGTTTCATCCAGAGATGGCTCATTATATTGAAATTCAGTTTTGTTTATCAGATTATAAAGCCCTTCCTTACAGTTCTTACTGGAAGAACAACAATTTTCACATAAGCTCCTATGAATATGGCATTGCTATTGCTGGTTCATGTTGTACCAACATAAACCTGTCGGAACCCTATTTGGAAGTACCACCGAAGATCAATAATAGCTTAATTATCTTAATTCAGCAATGTAAATTACCTTTATGGTCTGGCCGGAAAAGAATATTCATTACCTTAAATACCTAAACTGTTTACCTACAATTATGACAACCCTCAAGTCTATAAAGACACGTAGCTACTCCACATAAAGTGAGCATTCATATCAAGCTCTCGGCCGTCCTCGATGATTGCACATCGCAATCATTTGCGTTCGTCACCTAAAAAAGAAGCATTTAAAACAAATTTCGACGATATTTCATTTCATCGTAACGGTCAAAATCTCAATGAAAACAGTCTGTCCTGCTCAGTCAAAACGGACTCCCATCCGCTTGCAACCTTCAAGTTTCTATTAGAAAGTTAAGATTGAGCTGCGTGAAATTCGAGAATTGTCGTATCGGACTATGAGGGAACCACATCAAAGGCTTCGCGGACCACCTAGGGTCGCCTCAGGGACCACCAGTGGTCCGCGGACCACCGGTTAAGAACCGTTGGTCTAGACGGTGTATTCTGTTGTCAGTGGCGGATTTACCAGTAGGCTGAGTAGGCTTCAGCCTAGGGCGGCAGATTTCAGGGGGCGGCAAATTTCGGGATAATATTTTTTTAAGTTGTTCACTATAGAAGACTGTTTTATGTAGCACTTATCATCATTATAAGGGAACAGCCGAAGTGTATTTCTACCCTCAGTGAGATATAAACATGAAAAGGCATTTGTCGCCATTGTCCAACACGGCGTCTTGCGTTGACTCCTTGCGGGTTCCAATCTAGGGCCTGCTTTGCAATATTTTTCGGCCCTCTTTGAAGAGTATGACCTATCCATTGCCACTTTCGCCTTTTGACAGAAGTGCCTATCCAATTCGAGCCTGTGATATTAAGGAGATCATCATTCGAAATAAGGCTGCCCTAGCCTTGTTGGACGCGATTGCGTCCGCTCCGCCATTTGCTGTGACTATGCTTGCGAAGTAATAGAATTCGTAAACTTTTTCGACGGCCTGGTCCGAAACGCAAATTCCGCCTTGTCCCCCTAGATCAGAGCTCAAGTACTTGGTCTTGGCAGCCTTTATCTTTAGCCCAGCATTACTTTCGCAATGCAGATCATGGGCCATTTGACCTAGATCTTCCATTTTATTTGATAGCAGATAAATGTCGTCAGCATAGTCCAGGTGTTGCAGGTGATCAAACATTTTCCATCTGATACCTTTCATTTGGAAGCGTGCCCACTAGTACATCGTCTGACTATGAGGAAAAGAATAGGTGGTAAAATGCAACCTTGTCTCACTGTGCACCTCAAAAGGATCTGAAAGCGTACCCGTGTGCAAAACGTGACATTGAAGTCCCTGATAAGATTCCTTGATGATGGAAATTATTTTATCTAGTATGCCCCTCCTACGAAGAGCTCTCCAGATATACTATTAATTACTATTTACCTAATTAAATCGGAAATCTGACTAAACAAATCGTGGTTCTCGTGCCGTGGAATAAACAAAGTCACTGAACCAAATCGCCTGCTAAAGTAAAGAAAATATGACTCAAATCAAGAAAAAAAGACAACAAAAAACAGCCAAGAAATATTTCTCTTCATTTGAGAATTAGTTACACTGATCCAAGTGAAATGCCAATAGCAGCGCTTTAAGGAAAAGTAACCTTGAATCAAGCAAACTTTTCTTATGAAAAATACAAGAGAATCTGAACAAAAATAAAAAAGAAACTTGCATCCAACCAACATCGAACCCATAACCCCATTCTTCCCAGTCAAACGCGCTACCCACTGAACCAGAGACACTTCTGACTAATATACTACAACGCTCCAATATAAGCTAAAGCTAAAATAAAGCTTTTCCACGAGCTTTACATGGAAAATGTCAAAAAAATCTATTATCAAGCATTTGTTTGCTTGAATTAAGAATAATGGTTTAGGCTTGAATCTTCTTCCTATTTCTCAAAAGAAGGTCTTGCAAATAGGATCGATTCAAGAAGAAATTTACACATTTTGAGAAATTTTGTCTAAATTCGGGAATTTTGCAAATGAGAAAAGAGTTTCTTAATTTTTGATAGCCCAATTTTTTCAGTGTGTATGATTAATAATCATCTTCAGTTGAGAGGATAAACTCTATTAATAATAGTTCTAATAAACACCGGTTGAAATTTATCAGCTGATAAGTGTCAAGTGCTATAGTAGTATAAAGGGCTGAACAATTCTCACTAAGTATCGATACAATAATCGCTAATTAAAAACCTTTGTTTATAATCAACAAACCTAAAAACAAAAATGTCGTTCGCGAAATCTCAAAAAATTCCACGTTCGCCAATAACAACCCGCCACGATATTGTAAGTGAAAACGAACCTTTAGCAGAAAGCGTAAACAAGATCATGGGCGTTCTGCAAGATATCAAAAGTGAAATAAGACTGATGCACGAGAAAGTCGACAAACTCACCAAAAGCAACATCGAAATTAATACAACAATTGCAATTATACAGCGAGAACAAAAAAGACGAAATATAATCATTAAAGGCGTCAGAGAAACGGAAAATAATATGGAGGAACTGGAAAAATCTGTCGCTGGAATTCTCAGTAAACTAAACGTAACACTAGATGTTAATGACGTTGATATTATTAAACGCATTGGAAAAGAAGACTCTAGCCGGAAAACACCGAGGCCAATAGTATTAAAGTTAACAACAGAACGAAAGAAAATTCAGATTTTGAAAAACAAACGGCAACTTAAAAGTATACCCGAACTCTCAAATGTATACCTGGATAATGACTGCACCAAGGAACAACTAGCGAGATTTGCTGAGCAACGAGCGCAACGGAAGCACAATATACAGGCATCTAGCAAGCGAAACCGATCATCTAGCGAAAAACTGACTACACCGAAACGGGCCCGATCAACAGAATCGATTGCACAAACTGGATGCTCTATAGTTGAGCAAAACAACTAGCAAACAACTACTGCAGAATCATCGGCGAACAACAATGCGAGAAACACGGACTACGAATTGGAATTTTTAATATGGAATATAAATGGAAAAAATAATCTGAAAAAATTAACAAATGAGGAAACTAATAAAATATACCATAATGATATAATTTGTTTATATGAAACATGGCACACAACTAATTTTGATAATACCTATAACAAAAAATTTAATATTAGGTGTGTTTTTTTGGTTATCCCGTGTAGGTTTGGGTAACGAAACTCCATATAAAAAAAATGACAGGTGCGTCAGCTGTCATTTTTTTTATATGAAGTTTCGTTACCCAAACCTACACGGGATAACCAAAAAAACACACCTATTATAGAATCTTATGCAACTAAAGATAAGTCAAAAGGACGACCGAAAGGCGGACTAGTCATGATGATTGATAGCAAGTTTAACGTGTTAAATATTGTTTCATGTACTGATAAATGGATAATAATAACAATAGAATTTAATAAAACTAAAATAACACTTGGATGCTTCTATTTGTCACCATCCCTTAATGATGCTGCAATACTGGAAATGATGGAGGATGAATTAACACCAATAATACAACAACATGAAAATATAATACTTCTGGGAGATTTTAACGCGCGAGTTGGCACATCTGATTGCGACATTGAAGATATAACCTGGGCCAATACAAAAGTAGCAATGGACAGAAAATCGAAAGATGAAACAAGGAACAGAAGAGGTGAGCTATTAACTAATTTGTTTATATCGTATGGATTAACACTAGTAAATGGGAGAACGATCGGCGACAAAGATGGAGAATTTACATGTTTGAAATCAAATGGTTGCAGTATGATTGACCAAGTTTGGTGTAGCTTAGACACGATTGAAATGATAAGCGACTTCTTCAAAGTGAATGACTTTCTACACGTTTCAGACCACTTACCCTGTAGCCTAAAACTTGAACCGATTGAAGTGGAAAGAAGGATCGTGCAAACTACTCGTATTAGGTTGAACAAATTGCAATGGGTTGAAGACATGGTAGCAGCATATAAAGTCCACTTAGAAGTTGTCGAACAACATATAACGTGGCCTGACCTAGTAGAGGAAATCCACAAAGCAGCTAAAGCCTTGAATATGGTGAAAACAGTCACTATTAACGATAGTGAAATTAAATCAAGGAAAGCATGGTACACAGCGGACTGTAAGAAGCTAAAGAATCGAGTAAGAAACGCATACCGTACAATGCAAAGGCGATACACACCAGACAACATAAAGTCGTACCACACTGCCAGAAATAAATACAATCAACTACTCAAAAATATGAAAATGCAACACGACAAAGACATTATCAACAATCTTAATAACACGAAGTATAGTTCGACCTTCTGGAAAGAAATCAAAAAATTAAGAAAAAACACCCATATGCGATCCTTAGTTAGTAATGAAAACTGGACCCAGCATCTGCACACTGTCTACACGCCAAATGACACAGCGTTCGTTGAATTACCATCAATATTTGATGTAGAGCTGGACAGGGACATTACCATTGATGAAGTTAAAGCAGCAATCAAAAAATTGAAAAATAAGAAAGCACCCGGTCCGGACGGAATAACTAATGAGTTTTTGAAGAACCTGCCAGATAATGTTGTACTAACAATATGCAACATAATGAATAAACTGAAAAATGAAAAGCAAGGTCACATTATGGGACATGCTTATCTATCTATGATTTTCAAAAAAGGAGACCCTACAAACGCACAAAATTATCGCCCAATTGCACTACAAAATGGATTGGTTAAAATATTAACAAGTGTACTGAGCAATCGGATTAACCACTTCATTGAATCCCAGCTACTTTTGCCAGAGCATCAGAATGGATTTCGACGAGAACGTTGTTGCCTGGACAATATATTCATTATTAAAACCTTGATTGATAAACAAAACCAAATCCAAAAGTCACCTCTTTTTGCGATATTTATTGACTTCAAAGGCGCCTTTGACAGTATTGATCACAACATGCTATGGCAACATTTAGCTTCAAATAAAGTGAGTACTCAAATCATAGAACTGATTCGTCTTATTTACAATTCGGCTACGGTTTCTATTAGAAATGGACATGAATATACCCAGTTTGTCAAAGTGACGAAAGGGTTACTACAAGGTGACATCGAAGTATTTTTCCGAAACCTTGGATTTAAGGGAATCAGCATCACCAAACAGCAGGATATCATGATGCTTGCTTACGCCGATGACCTTGTGATATTTGCGAACAACGCTGTTGACTTACAAGACAAAATAGATCAACTTGAAAGCTACTGCAATAGCAAAAAGCTCGTATTAAATGTAGAAAAAACCAAAATTATGGTATTCGAAAAGAAAATAAAACAAAAGAGAAAGCGAAAATTTAATTTTAATAATCAAGAGATTAAGATTGTCCCACAATTATCATATCTTGGTTGCTTACTATATCGAACTGGATCATGGCACAGGGAAATAGATCAACGGAAAAAATCATCCGCGGCAGCGACAGCAAATCTCAGCAGTATGCTCTACAAGCATAAAATGGGTTGGAACGCCCAAATTAAGCTTTTTGATGCAATGGTCGAATCAGTTGCGCTGTATGGAGCCGAAGTCTGGGGAATAACTGGCATTGACAAAATTGAATGTATCCAACAGGATTTCTTAAGGAGATTATTCTTTTTACCACGCAACACCTCTACACACTCATTAAGAAAAGAATGCGGTCGAAATCACATGAGGGTCAAAATAATTGTTAAAACTCTGAACTGGCTACGACGAATAACAATGCTTCCTGAATACCGATACCCAAAACTATGCATAACGTATCAGATGATAGAAGTGGAGAACGGAAATCGGATGAACTGGCTAGGTACAGTGAAAGCCGAACTGCTACGTGAACTAGGTGGTTATACGCAAATTATCGACAACTGCGCTGAACGAGAAAATATCGAGCTAATATCAAAGATGTACGAAGCGAAATCTAAGCACAATGACCGACTTAAAGTAACCAGCAGCAGTTCATCATGCTGGTATCAACATATCGATGAGGACCCAGATCAGCCTGCGTGGTACCTCCTTCAATCTCTTCCTGGACATTATCGACGTTGTATAGCACAGATTCGGATGTCTAACAAATACAATCAACATATCAACATTGCTGGAAACAATTACAAGTTTAACTTAGATCAAAACTGTACGCTTTGTAATTTACAAAAACCTGATAATATTGAACACTTATTAGTTGAATGTCCTATAATTATGCCAGTAAGACAATACCATCTCAATAATTGTAGCAATATAGAAAATATAATCGAAATATTGAATACTAGAGATGTAAACATAATTAAAGGGTTGTATATTTTTATGTTAGAGTCACTTAAGCTTCGTAGTTTTATCATTAATGAATAATTGGCATAGTAAATAATTTTTAATTTGAATTTTGAATATAGAAATGCAACTTATTATTGAATGATATCATGGAATCTCTGTAATAAGGCCTGGCCTTCTGCAGTATATACAATAAATAATAAATAAATAACAATACTCCTGATCAACACTATCGAATGCCTTCTCGAAATCAATAAACATGAGGTGTAATGTGGATCTCCATTCGGCGAATTGCTCAATAATAATTCGGAGGGTGTTTATATGGTCGCTACATGAGAAACCCTCATGAAAGACAGCCTGTTCATCGTTTATCCGGTTCAAAATAATTTTAGCCGGAATTCAGATGGAAGTAGGCAAATCCCACGCCAATTATTACAATACTTAAGGTAACCCTTTTTCGGAATTTTAATAATTACGCCCTTTTCCATTCGACAGAAAGAGTTACGGTTTCCCAACACTCTCTGATGAGGTGAAGCAGAATATTCGCTGTAGTATTCGAATCCGAATTTGAATATTTCAACCGGAATTCCATCTATCCCCGGGGCCTTAGCGGCGTCCATAGATTCGATAACCCGCTTTAATTCCGTCTTAGATGGTGGTCTGGAGTTAATACTGGCTACTGGAGGGACGTCTTCTTCTGCCGATGAAGATACACTCGCAGGCACAAAGCGGTTGTTTAGGACCTCAAAAAAGTGCTCTTTCGATCTCTGATCTTCTTCGATAACAAGCAGTAACCCTTATTTATCTTTCACAGGATGGTCCGTAGTGAACGATTTGCCAAATAGTGGCTTAATAAGCTTGCAAAGGGTACCACTTTCATCACGGTAAGCCGCATCATTTGCCTCCTTTGCTAAAGCGTTGATGTAATTACGCTTCTTCTACTTCTCTTCACTCCTTCTTGTAGTGAACGGTATTCAGTTCGGAGTTGATTTTTCGCTGAAATATCGGCAGCGCAGTTAATCTGTTCCTTAACTCTTTTGCGTGCTGAGATAAGAAAACAAGTAGCCTCACTGACACCTCGTCACTTCGCCACACGAAATGAAAGAATCCTTTGCCAAATTGCATCTATCTTTAATTGTAGGATTCTCGAAAGATGTTGCTGCCCTAGCTTTTTCGTGCGAAGCGGTATTTCGTTTTTGCACATTAAAACGCTTCACGATTCGTGCGTTAGTAGATCGTTTGATCGGGGCCATTCGTAAGCGAAATTTCGCGATAACAAATGATGGTCGCTGCCAATATCAGCCCTACGCTTCGACCTGATGTCCAAGAGGCAGTTTCTCCATGTCTTTGAAACAGCAATATGGTCAATTGGTCAATAGTTTTCTGTTCGTTCTGCCATCAGGAGAAACCCAAGTTGTTAGTTATTAAAATTTTTACAATTTTTGAATGTTGTTAGGTTGCAGGTTTTATGGTGTCGCCTAGTCGCTGATAAAAAAACGTCCTCTGCTGATTGATCTGCAGGTTTAGTCGGTGCGTAGCACTGAATAATTGTGATGTTTCGTACTCTGGATTTCAATCTGGCTGTGATGATACGATCGTAAATAGGTTTCCAGTCAATTAGGGATCGGCGTGCATTCCTAGTCAACAGGATTCCACCGCCTGCTTGCCGAGGTGTATTATCGTCTTCACTTCCAGAGTAGAGCAATACAGTACGAGAGCTTGGTGATAAAGTCGCCCCCGATCCGAGCCATCATGTTTTGCTCCGTCGTAGTATAGCGATGTTGTATGCGGTCATTTCCTGTTCGACTTCTGTGAGTCTTGTGTTATTACACTCACTCCACATTATCCGAACGTTCCAAAAACCTATCGTAGTCCGTTGTTTATAGCCAAAAGTCGTTGCCGTTGAATCAGTCCGAGGTATCCGATTGCTAGGTTTAGTACATATCTTAACCTTTGAGCGCAAAACAGAGTTGCAGCAGTTGCAGTTTGCATAAGAACCGCGAGTTTAGGCATCACTTGCAAGCATATCAAGTGATTTTTTTTCCGGTCTAAAATATTCTTAGCGGTGATCATCAAACAGATTTGGCCACAGCTTTTTTTTTTGTAAAAGAAAAAAAATGTTGGCCGACGTATTGCAACAACGTATTACCTCCTAGTGATTTCGAAAGAATTTCGATTCAAAATGGTGGCATCAACATTTGAGCCTCCAACAGTTTGGGATCCACCCCTATAAACAGATTTTCAAAGCAGAAAATTATTGTATAAGCTTTATACTCTGTGATAAATATTGAAGAATGCTCAGGACCCAAGAAGCTTATATCTCGAAATCACATATATTTAAGTACAAAGTGCAAGTTGAAAATAATAGGAGGTAAATAAAGCATAATTCTTCCCGAATATTCATTATCGACAAAAATTAGGGGCGGCAATATGTGAATAGCCTACTGGCGGCCAAAGAGTAAATCCGCCACTGTCTGTTGTGTTCAAACCAGAGTTACGTGATGTTGGCATGTGGAAAATCAGTTTTTCAAGGAATTCTGATCAGTTAATTTTAACAAAATTCGGCATGTAGATTTATTCTTGTAATTCCACCCGGTTTGATCCTGTTGTGGTAGGCAAAAAGGTACTGTTAGTTATATCTCACAAAAACAACTGTGTTGTAAAAGGTGTTCGCCAAAGAAAAAGTCATCAGCCGCAAAAAGGATTGATATAAATACAATCCCGCCAAAATACTCGCATCTTGTCTCAATGATGGTGGTGGAGCAAAATTTTTTCAACGCTATTTGGCGGGGAGCTTGAATAAGGTTAATAACAGAATAAAATCAATGTTAAGAAATTTATGAAAGATCTTTTATCTATAGAAAAAAAAAACGAGACCGAGTTCTAATCGTGCGAATAGCACGATGAGTGTATACCCTATACCCATGTACAGACCTAGAATGCGCGTGAGACCGAAAATAATCCATTTCATTTTTTTTAAGGGGGAAGGGGTTGATGGGTCGAATCTCGCACATGTTTAATATCTTATAACGGCATTCAGCAGCTTTCATTTGCGATAAATTTGAAGTTTTTCGCGACATTCTATCGAAAGATATGGCGGAATATTGCTTTGTAGGGGATGTAGGGGTAGGGGTAGTCAGACCTTCCCCACTTTCCACCAACTTCAAGCATATGTAACAATTAGGCAACGATGAAAATTTCAGGTCCCTAGCGAAATCCTGTCGAAAAATATGGCCGAATTACACTATCATGGAGGGGTCATTTGTATGGGAGGTAGGGGAACCCTTGGTCCGATTTGGCCCATTTTCAATACCATCCAAGCTTTTATCAAAACAATCATCTGACCAAAATTTCAAAACGCTAGCTTCATTATTTCGGGAGTTATCGTGCGAACTGACAGACACACGGACGGACAGACAGACAGACGGACATGGCTTATTCGAATCAGGGACTGACCCTGATCATTTATATATATACTTTGCCATACCTCCGGTGGATCCTTTGAGGTGTTACATAAATCGTCGTAACAAAAACAATATACCCTATACCATCTTATGGGTATAGGGTATAACGAGTTCCATACGAAGGAAAGCAAAATAAGATTCTAAAACGCATTTTTATTTTCTATAAGACTGGAAGCTTCAAAATTAAATCTGATCAAGAAAAGAACATGGCAGCAAATAGTACCCTCGTTCAGCTCCCCGCCAATAAGCGTTGAAAAAATGTTGCTCCACCACCATCATTGAGACAAGATGCGAGTATTTTGGCGGGATTGTATTTATATCAATCCTTTTTGCGGCTGATGACTTTTTCTTTGGCGAACACCTTTTACAACACAGTTGTTTTTGTGAGATACTATTTTACAGAACAGAACTCTCTTGACTACCGTAACTCCTAGTGGAGCATGGTGCCTTGATGACTTCCGTGTGTAGTCATCAACGTTACAAAGACAACTTGAATTCGGAGTGTGATACGGTTGTCACTTCCTAGTCGCATTGTTAGTTTATTATTCTACGATAAGAATATTTCTTATCATCTTCTTTTGAATAATAAACTTGCGACGAGTCGTGCCGAGTTTGGAAACTCGTTTCTCTATGAGTGTCTATTTCACAGAGTGGCGACCGAATGATCACGGCCACAGAGCACGACAGAACAGAACACAGATCGATAAATGTTATAAATATTATTGCTACCGAAAATATACTTATTTGTTATCCTTCCATAATTATACCGTTGACGGATTTTCGGATACGGAGTTTTTAGGGTTTTTTATAGATATTGTTTAAAAAAAACCCTAGGGTAAGGTATTTCAATAAAACGAACTAACTATAAAATCGATTTTGCCCGTCCGTCTGTCTGTTTGTCCTGCTGTGCGTCCTTTCGTTCACTAAATCACTATTGAGCGGCTCAACCGATCAACATGAAATTGGGTAGGAATGTGCAGAATGCCAACCGTTTTGGCACACCTTTGAAGTTGGTAGGGTAAAAATAACAAGGTGTCCCCGAAGTCCTCAAATCAAAGGGCTTAAAGAGTATTGTGATGTGTCTATATACGTCAACCCAAATCATATTTCCGTACTTGGCACCAGATGGCGCTAGTATCGCTAGCGAGAATAGGGTTGACTGATAAGACAACCACAACGACTTTCTGGAAGTTTCCGGAAAGTGCGTCACCGAAGTTTCTGGAACAGGCGAAACTAGTATATAAGGGCGTCGACTCTAGTGTCGACGAGTCAGTATAGTTTTTCTCGTGCATTATGTCGGATCAATGCTATAGAACCCACTGGAAAGTCTAGAAAAGACGAGAAATATATAACAATTGGTGTCAGAAGTGGGATTTTCAAGTACGGTGTAGTGTGACTCGTGCGCGGAATATACAACGTGAAACTGCGAGTGTCGAGTGAATTCGTGAATATTCGAGAACTCGACGAGAATTTTCGGGAAAGTTCGTGACGGAAAGTTTTGGAAAGTGAACTTACGAACTTCGGGTCGGAATATTGTGGACAGAAAAACTTCTCGAAAGTGAATTAGTGCCGTAACGTGTAGAATTCGAAAACATTATAGAAAGTTCGATTCGTGTTAAATTGAACTGTGGACAGTTTATAGTCGAGAAACAAAATGCCGCGTAATATCTCGCAATTAACCACGGCCGGATTGAAGCGTGAGCTGGCGAAACGGAATTTTTCGGAGGAAACAAAAGCGCGTTGCTTGCTCGGCTGATGGACGCACTAAAAGACGAAGGATCCCGATACTGTAGAGTTTCTGGAGGAGCAAGACATCTGCAAGCCAAGTGCAGAACAAGTCATGGACCCTATGATGGAGTTGGTAAGAGCGATGTCAGAATTAAGGAAGGAACAGCATGAACGCTCGCTGAAGTCAGAGGAGACATTCATCGCATTAACCGAACGATCAGCCAAGATGGAGGAATCAATAAAGTCCGAACTGAAAGAACAAATTGCGGGTTCGGAAAGGTCGATAGCGACCAAGCAGGAAGAAGCGTTCAGCCATCTAAAGACCAGTCTTGAACAACAATTTGAAAAGCAGCAAACGGAAGTGCTGAAGATAATTGACGAGAAATCGCGAGAAAATTCTGTCAAAATCAAGACAGTGGCTGAAGAGGTTTTGAAATTGAAGAGCGTCGTTACCGAAGAAGTGTGTACGTTCAAAAGTGACCTGTCCGAAGAAGTTCATAAGTTGAAGGACCATCTGGAACGCTTGAAAAAAACCAATAACAACCAACACCCGCAGAGTGCAGTAGTAGTGGAAACAATCCAGAAGTCGAATCTCTCTCTCTTCATTACCGTAACTCCTAGTGGAGCATGGTGCGTTGATGACTACCGTGTGTAGTCATCAACGTTACAAAGACAACTGAATTCGGAGTGTGATACGGTTGTCAGCCATACCACTTCCTAGTCGCATTGTTAGTTTATTATTCTACGATAAAAATATTTCTTATCATCTTCTGAATAATAAACTTGCGACGAGTCGTGCCGAGTTTGGGAACTGGTTTCTCTATGAGTGTTTATTTCACAGAGTGGCGACCGAACGTTCACGGCCACAGAGCACGACAAGCAAGTCGAATAGTGACTGCGAAACATCGAGAAAAAGTGAAATATTTAAAGCCGACTCGAATATTAAAAGTCTAAAAGCGCGATGGAAAAATGTCTTGGAACATCTACAAGACACAATTTGAGGCTGCTGCGGCGGTGAATGGTTGGTCGGACAGTGAGCGTGCCACGGCTCTTGTTCTAGCATTGAGAGGACCTGCTGCTGAAATCCTGCTATCGATTCCTGCTCCACTGCAGGCATCTTATGTGGAGCATGTGAAGGCGTTGGATGGACGATACAATGACGAGCACATGAAGAAAATTTATCGATCACAGCTTCGTAACCGGACACAGAAGCCAGGAGAAACACTGCAGCAGTTGGCTCAATACATTGAACGGCTGGCTCTTTTGTCATACCCAACCTCGGAACCTGAACATCGGAATGAAACAGCAGTGGACGTGTTTACTACGGCTCTTCTGGATCGTGAGCTTCAACAGGCGTTACGACTAGCCGACAAGCGGACGATCAAGGATGCACTTGTACAGCCTGACATTTGAAGCTGCGAAGCAAGCTGCCCGTAACTGTGTGCGAGTTCGAGAGGTAGTGGAGGATTGTGTCTGCCAGCGAATGGATGCATCAAGGCAAGTTACCAACGGTGATTCAATTCGGTGCTGGAACTGCGGTGAAAAGGGCCATGTGCGAAGGAATTGTCAACAGCCGAGTAAGAACAGAACATTCCGCAAGAAGTGTACCCAGCAGGCAAAAAAACGAGTTGGCAAAGAGCGATCCGAGTTCGAGAAGTAACGGATGATTACGTTTGTCGGAGAATCGATGTATCGAGACGAGTTGTTAACAAAGTTCCGATTCGATGCTGGAAATGCGGTGAGCAGGGGCATGTGCGAAGCACCTGTGAACAGCTGAGGAAGGCAGGCACACTCTGCAAGAAGGTTGTCAACGGCAATTCAATTCGGTGCTGGAATTGCGGTTAATATGGTCATCTGCGAAGGAACTGTCGTCTGCCGAGAAAGGCAGGAACATCCTGTAACAGATGCGTGCAGCGAAACAGAAGAATGAATTGGCGAAGTCCGAAACAACCTGCTCCCGTTGTCTGTGAATCGGGAAACAAACGATTCTACTAGGTGGATGCTCGAGGTGACGTTGAAGAGTAGTGCCGCCGGTGTGCGAGTTGTGCAGCTGTTAAAGGACGAGCATCGGAAGCCGCGAGCGAAAATAAAAGTCATACATGTGGATCGACTGGCACCCTATCGAGGCGACGATACGGAGGATACCGAAGCGTGTTCTGTTCGGGACGAACAGGTTTAAGGAGGGGATAATGTGATGTGTCTAGACTATACGTCAACCCAAATTGTATTTCCGTACTTGGCACCAGATGGCGCTAGTATCGTTAGCGAGAATAGGGTTGACTGATAAGACAACAACAACGATTTTCTGGAAGTTTCCGCAAAGTGGGTCACTGAAGTTTCTGGAACAGTGGAAACTAGTATATAAGGGTGTCGACTAATGTCGACGAGTCAGTATAGTTTTACTCGTGCATTATGTCGGATCAATAACTAGTCAGTAATTAGTGAAATTGTAAATCGTGTATATGTATATATTTCAAGGAAGGTGGGTAGCTACCTTGACTTTAAGTGAGGTTGACTATAGAAAATTTCAAGGTCTCCTTGAGTTTCTCCTTAAATCAAGGATGCATTGACTCGTGAATATAAATGATTTCTATGAAAAAGTATGGAACATTTAATTTATTGCATTTCGGCATCCTTGACTCAAGGTCTCCTTGATAAATACGTGCCTAAATCTAGGATTTATTTTCAATTTTGTTGAGAAGAATCGTTACGTCAGCCATTTCAGGAAAAAATTTTGTTATCTCCAACGAAGGTTCTACAGTCTTTGCACTGTCCAACTGTGTTTTCCCGTTTTCCGTTGCATTGTCTCCATCCTCTGAAAAGCATCGAAATCTATGACATGTTTCTCAGTAAAAGCTTTTCGAGGAAATTTTTAAGTTTGTATAGTAATCTAATCACGTATCCTTCTACGCAGAATGCAGTATTGCCAACCACTGATATGGCGCCATTCTTCTCCTTTAGCAGGGCAACCGATATCTCTGCTGTCGGTCTATCGTCGGTTTATCAGTAAAAATATTTGATTTATTTTAAAACGATTATTACATCCTTTAATATCTATTTCAACATATTCTTTTAACTTTCCAGTGTTGTCCAATCACGCACAAGGCTAGCGTCTACGAAAAACCACCATGGATTTATTTCGCAAAACTATAAAATACATAAAAACGCCACAAGCCCCACAACTTCTTGATGATCTGGAAACTGAAGATGATTACAGAAAACGATGGCTTTCTATAAGAGTTATCTACTTTACAATGTTTTTAATGTCGTTAGGTTTTAGTATTGTTTTGACCGGCGTATGGCCATATTTAGATAAGGTATGTATAAACACTCAATCCTTTGTATTTATGTGTATGTACATAGTTTGTATTGATAATATTTTTTGCGTAATTTGTAATTCTTATTTTGCAGTTAGATCCGAATGCTGGAAAAGAGTTTATGGGTTTGATTGTCGCCGCCAATCCGTTTGGACAAATGGTTTTCAGTCCCTTGTTTGGTTGGTGGGGTAATAAACTAGGATCGATAAGACTGCCACTATTGTGTTCACTAGGACTATTTACGATTGCAAGCTCCGCATATTCATCATTGGAAGCTGTTGAAGAAGATGTCAAATATTGGATGTTGGGATCACGATTTTTAATTGGCGTTAGTTCAGGTATGTACATGATGTATACTCATTAATAAATTCATTACACTTAAAAAATCCCCAAAAAGGAAGGGCACTATCAATAAGCTGTTGTGTCCATACCGGAACATTCGACCAGGCAGTCCAAATATGTTTTTAAATGGTCTTAATCAGGCATGTCAAACTCGCGGGCCGCATGCGGCCCTCCTCGGAATTTTGTGCGGCCCGCGACCAGATGCAAGGAGCGCAGTGGACATCAACACAAATGAGTATAGTAAAAAATTTACTAAAACTCCTGCAAATGCAGAATTTGCTGAAGAAATCACCTGAATGTGATTTCCTTCTACATATATATAAAAATGTTAATTTCGGAAAATGACATTTTATTCGTGTTCTGATTGGCTACGATGATTCCCGAATGTACCCGAACATTAGGCCATTATCCACCGTACATACACACGAACAATCAGCGTACAAGCTGTCGATAAGTACATATACCATTGAATACGAGAACGAAAACCAGTCAGTGGTCAGTCAGTGCCGCGAGCGCGCAGCACGAGCACGTTCCCGCGGAACGCGAACGGAGGGTTGGCGAGCATAGTGAGCAGGGGCGAAGCCCCCTAGTTACTATACAATTTTTAATTTCAGCCCAAGTACCAGATTTGTTGACTATCAAGCGTTACTTGTGCATGCGTTGATTTCACACCACTTCAAACATTTTGCGAAAATTAATTCACAAATAGGGGTTACTAATTGATCAACCAAATTTTGACGCTTTAACTTTTTGTCTAAGGTTTCTCTATTATTTGGAAGTACATTTTCAAAAAATAGTAATTCTCAAGTATTAATTAAATCAAATGCTGTAATTAAATTTCGAAAATAAGCTTCTAGACGATTTCGCAATTTTCATTCTGAGGCCCGCCCAAACCTGAAGACGGTGTTATGTTTTGTTTTGAGTACTGGTCTTGATCGACGATGCTCTTATTCTCAAAAGAGAACATTTTAAAAATATAATAGATACCCTTTCTTCGCTTCTTCTATTGCTACCCTTTAAATAAAATACAGGTACATAGTACTAAAATCTAATGTTCATTGCAGCCAACATCGCAGTTTGTCGTTCATATCTTTCTGCCGCCACTCGAATAAGTGAACGAACCGGAGCTGTTTCTATGGTTTCGCTGGCTCAAGTGTTGGGATTTATTGTGGGCCCGGGTCTCCAAGCTGCTGTAACGCCACTAGGTGACAAGGGAATCGAAGTGATTCCAAAATATTTGGTCTTAAATATGTATACAGCCGCAGGATGGATCAATGTACTAATGGGAGTATGCAACATTATTATGTTTCTGCCCTCTGTATTTCATGTAAGTGTTGATAGTTTTCTATAAAATTCAATGAATAACTAAAATCTTCACAGGAACATAAAATTGCAGCACGTGAAGTGATGATCATGCAAGGAAAAGAATCCGAAAAAGAGACATGGAAAAGCATAAAACCTGACTATGTATCGGCATGGACTCTTATAGTGGCATTCTTTGTTCTTGTTTTCAATTTTGTTTTACTGGAGACGTAAGAAGTTCAACTCTGGTATTCGAATTATTAAATTGATTGACGTTTGCTTTCAGACTAGGAACTTCATTGACAATGGATCAATTTGCTTGGTCCAAAATGGAAGCACTCTACTATATGGGAATATTAATGTCTGTCGGTGCCATAATTGCATGCGTGACGTTTGTTGCAATAGGACCGTTATGTAAACGTTTCCCGGAACATCATGTTCTTATTTGGGGCGGATTTTCACTAATGGTTGTTGGACGCATCCTCTGCATTCCTTGGGGCGATGCTCCGCCGAAAATAGCCGAAACCTATAACATTTCCTATAGTATACCCGACGCTAGCAACAATTTCACAATTATTCCAGACGACGATCCCCGATTCTTAGGATGCCCAGAAACACAAGAATGGTGTTCTGACACGCCCGCTCTAACGATTACGCAATTTCTACTTGGCTATGGTTTTACATCGATTGGGTATCCCATTGGGGTGACATTAATTCAGACAATTTTCTCAAAAATTCTTGGACCACGACCACAAGGTGTATGGATGGGACTTATGACGGGTTCGGGATGTCTTTCTCGAGTGATGGGACCTGTCTTTGTCGGTTCCATTTACACACGGCTCGGAACGTACTGGACATTCGGCTTCACTGCCGTGATGATGTTTGTTTCTATGGTTTGGCTGCTGTTGTTTAGGTGAGGTGTATTTTCATATTTACATTTTCTTGCAAACTAAGTATGTACTGTATTTTTAGAAATCGACTTATACCACCTAATTTTGAAAAACCATCAGTTGAAATGCAAGAGCTTAATCCCAAAGTTAATTTAGAAGTTGACGCGGAGAATAATATTAATGGCAAACAAAATAGCTGACTGACTGAAAAGACTCGTATGAAATAATTTGAAATAGCAATACATACACATAGGAAATTTTTTATATATACATCATTATTGTTAAGAAAGTGTTGTTAAAAAATATTTTATACAATATCTCCTAAGGTATGATTTAAAATGGAAGGATGAAAATACTTTTGTACGAGACTTAATTTTCAATGTAACTGTACAACGATATTACAGACGATTTTATATTAAAACATGTTGATTATACGTTTTTACTAAGCAGTTTGTGTCTTTGCTTTATTTGTATTCTCCTGACCAATATTTTCGGCATCTGCTATCGTTGTAGGAAGCTTCGTGTTTAAGGTCTCTGGGAATTTCAGTACTAGGAGACCGGATGAAATGGCACATGATCCAAACAGTATCAGTGGAAGTGACGGTACAAATTGAGCCTAAAATTGAATAAAAAATTTATAAATATTTGTACATATTGGTTTTTTAATGTGTAGCGTACTATAAGTGGCGTTTGTGGTGCAATCATCGAACCAATTCGGCCAAACATAGAACAAAAAGAGAGCAAGCTCTGTCTAAGATTTGTTGGGAACAGCTCCGACGTGTATACATATAGTACAGTAAACGATATTGTGATGGCAAGTTTTCCCACAAGAAATAGCCCGAATGCAAGCCATGGTTGGTCTGAAATTTAAGAGTCAGGTATTAGAGAAATTTTCATTTTAGAATAGCGAGTTGTTACTTACTGTCATTGATGAAGAACGATAACAAGCATGCTACCCCGCTCAGTATCAAAGAACCACTCTGTGATGGTCGTCTTCCAAGCATATTTGTCGTAAAGTAGCAAATGAAAAAGCCGGGAACTTCAATCAAACACACGAATATAAAGTTAAGATACTTGTCCCCGGCAAGCGATACTGAATTCAAGCTTAGGCCATAATAAACCAGCGTGTTTGTAAACCAACAGAAAGAGCAGTTAATAATACGACATAGCAGCTTTGTGCTTTTAAACGCATCTTTTATGGGATATGATTCCTTTTCCTCTTCGTCGCAGCATTCTTTATCCGGATCATTGCTAGAACACAGTCCTTTCAGTGATTCATCCGATATTTCTACTTTATTGAATTTCGCGGCACGTTTCAATGCCGATATGGCCTCCGTATATTTTCCCTTAACAAGCAACCATCGAACACTTTCCGTTACAGCCCAAAAGAAAAATACATGCAATAGCCCCGGAATATACAGTATCCTCAAAAGATCCCTCCAGTTTGTCACATATTTCGCTACAACTCCCATTATAACTTCGCCGACTGGATAGAATACAGCTAGAATCGTTGATGCAAGTACTCGTTTCTCCGGCCCAACTAGTTCCATGCCAAGTACCATTGCGGCCGGATAAACAACACTTCCAATAACTGCATCGAGCGTCTCAAATACTGCAAACATTATGTAGTTGACGGAAAACGATCGAATTATGCCCATCGATGCAGCTATGGTACCCGCCAGAGCCAGCGTCGAACGGCGTCCGTATCTAAACGAATAAAATTTAAAAGTAGGCTTGATAATTCAATTTGTGTTGGTAATTCAATTGAACTTCTTGACACGAAATTAATTACCGATCTGAAATGAAACCGCCAAGCGGCATGCCAATGAATTGTCCCACATTGTTCAGCGTTCCAATTAGTGTTAATTTCCATTCGTCACTTGGACATGATAGGTCCCACTGAAAGTGAAATAAATAATTATTTATTTATTTATTGAATATAAACGGACGAATGTCCTTTTTACCAATTAAAATTACAAACTAGCTGCCTAAAAATAAAGAGTAGCTTATTGATGTAGGATTTATTATAAAAAACTCACAAAACTCGAGTTTGTTTAGATATTTAATGATATGAAAAAAAAACTATAAAATTGTATTCATTTCGGAGAGACATGCTTGAGAATAAAAATAAAATTCAACATACGAGGGCAGTTCAAATATGATGGAGACAAACGCTGTAGACGGTGCGCATGAGTATACGATAGATGGCTCCCTTACGAACGGTATGGCATAGTTTTCGTCGCGAAGGGTTGTTTTACGCTCGTGCTACGACCACGAGTGAACATCAAGTGCCGACAACCGTTGCGCAACGCATTGTTATTCGTTTTTTAGTAAGGAAAGGCGTTAAAAATACGGAAATATTTATGCGTTTTCAAAATCAGCTCTGTAGTGAATGCCTGAGTAGGGTTGCTGTGTTTAAATGGGCCAAAGCGGCCAAAGATGGCCGTGAAATCGTCGAGAATGAGCCGCATGATTGTCGACCGCGAACCAGCATCACCCCAGACAACATTCGCCGCGTAGAACAACTCATTTTGGAGGACCGTAGGATAAATGTTTAAGACATTTCGGCTGATACAATATCGGAATTGGGGTGGGAGGTACTGGAACGCTCCCCCTACAGTCCGGATTTATTATATGTTTGGACCACTGAAAGAAGCCCTCCGAGGTAAAAAATTCAACACTGACGTCGAGTTAGAGGTGTTTGTGCGCAAATGGCTGTCCGAGTTGCCCAAGGAATTTTTCAATACCGGCATCAAAAAGCTTCCGGAGAGTTGGAAAAAATATGTAACTAGTGAGGGGGAGTACCTAGAAAAACATTAAATTTTTGTTTTTTTTTTTTTTCTATAATAAATAAATGTGTCAGAGCATCATATTATTTGAAATGCCCTCGTACCAGGCCCGTGCGCAGGGGGGGGTTTTGGGGGTTGAAACCCCCCCCATTGGCATAAGTGTTGGTATGCAATCCGAAAAGCGGTATTTTCCCTATACCGAACGTATTGTAATTCAAAGATAAATGTAACCGCGTGGCATGTGTAGATTGTAGTGGGTGAACTATTGTAGGGCATTGCAGGGGATTTTTTTGTTGATTGCGACATTTCAAGGCTCTAGCTGCCAAGGTTTAGAGGTTACATCCGTCAAAAAATGAGATTTTGAGATGAAAAAATCAGCCATTGTACTCTATTCCGATTCTTTTATCAACCTCTATAGGAAAATGCATACTAATGAAATGACTCAGCATGGGTTTTAGGTAGTTTTTTTCCCAAATTTCATTAAAATCCATTTAAAACGGCGTTACAAGCCGTGCTCTGTGGCCATGATTGTTCGGTCACTACTCTGTGATATAGAGATTCATAGAGAGAGAGAGAGAGAGTTTCTAAACTCGTCATTACCCGCCGCAAATTTATTATTCAGAAGAAGATGATAAGAAACATTCTTATTGTAGAATAATAAACTAAAAATGCGACTAATAAGTGGTATGGCTGACAACCGTATCACACTCCGAATTTTGTTGTCTTTGATACGTAGCGCTGCTTGGAAATAGGATGAAGCGAGTGCAACAAGCGGTGAGTTAATGTCAGGCAATTCGTAAGCTTTATATTTCTGACTCGTTTATACATATACTCAGACCCTGCACCTCGCCCTTTACTCCACTCAGACCTCGCTTTATCTGTCTCGCTATTTAGTATTCGCGACGTTGCGGAACAAGGTAAGTCCAGCGAGCGGTAAGCCAATGGATGACAATTCGTAAAATTTTGACCTCTGGCTCGTCCTTAAGTTTACCTAAATCCTGTGCCTTGCCCTTCGCTTCATCCAGACCTCGCCATGCCTTTTGCGCTTTTCAGAATTCGCCTAAATTTGCGACGTAGTGATGGTGCTAAGAATGATAAGGCGAGGTGCAAGCGCGGCGATCGGTAAGCCAATGGACGCCATTTCGTGAAATTTAAACCTATGACTCGTCCGTATAACCTGTAGCTCAAAATACTCTGCGCGCTCACACTCTGTCTGTCGTGCATTAGAAAAACAGCCAACATGTTTGCGACATAGACCTCAGACCTGGAACCTGGATATATGACACTGGATTTGCTTGACAAACGAATTCCGCTAGTTTGTGTACAGCACCTTATTATAGCCTGTATATTTTAAACTTTAAATATACCTTTCAATGAAAAATTTGAATATATAAGTTAAACCCCCCCCCCCCCCCCCTTGGATGATTCCTGCGCACGGGCCTGCCTCGTACAAACCAGTTAGGTAATTAAAATTTCACATAAAAAGATTAATTTAGAAACAACAAAGTTTAATTGTTTTTTTCTGTTGTTGTTACTCGTAGTGGGGCATTTCTGGCTGTTGACACAACGTTTCATAAAAAATTTCAGATTGTTACAACATTTGTAGGTTCGAAGAGAGAGAGAGAGAAAGGTAACTCCTGCAACAAACCGAAGAATAAAATGTTCCACCGAAAGCTATTCGAATGTTTGGGTGAGTTTGTTCTTTTGATAAATTCATTAAATTATTTAAATTTTTTTATATAATGTACAAATATTGCAGAATCGAGCAAAATCGCATCGGGCGTATGGAATTTCTATGTATTGGTAAGTTGGCTACTTCTGTAATGGTATTTTTATACCCTTAGCTGGTAGAGTGAAAGTGTATAATGACTTGGTCATGAAGTTTGTAACGCATTGAAGGAAGCATCTCCGACCATACAAAAAGTATATATAATTGATCAGAATGACGAGTGCAGTCGATTTTGCGATGTCCATCTGTCTGTAGCGCGTTTTCTTCGGCCGCTATAAAAGCGACGGGGCTGGAATTATGCTTATTTATGTTAAAGGCTGTTTGTATGTTTGAATCGCTAAAATTGGACCATGGGGCTGCCTTACAAATCCAACACCCATTTTAGTTCTTCTATGAAAATCAAATGGTGCATTAATTCCAACTAAACATATTAATGTGTCTTAATTAAAACCACAAAAATATGTTAAAATAAATTAAATCGTACATGGGGCCAGGGACGTAGCCAATATTCTGTTTTGGGAGGGGTCCAACTCTCGACATTAGAAACGCGGCATTGGCCGCACATTTTTTCCGTAACTTCGTTTCTATCTTTCAAACGATAGCAAATTTATCACAATTGTTACATTTTTTTTAATTGTCATTTTTTATGTTGTCGATACTACTTGGTAATTTTTCGTTTGGAGAAATAAAATGTAAATGCAAAAAGAGAATTTAAAATAATTAAAATCTGATAAAAGTAGTGACTTTCAAATTGTTATTTTTTTTGTTTACTTTTTCACCGGAAACCAAAACATTCTCCCTATTGCGTTCCAGAATAATTTCATCAGCCTATGGAAACCTAAAAAATGCTAGTAGATGTGGTCTAAATGTACCTACTTAAAAATATCGTTAAAGAACAAAAAATTGCTCTTCTTTCTTTGGTTTGAAATAGAACTAATGATCCAGCTATAAAATTTGCAACATATATACATAAAAACTAGTTTTTTTTAAGAAAATTAACTAGCCTTAGTCCCACCCTATCACTAAAAATATTAAATTTATCCAAATCTGCCACTATTCCCAACCTCCGAAATTATTTTCTAATTTTTGAAAATATACTAACATGTAAAAGAGTGAGCATAAGAAAGTTCCTATATCGTCATCAATGTGGCACGATAGCCCGACGTCGGGCCTTGGCCGCCTGAATCGTTGACCTCCAATTGTCCTCCAGTTTCGGAAGCCCAGCAGCTGGTGGGCGTCTTCACCTACGGAGTTCTCCCAGCGAGCTCTCGGTCGTCCACGCAACCTCGCTCCGTCAATTCGTTGTGCGTTCATAACTTTCTTTGGCATGCGATTGTCGTCCATCCGTTGTACATGCCCCGCCCATTGCAGACGTTGAAGCTTCACGATTTTCGATACTTCCAGCTCATCGTACAATTGATACAACTCATGGTTGTATCGGATACGCCATTGGTCTCGCTCGCGAACGGCCCCGAAAATTCACCGAAGGACCTTTCGTTCGAATCGGTCTAGCAAAATTTCGGAGGCTTGGGTAAGGGTCCATGTTTCGCAGCCATAACATAGCACGGGTCCTATGATCGTTTTGTACACGCGGAGCTTCGTGTTCCTGTGCGCAAGTTTCGAATTAATTATAGGGAGGACCGAGAAATATGTCTTATTGGCTAGTTGTATCCGTCGCTTAATTTCGTCGGTTTCGTTGGCGTCCTTTGATAAGTTACAACCCAGATAGTTGAAGTTGTCTACATACTCGATATTAAGGTCCCCCACTGTGATGCTTGAATTTGCTGGCGTCCTTGTTTTCGATTGCATCATGGCCTTTGTTTTGCTTTCGTTGATATGTAGTCCAACTTCCTTTGCGGCGTTATTGAGGTTATGCAGAAGGCTTTCTGCATCACCCAACTTTCGAGACATGATGTTGATATCATCGGCGTACGCTACTAATTGAGTCGACTTGATGAGTTGCGTTCCGCTGCTGTCCATATTCATGGCTCGAATTACATACTCCAAAGCCAGATTGAAGAGCGTCGGCGCCAGCCCGTCGCCCTGCTTGAGTCCAGTACGAGTTTCAAATAGGTCAGTGAGTCGGTTCTGCACTTTGACCTGCGAGACGGTATTAGTCATCGTCATCCTTGTGAGTCGCACTAACTTTGCCGGTATACCAAAATTCAGCATAATGTTGTACAGTACACTTCGGTCGATACTGTCGTATGCCTGCTTGAAGTCGACAAAGATTTGGTATACGTCGATGTTGTATTCCCAGCACTTTTGGAGTAGTAGCTTCACTGTGTAAAGCTGATCGGTCGTTGAACGACCAGGTCTGAAGCCGCCTTGATACTCGCCAATGATTTGTTCTGCGTACGGATTGATTCTTATATCGACTACCTTAAAAATCATTGGGAAATTATTCAACCAGGGCAGTTTTGACGTTTTATCACTTTCTACCACTATGTTGAAGATAGATACATCACGGTCCTCAACACGCTGATCAGCCTCTTAAGGCATCATTCTTGTTACGATTTAGAGTTCATAGAAACTCTTTTTTCATTTAACAGTTTCTGTTAACTGGATTTTCTCTTATCAGGACTAACTCTGGGTTTTGCTTTTGTGCTTTTTAGATTAGTCTAACCAAAACACACAACTTTTCAAGTTGTTCGTTAATAATTTCAAATACAATCGAACATGAAAGCACAGCCGAATATAATGAGTGTGCATTATTTTAAATTCCCTGTTTATTGAAATAATTTCGGGAGGGGTTCGGACCCCCTGGACCTGGAATTGTATCTCAATTGTACCTCATTTGTTGTTCCTCCCATGGTCTTGCCCGTGGAAGCCCTCTGGTAACGGTAGTGGGAAACCGCTAACAGTTTAGTTTTATTATTCGTAGTAAGATATTTGGAAGAGAAGAAGCACTGCTGCGCCTCAGTCTCTGTTAACAGCTCCAACGCAATTATTCATCGCACCGGGGTATAATGAGTCGGGAAATGTGGCGAGGGTTCGCGTCTAATGCAACCGACCGCGAAGTTGATGCATTTCAACGTCACAGTTCATTAGATTGGGAAAAGATCGCCCTCAAAGCCCGTTCCGAATACCCATCAACGGCCATAAGCGCCCAAGAAGTGTTGCGTGCTCATCGCTGATTGAGCAATTAGTAAGTCGCTAACACTCTAAGCTTATAGAAATTTTCAGGAGATGTTTTGCTAACCGACAATACCAACCACAAAGTATCATACCAGAGCTCGGTACTTCCTGAGACTTTTTATTTCCCCGACTAAACAGAGAGCTAAAAGGAAAACCAAATAGCGCGATTCAGTGGGCAATGCAGCGTAGAACGAAAGTTCCGACCTTGATGTAATCAAAAACAAAAACGCCAGTACTTTTGAGTATGTCAGTGAGGGATCTCAAGATCATGTATGCAAATAACTTCACCTATTTGGTTTGCAGTTTGTAAAAGGATCCATATATACTGCTTACAAGACATGAATCCTTCCAGTGGCATAACTTAGGGTATCCTATATATTCGAGGAGTAGAGGCCCCTCTAGTTCAAGTGGCCCCAAGTTTTTATGTTTCTGCTATTCGTTGAACGAGGATTTTATGAGGAAACCAGTTTTTTTAATATGCACCTCAACACTTACATAGAAATGAAAATCACGGACATGGGCTCTGGATGTTAACAGTTTTTATGCTATCTGCTTTGAACACTGTTTTTTATACACGCTCGTAATTGCGAGAGCTATTCTCAATTTAAATTTTTGCTTATGGCTACGAAACAGTACTATTATTTTTAAATCAGAGCCTAGTAAAAAATTATTTATAAAATAGGGAGAGGGAGTAGTTTAGACTATAGATACGCTGATTGCCGTAGTTTTCTAGAAGGGTATTTTAGCAATAGTATTTATTAGGTAGACCATTTCCTTAATGATGTTGTGTTGGCACGATTTCAGTATCTGCGGCGCCAAATTTTGATGATGCAGCGGTACGGAAATTTCGCAAATAAAAAACAGGAATTTCGCATAAACTCATTTTGAATATTAGAAATTTCGCTGAAATTCGCATAAAAACATAATTTTGTACATTTTGTTATTGTAATTGAGGTTAAACTGAAAATTCTATAAATTCACAGTGAAGTGAATGTCCAAAACTCTCAACTAAAAAACCGCATTTATTATTGTTTACAAAAATAGCAATTAAGAAGTAGTGTAAATGTCAACTGAATCAAACTTCGGACTCGGATTCAGTTGTTGAGAAATGTTTTTGACAACGCAAATAGTCAAAAGCGCTCCTCGAGGAGTAAAAGGGAGACTTCTGAGGCAGAAGTCCACCAATATTTCTACGCTTTTTTTATAGATATGTAGTTCATTTCAATTTTGCGGTTCGTCGAACCACGATAAAAGCTTTTTCTACGGAATTCTCATTGCAGAAACATAATGTATTCATCGAACCTCCGACTACACACCGAGCTCGATGTTTGGCAAGTTATATTGTGCTCGTGATTCTACGAACACTCATTAATGGGAATCTTATGACAAAAATCAATTTGAGATGAAAAACGTATGATTTTTTGGAGAAAAATTAACATTTTCGTGGAAAAGTACAAATTAGTAAATTTCGCATTTATTCGCAAAAATTAGCAATTTGCGCCGAAATTCGCATCTATTTCGTAAATACGAAAATTCCGTACCCCTAATGATGCCATTTCATTAATATTGACCTGAAACGACCGAATCTGCGATCCTTTTTCGCGAAATCGTAACGATTCTTCAGATATTCAATGCCAAAGTTTGACATTTATATGGGGTTGTTCCGGTTTTATTGAGAAAATTTTTACTACATATTGATGTAAATCAATAGCGTTGCACCAAAAATAACATTTCTAATTTCATTTGCCTCCCTTCCTAGCAATTCTTGCTCGAAAATATATTTCGACTTTTCATATTATCAACATTCAAATTTATTAACATCCAATTTACCAAATTGGTAAAACTTACTATTCTAGTGCGACTGATTAAAATTAAAACGTCAATTAAATGCCATCGAACACTTTCCCCAAAGTTTTTCCATCTCAATTTTCTCCTACTTCTTCCAAGGCGAGGTGCTTGTACGTCGTACGATTCTTTTAAAAATTGGCGCATAGTCTAGCAATCATTTCTTTCTTACATCATTTTATTCTAGCTTCATTATTTCTAACAGTTTTAATGCCTTATGTGCAGAAAACTAGGGTTAATTTTGGATCGATTTTGATAAAATTTGAATAAATTTTACCAAATTGCAGATCTTTAGGGGCAGTTTGAATATAATTGAATTGAAATCGAGCTAAAATTAACCCTAGTTTTCTGCACTTAAGGCATTAAAACTGTTAGAAATAACGAAGCTAGAATAAAATGACGTAAGAGAGACGTAAGAGATCGGTAGACTATACGCCAATTAAAATAAAAAAAAAGTACAAACACCTCCTTTTGGCATAAGTTGGAGAAAATTGAGATGGAAAAACATATTGTTTTTGGATCAAATAACAAGTGGATTATGTGGAATTATAGAATCTCGCATTATTTGGACCTTTGTTACGGGTTACTCGTATATCTGATTCAACTCCGCTACGTTGCGACACGGGGAGAATATCCGAAGGTGGGCCGGCTCAACGGAGACGGGCGTGGGCGCCACACGTTTCTAATATTTGTACACCGCGGCCAGAAACGCGAAAATGCCGCCACGGATATACTCCTCGCGACACATCGAATCGATTGCTGGATGATCACACCACGGTTCCTAGTGCTGTGAAAATAAAATGCGCGAACACTCCAAAACTCCACTTCCTTCACAAATAAAAGATGGTTAATGAAAATGATATACAGGTCTTATATTTTTTTTATGATTTCGAATTACGTACAGGTACCTTTTTGCCACACCCGGTCGGACGTTGGGGGCCCCACTCGTGCAGTTCGACTTCCGATGATTCGGCAGGACGTGGCTGAATGATGTGATCCGTGGAAATTGGGGGCTCGCAAGCGCAAGGCGAATATTCGGGAATTCGGGCTCGTAAATGCCAGGCGCCAGGTGGTACGATTTGCAGACTTCGGGCTCTCAAAACGCAGGGCGGTTTTCAATGTTCTCGGCACGATTCGTTAAATTCTCGTTTGAAGACGCAGGGCGACTCGAATCTTTAGCGGCCGCAGGACGATCCGTTCCCTTGTCGTTGCTCAGAACCAACCTCGCTCGACCCTGACCAAGAGAAAAAGAGCCCGATTCCCCGTTCGCCGGTTCCCTTTTTTGCTTCGTTCCACGTGTTGTTGCGAACGCGACCGCGACGGAGTAGTTCTCTCCTCTACTGTGGTGGCGCGGTCGATTAGTTCTCTCCTCTACTGTGGTGGCGCTCGTCATCCGCCATTATCGTTGAAAATGCACATATACGGACCGGGTGGCAATATTAAATGCAGTGGCAAATACAATACAGGGTGGTAAAATAACATTTCATGATATTCAAACAAAATTTAATTATTAATTATAGCGTCGTGGAGATTGGTAACATATGACCCCCTCTTCCAAGAAGAGTCCATTGTGGCTCTAAACGCCATGTAAGAATAAAAAAATGAACGGAATCGAAAAATTATTCGTGGTGTGACATCTAAGGAAATTCAAACTACTTAGACTGGGCACATTCTACTTTTATAACAAGCATAAATCTAAACATATAAAAAGAAAAAAAAATTCAACTACCATCACCATTTCGTTTATCGTGATTATGGTTTGTTAGTGAACGTACGGCTTAAGGTCCTTGGCGTGCCAGACACCGCTAGGTCTTCCCTGCTCGTCGACCAGCTCGTAGGTCCACCGAGATACAATTTCCTTCACCTTAAATGGTCCGACATACTCCGGAGCCAATTTAGCTGAAAAATATCTTGACGCATCAGATAAGGCGTGGTTCTTCCGCCAGACCATGTCGTTAACATTCAGTCTTACGTCGCGATGACGTAAATTATAGCGCTCAGAGCTTTTTTCCGCAGCGTGTTTGAGACGACGAGACACATCATCTCTTATCTTACTAATAACCTCTGCCCGAGCAGAAGGATCAGCCATAGAAGAATCCTCGTTTGGACTCTCGTTGCTATCGTGGTATGTTACCATCTCTCGTCCAAATTGGATAAAGTAGGGTGTAAGTCGGGTACTCTCGTGAGTATAGGTGCGTAACGCGCATCCAATTTTGGGTAGTTCCATGTCCCATTTCCTATGATTTTCGCCAGTGTACGTGCGTAACATACGCTTTATATTTTGATTTGTGCGTTCCACAGGGTTCGCCTGTGGATGGTAGAGGGCTGTGTAGGATATACGTGTTCCATACGTATTTGCCAGGTTTGTGAACTCTCGACTACGAAATTGAACGCCATTATCACAAATTATAATTCGAGGTGCACCGAACAGAAGGAAGATATTGTTTTCAAGAAGCCGTGTAATTTCAGGGGCCGTTGCTTTCCTTAAAGGGAAAACGAGAGGGAACTTGCTAAAATGGTCCAAAGCGGAGAGTATGTAGACGTGTCCTTTTAGTGATCGCGGAAGTGGCCCGATCAGGTCGATTGAGATCATATCCCAGGGGTGACGGCTCTCTGTAGCTCGACTTAACATGTTTCCAACTGGCAGCTGTCGTTCAACCTTATTAGCTTGACAAGCCTTGCACTTCTTCACATATTCTTTTACATCGGCTCTCATTTTCGGCCAGTAGTATTTTTGAGACACCCTATCTAAAGTTCGATCAGCCCCCATGTGACCCGCCTTGGGGTCATCGTGACAGTCATACAGGATCCCAGTGCGTGCTGATTTAGGTACGACTTGCCTCCATATATCATTACCCAGGCCAGGGTAAGGATCTTTAATCTTTTTCCACAGCACCCCTTCGTGAACCTTGAAATTTGGAAATTTCGCTGGTTGTTCATCTACTTCCCGTAGCAACCTATTATACCAACAATCTTCATCCGACGTCTGAGTAAGCGCCGAGATCTCAGGGACCGAACGCGAGAGTGCGTCCGGTACTAAGTGATCTTTCCCCTTCCTGTGGATTATTTCGAAATCGAACTGTTGAAGGCGTACCGCCCAACGCGCTAATTTACCACGGGGATCCTTTAGGTTATTTAACCAGATTAGCGAGTGGTGGTCGGTAATAACGTTGAACTTTGCTCCTTCAATATACGGTCTTAATTTTTCGATTGCCCACACCACCGCGAGACACTCCTTTTCTGTCGTCGAGTACTTCCTCTCAGTTTTACTGAGGGATCGACTTAAGTAGCTAATAACCTTTTCACCATCAGGGAATGACTGACATAAGACGGCTCCTAACCCAAAGTCAGACGCGTCCGTTTGAATAATAAATGGCTGACTGTAATCAGGACAGCTAAGTATTGGTGCGGTCATCAGTTTGGTTTTGGCCAGGACAAATGCGTCTTCGCAAGCGCTTGTCCAAATAAACTTCTTATTTTTACGTAGCAACTCGTTGAGCGGGGCTACTAAAGAAGCGTAGTCTGGTATAAATCTTCTATACCAGGAAGTCATGCCCAGAAACTGTCTTACACTCTTCGTGTTTGTTGGTCGGGGGACTTTATCAAGCGCCTCTACTTTAAGAGGGTCTACGTTAAGGCCTATTTTGTTTATCACGTAGCCCAAGTATTTGAGTTCTGGTCGACAAAACTCGCATTTATCCCTAGATAATTTAAAGTTAGCCGACCGTAACCTTTGGAAGACATCGTCCAGAACCTGCATGTGCCTTTCGAATGTTTGAGTCACGATAATAATATCATCCAAATACGTAAATACGAAAGGTTCAAGCTCGGGTCCAAGAACTCTATCTATTAAGCGCTGCCAGGTTGCAGGGGCATTATGTAGTCCGAATGGCATCCTGGTGAACTGAAATAGTCCGCGATTGGGTACAGTGAATGCCGTATATTGCTTCGATTCAGCTGCCATGGGCACCTGCCAATAAGCTGACTTCAGGTCTAGGGACGTGAGGTATTTGGCATCGCGTAACTTGTCCAAGGTTGCAGATACGTAAGGAAGTGGGTAGGCGTCACGTTCAGAAACATTATTAAGTTTTCTGTAATCCACACAGAATCTGTACGTTCCGTCTTTCTTCCTTACTAACAGCATAGGTGACGACCAAGCGCTTGTAGACGGCTCCACTACTCCTAATCGTAGCATATCGTCTAACTCGGCGTTTATACTTTTCTGTACAGCAGGAGAAACAGGATAATATCTCTGTTTTATGGGAGGTGATGAAGTCCGAATTTGATGTTCGACAAGGGTGGTACAACCAATACCTTCACCAAACATCTGAAACTGCTGCTCTACAAAAGAATTTAAAAGGTTTTGCTCCGTTAAAGATAAATTTTCTCTCGGAAGAAGGTGTGATAGCGTAGCAACCTCCGTTAAGCAGTTTTTACTCCACTCCCAGCTAAACTGCTTCAAATCCAGAATGATTGCGAATGAACTAATGAAGTCCACACCCAAGATTACTCCGTGTCCGATATTGTCGACAACAACTACCGGCAAATTTTTATGTTCGCCCCTGAGGCCAATATTAGCATCAAACATCCCAACTATTCCTACGCTCTCGCCGTTGATGAGGCGAATTGTCGTGTCAGCAGAATCTCCCAACCGCGTCCCCTTTTCTTCCAAACATTCCCAACTCTTCTTCCCAATTACCGTGCAAGTAGCTCCAGTATCAACCAATGCCAAGAAAGGTACGCCCATGATATCCACTTCGAGGTGCGGACGGTTATCCCCGTTCTTAGCCACTAACTTAAAGCTATTTGTTGACTGGGCTGAAATCATGGCGCTCACTTGCCCACCTGATGAGCACCCGCTACGTTTCCCGGAGCGGAATTGCCGTTTCTTTCAGATTTGTTACGACTGCAATTAGGACACGAAGTCCGTGTGGTTCCTTTCCTTCCGCAACCATAACAACTGGTTGGCATCGTGCAATCCTTTGAATAATGTCCCGCTTGATTGCATTTGAAACACTTCATGTTCTGACCTGACGTAGACGGTCCCATCGTCTGGCTTGGTTTGTATGCTAGGTCGGGTTCCAGTATATTTATTGTGGGGGGTGGCTGAAAAGCTTCAACGGAAAGCCTAGTTGCTTCTAGCTGTCTGCCATATGTTACAAGCTCTTGAATCGTGTTTGTTGGGGTTAAGGATAATTGCGTTTGGTAGAACGGTAGCATGTTCCGTCTAAGAATTTTTAACTTTTCCAAGTCGGAATAGGGAGTAGTTAACCTTTGAAACATACCTTCCAAAACCGCCACAAATATGCTCAAGGATTCATCCTTCCCCTGGGTACGTCGTTTAATTTCCTCCAACAGTCTATCCTGATAGTCTGCTGGTAGAAATTCCTTTTTCAGCTCGTCGACGAGAGAGTCCCAACTATTCAGCGTAAGACGCTTTGCCCGAAACCAAATCAGAGCGCGATCCTCAAAAAGCTCGGTGGCTGATTTAAAAAGTTGCTTCTTAGTGACCCCTCTTGAGACGCGAAGTTCTCCTACCCTTTCCAGGAAACTATTTAAAGCGTATGGCACTTGTCCACTAAATTTGATGCCCCATTTCGATATATCCACCAGTTTATTCTCAGCCCCTAGCCCTAAATGAGGTTGGACAGTCATTGCGACGGAGTTGGTACACATGTCGGCCTCCTCAACATCCACCGAATCACCTTCTGCCTTTTCAACAATAATTCCGAGGGCCATAATGAATTGCGCCCTAATTTCTTTCTGTTTGGCGACTTCTTCACTCGCCGGCTCCATCTTTTCCACCCGTCTGAATCCATAACTGATTTTGGCTAAGATTTTGCAATAATCACTAGAAGAGGAATTTCCCACAAACGCGCCTGTTAATTCGAGGATCTCAGCTAATTTTGCCTCTAAAGCGTCGGCATCCTCTTGAAATGTGAAGGGGTACTTACAGTAGTAGAATGTTGTGTTCGTCGCCTGCTCCGCTCTGAGTGCTATCCGAAGTGTTTTCCGCATGTTATCTACGTTGTCCTTGGGTAGACCGCGAATGTCCAGTTCGTAAGACAATTCATCCTTGTTCAGCCTCGATAAGAACATTTCCATCTTAACGACCATCTTTGCTCGACTCGTGTGTACGCAGGCACTTATAGGAACCGCACAGTATTGGGAATATACAGGTAAACCAAAAATACAGAAAAATTTTGGGTTAGCTATATAGGTTAGCGTATCGCACTACGAAACTGCACAAGTCTAAAATAATCTCGCTAATGAACAACCCGTTCCACATGAACTACTTGTATGTAACACAGTATGACATCAACAACACTGCTTACTACTTACATTACACAGGTACACAATCACTCACTATCGATAGTTGTTATCCGCTTACAAAAGTAACTTGTATAGAAATTTTAAATTAGGCCCCACGTTCGGGCGACAACTGTTACGGGTTACTCGTATATCGGATTCAACTCCGCTACGTTGCGACACGGGGAGAATATCCGAAGGTGGGCCGGCTCAACGGAGACGGGCGTGGGCGCCACACGTTTCTAATATTTGTACACCGCGGCCAGAAACGCGAAAATGCCGCCACGGATATACTCCTCGCGACACAACGAATCGATTGCTGGATGATCACACCACGGTTCCTAGTGCTGTGAAAATAAAATGCGCGAACACTCCAAAACTCCACTTCCTTCACAAATAAAAGATGGTTAATGAAAATGATATACAGGTCTTATATTTTTTTTATGATTTCGAATTACGTACAGGTACCTTTTTGCCACACCCGGTCGGACGTTGGGGGCCCCACTCGTGCAGTTCGACTTCCGATGATTCGGCAGGACGTGGCTGAATGATGTGATCCGTGGAAATTGGGGGCTCGCAAGCGCAAGGCGAATATTCGGGAATTCGGGCTCGTAAATGCCAGGCGCCAGGTGGTACGATTTGCAGACTTCGGGCTCTCAAAACGCAGGGCGGTTTTCAATGTTCTCGGCACGATTCGTTAAATTCTCGTTTGAAGACGCAGGGCGACTCGAATCTTTAGCGGCCGCAGGACGATCCGTTCCCTTGTCGTTGCTCAGAACCAACCTCGCTCGACCCTGACCAAGAGAAAAAGAGCCCGATTCCCCGTTCGCCGGTTCCCTTTTTTTGCTTCGTTCCACGTGTTGTTGCGAACGCGACCGCGACGGAGTAGTTCTCTCCTCTACTGTGGTGGCGCGGTCGATTAGTTCTCTCCTCTACTGTGGTGGCGCTCGTCATCCGCCATTATCGTTGAAAATGCACATATACGGACCGGGTGGCAATATTAAATGCAGTGGCAAATACAATACAGGGTGGTAAAATAACATTTCATGATATTCAAACAAAATTTAATTATTAATTATAGCGTCGTGGAGATTGGTAACACCTTTCATACCTGAGACTTGAGTATCACCGCGAGGATTACCGTTAAACTATACAGGCCGAGTCATAGTTGTGCTGCGCAGATTTTATACAGGGAGACAGCTGCGTTTTTCCAAAATCGGCAGATCAGTGGGTAATGTGGCACATATTTTGCCGAAAATTCCAAAGTCTTGTCTGCCGGGGGACCAAGCGCGAATGGGAACAAAAAATAGTAAATGACGGAGCGCCGCCGTACCCGTTAATAAAAAAAATGAATACTGTGCTTCGTAGAATTTATACATGAATACAGCTAAAATTAAAATATAAATTAAAAAAATATCTCGGTGGAGGGGCGGATCGGTGGGTTGATCTGAAGTACATTGTGGAGAACATTTTGGTGAAAATTTCAGAATTTTGACTGTCTGCGTTCAAAAGCTACAGCCGTTCAAAAATACGTCTCAAGTGCAAACAAAACTGCAAACACGGTCAATTTCCCAAACAAATTTGGATAGATCCCGATCAGGGCCGATGTAGAGCATTGTGACGCACATTCTGCTGAAAAATTTCAGAGTCCTATTAGTGACTTCATTCAAAGATGTGACTCAAGGAAAAAAAAACACGCGGGCTCAATTTTAGAAAAATGTGACACTTGCGGGACATTTTGAAAGTTTTGCGAGTCATTTTCGGGAGGATTTTCAATGCGGAACAGACTTGTAAAATGCGGAGTTGTCCCGCAGGATCTGGGACGGTTGGTCGCCTTACTAAAAGGTGTATGTAGTATATTTGTGTGTAGCAATATAAGGAAAAAACTCCCATACGCTTGCACTATGAATCATACATTTGTCACACTATCCTTATTTATCAGTACACCCCTGCAGGGCTGTGGAGAGAAAATCCGGGTCCGGGGGACAATGATTTCGGGCCCATACAATAAAAAATTATGAATCGAAGAAAATTTTGATTTGACATATCGTCCCTTAAACAAATTGTACTGTGGAATCTCTATAATCCGGCCTTCGTCTAATCCGGAACACCTCATAATCCCATCGGCTCAGTCTCAGTAATTCGGCAGTTTTCTAATCGGGGGCCTCTATTGTCTGGTATCAGTACGACAAATATTTGAAGAGTGTTTTAAAGCGATCTACTTCGCATTTAGAGATTGAAGCTCTGAGGTAAAATTGGGTTTTCAGAAAAATACGAATTGTAGAAAAATAATAAAAACTGAAACCACTTACCAAAAAACTGACAGAAACTGAATTCAATCGTGAAGCATTTTTACATAGTAAACTCACAAAAAAACGGGGTTGACTGGACACTTGTGTTCTTTTTTTTTCAAGTATATTTTGAAGACGATTCGAGAGTTGATTGGCGAATTTAAAAAAAAACCATAATAAGGTTCGTGTACATTTTTGAGTAACGAAACTTCATAAAAAAGGGGTTGCTTAAAGGGTCAAATCTCTAGTATGAAGTTTCGTTACTCAAATCTGACCGTGACAAAAAAAAAAACGTTATTATTTAATGGTCTTGCCCTTTACACAAGATACGCATAAAACAATATACTGGTAGCCTGGTAGTCTTCTAGCATTTAGTTCTCCCAAGAAAAAATTGAAAGATTATTGATTTAAAGAAGAATCATTTAGAATGTCATGCTAATTTTCTCCTCGCATTGAAAATGTATTTCGCCTTATTTTCACCAAGATTAAGAATATTGATTTGAGCTGCTGTCGTTATCCCTAATTCTTGAAATTGAAATTATAGCATATAGTTACGATTAAATGTTATGCAATATACGAGTACATATTGTATTTTATTCGATTTCATACCCAAAGGCACCATTTCACAACGTTTCAAATTTAAATCGCCTAATGTCTTCTGGTGGGCAAAAGACTTCTTCCATGGGTCCTCCGCGCGGGCGCCCCCTGGTAACGGTAGTGGGCAAAACCTCTAACGGCTAAGTCAAATCATCTGATGCGACATTTGGAAGAAGCACCGCTGCTCCTGGATTCTGTACTTACATCTGCAGCGTCTCAGGTTACTTAATGTGATAGGTGACAGAAAACGTTTAACTCAACCACCAAAGCAGCATCTTCGAGGCATGCCCATGATGGCCTTTACTCAATGATTTCCCAAGAAGGGTAACCTTAAGGATTGTAATAATTGGCGCGGTATTTGCCTACTTCCAGCTGTATCCAAGCTGATGGCTAAAATTATTTTGAACCGGATCAAGGATGAAGTTGATCGCACTTTAAGCAATGAACAGGCTGGCTTTCGTGAGGGTTTTTCATGTAGCGACCATATAAACACTCTCCGAATTATTATTGAGCAATCCGCCGAATGGAGATCCCCATTACACCTCATGTTCATTGATTTCGAGAAGGCGTTCGATAGTGTTGATCGGGAGTATATTTGGAGAGCTCTTCGTAGGAGGGGCATACCAGATAAAATAATTTCCATCATCAAGGAATCTTATCAGGGAGCCCAATGTCACGTTTTGCACAAGGGTAAGCTTTCAGATCCTTTTGAGGTGCACAGTGGAGTGAGACAAGGTTGCATTTTATCACCTATTCTTTTCCTCATAGCCATTAACGATGTACTAGTGAGCGCGCTTCAAAACCAGAGGAAAGGTATCAGATGGAAAATGTTTGATTACCTGCAACACCTGGACTATGCTGACGATATTTGTCTGCTTTCAAATAAAAAGGAGGATGTAGCTCAAATGGCCGATGCTCTGCATTGCGAAAGCCGTAATGCCGGGCTCAAGATAAACGCTGCCAAGACCAAGTACTTGAGCTCCCATCCTGGTGGACAAAGCGGAATTTGTGTTTCGGGCCAGGCAGTCGAAAAAGTTGACGAATTCTGCTACCTCGGAAGCATAGTCACAGCAGATGGCGGCGCGGACGCTGATGTACAATCGCGTATCAATAAGGCTAGGGCAGCCTTCTTCACTTTGACTCCTTTCTGGCAAAATAACAACATTTCCAGGCGCACCAAAATCCGAATCTTCAATTCTATTGTAATATCTGTGCTTCTTTATGGCTGTTCAACTTGGAAGGTGACCAACGAGATAACAACTAAGCTGCAAACTTTCGTAAACCAGTGCCTACGGCGCATCCTACAAATCCGCTGGCCGGAGATTATTTCCAATGATGATCTCCTGAGTATCACAGGCAGTGCCGGATTAAGCAAGCGCGGGGCCCGTGGCAAATGTTGAGCGCGGGGCCTATGGAACTTCGATTAACCAAACTAATAAAGTGGTTCTAAAATTAATATTTTATTTTATTTTTATTTATTTTATTTATATCACGCTAATGCGGACCACTATATATTATATAGTCAGGATCTCGGCAGCAATGTTTACTCTATAATCCGGATATTTCTAGCGTGCAATGGCAGATTTGGTCTCCTACTTACTTACGTGACGCTTTTGAAAATTTGACGGCTTTTGTTCCTCTTTTTTATTTCTCTCTCTCTCTCTCTTGATTACCGTAACTCCTAGTGGAGCATGGTGCGTTGATGACTACCGTGTGTAGTCATCAACGTTACAAAGACAACTAACTGAATTCGGAGTGTGATATGGTTGTCAGCCATACCATTTCCTAGTCGCATTGTTAGTTTTTTTTATTATTCTACGATAAGAATATTTCTTATCGTCTTCTTCTGAATAATAAACTTGCGACGAGTCGTGCCGAGTTTGGAAACTCGTTGCTCTATGAGTGTCTATTTCACAGAGTGGCGACCGAACGATCACGGCCACAGAGCACGACGATTTATTTGGACTATTTTTCTTCAGAAAAAATTGTAAGCCATTCTGCTCGGGATTCTGTGAACTCTCTGCACTCTCCATTTACAATTTACAAATTTGTTCTCATTAATGGGAAACTTAAAAAGAATCAATCTGAAATGAAGAAGATAATTGATTGTTTGGATGAAAAATTAACATTTTCGTGTAAAAAGTTAAACGCAAAAATTATAAATTTACGTCGAGATTTGCATTATGTCATACCTCTAATGACAATTTGTTAGGAACTCCGATCGGTATTACTGAAAACCAAGACGCTTTGAGACAGATACAGGACGCACAGTGGTTCAGAATCAGCGGGACAAAAATCAAAAGAGTGCGTATGCGATTACTGATTGTTTTGATGAGCTATAAATTTACACATATCAATAGAATATGGAAATAACAATTATGCATATCCCTCACGCACAGTGGCGTTCTTCTCAAAAGCATTATGAAAATAGGGGCAAAATTATCTCTTGTGAAAATGATGAAAAATTGTTTCATAAAAATGTTTTCATTGACTTGTGTAAGTTTGCCAATTTTTTTTTATATTTTAATTAGTAAAACCGTAGACTAATTATGTTTACTCGCCAAAGAAGAATTTATTATTCAAGTCGGGGCATCTCTGAACATTACAAAATTCGACATTTTCCGAATAGTGATAAAATATGGGATAATATTTTAGTTTGAAAAGTGTTGCCTATTAATATAACTTTCGATTAAATTGTAACTTTTCAGGGTTACTCGGGTTCATAAAAGGTTACAACCCATTGTCTAGCTAAAAAAGGCCCATAATAAAGATACTAACGTAACTACATTTATCCGGTTTTACTAATTAAAATAAAAGATATTGTAAATCTTACGTACACACTTAAATGAAAATAACATTTTTATGAATCAATTTTGGATCACTTTTAAGGTATATTTTCCTCGGCACGGCCCCAGCGGCTCTAGCGACTGCAGCTCGCCCATTGGCCATTGCATACAAAAACTTGTTTTTAGTTGATAATCGCTTGGCATAGCTCCACAATGAATGAATCGCGCGGCTCTTGTTGTATATAATGCCCGCATGAGTGGTGAACGTGGTGCACTCGCTTGTTTGTAGGCTTCGGGCGACGGCTGCTTGGGGTAGGGTAGTTGTTTCGCACAACGGTCGTATTCGTTCGGCCGATATACGAATAGCATGTATATAGAAACCAGTCGCGCGGCTCTTGTTGTACATAATGCATGCACGAATGGTGAACGTGGTGTACTTGCTTGCTTGTAGGCTTCGGGCGACGCGACGGCTGCTTGGGGTAGGGAACTTGCTCTAGAGCCGCTGGAGTCGCTAGAGTCGCTGCAGCCGCGTCGAGGACAACGTACCTTTAAACAAGTAATTTTGCCCCACTTTTCATATCGTTTAAAGTGGTACGCCGCTGCGAATGAGACATATAATTGTCATTTCTTAATTCGATGGACGTGTGCAAATGCATTTGACAATATAAACGTAAATGTTATGTCCCGCTAGAATGTAAATCTGAAACACTGTGGACGTAGGTTTACGAGAATGCCATCATGAATTAGAAACAAATTCTGTATTTTTATGAAATATTAACTTTGCTATAATTTTGGAACACCCTGGCGCAAATTTTACAACGATAACGTATTATAAAAATTTAGAAGGAACTGGCTTTGGTTGTAACTATTTTTATTTAAAGCGCGGGGCCCCTTAAAGCGCGGGGCCCGTGGCATTTGCCACCTTCTGCCACGTGGTTAATCCGGCACTGATCACAGGCCTGGATTGGATAGGCACTTCTGTCAAAAGGCGAAAGTGGCAAAGGATAGGTCATACTCTCCGAAGAGGGCCAACAAATATTGCAAAGCAGGCCCTAGATTGGAACCCTCAGGGAGCCAATGCTAGACGCCGTGTTGGACGGCCAAGAAACACGTGGAGAAGATCGGTTAATAGCGAGGCTGCTTCATTAAACAAACAGTGGTCAGACTTAAAGACGATGGCACAGAACAGAACGAGGTGGAAAGTAGGCGTAGTTGACGCCCTATGCCCCACAAGGGGTTAACAGGAACCAGAGAGAGATGGTTTAGCGATGTGCCGACAACTCATCCTAAGAAAAAACTTCAAGTCAAGAAACCTAAAACAACAAAAGCCTCAGCGGGCGGCCAAAGCCCGACGTCGGGCTATCGTGCCATATTGATGATGAATCTCTTCGCGAATAAATTGATTCATTGGCTCATGATCGCGAATAAATTGATTCATCTCTCATGATGATTGAGAGAACACATTTCGATCAAGATGGAGCCACAGTACCTATAAACATTGCCAGAGCCACAATAACAGTCCCCCCTAATTTGTTTCCGGACATGCCAATGTCGGGATTTGGCTCCTCCGACTTAACTACTGTACTGACTGACTTTATTCTCTAACGCTTCATTCAAACGACGCGAAAACGGCTCGCATGCTGGACACATCGAAATGCATTGACTCTTATGGGAAGCTCTCCACGAGCGAGAGCAATCGAGAGCCGTGCCACTTTCAAAAACGGCTCGCGAGCCGTGAATTTGCGGGTTGTGGATTGTGGTGCACGATAGTGCAAACACGTCTCGCTAGTTGTGATTTGACAGCGGCACGGCTCTCGGTTCGGTCGTCGTTAGCTTCCCATATAAGCCAATGCATTTGTGTCGCTAGAGCTTGCGAGCCGCTTCGAGCAGGTATTAATAGAAGGAGGGGCAACATCACTTAAAAAGTGTGCCGAAAGCGCAAATTCATGGGAGAGAAAAATACAATAACAACACTGTTGAAGCAAAGCGATTTGACACAAGTAGAGTAACAGTACACCGAGAAAAATAACGTCCCTTAAAATTAACTCGATATCCTTTTGAAATCGAGTTACATTCCTATTAAATATAATCCTTTCCTTTTAAATATATATCGCTTCAATTCAAATTCATTCTTTTTAAATTAATGGGAAATCCTTTAAATCCAAATTTTCAATAGGAAATCATTTTAAATTTGGGAAATCCTTTAAATCCAAATTTTCAATAGGAAACCTTTTTAAATTAATGGGAAATCCTTTAAATCCAAATTTTCAATAGGATTTTTTTTTTGTTTACACTCGCAGTTGGTCGGCAGTGTGGTAAAGCGATGTCACAATGTATGGTGTAAATTATAAACGTCGTCCCGTATAGTCTGTGTGGTGTAGTAGTTAGGGGCGTTAGTCTTCAAATCATAGGATCGCGGGATCGAATCCCACTGTAGGCAGGTTATTTATTATGTATTTTAGAGCGTAAAGAGGTAAATGAAATGTCGCCAACACCTATAAGCGAGGTCAGTTATACAAAACTCATTTATGAGTAATTTTCACAGGGAAAGAACACCCTGTGAAAATTACTCCTTTTGGTGTAATTTAAAGTATTCTTTTGAGTTCATGCATTTAAAACAAAGAGTCCATCCTTTTAAATTAAAAGGAAATCTTTTCGATTTATGGTTGTGGTCTGATTAAATTGACACTGTATCACTTTAATTTAAAGTGATTATAGATAGACTTTCAAAAGGAATACCTTATTAGTTCGAATGGAAATCTGTTTGAATTAAAAAGTCTATGAAATAAAGGGATTATACAATGATTCAAAGGGAAACAAATATGAAGCAAAATCATATTTGAATCTCTTTGAATCATATGCGTATTTTTTGAATTTACAGGATTTTTTTTCTCAGTGTACATCTCAATTCAAACAAAGTTCCATGCTTTGACAACCCACTATTAAATACAAAGAGAATGAAGAAGAAGAAGAATTCAACCAAGCGCACACGAATTTTTGACACAATTACTACTTTACTGTTAGATGCTTGCTCTCCCATGTATTAGATTCTCGGCACATTTTTGAGCTGTCACATTGTATGGAATTCGTAACTTTCGCCCTCTCCTTATATTAATACCTGCTCAAAGGCGAGCCGTACGGCTCGTCGTTTGAATAAAGCCTTAAGGTACGTGTTCGTAGAGACGACTCATATGATGATCGCTTAGCGATCGTAGTTTTGCATCCAATTCCGAGCCATATTTGCATATTTTTTGAATGGTAATACCTTGTTTGGTTGACTATGACCTAATGGAACATGTTTGTATTGAAAATATGCGCATATAGTGCTAAGAACCGGTGGTTTAAATGCAATCGCTGAGCGATCATCTCATGAGTCGTCTCTACGAACACCAACCTTAAGAGTTCTCGAGATGACGCACATTATTCACGCGCAAGTTGCGCTCACCTAAAAAAATCAGCCCGCTAAGAGATCCGACTAATTGAAGTTTGTCTGCTGCGCAGTGTGTCCTATACAGGGTGTCCGGAAACTGCCGCATAAACGCACCGGATTATGATTCCTCAGTCGATTTTCAACAAAAAAGTTGTACGGAACATACCCCCTTAGCTTAACCCTTTAGCTGCCACAAGCATTTAAAGATTTTTGAAAAAATAATTTTCTTGCACAATTTAAAGCTTAATATCTCCAAAGCTAGACCAACTAGAGAAGCGAAAGAAAATGATTATTACAGCCAACAATTTTACCTATAAGATCAAACTAACCGCACTAAAATGGATAAGAGGTTTGGTTTTACAGAGCTCCAAAGTCAAATTTGTGTGATTTTACCCAAAAACAATCTATTTTTCCATCTCAATTTTCTCCAACTTCTACCAAAGTGAGGTGCTTGTACGATTCTTTTAAAAATTGGCACATAGTCTTACGATCATATCTTTCTTACATTATTTTATTCTAGCTCCATTATTTCTAACAGTTTTTATACGTTAAGTGTAGAAAACTAGGGTTAATTTTAGCTCGAATTCAATACAATTGAATTCAGACTGCACCTAAAAATCTGCAATTGGTAAAATCTATCCAATTATGTCGAAATTGAGCCAAAATTAACCCTAGTTTTCTGCACTTAAGGTACTAAAACTGCTAGAAATAATGGAGCTAGAATAAAATGATATAAGACTGATATGATCGTAAGACTATGCGCCAATTTTTAAAAGAATCGTACAAGCACCTCACTTTGGCAGAAGTTGGAGAAAATTGAGATGGAAAAATAGATTGTTTTTGGGTCAAATCACACAAATTTGACTTTGAAGCTCTGTAAAAACCAAACCTCTTATCCGATTTTAGTGTGATTAGTTATATTTTATAGGTAAATTTGTTGGCTGTAATAATCATTTTGTTTCGCTGCTCTAGCTTTGGAGATATTGACCTTTAAGTCGTGCAAGAAAATGATTTTTTCAAAAATCTTTAAATGCCTGTGGCAGCTAAAGGGTTACGCTAAGGGGGTATGTTCCGTACAACTTTTTTGCCGGAAATTAACTGAGGAATCATAATCCGGGGCGTTTATGCGGCAGTTTCCGGACACCCTGTATACATGCATATGTATTCACTATCGAAAAATTCAGCGATGAAAACGAGCACAATTTTTTTGGCATGAAATTTTCCAGAGCGAAGTTTTCTAAAATGTGTTGCGGATTTTGATGAACATTTTTTTTTTGCATAAATTTTCGATTTCTTATGTCGGGTTAAAAGTCGCCAGGTTCCCGTGTGGCATCTGTAATTAATTTTTGTGCCTACGGCAGCCGTTTCTTCAATGTAAATTGTTTCAGAGCTACTCGCTCTGACTTCAGGGTTCCTACTCGCATAATGATTTGTGTCTTGTTCTTATCCAACAAATTTCGGCGAAATCAGCTCAGTACTTTAGGAGAAAATGCATTACTAACGCACGGCCAATTTTTATACAGTGGTGTCCCATTAATGGTGGAGGATATCTTAATGGTAATGGTAGTGTAGCTCATTTGGGAAAACTTAATGTACAACGGGGCCCCTTAAGAAAGTGAAGTCATATCTCGGATGAAATGTTTGGTGGTGTGGCAAATTTTGATTTATTTCGGCAAGTCGGGCATTTTTACAAAAAATGCTATTAAATTGTAACGGTTAAAAATAGAGGCGTCCCGTTGTACATTAAGTTTCCCCAAATGAGCAACACTACCTACCATTAAAATATCCTCTACCATGAATGGGACACCCTGTATGTGTACAACATAAAGAAAGAAGAGCGTGGAATTATAATGAAGGCATATTTTATCATACTCTTTTAGCTATATTATATAAAACCGATAAATCATGTCACGACGAATTGTAAATAAAGGATGAAACATTAAAGGCCATCAATAAATGGCCAGTCATTTGATTAGGTCATGCATGCAAAGAAAAAACTGAAGCAAGGACATTACAAATTACGTGCATACTTTATATGACAATTTGTAATTAAGATAAACATTTACAATCTACGATTCGACTCACCTCCGTTGCAATTGTTCTTTCGTCACTCTTGTAAACAAATTGATTACAGGGAATAATTGCCGCTTGATTAAACCAATCGGCTGGACAATGATTGTCGGCCGTGCCATTTTGAAAAATTTCACTGATATTGTGCAACTTGTAACGACTACACTTGGCAGGAGCTCCATTCTCGAATGGTACTGTATTATTTATCCACCAGGGGAGATACGTTTCACTATCAAGATCACATTCATTTATACGACATCTATAAAATAATTTTACATTAATCGCACGATTATAATAAGAGCCTACACATGACGTTGGAATAAATAGAAATACAAATGATAACAGGTTGTAATAAAACAATTTAATCTTAAGAAGTCATTGTTACGAGTGCTATTCTTGTACAATGTATTTCACCTTTGCTCAACACCACTCGCCGTGAAAACGTAGCTTAACGTATCAATTCCGTTGAATACGATTGGCAAACATATTAGCATACAACTGAGTATTTGAAATGCACCAAACTGACCGATCTCGTTTAAAACCGAGTCTAAGTCGTAAGTTCCTTTTCCCATTTTCTATTAGCAACAATCCTTAAACACTTCTTTGGGATGCACTTTTATCACTTTTCTAACAATATACTTTTCCAGTGTAACTCGCTTTTTATGCTTAACTAGATTTGAATGCTCGCATCACTTTAGAATTTCTTCACCTAACACTTCACAGCACGACAGTTGGATTACGAATGATATGGTAAAGTTTTTAGTTTTCACATTCACACTTTTTTCATATTATCGGCACCACAATTTTAGTCGTTTTTGTAGGCTAGATGGAGTATGTATTTGACTTCTTTGCTTTAATATTATTGCAATTATAAATCTCTATCAATTAACAAGAGTAATCCGTTTTAAATAGAACACAGTATCGAGAAATGTTTGCAATGTTTATTTTCATAATGTTTGATGAGAACGTCGACCAGCCGATAGAACGTTGATTAATCATATTAATCATGATATACGCGCGTCGAAAAGTTTGTAATGTTGAGCTCCAAAAAACGTACACAGAGAGTTCAGCTAGTCCATTCACAGTAATATTCAATCCGACACTTATCACACGAATATATAGTATTCGATCATAACGTCTATTGATCACACCTAAACTGTTTATGACTTTCGATAATATTATTTTATGGTAAAAACATTTAGCCCCACCTTAATGTATTTGCCTCTGAATGGACCTAAACCTAACCATTTTAGCAATAAAAATATCTTTCATGCTCGTGATGAACTAAAATTAAATCAAATTAACAAGTTTTCTGCACTATAGTACCAGTTTCTTAGTTGTATATTGCCAGTATGTAAATATATATAATTAAGAAGCCGCGAGTCATCATCATGTGCTTAACAAATCTCTATGATTCTATGAAATACAATAAAATATAAGTAAAAAAAAAGAAGAAATTGGAGGTGTCATGTGTTTTGTAAAATACGTGTTCACGTATTTGGAACCAGTTTCCAAGTGATAGTCTTACAAAAAGCCGGCAAAAGTGAAAAGTTGGGCTGGGGATTTTTGGAATCCTTATGGGTTGTAAAGATCTTGTGATATCTTTGCTTATATTCAACCGGTTTATACCTATTACATATTAGTTTCAATTCTAAGGTCCCATTTCACTATTTCAAATTAAATTGACAACAACTGCCACTTGCCGAAGGACTCTCAATAAATACATACAAGTTCCAGAAATAATTTCTGATACTGTCGTCAACTACGTAATTATAATTACACCCTTCATGTTATTGAAATTCACCACCATTACTGAAGAAGGCAGTATACATGAAAATCTTGAAAGTTCCTTATTCCTTTTCTTATTACCTTAGTTTTATTCCTATAGAGTAAAATCCTAAATCTGCATAAAGTGTGATATTTGAGGGAACATCTGCAAAGAACCAAGAACAAGAGAAAAGTTAGGAGGTAAAAATAGCATATTTGGATAAGCTAAAACAAAAGTATTTTTTTTTTGTGAAAATAAAAGAAAAGATAGGCTACCTGTACCTCTCTCAACACAAAAATCTGGGATAAGAATGTAACAATGTAACAAATTTCCCTTTGTTAAACGATCCACGGAAATTACACAAAATTATTATTTTATTGTATTGACAATAAGTAAATTCTATAGTCGCTATAAAGTACAAAATCACCTTACATTTATTAGAAATGAGAATCCAAAATAGTTGCACATCATTCATCCAAACATTGTAAGAGTAATGTACGTATACAACTCAGCTTTGAGGCAAAACTCTAAACTGATGTTATTGTTCAATAAATTTAATTTAAGTATCTTTCAACAGATAGTCAAAACAACTTTAACCACAATATGTGCATAAACTTCTTACACATAAACCTCTCTAACTCGAATTACTACATGCCAAGACAAAATGTTTAAGTAAGGGAGAGTTTGACTAATGGAATTAACTATCAAACCTTGAAATAAGTTAATTTTGTCCAACAAGTATTGCACTGGGAGCACCAGTGTCACCCATAAATTCTTCGAAGTAAGGAAAAATTCAACTTAGGGAGGTTTCGACTTAAAGAGATTTGACTGTGTATCTATTAAGGTCTGTGTTTTTTGACGCGACCCACGCGATAATCGCTAAGCAATTGTAATTCAACCACAACTGATTCTGAGCGCTATATATTCTTGTTCGTAGAGACGATTCTTGTGATGATCGCTCAGCGATCGCAGTTAAAACCCCACTGGTTCTAAGCTTTATATGCGTATATTTTCTACCCAGACATGATACTTTAGGTTATAGTCGAGACAATGATTGTATTCAATTTAAATAAATTGGCAAATAGGGCTCAGAATTGGATACTACTCTACGATCGCTGAGCGATCATCACATGAGTCGTCTCTACGAGTACAAACCACTTAACACTTATCTATATAGACAATGTATGTACAAATAAACTATACGATCTACCGCACAAACAAACACTAAATGGGTGTCAGTTGAATATTCATCACTGTATATCAGCATCAGCGATGATGATGAGATGCTATGAGGAAGAAAAACTCGACATTGCATTGATACAGGAACCCTGGATTAGTCCGCCAATCTATACTATGTACAGATGGGTGGAAAGGTAAGGACTTGTATCCTGGTGCGGCATAGTGTACATGCGGTACAAATTACGCATCTAAGCGATCCCAAATCGAAGACCTACATTCAGTTGTCTTCGATACCATTGGCATCAAAAAGTAATCGATCAGAAAACGATGACTTTTTATTCATTTGTCTCAGATACCATGTAATCGAAATGTCCACGATCACATGTCGATGACTTTCATCTAAATGTCTCCGAATTAGATTGAAACTGCCAAAAAATAAAACGACTAACTTATTCTCATAATTAGTAATCGTAGATAGTTGAGGTGTAGGACGTAGGACTACGAAACAATAGGTGCCCGGTTCGATTCCCAGTAAAAGCTATGTGTAAAAAGGTAAAGTTAAAATAAGGTAAAAAAATTAAGTATAAAACAGATAAAAAAAGGAAAAATTAAAAAAAATATATTTCTCACCACAATCATCGTTTTTCATAGTCCCCAGTGGTCGATTCTACATCAACGATAGTCTTCGGAGTAAGATCGATTCCAGCTCTCACTTTCGGTATCGAAAAAACGGCCAAGCCCATACAAATGTCTCCATAGTTTGATCGATAAAGTCATCGATTCCTTAGTAGACCCCAGTTAGAACAGAATCGACAATTCATCGATAAAGAATCGAAAGCCTTCTACTAAGGAATCGATGACTTTCTCGATCAAACTATGGAGACATTTGTATGGGCTTGGCCGTTTTTTCGATACCGAAAGTGAGAACTGGAATCGATCTTATTCCGAAGACTGTCGTTGATGTAGAATCGACCACTACGGACTATGAAGAATTTATGGAGAAACAATGACTGTGGTGAAAAATGATTATTTTTTATTTTTTTCCTTTTTTTTTATCTATTTTATACTTATTTTTTTACCTTATTTTAACTTAATCTTTTTACATTTTGCTTCTACTGCAGTGATTCCCAAACTGGGGGGCGCGCCCCCCCTAGGGAGGCGTGACAATCAGGGAAGGGGGCGCGGGCTCAACTCTAATATTGATGTCATTAATAAATTATGGCATGCTTGCCATTAATTATTAATTATGGTTTTCTTGCGAACTTCTTTCGAAATGCGTTGCAAAATTGCAAAAATTGTATTTTCGTCGATTACTTCGATGCTACTAAATCCATTAATGAACACTGCTGAGAATATTTTAGGTCGGCAAAAAATAAAAAATCATTTGATATGGCTGATATGAACAGCGTCAGTCAGCTATAGCCTTTGAATGATTTTTGCTTAAAAAAAATTTTGGCCAACATTTTCTCGGAGGGCGCCAGGATCAGCAGATCTCGCAAGGGGGGCACGAGCTGAAAAAGATTGGGAACCACTGTTCTACTGGGAATCGAACCGGGCACCTATAGTTTCGTAGTCCTATGTCATACACCTAAGCTATTAGTATAGTGACTTTAGCTCTAGACCCAAACATCCAAAAAAAGAGCTGACTTTTGATGCCAAATCCTTCTATGGCCTGACCGCATTACGCAGTAAAAAGTTAGACTTTTTTGCGCGTCACATTTGGGGGGGAGGGGGTGGCAAAAGGGTGAAATTATGATTTTTCGCAAATATCTTGTTAACTGTAACATTTACAACAAAATGTTCTGAGGACGATTTAAGCTACACAAAATTTCCTTTCTAATGATATATTATATCATATACCTTCTCTTGGCAGATTATATACTAGACCTTAAAACATTTGGTGTAATTTAGATTTTTTGATAGTTACATTTGGCGCTGTAGCCCCTGAAGTAATTTAATTGGAGCCATGGTAATTGGGATAACTATTCCTAACAATATATAGCTGTCCCACACGGAGACTCAGGCTGCCCCGACAAAGCATTCCCCTATACTCCCTATTAACATTAAAAAAAAAGACATGCCTGTAACTTTTCGCTAAATCACAGCAGGCGGGAAAAATTTTGGTAAACGTTAAGGCTAAGTCCCATTAGACCCTCCACAAAATATTACTTCGATAGGATTAAAACAAAGGGTACCTTCCATACAAAATGACCGGAAAATTGCCTACGAGCAAAACTTTAATTTTGGTTGACTTGTTCCATTATTTCTTAATAAACTAGTGGCATTGAATTTGAATAATTTGTATGGGAGGTACCTAACTCTTTGATGCCAATGATATCGAAGACAACTGAATGTAGGTCTTCGATTTGGGATCGAAGACATTTCGATTCTGTTGTGTATCGGAGACAATTGGATGTAAATAATCGAAATTGGATCGATTCAGTAGGTTATTGGAGACATTTCGAAGGCAGCTATCGATATATAATCGAGGACTTATCGATTCCGTTGGGTATCGGAGACAATTGTCTAGCTGGGACGGTCTTCAATTATATTTATCGATGAATCGTCGATTCTGTTCTAACTGGCAGTAATGATTGGAAGTGGGGCAGGATCATTTATAGTCGCGTCGGCGTACCTCCCTTACGACTCACGAGAACCACCTCCTTCAATGGAAGTAGAGAACCTGGTATAATACTGAAAAGAAAGAGGTATAGATCTGATATTAGGCTGTGGTGCCAACGCTCACAATACTGTGTGGGGTAGCACAGATGACAACATCAGAGGACAGCAGCTACTGGAATTTGTTGAAAGATATGTACAACTTGTTAGTAGTTAATACAGGGGTGGCTCCCACCTTCGTTGATGCGCGAAGGGCTGAGGTGATACACTTTACCCGGATCTCTGTCTATATGCTGCACAGAATTCAGAACTGGAGAGTGGTGGACAGACTAACCATGTCTGATCACAGGGCTATTTAGTTTGGAATTCTGTATGGCACGAAACCGAGTAGCGAAAACTAACGTATTAGAGTGCTAAGGAATACGGACCGTACTAAGTATGAAATGTGTTTATTGGAACAAATCGAGAAAACTTAAGGGGAAATACCTAATAACACGACAGAGATCGAGCGATCGGTGGAACAAATGAATTCTGCGATAACTCACTCTTTCAAACTGGCTTGTCCCGCTCCAATCATAGATGAAAAAGATTCAACACCCTGCTGGTGCACTGAATTGGAATATGTATGTATATGAAGAAAGAGACAAGGAAAGCGTTTAATAGGTATATGAGAGAGAGGACCCCTCGCTCTTGGGATCTATATAAGGATAAAAAGAGAGAGCTGAAGAAGACTACACGTAAAAGGAATTCGTGGAGGGAATTTTGCTCGAATATGAGGAATACATCCGATGTATGCAGATTACAGAAGATGATTTCGAAAGACAGCGTTTCCAAAATTGGACTTGCCCGAAAGGCGGATGGGACTATGACGGAAACAATGGAGGAGACATTGCAGTCGCTTATGAAAGTCCATTTTTCAGGAAGCTTCAAGTCAAATAATCCGTGGACTCAAACCTGTAAACTGGTAGGAACGACCGGACGACAAGAAGCTGAGAGGATAATATGTAACTTCAAATGGTGTCAGGAGTGCTATCAATACTTTTGAGCCGTATAATACGGCTGGAATGAACGGAATATTTCCGGCATGGCTACAATGGGGCATGGCAGCTCTGCTGGAGAGAATCCGGAACATATTCGTTGCCTGTTTATCGACAGGATATATCCCAATGTCTTGGAGAGAGACTAAAGTTGTCTTTCTACCAAAACCGGGAAAAAAGGATTATACGGAAGCGAAGTCATTCAGGCCGGTTAGCCTAACCTCTTTTCTATTGAAGACAATGGAGCGAGTATTGGTGGACCATCTAGAGAATGATGTATAGACCTCTGAGTAGATGTCAACATGCTTACAGATCTACTGAGTCCGCTCTGCATGAAGTAGTGCGGGTAGCAGAAAGAGAGATTAACAACAGCGGTATCGCTATGTCAAACTGATAAGATCTCACACAGCAAACTAAGAAATGCCCTAGCTGAGCGGGAGATCGAGACTCTGATAATAACATGGATCGATTCGATGCTTAGTGGGAGGGCAGTAAATGTTAGTAATGGATGTGCCTGAATAAGGGGAAGAGTCAGGGACTGTCCACAAGGAGGGGTACTTTCGCCTCTACTGTGGAACATCACCGTAGACTCTCTTCTCTGGAAACTCCCATGCTGTAAAAATCACTCCCATGCTGCTTTTTGGTTCGGAAACGGCATGATTGAAGCCAGGATACATGGCTGGATTGATTCCAATCATCGGCAACGATGGCGAAGGCTATCCACTTGTTGACAGGCTCGCAACACAATTACCAGTCCACTAGAGAGGAAAGCCAAACAAGTGCTCAGTTACACACGGAGTAGCCTAAGGTGGATAACTGCCTTAGTAACAGGGCATGATAATTTTAGAGCTCATCTATCTAAGATGAAAATCGTGGAGGATGATGTATGCAGACTATGTCTGGAAGAGGCTGAGACGGCAGCACACATTGTATGTGAATGCCCAGCACTAGGTAGTAGGAGGCTAAGGATACTAGGTAAATCCACAATAAGTGTGGAATCCATGAGGGAACTTAGCTTCAAAGATATGCTACGCATTACACGGGACTCAGTGATGAAGAAAGAAGTTGACAATTATCAGTCGACTTCTGGAAATCACTGAGGACTGTAAGGGGACGAAAATGGACCCAAATACTAGTGGTCTGCTTCGGGAAATCCGAACGATCGCTAAGCGATCTTCACCGGGATCGCGATGATGAACACAAATCTTAACTGAAAAAGTGTAGCAATAACCAACCAGCGATTATCGCATGAGTCGATTCGAGCACACTTACCTTTAGGCTATTCACTTTTTATAGGTACAGCAGCCAAAATACAGTTCATTCACTCGGGTCAAGCAAAAAATGCATGATTTTCTTTATAATCCGCATCAACGTCTACGTTGGACCTGAGGACTTTGAGCACATACTGAATACTGACATATTTCTTACCCCAAGCGTATTTGTCGATAAGAAAGTCACGTTTTTTTATACAAAACGCATGATGCTGTGAATTAATATTTAGATTTTTCTTATCAATGGCTTCTGTAGGCACTGCTGCCTATATCAGAAACATAATTAATAAATTATTATTATTGTGATTTCGCAAAATTAATTAGATCAATAGAAATTCATAAATAAAACAACGACTGAACATTATTTTTAGACCAATTCAAATTTTAGTCCATTAACAAAAGTTTGTTAGTTTTTGAAACAAATGACCTCATCTTGTAAACCTAGTATAGGGTGGGCAAAAGTTCCTCATCTATTTATTTGTCTAAAATCTTTCAAATGAAGTGATAAAAAAAAGTAGCAAAATGAGCTTTATTGAGTGTATTCACGTACACTACGCTCAGTTCATTTCGCCGCGAAAAAATGATCAAATTCTGGTTACATTACTCTCCACCAGAAGGCACTCAGTGTTTGTGATACGTATCACAGTGTCCTCTAGTTAGCGCAAAATTTCGACGCTCCTCCACGAAGTAATCATATACCTATCGGAGTAGATGGCGGGAAAACAAATTTAAAAATTATGAGGAAATATATTGTGGAAATAATATAGCGCAGATTATGCTCATCTACATGTTTTTATATGATTTTTGTCATAATAATGTATGTATGTCGTTTGACATTAGTTTTACATTGCATTCACACGCCATCTTTGCCGCTAACGTGCGTGTGTCTTCTGGTGGAGGAAAATATAAGTAGAACTCGTATCAAATTTTTGTGCGTGAATACAATGCATGTCTGCATTTTTTTTACATTCTCATGTTGTTTTGCCCTAACTCCTTGAGGATCTTGGTGCGTTAACAACTTACCATGTATAGCCGTCAACGTTTCATACAACAAGTTATTTTAGAACTGAATTCGGGTTGTGATACGGTTTTCAACCATACTACTTCCTAGTCGCATTTTAGTTTTATATTATTATTCGTTTTATACCAAATTTTCAGAGGGGCCACGATTCTATGATGTTATATTCTCAGGATTGGATTAATGTAAAGTGACCAGCCTCCCGAAGGCACAATGCTGTACACATGCAGAATTCGGTTCCCGCTTCCGGGCAAACTCTCAATCATACTATTTCTCCCGCCCCCTTTCGCGCTGACTTTGGAGGAAGTATAATACAATCGGCGCCGCTTAATGGAATCACGGATAATGTTATCATTCGGTTATTGTGATCATTTTTCAAAAACCAAAAATTTCCGATACATACATAAGCCGAATTCATTTTTTGACCCTTCCAGTAGTACATTTTCGAGTTTTTAGAAAATATAAAACAGATTTTTATCAATTTGCTTTTTACAAGCCACAAATCCTAAAAAGCTCTTAGTATGGAGCAGTTTTTGAAATAACAAACGTTGGGAACTTTTGCGATGGTATTTCGTGGTATCATTTCACCATTCGGTTAGGCTACTAGTGGAAAACGATCCATTCATCGGAGACTTTTCTTTGAATTGCGGTAATTATGGCGCGCTTTGCAATATACCTACCAACCACAACCATGATTTCTGTGATAAAAGAATGGTAAATCGCACGTTTGCAGCCCTTTTTTAGGCTATTGTTATCAAAACAGCAAGGTCCCAATGTGTTCACATTAAGCGGCGTTAACTGTATGTCACCAGGCTACCACCATAATGCATGCCATAAAACGACTACATATTCTCCTTCCATAAGTGATATATTCGTAAACAGAATAGAGAAGAATAGTAGCAAATATTCTCGAAAATGTGTGGTGAACATTGGGAAAGCAAGGATTTGTTGATACCAACCATATCATCCATAAAAGAGCCCTAAACTTTTCAATGTTCACATTGGGATGAGGTTACGAAACATAAAAGTTGCGTATGTTCCGCAAACATGTTCGCCGTTCTGATCCCATAACTTCCATTTTGCGGATCAGATATCATCTCCAGTTCTTTTCGTTTGTCTGTCTTTGTGGAACATGCAAATGAAAAGAAGCGGAGATTATTTCTGATCCGCAAAATGGCAGTTAGGGGATCAGAACGGTCAGAGCATACGCAACTGTTTTGTTTCGTAACCTCGCTCATTGGTAAAACATAATCAGCATGTGAAGTACAAATTTATATTCCAACACTCAAAGCTATTACAAGCGCAGCGTAGCTAGGATCTCGTTTAGGAGGGGCAAACCAAAATTTCTCCAACACCATGAGCCCCGATTTTTTTTTGTTTTGGGTAGGGGTAGGTATGTAAGTCCAGTCTTCGACAAAAACTAAGTTTTCCCGTCAGTTTAAATTGGCGGTCTCACTTTGTTAGAAAAGATGTTACACATTTTGGAACAATATTTTAGGAAAGGACAATTGATAACGACCCTTGTTCCAATTCGCCCACGATTTCCACATTTTAAACAGTCAATACTCAGTGATTTTTCAACTTTTGAATTTCAGCGTTCGAGACTGAAGTCTCAGCAGCATGTGCGGACGATGATGGCTCTTTCCCTGTCTCTGACTATCCGAGACACTGAGACAGAAATCATGTGCACAGTTGTTTATTTGAAGTACGTAATTACCACTCCTTGTACCTACGTATTTAATAGTTTCGTTTCGTTTATTACAATAAATAAACTGATACCTCATTTCCCTGGAGTAGCGCCATTTTATTGGATTTGGTCATTTTGTGGGAAAAAACTTCATCTGGAAACTCTTGTAGAGTCCTTTAGTTTGCATTTTCTCTTCCATGGTTGATAGGGGAATCGGATGGAATACAGTGATTTTTCAATCGTTAATTAATTAAAATCGCATCTTTCTTTTACTTCTGAACCTTGGCAGTTAAATGCTTTTTTAACTAATATGGGCAGTGCTCTATACAATTGTACCAAATTTAAAAATTTGCCACTCAAAAATTATAGATAATTTCCGATTTGAAAACATGAAGTGCGACTTGGGCAGCTGCACCTCCCGAACGCGGATAGGTCGGCGTATGACCTTGAAATTTGGAGAAAATATGAGCGGCAGGTAGCTCTACAAATTACAAGAGTGCCACATAAATCGGTCAAAGTGTTCCCAAATTACCGAAAATGAACGATTGCCAAACATAAAAGTGCGATTATCTCGCTAAATATCGATCATAAAGGCATCAAACATTACACCTTAAATCGCATCTTTGGCGGTTGTAACTTCTGAATCTTGACAGCTAGAGTCTTGCAATTTTCACAAAATATGGATAGTGCATAGTGCGGTGCGGTGCTTCACAAGTCTGTGGACGAATTTATGGACAATTTTCGATTAGAAAAGACAAAAGTGCGATTTGAGCAGCTGTAACTGCCGAACGTGGATAGGTAGGGCCCAAAAATATGGAGGAAATGTGAGCGCCAAGTACCTCTAAAAGTGCAATCAATTTCAGAACGATCGATAAAAGAGCGATTATCTTGTTAAAAGCACCTTTAAAACAGCCGAGACTGACTATAGGCCACCCCGAGGAGCTTATTATGTAGTGATTTATGTTTCTTTGTCTGGCATTAGCAATGCTGCACATTTTGCTCTTCACTTACTAATGCTGTACGACAGGTCAAAATGCTGTACGTCTGGTCAGCTTAGAATGGACACACTGAGTTCTGTACTTTTTAAAATCTATCGCATTGAGCCAAGTTTTATAAGTAACTGTGTCGTGTTAATGTTTCACCGATCTCTGCATCACTTTGCCCGAGATCAGTTTTTTTCTCAGTCCAAATGAAACGCATAAAAGCGAATTGATGATGGCGAAGTCATTCTTACCATTCAAATAAACACACGGTTACAGTTAGTTACATTTATGTATATTGTGTCCTTATCTTTGAAAAAAATATCGTTCAGAATTCAGGGCGTTGAAAGCGACAAGTTGAAGACCGCCTTGATATACATATTCGATGACGGGAAGCTCAATGCGTTTGATTATACATATGTACCTACATGTAACTATATTGAAAAGCCATCTGGGCCAATTCCGATGACCTTATTGATTGGCATATTCTTGATACCTGCCAAAACTTCTGTCAAATCTGTTGCTTTTTTGGGTTGCAAACTTGATGAATGCATGGATGAAAAAAATCCATGGTTTGACTTTAAGAGGATCGGAATCCAATATTTAGTCAAAATCTATACTGCCACAGAAACAGAAATATGCAACGTTGAATACTAGAAACATGTGTCGCCTGTTCTGGCGATAATATCTCAGCCTACTTCTACAGGCAGCTCTATATTGAATCGTGTTATCGCCGAGATCATAATTGTTGTTGTTGTTGTAGCGATTCAAGGTTTTTTTTTCTCTCTTGAATCGAAGGGGGTCTTGGCAGCTCTTGGCCGTTTTAGCAACGGGTAGCCCCGGACGATTTACATCGAAGAACCGGCTGCCGTAGGAGCATTTTTATGGACAACACAAACATCCATGGACCACAGTGGGATTCGAGCCCACGCACCGGCAATTTAGAGATAGAGTGACATCTCTGCCACTGAGCCACCGAATGCCCCCCGATATCATATTCGTTGTTGTTGCTTTGTCATTTCACACATCATTGAACACCTAATGGTCTGCCTCTGGTCTTGAGCCCATCAACTTACATTGAAATCCATTGACAGTGCCCGCTCTAGCACTTACGCCGCCCCGGGAGAAAGGACAAATTGCCGTCCCTTAGGTACTTTACCATACAGATTAATAGATAGCGCATGTTATGTAGTTGTTGTTGTTGTTGAAGCGAGAGAAGGCACAGATAGAAGAAAGTAGTATAAACATGTTCCGTCATCATTCATACTCTTAAGAGCAATTTACCTCAGTTCAGCAAGGCCTTCTAGAGAGTTTGTTTGAAATTACAAAATTAAAGCTATATGTAAGTATTTAATTCCCCGATCCACATATTATTTCCACCGGCAAAAAACAATGTACAGATTGCACCCGGAAACCTGCGGATTTTAGAATGACGTAAGAGATTGCAAATTAATACACACATTTGTTTCCCACTAAAACACTCACCACATTTTAGAAAATTCCGCTCTCCACATTGGCATGCCAAAAAATGGTGGAGCCGATAAACTTCAATTACACGGGTCTCTTCGTAGACGAGTTTCTTCAGTGGTTTCAATTTGTGTTGCTTGTTTTCATAAATGTTGTTCAGAGACAAAGGTAAGAGTTAGAGCTTCTTAAATCGGGGCAACCTAGCCTAATTCCGATTTTAGCATCCCTCATCCTGCTGAAATTCCAGCTACCTTGTCCGAAATTTGCCCACTCAATGCTAGATTAATCAATGAGTCCATGGTCTTACGGCAACTGCCTCTACGGGGCGGACCACACCCGTTTTGTCAATTCAAAACGGCCAAAAGCTGCCAATATGCCTTCCTGGCAAGAGCCCCGGCAGGAGCCCTGAAGGTTCGATGCAGGAAGGTTGTGTTTGTCTGTGTATATGTGTGGGTACGATATATGTGTTTTTTCGTCATATTGGGAGCATTACATCTCGGCGCGGCTGCTCTCAATTTTACTAATTCGCGCCGGTGTTGAAACAAATCCAGGCCCAGAGGTATGGATTTGTAGTGTCTGCAACCAACGAATCGGTTCGAATGCCAGATCAGTGCAGTGTAATTGCTGCAGGGAATGGGTTCACTTTAGGTGTTCGGGGTAACGAAGACAGGGTCAACACTCCTCAGCATATGTTGCGGCAGGTTGTATGAATTCCGGGCAACCCAGGGCTGCTCCCAGCCCACCTTCTCCAACACTGCCCCCTACACCGCCAAACAATATGATAAGGAATGCCAGACCCAGTCTTACGCCTGGCCCTCCTCCTCCAGCAGTTTTCACTGCGCTATCTACAGTTTAACTGTAATGGCATTCACCGAAAAATCTCTGAGATCACACACTTCTTGAGTTCCAACAGAATTCTCATCGCCGCCATCCAAGAGACGTTGCTTCACGCAAACTCGTCTCTAAGCGTCCATAGCGAATATGTTATACTGCGGAAAGATCGACCGGCCGCCACGGATGATTCTCACCCTGGAGGTGGACTTGCCTTCCTAATACACAAGTACATTACTGTGTATTAGATGTAGTTGCTGACGGTACGGCGGAAATTCAAGCCATCTCAGTTCCATCAGGGAGTACTAATATCGAAATTTTTAATATTTATATACCACCTCATTCTAGTTGCCCTTCAGGCTACCGTTTCGATATTGGTCCTCTCCTCCCGGAGAGCACAGGGTCATCCTTGGCGACTTAAATGCGCACCATGAGCTCTGGCATTCGGACCTCAACAACAATGCCAAGGGTATAACTATCGCCGAATCACTTGACGCCTCAGAATTCTGTTCACTAAATGAAGACTCTCCGACTAGAGTCGTGGACACTTGCAGTAGTTCTCCTGACATAACTATTGTCAGTGCCAGCCTAATTGCTGCTTCCCGATGGGAAGTACGTACCACCCTTAGATCAGATCACCTCCCAATCATTATAAAAATTGACAAACCAGCGAATATGACTAAGTCTGAGAAGCGAACGTTTGTCAATCACAAGAAAGCCGATTGGGATGGTTTCAAAGCTTACTCGTCGGCGAAGTTCATCGAGCTACTATCACCTACCAACATTCACAAGGCCGAGAAAAATATTAGGAACGTCATTACCACAGCCGCGGCACGTTTTATTCCGGCAGGACGTATCCCGAAAGTTCGGCCTAACTTCCCCACTAGTGCCGCCAGATTAGCCGATGAACGTGATCAGATCAGAAGCGCTCACCCTGATGATCCCAGAATTCAGGAGCTTAACTCCAAAATTGACCGACAAGTTAAAGACTATAGGAGGGCGAAATGGAATCAGCACCTCGATGAATGTAACCTCAATGAAGGTGTCAGCAAATTATGGTCTACCGTCCGCGCCCTTTCCAATCCTCGGAAAGAAAAGGGCAACAACGCCATTGAATTTGGCAACACAAAAACCTGCGATCCTCTTCAGTGTGCTAGCCTGTTCAATAAACAATTTATTGAACATCCCAAGTCTGACGGCCTCAAGCGCAAAATTAGAAGACGGATTCGCAGCCGGAATGTTGACACCATACCATCTTTTACAGCGGACCAGGTTAAAAAAGTCATCGAGAATGCTAAAAACTCCAAGGCCCTCGGACCAGATGGCATTTCGATGACCATGTTGAAACATCTCGACCTTCCAGCCATTGAGTATCTCACGGCCGCCTTTAACTTGTCGATGTTCACGCTTGCCATCCCTGAAATCTGGAAAACAGGTCGAATTGTTCCCTGTCTCAAGCCAGGGAAGAGCGCAAATCTCGGGGAATCCTACCGCCCCATTACGATACTTTCTCTTGTCGCAAAGACGCTGGAGGCCCTTATTCACCCCCCTCTTGTTGCACATGCGAAGCTAGAACCTCACCAGCATGGCTTCAGGAAGATGCATAGTACCACCACTGCCCTCGATGCGATCACTACACGCATTCGTGATGGGCTAAATCAACGCAGTCGTTGTCACAGAACTATTCTGGTGGCAATAGACCTATCAAGTGCATTCGATAAGGTCAATCATTCAATGCTCCTAGCAAACCTGTTGAATATGCATCTTCCTGCACAACAGATCCGTTGGATTGCCAATTATCTAGCTGGTCGGCACTCCTTCACCGAGTTTCGAGGCAAACATTCTAGGCTTAGGAAAATCAAATTAGGTGTTCCACAGGGAGGGGTACTCTCCCCCACTCTGATCAACATCTACATGTCCGGCCTTCCCACACCACCTGAAGGAATCGAGGTGATTTCCTATGCTGACGATTGCACCGTACTCGCCACAGGGAATGATAAGGATGAAATGCGCCTCCGAATTAATCGCTATCTAGGACGATTACAGGCATTTTTCCAAAGCCGAAATTCTCGGGCTTCACCTAGAGAACATGATGACGTCTGCAAATCATGCAGCTTCAGTCTGTGAAAAAATGCGCAGTAGGAACAACATCCTAAAAGCTCTAGCTGGTAGCACCTGGGGCAAAGATAAAGAAACCATGCTAGCTACTTATATAGCGGTGGGTCGAGCGGCCGCTGATTATGCAGCCCCAGTTTGGACACATAGTCTATGTGACACAAACTGGTCCAAAGTTCAGGTCTGCCAAAATGCCGCTCTACGCATCGCGACAGGTTGCCTTCTGATGTCTGCCCAGGATCACTTACATCAGGAGACAAAATTGATGCCAATACGTGATCACAATCTCCTACTCTCAAAACAGTATCTTCTTGGTTGCTACCGTGAGGATCATCCCAATAATCATCTCATGGACCGAATTCCTCCACCACGACATGTCAGGCGTTGTTTACGAGACATTGAGAGAGACGTTCAGGGATACAAACGGGACCCTTACGATGAAGTTACATACCGAGCCGCCATTGCAGCGATCCACACTGAAGAAGTGAATCGGTCTATCGCGAGTTTAGGTGCGAATAGAGTCCTCTCAGAGCGCCCACCACCAATTTCGCCTGAGGAGATTAGGCTCCCGAGAGCCACTAGAGTAACACTAGCTCAACTTCGGTCGGGCTTTTGTTCACGCCTTAATTCGTACCTTTCTCGCATAAACCCGGACATCCAAAACATCTGTCCAAACTGCAATGGTACTCCTCATGATGTGGGCCATTTGTTTCAATGCCCCGCTGCGCCCACTGATATTACCCCTATATCGCTGTGGGAAAATCCTATCGCAGCAGCTATGTTTTTGTCCTTAGACCTCACGGACACAAACATTGACGAACCATAAATCGTACCCACATAAAGCCCCGGATAGAGTTCGAGCGGAATGAAAATGAAACGGTAATGAACCGGCATAAAAACCGTGGTGACGGTAATGAACCGGCATAAAAACCGTGGTGAATTTAAAATTTTAGCTTCGAAAATTGATACAAAGGCGTTTTACGTCCTAAATAATCTTAAAAATAACTAAAAAAAATAATTTCCCCATTGTCCGAATGCATTTTCAACGTGAAAATGAGTCGACTCTGTAGCATATTCTCCGTCGGGCGTGGTGAGTTTTGCAAACGTCAAACCGATTCACTGTCCACGACGAGTTCATCGCGGAAATTATCTAATGACCGGGGAATCGAAAAATAACACATAAAATGGCAGAGACAAATTGTGAAACCATTCTCGGATTTTAGTTTATGGAATACCCCATCATTTACCACATATTCCACGACAGTAAGTATGCATTTTCATTGAGAAAATCGCCGCGGACAAAAATTTCATTTTCATTCCGCCCGATCTCTATTCAGGCCTTAAAGGCCTTAAAGGCCTGAATAGAGATCGGGCGGAATGAAAATGAAATTTTTGTCCGCGGCGATTTTCTCAATGAAAATGCATACTTACTGTCGTGGAATATGTGGTAAATGATGGGGTATTCCATAAACTAAAATCCGAGAATGGTTTCACAATTTGTCTCTGCCATTTTATGTGTTATTTTTCGATTCCCCGGTCATTAGATAATTTCCGCGATGAACTCGTCGTGGACAGTGAATCGGTTTGACGTTTGCAAAACTCACCACGCCCGACGGAGAATATGCTACAGAGTCGACTCATTTTCATGTTGAAAATGCATTCGGACAATGGGGAAATTATTTTTTTTAGTTATTTTTAAGATTATTTAGGACGTAAAACGCCTTTGTATCAATTTTCGAAGCTAAAATTTTAAATTCACCACGGTTTTTATGCCGGTTCATTACCGTTTCATTTTCATTCCGCTCGAACTCTATCCGGGGCTATAGATGCACAGAGGTTTCACACCTTTCTGCACCGCTACAAGAAGAAGAAGTCCATTGGCGAGGAGGTCGGGCGAATTGAAGTTGAATTGCTGCCAGCCAAATGTGAGTAGATGCTGTCTAAAATGCCTGAAAAGAAATTGTATTGGTAATGGTGGCTTTGGGCAAGAAATTTATCACAGGATATTTTATTTAACGCTATTTATTTATTTATTATTTCCTATGATCTCCACGGAACCACGGAGGTTCAATATTTATTTAGTGGACGTGATCTCCTATGATTCAGACTAAACGAGAATATTAGGACGTAATCACACTGATCGAGGTTCGCAAAACCTTGCGCAAAAGATAAAAGTTGTACACAACACACACCTAGAGGAGGAACAGAGATGATGGGGACTTAAATTTTGTGGAACATTACGCTTTCAGCTCTCGAAAGAAGAATTTTTCTTTCCTTTTATCGCCACTAGCGATGCTTTCAGTACCATCCATGCAGGAATGTTGCGGAAAATAACAAAACTTCTTATGAGAATGAATAGCAGAAAAAGCCATTGCGACAAATCGCATATGCATATTTGCAATAATAAAGTTACGTGCTATACTTTCGTCCTTGCAAAATCAAAGCCTTCAATTGGAGGACGTAAGTAGCACATCATTTTCCAATAAGTTTCTTTTTAAAGGTCCATCTAGATTAGTCGCCAAATGGCTGCGCGTCCAAAAACTGGCTGCTACTTAGCATCTACACTAGCAGCCAAATGGAGACAGAAAATGAAAATGACATAACCCAAATTTCATTTTGGTGATTTTTTTAAATTTAATTATCAAAATCGGACTCTGCGCGTTTGAATTATTGCACGGCCATTCAAGAATTAATAAATTTCACACAAAAGAACTGTCGCTTACCGGCATCTTACACGATAATATTTGAATGTTTTGCCCGCGTTTTAATGGCACGGCATAGTTGAGCACGGCGTTACCACACAGTAGTACCGTGACTTGCACTGTGTACTCTACTACCGCCATCTTCTCCTTGGCTCGTTCTCAGTCGATCACCATACGTCGCCGTGTGCGGACGGGAACGGGCCAGGGAGCAAGACCGCGGTAAGTATACTTTCTATTTATAAAATATATGTAATTGAAAATGTATATTCTTAAAGGAATAAACACATCACACACACAACACACCACATTGTGTTTTGTTAAATACCGCTGCTCCCGGGGCCGAAGATCGACTCGAGACATCTTTATTCCGCGTTTCTGGTGCGGATGAGCGGAATCTTTATCCCGCTATTTGGTGCGGACGGAATCTTTATTTCACGTGATTGAGCGGGCGGAGCAGAATCTTTGTTCCGCGCTTTGGAGTGGAATTGTCTATTACGCGCGTCTTGGAGTTTGTGGAGCGGAATTCTTCGTTCCGCGACTCGGAGTAGATGAAACGGGATTCAACCAGAACCACACGCCAGACTCGCTCTATCGCCGCCGGAGCCAACGCTAACAAGAAGCCGCCAATGTCGAAATCAAGTGCCGCCGACAACCCAACCTTTGCAGCCGTTTGTGGTGGACCGGATCCCAGTGGGAAATTGGAGGGACACGCAGCCGCGTCGTCTCAATTGCCGCCAGACAACGCCACGTTGCCTTCGTCGATCCCGCTAAGCCTAACGGAATCCCAAGTGCCTTTGAATGTAGCGGTACAAGTGTCATCGCCAGGTACCGTTGCACCACCACTGTTGGGTCCGTTACACGGTACAGTATCCACGTCGTCGTCGTCTTTTTTGCAGACGAGTGTAGCAATGCCAGCTACAGTATTTGCGCCAACATCTTGCCCGCAACCTGTCACAGTACCGATGGCCATCGCCGCGTCATCGTTACCATCAGCATTTGCGCCAACAGTTTGCACACAGCCTGTCACACTACCGATGGCCACCGCCGCGTCATCGTTGCCACCAGTTTTTGTGTCTACAGTGAATACTCAGCCTGCCACATTATCGATGGCCACTGCCGTGTCATCGTTGCCGCCGTGTCTTGCGAGTATTCAAGAACAAATTCGGAGCCTGCAGTGTCAGTTGGATAGTGCTCTGCAAATGTCTATGCCGTCCGAGTCATGTGGTGTGAATGTTGCCGGTGCGTTGCGAAACGTTCCAACTCTGCAAGCTTCGGAGAGTTGTCAGAGTTTGCCGCCGCTTTTTGACGGAACGTTGCCACGAACAGTGCGTGAAGGTCGGAGCACGTATACCGCCAAAATGTTGCTCGACTTGCCGGAGTTTGGTGCAGCGCCTGAGGAGTGGCCGATGTTTTTCACGGCGTATCAGCAGTCGTCAGCGCTGTACCAATACACTAATTTCGAAAATTGTCTACGTCTGCAAAAATCATTGAAGGGTGAAGCGCGCGATTCCGTCCTGTCCCTGCTGATTCACCTCGACAACGTGTCAGCTGTTATGGAGCAGCTAAAATGTCGCTTTGGACGTCCTGAGGTGCTGATTCGGAGCCAAATTCAGCAAATAAGAAGCTTTCCGGCGATCCCCGATAACGCGCTGGGAAAAATAGTTATGTTCGCCACCAAAACGCAAAATATGGTCGCCTTTTTGCGAACAGCTGCTGCGGAGCATCATCTGTCAAACGTCACTCTGTTGGAGGAGCTAGTGTTGAAGCTGCCGCTCGCCAAGCGATTGGAGTGGGCACAACATGCTTTGTCGATTAAGCCGTACGCTACCATCATGGATTTCAGCAATTGGCTGAAATTGGTTGCCGATGTAGTTAGCGCCGTCATAGTCAAACGAGAGCCGGTCGCCCGAGGATTCCAAACGAAAGGTGGTTTTACATGCAGCTGAGGAGCACTACACAGAGTGCCCATTTTGCCAAGGTAGTCATGATGTCCGCAAATGCAAGACCTTTCTCGCGTGGAAAGTTCAAATCAGGTGGAAGGAGGTGAAGAAACACGGACTGTGTTTTAGTTGTCTGAGCTCGGGGCACACATTGAGTCAGTGTTCCGAACGGAAGCCGTGTAACGTTGACAACTGTCAGAGAAGGCACCACCAACTGCTGCACGATAGTAAACTACCCGTCAGAGGCAAACGAGGATCGAGGAACGAGTCGTCAGCCGTAGTTCGTTCATCTGGGAACGAAGCTGTCCTCAGCTGCGTGTCGAGGGTCGAGAGAACCGAAGTCCTTTTTCGAGTTGTGCCAGTGGTACTGTACGGTCCAAGCAGCAGAGTGGAAACGTATGCCCTGTTTGACGAAGGGTCATCCGTCACGATGATGGACAGTGGCTTGGTAGCAGAACTGGGGCTGAAAGGTCGTCGGAGCAGTGTCAATCTGTCATGGTATGCCGGGAAGTCGACCCGCGAGATGTGTTCGCTCGTAGATCTCCACGTAAGCGGTACTGGGAAGAGACGTTCGAGATTTGCATTGAACAACGTTTATGGAGTACCCAACCTCAATTTGCCGACGCAAAGTTTCGACAAGGGCCTAGCACCGAAGATCGTTCGAGGCTTACCGATAGCTACGTACAGCAATGCACGTCCAAGGATTTTGATTGGCTTGGATCATTGTCACCTTGGATTAGCGGAAGAAGTCGTTGAGTTGCGAGAGAATGGTCCGTATGCTGCAAGTACGCCATTGGGATGGACTGTCTACGGTCGTATGGAAGGAGTGTCGTCCTCATCACATACGTGTCTGCTGACCAGAGCTGACAGCGAAAAGACTTTGCACGATCTTGTCGCGTCATATTTCGAGACGGAGAATTTTGGGGTCAAGCTGTTGCCGACCATTGAATCGAAGGATGATGTGCGCGCCAAGCAGATGCTGAAGAAGAATACTGTCAGAATGGACGACAGATACCAGACGTGTCTACAGTGGAAGAGAGATGGTATTGTGCTGCCGGACAGTTACCCAATGGCTCTAAATCGTCTTTTGGGTATAGAGCGGAAAATGAAGCGTCATCCAGAGTTTGCTGCCGCCTACAATACAATCATTTCGGATTATGTGGCAAAAGGGTACGCTCGTAAGTTGTTGCCGGAGGAAGTCAATGTCGTTAGCCCGAAGACATGGTACCTTCCCCATTTTGCCGTGTACAATGCCAATAAGCCTGGAAAAGTTCGCCTGGTATTCGACGCAGCTGCCGCAGTTGATGGAGTTTCATTGAATAGCCAGCTTTTGAAGGGACCGCAGGATTATAAGCCGATGCCGTCAGTCCTGTTCAATTTTCGCATTGGAGCCGTTGCCGTTTGTGGGGACATTAAGGAGATGTTCCACCAAATTCTGATCCTGCCTGAGGATAGGGACTCGCAGAGATTTCTTTGGCGTGGTGCCGACGAAAGTCAACCGCCAGAAGTTTACGAGATGCGAGTGATGACGTTTGGTGCCGCATGTTCCCCGTGCTCCGCTCACTTTGTCAAGGTGACTAATGCTGTCGCTCATCATGAAAAGGATCCTCGAGCAATCAGGTCGATATTGGATTTTCACTACGTGGATGATTTAGTGGACAGTTTCGACACGCCAGCACGAGCTATGGAGATCGTGAAGCAGGTTCGAGATATTCATGAGGCAGCGGGCTTCGAGCTTCGTAACTTCTCTTCGAACTCATTGGAAGTAGTCAACTTTCTGGAGGGAAGACGGAACACACGCGTGGATTTCGCCTGTGATGTCGGAGACGAGAAGCTGTCGACGGAGAAAGTTTTGGGTGTTTACTGGCAGCCAGCCAGTGACACGTTCGGATTTCGTATGCAATTTCACAAAGTGAGGCCGAGTATCATCAATGGAGATCGACTTCCCACAAAACGGGAAATTCTCAGCGTTTTTATGTCCGTATTCGATCCGCTGGGATTTTTGTGCCACTTCATGATTAATGCCAAGTTGATCATGCGGGAAGTTTGGAGACTTGATGTTCGATGGGACGAGCCTCTACCGAAGGAACTGCGAAATGCATGGAGCAGCTGGCGACAAAGTTTGGATAGAGTGGTCACTTTGAAGATTCCTCGTCATTATTTTGGAAAAGGTCGCCCAGCTGTTTTGGAACTTCATACGTTCGTAGATGCCAGTACGGACGCATTCACCGCCGTGTCTTACTGGAGAACCACTTGTGCTGATGGAAGTGTGCAAGTGGCTTTCGTTTGTGCCAAGACGAAGTATTCATTGCTTGCCATACGCAATGAATTTATTGAATTTTGTCGATTTTCGTCTTACGAGAGGCTTAGACGCGCAACCGCCTGGGTGTTGCGATTTGTTCGTCGTTGCCGCAAAAGCCGTCGTTCGGACGAATCATATGGATTGACTGCCGAAGAGGTAAGAGAAGCTGAACTTTTACTTTGTCAATTAAGCCAGGAAGAGTCGTTCGCCGAGGAGATATCTCAACTCAGAGCCGGAAGTAGTCTGCTGAAGTCGAGTGATATCTACAAGTTGGTACCTTACGTCGATGACGACAACGTTCTTCGTGTGTATGGCCGTATTGATGCTGCTACGTGGTTGCCGATAGATACCAAGCGCCCTATCATTTTGTCGCCGTGCCATCCGTTCACGCTGTTAGTTGTCGCCTACTACCATAAGAAAATGAAGCATCAGAACTTCGAAGCTACGGTTTGCGAGATCCGGCGGAAATTTTGGATTCCGCGATTGCGCAAAATTCTTCGTGAAGTTGTTGGTCGATGCAGCGTTTGTCGATATGTTCGAGCTCAGCCGGTTCAGCCACTGATGGGATCTTTGCCGGAGGATCGGTTGACACCTTATGTCAGGCCTTTCTCTTACACCGGATTGGATTACTTCGGGCCGATTTATGTGACTATCGGCCGCCGTCACGAGAAAAGATGGGTCGCGTTATTTACTTGCCTCACCATTCGAGCCATCCACTTGGAAGTCGCCTTCGATCTGTCTACGGATGCCTGCATCTTGGCGATTCGCAATTTCATTAATCGCCGGGGCGTTCCTGTCAAAATACGTAGTGACAATGGCAAGAACTTTGTTGGTGCGAACGAGGAGGCCAAACGTTTTTCTGAGGTGTTCGACGTACAGCGAGTGCAATCCGAGCTTTCGTCGAAGGGTGTGGACTGGGAGTTTAACTGTCCGCACAATCCAGCCGAAGGTGGTGCATGGGAAAGGATGGTACAGTGTGTGAAGAGAGTGTTGCGCCATACACTCAAGGAATCTGCACCCAAAGAGCACACGTTGTACAGCTTTCTCATCGAGGCCGAGAATGTTGTCAATTCTCGGCCACTGACTCATCTGCCGGTAAGCTGCGAGGAAGAGGAGCCGCTTACGCCTAACCATTTTGTGCTCGGGTCTGCCAATACAGCGCGAACACCGCCCGGTGTTTCATTGGACAAGCCGCTGGTGCTTCGGAAGCAATGGTGGGTGTCGCGTCAGCTGAGAGACCACTTCTGGAAGAGGTGGATAGTCGAGTATCTACCGACGTTGACGAGACGTTCAAAATGGTGTCAGCGTACCAAGCCTTTAGCTGTGGGCGATGTGGTTCTAATTTGTGATCCGTCGGTCGAACGTAAGCAATGGAAGCGTGGTCGAGTCGAGGCTGTGTTCAAGGGACGAGATGACGTTGTTAGACGAGCTGATATACGAACGAGTACCGGAGTGGTCAGGAAGCCTGTATCGAAGCTAGCCGTGTTGGATATTGAGTAGTGAATCGGAGCGATCCACGGGGGTGGGGATGTCGCTTACCGGCATCTTCCACGATAATATTTGAATGTTTTGCCCGCGTTTTAATGGCACGGCATAGTTGAGCACGGCGTTACCACACAGTAGTACCGTGACTTGCACTGTGTACTCTACTACCGCCATCTTCTCCTTGGCTCGTTCTCAGTCGATCACCATACGTCGCCGTGTGCGGACGGGAACGGGCCAGGGAGCAAGACCGCGGTAAGTATACTTTCTATTTATAAAATATATGTAATTGAAAATGTATATTCTTAAAGGAATAAACACATCACACACACAACACACCACATTGTGTTTTGTTAAATACCGCTGCTCCCGGGGCCGAAGATCGACTCGAGACAAGAACGAACAAAACTTGCAAAATTGTCACTTTGAATTTGACAAGCGGTTGGTTGAGTTGCCATATTAAATATCAAAACTGGACGCACACCCAAATGGCGATCAGTTTGGATGGAATGACAACAGCCATTTGGCTGCACGTGACGCCATTTGGCGACTAATCTAGATGGACCTTAAGAAAGAACTTAATTAGAACATAACTGAGCGAATTTTCCCTCTTTGCTAGCATCACAGACGTCAAATTTAGGCAAATCTCAATAAACTTTATAAGATTCTAAATGCAGTACTTCGTATCAATTTTAGGCTCTTCAAAGCCTAGCAAGGTCAAAACACCACTTTGAAAAGATAAATATTGATGCGGTTGATAAATTCAAAAACTGATGCGTTTCGTAATGATTAAATTGATGTGATAAATAAATATTAAGCACTTAAACAAACCTTTATTCCTTATTTTATTTCGTCCATTTTTATGTCATCTGTAGTGTCCATGGTTTCCTTTTCACTAAATCGGAAGTTGATATTAAATTTTTTTCTTTCATCTTTTATATATTATTATCCGTGTTCAAAAAGCCGCTCCTAAAGCACCCCCCCCTAGAGTGGACGCTGCCATTAGCCTTAAAATGGGATTATTTATGTGGATGTTCACTTGCGTCCTTCCTCAGTACAGCTCTAGCTCACAGTGGAATAATACACTTCCACTCCTAATGGAAGGGAAACGACAGTTGTTCATTAACAGAGAACCAGGACCATATAAAATATAAACCATTGCTTTTAATTATTTATAGTCATATTCTTACAAATTGTTTTGTTTGTTGTTGTTTTTTTGTTGATGAAACGTTACCGATTTTTCCGAATTTGACACATACATATTTCGAACTTACGTTTACGAACTCGTACTTTCTGCCATTAAAGCAATTTAGACAATTAACAAGTTTCTTTAAATATATCAACAACACTAGCAAAAAAAAACTGTTGACCCACAGCGAAAATTTTTTATTTGGTAAAATATTGTCAATTAGCAAAGTCTTCAACGGCTCAATAAACGCTTTCTTAGACTTGGCACACACGTAGGTGCTAAATTTCTTTATTATTTGTATCATCGATTTCGATGCAATTTGGTATGTTTACGTGAGGTAAGCTCGGGATGATTTTTTTTATTACTCTTATAGAAAAATCAGCCGTTAATAGATATTGGAGAAAAATATAAATAGACTGAAATATTGGCTGTTTCTATGCATGTTACACTTGTGCAAAAGCGAGGATAATTTATTGTAAATACATAGGTCCATATCTAAACTCTGACCAGCAGGCTAACCCAACTTCGATGGATATAGGCTACAAGGTATCAACCTTATTTAGAAGAAAGGGACACACCTGTTGAAAACAATTCGTCCCAACACAGTTAAATACTCACAAATCTCAAAGCCAGGATCTAGGTAGGGACAGGAATTATCGGCCCAGGTATCAGATATCAGTCTATCAATGCCAACAGCATCGTCTATTTTTCAGAGATAGAGAGTTTTGTTATCCCAAAAACAATATCCATTATCTAAAATCTGATTTCTGGCTAGTCAAAGCAACAATACTTTTTTTTTACTGGGTAAGTAATACCACTTTATTAATTTTATTCTATTTGTAATATAACGTTAGACGTCTTAACATGGAATAATATATTTATGAGTGCAGTGATGCTACTATTTAACTATCATTATGGAAGCATCTAATGCGACCTGGCTATTTCCGAAAAATATGTCAATATATCGTGTATGGTGAACTCCAGAGTTATCATAGCTCCGGCGTAACATTTTTGTATTCTTTCCTCTAGAAAATTGTACTGTGCAATGAATTCTTCCTGCATTGCATGCCAGACCACTTGTAACAAATTCTCCTCTTCACAAAGATGTTTCTCCACTTTTTTATACAGATTCTCGAGTCCTTTCTTAACTTCACGTGCCGGATATTGACTTATGACTTTGCGCAGTTCCTGCTTGGAGTAGGCCATTTGGTAGCTAATTTCAGTCTCTTTCACTCCTTGCGAAACCTTCTGCTGAACGCCTTCGAAAAATAGCTGAGGAAACATAACAAACGGAAAGTTAATAATTTTTTACTCAGTAAAATGTAAAAAATTTTCACTTACGTTTAACTTTTCCAGTGGTCGTCCGAAATATTTTATGACATACGACTTCAGTGCATCGTTATATCGTTGCTTGGCATCTTTCTTTTGGGGCTCGAGCGCAGGCACTTTTATTTGAGCAAGCAATGAGTACATGTGGTGATAATTTTCCATTTTAATAACTTGCGTTGGAGTCTTTTGATGATCCAGAGCATGTTGCGGTATATATTCGAAAATTGTATTCACCAATTGAATGTACCACTTATCAATATCAGCCCTACGATCGGACTTTTTGAAAATCTCTTCTGCTGTCATTGCAAACTCTTCGAAGTTCTCAACATATGGAAGTATTCCGCATTTGGAACGTTTCGGCATTTTGGAGTCTTTGATTGATTGTAGTTGTTGTTGCATAAAGCGGTCGAAGGATCGTTTAACATGTACCAGAGCCGATGCAAACGTCATACTGAGGAAAGAATGTGTATCCTGTGCGGACATAACGTGCTGTGTGAGACGTACTAACACGTAAAGTGAGTAGCTGGAAATCAAAGAAATTAACAAATGAAGTCCAAAAACCTAATCATCACATCCTTACAAACTGTCCAGCTTTTCGAAACTTTGGATAAAGTTGTTCAACTCCGGTTCAAGGCAACCGAACAGTGACATCATCATTTTGCGAACTTCCTCATTAATTTGTCGGTCAATTCGTTTTTGCGGAAACGAAACTGTTGAAAAGAAGAACGAGAAGTTAAATCATGGTTTAGTAAATATTTCAAATTAATATTGTTATTGACTTACCATTATCTGCTTCAGTTTTCTCCTGTTCCTTTTCTAGTGCATCTAGCGTCGTTTGTGTATTTTTCGTAGTCGGACTTAGAACATCAAGTTGGAAGAATTGAATACAAAACGTTTGTTCTGCCAGCGCGACTGGCTCCAGTTCTGCTAAGACCTTTTCAAGGATTGCGTCGAATTTTGCGCGCTCACTGGGCTCCACGCCATGACTCCAAAACTCTTTGTTCACGCCCAGTATTCCGTAAGGCACATTAGCACTTTGCTTCGCTTTGGCTCCGGATGTATTTAAATCTTCGCGAGATCCTCGAAATTTTGAAGTTATCATAATCCTAGCCTAAATAAACCAGAATTAAATAAAAACTCTTATCATGTCGGTTGTAACTCGTACCTGACTGAAAAAGTTTCGAATATCTCGTTCATAAATTTTATTCAGGGAGCTTGTGTACACTTTCGCTAAACCATCATAAGTTTTTCGATCCATCGCTTTTGTCCAATGCATGAGCTCTGTATAGCCGGCGAGCTCTTTGTGAACTGCTACATGCTTTTGCAGAGTCAAGTCGGTGGTTACAGGTGCATTTTCTGCCATATCGTTACCTAGAAATATGCATTGCTTTTATACCGATTTTTAACTTAATGGATCAGAATATCTTACCCAAGTGAATAAAAAGGTTATTCAAATAACGACTTATAATTAGCGAGAACTTGGCTTTCCATTTTTCAAAACGTTTGCGTTGATCTTGAACAGCAGTGAGTCGCAACAGTGGTGCATCTATATCGGCATTCATAGCATTTTGTAAGCTTTTTCCAGCAGCAATGGCAGCTTCACGACCGGCTTGAGTTTTCAGATCAGGCTCCGAAAGCGCAACTTGATGGGCATAGGGCAGGTCAAGTTGTGTCTAAATGAAAGCAACGATAGAAGACATTTACAAATTGAAACTTCTGAAAAAAAATGCTCATAACTTACAATCACTTTGTTTAATTCGTTCATCAATTTGATGTTGTTATTGTTTACGATTTCGATCATTTGATTCTTTCCGCCCATTTTTTCCATTGTTTCACGGACATGACCTAATATTTCGTCGTATGAGTCGAGACGTGTTTCAAACGATGACGCTTGGTCAATGGCTTTTTCAATTTGATCCATCAGTGCTTTAACTTGTTGCTCGGAGGTAAGTACGCTTTGAATGTTGGCCTGAAAGTGGAGGAACGTATATTTGATTCATTATTACTTGGATTTTTACAAAATTTATGTATAAGACTACCCACGAAAACCTCTCTGTATTTGAAACGCAAAAGTCTGATGAACCTCCAGACTTATGAGGATTTCTAATAAATCTCTTTTTCATAGCTCCACAACGTCATATAATCCTGGAGCTTAACAAAGACATCAAACTAAAAGTTGACAAGCGCAGAGGGGAAAAATAGAACAACTGCCTTTATAACTTAAGCTTCACAATCAGTATTAACAAATTTTGGTGTATTCCCTAGGGTCTAGTCTAGTCAATCCATATGAGAAATGTCCGTTTATGGAAGTTCAACTGAATACGTTTCCACACCTGTTGCCGTCTTGCGTCTTCCCTATTGTCTTCATGTTCCTGTTCCTCATTCAACATTGGACATTTGATTTCATCAAGCGAACAGAAATCAGGAATGCCTCCTCTCTGGTAATCTTTCGTCTTTAGATATTCGTCGCAGGCAGTACGTGTATTGTGTTTATCCCGTGTAGGCTTGGGTAGAAGTTCATTTTAAAAAAATTACACTTACCCAGGTAAAGTTCACGCGTGCAACTACCCTACACGTGATAGAGCTTAGAGGAATCAAATGTAGATGGCGGACACATAGGGGAAATATGAGGGAATTTGTTTTTTCAAACCAAATGTGAGAGTTTTTCTGATCACGAGAAAAGATTGTGCAAAGAAATAATCATCTTTTGTGATAAAATCCACCAAATCTACAAAATTAGCCCACGAGTGTGAGTCAAAGATGCTCAAGGACTGTCAGATGTCAGCTGTTTGGTCTTAACCGGGATGTTAACCGCAATCGTTTTTTTTGGAGTCAGATTTAACCCCGATACGAAAAAACGCGGCTAATAGTTAATTTCGTTGATATTATAAACAGAGAGTGTGTTTCGTGTGAGCAGGAGTAGTTTCGGCAATACTAGTGTTCCTTTTTCAATTTTGAAATTAAATATGGAAATATTTAACCATTTATTCAAATGATATGAAATTAAAACACGATCTCCCTACGTTGCAGCCACAAAAACACTGTTAAATTTTACTTTACGATCCTCGCAAACAGAAAATTATAAAAATGTTGAAAGCGAAGACGATAGAAGACCCGAGTTGAATGGGTTGTACTTTTCCATCCATTCCTCTTCGATTTTAACAACATTGGTAATCACGTTCAAGACAGAATGCCTTTCTTTAATAGCGCAGACATTCCATGTTTCAATTGTAAAATTGACGAAGACGAAAGAAAATTGAAATGATGTGGACAGGGCCATTGACACCCAAACTCTGCCTCCACATATGTTGTTATTGTAGGTGTACTAGCGATTCAAGAGATTTTTTTAATCTCTCTTGTTGTAATAAGGAGTAGCTCTTGGATGATTAACATCGGACATCGTCTGCTGTATGAATACAAACACACAAACTGTTCTTAAGTTAGTTCTTCTTCTTCTCTTAAAGGTGCGGAAAGGCGTGCAACCGCTGCGCATATTTGTGAATATGTTTTATGGTTCGTCGTGGTTCTCGCTCGTAATATCAAGGGACAAGAGCGCTGCACAGGTGTAAGCTCAGTGGGTATAGCTGGGCACTGAAACAAATGGGATACATCGTGAGGCGCGCCAGACGGGTTGGATACGATATCCCCAGTCACAAAATCCCCAAATCAAAATCCCCATAATCAAAATCCCCGAAATCAAAATACCCAAAACCAAAGTCCCCAATCGAAATTCCCCATTCCCCATTTGAGATGTGATCTAAGAACGCGCGCGCGTTCTAAGGCTTCATGCACACGACGCGAAAACGGCTCGCAAGCTCGACACATCGAAATGCATTGGCTCTTATGGGAAGCTCATGACGAGCGACAGCAAGCGAGAGCCGTGCACAGTCAAAACACGGCTCGCGAGCCGTGAATTTGCGGATTGTGGATGTGGTGCACGATATGTGAAAACACGTCTCGCTAGTTGTGATTTGACAGCGGCACGGCTCTCGCTGTCGTGAGCTTCCCATAAGAGCCAGTGCATTTCGATGTGTCGAGCTTGCGAGCCGTTTTCGCGTCGTGTGCATGAAGCCTTAGATCACACCTCAAATGGGGAATGGAGACTTTCTTTAGGCTATTGTAGATGGTAAATGATAGATGATAAATGGCAGATGATAAATGGTAGATGGTAGGTGGTTAATGGTAGACGGATGGTAGCTTGTAAATGGTTGATGACAGATGGTAAATGGTAGATTGTAAATTGCAAATGGTGGGTGGTAAATAGCAAATAGTAGATAATAAATGGTAGGTGCTTTAGACTATTGTAATTGAATAATCCTACTATGCAATAAAAAAATCACCGCCGTGGACTGATATATATGCTAATCAACGGCAAACTCTTTGAAGTAACACAGAACAACAGCAGATAATGTGCAGGCGATTAAATATGCAATCGGTTCCAACAATAAGCCAATCAAGTTTTCTGCGAATATTCGTTCGGATGAGGACTTTTCTCGACGATGTTAAAGAAAACCTATTATGTTTAGAACGATATATGCAATAGACTCGAATATTTTGTTTGTGCTAATCAAAAAATAAGTTAGTATCGGTTTACGGCCCTCCTAGTGCCATTTACCATCTACCATTTAACACCTTCCATCTACCATCAACCATCAACAATTTAGTCTTTCATCCATGAACCATTTACCATCTACCAGCCATCTACCATTTTTTACTAGCATCCATCTACTATTTACCATCATATTTCGGGTGTTTGGGGATTTTGTATATGGGTATTATGATTATGGGGATTTTGAATATGGGGATTTTGATTTTGGAGATTTTTCTACGTTTGGGGATTTTGTGATTGGGGATTTCGTATGGTTCCCGCGCCAGACGCCAGCGCAGTTCGGACAGAAGTATTGAATGTACGGGTTTGTTCGAGATAGGTATGAATTTTGGTGCGAAGAAAAGTTTAGCTGGTTGTCTTAATGTTCTCCTCAGCGAAATAGATGGTGGTAGCACTTAATATGTACATACTCGTACTCAACCATATGAGAAGAACCAAAACAGGAACTCTATTCACACCTAGATTCGAGATAGACCGACACATCCACAGTATGAAGCGCTGCTTTGATGGCATTGAGCGCAACGGAAAGTGGCGGACCTAACGACCGTTTTTATTGTAACAGAAACGCAACACAAATATTATCTAGGGACGCGGAAGCGTCCGCCCGCCAAAGAAAAACGAAGAAATTTAAACAAATCAAAAGTGAGAAGCGACTAAGACTATGTTTACACGACGAAACAAGTACGGGTTTTCGGACCTCTGTAGCTCGTACCCTGGTTGGTCCTGAGTATTCAAATTCGACAGAGGTTGTCGCTCGCGCCTTCTTACGAAGTGTAGAAAATTTCAAGAAGATACGTAAAAAACACCGGAGATATAATAGTTAAAAATCGCATTTTTTTCAAAAATCTTGTTCTCGTTGCTATCGTTGTTCTTGTTGTTTATTGACAGGGCTACAGCCTCCTAGAGAGCATCTCGGGATTCGCTCTCTTTTCCCATTGATAGAGTCTGTCTTGATGGTGTGCATGGGCTATCATTTGCTCCGATCCGTGCAATAGAAAAAAAGATACAGCGAAAAATGTGAAAAAAAATGCATAGAGTTTCTCGCTTACGTCTTTTTAAATGTTTTAAAGGAGGCATTTTGTAAAAGTCGGGAATAGGCCCGAAAAAATAACTAGAAAAGAATAGTATAGTTTTGTGATTTGACAGGACTGTTTAGAACAATCCCTTGTATATGTGCTCCAAAGTTTTCAGTTTTAAAGCATCTGCAAGACCGGGGGCAAGTGGTCAAAGTTCCTGTTTTGGTTCGTCTCATATGGTTGAGTACGAGAACGTACATATTAATATAATATTGGATGAACAAATAACATCCCCATGATCCCAAAGCTTCCAGCAAACCAGCGCGGTAGCGGTTCACACAACACACACACCACACAAATTAACAAGTTCGCCGTGGCGTACCGCGGCGGAAATTATTTCGTATATTCAGACACGTACCGCTACCGCACTGCGCTAGTTTGGCGGAAGTTTAAAAATGGCGCTGGGGCACCAAACCGATTTTGACTAGACTAACGGTGTATTTTGTTGTGTTCAAACCAGAGTTACATGATGCATTTGGAAAATCGATTTTCAATGAATTCTGATGAGTTAATTTGGCATGTAGGTTTATTCTTATAATTCCACTCTGTTTGATCCTGTTGTGGTAGGCGAAAAGGGCACTCTTAATTATATAGTGACTGAAACAGAGACTGGTCCTGATACCTATAGCTATCTCTGATTCCTACTCATGAAACCACTATCATTGTAAAAGCAATGCTTGGTAAAGTCGTTTAGTCAGGGCTGAACAGGTTTTCGGGACCTTTGATAAAGGATAAAAGGATTTTTGACATGTATATGTCTTTTCTCTGGGGGTCTGGTATACATTTTGTAACGTAACTAACGAGCGTAACGTAACGTAACGGCGCAACGACGATGAAGATCAAAAAGCCAAAAGAAGTAGATAGGGGTATTTTAAAAGGGAGAATGATGGAACGCTGATATAAGGACAGTCTTGGGTATGCAGTAACGGGAATCTTGTCTTAACCGTCTTAACGGTGTTGATACACTCAGAGAAAAAAACGCACATTCATATTAAAAGCTCCACATTTAAATTGAACGCAGTATTCGTTTGAAAAATATCGTTTGATTTGAACGAGTTCTCATTTACGCTAAGAGAATTTCTTTTAAAACAAAAGAGCAGCTAAGCCGCAAACGACGGTCGTTTAAATCAAAAGATTCCGCATTACATAGTAATGTGGATACATTCCTTTACGTAACAAATACGCATACCTAAAGGACGCGATGCCAAAATATCATTTGTTTCAACGTAGCACAACAGGTAGTTAATACTTCTGGCCGGTCCGATGAGTCTCACGTGTTCATATTCGTTCCAAACAAAGTGTATAGTGTCTAACAACAAACGCGTATTAGAATCTTCGTCGATGTTAAGAGTGTTTTCGAGAATGTACTTTTGCATTCATCTGGAGGAATGGACGCTTGCACACGTGCAATTTAAGTTTAGCGGGTGTTAAAATAAAAGTGTATTGTATTGTATTAATATTAGACCTAAATAAAAAATAAAGTTTTTTCTGAAGTTTTCATAAGTTTTATTCTTTATTCATTTGTCAACACAGGTAACAGTAAGTATCTAATCGAATGGAGAATGGACAATCAAACGGAATGTATTATTTTATTTCAGCAGAGTTTGCCTTTAATTCTATGTAAAACTCAATTATTTTGAATGGGGCAATTTCTATGAAATGAAAACGGGATGCGTTACTTTCGAAATACATACCGTTTCATTAAAAAGAATGCTTCGTTTAGTTTAAATAACAAAAATGTTGAATATAAAACGAAGACGTTTGATACAATTGCCATTCATTTATTTAAAATGTTTTACCCGTTTACAATAAAAGAATAAGTGTTTATTTCAAAGAAAAATACGTTTAAATCGACTGGCTCCTTCTTTCCAGGTAAACGTAAATTCTTTTGATTCAAACGCTTTTTTTACAACTCATTATGCTTTTGAAAGAAACGCCACTCGTTAGAATTAAACGCATTTGCGTGTGGAGCCAAATCAAAAGCGGAAATCGTTTGAATTAAATATATTTCGTTCAAAATTAGTGAATATTTCTCTGAGTGTAGGCCGAATTTGGAACTTAGGGAATATGGATGCAATTTTAATCACATATTGAGTGCACAGTGAGGCTTAATGGTTACATAAAAACCATAACCATAGGGTTAACATTAATTTTACTGTGATGTATAAAGATACCAAGGTTTGCGACGTTACCAAGGCCATCAGGGTTACCAAGAGGTTATACTAAGGGCTTCCAAGATCACCATGAGTTATCAATGGTTACTAAGTTTACCAAGGGGACCAATGTCACTAAGGTTACCAAAGGCAAAGGTTAGCAAGGGGTTTATCATTATTATAATTATTGTTCTCAAACAAATTCGTGACAATAGGGCAATGAATATCGTTTTCATCATTTATTGATATGTTAAGCCGATTTTGTAATTCGAAAACTGCAAAAAATATGACATCTCACAAAAACAACTGTGCTGTAAAAGGTTGCCGCCAAAGAAAAAGTCGTCAATCGCAAAAAGGATTGATATAAATCCAATCCCGCATACGCATATTCAAAAGTGATTGAACTAGTTAATAGCGTCCATCAAACCAACGCGGTACGGTAGTGGTACGCGTCAGAAAAAATTTTCGCCGCGGTAGACCACGTCGAATTTGCCAATTCGTGTGGTGTGTGTTCTGTGAACCGCGTACCGCTCCTGCACTCGTTTCGTGGAGTAAATTTCTTTCAACGCTATTTGGCAGGGAGCTTGAATAAGGTTCTTCTTCTTCTTTATGGCACGATAGCCCGACGTCGGGCCTTGGCCGCCTGGATTGAAGATTGATTGATTGATTGTCGCGGTCACGCGACCTTGTCCTCCAGTTCCGAAAGCCTAGCATCTGGTGGGCGTCCTCACATACAGAATGCTCCCATCGGGCTCTCGGTCGTCCACGCAATCTGGCTACGTCCACTCGTTGCGCGTTCATCACCTTTTTGGGCATGCGATCGTCGTTCATCCTTTGTACATGTCCCGCCCATTGCAATCGCTGCAGTTTCACGATCTTCGACATCTGTAGCTCATCATACAGCTGATACAACTCAAGGTTGTACCGGATGCGCCATTCACCTCGTTCACGAACGGCCCCGAAGATTCTTCGGAGAACCTTTCGCTCGAATGTGTCCAACAGGTGTTCAGAGTTTTGGGTTAGGGTCCATGCCTCGCAGCCATAGCATAGCACAGGTCGGATGATGGTTTTATACACGTGGAGCTTCGTGTTCCTGTGCACCAGCTTCGAATTCATAATTTGGAGGACCGCAAAGTAACACTTATTAGCTAGTTGTATCCGTCGCTTTATCTCATCTGTTTCGTTGGCGTCCTTTGACAAATTGCAACCCAGGTAAGTGAAGTTGTCTACATACCCTATATTGAGGTACCCCACTGTGATGCTTGAATTTACTGGCGTTCTAGTTTTTGATTGCATCATCACCTTGGTTTTAGATTCGTTGATATGTAGTCCCACTTCTTTGGCGGCGTTATTGAGATTATGCAGGAGGATTTCTGCATCACCCAATCTTCGAGACATGATGTTGATGTCGTCGGCGTAAGCTACTAATTGAGTCGACTTAATGAGTAGCGTTCCGCTACTGTCCAAATTCGTGGCTCGGATTACATACTCCAGAGCCAGGTTGAAGAGCTTCGGCGCCAGCCCGTCGCCTTGCTTGAGTCCAGTATGAGTTTCAAATAGGTCAGTGAGTCTGTTCTGAACTCTGACCTGCGAGATGGTATTAGTCATCGTCATCCTTATGAGTCGCACTACCTTAGCCGGTATACCAAAATGCAGCAGAATATTGTACAGTACACTTCGATCGATACTGTCGTATGCCTGCTTGAAGTCGACAAATATTTGGTATACGTCGATGTTATATTCCCAGCACTTCTGGAGTAAAAGCTTCGCTGTAAAAAGCTGATCTGTCGTCGAACGACCAGGTCTAAAGCCGCCTTGGTACTCGCCAATGATTTCTTCTGCGTACGGATTAATTCTATTTTCTAGAATTTTACATAAAATCTTATAAGTCGTACAAACTAATGAGATGCCTCTGTAGTTCTCACATTTTAACTTATCGCCTTTTTTGTGGATTGGGCAAATTATACTTTTGCGCCAATCTTCCGGGATTATTTCGTCGTTCCATATTTTAACGACAAGTGTGTGTATAGCCTTAACAAGGCTCTCCCCACCATGCTTCAGCAGTTCAGCTGGAATCTCGTCAGCGCCCGGGGCTTTATTATGTTTTAGTGATTGCATGACGAGATCAACTTCTTCTATTGTTGGGGGTTGAACGGGAGGGCCTGTTTCAGCCGTCAGCTCCAGCGCTTCTTGTGTGGGGTTGTTCGGTTGAACATTAAGGAGCTCTTTAAAATGTGAGGCCCAGCGTTTATCAACGCTATCGGTGTCGCTAATTATATTGCCATCCTTATCCTTACAGAGGTTGGTCCTGGGTTGGTATCCACTTTTAATTGAATTAATTAGCTTGTACGCTTGTCTACTGTTCCTACTAGCTAGTCTTTGGTTCATTTGCACCAACTGCTCGTCAAGATGCTTACGTTTCTTACGTCTAATTAACCTATTCGAAAAGCGTCGAAGCTCGTCATAATTTGTTTTTTTTTGCTCTAGTTGCGCGTTCGGTCCATTGGCGATATGCCTCGTTTTTCGCATCTACCGCATTTTGACATTCCTCGTCAAACCAATCATTTCGGGCTCGCCGGGCTTTGTATCCCACAACCTCCTCAGCTACCCCTTTGATGCGGTTTTTGAGTGTATCCCAAATCTCAAGGGCGCCTTTGTTGCTGATGTTATTTAGCAAGGGCGTCAGCTTCCCCTCAAGGGCAGTCGTATAAGTGACCACCGTGGCATCATCCAACAATTTGTCAACCGCAAAAATTTTTGCCGGGTTGAATCTCGAATCATGCACGGAAGAAATTCTGCACATATAAGTCGCCTTCACCATATAGTGGTCAGAGTCAATATTTGCTCCACGATAGGACCGAACATCCATCATGCTCGATGTCCATATCTTGCAGACAAGGACGTAGTCAATTTGGTTGACGGTATGTTGATCTGGAGATCTCCAGGTCTGTCTGTGAATACGACGATGCGGAAAACACGTTGAGCTAATGACCATGTTTCTGCTGGTCGCGGAGTCTATTAGTCGTTGGCCGTTGTCGTTACATTCTTCATGGAGGCTGTAACCTCCAGTAATCCCCCTATGCAAACTTTCGTTTCCGACTTTGGCGTTGAAGTCCCCCAGCAGCAATTTGACATCGTTTGATTGAAGTGAATCGAAAGAGATTTTCTAGGCGGTGGTAGAACTCGTCTTTGGCCGCGTCTTCACTGTCTTCGGTGGGGGCATGCGCGTTTATGAGCCAGAGATTGAAGAACCGAGTTTTAATGCGAATCGCACACAGCCGCTCGTTTATGGGTTTGAAGTCGATGACATGCGGCTTAAGTTGATTGTTTACAATAAACGCCACTCCAAACTCCCTGTGGCCCGAAGGTTTTCCACTTGTGAAAATTGTGTACGAATTTCGGTCGTCTATCTCGCTACTAAGCCATTTTGTTTCCTGGAGTGCAACTATGCTCAGCTTATATTTTTCACCCTGATCCAAGAGAGCCCTTAAGGCCCCTGCCCTATTCAGGGAGCGTAGATTCCAGGTTCCGAAAGAGTAATCCGTTGTTCGTTTGCGAGGTCGTCGTTGAGTTGTATCCGTCCAATCCGAGGCTTTCGTTCCAGGTTTCTTGACGTCGAAATTTTTTTTACAAGGATGAGTTGTCGGCCCATCGCTTAACCATGATGGTATTCGTAAACGAAAGAGGTCCATCATGGAGGGGCCTCGGAGGTGCAGCTTCGGTGATTGACTATTCGGTTTTTGTCACCCTATTACGTTTAGTAACCTGAGACGCTGAAGTTGTTAATACAGCACTCAGGCGCAGCGGTTACTCGGATAATGCGGGAAAGTAACGCCCCGTAGAGAAACATAGGAATTGGCCGGAGCCGTTCACCCTATGAAACTCCTCCTGCATAGCTAAGGGTCCGCACTTATGCCACAACTGAAAAGGATATAGGAATCGGCCGGAGCCTTTCAACCTTTATCCTCCCCCTTACGGGGTTGAATAAGGTTAATTACAGAATAAAACCAATCTTATGTAAAATTATGAAAGAACTTTATTGTATAGAAAAAACAAGAAAAACGTGTTGTATACGAAGGAAAGCAAAATAAGGTTCTAAAACGCATTTTTATTTTCTACAAGGTTACAAGCTTCAAAATGAAATCTGATTAAGAAAAGAACATCAGATATCATTCCGACGATTTCCAACAGTGGTGCAACGTTATAAAAATTAATTGTGTGTGGAAGTTTTTTCACAATTCTGTCGTTAGTGGTCATCCAATGTGCCATAACATTGCAACAGCTAGTGACCCGTTATGGCCAAAATTAAAGCAGCAGTATTAAAGAAGAGTGCTTTCAGCTTGCTATACTTTGTAATAATTCTGAATCTTTTTCTTAGATCTGTAATAGTAGGATTGATTATTTTCGTAATCGAAAATCAAACATTCTGGAGGAGCATGGACTGAGGGTAAGTATAACAAAGACTGAGTTCTTATGCTGCCCATTTTCAGACCCAGATGCACCGATACCAGATATGTACGTCAAAGGAGAGCAGCTTAAGTCTTGTACCAAGTTCAAGTACCTTGGCTCGATGGTGAACAGCGGAGCTACATGCGATGATGACATAAAACACCGCACAAAGGTTGGGTAGATGGGAGTTTTCTGCGATAAGAAAATGCCACTGAAGCTAAAGGGCAAGTTGTACAAAACGGTTGTACGTCCCGCACTCATGTATGGATCAGAATGCTGGACCATGTAAGAAGGTTACGCGAAAGAATGAAATGAAAATGTTACGCATGTCAGTTGGTGTAACCAAAAGGGACCACATCAAGAGTAGCTACATCCGAGGCAGCTTGTCCATAGACCAACCAATCACCGAAAAGCTCGAAGACCGACAAATGGATTGGTATTGCCAAGTTCAAAGGCGTCCGCCTGAGAACCCCGCAAAGAAAGCGATATCAATGGAAGTTCCACTTGATGGACCCAAGGCCAGAGGCAGACTGAAGAACACCTGGATATGTCAAATGAAAAAGCAACAACAACGCATTGGTCTCGGCGATGACACGATCCAAGATAGAGCTGCCTGTAGAAATATGCTGAAAAATTATCGCCAAAACGGGCGATGTGCCTACACCGCACGTTGAGCAACGCGAAACCGTGGAGCGGTATAAAGAACGAGGCAAGGAAGGAAGAAGAAAATCAAACATCAAGTGTTTAATCAGGTCAACTGCGCAAAGAAATTGAATGATTTTTCGTTAGCAAATCACCTGCGATAAATGTAGATGTAAAAATTTTTTTTCAATTCTCCGGACCAAAAAAAGAAAATATTGGAAATGACAGACGAGGCTAAAAAGACAAATTCCCGATATGTCAAATCTCAAATGAAATTATCGGTATTGCGTAAAAAACGGTCTAGCAAATGAAATTAACGGTCTCACAAATTAAAACGATTTAACAAGCCGCTGCAATTCTTCGTGCACAAAAGGACCAGTATTGCCACTATCCATCCATACATGGTAAACAGTGAGACCTACAAGCACAAGCACTTTGACCAATATTGTACTCATGAACACCCTGTAAAAGATAAAGACGGGTGTTTGAACAATAACTGCGCCGATGGAAAGAGAATTTCATGGAGGTCCTCAACAAGTTTGAACTTTCACCTCCACCGTAACCAGTAGGACTTTCGCGAATGGCCAGATTTAATACCAGTGGGGGATGGCGTATATGGTGGCAATAAAGAATTAAGGATAGAAAGCTCTATTACTCAAATGCCTGGCATTGTTGGAAAAAATGTCCCAGCTCGTTTCCCTTCATAGCCAAACGAGTTGGAACCCAGACACCGTATTAGCGCAAGAACATATTTCCGTCATCGCAAAGAGCGAAACACTCTAAGCCCCGCCCAGGTTGGAGGGCGGTAAGTCGCAAGGTCCTGATGGCATTCGAAACAAAGCAGTACAAATAGCAGTTCAAACAATGAAGGGGAAGTCTTCGGAACCTGTTTCGTCTAGGAAAACTTTCCGAAACGGTGGAAAAGGTAAAACCTGTTGCTAATTGCAAACACTATCAAGCCGGTTTCGTATCCTCTTATTAATTTCTCTTTTGAACAGATTATTTTCGACCGAATGTCAGCGGTAGTCGAAGAAGAAGAGAAACTCTCAAGCCGGCAATATGGCTTTCGGCGAGCACGTTCAATAGTAGAAGCACAATCACAATGGCAACTAACAACCGACTCTCTTCAACAAAGCCACATTTATTGTCTTATGATGGCGACGTTAAGACGTGAGAAACGCATTTAACTTCGCAATTTGGGAGTGCATCCACGTCGTGTTGCAGAATATTGGTGTGCCCGACTACCTGACCGTTGTAGTTGTAGTACTATATCCCATGTCGGATGTGAAGGGGCGCTTGGAATATAATGTACAATTCCATCCTAGAGCTCTCCATGTCATGACGGTAATGTGATATTGTGGTGGTCGCCATCCCTATCCAGAGTAGAAACTGTTGACTAGCGAGGCGATAACCACCATCAAACTATGCAAACATTGGGATTGGAATTTGCAGAGCATAAAACGGAAGCTGTACTATTAGTAAACGCAGAAAAAAAAACGAGAAATACATTCGCTTACTCACCCCATCCAGCTCATGCAATTTCTTTCCCAACTTCTCTATAAAAAGTTCAGCATCCTTAATGGCAAAGTCGCATTCCGACACAAGACCAGTTAAATCAGAGATTTCCTTATCCGTTAGCGTCTGCGTATCCTCATAGTCATTCTCATCATCCGAATTATCGGCAGTCTGCTCCGTAATCTTCCCGACAGTCTTCTCGGGTGATTTATCCAGCAACCAAGCATTTGGTATGCTTCGAAAATCTATCTTATGTCCTTTCAGATGCTTCTGCACTTGCTTGTGCAGAACAACTATGAAATTTTGACGTTCATGCAAACTTATCGCGTACCATTTGTAAAGTTTATCGAGCATGATATCGAATTCATGCGTCTCGGAACTCTCACTTTTGCCATCCACGAATTTCAATTCATCTAGGGCCCAGTTCCTTTTTCGTTTATACTCGCCATCGCGCTCGTATTGCTTGAGCTGGCAAATGGAAATCACACTATGCGGAAGCTGGGTGGTAGCAATGCACAAGTAGCTGGGCTTCTTCTTTTTCAATGTTTTCGTCACCGTGCAAACAGACAGGACTTTCTCGTCGTTATTGCCGAAGTGCTCCTTTTGCAGAATGTGTTTGATATTTGCCAGGGCTCCTATAGTTAGCATGTTGATTCTCGGACTATGAAGACGCGACAACGAAATTATGATCCCCTGGGGGCGGTGACCACTTCACTGGCAGGTGGTGTCTGTCTATCGGAACAGGTGATTAAAGAGTTTACTCCTTGCGATTTTTGTTCCGGGAATCCATTAGAAGTATCTACATTAACTGTTCTCCTTAAATATTTTCACTGGAATCTACAAATCAAAAATAATTATCACTTCAACAACTAGAACACCGCTGATTGTTTGACAGCAAACCGATTGGATGAGTGTACACAAAAATTATCAGCTGATTGCCATTTTTTTTGCTTTTTTGTTGGTGTATCAAGTGACAGTGGCTGACAGACAGAGATAGCGTCACGTTTTGTGTGTTTACAAAATTTTTATATTCGCGCCACCGAAAATATACTATTTTATGGTTTTAGTAATTTTTTCATATAATTTCCGTTTGGATTTGTAACAGTTTTAACCCTACTATGTTTTGAATCCAATGATATTTGTAGCGGAACACCCCAACGTTGCTGTTGCTCCACAGTTTGTAGGTGAGTTTTGTTATCACGTTGTTGTTGTTGTACTGCAAGAATTTGCGTCAAAACGATTGGATAACTTGTCCCAATATTTCTATCATTATTATTATTATTGTAAAGAAAACCATCAAGGCTTTTCTGATTCCTAATTGTAGTGACAAGGACTGACTTTGTCTTAGACTGCCTGGAGCTACAGGGTAAGATGTTTTGGGTTGCCTCGGCATTATGCCCCATGACAGCATTCTACCTTCTCCGAATTTCAAGGAAGCCGGTACCGCAGCAACGTCTCGCATTTAATCGACGGCTGACGAGTGTCGGCGGTGCACTCCTCTGATCACCGGTGTTTGCGATTCAGTCTTTGTGCACTCTCTGAAGTGACCCCGCTCACTCTAAATCGCAGGAACACAAACTGGCCTAGGTTTCGGGGTAGTCTTCTCGCGGATCTAGCTTCGCTTCCAAATACTCCGTGCAATGGAAAACAACTGATCGATATGGTGAACCGCTTCACTGATTTTTAGAGGGCTGTGAATACAGCGTCATGTCCTGATATGCAGGCAATAAAAAACCAACTTGGTGGAGCTCTAAGATTAGCGAACTAATCGTCGTATGTAGAAGAAGCTTTAATAAAACGGAGGCTCCAAGGTTCGAGTCGGATTGGCACTCCTATAAGAGAAACTTTAGTTATAAAAAAAAAACAGCTTAGAGCAGCTTAGCACAGCGCCAGGAGAAGTTTCTGTGATGAAATTGAAGGGTCTTCCGAGACAACTACATTCAGAAAAGTTTTGGCGTCTACTTATCCATGTCAAGCTTTCTTGGACATATTATGAACGTCTTCATGTATCGAAACTATCGTGTGTCTGCTTGATACACACTTTCCTAGAAGCTCAGCCGTCGCTTCACCTCACTTCCCCATAATTCGCACAGTGTAATACGAAACGGCATCTATTCCTTAACGTGAGAAGCTAATGTGGCGATATCAAGCTTCGATCTCTTTAAATCAGCTGGAGCTGATGGTAATATACCTGCGGACTTGCAACTGTGTGTAGACATTACGTATATTTGGATAGAGCACACGCTCTAATCGGTTGTTCTGGGGTTCTTCATTCAGACAAGGCTCAATCCAGAGCCGGCGAATCTAAAACCTCGTAACAACTGCCAAAAACTAACCACATCTACTATATATCTTTAGACCGCATCTCAAAAGAGGTAAGGGAACTTGCGATTAATTCTAATCGCGTTAGGCAGCTGTTTAACGGGGCCAAGCGCATATCTCGGGGACTGTGTTATGTATCGCTCCATCCTCACAGAAGACACCAAAAATATCAGAGACGCTAAAAGGCGAAGCTGGACAAACTTTTGCGACTGCGTGAGTAGTACTACCAAAGCGGCTAGACTGCACAAAGTACCGGCAAAAACTGGTTGCAGTTCGATCAACACTCTGAAAGGATAAAACGGGGGCATCACGAGGGCCGGCTGCAGACTAGACTATAACGTGAATGATGGCCACGGCTGCACGAATCCGTCCAACAGGGAAATATATCTGACTGGGCAGCAGCAAGAGGTATTTTCACGTATGACAGGTAAGGTGGGCAATTGGGACCTTTGATCTCTCCAAATCGCCCGGCATGGATGGAATCTTTCCGGCACTCCTGCAAAGAGGGTAAGAGGAGATATCCTTCACGGTTAGCTTCTATGGAAGTAGTTATGCTTTTGAAAATATCTCAACAGCCTGGAGATCAGTGAGGGCAGTTTTTATCTCCAAAGTGGGTAACCGGAGACCGGTGGACGACCCTAAGTCGTATCGCCCCACAAGCCTTACATCTTTCCTTATGAAAACTATTAAAAACTTACTGGACGCTCATATTAGGAGTACACTTCTAAAGACGCGGTCGCTGCACCCAAAGCAATATGCCTATCAACAGGGCAAATCGGCACTACAAAGCTAATTGGAAGAGATCGAGGAGGCCATGTCTAATAAAGAAATGGCACTATGTGCATTTCTAGACATAGATGGCGCCTTCGACAATACGTCATTCGATTCCACTGGAACGGCATTAAGAGCCAAAGGGGCGGATAATACTACCCTGATATATCTATTGCCAGTCCCGGGCTCATCAACAACACCACATGAGAGCCATTCATCACCTTCTCGTCAGACCACCTGCCAATAGTCCTCACGATCGACAAACCGTCCCAATTCGCGTACACTGAGAAGAAAACGTACACAAATTTCAGCAAAGCAGACTGGATCGGCTTTCAAGCATATACCAGCGAAATGTTTTCTGCCCTACAAATTCCCACCGACGTACGTACCGCTGAAAAAAATCTGAGACGGATTATCGTAGATGCTGCTAATAGATACATTCCTTCCGGCCGCATACCAATCTTGAGACCACATTTTCCATCAAGTGCCGTAGAATCGGCAAAAATGAGGGATGAATTCAGAGCAATAGACCCCAGTGATCCTCGTATCAGCGACCTAAATAATGTGATAACCCAGCAAGTAAATGACCACAGAAGACAAAAATGGAACAAGCATTTAAAATCCTGCCACATAAAATCCGGTGTAAGCAACCTTTGGAAAACGGTACGTGCGTTATCTAACCCCACAAAACCCAAAGATAAGGTAGCCATTAAGTTCGGTGATAAGTCCTACAATAACGACGACAAATGCGCACACAAATTTAATCAACAATTCGTCGAACATCCTGAAAAAGATAGGCTCAAGCGCACCATCACAAGAGCTATCCGCAATAGCACCACCGATCAACACCTTCAAGTTACCTCAAACCAAGTAAGACTTGCAATCAAAAATGCCAACAATTCCAAAGCGTTCGGCCCCGATCATGCTGAAACATCTAGATTCACCGGCCATTGATTATATCACTGCCACGATGAATCTATCGTTAAAATCATTCATCATTCCTGAGTTATGGAAGAAAGGCCGCATAAACCCAATACCCAAACCAGGTAAAGACCATACTCTAGCAGAATCATACCGTCCGATAACGCTCCTGTCTCCTGTGGCCAAAATACTGGAAGCACTTGTATTGCCGAAACTTTTAGAGCACATACAGCTTGCAAATCATCAACATGGTTTTCGTAAAATGCATAGCACCACCACCGCTCTCGATACGATTACGTCCAACATATTTAATGGACTCAACCAACCGAAACCATGCAAGCGTACCGTCCTGGTTGCTCTCTATCTGTCAAAAGCATTTGACACTGTCAACCACACTCTATTGCTAACAGATCTCCGCAATACAACACCTCCGTACATCCATAAATGGATCGCTAACTACCTTGCCGGTCGTCATTCCTGCACAGAGTTTAGAAACGGGAAGTCTAAACTCAGGAAAATCAAACAAGGCGTTCCCCAGGGTGGAGTCTTATCCCCCACTCTTTTCAACCTCTACATGGCAGAATTACCTACACCACCAACGGGATTACAAATCATCTCATACGCAGACGACTGCACCATCATGGCAACTGGTAACGACATTCCCGAAATGTGCGATCTAATCAACGAATACCTGCAGGTTCTCAACGCTTTCTTCGTCAGTAAAAATCTGAAGCTATCTGCGCCCAAGTCCTCCGCCACATTATTCACAAGCTTCAACCAAGAGTACAACACACAACTGCCCATCTACGTTGACACCCACATCATCCCAACAACCAGGACTCCCAAAATCCTTGGTGTCACGCTTGACAACTCCGGCAAATTCAACACCCACGCCGATATGTTCCAAACTCAGGAGCAGGAATAAAATATTAAAAGCACTTGCCGGAAGTACATGGGGCACAGACAAAGAAACCCTCTTGGCTACGTATAAAGCGATCGGTCGCCCCTTGGTCAATTACGCAGCACCAACGTGGACAAATGGTCTCTGCAACACAAACTGGAGCCACATTCAAACCTGCCAAAACACAGCACTACGCACCATCACCGGCTGTGTTAAGATGTCTTCACAAGATCATCTACACCAGGAAACAAAATTAATGACTTTGAGGAGCCATAATGAACTTCTCACTAAGCAATATTTAGTCGGATGTTATCGAACAAACCACCCGAACAACCCACTCATGGACAAAACACCACCGCCACGTCGTATCAGACGTTCAATCAGGGACAAAGAGCGTGAAGTCCAGCGCTACAAAAAAGTTCCTTTCGATGACTCCGACTACAAGGCGGCCATTGCAGACTTACACACATCCGAAGTTCATAAAGCTACTCAAAGTCTCACGAACAACCGTGTACTTGGCATTAAACCTCCTGCCATATCTCCAGACGAAGAATCACTACCAAGAGCAACTCGTACCACCCTAGCTCAACTTCGATCCGGCTGGTGCCCGCGACTAAACTCCTATTTGTTACGAATAAACAATGAAGTCGCCAACACCTGCCCAGCCTGCGGAACCAGTCCACATGACGTGGACCATGTTTTCATTTGTTCAGCTGCTGCCACGCACCTCACACCACTTGCGTTATGGACACAACCCATCGAAGCAGCTTTTTTCCTAAATCTTGACCTCGAGGATGGAATGCCCACCATCTTCGAATGATAATGTGCAACTTAGACTGAATGTTTCCCCATTTGTGCCGCTACTACAACAACAACAACAACATAATACTACTACAATCTGGGTGCAGGGCATGCTTTCGTGCAGAATTATATTTACCAGTATAGGCAAGACTACTCTCTCTGCTCAAGCCCCAAGGAGGTGTACTATCCCCCCTCCTGTGGTGTTTGGTATGTTTTGCAAAACGCTCTTCAAATAGTACAGGAATGTGTTAATCCAACAAAAGCCGCAGTGATGCAATTCAGTAGGAAGGGGACGCCACGAGCAATGCAGTGTCCTTCAATGTATAATTCACAATTAACCATGCCAGAAACTATCATGGATAACCTGGTTAAAACTCTACGTTTTGACGCAGTGATCTGGGCAAGGGAGGATTGGACTGACAGATTCAGAGCACTCTACCCCAGTACTATCATATTTTACACGGACGGTTCAAAGACCGATGCAGGTTCTGGCCCAGGTATTAGTCTGTTTATTCCAACCGACCGCAGAAGTACACGCAATGGAATTGTGCGCAAGAAAATGCCTTGAACAAGGCTACACAAACAAGAAAATAGCAATATTTACTGACAGCCAAGCGGCAAAGAAAGCGCTGAGCTGTACTGTCAAATCGAAGCACAAGTGGGTTTATCAGGAAATCCTCCAACAGGTAGGTTCCCTTAACAGTATTTCTCTTTTAGGGGTACCTGGGCATTCGGGTGTCGAAGGCAATGAGCGGACAGACGAGCTTGCAAGAAGAGCGTCCGCCACCCCCTTTTTGGCCTAGAACTCTACTGTGAGATACCACTTTGTACATGCAGAAATGAAATAAGTGAGTGGGAAAAAGCCACAGCCACCCTGCACTGGGAAACTCTCCCAGGGCTTCGACAGGCAAAACTTTTAATTTATTGCCACAGCCCCATACAAATCTTAATCTTACAGGGATCCGTGCTTGGACAGCTTCTGCGGAGTATTGTACAATGACATGCCTAGGGAGTGCCAATGGTTGAATTTGCAGACGACATAGCAGTGATTGCAATTGTCCGGAGCATGTTTCGATTGTATATGCCAACTAAGCGTTAACGACCATCAAACTGTGGCTGGAAACGATGGAAGCTCGCGACGCAAAAAAGGGGAATCTAAACTAATTAGTAAGTGCAAGAAAAAGATTTGGAAGAGAAGTCATAACATCTAAGCCTGCTGTCAGGTACTTGGGGACTATGATTAATTTTCAACAACTGTGCATGGAGCTGCTGTTGTAGCTGGAGTGATGCCAATGGAGATTCTCGTCGACAAGACTAACAGACTCACACCTCTATAAACAAGTCCTTGTATTTATAAGATCCGAAGGCACGGTCTCTTATCCCATTCGATATACTAAAGCTTTCTTGTCGGAAAGGGGCGAGTAAATCGAACCGTGGTCCTACTAACAACCATTGCCTCACGGCAATTTAAAGCCTCATCAGGGCGGACCATACCCGTTTAATCGAATGGCCAAAAAGCCTCCCTGGCAAGAACCTCGTAGGTTTCCATGCAAACACCGCTAAAAGAAGCAGAATAAGTAAATAGGATCTGCATATACAGAGGAAGGGGAAATGGGTTCAACATAATTATTGGTATGGTATATACCGATGCTATCTGAGACTGAGCGAAAATATCAATTTTTAGAATAAACGAAAATCTTTCGAAATGTGCTTTATTATATAAATTTATCTACAACCGTAACCAACGGGCTTTATGTTTTTTAATAATATTCATTCACAGGCATCAATCATGAACGACGAAAAATTATTGGAAAAGTTAAAAACTTACTTTGGCCATTCCAAATTTAAGAGCAAATTACAGAAAAATGCAATCAAAGCTGCGATCGAGGGTAAGCTTACTTATTGACTTTACTTAACGTGGTATTTCTAAAAGTGATCTATGCTAGGTAAACGTGATATTTACGTATCAATGCCTACCGGCTCCGGAAAATCACTGTGCTTCCAACTTCCCGGCGTCCTTCAGGAAAATAAAGTTACAATTGTCTTCTCACCCCTTCTGGCCCTTATAAAAGATCAAATTGATCACTTAACATTGCTAAAAATTTCCGCTGATTCGATCAATTCCAAAATGGGTTCGGCGGACCGAAAACGTGTTCTTAATGACTTGAAAAGCATTAAACCGTCAATTAGGTTTCTGTACATTACGCCGGAACAAGCTAATACGGACACTTGCAAGGATCTAATCGAGTCGCTGGTCAAATACAAAAAACTTGCCTACATAGTTGTTGATGAAGCCCACTGTGTCAGTCAGTGGGGACATGATTTTCGACCCGATTTCCTGAAGCTTGGTGCCTTACGCGCAAAATATCCGGAAATCTCGTGGATTGCGCTGACTGCTACCGCTTCAAAACAAGTCGTAGACGATATATACGATCAACTGAAATTCAAGAAACCGGTGGCCGAATTTAAAACGCCTTGTTTTCGTGATAATTTATACTATGACGTAGTGTTTAGGAATACCATTCAAAAGGATATGCCCCATTTAAAAGATTTCGTAGAGAACTGTATGCTCAATTATATTGGAGATGAGACACCATGCGGTATCATATATTGTCGAAAACGTGAAGATGTTGAAAGCGTCGCATATGGATTGACTAGATTAGGAATGCCCACCATAGCCTATCATGCTGGTCTGAAACAGGCCGATCGGATTCAAGTTCAGGAAGACTGGATGTCTGGAAAATATCCAGTTATTAGTGCTACTATCAGCTTTGGAATGGGCGTTGATAAGTCCTCTGTGCGTTTCGTTGTTCATTGGAACTTGCCGCAAAATATTGCCAACTATTATCAGGTATGGAATAACGCGAAATTATTTCAATTTCAAAGAATTAAACGTGAAATATTTTACAGGAATCAGGACGAGCTGGTCGAGATGGCTTGCCCGCTTATTGTCGAATTTATTATTGTCGCGATGATGTGAAATCTATAACTTTCCTTCTACAAAACGATGTGAATAGGGCTACAAAAGAAAATCGCAAAGAGCAAGCCAAATTGGCAGTGAAACAATTCGAAAAGATGGTAGAGTATTGTGAAGGATATACGTGTCGCCATAAATGCTTTTCGAATTATTTCGGTGATCCGCCGCCACCATGTGAGAATCGATGTGATGTATGTAAGACGCCGAAACAAGTGTCTAAAGCATTGGACACGTTTCGAAGGCTAGCGGTACGAAGTGTTTTTGGTAAACATGAAATTTCGTCGCTGGACGACTCTGACTTGTATGGAGGTAAGAAGATGCTTGCAGATTGAGACGCTGAACTACAGAAGCTAATGCGTCATAGGTAGAAATCAATCGTGCCTTTTTTAACTTGACTATTGAAATTGTGGTTTTAAGGCTAAAATACTTCTGGTATTGTTCTCATTTTAGGTGGTAGATCCGCGGTAAAAAAATCTACACGTGAATATGACGACGAGGACGATGACTCGTCTAACAGCCGCGAAAACCGAGAGGCAGAATTTAAAAAAGCATCACAACTTTTAATTCAACAGCAATTTGCTCTTCGAAAATCGAAATTGGCCGAGTTTAAAGAAGATAATAAAGAGTCTCTTGTTGCAGTTCTAAAATCAAAAGTACGAGCTGCCGAATCCACATCCGTAAAAGTGGCCGGATTAACTTTAAAACTGCGGGAAACTTATTTCGCAATGTTTTTGGATGCGATCATGTCAAATGTGGCACGCAGTAATGTCCCTGATTTGACATCGCTTAATTTAAGAAATAAGGACTTCGATAACATTGCGGCTGATTTGGAATATGGATGCTTCACTGAGAATAAAGTGTTAAGTTTATACAAAAGATCAATTGCGAAAAAGGTAAGTGTGAAAACAATAGACACATATAGAGTACAATTTATCGTTGTTTAGGTATCTGAAGTTAAACAGTGCACTCTGAAAAAAGACATGTGCGTATACATAACCGACTACAAACGTCCGGTCAAGACAGAAGTTCCCGAGAAAGACGAGAAACCAAAACTTCAGGAGAAAAGTCAAACAGTACCAAAAGCAATTGCTAAGAAGAAAGGATTTAAAATGGAAATTGATAACCAAACGTCTATAAGTTATTTTTTCAAAACCGCTGCTAAGCCCAGTTCTACACAGGTCACAGACCGTTTAGAATCAATCAAAACTGAACCAATTGAAACAGAAATTAAAATTGAACCAGATTTCAAACAGACTGATAGAGATTTGGACGAATCGGAATCTCCCAAACTTATACCTAAGGATGAGCCTACAAATGATGTAGAAGCAGATATACCTATAGCAATAAAACAGGAGAAAATTGAAGTTGAAAGTATTCAAATGGTGACTATCTCTGATGAGCCAAAAGAATCTGAAGTTATTTCTAGTACTGAAAGTAATACCGAAACCCCAGAGCCGTGTACAATCCCTGAGCGCCATAGTAAATCTACGGAAAATTTACAAAATTCAAATCCAGCACGTAATGGAGAAAATAATATTTCCAATGAAACAAATAGCCTTTTTACTCGTAGACCACACAAAACAAATTCTCTCCAAGACGATAAAGCAAAGAACTACAATTCGACGTCTAATCATAGCTCCAAACGTTCCTTGGCAGAGAAAGACCATGAACATGGAAAGGAGGTGAAAAAAATTAAACTTGATTCTAACGTTGAATCACAATCAAGTATTGGTAAAAAAGAGAAAGATGAACTTGCTGCTTACGTGGTGAAGTGTTTGATGCCCCATTATAAAAGCGGCTTGATTTCCAATAAAGAGTTGTTCAAGACAATGGCAAGAACTATTACGCATAAGTTTTCAACTGGATCTTTGGGTAAGTAATGATTCATTTTAAAATATTTGTTTGTCTATGGGCCAGTCGGTTTTTTCTCTTGTCTTGCGGAATAATTCAGTTGTCATCATTATTTTATATAAATCCCAATCAATTTTTTTTTGAGTTGGCTGAGGAGCCGTACAAATTGGATTGAGTGATATATTTCTGATTTCTTAGCTAAAGGTATTGACTCTTCTGAAAACCCTCAAAAGTGACGTTAGATTTTATGATCGTTTTATGAACGGTCACCGGACCCTCAATTTTTTTCTTGTTCGACGTGACAATATTTACGGAGAGGCGGCTAACGGGTGAATCGATTTTGAACAGGCGATTTTATACGAAACAAATGTAGTCCAAAAGTGAGGAGGTTTGTCTTTAAATACTCGTATGAAGGCTATAATCTCTAATTCTCATGGTTTCGAAGAACACCCCTGTCATAACATCTCTTGGTGAGGGTGATTTTTATTTATTATCCCAGCTAATACTGTTTCAATAGGGGACCACAGTGTTCATTGTGGTATTAGCCTGAGTTTCGATACATGTAGAAATAGTTTTAATAAAGACATCAGGCAGGAGGCATTCAGTAGCAGTGCCTAGAGCAGCACTATCACGCGTCTAATTCTTCTATAGTTAGTAGCACGCAAGGAATGCGACTACAAACTCAACTGCTACTCGGTACATCTCCATATCGGATCTTCTCACTTTTTGAATACCACTGCGGAATGATGGGCACATTTAATAATTGTCTAAAGGTAGAAACCGCGAGTTTTCGAGTTTGTCGTACACGTGGATAGAAATGTCACAGATGATTTTGATGCTAAAGTTGTTAAACAATTTGGGAGAGAGAACTGCGCTGTGGAATATGATTTCCCAAACGTTTGCTCCCAAACTCAGTGACTCAGACTTTTTATCAGCAATGTATTGCGTTCCTACTCTGCTTTATTAATGCAGGATTTTACATAATAATTAGGCCAGTAAGAATAATCGAGTGATTGACCGTATCGAAGGCATTTGATACGTTAACCGACACTAAGGCTTCATTCAAACGACGAGCCGTACGGCTCGCAAGCTCTAGCCATACAAATGCAATGGCTTATATGGGAAGCTCTCGACGAGCGGAGCCGTGCCGCTATTAAAACGCAACTAGCGAGACGTGTTTTCACATATCGTGCACCACAACCCGCAAATTCCAGCTTCCCATATAAACCAATGCATTTGTATGTCTGAGCTTGCGAGCCGTTTTCGCGTCGTTTGAATGTACCCTAAGATGGTTCTATGACACGGGTGGAAACCATTTGTTCGATTCAATAATTTTCACTTCATCAGCTAGTATCCATAATATCCTTTATTGACGTTTCGCCTACTTCATTCTTCGGCTTCTTCAGAATTATATTTCTATAAATGGTATCTTAATAATTATTCTATAATACATTTGCTAAATCCATATTATTACTTACATTCTTGTTATTTGTTAAAAATTTTTTGAATATGTTTCTAAGTTGAACTCTACTTCGACATTGTCTAGTGCTTTTGTCAATTTTCTGCTATTCCTATCTTGTCCAGTTATTCTATAGTATAACTAGTTTTTTGTATTTTTTCACTATATCATCTATCTCTGTTTTGCTATTGAGGGAGTCTTTGTAATGTTTCTCTATATATATGGCCTCTTTTATACGAAAACAGAGATAGATGATATAGTGAAAAAATACAAAAAACTAGTTATACTATAGAATAACTGGACAAGATAGGAATAGCAGAAAATTGACAAAAGCACTAGACAATGTCGAAGTAGAGTTCAACTTAGAAACATATTCAAAAAATTTTTAACAAATAACAAGAATGTAAGTAATAATATGGATTTAGCAAATGTATTATAGAATAATTATTAAGATACCATTTATAGAAATATAATTCTGAAGAAGCCGAAGAATGAAGTAGGCGAAACGTCAATAAAGGATATTATGGATACTAGCTGATGAAGTGAAAATTATTGAATCGAACAAAGTGAAATCAGTGAAAAAAATAATTATAAAGGAAACCATTTGAGCAGACAGTAGCTAGTTAACCAACGAACGGTCAACGGTTTAACACATTGCTGGTTTTTTCCCCCGGTAATGCAAGCGATAACGTTTAGTTCAGTTTCTAAGGTTTTCCTAGATATTTCATTCTTGGTTGAAGGGTGTGAATAGGGAGGCAACGGATTTCGGAACTAAAAGCTTTTAACTTTGTTTATGAAAAAGTTTTGAACTCTACCAGGTATGATTTCGGGTGCTGTGGGTGTTTGCCTTGCTCATGCAGTCAATGTCCTATGATATGACTCGAGTCTAGTGGGTGGTGTAAGAAATACTGAAATGTGGATATTGAAGAGGGTAGTAGATAATACTTTCCCTATGAGACTCCTTTTTATACCCTTCGCTTATTAAGCGAAAAGGGTATATTAACTTTGTCATGAAGTTTGTAACGCATTGAAGGAGGCATCTCCGACCATATAAAATATGTATACAGGGTTATTGGTTAAGTCGACCTATTCCCTGCAACACGTTATAATAGGGGAAAAATGCAACAAAATGAGGCCATAAATGTTTGGCCGATTTTCAACGGTCACTGAGATATTTGAATTTTTAGGTTTTTTTAAATAACCTCGAATTTTACCATTTAAAGTAAGAAATAAAAAAAAAACTACTAAGGTAATGGGTTAAAACTTATTTTTGGATTTTAGTCAACACTATAGCAGACATTTCTTAATCATTTAAAATTTCAAAAACCCATCACAATTCGAAATTTTTAATTTTTAATAAAAAAAAAAGTATTTTAAATTTTTTTAAAGTTGATTTTTAATATAGTATTACTAAAAAAAATTATATGACACGGACTCTGCAGACCACTGGAAAAACATACTCGTGTTGTCAGCTTTCCAAAAAGGTGTCAATGTCAATATAAATATTTGAAATAATTGAAACAGCTAGCTGCAACTTGTTCGGGGACCATAATTTCGTTTGATAAAAAACGACAAATCCATAACACAATAAAAACACGTCTGTCAAGTTAGCACTACCACTTTAAAATTTCGACAAACGCTATAGTGCATTAAATGTCGCGATTTTGTCGTAATTCAATGGAAAAGAAGCCCCTGTGATATCTTACTGGACACCTTTTGCAATGGGGAGATTCTTGGAACTCGAATTTGGTTAACTGAGGCTCAAATGCACTTAAGGATAGTTTTTAAGGGGTAGAAGAGGTGCGACAAATTTTTTTAAGCGTGCAATATGCCTTTCGGTTCCTGCGACAATTAATTGGATACTTTTTGTTTTACGGAAATGCTTGAATTGGCCGCTACCGGGGTGGTAGTGCTAACTTGACGGGGGTAGGTTTTAAGGGAAGGAGGGTCGCGACAATTTTTTTCAGGGTGGAAATCTCTTAAGCAGCCCCGGTGATATCTTACTGGATACCTTTAGCATTGGGGAGATTCTTGGAACTCGAATTTGGTTAACTGAGGCTCAAATGCACATAATGGTAGTTTTTAAGGGGAAGGAGGGGCGCGACAATTTTTTTTCTTTTTCCATTGAATTACAACAAAATCGCGACATTTAATGCACTATAGCGTTTGTCGAAATTTTAAAGTGGTAGGTGCTAACTTGACAGACTTGTTTTCATTGTTGTATGGATTTGTCGTTTTTTATCAAACGAAATTATGGTCCCCGAACAAGTTGCAGCTAACTGTTTCCATTATTTCAAATATTTATATTGACATTGACACCTTTTTGGAAAGCTGACAACACGAGTATGTTTTTCCAGTGGTCTGCAGAGTCCGTGTCATATAATTTTTTTTAGTAATACTATATTAAAAATCAACTTTAAAAAAATTTAAGATAATTTTTTTTTATTAAAAATTAAAAATTCCGAAATTGTGATGGGTTTTTGAAATTTTAAATGATTAAGAAATGTCTGCTATAGTGTTGACTAAAATCCAAAAATAAGTTTTAACCCATTACCTTAGTAGTTTTTTTTAATTCTTACTTTAAATGGTAAAATTCGAGGTTATTTAAAAAAAACCTAAAAATTCAAATATCTCAGTGGCCGTTGAAAATCGGCCTAACATTTATGGCCTCATTTTGTTGCATTTTTCCCCTATTATAACGTGTTGCAGGGGATAGGTCGACTTAACCAATAACCCTGTATATATGATCAGCGTGACGAGCTGAGTCGATTGGACGATGTCAGTCTGTCCGTCTGTTGCGACGCGTTTTGCTCGGCCAGCTTAAAAGCTATGGAGCTGAAATTTTGTACACATGCTTCTTTTTGTTGCAGGCAGTTTGTGTGTTTGAATCGCTAAAATCCGACAAGGGGATCGTGGGGCTGCCATATACAAACCTATCCCACAAAATTAGGTTCTTCTTAGAAAAACTTTTTTATTTATGGACCAATTTCAATAAAATTTCGCACAAATGTGTTTTCATTGCTGACACACAACATATGTAAAAATCGACCAAATCGAACAATGGGGTCGTGGGGCTGCCATACAAACATAGTCCCCGAATTAGGTTATTCTAAGAAAAACTTTTTTATTTTCTCATCGATTTCAATCAATTTTTGCACAAATGTGTTTCTAGTGATATCACAAAAGATATGTAAAAATGGACTAAATCGGACCATGGGGTCATGGGGCTGTCATACAAACCTAGCTCCCCAAATTAAGTTCTTCTAAGAAAATACATTTTTATTTGCACACCAATTTCAATCAAACCTCATGGAAATGTATTTTTATTGATGTTACAAAACATATGCAAAAATGAATGAAATCGGACCATGTGGTCATGGGGCTGGCATATAAACCCAACCCCCAAATTAGGTTCTTCGAAGAAAAACTTTTTTATTTGTCCACTAATTTCAATCAAATCTTATAATTAATGCCTCAAACATACGTAAAAATTGATGGAAAGGCCATGCGTTCATTGTGTTGCCGTACAACCCCCCTCCTCCCGGGGTTTATCTAAGAAACCCACGTCCCCCGCTTCCCCCAATAAATCATCGCCCCGGCACTTATGTCAAAATTCAAGCATGGAAGCGGGGAGGACTGAACACAAGTCATAGGTACGCCCGAAAAAACTTTTAGCCCAAGGGGAGCGAAGGGTATCCAAATTTCGGCTGCGCCCGAAATTAGCCTCGGTCTCGTTTAATCTTGGATTCCCATCTCCAAAATGCGTACAGGATTGGCGACTAGCAAGGAATTTTGCGAATTTAAGAACTTGCGAGGGAGTGCACGAATTTCGTAGATCTCTCAGTAGTTATGGATGGCTAACTAAGTCAAAAGGATACGTCAGAAAAAAAAGCCACGATATTGTAAGATTGGGCCCCTTTAGTTGGCTTAGTCCGTTAAAAATCTTTATTAACATAATTACATCGCGTGTAGTGCATTTTACGAAAGCCAGGTTGATGATTGACAAGATTGATTGCCCTAATACTAGCCTCAAGTAGTTTGACCTCAGGAAACCGTAATGTAATTAGACGGTATGATTCGCCTAGGGTGCTGTTAGTATTGGAATTATGAGGCATTTCTCAATGATGAATGATTTTAATGACAAATTCATTAAAAAAAATAACAGGCGCGACAATCTAGCATTGGACTAAGGCCGCAGCATGTGTTAGTGACATGCTATTTCCAAGATCTTATCTGCTTTTTGTTGAGGTATTGATATCAGCATCACGCTCAGCAGTGTTATTTATCCCCATAAATGAGTACTCGTTTAACATCTGAGTGAGATCATAGTCCGTCACAAGCTAGTGAGTTCGAAAACACCATGATCCACGGTGAGATTCGAACACATGACCCTGTGCACCGAAGGTGCGCGCACTAACCGCTAGACCAGCCAGACTACACTGTTAGTATTGGAATTATTAGGCATTTCTCAATGATGAATGATTTTAATGATAAATTCATCGTTGCAGTAATATATTCAATGGCCGAGAAATCGAAGTGTTTGAAGATAATCACATCAATACGTGCCTCATAATTCCAATTCTAAAAGCACCCTAGGCGAATCATACTGTCCAATTACACTACAGTCCCCTGAGGTCACACTACATGAGGCTAGCATTGGGGCAATCAATCTTGTCAATCATCAACCTGGGTTTCGTAAAATGCACTGCACTGCACTGATTTGAATTCTTGGCTCGTTCTATAGCCAGCGCGACTTCATTAGTGGTGAAGTGTTGGATCTGCAGTAAGGTTACGGAGCTCTAGTAGTTTGTGCTTATACTTTTCGAGATATTGGCGTATTATATGTCAATTCTTTTAATATTAATTTATTATGGGCGTTATTCTGTACTTAAATGGATAATTTCCTTTCGGTTTCCCATATTATGCTATTGATGAGGCCAGAGGTGGCGATAGAAATATCAGGTGAGCTGGAGCAAGTTCCTGTAACATGGTACTGGGTTAGGGATGTGAAAACGGGCATTCACTTGGGTCTCGGGTTTTCCGTTTATTTTTGAAGGCGGTTAGACCGTCCGGTTTAAAACCGTAAAGAAAGGACCAGTTAACCGAGTTATTTTATCTAATGATAGTTTATTCATGAAACATTACGAAAAATAGAGTGAGTCGATCACTGAAATGGTCCGTATTTAGCTAGTGAGCATTGATCTATTCTATTGCACCATTGCCCATAATACTGACTGATAAAATGAACTTGCATATTTAATTTCTTTCTATGAATCATTTTAGCTGTCCTGGTTTAAGGGAAGCGATGGGCTCTGACGGGGAATATCGCTCATTACTTCGCAGCACTAGCGCTGGCGGTAACTGCTATTTTAAAGCAGTGCGTGCGTGTCGGAAGTAACCATTGCCTCTTAGTGCCGCTTGATTGGATTCGGAGGAATGGTCCCAATACTTTAATTACGATCTACGATTCCAGCAACGTAAACATCCGGCAGAGGGTTGTTATTCTGGGAATTAATCGTGGCCGATTCTCAATTCTGGGAGACAAAATCAGAATTTGAAACTTTTTCTTAAAAATATGAAATGAAATTTCAAATCCTGTTAAAACCAAAAAATCGAACAATTGTCCGGGTTAAAAACCGAAAGACAAAAAAAAAAACAAAAATAATCCAGTTGAAAGTTATGAAAGAACCGGTTTTCGGCCTGTCCGTTCGGTTTTTGACATCCCTATTCTGGGTGTCACCATTAGAGGACAGAAACCTGACCCATCCAATTAGTAGATGTAGTTGCGTCTGGTAGCATTGCTGAAGTTTTAATGCTCTAAGTTGTTGGTGTTGGTGTTCATTGAAATCACCTAGTAAGAGACAATCTCGACCGGTATATAGGATACTAATGTGGGTTTTAAATCTTACGTGAAAGCTTGGTGCCTTTTTAACGAGGTGTGGAAATCTTTGGATGATACTGCGAATTCAGTTATGACTGATTTCTACGGGAACACTTATCGATAGTACTTCGCAGAGGCGGCTTCGGCTAATTAGCTCCCGTCATTAATTTTATTACTCTGAGGCTCTCATACTGATTTGCAGCTTCTGTATAGCTTCTTCTCTTTGTAATTATTTGTGAATGCTGCAGACAAGACAAAATCACTCACTGCCTCCCAATCCCTTGCAAATGGGACGCTGTGCCGAGTAATCCGGCTTGAAATGCTGGAAGTATTGCTGGTATCCACCATGATATGTTGCCGTTAGGAATTGAGTTTCAAAGTGGTTTACATCGCCGTGTTTGCGTTTAACCCATTTCGCAATATCAGGAATGGTAGCAATCTACCGGCTACTGCTTCATCCCATCGTAGTTTCCATTGTCTCCAGACCCTCTGATCTCTGAGGCGACGAACCGTCAAGGATCCTGCGGGGCAGCTCCGCATTTTATAAGTTTTTCTCACATTGAAAATCATTGAAACACCCAAAGTGTCCCGCAAATTCCGTGATCCCCTTTTTCGTGAGCCCCTTTTTCTGCGCTTACTGATCCTCCGTTCGGAGGATTCGTTCGCGAACTGTTTCATACGCACTACTATATTCATGCACGTACAATTTTCTATTGAATCAAGCATTTGTGCGCGCACGAATCAAGTATCAGAATCGAATCAAATGGATTCGCGAGTTGAGTTTGTGCGCACAAAAATGTTCAAATCTGTACATTCTTTAAAACAACGTTCAAACAATGAAAATAATTATATTTTAATTTCTACTTCTAGATAAGGCAGCAGTTAAGACGCACGTTTACGGTTTATTCAGGAAAAAATCGAATTAGATTTATTTTTGTTCCTATGAATTCAATGTTGAATTTAAGAAGTTCCAGCACGGGCTCAACGATGACTTCACACAATGAATTATTTTTATTTGGTTAAATTAGTTTTATAAGATGTTAATTTTATGTTCTCAGTATGAATTATGAAATCGCCTTATTTATACATTTTATTTCCGTTTTTAAGTGCGTTTGTTTTATAATTATCAGCACTTTTTGTTAAGTGATATATAAGATATTTTTTGTGTGAAAAATATGACTTGTTTATTTCTAAGAATAAAATACACTGATATAACTATACCTAAATTCCTTGTTGTACTTACATGTGAATTTCGTAGAAATTCGCTTTTGTCGTGATTTTGTTATGTTAATTTGATTGAAAAAATCATTCTATTTACAGTTGCCTGTTAAACATTAAGTAGCTGTTCCATTGAAAGCTATTGGCCAGCACGTTGCTTAGTTCCACTGTGACTAGGAATGCTTCAATAAAATGCAACAGTACTGGCAATGTGCAATTCTGAACGAACTATCAAAATTGTGTCTGCTTGCAAAATTACTAATCCCCAAATGAAAGTTACGTGCAGACAAATGTAATGTCAAGAAATGTCTATCAACATTACTCTTACGAAAGAGTCGTCCGAGTCGACTAACGTCATAAAGTAAGTAATTGGAATAGAGATGGAACTCCATACAACATTAAAATCTACGGAAAAACATTTTACGTTTGAGTAAAAAAAAATGTCATCATTTTTGGAATCAAGAGATCGAACTATTTGATTCATCAATGTTCATCATCATCATCCAATTCCGGCTTTCCGTTGACGTTTGGGGCACGCTGTATACTTATTCGGACATGTTTCCTTCAATGTTTAAAATATTCACGAAAAATATAAAAGAAAGAGCAAATGAATTTTTCCTGCACTAATATGTATTGCAAAAACTGATAGCGTTTTACGACCGCTCCAACTTTTAACTACTGTTTACACGGCCAACAAGTTTGATAGGATTTGTTTGAGAGAATATCGTACGTGTAAATAGCCTTCCAACTTGGATAAGTTTGAGGGAAAAGTTGGATTCAAACAAGTTTGAAGCCGTCTAAACGCGCCTTACGACTAAAACGTCAATATCTCAAAAGCTAGACCAGGTAGAATAGCAAAATAAGATGATTATTACAGCCACCAAATTTACCTAAAAACAAAACTAACGGCACAAAAATCGAAGAGGTGTGGTCCTACTGGCAACCATTGCCAGTTGCCAGTTTCATCAGGGAGCACCAATATCGAAATTTTTAACATCTACATACCACCACATTCGAGTTGTACAAACTACCATTTCGATATTGGTCCTCTTCTTAATGGAGAGCACAGGATCATTCTTGGTGACTTCAATGCCCATCATGAACTCTGGCATTCCGCGCTTTACAACGATGCCAGGGGTCAAGCTATCGCCGAATCTCTGGACGCATCAGGTTTCTGTACCCTCAACGAAAACTCTCCAACCCGTGATGCAAACAATTGTATTAGCTCACCAGACATTACAATTGTCAGCGCTAGCCTAATTAGTGAGACCTCCTGGGAAACACTTACTGGTCTTCCCTCTGATCACCTCCCAATCATAGTCAGAATTGACAAACCAGCTAACGTGACCAAGTCAGAGAAGCGAACTTTTGTCAATCACAAAAAAGCTGATTGGGAAGGTTTCAAAACGTTCACGTCATCGAAGTTCTTCGCGCTTCCCCCTCCCACCAATATACATAAGGCCGAACGGAACATTAGGAGCGTCATTGCCAAAGCTGCGGCACGGTTCATCCCTGCAGGGCGCATTCCAAAGGTTCGTCCAAACTTCCCAACAAGTGCCGCAAGGTTAGCTGATGAACGTGACAACATTAGGCGCGCCAACCCTGGTGACCCCAGAATTCGGGAGCTCAATATCCAAATACAGCGACAAGTTAAGGACTACAAGAAGGCCAAATGGAACGAGCACCTCAATGACTGTAACCTTAATGAAGGTGCCAGTAAGTTATGGTCCACTGTCCGTGCCCTTTCGAACCCCACAAAAGATAAGGGCAATATAGCCATAACCTTCGGCAAAAAAGAAACTAGCAATCCTCTTCAGTGTGCGAGCCAGTTCAATAAACAATTTATTGAACATCCCAAGTCAGATGGCCTCAAGCGCAAAATTAGAAGACGGATTCGCAGCCGAATTGTTGACTCCGTACCAATTTATACTCCGGACCAGGTTAAAACAGTCATTGAGAATGCAAAAAATTCTAAGGCCCTTGGACCTGATGGCATTTCAATGGCCATGCTCAAACATCTTGGTCTTCCTGCCATTGAGTATCTCACGGCAGTCTTTAACTTGTCAATGTCTACGCTCGCCATCCCCGACATCTGGAAACAAGGTCGTATAGTCCCGTGCCTTAAACCAGGGAAAAGTGCCAAACTAGGAACTTCCTACAGACCGATTACGATCCTGTCACCTGTAGCAAAGACGCTGGAAGCCCTCATCCACCCCACACTCGTTTCACATGCAAAGCTAGATCCCCATCAGCACGGTTTCAGACGCATGCATAGTACAACCACCGCTCTGGACGCGATCACTACACGTGTAAGAGACGGACTAAACCACAGTACACCTTGCCATAGAACTATCATGGTGGCGATTGACCTATCAAATGCGTTTGATAAGGTTAATCACTCCATGCTTCTGGCAAACCTCCTCAATATGCATGTTCCGACTCAAGAAATAAGATGGATTGCCAACTATCTAGCTGGTAGGCAATCCTTCACCGAGTTTCGAGGCAGTCGTTCCAAACTTAGAAAAATCAAATTAGGTGTTCCTCAAGGTGGGGTTCTCTCTCCCACCTTGTTTAACATCTACATGGCCGGTCTCCCAACACCTCCGGAAGGCATTGAAGTTATTTCTTATGCCGATGACTGCACTGTACTCGCCACGGGAGCGGATAGGGATGTCATGCGTGAAGATATCAATAGATATTTAACGCGACTAGAAGCGTTCTTCCATAGCAGAAACCTCACCATCTCAGCGTCCAAATCGTCTGCGACCTTCCTTACCACCTGGTCAGGTGATTGTAAGTGGCCGGTTGGGGTACGTATTGGCAACAAACCAGTTCCTGCTGTTGCAAATCCAAAAATTCTCGGGCTTCACTTTGAGAAAATGATGACTTCAGCTCATCACGCGGAAGCGGTATGTGAAAAGATGCGCAGTAGGAACAAAATTCTAAAAGCACTGGCTGGTAGCACCTGGGGCAAAGATAAAGAGACAATGCTAGCCACTTACAAAGCGGTGGGTCGAGCAGCGGCTGATTTTGCGGCGCCAGTTTGGTCGCAAGGTCTCTGTAACACAAGCTGGAAAAAAATCCAAGTCTGCCAAAATGCTGCTCTACGCACAGCTACAGGATGCCTTCTGATGTCTGCCCAGGACCACCTACATCAGGAGACACATTTGATGCCAATACGTGACCACAATCGACTACTTACAAAACAATATTTAGTAGGTTGTTATCGAGAGGATCATCCAAATCGTAACCTCATGGACAAAATTCCCCCTCCACGCAACATCAAACGTGGCCCTCGTGACCTTGAGAGAGAAGTCCAGGGTTACAAAAGGGATCCTTTCGATGAAGATTCATACCGGGCTGCCATTGCAATGATTCACACTGAGGAAGTGAGTAGGTCTATTGCGAGTTTAGGTACGAACAGAGTCCTCTCAGCGATCCCACCACCTATTTCGCCCGAGGAGATTAGGCTCCCGAGAGCCACCAGAGTGACCTTAGCCCAACTTCGGTCAGGCTTCTGCTCACGCCTCAATTCGTATCTATCTCGCATAGACCCAAATATACTAAACGTATGCCCAAACTGCGCTGGCACGCCACACGATGTAGCCCATTTGTTTCAATGCCCAGCTGCACCCACTAATCTCACCCCCCTCTCACTATGGGAAAACCCCATTGCAGCTGCCACGTTTTTGTCCCTGGAGATTGCGGACGAAAACGATGACGAACTATAAAACGAGTCCATATAGATACACAGCGGTTCACACCTTTCTGTACCGCTAAAAGAAGAAGAAGAAGAGGTTTGGTTTTTACAGAAATTCAAAGTAAAATTTTTGTGAGTTGACCCAAAAACTAAATGTTTTTCCATCTCAATTTTCTCGAACTTCTGCCAAGGTGAGGTGCTCGTCCGATTCTTTTGAAAATTGGCGCAGCATAGTCTAACGATCATTTCTTTCTTACATAATTTTATTCTAGCTTTGTTATTTCTAACAGTTTTAATGCCTTAAGTGCAGAGAACTAGGGTTAATTTTGGATTAATATTGAGCTTTAAGTCATGCAAGAAAATGATTTTTTCAAATATCTTCAAATGCCTGTGGCAGTTTCCGGACACCCTGTACTCCGAAATTATATGCAATGTAACGTTGACTCGAAATTGCCTATAAGCGGCTGAGTTAACGCACCATGGCCTCACATGGGGCTATACGGTACTGAGAAGACATAGCGTCGATTAGGCACGTTCCGCCGTGCTTCAGCAGTTCTGCTAGGATCTCGTCAACGCCCAGAGCTTTATTACGTTGAAGCGATTGTATGGCGAGACTCACCTCACCTCTCACGTTGGGGGTTGAACGGGAGGGCATGGTTCAGCTAATTGCTCAACAGCTGCTCCGTGGGGGAGGCTGATGGTGAATTGAGGAGCTCTTAAAAACGCGAGGCCCATCGTTAATTTATGCTGTCGATGTCGCTGATGATGCTACAATCCTTGTCCTTACATAGGCTTCTCCATCCGTCAAAATGTTTTCGTTTCTTACGTCTAATTAAATTTATTTCTTGGCTAAGGATGTCCGTTGTGTATATTGGCGATACGCTTCATTTTTCGTCTCAACCGATGCCCTGTATTCGTCGTCGAACCAGTCTGTTCGTCTACGCCGGGCTTTATGCCCCATTGGAATTAGGACAATGTGAAAATATGTTTTTTTTCTCATGGGCGTTAAAGAAACGGCCTATGTCTATGGAGAACGAAAGAAAATAAATATTTTCTTGAACATCACGCGAAACATTTATTTTCAACAACTTTCTATTTCATGTACTCGAATTGATAGCAATTTCTCTAGAAATTCGCATTTACATTTTCACAATAGTATACATTTCATATTCAATGTATAATAAGTAACCTAAATTAGTGTCCTCGTACGAGGTGAAATCAGTGAAATAATAAATACACCCCATGGTGGCTCAATACGGTCGCGGCTGCGATCCGAAGCCGAGTCCAACTCCGCGCATTGTGTGCGTCACTTGGCGCGCCACTTCATATTGTTGTTCCATGCTGCTGAACATCTCCTCTTGTTTATTTATGCTTTCACTGCCAACGGTGGCCTCTGAGCCATCCTCCGACTTTGGCTTATCTTTAATGCCCATCAGACGCATAAATTTGGACGCCACCTTGCCGTCCGTGTCCTGAGAAAACTTGGCATTGCCCCACTTGGAGGCCGTATCCTCAGACTTTTTATTACCCCAAATTAACTTCCGTTTTTGCACTTGCTCGGCATATTTGTTGGGGTTAATTATATTCGGATTGTAATAGCTGGGCAGAACAGAAGACGACGTCTCCGCAGGAGATTTCAGTTGCTGCGGCTGTAGTGAGTCTACTGTCGTTGCAGTTACCGGGGACTGATATGGGATGTCGGTGGCTGTAACCACATTGGTATTGGTTTGATCCTTGCTGCTGTTTGTGGGTACATCGCTTTCACGTGACGGCTTATTGGGAGTGTAACTGGCGTCCTGTGTATGAGCGGATGACGAGTTTCTGCTGGACGAACCAGATGAGTTCTTCTCTTGTGAGTAGCTGCTTTGTGAACTGTATCTCCGGCGATCTTTTTCCCGTTTGTCAATGGGTGAGTCATTATTGCCGTAACGGTCTCGTGACGAGGAACGGCTTCGCCTCCGTCGATCCCGATCGTCACGGCCGCGATAGTCACGCTGGCGGTTGTGTCTGTCGTGGTTTCGATCTCGTCGTCTATCATCTCTGTCTCGATTATCAAATCTTCGATCACGGTCGCGATCATCGCGAGGTCTTTCCCAGTCGTTCCGCGATCGGTTATAATCATCACGTTTGTCACTTTTATATCTAGACGACGATGTGTTCCGATCTGAGTGTGATGATTCGGCCTGAAATGGGAAAATGTATTGAGAACACGTACCGTAAAGATATATTGCTACAAACCTTTGATTCTTTGCGTCGTCGATCGGGGGAGTATTTTTCTCTGTCGTGCGGTTCCCTGGTGGATCTCCTATTGGTCGAACTAGATGATGTATTTGAGTGACGATGATTGCTGTCCTGAAATATTAATCTTCATGAGCTTCTGGTTAGTCAATCATATCAGTTCAAGAGACAATAACAAAAAAAGGAAAAAGCAGGCTTTTATTTCTCGGTCAACTGGGTGTGATATCATCCACAAAATTCGCATCTGACTGCATAGCGAATACAACAGCATGGGGTGCTAATTGGGGCGAGTTCCCCTCGGATGCTGTCAAGTGTTCAGCCTTGAGACGCCATGAAGGAATGGAAATACAGGATGAAGGAGGAAGCAATTGGCCAGATTACAAAAGCCAAAGAAAGGCTGCATTCTAGGTGATTCATGGTAAGTTGAAGAATTTTAAATTACGTTGCCCCTTGATATTACGTTCAGGTGCTCCTGAAAAATGTCAACACCCACAAAGTTTTTGGCAGTAATTTTCACCGCCATTGCAAATTAGTTTTGACAAGAGGTTAAGTCACAGAGGGAAAAAGTTGGGTATTTACGTTAACCAGTCGTAATTCTATTTGTATTACCCGATATTTGTGTTCACCGTCACTATCTTGTTCGTCGTCACTTTTATAGCCTACAATCGAATCCATTTTTCTTGAAGTTTTTCGCGTTTTCTACAGCCGGACCAATTTATCTTTCAATCAAATCAAGTAAATACCAATACCAACATACTGACAGCAAAACAGTGAACGGTTCACGTTAGTGGTGCCAGAACAACAAAGTAAGCTTAAGCGTTACCAGCATTGAGAGAAAAGGCCGGTTTCTTCCTGGGATTAGGTAGACTATGGATAAGCCCTTAAGGAAAAATTTTGTCTAGGTTTTTATAACACAATCACAAAAAACACACATACTATCAACTACACCATAGGCGCCGTAAGTTTTTCATACGATGGGGGCATACATTTGGCGCAAAAATTTGAATTCCCAAATAGATTTTTATGAACTGCATGCAAACAATTTCGGTACTCAGGGCTCTAGTACACAATCATATTTGGTAATATTTATATTATAATATGCTTAAGCCTACTTGATTTCGCTTATTGCACGTCTAAAAATTTATACTGAATGAATCGAGTAGGCTTAGGCATATGACATACATATTATAATATAAATATGACTGTGTAATGGAGCCCTAAGCAAAAAAGATAAAGACTAAATACATAAATCGAAATTCTTGTTTTCCGCAAATTACGTTTAAGTTTTCTTATGATTTTCATATCGGTGTAATGGTAATGAGTAACGAATCAATAAGGCTTCAGGTGTGTTTTATTAAGTCGAGTACAACTTTTGTCAAATTTGTATGGAAGTTTTTCACCATTATACTAATTTCCTCCAGGGGAATAATACTTACGAATGTCACATTTTGATTGGGTAGAAAATAAATTATATTTCGTTAATCGCCTCCCTCTTCCTTTTATAACCGGGCTTGGGACCGGCTTTGGCGGAATTAAGACGATTAAGACTGCATTCATTCCACGCCCACTCCATGCTTAGGCGTTTATGCAGCGGAATCAACTTGTCCCTCAGATGGTTCACAACAACCAGCGGCTCGTCTGGACTATTAGCTGCCTTTCGCATTAAATGATTGATGATCTCGTCGTTCAAATAGGCCACAGCATCGCGTTTAGATTGCTTGTACCGAACAATCAGTTTGTATGCAAAATTTACTCCTCCGGCGACTATAACCGCTAGCCCGATGAGTCCAACATAAAGAAGAACTTCTGTAGCTTATTGTACACGGAACACGTGAACGGAAGGCGGGGATTCAAAATTGCAAAACTGTAGGCTTGAGCATCGCGGACCGCCAATACTTGATCAAAAGACAATGCAGTGCCGTCTTCATCGACTGCACTTATTTTCCACTGCGGATTTTGGTGAATCAAATATTCGACATTGTGCAGATCGCGAACCATTCGACGAACGTTCAGATGCAGATGAGTGGCCTGAACCAATCGAACAATTTCCTTGGTACCCAAACTAAACTGTGCTGTAATATCTTTACATTTGTGGTCCTCAATAACTCCAGAGCTCCTTTCAAACCCTCCTCATCGATGCACGTCATCTGTGTGAATCGTCGCATATCTGATAGAAAGTATTTCGATCGTTGATGGTGTTGGCCAAATCGAGACTGATCGTTACATACATGAAGGTCGCCACGCCGAGGAAAACGATCAATGCACCAAGCAGCACGCAAGGAGTCAACGTTTGCTTCACACCATACTGTTCGTCCAGTCGATTGATGAGATTTGAAAATGCCGCACGTGGTGATATGTTTGAATGGGGCTCGGGTGCTTGATAGACACTATCAGCCTCTCGTGGTGGCGGAGCATAACTGCTTCCCTAGTACACTGTCCCGCAGATTCACGGCTCGCGTCCTGCATGTGACGATCCTAAACCTGCTGGAACTGCATTTGGCTCGCCGATAGACTCATTAGACATCTGAAAACAATCGATAAATCATTATGCATACCAATTTATATTTTAACAATTCAACTACTGTCGGTTAAATTTATTTGTTTACTTACCGTAATACCAGACGGATTCAGTTCCGGAAATGCATTTTCTTTGAGCACAGTTCGTTTCTCAAGTCAAAATATGCCGTCATTACGCAAATGTTTCGTGCAAACCACAGCTCTTTTAGGAATCTACACACCTCTTAACTGTAGTTTGTCTATCCATACAGCGCGTTCGCCTCATCAATTAGAAATCTGCAAGAAACGGTTTACATTATGAAAGAATTAGCATATTATTTTACCAAAGCAGTTTAATTATCAAATTGACTCGAAACTTTGCACGAAAATTGAAAAAAAAAATTTGCAAAACTCTAACAATGTGATGAGCCCCCGAAACAGAAAGAAATTGATACGTTCATGAACACATCGACGAGACGAATTTCCATCGTAACCTTTCGTGCCCGCTTCGTACAAAACATGCACGAACAAGGTACGAACCTGGGACGAACTCAAACGAACGGAAACTCGTCTATTGTATTGGCTGTCAACCACACAATCGCGCACTTGTTTTCAAGAAAACATGTATGAACAATGCGATAAACTATAATTTTGACACAAAAATTCACATTTGACCACTAAAATGTAGGCTCTCACGCGATTACATGTGAAAAGATACACTCATAGTGTTTCACTGTTGGTCGCTGGAAAACCCGACAACAATGCACTTCATGTTCTGAAATAAACTTTTTTTTTAAATTAGAACGAATTCGCAGCCTTACGGCCTACACTGTTTAAGTCAATTTCTTACAATTTACTTGGAAAAACTCGATTTTGTCCACTCACACTCACTGCGTTCACTTGGCGCGAATTGGGTGACAACCACACTGTTGACAGTCTGTTCATCGGCCGACCATCTTGTGGGTTGCCCGAGGGGTGTACGAGAGGTGGCGTTGAGGAAGAGGAGAAAAAATTTCTAGACACACACGTACGCTCATCTACACGATGATTTCCAATCCAGTTAAATATCATAGGTTTCTTCGCTAATATTTGAACCGTTTCCCTGACAGTTGTTGGAAGTGTTGGGGAGGGGATGTAATCATCTGTTTGCTGTTTGGGTGTTTTGTTTACATGAGTGATTGAAGTGAATTTCGTGTTTGTCGTTTCGAAACAAAACTCGGCAATAATGGTAAGTACAATGTAATAGAATTTATAAATCTTTTTGTTATTTCTAATAATTCTGCTCTCTGCGAAAAATGTTTAACGCAAGACAGAATACATGCTCCTCATTCTCACGACTACCCTATGCACAAGTTAGAGGATTTCCGCAAGATGCTTCCGCAGTTGGACTGCCACACCATTTACATGATCGAGTTCAAGCTGTTTTAATTTTAAAATGTCTTCTATAGATGCACCAAACTGCCCAGAATGCGGTTATATTGTATTCTTACTGACTAAAACCATAAGATAGAAAAAAAACAACTCCTATTGGTTCACGGTGTATTCTGGATGGTTGTTTGGTAAAAGTGGTGGCTTAGGCAGAGGCTAGCCCAATTAGCGCATAAAGCGCCGTTTCGAAACTATAAACTCCGTGAAGTTGAACTAGTGTACTAGTGTATATGATGAAGGTTAAGTACTGAATTTAGGAGTGGAGAGGTGCCTTGAACCAGCCAGTGTTATTTAGGAAGTACAGCAGTTCCCCTTATTTCACATCCTTCAAACTTCCCAAAAAATCCCTACTGAGCGTCCTATACCGGGTTCGAGCATTCACACTGAAAGTGAATCAAGGTTTCTCTCGGGGATATTTCAGTATCTGTGGCGCCAAATTTTGATGATGCCATTTCATTAATATTGGCCTGAGACGGCCGAATCTGCAATCCTTTTTTGCGAAATCGTAACGGTTCTCCATATATTCAATGTCAAAGTTTGACTTTTTTATGAAGCCAGTTAAGTAATTTGACAAGAAAAGGGGGATAATTCCGCTTTACACATTGGGGAAAGTGTTCGACGCCATCAAATTGACGTTTTAATTTTAATCAGTCCCATTAGAATAGTAAGTTTTACCAATTTGGCAAAGATGTTAATAATATGAATAGTCGAGATATATTTGCGAGCGAGAATTGTAAAATTTGCTAGACAGGGAAGCAAATGAAATTTAAAAAGCTACTTTTGGTGCAATGCTATTGAGTCACATCAATATGTAACGAAAATACCCCCAATTTTCCGTTAAAAACTGAACTACCCCATATAAATGTCAAACTTAGACATCGAATATCTGGAGAACCGTTACGATTTCGCGAAAAAGTATTGCAGATTCGGTCGTTTCAGGCCAATATTAATGAAATGGCATCATCAAAATTTGGCGCCGCGGATACTGAAATCGTGCCCCATCAGCCAGTGTAAGCTTGGCGATATCTTTACGCGGTTTAGTCAGAATCTCAGACGTTCTTTTCCAGTCGTAGGAGCGCCACATCTTCCTTGATATAACGTAAGTCCTCATATTTAGCTATTTGGAATTAGCAACCCTTATATAGTGGGTAGAGAGCTTACTCCTAACAGCTGCCATCGGGACGCAAACACGCTCCGCATGAGAGCTGTCGAGAGTGGCATCCATTTTGGCTAGTTCGTCAGCCATCTCGTTACCCTCTATGCTCCTGTGTCCGGGTACCCAGAGTAGGGTGATTCTTTGTCATGTGCCAAGGCTTCAATGATAAATTTCCAGTTGAGCTTTGAACCCAGAATAACTCCCAAAGACTTCGAGCTGGGAGATAATTGCAGTTGATGTCCATTTAATTTTGTGAGCGAGAAAGGCTTTTTGTAGTAAACAGCATCAGTTTAGTCTTCTGGGTTTACGCCCGGTTCACAGCTTGCAGCCGATTTGCTGACCAAACCGAGGGCTCTTTCCATGATCCATGATCTTACTGATCAGAGACACATTCCTGATACTACAATCGCTACATCATCCGCATATGCGACCACCTTAATTCCCACAAATGGGTACTCGTTTAACATCTGAGTGAGATCATAGTCCGTCACAAGCTCGTGAGTTCGAAAAACACCATGGAACTCGGTGAGATTCGAACTCATGACCCTGTGCACTGAAGGTGCGCGCACTAACCGCTAGACCAGCCAGACTACTCTACTACCAGACTGTCAAGCATAGCTAATTACTATTAGCCACAGTAGTGGAGTGATGAGATCAGCCTAAGATTTATAGTCAGATGAATGCTTCCTAAGTCACCATAAATTACTCTGGTCGTTAGTAGTGTCACTATCCACGACCCAAGCCCTGGCTCAACTCCTAAGTCTGAAAGGTCCTCATGAATCGATTAAATGCGAACATTATTCAATGCCCCTTCTATGTCGAAGAAAGTGGATAACGTGTATTGTTTGTATTCAAGGCTGTGTTCGATGATACGGACCACCTCGTGGAGAGTCGTTTCTGTGGACTTTCCTTTCACGTATGCGTGCTGTGACTTTGGAAGTGCTTAGTTTTCAAGACTTTGTCGGAGGTTTAAGTCTAATAAGCGCTCTAAAGTTTTGAGTACGAAGGCAGATAAACTAATCGGCTTGAAATCCTTCGCGGTCTCATGCCCTCGTTTGCCTACCTTCGGTGTGAAAACGATTCGAACCCGTCGCCACGACTGGGGAACGGGGTTGAGTTGCATAAGGCTTCTGAAAAGTATTAGCAGCAATGGAACTACCAGATCCTGCGTTTTCTGAAACATAATCGGTAGTATGCCATCGGGTTCTGGGAATTTTCAAGGGGAGAAGCTGTTAATTGCCCAGGTTATCAGTAATAATGGAGAAAACGCAGTCACTCCGCCGTTCACCTCCATTATGCAATCGTGGGCACTGCGTGCAAGTGCTCTTGCATCCAGGGAAATGCGTATGTATGAGAAGCTCATGAGATTCGCCAGTTGATTCTGCCCAAGTGCCATCCTCTTTTTTTATTAAGCGCGGACACGACCCTGCTTTGGACAAAATCTTACTGATTCTAGCTGAGCCTTTGACGTTGTCAAATGATTGGCGGACATCACCCCAGGCTTGAAGCTTTGCGGATCTAATAGCTTTTTTTTTTTAAATTCCAGGCAGTCCTTGTAAGGCTGCTTGTTGTAAATGTTGAATATATCCCGAGTTAGCTTACGTAACTTAGAAGTCCATGTTCCACCTTTTCACTGGACACGAACCCTTGAATGCTACTTTTAAGGGTTTTTCCAATGACTTTACCTCTTTGTGCAGCTTCTCTACGGAGCTGATCGAGGGATTTGGCGCAGTTGAGAGTTTTGCTCTACATTTCTTCCAGTTTGACGCCTTAGGGTTTCTGTAAGGTTGCGGCATCTCCCTGCAAACATTAATATTAAAGAGTATCCCTTTATGGTCCTAGAATGATCTTAGCTCTAATACTCTCCACTGTTCCACCTTAAATTTATCGTTATCCGACAGGAGCGTTAGATCCAGGACCTCTTCCCATCCTGCGTAATTATTCGAACTCGGAAAAACGAAGATTGGATGGTCTCACACACTGTAAGGTTAGTATTTAGGATATAATCACCTCTTTCATTTATTTCGGTACTACCCTACAATGTTTGTCGTGCGACACAACACAAACGTCTGTCGCGATCTTCCCACTGGAAGAACACCTGTCCATCAGTGCAACCTGTAGCCACCTCGCTGTAGGACTGCTCCGGCTTGCTGCCAGAGCTGAGACATGGCTTGTTCGCCTTAGAGGCATGGGTAGCCTAACCTGCAGCGACCTTAATTTTCTAGGCGGCTGGGGAACCTTGGTCCTGGGATCTGTTCCGCTTCGAGTGGTTTTCCGTATTACCGGCAAGGCGCTGGTTGTAGTTATTAACCACCGCCTGATATGGCTGGCACCCTCTTCCACATTGTTAATAATAATTGTTGCCTCCTGGCTAGATGCAAGCAATTAATCCTCAGATAAAGTGCCAACATTCTCTCGATCACTCATACTAACTTTGTCTCTAAGTCTGTATATTATAAGCTGCAACAGAGAAGATGGGCGCTACACAGCCACCCATGGCCGCTAACTAGACCACAAACGAACTGGCAATGAAACTTTTCGAGTGTTGTGAAAAGCCGGGCTACTGTGGTTACGCGTTGGTCACGCACAATTTCTCTCGCGAAAAAGTCTTCGAAAATACCGAAGGATAATTTTATCCACGGAGCGCGCGAAAATGACAACTACAGCCAGATTGTCCTTTCTGCTCTATTTCAAGCATAAGCTATAATTTGAAGGAAGCAAGCAGCATTGAATATCTATAATAATAACAGGTAATAACCTTATCATAGATGGGTCCAAAATTTACTGTGGTGTGGGTTCCAGAGTCTTCTGTAGCACAGTCAGTATCTCTGAACCTTACCGTCTCCCTGATCGTGCCAGCCAGGCTAAACTGTTTACGGTCGTGAAAGCACTCGGGGAACATACAAGAAAACAACAAGCCATCTGTTTAGACAGTCAGGCTGCCATTATGGTAGTGACAGCCCCTTCTATCCAATGTAGGCTTTATTGAGAAAGTATTAAGTTTTGGAGACTATACTATGGTAGCTTTTCTGGATATCGAAGGCGTTTTTAATAACGTGAAACATAGTGCAATTACGGATACACTACCTTGTATGGGAGTTGTTGTTATAGCGATTCAAGAGCTTTTTTTCCTGAATCAAAGGGGGCTTTGGCAGCCCTTGGTTGTTGTAACAATGGGTAGCTCCGAGATGATTGTATCGAAGAACCGGCTGTCGTAGGAGCAGTTTTTTTTTATAGACAACACAAACACCCATGGTCACAGTGGGATTCGAACCCACGTTCCGGCAACTGAGAGATAGAGTGTCATCTCTACCACTGAGGCACCGAATTTCCCTTGTAAGGGAGTTGACGACTCGCTCTGTAAGCTCATGCTGGCATTTAGGATTATATGCTCGGAAATGGGAGTTTCTTCCACGTGAAGATATGAGAGCAGGGATACTCCACAAGGTGGTGTCCTCTCACCTCTTCTTTGGAATATCGTGGTGAATAGGCTGCTCATATACCTGTAAGCATTGGGATGTAAGGATATTGCCTATGCAGATGATGTTGCTATTGCTATCTCAGGTCAGTTCCCTACTACTACTACTACTAAGTGAGGTGTACTCCAAAATGCGCTCTCCCTGCTATTCAACTAGGCGACTAACTGTGGAGTCGGGGTGAATCCAAACAAGGCTATATGTGGCGGTTATTCGCTCTATATTTCTGCATGGTTTGATCGTCTGTTGGAATGCGCTTACGACTAAAACTAACCGTAATTTGATGGGGAAGGTGCAGAGAACAGATAATGTGACAACCAACGGAACATTCAGAAGACTCCGTCTGATGCTTTGGATGTGCTACTGCATCTCATTCCTGTGGATATTTTCGCAAATGCATCGCGAGACAGGCCATTGGAAGGTACTCAGTTCTATGTAATCTGATTATCATAGCATGGACGGATTATACTACTCCCCAAATTTTTGCTTGGCCAGAACTTCAATACCTTAATACCATTTCGAACGCAATGGAAGGATGACCTTCCTTTGGCTCCGGACTCGACGCTCTTCGGCTCCAAGACGGATAGTTCCAAGACTGATTCTGGCGTAGGAGATGGTGTTCACCCGGAATTAGCAACCCTTATATAGTGGGTAGAGAGCTTACTCCTAACAGCTGCCATCGGGACGCAAACACGCTCCGCATGAGAGCTGTCGAGAGTGGCATCCATTTTGGCTAGTTCGTCAGCCATCTCGTTACCCTCTATGCTCCTGTGTCCGGGTACCCAGAGTAGGGTGATTCTTTGTCATGTGCCAAGGCTTCAATGATAAATTTCCAGTTGAGCTTTGAACCCAGAATAACTCCCAAAGACTTCGAGCTGGGAGATAATTGCAGTTGATGTCCATTTAATTTTGTGAGCGAGAAAGGCTTTTTGTAGTAAACAGCATCAGTTTAGTCTTCTGGGTTTACGCCCGGTTCACAGCTTGCAGCCGATTTGCTGACCAAACCGAGGGCTCTTTCCATGATCCATGATCTTACTGATCAGAGACACATTCCTGATACTACAATCGCTACATCATCCGCATATGCGACCACCTTAATTCCCACAAATGGGTACTCGTTTAACATCTGAGTGAGATCATAGTCCGTCACAAGCTCGTGAGTTCGAAAAACACCATGGAACTCGGTGAGATTCGAACTCATGACCCTGTGCACTGAAGGTGCGCGCACTAACCGCTAGACCAGCCAGACTACTCTACTACCAGACTGTCAAGCATAGCTAATTACTATTAGCCACAGTAGTGGAGTGATGAGATCAGCCTAAGATTTATAGTCAGATGAATGCTTCCTAAGTCACCATAAATTACTCTGGTCGTTAGTAGTGTCACTATCCACGACCCAAGCCCTGGCTCAACTCCTAAGTCTGAAAGGTCCTCATGAATCGATTAAATGCGAACATTATTCAATGCCCCTTCTATGTCGAAGAAAGTGTATAACGTGTATTGTTTGTATTCAAGGCTGTGTTCGATGATACGGACCACCTCGTGGAGAGTCGTTTCTGTGGACTTTCCTTTCACGTATGCGTGCTGTGACTTTGGAAGTGCTTAGTTTTCAAGACTTTGTCGGAGGTTTAAGTCTAATAAGCGCTCTAAAGTTTTGAGTACGAAGGCAGATAAACTAATCGGCTTGAAATCCTTCGCGGTCTCATGCCCTCGTTTGCCTACCTTCGGTGTGAAAACGATTCGAACCCGTCGCCACGACTGGGGAACGGGGTTGAGTTGCATAAGGCTTCTGAAAAGTATTAGCAGCAATGGAACTACCAGATCCTGCGTTTTCTGAAACATAATCGGTAGTATGCCATCGGGTTCTGGGAATTTTCAAGGGGAGAAGCTGTTAATTGCCCAGGTTATCAGTAATAATGGAGAAAACGCAGTCACTCCGCCGTTCACCTCCATTATGCAATCGTGGGCACTGCGTGCAAGTGCTCTTGCATCCAGGGAAATGCGTATGTATGAGAAGCTCATGAGATTCGCCAGTTGATTCTGCCCAAGTGCCATCCTCTTTTTTTATTAAGCGCGGACACGACCCTGCTTTGGACAAAATCTTACTGATTCTAGCTGAGCCTTTGACGTTGTCAAATGATTGGCGGACATCACCCCAGGCTTGAAGCTTTGCGGATCTAATAGCTTTTTTTTTTTAAATTCCAGGCAGTCCTTGTAAGGCTGCTTGTTGTAAATGTTGAATATATCCCGAGTTAGCTTACGTAACTTAGAAGTCCATGTTCCACCTTTTCACTGGACACGAACCCTTGAATGCTACTTTTAAGGGTTTTTCCAATGACTTTACCTCTTTGTGCAGCTTCTCTACGGAGCTGATCGAGGGATTTGGCGCAGTTGAGAGTTTTGCTCTACATTTCTTCCAGTTTGACGCCTTAGGGTTTCTGTAAGGTTGCGGCATCTCCCTGCAAACATTAATATTAAAGAGTATCCCTTTATGGTCCTAGAATGATCTTAGCTCTAATACTCTCCACTGTTCCACCTTAAATTTATCGTTATCCGACAGGAGCGTTAGATCCAGGACCTCTTCCCATCCTGCGTAATTATTCGAACTCGGAAAAACGAAGATTGGATGGTCTCACACACTGTAAGGTTAGTATTTAGGATATAATCACCTCTTTCATTTATTTCGGTACTACCCTACAATGTTTGTCGTGCGACACAACACAAACGTCTGTCGCGATCTTCCCACTGGAAGAACACCTGTCCATCAGTGCAACCTGTAGCCACCTCGCTGTAGGACTGCTCCGGCTTGCTGCCAGAGCTGAGACATGGCTTGTTCGCCTTAGAGGCATGGGTAGCCTAACCTGCAGCGACCTTAATTTTCTAGGCGGCTGGGGAACCTTGGTCCTGGGATCTGTTCCGCTTCGAGTGGTTTTCCGTATTACCGGCAAGGCGCTGGTTGTAGTTATTAACCACCGCCTGATATGGCTGGCACCCTCTTCCACATTGTTAATAATAATTGTTGCCTCCTGGCTAGATGCAAGCAATTAATCCTCAGATAAAGTGCCAACATTCTCTCGATCACTCATACTAACTTTGTCTCTAAGTCTGTATATTATAAGCTGCAACAGAGAAGATGGGCGCTACACAGCCACCCATGGCCGCTAACTAGACCACAAACGAACTGGCAATGAAACTTTTCGAGTGTTGTGAAAAGCCGGGCTACTGTGGTTACGCGTTGGTCACGCACAATTTCTCTCGCGAAAAAGTCTTCGAAAATACCGAAGGATAATTTTATCCACGGAGCGCGCGAAAATGACAACTACAGCCAGATTGTCCTTTCTGCTCTATTTCAAGCATAAGCTATAATTTGAAGGAAGCAAGCAGCATTGAATATCTATAATAATAACAGGTAATAACCTTATCATAGATGGGTCCAAAATTTACTGTGGTGTGGGTTCCAGAGTCTTCTGTAGCACAGTCAGTATCTCTGAACCTTACCGTCTCCCTGATCGTGCCAGCCAGGCTAAACTGTTTACGGTCGTGAAAGCACTCGGGGAACATACAAGAAAACAACAAGCCATCTGTTTAGACAGTCAGGCTGCCATTATGGTAGTGACAGCCCCTTCTATCCAATGTAGGCTTTATTGAGAAAGTATTAAGTTTTGGAGACTATACTATGGTAGCTTTTCTGGATATCGAAGGCGTTTTTAATAACGTGAAACATAGTGCAATTACGGATACACTACCTTGTATGGGAGTTGTTGTTATAGCGATTCAAGAGCTTTTTTTCCTGAATCAAAGGGGGCTTTGGCAGCCCTTGGTTGTTGTAACAATGGGTAGCTCCGAGATGATTGTATCGAAGAACCGGCTGTCGTAGGAGCAGTTTTTTTTTATAGACAACACAAACACCCATGGTCACAGTGGGATTCGAACCCACGTTCCGGCAACTGAGAGATAGAGTGTCATCTCTACCACTGAGGCACCGAATTTCCCTTGTAAGGGAGTTGACGACTCGCTCTGTAAGCTCATGCTGGCATTTAGGATTATATGCTCGGAAATGGGAGTTTCTTCCACGTGAAGATATGAGAGCAGGGATACTCCACAAGGTGGTGTCCTCTCACCTCTTCTTTGGAATATCGTGGTGAATAGGCTGCTCATATACCTGTAAGCATTGGGATGTAAGGATATTGCCTATGCAGATGATGTTGCTATTGCTATCTCAGGTCAGTTCCCTACTACTACTACTACTAAGTGAGGTGTACTCCAAAATGCGCTCTCCCTGCTATTCAACTAGGCGACTAACTGTGGAGTCGGGGTGAATCCAAACAAGGCTATATGTGGCGGTTATTCGCTCTATATTTCTGCATGGTTTGATCGTCTGTTGGAATGCGCTTACGACTAAAACTAACCGTAATTTGATGGGGAAGGTGCAGAGAACAGATAATGTGACAACCAACGGAACATTCAGAAGACTCCGTCTGATGCTTTGGATGTGCTACTGCATCTCATTCCTGTGGATATTTTCGCAAATGCATCGCGAGACAGGCCATTGGAAGGTACTCAGTTCTATGTAATCTGATTATCATAGCATGGACGGATTATACTACTCCCCAAATTTTTGCTTGGCCAGAACTTCAATACCTTAATACCATTTCGAACGCAATGGAAGGATGACCTTCCTTTGGCTCCGGACTCGACGCTCTTCGGCTCCAAGACGGATAGTTCCAAGACTGATTCTGGCGTAGGAGATGGTGTTCACCCGGACGAACTTGGCTAAAATCTTTCAATCCGATTACCTTCTCACTGTAGTGTTTTTCAGAAGGAACTCGTTGCGATGCAGGAAGTATTAATCTGACTGCAACATCACGTTATGACGGAAGGAATGTCTTTATTTTTACGGACGACCAGGCGGCGATAAACTCCTTCGAGTCCGTACTCTCAACTTCAATAACGGTACTTACTTACACTTCTGCAAATCGAATATTACTTTCACATTAGCCTCTGCTGGATTCCAGAGCACATTGGATATGCAGGTAGTAAAGCGGATGAATTAGCGCAACGGGGCATAGCAGGAATTGTACCAGGAAACCAACGACATATTGGTATGCCCATGGATTCATACAAACAGACAATCAAGTAAGTCGCCGTAAGCAAGGCGGACTTAAGATGGATTAATAGAACTACGGCTTCCAGGACAAAGCTGTGGCCGAATCTAGATCTTTATCGTTCCTCTAAATTATTAACACTGAAAAGGCATTTGGAGTTGGCGTTTTCACGGGACACTGTCCTATCGGGTAGCACGCCAGGAGGCTTCATCTTCCGTATAACGATGTCTGTGGAAGCTCTGGGGGCGAGGAGGAGGAAAGTTTCTGGAGGCATACTTCTTTGCCGATTCGGGAGACCTTCTTCTTCTTCTTGTAGCGGTGCAGAAAGGTGTGTAGCCTCTGTGCATCTATGTGGGTACGATTTATGGTTCGTCAATGTTTGTGTCCGTGAGGTCTAAGGACAGAAACATAGCTGCTGCGATAGGGTTTTCCCACAGTGATATAGGGGTAAGATCAGTGGGCGCAGCGGGGCATTGAAACAAATGGCCCACATCATGAGGAGTACCATTGCAGTTTGGACAGATGTTTTGGATGTCCGGGTTTATGCGAGAAAGGTACGAATTGAGGCGTGAACAAAAGCCCGACCGAAGTTGAGCTAGTGTTACTCTGGTGGCTCTCGGGAGCCTAATCTCCTCAGGCGAAATTGGTGGTGGGCGCTCTGAGAGGACTCTATTCGCACCTAAACTCGCGATAGACCGATTCACTTCATCAGTGTGGATCGCTGCAATGGCGGCTCGGTATGTAACTTCATCGTAAGGGTCCCGTTTGTATCCCTGAAACTCTCTCTCAAGGTCTCGTAAACCACGCCTGACATGTCGTGGTGGAGGAATTCGGTCCATGAGATGATTATTGGGATGATCCTCACGGTAGCAACCAACAAGATACTGTTTAGAGAGTAGGAGATTGTGATCACGTATTGGCATCAATTTTGTCTCCTGATGTAAGTGATCCTGGGCAGACATCAGAAGGCAACCTGTCGCGATGCGTAGAGCGGCATTTTGGCAGACCTGAACTTTGGTCCAGTTTGTTTCACATAGACTATGTGTCCAAACTGGGGCTGCATAATCAGCGGCCGCTCGACCCACCGCTTTATAGGTAGCTAGCATGGTTTCTTTATCTTTGCCCCAGGTGCTACCAGCTAGAGCTTTTAGGATGTTGTTCCTACTGCGCATTTTTTCACATACTGAAGCTGCATGATTCGCAGACGTCATCATGTTCTCTAGGTGAAGCCCGAGAATTTTAGGATTTTTAACAGTAGGAACAGAATTGTTGCCAATACGTATATCCATCTCCCATCTCATGTCCTCCCACCAAGTGGTTAGAAAAGTCGCAGAGGATTTGGACGCAGAGATGGTGAGGTTTCGGCTTTGGAAAAAAGCCTGTAATCGTCCTAGATAGCGATTAATTCGGAGGCGCATTTCTTCCTTATCATTCCCTGTGGCGAGTACGGTGCAATCGTCAGCATAGGAAATCACCTCGATTCCTTCAGGTGGTGTGGGAAGGCCGGACATGTAGATGTTGAACAGAGTGGGGGAGAGTACCCCTCCCTGTGGAACACCTAATTTGATTTTCCTAAGCTTAGAACGTTTGCCTCGAAACTCGGTGAAGGAGTGCCGACCAGCTAGATAATTGGCAATCCAACGGATCTCTTGTGCAGGAAGATGCATATTCAACAGGTTTGCCAGGAGCATTGAATGATTGACCTTATCGAATGCACTTGATAGGTCTATTGCCACCAGAATAGTTCTGTGACAACGACTGCGTTGATTCAGCCCATCACGAATGCGTGTAGTGATCGCATCGAGGGCAGTGGTGGTACTATGCATCTTCCTGAAGCCATGCTGGTGAGGTTCTAGCTTCGCATGTGCAACAAGAGTGGGGTGAATAAGGGCCTCCAGCGTCTTTGCGACAGGAGAAAGTATCGTAATGGGGCGGTAGGATTCCCCGAGATTTGCGCTCTTCCCTGGCTTGAGACAGGGAACAATTCGACCTGTTTTCCAGATTTCAGGGATGGCAAGCGTGGACATCGACAAGTTAAAGGCGGCCGTGAGATACTCAATGGCTGGAAGGTCGAGATGTTTCAACATGGTCATCGAAATGCCATCTGGTCCGAGGGCCTTGGAGTTTTTAGCATTCTCGATGACTTTTTTAACCTGGTCCGCTGTAAAAGATGGTATGGTGTCAACAATCCGGCTGCGAATCCGTCTTCTAATTTTGCGCTTGAGGCCGTCTGACTTGGGATGTTCAATAAATTGTTTATTGAACAGGCTAGCACACTGAAGAGGATCGCAGGTTTTAGTGTTGCCAAATTCGATGGCGTTGTTGCCCTTTTCTTTCCGAGGATTGGAAAGGGCGCGGACGGTAGACCATAATTTGCTGACACCTTCATTGAGGTTACATTCATCGAGGTGCTGATTCCATTTCGCCCTCCTATAGTCTTTAACTTGTCGGTCAATTTCGGAGTTAAGCTCCTGAATTCTGGGATCATCAGGGTGAGCGCGTCTGATCTGATCACGTTCATCGGCTAATCTGGCGGCACTAGTGGGGAAGTTAGGCCGAACTTTCGGGATACGTCCTGCCGGAATAAAACGTGCCGCGGCTGTGGTAATGACGTTCCTAATATTTTTCTCGGCCTCATGAATAGTGATAGGTGATGTTAGCTCGATGAACTTCGCCGACGAGTAAGCTTTGAAACCATCCCAATCGGCTTTCTTGTGATTGACAAACGTTCGCTTCTCAGACTTAGTCATGTTCGCTGGTTTGTCAATCTTTATAATGATTGGGAGGTGATCTGATTTAAGGGTGGTACGTACTTCCCATCGGGAAGCAGCAATTAGGCTGGCACTGACAATAGTTATGTCAGGAGAACTACTGCAAGTGCCCACGACTCTAGTCGGCGAGTCTTCATTAAGTGAACAGAATTCTGAGGCGTCAAGTGATTCGGCGATAGCTATACCCCTGGCATTGTTGTTGAGGTCCGAATGCCAGAGCTCATGGTGCGCGTTAAAGTCGCCAAGGATGACCCTGTGCTCTCCGGAAAGGAGAGGACCAATATCGAAACGATAGCCAGAAGGGCAACTAGAGTGAGGTGGTACATATATATTAAAAATTTCGATATTAGTACTCCCTGATGGAACTGAGATGGCTTGAATTTCCGCCGTACCGTCAGCAACTACATCTAATACACAGTAATGTACGGACTTGTGTATTAGGAAGGCAAGACCACCTCCAGGGTGAGGATCATCCGTGGCGGCCGGTCGATCTTTCCGCAGTATAACATAATCGCTATGGACGCTTAGAGACGAGTTTGCGTGAAGCAACGTCTCTTGGATGGCGGCGATGAGAATTCTGTTTGAACTTAAGAAGTGTGTGATCTCAGCGATTTTCCGGTGAATGCCATTACAGTTAAACTGTAATATAGATAGTGCAGTGAAAACTGCTGGAGGAGGAGGGCCGGGTGTAAGACTGGGTCTGGCATTCCTTATCATATTGTTTGGCGGTGTAGGGGGCAGTGGTGGAGAAGGTGGGCTAGGAGCAGCCCTGGGTTGCCTGGAATTTATACAACCTGGTGCAACATATGCTAAGGAGTGTTGACCTTGTCTTCGTAACCCTGAACACCTAAAGTGAACCCATTCCCTGCAGCAATTACACTGCACTGATCTGGCATTCGAACCGATACGTTGGTTGCAGACACTACAAATCCATACCTCTGGGCCTGGATTTGTTTCAACACCGGCGCGAATTAGTAAAATTGAGAGCAGCCGCGCCGAGATGTAATGCTCCCAATATGACGAAAAAACACATATATCGTACCCACACATATACACAGACAAACACAACCTTCCTGCATCGAACCTTCAGGGCTCCTGCCGGGGCTCTTGCCAGGAAGGCATATTGGCCGCTTTTGGCCGTTTTGCAGAACAAAACGGGTGTGATCCGCCCCGTAGAGGCAGCTGCCGTAAGACCACATTCGGGAGACCTGAAGAACCTTGATATTGGTTAACTCTAACGTTTTATGGCACACTCAGGCTGGTTTTAGACTTAGGGTGGTCGGGATGAGTTTAACCGTGTGGTATCATAAAGGATCTAGATGCTTGATCTAAGTGTGTCATGCCTACCATATGACAGCCCCTTTAACCTACTCGTATGCTTAACATATACTTAGGCTCACTTTTAGATCGAATACTTCTGTTCGTCTTCATCACATTTTAAGCACATATTCGACCTATTCTTCTTCTGACTACTAGAGTCCCTCACAACGTCCCCGAATGCGAAGTGATCATAGACGGACCCACCCTAACATACCTAGCTAAAAGACAGAGAAAAATTGTGGAACCATTTTCGGATTGTAGTTTATGGAATTCCCCACCATTTGCAACATATACCACGACAGTTAGTATGCATTTTCTAAAATCTGAAAATGATTCCACAATTTGCCTCCATTTTCTGTATTATTTTTCAATTCCCCGGTCATAGGATAATTTCCACGTCGTGGACAGTGAATCGGTTTGACATTTGCAATATTAACCACGGTTGACGAAGAAGATGCTACCGAATGGACTCATTTTCATCTTGATAATGCATTCGGACAAGGTGGAAAATTAATTTTTCAGTTATTTTTAGAACTATTCAGGACGTAAAATGTCATTCTAGTAGTGTTTGGAGCTAAAATTATAAACTGATCACGGTATTTTGCCTGTTCATTACCGTTTCATTTTCAATTACGCTCCAGGTGTAAAACCCTCCCTGCTGAGCTGCTCACCCATTAAACCCTCGCTTCCTTGAAATCTTTCTAACAGTTTCAGTGTTTATATCGATATCCAATTGAGTTTTGATAATTTGGGTCTATTTAGAAGCCCGGAGATAGATTCTTTTAATATAGGGGATCAAAAAAAAAACTTCAACTCTGGGTTTTCTTTAGATTATTTGCAATCATCAAAAAACGATGATTGATGTGCTCGATTGTTCCACAGCATTTTTGGAAACAAAAGACCATCCCCCTTAACGATATCCCCCCTTGATGGTGCTTCACTACCAACTACCCAATTTTCGGACTGTTCTCTTGGCGCATCTTCACTAATTAATACCCGTCACTGTGTGAAAGGGTATATTAACTATGTCATGAAGTTTGCAACGCACAGAAGGAAGCACCTCCAAGTTCCAACTATGAAAAGTATTTGAGTAGTGTGACGCGAAAAATCGATTAAGGGACGTCTGTCTGTCTGTCTATCCGTCTGTTTTTATGCTAGCTAGTCCCTTAAATCCATCGAGCTGAAAATTAGGTTCTTCTAATGAAAACATTTTTCTTTATGAACCGATCTTAACCAAACTTCATCCAAGATTGATGCTAGTTTAGCCTCAACACATCCAGGAACAGATGGATTCGGAACCGGGCATAGGGCTGCTGTAGAAATTATTAACACAAAAGAAGCTTAGGTTTCATTAAAATGTGGCGAGTATTCAAATTTCGGGCGCGCCCAATACTTTCCTTAACATTTAGAATCCAAAAATGAGTATCTCCCAAAATTAGTCGGACTGTCGCGCGTTTGGTTCAAATTTATTGAATTTAGTCAATCTTTTATAAGTTGTATGCGGAAAAATGTACTTTCACTATAAAACACTACAGTACTACTAACAAAAGTGCAAACACGAGTTTACCATTTATGGCAATATCAAGTTTTATTCAATTTTGAGCCTTTTTTACATGATGATAATGTATAGTTATACATATACGAAGACAACACTATTAATTTTGTTTCGCGTAAAGTCGTGATTTACAATTTATGGTAATTTAAAAACCTTTAGTCCAAATGGTTTCCCCTAATACAAAAACGTAGTATCCGACAACGTAGGGTAGTGTGCATTGCCTAATACTTCCGATAAAAGAACCTTAGCCGGTGGACCCGATCTCTTACCGCCCCAAGGATTAAAACGTTGTTTCTTGCCGATAATAACTCCGTTCCTCTTCTCGGCACTACTATCAGGATTTTTGTCTGTTGCACTTTTCTTTTGTGTCGAAATGCGTTCCTGCGGCAAGTCCTGCGAACACTTTTCCGATACAGCATTTTGTAACATTAAATTAAAATCCAAATCATTGTACGTAAATCGTAAGATGTCCATAAAGTAATCAGCTTGTAGTCGACTTTTGATTGCATTTTCGGTCATCTCCAGATTTTTCAATCGTTCACACACATCCTCCGCACTCAAGATTAGGTTAATCATAAAATGTTTGTAATTGCTGAGCTGGTGACCACAAATGTAATATTCGCTGGGTATCGAAGCGCTACTGGCTGTTGTCCAAAGGGCAAATATTGTGAAGATACTCCGAATCATCTTGTACATGCACTAAGACTGCGAAATAAAATACAAAATCATTTCACTTCAGTTTCGGGAACCACTTTATATATATTTTGTTATAAGAAATACTATTATTCACTACTAAATAGTTGTTAAGAAATAACTTTTCAATTCCACTAAAATAACAGCTCTACACCCCATAAAGTGATTACTTACACTATATTACGAGTAATGGAAATATCCGTGTAAGCGCAGAATACAGGACAGCTGAAGTCCTTTTCGTCAACTGTGACTGCCACTCGTCAATTCACTTCTTTTATATAGACAGTATAAAATCCAGTAGCTGGAAAAATTAACGTTGTTATTTGACGATTCTTCCAACTTGTTGATTTTATGTTTGTTATTAAAATATGTAATTGCGAGTTACTGAAAATAAGGTGGATTGCTTGAACTTGAGAATGAGGCATCATAAGCGTCAACTTCAAACGTTTTACAATCCAGAATCCGTGAACGTTAAGTAAATGATCCGAAGCCCAAATAGTAGAGTGCACATAATTTAATTATATATATCCGAGTCGACGGAGGGAGGGAAATTGTCGATGTCGCCCAATTTTCTATTTGCTCAGAATGTGCTCTGTATCCTTGTTGTGTTGAGTCGGTGAGATTGGAATCATTAAGTTTATTTGTTTAGACTCATGTCTGAAATGTATGTTTTTCCATATTGTATAATGTTTGTAATTATTATGCATCGATAAATTCGGAAAGATTTATCCTTCTCAGCTCACAAAGGAAGTACAAAATGTGGAGGTGTTCAAAAAAGAGTTGACAGCGTTTATACGTATAATGTGAGTAGGTGGACTTGTAAGTGAATGGAAATGGTCATCTATTTGTGTAGTACTCAGTATGGCAAGGGCTCCATGTAACAAACGACATGGTGTGCGATGAACAGCAAAAGAGTGTAATCGCACCATTTTACTAGGCATATTTTTGACCTACGTTTGTTTTTTAATTTTTTACAATTGAATTTAGTTAGTATTGCCTAACTTGCAATTGATTGAAAATAGAATAAAAACAATATACAGTATAACCTCGATAATTGCAACTAATTAATGCACAGGGTAGTTGCAATTTCCGAAATTTTGCAATTTTCGAGTCGGTTTTTTTGTACAACAAAAATAGCCCTTTTGGAGGAGTCCTTGTTGGATTAGGTATTCACGTACTTGAGCCAAAAAAAAAAATCAATGAACAAGAAATTCCCTTCATAAATCACAGGAAGATTTTGGTTGTTTTTAAATGCCCTAGGCTCCCCATCACCAGTACCTTCACTTTATGCGTCCTGGTCGCATTCGTACATGCCAGGAAAGTTATTCTCTCCTTGCTAACTTTTCGCCCGGATACAGAAGATTCTCGAAAATGGAAAAGAGACATAACAATCCAGATTCATACGCATTGTGGATCTGTTCTGACTTTAATTGCATCTCATTAATTTTCGAGTGGAATTTCTCACTGGACGGTTCGACGTCTGAAACATTATTGGACAGTTTTTCTCCACAAATCTTCAACAGCCGAATTCCATGCCGTTTTTTTAATTTAAATAACCAACAATTGCTTGCATTAAGTCCGGTGGAAGGTTCCTAGATTTTGCTGTGGAGATGTTTGGCTTTTTCTTTTAACAATATTTCAGCTAACATCGGTATGTTTTTTGATCGTTGCTGCATCAACCCCTTATATAACACAGTCTCCATTTTTAGGAACTCGGATTGGCGCGTGTTTTTCTCTTATCAGAGACAACCTCCGTTGTCACCACATATTTCAGCCTCGCTTTTCCTAATTCGACTAATTGTCGATTTATCCACCTCATATTCCGAAGACAACGTTGCCAATGATGGCCCCTTTCCAGTTTCTTTGCAATATCCGCTTTGTTTCAGTAAAAGGAACTTGTGAGTTTTAGCAGACACTTTTTGTTAAAAACAACACCGTTAGGAAGCCAAATTAAACTTATAGGTGCCGCTAGGCAAACTCGTTTCTTTCAGTTAATAATAAAAACCGTTTTCTATTTCCGGGTAAAGACCATTAGTATAGTGACTTTAGCTCTAGACCCAAACATCCAAAAAAAGAGCTGACTTTTGATGCCAAATTGTTCTATGGCCTGACCGCATTACGCAGTAAAAAGTTAGACTTTTTTGCGCGTCACATTTGGGGGGGAGGGGGTGGCAAAGGGGTGAAATTATGATTTTTGCCAATACTCTGTTAACTGTAATATTTACAGCAAAATGTTCTGAGGACGATTTAAACTACACAAAATTTCCTTTCTAATGATATATTATATGATATACCTTCTCTTGGCAGATTATATACTAGACCTTAAAACATTTAGTGTAATTTAGATTTTTTGATAGTTACATTTGGCGCTCTAGCTCCTGAAGTAATTAAATTGGAGCCATGGTAATTGGGATAACTATTCCTAACAATATATAGCTGTCCCACACGCAGACTCAGGCTGCCCCGACAAAGCATTCCCCTATACTCCCTATTAACATTTAAAAAAAAGACATGCCTGTAACTTTTCGCCGAATCACAGCAGGCGGGAAAAATTTTGGTAAACGTTAAGGCTAAGTCCCATTAGACCCTCCACCAAATATTACTTCGATCGGATTAAAACAAAGGGTACCTCCCATACAAAATATTCAAATTCAATGCCACTAGTTTATTAAGAAATAAGGGAACAAGTCAACCAAAATTAAAGTTTTGCTCGTAGGCAATTTTCCGGTCATTTTGTATGGGAGGTACCCTTTGTTTTAATCCGATCGAAGTAATATTTGGTGGAGGGTCTAATGGGACTTAGCCTTAACGTTTACCAAAATTTTTCCCGCCTGCTGTGATTCGGCGAAAAGTTACAGGCATGTCTTTTTTTTAATTACATTAGTTTTAATTTGGCTTCCTAACGGTGTTGTTTTTAACAAAAAGTGTCTGCTAAAACTCACAAGTTCCTTTTACTGAAACAAAGCGGATATTGCAAAGAAACTGGAAAGGGGCCATCATTGGCAACGTTGTCTTCGGAATATGAGGTGGATAAATCGACAATTAGTCGAATTAGGAAAAGCGAGGCTGAAATATGTGGCGACAGCCGAGGTTGTCTTTGATAAGAGAAAAACCACGCGCCAATCCGAATTCCAAGAAATGGAAGCTGCGTTATATAAGGGGTTGATGCAGCAACGATCAAAAAACATACCGATGTTAGCTGAATTATTGTTAAAAGAAAAAGCCAAACATCTCCACAGCAAAATTTAGGAACCTTCCACCGAACTTAATGCAAGCAATTGTTGGTTATTTAAATTTAAAAAACGGCTGTTGAAGATTTGTGGAGAAAAACTGTCCAATAATGTTTCAGCCGTCGAACCGTTCAGTGAGAAATTCCACTCGAAAATTAATGAGATTCAATTAAAGCCAGAACATATCCACAATCCGTATGAATCTGGCTTGTTATGGAAGTTATTCCCAGATAAGACTCTTTTCCATTTTCGTGAATCTTCTGCACCCGGGCGAAAAGTAAGCAAGGAGAGAATAACTTTCCTGGCATGTACGAATGCGACCGGGACGCATAAAGTGAAGCTACTGGTGATCGGAAAGGCCAAGAAGCCTAGGGCATTTAAAAACAACCAAAATCTTCCTGTGGTTTATAAAGGGAATTTCTTGTGCATTAATTTTTTTTTTGGCTCAAGTACGTAAATACCTAATCCAACAAGGACTTCTCCAAAAGGGCTATTTTTGTTGTTTTTCTGTACAAAAAAAAAACCGACTCGAAAATTGCAAAATTTCGGAAATTGCAACAACCCTGTGCATTAATTAGTTGCAATTATCGAGGTTATACTGTAGTTGCAAATATCGAGTATTGCAATTATCGAAGGTTGTAATTATAGGGGTTACACTGTAGTATAGTGCAACTAAACTAATTTGAGCGTCATGTTATGGGGGAGGGGGTAACAAAGTGAGGAAATTTTTGTTTTCCGAAAATATTTCATTAGTCCGATCGCAAAATGTCCTAAAGACGAAATAAACTATATTTTATTTCCTTTACAATAATATACATAAATATAACAATCTAGACCTATTCTTGGAAAATTATACCCTACACCCAAATTTACATTTTTATACCCTATACCCATAAGATGGTATAGGGTATATTTATACCCTATACCCATAAGATGGTATAGGGTATATTGTTTTTGTTACGACGATTTATGTAACACCTCAAAGGAGCCACCGGAGGTATGGCAAAGTATATATCTGGCACTGAGTTCCAAAACTCGCTTCTTGCATTTCTAAAAAAATATCAATGTCCAAGTTTCAAGTCTGATTGTAAAGTCAAGAAAAAAATTTTGAATTTGTTTTGTCTTTCAATATTTCACACAAACAGTTATAAGTTGATTATGTAAAAATTTTAGGGAAAAAGCAAAGTTAGACTTTGATTATTCGCAAAAAATCAAACCTACCTTGAAATTTTCCAAAATGCAAGAAGCGAGTTTTGGAAATAAGTGCCTCATATATAAATGATCAGGGTCAGTCCCTGATTCGAATAAGCCATGTCCGTCTGTCTGTCTGTCTGTCTGTCTGTCTGTCTGTCCGTCCGTGTGTCTGTCAGTTCGCACGATAACTCCCGAAATAATGAAGCTAGCGTTTTGAAATTTTGGTCAGATGATTGTTTTGATAAAATCTTGGGTGGTATTGAAAATGGGCCAAACCGGACCAAGGGTTCCCCTACCTCCCACACAAATGACCCCTCCGTTATAGATTAATTCGGTCATATTTTTCGACAGAATATCGCTTGCGACCTGAAATTTTCGGGTTGGATACGATATCCCCAGTCACAAAATCCCCAAACCAAAATCCCCAAATCAAAATCCCCGTAATCAAAATCCCCGAAATTAAAATCCCCGAAATCAAAATCCCCGAAATCAAAATCCCCGAAATCAAAATACCCAAAACCAAAATCCCAAACGAAGTTCCCCATTCCCCATTTGAGGTGTGATCTAAGAACGCGCGCGCGTTCTAAGATCACACCTCAAATGGGGAATGGGGAATTTCTTCAGGCTATTGTAGATGATAAATGATAGATGTTAAATGGCAGATGATAAATGGTAGATGGTAGGTGGATAATGGTTAGACGGATGGTAGCTTGTAAATGGTTGATGGTAGATTGTAAATTGCAAATGGTGGATGGTAAATAGCAAATAGTAGATGGTAAATGGTAGGTGATTTAGACTATTGTAATTGTAATAGTCCTACTATGCAATAAAAAAATCACTGTCGTGGACTGATATACATATATGCTAATCAACGGCAAACTCTTTGAAGTGACACAGAACAAAATCAGATAATGTGCAGGCGAATCGGTTCCAACAATAAGCCAACCAAGTTTTCCGCGAATATTCGTTCGGATGAGGACATGTCTCGACGATGTTAAAGAAAACCTAATATGTTTAGAACGATATATGCAAACGTTTATTCAATATAATGTACTCGAACATTTTGTTTGTGCTAATCAAAAAAAAAGTTTGTATCGATTTACGATCCTCCTAGTGCCATTTACCATCTACCATTTAACACCTTCCATCTACCATCAACCATCAACAATTTACAGTCTTTCATCAACCATTTACCATCTACCAGCCATCTACCATTTTTTACTACCATTCATCTACCATTTACCAGCATATTTCGGGTGCTTGGGGATTTTATGATTGGGGATTTTGTATATGGGTATTATGATTATGGGGATTTTGTAAATGGGTATTATGATTATGGGGATTTTGAATATGGGGATTTTGATTTTGGGGATTTTTCTACGTTTGGGGATTTTGTGATTGGGGATTTCGTATGGTTCCCGAAATTTTCATCAATGCCTAATTGTGACATATGCTTGAAGTTGGTAGAAAGTGGGGAAGGTGTGACTACCCCTACCCCTACATCTCCTACAAAGCAATATTCCGCCATATCTTTTGATAGAATGCCGCGAAAAACTTCAAACTAGTATCAAATGGTATCCCTTGGATGCCTTGATAAGATAATAAAGATGTGCCAGGTCCGGCCCATCTACCCCTCCTTCCCCTACAAAAAATATGAAATTGAATATTTTGGGTTTTTGCGCGCCTTCTAGGTCTGTACATGGGTATAGGGTATATACTCATCGTGCTATTCGCACGATTAGAACTCGGTCTCGTTTTTTATATTTATATTTCGCACTGTAATTTTTAATAGAGTAAAGATAGAGATAAGTATTGGTGCTGATGCTGTCAATTAAATGTATTTGATTTGTACCAAAAATACCGGCCAAGAACACCTCCCACGCTCCTGTTAATATTTCTGAAGAAGGCATGCCTGTAACTATTCTCTAAATTACGCCAGGTAAATCAAATTTGCTTGAGTCCCTAGGGCAGTGACTCCCAAACTAGCGGGGGTGTCCCATATGCAGGCGTGACGATCAGGGAAGGGAGACGCGGGCACAACTCTAATATTGATGCCATACACCAGAGGTAATCGGTTGTTGCAAATCGTTTCAAAATGGCAAAAATTTCGTCGATTAATTCGCTGCTACTAAATCTATTTGATGAATATCGCTGAGAATATTTTATGTTGAGAAAAAAATACAAAATCTCTTAATATAATTGATATGAACCGCATCAGCCAGCTATAGTCTTTGAATGATTTTTTATAAACAAAAATACGGTCGCTCCAGTAATATCAATATCAATTTTACTGCTCGACGTATAACTGAAGCCATGATGACGGCCGAACTCGCGACGAAATTCAGGATGCGGAAATCATGAAATTTAAATAATCATCATCATCAATGTGGCACGATAGCCCGACGTCGGGCCTTGGCCGCCTGAATCGCTGACCTCCAATTGTCGCGGTTATGTGACCTTGTCCTCCAGTTTCGGAAGCCCAGCAGCTGGTGGGCGTCTTCACCTACGGAGTTCTCCCAGCGAGCTCTCGGTCGTCCACGCAATCTCGCTCCGTCAATTCGTTGTGCGTTCATCACTTTCTTTGGCATGCGATTATCGTCCATCCGTTGTACATGCCCCGCCCATTGCAAACGTTGAAGCTTCACGATTTTCGTTACTTCCAGCTCATCGTACAATTGATACAACTCATGGTTGTATCGGATACGCCATTGATTTCGTTCGCGAACGGCCCCGAAAATTCGTCGAAGGACCTTTCGTTCGAATTGGTCTAGCAAACTTTCGGAGGCTTGGGTGAGGGTCCATGTTTCGCAGCCATAACATAGCACGGGTCGGATGATCGTTTTGTACACGCGGAGCTTCGTGTTCCTGTGCGCAAGTTTCGAATTAATTATAGGGAGGACCGAGAAATATGTCTTATTGGCTAGTTGTATCCGTCGCTTAATTTCGTCGGTTTCGTTGGCGTCCTTTGATAAGTTACAACCCATAGTTGAAGTTGTCTACATACTCGATATTAAGGTCCCCCACTGTGATGCTTGAATTTGCTGGCCTCCTTGTTTTCGATTGCATCATGGCCTTTGTTTTGCTTTCATTGATATGTAGTCCAACTTCCTTTGCGGCGTTATTGAGGTTATGCAGAAGGTTTCTTTATCACCCAATCTCCAAGACATGATGTTGATATCGTCGGCGTACGCTACTAATTGAGTCGACTTGATGAGGAGCGTTCCGCTGCTGTCCATATTCATGGCTCGAATTACATACTCCAAAACAAGTTTGAAGAGCGTCGGCGCCAGCCCGTCGCCCTGCTTGAGTCCAGTACGAGTTTCAAATAGGTCAGTGAGTCGGTTCTGTACTCTGACCTGCGAGACAGTATTAGTCATCGTCATCCTTGTGAGTCGCACTAACTTTGCCGGTATACCAAAATTCAGCATAATGTTGTACAGTACACTTCGGTCGATACTGTCGTATGCCTGCTTGAAATCGACAAAGATTTGGTATACATCGATGTTGTATTCCCAGCACTTTTGGAGAAGTAGCTTCACTGTGAAAAGCTGATCGGTCGTTGAACGATCAGGTCTGAAGCCGCCTTGATACTCGCCAATGATTCGTTCTGCGTACGGATTGACTCTCTTTTCAAGAATTTTTGATAAAATCTTATAGGCCGTACAAACTTATGATATGCCTCTGTAATTCTCACACTTCAGCTTGTCACCCTTTTTGTGGATTGGAGAGATTATGCTTTTGCGCCAATCTTCGGGGATTACCTCGTCGTTCCATATTTTCAGCAGTAGCTTCGATTTAAATAATATTTCCTAAAAATTCCAGTACATAGTTCCAAAATATGGGCTGCTCTAACAAACAAATGTTCAAACAATTTAAATTGCGCCAATGAATTCCGAACTTACTCTCCGACATACAACCATTTTTCAAGTGGAACTATCCGATTGATTGGGAGTGTATGTCCAAAATACGTAGTTACTGCAGATGGTGGAGCGGATGCTGATGTAAAATCACGGATAAACAAGGCTAGGGCGGTTTTCTTCAATTTGACTCCTTTCTGGCTAAACAACAATATTTCCAGACGCACCAAATTTCGAGTCTTCAATTCCAATGTGAAATCCGTGCTGCTATATGGCTGTTCAACCTGGAACGTGACTAAAGAGATTACCGATAAGTTGCAATCTTTTGTAAATCAGTGCCTACGGCGCATCCTACATATTCGTTGGCCGGAGATCACTTCGAACGAGGATCTCCTCACTATAACTGGCCAAGAAAGTATAGGCACTTCGATCAAAAGACTTAAGTGGCAATGGATAGGTCACACCTTCCGAAGAGGGCCCAATAACATCGCAAAAAAGGCCCTGAACTGGAATCCACAGGATTCCGGAGCAAGACGCCGTGTTGGACGGCCAAGGAACACATGGAGAAGATCGATAACAAGCGAGGCGAAAACGCTAAATCTTACATGGTCGCAGCTAGCCCGTTGGCGCAAAACAGAACGAGGTGGAGAGTAGGCGTAGTTAATGCCCTATGCCCCACAAGGGGTTGACAGGAACTAGAGAGTATGTCCAAAATTAAAAGCATTCCTTGCACATAGCCATTTTTGAATCTACTTTCGATTTTTGGACAACATTTTCTCGGGGGTGCCAGGATCAGCAGATCTCGCAAGAGGGCACGAGCTGAAAAATATTGGTAAACACTGGTCTAGGGCAAGCACCCTCATACTCTCGACCAAAAATTACTTGATCGGATCAAAACTAAGGGTACCTACCATACAAAGTGAACCCGAAATCTGCCAAATTGCAGATACTTCTTTTCAGAAGCCATCTAAAATAGAAAACAAATGATCTCTTCGAATGACACTATAACAAATAAACAACTAAAATCATAGTCTTCTAAATGTATGTTCAAAAGTTCGTACCAAGGTGTGCACTGCAAGTGTCGGAAAACTGGCTTGAAAGTCGATGATATTTGAAAATAGCTTTAAAGCTGGAACTAGTGACTTTCAAACCCGATTTTTCGACACTTGAAGGGCACTAAAAACCAAATTGCAGAACTTTAGGGGCAGTTTGAATTGAATTGAATTCGAGCTAAAATTAACCCTAGTTTTCTACACTTGTCCTATCAAAACTGTAAGATATAATGGATCTAGAATAAAACGAGACCGAGGCTAATTTCGGGTGCGGCTGAAATTTGGATACCTTTCGTTCTCCATTTGTGTTGACTTTTTTTGTTGCTTTAATAAAGACACATTAATTGAAGGTTTTGTGAAATTGGTGTAAAAAATGTTTCTTACAAGAACCAAAATGAGAATTGGGTTTGTATGGCAGCCCCATGACCCCATGGTCCGATTTGATCCGTTCTTACATTTGTATTGTGTCATCAATAGAAATATATTTGTGTGAAACCTGGTTGAAATTGGGGCACAAAAAAAAAAAAGATTTTCTTAGAAGAACCTAATTTGGGGTTTGGGTTTGTATGGCACGATCCAAGATAGAGCTGCCTGTAGAAATATGCTGAGAAATTATCGCCAAAACGGGCGATGTGCCTACACCGCAGGTCGAGCAACGCGGAACCATGGAGCGGTATAAAGAACGAGGCAAGGAAGGAAGAAGGGTTTGTATGGCAGCCCCATGACCCCATGGCCCGATTTGATTAGTTCCAACATATGTTTTGTGTCATCAATAGAAATACATTTGTGTGAAATTTGGTTGAAATTGGTGCACAAATAAAGAAGTTTTTCTTAGAAGAATCTAAATTGGGGGTTGGGTTTGTATGGCAGCCCCATTGTTCGATTTTACCGATTCAAACATACAAACTGCCTGCAGCAAACAAAAGCATTTGTGCAAAATTACAGCTTCATAGCTTTTGAATTGGCCGATTAAAACGCGTCGCAACAGACGGACGGACAGACAGACGGACATCGCCCAATCGAGAATTGTACAAGCACCTCACCTTGGCAGAAGTTGGAGGAAAGTGAGATGGTGATTTTGGGTAAATCTTTGGTTAGGTAACACCGATTGCTCGTATCCGAATATATTTTGAAAGTAGGACGAGCGAGAAATAGAAGAACTCTCAAATAACGGAGTGTGGATTGCTTTGGCTGACATTTCTGTAGGTGAGGCGGAAAAGGCACTTGGAGTTGCGAAAGGTCCACTCCCCACGATAACAAAGAAACATCGTGGTGGAACGCCGAAACTAAGGAAGCAGTGCGAGCTAAATCGAACGCATTCAAGGTGTGGACGACATGTGAGTCAAGCAGTGAAGCAGAACGTGTTCAACTTCGCGAAAAGTAAAGCAGCTGGTAGCTCAAGCAAAGGCGAAGGCCTAGAAATTCGATCAAGAATTAGAAACTCAGACTGCGACCGAAGGATGCGAGAGAGGCCTAAGTATGATGCCAGGATGTTCAGGGTTGCAGCCCAAAGGGGAAATGGTGCTGTTGACGATACGGCAATCTGTAACAGGATTCGGGTGTATTTTGACGAACTTCTGAATGAAGAATTTCCTCAAGCAGCTTTTCAAGATGTGGAACCGAATTTCACAAATATTGAAGATTTCTCAGAGGAAGAGGCGATGGAGACAATGCATCAGATGAAACGCGGAAAGGCGTTTCCGGACTACAATAACACCGTGTTTCGTGTTACGTCTTGGAGAAATATATTCCCCACTGTTCCACCATCATTGACCCGCTCTGTGGCTCATTTGGTTGAGTCGCACTCTACGATGTTAGTAATCTAGAGGTCCGGAGATCGAATTTCGGCCGAAATGATTGTGCAATGTAACGTTGACTCGTAATTGCCTATAAACGGCTGAGTTAACGCGTCATGGCCCCACATCGGGCTATACGGTACTGAGAAGAAGAAGTTCCACCATCTAATTTCGCCGAGTCCCAGGATAGTTAATTGCTACCGCTCGAATTGCGTTTTGTGGGCCTTCTGAGCCATTGTACGAACATTCCAGAATCCAACCTTTGTGATTGTACGATAGCCAAAAGTCGTAACCGGTAAGTCGGTCCTAATCCGTGGGCTATTAGACGTTTCCTTAGCATTATTAAATTTCTGATGTGCATGCTGCTGCCTTGCACATTCTACCCCTTTAGTCGCCTTATATGACCAGCAGGGAAGACTGTTTATTTTAACCCCTCACCACAGGATAATGCGAAAAAGTGGAGAAACATAGGAATTGGCGAGAGTCGTTTCACCTATGAAGCTCCTCCTGCATGGCTAATGGTCCGCGGTTTTGCCACAACTGAAAAGACCTAGGAATCGGCTGGAGCCTTTCAAGCTATATCTTCCCCCCTTACGGAAGAGCTCACAATGAGAGAGGCCAAAAAAGATATGAAAACTATTAACAAAATTAATTGTGTACTACATTTTACGTTGATAACATGTACATATTCATTCAATCGTAATTAACACCGATACTCAAAAGTGAACTTTGTTGCGTTGCCGTATATATTTGGCAACGCCTGTATGTTATAGTCAACGATTTTGCTTGTCCACTTATGGTTGACTAAAACCGGGGTCCACTAACACCACCCCATGGCGGCGTTCCGTTGTTTTTGCGCGAAAATCTCAAGATAGGAAGATTAAGAAAAAAGATAATGACATCGTTCTACACGTATTGAAAAATAGTTTGAGCTTTTTCCCGACTCGCGCCTCTTCCCCAAAGAGCCTTGAATTAAAATATTTGAATAAAGTGCAATTTTCCATGATTCATCATTGTCATAATGATATATTAGTGCGTCATCCTACTCGTTACGTGATTATCCAGCACCTCCACAATCTCCACCATTCGGCTTTGATCAGTCGGGATTACAACATAAAATAAGTATAAAATACGAATGTGCAGTTCAAATGTAAAAGTATCAAATTGAATAGGAAGACTGCATCACTTTAATTAGAAGCGAATTATTCCTGCTTTCAAAATGACATCTTTGACAAGTACAGAGATAATTTTATAAGGATTATGGGAAAGAAAAATTATATACTTGTGCATCTTGATGGTGCTCGTACTCGTACAACGCTAACCATTGGAACTTCAACAGTCAAGGAATGTTGTATGAATAATTTTTTAATCATAGTTTCTTTGTTCTTTCTTTGAAATTCATAAATACAAGTAAACTAATATTTTCCTTGCAATATTTTCAGAAATTTCGATTTTGTGGGGGTGGAGATTGCCCAGACTGGGTCTTAGCACAAATTCATTCCACTTTGTCCAATATAAGTTCAATGAAGCTAGGAGTACTCGCACAAATTGTTGCTGAAAACATAACCAGTGAGGATATTCCTGTAAGTATTATTATAATTTTGACAACGAAAAATGAACTGAAATTCGCACTTCTATCGAAGAAGAAATATTTTACACTATATGTATATGTTTGCTTAGCTCCCGAATAGCACAGGATGTCCTAAGTTTCCATACAAATTTTGTTATTGATAATCCTAATTAGAACAATAAGAAACGGAACTAGTATGTACTGAATATTAAGAACTTCTTTTTTGTTTTTAGGAGGATAAAGCCAAAGATCTGACAGACTCTAAAGCTGACGGCATTTTCGCGAAATCGGCAATTTCGTGCCTACGATTTCTTCTGACATGTGCCGCTCGCAATAACGCTCCAGAAACAACATTTTGTGAAGAGCTCCAACAGCTCGGATTACCAAAAGAACACTCACACGTTTTATGTCGTGTTTTATCGGAGAAACGTCAACATATACAAAAACTGCTGCTGGAGGGAAGTCTTTTCGGTATGTGGCTGTAGTAAAAAAAAATCTGGTTCTAAATGAATATGACATTAAACTTTTGTATTTTTCAATTGCAGTTAATCTTTTAAAAGATTGTAACTTCGAAATGCTCAAATCTCGCTCGGATTGTGCTCAAATGAATATCAACATCAAGAATGAAATTGTGAATGGAGAAGAAAAGGATACGTCGTATCAAATCAAAGTTCGGAGCGCTGACTTGCAAGTACTTTTGAATGAGTTAAAAAACATAAGCGAAATCATGAAAACGTATGATTACGAACGAAAATATGCTGATATTTGAAACAAATAAAAAAAATATAATGTAAATCCTTTGGAACCAATGATTTTTGTCCAAGCGATATCGCCTAGGGAAATGCCTAGTCATCAGTAACCGCGGTTCTAATGTAAAATTAAGGCGTCATTAAATGCAGTCGTACTTATAAGAATTAAATGTGTCGGTTTTAAAATAACCGTTATTCGCGCCGCATGCAGAGACACTTATCTGCACTTTTAACAATTGACTCAGCTACTTTACCCTTTTAAAGCCATAGGCACTGACTGACTGATGATAAAAGTATTTTGTTAGTCGGGCTATTTGTAACGACTATTAGTTTTTCCTATTGCAATATTTTCATTTTTGCAGAGAATATGTATTTTAACACTGCCAACAGCCAACTGAAACGGAATGTTATCATACAGAATATTACGCAGCTCAGTTTAGTTGAACTTTACAATAGCAACTTAACGTACGGTTATTTCCCGGATCAAAAGTGAACATGCGCAGTCTAATTGCGAACAGGACATCCGGTATAACACGCCATCTACTGGCATCTGGTGGATTTAAGGTAGGTTTCTGTCTGCACTATTCAGAAATTTCCCTCTTATCAAATACATATACCACATCTCCACTGAACTGAACAAATATCATAGCTACGAACCAGTTTCCGGATTATAACAGTATTCGGACAGTTTCAATTTAAATTCAAATATGCAGGGCTGATTACTCGTACATCTTTTCGGCTGGTTAGTCTTATCGTATAGACAAAACGCACACCATTTTCTGAACGCTTTAACATGATGTTGAATTGATTTTTTGTTTATTTTGCATAGTTATGCCATATTTTGCTTGATTATGCCTGTATGAAAATGCGTACCAAAATATGGCGTAGCTATGCAAAGTAGACAAACATTCAATTGACGTTTTCCACATCATACGAAAAAAAACCCGTGCAAACTTTACAACAACAAACAGCGTACAAATCGTACGTACGATTGTTTTTCGGTCGTACGTACGCATTTTTAAAATGCGAAATGCACAATGCTTGTCTGCCGGCCACTATCAAAGCTCTCGTTATAGTCTTATCGTATGGATAAGGCGCACACTATTTTTAAAGAGCTTTTATCCTCTCAGAGCGCCCACCACCAATTTCGCTTGAGGAGATTAGGCTCCCGAGAGCCACCAGAGTAACACTAGCTCAACTTCGGTCGGGCTTTTGTTCACGCCTTAATTCGTACCTTTCTCACATAAACCCGGACATCCAAAACATCTGTCCAAATTGCGATGGTACTCCTCATGATGTGGGTCATTTGTTTCAATGCCCCGCTGCGCCCACTGATCTTACTCCTATATCACTGTTGGAAAACCCTATCGCAGCAGCTATGTTTTTGTCCCTAGACCTCACGGACACAAACATTGACGAACCATAACTCGTACCCACATAGTAGATGCACAGCGGTTTCACACCTTTCTGCACCGCTAGAAGAAGAAGCTTTTACATGAGAAACTGGCCCCTAGTGTGGCAAAGGCCATTAAGGTGGTGGTTAGTCTTATCGCATAGACAAGACGCACACTATTTTGTGAAAGCTTTTACATTATATTTAGAGGTACGGAAATTTCGTTTTTACTAAATAGATGCGAATTTCGTCGAAATTTGCTCATTTTTGCGAATTGATGCGAAATATTCAAATTTGTACTTTTTCCACGAAATGTTAATTTTTCTTCAAAAACAAACAATCAATAGTGGAAGATAATTTTTCTTCTCAGATTGATTTTTTGTCAAAAGGTTACTATTAATAAGAATAGAGAAATTTCCAAAAATGAAAGAGTTGCAGACGAGCACAATAGCTTGCCAAACACCAAGCAAGGTGTTTAGTCGGAGGTTGGATGAATGAACTTTGTTTCCTGGATCGGAGCCCCAAAATTGAAATGAACTGTGCATTAAAAAACGAAACAGTACTCGCGGGTTCTGCCTCAGAAGTTTGTTTCTCTTTTTACCGTGACTTTTACTTGACAACTGAACTCGTAGTATCATTCAGTATAGGGTGGCTACTTCCTAGCCGATTCTATCGCTTATTACTATTAAAAATGTCTGAATGAAATGTGATCGTGACTTCACAAGTCGTTTCATTGTGATTCTCTTGAATTTCCAGTTAAATAAATTTTAACAGCAACAAAATGTACAAAATTATGTTTTTATGCGAATTTCAGCGAAATTCCTAATTTTCAAAATTAGTTTATGCGAAATTCCTGTTTTTTTGTTTGCGATATTTCCGTACCTCTAATTATATTGAATTGATTTTTTGTTTATTTTGCATAGTTATGCCATATTTTGCTTTGTTACGCCATAATCTGAAATTGATAAAATCATTCAACAATTTCATACAATAGGAGCATTTCTTAGCATTGTTTAAATAAACAATAGGCTCGCCTTAATGTTAAAATTTACCCTAATCCTTGCGACCGAGTCATGAGGCTCAATGCTTCTCTCAAAATTACTCACTCAAAAGGATTGACAAATACTCAATTTTTATCGACTCTATTATTTTTCCCTTACCGCTCTTTATTACACACGAATTCAGATTCAACTTATCGACTTTTATAAAAAAAAATCTCGAAATTTCACTTTTTGACCGCCTTGACTCCTTGCAAGCCCTAATTTTTGATCCCTCTTCCGTAGATAATGATTTTCACTTATCCATATTAAAGCTAATATGTATATTACTTAAACAACAACAAATAATTGGGGGTCCTACATCCTTGATTGTGGAAGATCAACAAAAAAGAAATTGCATGTGCTATCCTGACATATTTTTAATAGCTACTTTGGGTGTTCTTTTACGAAAAACAATTATAAAACAAAATTAAAAAATGAAATCAATGCTTTTTGTTATAATTAACAAAGAATTAAATAGACTATTAACAGTTATAATTTTCAAATTTTACCTCTTTTAGTTTGGTTGGAAATCAGCCGAAATAACTCATGCGAAAATGTGTGCTAATCTGATGAGAAGCAGTGTATATACAGGGTGTCCGGAAACTGCCGCATAAACGCACCGGATAGTGATTCCTCATGTGTTTTCCAAAAAAAAAGTTGTGCTTAACATACTCCCAAATCTCAACCCTTTAGTTGCCACAGGCATTTGAAGATTTTTGAAAAAATCATTTTCTTCTATGACTAAAACCTTAATTTCTCCAAAGCTATACTAGCTAGAATAGCAAAATAAGATGATTATTACAGCAAAAAAAAATATTTTTGGGGTATTTTAGCACGATTTCAATTCAATTACAATTCAAACTGTCCCTAAAGATCTGCAATTTGGTAAAATTTATTCAAATTATATCAAAATCGAGCCAAAATTAACCCTAGTTTTCTGCACTTAAGACATTAAAACTGTTAGAAATAACGAAGATAGAATAAAATGATGTTAGGAAGAAATGATCGTTAAACTATGTGCCAATTAAAAAAATCGTACTAGCTCTTCTCCTTGGCAGAAGTTAGAGAAAATTGAGATGGGAAAATATATTGTTTTTGGATGAAATCACAAGTTCTGTAAAAAACAAACCTCTTATCCGATTTTAGTGCGGTTAGTTTTTTTTTAGGTAAACTTGTTGGCTGTAATAATCATCTTATTTTGCTATTCTATAGTTAGTCTAGCTTTGGAGAAATTAAGGTTTAAGTCATAGAAGAAAATTGTTTTTTTCAAAAATCTTCAAATGCCTGTGGCAGCTAAAGGGTTAAGATTTTTGGGTTCCGTACAACTTTTTATCTGGAAATCACATGAGGAATGGAATCTCTATCCGGTGCGTTTATGCGGCAGTTTCCGGACACTCTGTTATATACTTTGCCATACCTTCGGTGGCTCCTTTGAGGTGTTACATATAAATATAAAATATTTGTCTCTTAGACCGTCTTTATAAAAGTTAATTCTAGTTTACTGAATGTACGAGTATGTTCAATAGTTCGACTCTAGGCAAAAAAATGCTTCAGATCATGGCACGCTTTATATAGGAAAATTATCCTATAAATCGTTCCAATCTTATTAATATTTTCGTTTCTGAATGCTACATTCGGAATAATAATACGGTAATTTCTTCAATTGACATGATAACTTTTCACGGATTTCCTTTCACGTTTCCAAACTGTATGGTTTTCTGATGGAAATCTTCTCAATGCTTTACCAATTGTTTGACATTTTAAACAATTCGAATGAAACAAATTAACGCCAAACACGTGCATATACATATATATGTACATATGTCGATTGTCTGTGCACATAGCCACTCATTACTAACGCATGCAATCGGCTACTATGATTTCTCTAAGGCTAAAACTTTGAGCTTCTTTGAGTTTTGCCATCCGATCTTGCTCACAACATTTTAGATGGGATTCACACTATGGACGGGATTTACTAAAACCACTAAATTAATCGAGTCAAAACCCGACTACTAGATCAAATCGAATGTCATTAAATTCAAAATGCAGAGTGTAGAATGTACTTGCATTATTCAAATTGCAGTACAATATGGTACAACTGTTAACTAAACCTAGGATTTAGTAAATCTTGTCGATAGTCTGAATCGCCCCTTATTTTAGTTCCAATATTTCTGGCATTAAATGCACAGAAATAGCATAGTTATAGCATAGTTTCAGTAATTTAATCATGTCAAAACCAGGAACAATTGTACAATTTGTACAATTGTACTGCAATTTGAATAATGCAAGTACATTATACGATGCATTTTGAATTTAGTGACATACGAATCAATCTAGTATCCAGGGTTTTGACTCTGGATTAATTTTAATCTACACCAGGATTTGTTTGTAGTGTGTATCGGCTAGGAGCTCTGGGCATATCTTGTACATTTTCTGGACTGTTCTATGGATAGCGTGCTAGCCTAGGAAGCTTAGCAAGTCTCATGTTCAAGAAGCAAGGAATAAAAAAAATTATATAACCATTACATCTATTTAATATTGTCAAAGGGTGCTTCAGGCAATATCAACAAAATGAAACGGAGTCGCGTTCAGAGCTATTTCGAATTATACTTTGCATGTGTTAATATTCTGCAAAACTCATTCCATTCGTCCCATCAGCTTCGTATATCCTCTCATATTTATCATTCAAAAATAATGTTATCATCTGCGGATTTCATTTCATATCCATTAAAGTCACATTATCCAAATTGCCGAAAAGAATGGATATTCGTTTTGTAAATCCTTATAGGGAGCCCCCGCAACAGATACAAATTAGACAGAATTTGTATGAATTATCTGCTCATTTGAAATGTTCTTGTTGATTTGTGCCGAAACAAATATAAATAATACACGCGCCTTCATAAGGAAGCAATTGAATATGGTTTGGTATGGTTTGTAAAATATGAATTTATTAAAATTATGAAATTACGAAAGCAGATGTGTCCTAAAAGGAATACTTTTTTTTTTGCAAAATGTGAAACAAAAGCAGGCCTGGTAAACTGGTAAAGCTATTCATGGAAATTAATGATATGTGCTGTTAAGGAAATGTATGGGAACATGCAGACTTGAAGAGGTTGTGGTTGTTTTCAAGATGGTAATTTACAAAGCAAATTACAGTGGAAAAATTTATAAAAAATGTAAAGGCTTAATTTAAGCCAGAATTAATTATACAATTTTTAATTAAACCTTCATTTGAAATTTGAACTACTTTACGAGTATGCACAATATTCTTCACATACCTACCTTGAACGCCAAACTTACAAAAATACAAAGTATATCAAGACAGATTAATTAAAAGACACCAATCTGTTACATATTTTTTTATTAAAACCGAGTGTTGTCATCTCTTAATTAGATGCGGAATCCAACAAAATGAAATGCAGTTCAAAAATGATTATTCTTTTTAAAAATCTCCTTGTCTTATCTAGTCGCTTTTAATATAAATACAAATCTGCACTCCTTGCTCGGTGTTGTAATCACTATTTCCACTCTTCTAAAAGATTTAATTAAAATCCATTCCGTCCGTTCTCTGATAAAAAAAAATAATTAAGGACTCATCTTCACACAGCATGACGGTCACCGGCCAGATGACATAAAAAAATATAATGACACATCCCTATTTACGTTTCTGTCACATTTAAATGAGAAAAATTGCGCAAAAGTACATTGTGTTACCGTGAAAGATTACCACCCTCAAAGACTTCACCATCTAAGCAGAGCCGAAAGAGTTACTAAACTTCACCCCGAGATAAAAAAGCGAATGCGAAATAAAAATTTACACTTATAATAATTTCGGGCTTAAAATTAGTGCACAGAAGGAAAGGAACGGCTGTTCATACGAGTCAGGAGAAGAAAACCAAAACATTAAAAGGGGTAAAGATACTTAAAGTGTCCTTTTATAATTAAAACGGCTTCTTATAACTGTTTTCTCAACCTCGCCACGGTTTCTTACATTTTTATGGTCGCTGCGTGCCTGCAAGGATATGAAAGTATAATTTTTATCGATAAAAAATTCAAATGTGATTATATTAAATACTGTTATAGAGGACGGTGAATATTTCAATGCAAACCCAAAAGGACGAAAATAGAAAGCCCTTCAACTCTTTTTTTTTGGTTTCCATAACATTTTTTAAATCGATTTGGTTTTACAAACTGAAAAAATAAACGGACCCCCTCATAAGAATTCTAAAAACGGTTCGAATGAATTCGATTTAAGAATCAGCAAATTTTTATTTTATTACGTGTCTTTTTTCTTTATTGTATTCCTTTTCAGATATTATTGGGAATTTATCGATGCTATGTGAGACGCATTTGAAATGATGATGCAATATGAAGGCTCGATGAAGGTAGCATAAGGAATTCTCTATATAGAAATGAAGAAATGATGCCGCATGAAAAATCGACTGTTTAGAATGGATTTATGATACTTAAATGTTTCAGAGATTTCTAAAATGCTGATGTGGATTTTAAGCTTGTGGAGTTCAGAATAGCATAAGGTAAGTGTTTTACTATTATTTTATTAAATATTTATTTATTATTAAGTCTCTGGCTCGAAATACACAGAAATTAAAATTAATTTAATATAGATTTACACGAAAATCCAGAACACCCAGCTCAGATGATTAGCATTTAGTAAACTTTGTGTGTACGTTGAATTAATTTATCTAAGAGCTGGATGTACAATCATGGTTTAAATAATTAAACAATTAAATCGTCGACGCTTGGAAAATATGTACAAAAATGTAAACTGCCGTTTAAACTACGAATTATCCTTATAGCTGGTTCACACTATATTAAAAACATATTTGGTCTAAATTAAATCAGTCAAAATCGTAGTAGATTTGTTTGAATTGTATGTCTTCTTCTTCTCAGTGGAGTCATGGTGCGTTAACTCAGCCGTTTATATGCGATTTCGAGTCGACGTTACATTGCATTATCATTTCGACGTCACATTGTATTATCATTTCCGAGTACAGGGGCGGACCCAGAAAAAATTTTAGGGGGGGGGGGGGTTAGGACAAAATATTTATAAATAAACTTAACAAGGGATACACACACAGGCTCATTCTTGAATATTCGAAGGTATGTACAAGTATGAATGTATAGTACGTGGTGTGGTGGTGGACTTGCCGCGTAGCAACGCCATCTAGATATATCATAGCCGCAACTCAGCTGTACAATGACGTCATAGTTTAGCTCTTAAATTTTGGATATTCATGAACAAACAACAACAACAAGCAACGGCATTAAAAACAAGAACAATGCAATGCAATTTCAGCTCTTAATTTGACGTTTAAGAGTCTACATTACATACAAAGTTGGAAGGTATTCCGACCACAAAATGGCGACCAACGAAACTCATAGGAAGAGGCTATTGGCTAGTTGTGTTAACACGAGTACATCCACTTTTCAAGCCATCTCGCAAATCATTCACAGTCTATCAGTGAGCTACAATCAAGTTTTTAGTCTTGATTAATCTTGAGATAGCTTCTGACTCTCCGGTATCCGCGCCGATGTAGTCAAACGGATCTTGTGACCACTATTGGCTTGTGAATTATTGTTATTTGCCACCTGGGTGAATTGGGCAACAACAAAAAAAAAACGATTTATCCGATTGTTTGAAGAATGAAACAATAAACTCACCATCTGTGCTTGTCCCTCCAACGTAGTTCTCATGTGAAAATTCAAAAGTTTCCACACCGTTTTTACGTTATTTGAGAATTTTTCTGGTCCAGACTCTTCAGGCCTCGAAAAGGGGGCATGGATAGAAAAGAGTTAAAAACTACTGTGTAGAAGATATCATTTAACGTAAACTAAAAGAAAGGGGTCATAAACGGCTTCCTTGCGGATCTCCTAATTACAACTTTATAACAGAATGTACAGCCATTTGTATCACCCAGTTTAAAAAATAGATATACAATCTACTAGTAAATACCAAAATACCATCAGCAACTAATTTAGTGAAACATACCAAATTGTTGTAGTTGATTTTCCTGTAAGTAATGCATGTTAATATGGCGATATCAACCGGCTAATCTATCAACATCTATTTTATTTTTAACAAGCATTTTAAGCAATTTTGGTATTGGTATTGTTTAGAAACAGGTGTTAAGTTCGAAACCTTCCATTCAACAAGAAAATTTCATTAAGACAAGGACAAATTAAAAATTTATGCTAGCAGACGGCAAAACGATTGCATGCAATTCTTAAAAAAATATTAGGTTACCTTTATTGCTACATCCCGTGTAATTTTGGGTAGCGAACTCCATATAAAAAAAAAATAACACTTACCCAGGTATGTTTCAAGAGTTTAGATAAATCAAACGTAGATGACTAATGCACAGGGTAAAAATAATGGATTTTTTTTTTTCAAACCAAATGGGAGAATCTTTCTCATGGTGGTTTTATATTTTGCAAATAAATAAATCATCTTTTTTGATGAAATCCACCAAATCTAAAAAAAAGGCCGACGAGAAGGAGTTAAAGATGCAAAACAACTGTCAGGTGTCAGCTTTTTAGTCTGAACCGGGATGTTAAACGCGATAATTTTTTTTGAGTCAGATTTAACCTCGACAGCAATTAAACGCTACTTCGAGTATTATAGGAATGCCATCAGGTCCGGCCTGAATACTACACTGTAAAAACAAGGTTTAATTTTACATCGAAAACTCGTTGAATTTTACACCTTTTTCTCGCAAAATTACAGTAAACGTTTATTTTTAAACAAAATTTCTAGTAAACCCTCAAAATAGTGTAATATTACACAGATTTTTTAATATTACTCTATTTTGGTGTAATTTTACATCACATTTGGTGTGCAGGTGTATCGTTACTTTATTTTTGTGTAACTTTACATAAAAATTACACCTACATTTGTGTAAAACTGAGTGTGTTACAATACTTTTGTGCATTATTGCATTTTCCTGTATCTCACAAGTGGCTTGTTCTGTGTGCAGTTAGTGTGTTCCGTCCGAAGTGCGTTCGTGTGAGCATCATATTATAGTCGTTGCTGTAGCGTTTTTTTCTCTTAAACCGTAGGCGGTGTGGCAGATCTCCGGGACGATTTACATCGAAGAACCTGCTGTAAATATTATTAATTAATTCCATAAACCCGGATGCCAATTTACATATTTTCCGGTGTAAATTTACATTTTTCCAGTGCAAATTTGGTTATTTCTGATTTAAATTTACATAAGTCTAAGAGTAAGTTTACTTATTTATGTGAGTAAATTTACTTATTACCGTTTGTATAGATTTACACCAATTTCGTAGTAAATATTTACACTGTAAAGCGTAAAATAACTCCCGTTCATATCGGCGTGTAAATTTACTACTATAATAAAAGGAAAAAAGTTTCCTCCTATTATTGAAGTAATTTTTTTCGAGTGTAACATCAAGACTGTGTTGTAGAGCATTTAATAGGTCATTCTCACAAACCTCAGGAGCACTGCTAAGGTCTCCTGAGCTATCCGAGCGACCAATACACTATAACTTTCATTGATGTCAGGATGCATTTGATGAAGACGAGCCCGGTAAATCATATACTGAACAGGAAAAACTTTCAAAATCATCCATAAGGTTGTGAAAAATTGCGCCATATTTTTTGCTCTGTTAAGTTTGACTAATTCCTTGACAGGATTTTTTTCTTTTATTTTATTCTTTTTTATGAACGTACTTGCGGATAGACGCCCATAAAATTAATTTTTAGTTCTACGGCCAGTTTTAAAAGTAATCAATTACTAAGGGCTACACTTTTGCAATTGTCATTATTTCCTTTCAAACTTTTGCCGATTCATATCATTCCCTTGGTTTTCATTTGCTTTTTCTCACTTATCACTTTCATTTAAAAAATTTACATCTTATGCTTGAATTAGAATGGATGCAGCATCATCTGTCATAGTAGGCACCACCATACATTTAAGTTGCTGCTTTTGCTGAAGAGCATTTTAAAATGTATGTGTGCTGTCGCTGCTTGGTCATTGTGTTTCAAGCATTAGAACCTAATACAGCAAAAAACATACTCTGAATTCATTATTAACTGCAGCGTGATGAAAGCCGTAAAGTTGCACAATTTTGCCACAGATATTGAGTGTATTCACGCACAAGTGAGCGGACTATAATTTGGACACAAATTCTACTTATATTTTCCACCACCAGAAGGCACACGCAAGTTAGCGGCGAGGGTGGTGTGTGAATGCAATGTAACACTTATGTCAAACGACATTCATTATTATGACAAAAATCACATAAAAACATGTAGATGAGCATAATCTGCGTTATATTATTTCCACTTTATATTTGTTGATAATTTTCGAATTTGTTTTCCCGCCATCTACTCCGATATACGGCTACTTCGTTGCGAAGCGTAGAAATTTTGTGCTAAGTAGAGGACACTGCGCTACGTACTGCAAACACTGAGTGCCTTCTGGTGGAGAGTAATGTAACCAGAATTCGCTCAATTTTTCCCGGCGAAATGAACTGAGCGTAGTGTACGTGAATACACCACCGCCGTCTATATATTAAGGCCGCAATGTAGACTCGTAAACGTCAAATCCGCAGATTGAATTGCATTGCATTGTTGTTGCCTCTCATGACATTGTTGTTGTTTGCCCGTGTCCGACGAACACTCTAATACGGATCCATGACGTCATTGTACAGCTGAGTTGCGGCTATGATATATCTAGATGGCGTTGGAATACACTCATTCATTTCCGATTCTGGCGAATCGTCTCGTCTTCGGCTAGATGCCAAATCTTACGAATCGATTGTTTCCCTGGAATACCTTTCTCCTACGAAAAAAAACTGGATACTATTTTAGTCCAGTGGCAAATTTTGTTGGATACAGGAAAAGGTGTCGGATTTGATTGTTATTTTGGCAATAATATAACTTGGTGCAATCAATTACAAGTGCGTGTATGAACTTTCATAATATACCTATTGTTACATTGTTTATTGTTGCAATCATTTATCACTGTGCGGATCACGTTTCCTATGAATTCTTAGATTGGTTAGCTTGTTTAGCTGCGTAACCCCTAAAACCCCTATGTAGGTTCGCCCCTGTCCGAATGTATACAGGGTGTCCCGCATTAGGTGGTCAATACTGTAAGGGTTTGTAGCACAACGTGTTTCAGCAAGAAAATTACTCATACAATCGGAATTTTTTTTACCGTTACCTTGTTATGGCCCTTTTTGCGAAAGTCATCGAAAATCGTGACTTGTCATGCAAAATCATAATTTGCAGCCCTCCTGATGACTAAATCCTAGATTAGATTTCAGTTTCAGAAACTACATAAAATTTCACAAAAAAACTGAAGTTTTTCCTGTTGCCAACATTATTCTCACTTTCAAGATACAGTTACTCAAACTTAATAGAAATTTTAAAATAGATTTTTCATCGAAAATTCAAACAGTAATTTCATAACGGTGCTTTATACGTACAACTCTGCAAAGTTGACAAAATTTGCTTCAACATGTTGACTTTCCAACGGTATATCACTTTTCATATTTACATTGCGGGATTTTGGAATTACAGATAGTGGATGTAAAAAAAACAAGGTATGTAATTATTTTCTTATCGGATTATTCAAACTGAAATTTTACTCATTTATTTTTTATATTTTACTATCGCAATTTTGAAAATATGTTAAATAAAAATGTTTTTTTAAGTTACCCCATAAATAAAAATCTAGGGGAGTAAGGTCGGGACTTCACGCAGGTCACGCATCTGTCCCAAATCTGCCAATACAAATTCCAAATATTCTTTGATAGATCTCCCATTATGAGCCGGGCACCCGTGTATCTGCCATAAATAGCAATTATTAAATTTTAACTGTTATAAGTACCGTTGAATTTGCCAAACAATGTACAACATTTGAAATATCTTAGAGTTCTGGTCAAAATAATGTAGCAAGATTCTATCCCGAATTATAATAGCCTTTGTTTATCTTTTTCGAGTAAAGGGAAAATTGTTAGCGATTCCACAGCCTTGATTTTTATCATTCAATGCGTGTTTCCCTAAAATTCTGCAATGTAAATATAAAAAGTGATATACCGTTGGAAAGCCAACATGTTGAGGCAACTTTTATCAACTTTGCAGAGTTGTACGTATAAAGCACCGTTATGAAATTACTGTTTGAATTTTCGATGAAAAATCTATTTTAAAATTTCTATTAAGTTTGAGTAACTGTATCTTGAAAGTGGCGATAATGTTGGCAACAGGAAAAACTTAAGTTTTTGTGAAATTTTATCTACTCTCTGCAACTGAAATCAAATCTTCGATTTAGTCATCAGGAGGGCTGCAAACTTTGATTTTGCATGACAAGTCACGATTTTCGATGACTTTCACAAAAAGAGCGATAACAAGGTAACAGTAAAAAAAACTCCAATTGTATTGGTAATTTTCTTGATGAAACAAGTTGCGCTATCACCCCTTACAGTATTGACCACCTAATGCGGGACACCCTGTATAATGTTGCAAGCACTATATGTTTCCTATTCGCACAAGTACGGAAAATGTTGGACCTCGCCGAGATTCGATCTCCGGACCTCTAGATTACTAGCATCGTTGTTCAAAATGAATAAAAAACTGCTTAGAATAATAAATTAGTAAACCCGTCGAAACTGTAAATATATGTACACAGTGGCGTAGATAAGGGGGGGATCAAGGGGATCAATCCCCCCCCCTGTTCACATATTTTTTATTATTACAAGGCAATTAAAACAAAGCAAAAATAAACTTATTCAACGTGTCTAGTTTTTCATAAAAACGTGAACCCATTTTCAGAATCAGAACTGATAAGCACTTCCTCAAATTTCAATTGTATAATAGAGGCGTATTGATAGAATAGAAACATCAGCACAGGGCTTTACGTTCATCTACTTTTTCACATTGGATCTGCTGCTAGAAAAATTAAATGTAAGCACTGATTGAAAATGTTTAGCCGGAAAGTCTTAATGCTCGATTCAAAAATTTGAAAACAATGTGGAACACGGTGTGCTCATCCACAGAAGCGCAATTTCCGATTTCCAATTTTATTTATTGTTTGAGTTTATCAACATTGTTTTTATTTTTATAAGTTAAAATTTGACGAAAGGTTTTTCGTATATAGAAAGGCAAAGCAAGTTTTGACTTTCTCTAGTTGTTCGCAATTTTATTGAATTTAATACGAAGAACTCTCAAAGCTATGACCAGTATTATTTTTTTTAAACTAAATCTTCTATATAGGTAAAAATTAGAAAAAGCTTATGACAACAAAAAGCAAACAATACATAGGAAAAAAATGTTTGTAAGTTTTAAAATTCCGAAGCTTAGTCTGCTACACTGTACAGAAAATCAATTTTACTGTAAAATATTTGACCAGCATCAGACTCAACATATTTTCTTTTACAACTTTCTATTCTATGCACAGCAAAAAATCCGGTGTGAATTTAACTCCGAAAATTGTCGAATAGGGTCCCTCCGTTTGGATAAAATATTGTTTTATCCAAATGGATGAACACAAAAGTGTACTTCCAATTACACCAAAAGGAGTAATACTCGATATTTTTGGGATAAAAATAAAACAAAAGTTTCACAGAACATTTAACTCATAAATGAGTTTTGTATAACTAGCATTTACCTCTCTATAGGTGTTGGCGACATTTCATTTACCTCTTTACGCTCTAAAAATGCATAATAAATTACCTGCCTACAGTGGGATTCGATCCAGCGTCCCTATGATTTGAAGACTAACGCCCTACCTACTACACCACACAGACTATACGGGATGACGTTCGTAATTTGCACCATATATTACGTGCGGAATTAACTCCATTTTAAGTAAATTTTAACACCATATAAACAAAAACTGATATAATTTCGAATAAAAGTTATTATTTATCCAGATGAATTTTATTTTGAGTGTTTTATCCTAATGGATAAAAGAAAAATGTTATACTCGGGACGGAGTGAAATAAATGTATTTAACTCCATAGGTATAAAAAAATTAAACCTTTTTGGATAAATTTTGGTTCACACCGCCTGATTTTTTGCTGTGTGAAATGAAATTTGGTACACACTACCAGCGCCCGCTCTAGCACTTACGCCGCCCCGGGCAAGAGCTAAATTTGGCGCCTCTTAGGTACTATATCGGGCAAATTGATAGTAGAGATAGTATGTACCTACTTGTATAGTTGATTTATTTCTCGACTGATCTGTGATTTATGCAGCTTTTTGTCGCTTATAGCAGCGAGTAGCTCCGAAACGATTTACATGTTGGAACCGGCTCCCGTAGGCACATTTATAAAGAAAACACAAAATTCATGGTCACAATGGGATTCAAACCAACGCTGTAGTACTTCAGATAATAGAATCTGTACCCACACTGAGTTCAGTAGCCGAGTAAGCATATAGTAGAAACAATAATTCACCACAGTTCAGCGGTGGCTTTGTGGATAGCTTACCAATATTCCACTAAAACACTCAAAACATTTTAGAAAAATTCACTCTGGAAAATTTTGTGCCAAAGATTGATGTTCATTTGCATTATACTAACCTTTTGGAGTAGTTTTCGATAACTTCTTTACACTCTGCACAAATAAACAGAATAGGTAAACTTAAATTAGCCGGATCTCTTCTCGAAAGGATTTCTTTAGCGGTTTTAACCGACGTCAGAAATGCCTCATCTCCAAAATTATTATTATAAAATAAAATCACAGCTTGTTAAATCGGGGAACATATTCCAATCGCGATATTAGCATGTCAGGAAACATATTAGGGAAAATTCCATAGCGGCTTTGGCAGGGGGTGGCTCCATCGTACCTACTTATCTTACTCAAACCCAATCCTAGTGTCGAATATGTCAAATTCGACGAGCAAGGATGGAAATTGCAATCCATGAAAATCGAGTTTTCTGAGTCTTCCTTGAAAGGGAAGACTCAGAAAACTCATTTTTCTAATTTGCTTTGTGGGAGGATTGTGAATTACAATTTATCGGTGTTTATCTTCCAACAACTTGAGAAAAGCGGGTTTTAATTTCTGAGCGACTGAATAAGTTGTAAAATGTTTTTTTTGCATTTAATGCATTTATGCGTTTTGATCCAAGTGGCAACAAATACCTAACGACGAATGATGAAAAAATGTGGGCAAATTGAGGAGTTCATCTCTTCTGTTCACTTGATCCTATCAATCACAAGTTCAATGTTGAAAGAGGAAACGGAACTTGAAGACAACAGGGAATAGCCAAATCAATGCTATTGAAACTGAAGGAAATCATCCACGTAAAGATCAGGTGAAATGAAGTGGAATTATTGTAATCGAAAACGCTTTTTTGTCTTGAGTGTTTATACGATACCTTCTTTCTCTATATGCTATAATGTCGTCTTTTATTTAAAAATTTGGTTGCCCTTCCCTTTAATTTAATAGGAATTATGGATAAGCAGGTCTAATTAGAATCCTAGCTTTTCAATTGGAACACCAAATTACCACATCATTCTGCAATGAAAAAATATTTGTTTTGGGGGAGGAACTTTATTATTATATATGAAACTTAGCGAATTGTGCCATTCTGCTTTTCGAAAGCGGAAAAGGTTCTAGCATCATAAGCGGAACATTTAGGATACTTTTTCTAAGCACCTCGTATCAATTGTGGACTTTGTTGATAAATTAAAAAAATGTTCAACAGGTTTTTATAATTACCTAAAAAAAACCCTAATCTGTCGTCTCTTAAAAAATTGGGTATAACGGTTGTAAAATGCTTCGGTGCCAGTTTGTTTCCTACCTTGCGGCATTTTGTTTCAACTAATTTTTTTATCTGTAGTTTCTACGTTTTGCTTTCTACTAAATTGATGTTGATGTTAGAATTTATTCACTCGTTTTTTTTTTTATTCGAGTGATTGCCAAAAAGCCGCCCCTAGAAATTGGCGCCCCGGGCGACCGCCCGGCTTGCCCCCCCTTAGAGCGGGCGCTGCACACTACACCAGATAATAAAGCATTGCCACTGTGCTTGTGACGATGTTTTTGGGATTTAAATAAAGGCGCAAATAAATTAGAGGATTACATTTGCGTTAACGATTTTTTAAACGAATTTTTAACAGTCCAAATTTTAAGTTCTACCCACATTTATGGTCTTTTTTTTTCAAACAATTGGCTGATGGCTAGGAAATATTTTCTACGGTATCGTACAAGTTCAAACATTTTAGAAATATCTACTCACGAATTTCTGAATTATCGAGAAACTTTAAAACACTACAGCTGCACTTAATTCAACAAGCTCTCGTCCTCATAATTTTCTTCTTCTGGACGTATAGCTATTATGATTTATTTTAATCCCTGTTTTGAGGTGTTTCGTCCAGAAAAGCGAAAATTTGTATGTATATTAGAATGCTTTAACTCGCCGTATGGCGAAATTGCTATGTATTTTGCACCAAGTTTGCTAAAAAACTGCTAATAGGAAGTGTAATATATACAGAAATTGTCTGAAATTTAACATAACCGTAAAATCTTGCAAAATGATCCCCCTCCTCTCCGAAAAGCTATCTACGCCACTGTATGTACATCGCGCAGGAGCACGGTCGGAGAAATAATATTTTCATAGTTTATACCTGTGATTAGATTGCAATAATTGGCGTGGAATCTGTCTTCTCTCTGCAGTCTCTAAACTGATGGCCAAAATAATCTTAGACCGGATCAAGAAAACGACCGACCGCACTTTAAACAAGCGGGTTTTCGTGAGGGTTTTTCATGTAGCGACCATATCAACACCCTCCGAATCATAATTGAACAATCCGCTGAATGGAGATCCACGTTGCATCTATTGTTCATTGACTTCGAGAAGGCGTTTGGCAGCGTTGACCGGGCTTATATCTGGACAGCCTTACATAGGAGAGGCATGCCAGAGAAACTTATTGCCATCATAAAGGAGTCCTATAACGGAGCCCAATGTCACGTCTTGCACAAGGGCGAATTGTCTAGACCTTTCAAGGTGAATAATGGAGTTAGACAAGGTTGTATTTTATCACCAATACTGTTCCTTATTACCATCAACGACGTAATCTGTGACGCTCTAGGCGACCATAAAAGTAAGAGATCAGGTGAAAATTATCTGATTACCTTCAGCACCTGGACTACACCGACGACATTTTCCTTCATTCAAACACAGCAAATCATCTGCCTCAAATGACGGATGCTTTGCGTCGTGAAAGTCGTAGTGCTGTGTGCTGCATTAAAAATTAATGCCGCTAAGACTAAATATTTGAGCTTGACATCAGAAAGGCAAAGAAACTTTTCCATCTCCGAACAGCCGATAGAAAAAGTCGAGAACTTTACTTACCTTGGGAGCGTAGTAGCAGCGGATGGTAGGGCTGATGTTGATGTTGAGTCGCGCATAAATAAAGCCCGAGCAGTATTTTTCAGTTTGACTCCTCTCCTATGTCCCACTAGGGGTTAGAGGAGAGAGAGAGAGAGATACCTTTGTGAAATATTCTCATAAGCGGAAAATTTTAGTAGGCGGAAGAAATTGCATCCCCAATGCGGTGTTCGTCTGTAACATAAATTGGCTGTCAGCTACGTCACGAATCACGTAATAATGACTACGCGTGTACAGGTGAGGACATTTCAGACGTCATCAGTATCAAAATCACTTATGAAAATTTTGAATCTGCGCAACGTGATCAATTGAAATTGACACTTGTGAAATTCTTTGATCACAATTTCACAAGTCCATGTGCGCAGAACGAATCGGAAAATGTCCGCAATACCTTCTTTTTTATTGTTTCATCAGCTAAATAGCAGTAAGCGTTCAAGTTTGCAAAATAGAACTCACTCAATCGCAAACATTCAAGGTTACCATGGAAGTTAACTTCAGTTTAAAATTATTTAACCAATCAGCAGTCAGCACGCACAAGATAAACGCAGTGTAACGATTTCGATGAGTGAGGTAATGGGTGAATTCAAATTGTAAGACAAAACCGGACGGGTAAACTTGCAAGACAAGAACCATCGTTCTTACAATCTGAAATGCATAATGCTTGTCTGCTGGCCACTACAAAAGCTCTCGCCGTCCGTTTATTAGCACAAACAAACGGACGGCGAGAGCTTTTGTAGTGGCCAGCAGACAAGCATTATGCATTTCAGATTGTAAGAACGATGGTTCTTGTCTTGCAAGTTTACCCGTCCGGTTTCGTCTTACAATTTGAATTCATCCAATGGCTGATTGGTTGAACAATCAGCTCGCTCAATCGTAAACAACCAATATTTCCATGGAAACTTGTATACGTAACAATGGCTGCATTCAGCTAACGAAATTCACTGGAAATGCTACAAGAATTGTCAGCCACCGACCTCCTTCTCCGCTGAAAAGCCCTCATGTGAAATGAGAAATTCTAATTGGAAGAGAGCTTTTTAGCTACATTTTTCGTTCGCCGAATGCACCTAATATAAATTAATAGGCAGAGCCATATTCCAATATTTTCTGCTTGGAATTTTAATTAGAAGGTAAAACTCGAAAAATAACTATGAAAAGTTATTTTTAGATTAATATTGTTTTTAAACTATGACCAGTTTTGAGAGCAATTAATAACTCGCTTCTGTTCATACAAGGAGTGTTCACTTCCCAAATTTACGTTGGTATCTAGTAGTATTGAAAATTGAGGAATTTTGCTCACATTTCTGCTGCATTTCCTTTTCTTTGAACTAGGACGAAACAAAGAGTTTGATTTCACGGCTCGACCAAAATGAGTAACTAAGGACACCCCCTGTTCAAAATGACCCATCAAGGGTTCTTTCAGTGCGTTTTATTAATCTACCCGTACTGTGAAACATAATATCGTGATGCGTCCTTTTTTAAAGTTTGATTGAGCTGATTTTGGTGGCAAGTATATTGGCGCCCTTTCAAGCACAGGCTTCTCCAACATACGCGCCTTACTGTAGCAAAAATTTGTACAAACTTTAACCCTTTCATGCCCAAATTATGGATTTTAAGCGGAGAATTTTTGATATTTTCTTGAAAAAAAAAAAATTTAAGCGCTATAATTAACAAATTAGGGCATGATGCCATATGGCATCATTGGGACTGAGAGGGCACTTAGCAATTTCCGTGTGAAAAATGAGATATTTGGTCGGCAAAAATCCTACATCGGAAATTTTTTTGCAGAATGGTTGGTGACGACCCCCAGATTATGGGAAAAAAAAAGTCCCAACCGATTGGGGGTCCACAACCTTAAAAAAAGGGGGAAAGGGGGAAATGGGGGTCATTTTTCGTTTTTTTCGAGTATTTCAAAAACGACAAAAGATATAGAAAAATAGTCTGAGAACGAAAAAAACTACATAAAATTATCTTTGCAATGATATATAACACATGAAGGATCTATTCAATGATTCGGCGATAATTTAAAAATAAGTTAGAACTTTTTCATTTTATACCTTTTTTAAAAGCCCCATAACTCTTGAAAGAATATTAGTTCAGCCGTAAAATTTCGTACAAGTATTCACAATAAGTTCAATATTATTTTGGGAGAAACATTGAGTCGCTCCGACCAACGACCCCCATTATCCCCCCATTTGAATTTGGCGAAAGGACATGTCCATAACTCCCCCCAAAATTAGAGCAGAGTGCTAAATTTCGGTTTATTGCGATTAGAGTTCATAATCACCCCACCCACCAAAAATTAGCTTATTCGGATAAAAACTAAGGGTGTCTTCCATACAGCAAGCAACTCGCATTTATATGAATAGGGGACTTCCTGACTTGCCTTTCACGCCCAATGATGCCATATGGCATCATGCTCATACAAAACCACTTTATAGGGTTTTCCTAAAAAAAAATCGAAAAATCTTTTGATTTTCTCTTAAAGCAACCTCTTTACAAAATAAAACCATTAAAATGATTTGCATAAAATGATTATTATCAGGTAATATAGGGAAATGTATAAATCAGTTTTTCGGCTTTACGACAATCGTCAAACCTTCTCTAAAATTTCATTACAAATAACATCCCAAAACCAAAAATTTCACGCTGGAAAAAATCAACTAGGTATTATACTATTGGGAGAGTCTAATATCACACAAAAAGTTAAAATTTATTTCTTAGATTTTCTATGAAAAATCATTAAATTTCATGATGCCATATGGCATCATTGGGAGCGAAAGGGTTAATGAAATATTTTGTGTGAGTGAAATTAAACGTTCGATAAAACTCATCGATCGAAGCTGGATTTCAGTTTTTCTGCCGATTTTTGAAATGCTGCTACCAACTGTGCAGATAAACCTAAAGAAAGTGCGATGGATTATGTCGGGTTCTTGCTTTCTATCTGTCTATTCAAAAACCAACTCAATCTATGGGTTAACTACCCCATCAGCCCATTATAGAGTTATTAGCTCCCGTAATGCGGTTAGGCATAAAAACCATATCAATATGCTCACTCACTATATCGCCGCAATTGTTATATTGGAAAGTCTTATAAAATGTTCCTACGGCATACTGTCAAGTTTTCTATTTCTACAAATATCAATCATTTAAAATGAATCAAATAAAAGACATTTTCGAAGGAGAGATCAGGCCATTACATGTTGTTTTAGCAACAGTGAATGTTTGCATCGTCAAAAATGTTTCTCCTTTGCGCCAGAAATAATAAAAACGAGACCGAGGTTAATTTCGGACGCGGTCGAAATTTGGATACCCTTCGCTCTCCTTGGGCTCAAAGTTTTTTTCGGGCGTTCCTATGAATTGCGTATTTAAACGCCGATTAAATAATCTTTTAGTTAGGTTTTTTTTTGAAATTATTGGGCAAATAAACAAAACTACATTAGAAAACTTTATTTCGTAGAAGCGGGGGACATGGAAAAATTGAGGGGGGGGGGTTGTACGGCGACATGATCGCATTGCTCCTTTTCATCAAGTTTTACGTATATTTTGCGGCATCAATTAAAACATATTTGTGTGAGGTTTGGTTGAAATTGGTGGACAAATAAAAAAGTTTGTCCTCGGAGAACCTAATTTTGGGGGTTGAGTTTGAATGGCAGCCCCATGACCCCATGATCGCATAGCTCCTTTCCATCAAGTTTTACGTATATTTTGCGGCATCAATTGAAACATATTTGTGTGAGGTTTGGTTGAAATTGGTGGACAAATAAAGAGTTTGTCTTCGGAGAACCTAATTTTGGGGGTTGAGTTTGAATGGCAGTCCCATGACCCCATGATCCGATTTCATTCATTTTCGCATATGTATTGTGAAATCAATAGAAATACATTTTCATGAGGTTTAGTGTAAATCGGTGCCCAAATAAAAAAGTTTTTCTTAGAAGAACCTAAGCTTGTGTGCAAAAGAGTCTACACATATAGACATGAAACGCCCGATGGCCTTATTTCGGTTTATTTTTCTTGGTCTAAAAACCATTAGTTAAACGGCCAACGGCGGCCGTTTAATTTTTCAGATTGAACTGCAGTTTAAACGACAGTTCAACTGTTTGCTAATTTCCACACACGGAGTTAAGTTAAACTGACAACCATTAGTTAAACCATGAATTTTCACCCGGATCATTTCATTTAAAAATCAAAAATTTTAATAGCTACCATCCGGAAATATCCAGTTGCTAATGGAATCTAATGATTTTTAAAAATTGTACATTGCTGCTTAGCCAGAAATGTTCACTGTCGCGGTGCGTATATTCACCCAGCTAGTTAAACGGAGTTTAAAATTAAACTATAGTTAACTAAACAGTGAGTTAAACCATGATTGTACATACGGCCCTAATTATTTTTATATACTAGTTTAGTTTTACTTTATGACTGATTTGTTTTTCTAAAAAATCCACGTTTCTTTCTTGTGTTACAAAATATGAAAGAATGAAATCACTCCCAAATACAATTTTTCATGATACCTTAGATCAGGACCACATAATCTCATGCATATTCAATTGGTTGCGCCCGATTAAATCTTATAACATGATGGCAAATCATAGCATCTCACACAACAATGTCCTAGTTATCCCCAATTATTATCTGAACAATCTTGGAAATTATTTAGTACGCGACACGTGACCGAGCGTACGCCTTTCTACGTATTACATGATTCCTGGTTTTTCGGGGGTGATAACACAACACTTACATGTATCATTAATTTCAGATAAACTCATGTCCTTATGTTGTTTGCACATTAGAGGCATGACATCGCGGCGGTGGCGTGTGCTTGGGTTTATAAGGACACAAGGTTTTGGTTTAAAGTGTCATGATTTGAAGTTTAAAATGCAATAGATAGTCGACTGATTTACGTTATTTAACGAAATGCATATATGCATGAAGCCGGCATGTATCATGATAGAAACCATGAGAAAGATAAGCACTTATGACTGCATAGCTAAAAGATAAGCTCATTCAAATGGGGTTGAAAAATATTGTTCTGTTTGGGCTCGGGCTGGTTCCTTTTAACTTCTAGCAAGGCATAAGACTTTCGCTGCGCTTCCCGCTTCATTTCCCTATTTGCAGCCATAGCATTTAACCGCGTCTCTCGATTTACCTATAGATTTTCCTTCTCCGATTTTACAATTGCATCGAAGATTCGGATTTTTTGTTGTGCCTGGAAAAGTAGTTATTTTGCCATAAGGGAGTCAAAGTGAAGAGGGCTGCCCTAGCTTTGTTGATACGCGGTTGCAAATCAGCATCCTCCTTTTTATTTGATAGCAGACACATATCGTCAGCATAGTTCAGGTGTTGCAAGTGAACAAACATTTTCCATCTGATACCTTTCATTTGGTTTAGAAGCGCGCCCACTAGTACATCGTTAACTTATGATGAAAAGAATAGGTGACAAAATGCAGCCTTATCTCAATCCACTGTGCACTTCAAAAGGATATGAAAGCTTACCCTTGTGCAAAACGTGACATTGGGCTCCCTGATAAGATTCCTTGATAATGGAAATTATTTTATCTGGTATGCCCCTTCTACGACGAGCTTTCCGGATATACTCCCGATCAACACTATGAAACGCCGGCCGTATCGAAATCAATGAACATGAGGTGTAATGGGGATCTCCACTCAATTTTTAATTTCCGGTATTCCAAGTGCAAATGATGAAAAAAAACACATTCACATAGTATAGTACAATTGGCTCAAAAAGCCCCAAACCTAAACATTCAAAAGAAAAAGAAATTTTTGATGCCAAATTGTTGAATACAATGCTCAGTATACGCAGTAAAAAGTTACACTAATTTGCGCCATGGGTTAAGGGGGTGGCAAAGAGGTGAAAATTCAGTTTTTTTTCAAAATATCTGGAAAGCTATGAGACTGACCACAAAATGTCCTCAGGACGAAATAAACTACACAAAATTACCTTTGTAATGACATATGCTGCCCATTCTCAGACCCAGATGCACCGATACCAGATATGTACGTCAAAGGAGAGCAGCTTAAGTCTTGTACCATGTTCAAGTACCTTGGCTCGATGGTGAACAACGGAGCTACATACATGCGGTGATGACATCAAACATCGCACAAAGGTTGGGTGGATGACGTGGCGAGAAAACTCAGGAGTTTTCTGCGATAAGAAAATGCCACTGAAGCTGGAGGGCAAGTTGTAAACGGTTGTACGTCCCGCACTCATGTATGGATCAGAATGCTGGACCATGTATGAAGGTTACGCGAAAGAAATGACAGCGACTGAAATGAAAATGTTATACATGTCAGTTGGTGTAACCAAAAGGGACCACATCATGAGTAACTACATCCGAGGCAGCTCGTCCGTGGACCAACCAATCACCGAAAAGCTCGAAGACCGATAAATGGATTGGTATTGCCATGTTCAAAGGCGTCCGCCTGAGAACCCTGCAAAGAAAGCGATATCAATGAAAGTTCCACTTGATGGACCCAAGGCCAGAGGCAGACCGGAGAACACCTGGATGTGTCAAATGAAAAAGCAACAACAACGCGGATAGTAATAATTTTTGGTGGGGAGCATAGTGGGACTTAGACTTGGCACCCACCAAATTTTATCTGCCTGGCTCAGTTCAAAAACAAGCTACAGGCATGTCTTTTTGAAAAGCGTTAGGAGGAGTGAGGGGGGTGTTTGGTACAAATCAAATAAATTTTGTAAGCAATATAGGTATATTATATCAAGAGTTACAGTGCGAAATATAAAACTCAAAAAATGTAAATTCACTATAATAGTTTCAGGTCTAGGGTATAATTTTCTTAGAAAATGTCTATAGAGTGTTATTATTATTATTTTATATCATTACAAAGGCAATTTTGTGTAATTTGTTTCGTTCTCAGGACATTTTGCGGTCAGACTCATAGTTTTCCATATATTTGCAAAAAACTGAATTTTAACCCCCTTAACCCATGGACGAACGAGGCATAATTTTTCAAAATCCATTTAGCGGCATGAATGATAGCCATGTAATATTTTGACTTAATTTTTTCGATTTGTTAAACGATAATACCTATAGTCTAAGAAAATCACGATATTTGGTCGGCAAAAATCCTACATCGCCAATTTTTTTGGATTATGAGATAAAAAGTCCCAACAGATTGGGGGTCGGCAACCTTAAAAAAAGGGGGAAAGGGTTTTTATTCGGTGTTTTTGCAATTATTTCAAAAACGACAAAAGATACAGAAAAATGGTATGAGAACGAAAAAAGTACATAAAATAATCTTAACACATTAGAGTTTAATTGAATATTTCAGCGCTAGACTAAAAAATAAATTAGAATATATTAATTTCAGACCTTTTTTAAAAGCTCCATAACTTTTGAAAGAATGCTAGTTCAGCCGTAAAATTTTGTATAGGTATTCACAATAAGTTCATAATCATCGCCAAAACGGGCGATGTGCCTACACCGCAGGTCGAGCAACGCGGAACCATGGAGCGGTATAAAGAACGAGGCAAGGAAGAAGATTCACAATAAGTTCAAGATCATTTTAAGGTAAACATTGAGTCGCTCCGGTCAAGGACCCCCATTTTAATTTGCCAAAACGGCATATCCTAACTACCCCCAAAATTGAAGCAGAGTGCTAAATTTTTGTTTATTGCGATTGGAGTTCATAGTCACCCCACCCACCAAAAATCAGCTTATTCGGATAAAAACTAAGGGGGTATCGCCCTCAAATTTTGATTAATGCCTTATTATGACATATACTTTGAGTTGATGGAAAGTGAAAAAATCACTACCACCACTACCCCTACCTCCCTTACAAAGCTATATTTAGCCATACCTTTTGATAGAATGTCGCGAAACACTTCAAATTTGTGTCAAATGGTAGCTTTTGGAAGCCCCTTTATGATATTAAAACTGCACCAGATCCGACTCATATACTCCTTCCTACACAGTAAAAATTATTGGACTAAATTCTAATATTTTTGTTCTTGTATATATGACCACACCAATTTTTTATTAAATTTTAATATTTCTAAAAGAATGAAAAGATTTTTTCACACCAACGGATGTTAAAATCTAATTTTATCTCATATTCATTCTAATGCGAACTTTTTAAAATATAATGCAGAATATACTTCCGTGTATCAATGAGTGTAATTAAATATAATTTCATATTTATTACATTTAATACATATTGTATTAAAACCAAATAAAAAGTGTATTAAGTAACAATACGTTCGTGGATTGGAATTTAGCAATATTTTTTTTATCCAAATGGATGAACTGGATGAAAAATACTTTCAATTACACTAAAAGAAGTATTTCTCGATATTTTTGGGATAAAAAAAAAACACAATTTTCAAAAGGAAAGAACATATAGCTCATAAATGAGTTTTGGATAACTAGCATTGACTTCCTCTATAGGTGTTGGCGACATTTCATTCACCTCTTTATGCTCAAAAATACCTAATAAATTTTCCCACCTACAGTGAGATTCGATCCCTTGGCCCTATGATTTGTAGACTAACGCCCTACCTACTAAGCTAACCAGACTAACTGACGAAGTATGTAATTTATACAACATGTGACATCGCTCTACCACTGGCTAATAATCCGAAACTAATAACACTGCGTAATATATCGCATATTAAATATTATTACATTTTTTAATACAAAGGGTATTCAATTCCACCTTATTTTGTATTGAATATTGTGTATTTTGAATTTTAATAAATTCTAGTATTGGATATATACCCGACTGTATTACCAGCAGAATGTAAGATCAACTTGGTATATGTTTTATTACAAAATCTTCACAAATGTATCAAATTCAATAAGTCCGGAATCAAGCATTTTGAGTAATTAAGCATTCAGGTTTACAATATAATTCACAACTTCTTAAATATGGTAATATAATAAGGAGTAGATCATAATTCCCTCGAATTGAAAGTGAATTCAAATTGGAATAAGTTTTATCAGTTTTGAATTAAATACTTTATTTCAACCCATTTTATCCAATTTTGTATTAGCTCAGTAAGTGCCTGAAGGAGTTATTACTTATTATATTAAAAAATTTATGTGACACCAAGTTTGATTAAGTTTTAATAGACAAGATATTATGAAAAAAAGTAATATTTTGAAAAGTATTAAATTTAGATCTGTTTGTATTGAAAATTGGCTGTAATAAATGGCATGGTTTACAATTTAGTCCAAGAATTTTTACTGTGTACCCTACAAAAAAATGAAATTGTAAATTTTAAGTTTTGCGTGCCTTCTATGCATGTACAGTATACATGGGTATAGGGTATACACTTGTCGTGCTATTCGCAAGATTAGAACTTGGTCTCGTTTGGCTTACTTTTCCTCGGCTATTAGGTAACACCATTTGCATATACATAGTCGTCATTCGTCAACTGAATGCGGTTATCAGTCATACTACTTCCTGGCTGTATTTTTGTTTGTATTAAATTACATACATATTTCCTTTTTTGAATTATAAACGCAATGGGTCTTGCCGAGTTTCGAAAACTCATTTCTCTATGAATCTCTCTATAACCAAACGATCACGGGCACAGAACAGAGAGATTTGAGAGAGTTATTAATTACACTTGCGCTTTTAGAAAAAGAGTGTGTTTGGAAAACTATGATTATGGTTGATTATGGTACATACTATGATTGTTATATTCCAGTGGCGGCCCGTGCCTCCTTGCACAGGATGGGCACCTTCACGGAATAAAAATCTTTTGGAAACACCTAAAATTAACGACTTTCCACTTAAAGTTCGCATTGTATTAAATGGAACCATAAATTTCCGCTTCAATTTCACAGTTTTGCAACCATTTTTAGATCAAGCTATTATTTTTTAATTTAGGATCATTTCGTTTTTAACCTTCAAGGTTACCCTTATCATATAAACCCGAATAGCTTTTCTCCCGTTGGCCGGGTCGAGGTGGGAGAAGTATGTATTCTTAAGTCATACTGTTATAGATACGATACAATAAAATTTTGGGTAAATTTTACCTTCCATACCTTTCCAGCGGTCATCAAACGTTCGGGAATGGTATATTTTGGTATGCAGTTGTGTTGAAAATGTGTGTGTTCTGTGTAATATCACTGAAGTTACGTGCTTCGCTAAGACTGCAGATCTTGTTTTATTGTTCACCAGATAATATTTTTTTTGATGATAACTTATTTGGGACATGTTCTTCTTTCAATTTACCGTAATTATGAGAATGGAAGTTGTACGGTTAAGCGCAAATGGAGGGGAAAGGACGAGGGCGGTAAATTACCGCCGCGCGCCCGGTTATGTCACAAAATGATGCGCGCCCGCTTGAAGGTTAAATGCAGTGTCCTAGTATATCATTATTAGACTATCAAATATATTTGCGGGAACATGCGAATTAATGTTGTGCGCCTTTAGCATTTTCAATGTAAATGTACATAGTCTAAAACAAATCAAAAATGCTAAAAGTGCACAACAATAATGTTCATAAAAAATGAAAAAAAAAAAAAAATGATGGCGTATTCCCCGCAACTGGGAAAATAGGACGGCTGCATGCTAAGCATCTCGTACGTTGCGAGATGGCGATGGCGGCTGTCCACCCACACTATTGTCGATTGTTTCGAATAATGTTCATGTTCCCGAAAGCTTATTTTACATTCTAATACATGTTACAATAAACACTTCAAATTCATTAATCTAATAATAATCATCATTACACAAGAAATCCCAAATCCTCCCGTGAAACATGTTTTCCTACATAGCATTGAGCCATCGTTGTTTTTTATTCATTTTGACCAGCTCATGGTAGCCCCGAAAATTGTACTTTTAAATTGTCTACGTCATCATTCTGATTCTTATTAAACTGATTCCATTCGAGCTGCTATAGGCCGGCCTACCTTGTCGGTATTGAATTCGATGCCACCGCTCCCCAAAGTTTCATAAATTCCGAATGATATGTTGTTGTAATTTGGTCACCGGCGCAAGTGGCCCACTTTGGACTGGTTGCTTCGTCTTTATGTGGATGGTAAGTAGATTTTCAACAATACCTAAAGGTTTGAGTACCTATGTGAGTTGAATATTGCATACAGTTTCGATTTTGATGAAACAAAAAAAGCCTAAAAGCTGCCTAATTTGTTGAATTATACAAACACCGGAAATGTTTTTGTGCAGTGGCTCCCAAACAGTAATTGATAGATTCGCGAGAGACTTGGTAGTACTGGGAAAAAACTATTAATATGAATGATGTTCACGTAATATATAGTCAAAGGTAAAATTTTGTTGTACATTTCTACTGATGTTAAAAGATGTAAATATACAATAAGTGTATTTATTTATAGGGTAGGCCGTGCCCACCTTGCCCACTATGACGAGCCGCCACTGTTATATTCCAAATACGAGTGTGTTACTAGAATATTTCTTTTCATTTTAAATGCCTTTTCTGAATTTAGCAATATCATTAACTCTGGATATGAATTATTCCTAACGAAATATGCTTTTACATACATACTTATCAAATTAGTTCAATTCCGTTTACATACCTACATAATGTAACATCCTCAGAAATATTTCCATTAATTGAAATTCAATATAGACATGTTGTTGCATTCGGAAAATTACTTTATGCCCTAAAATATGTATTTAGATAATACAAATAGCATTCATCATAATTACATCTCGTTTTGATTTTCCGTGATGAATTATTCCAACAGCTCATTCCATCAAATTACATTATCAACTCTGTTCAGAGGAAGTAGAAGACAACAAGACAGGAATTCAAACCGGAATGTCACCCTCTATTAGAAAGTATCACTTGCAATTCCATTTTATCGTCCGAGGGAGAGATGATGAAATTATACGTCGTATAAAACATCGAAAGTTATCCGCTTAAATAGAATTGAACAAGCAACGAACCACGACAGGGTCTGTAGTGAAATGATGTAGGCGATGCACCAGGGAAACATCAAGTCGTCACGCGGTGGTGAGTCTTTCTCTTCCTCTAAGGATTTCGCTAAACCGCTATACACTTGAAGTCGTTCCGGCATTTAACACTCATCCTTTCCTTGGAGTTTGTATCGAGTATATGTCGAAGGAATCCCGCCGCGGCTGGTTACTTTTGTCGACAAAAAGGCAACGCTCAATTTAACAATGAACCAAACATTTTGACTCCTCCACTTAATTTGGGCGATACTTTGTGGATGAAAGATGTTCAGAAATTAATTCAATTGCCGGCACGGGCGAGGCACGACAAATATCAGGGATTTATCCTTGGTTGATAGTCACGGAATAACAGAAGAGGGAGTACGGAGTCCGGATCAGCCACGCACCAAGGACATTATATGGTGAAACTTCAGCAAAAGGGGGAGTAAGTAATAATGAAAGGATTTTGTTTTGACACATGTATTTCGTTTTGTTGTTAGATCACTTATATGCGGATAAACTGGAACATGTGTACAACTGAAATCCCACCTAGTTAAAATGGGGTTTATCGAATGGGGTGCCTTAATCCAATTTACGAATATATTAGACGTATGGCATTCTATTGAAGGACAGCAAATATGGGACAGTGAACGGACGACTATTTGCTTCACCATATACTTGTGTACATTGTGTAGGCAGTTTATTTTGAAAGAATCGCTTTTTGACACCCGGAAAATTCAATTAGGGAATACGAAACCGTTTAGAGATATTAAGAACGTTCTATCGAGTCTGAGAATTATTATGATACAGTAAATTAAAAAGTTTTTTTTCTATTTTAAGTAATTGAAGTAAAAAGAATATTGATTGTCCTTTTTTCCACACACTGAAATTAGTTTAAACTGTAACCAAAAAATAAAGTTAACACACAACCATCGAATGGCGTAGTTTCAAATACACGTAGATACTGCGCCTCAAGTAAATACTGAAGGGTTTATGCAATAAAACCATTGTTTGTTATCGTTATACATGTAAACATACCTACAAGAACCCCCTTGTCCTCATTTAAAATTTGATTTTGGACATTTGGTCCCGCGTTGAAATGCACTAAAATTGTACGTGCCGGTTTTATAGACGAAACATATCGATATTGACTTTCATTGATTTCGCTTGTACCTTTCGTGGCTATAAAAAGCCCAAAAGCGTATAATCCTTGGTCCGCAGCATAGAGAAAATATAGAAATGCCGAAAAAATATTTCAATTTTATATCCCGGCTATAAACCGCATAAGAGCCACACAACAACCTGAAATTTCGGTTTTTATTTTCCTTTTTGGCTCTCTTGCTTTGAATGGCAAAGAAGTTTCTCAGCAGCTTCGACTACACAGCAGTGTGTGGCACCACACAAAAGGCCAAAGGCGGTAGGCTACATCATTCGTTTGGATTTTGTCATGACAAAAAGGTGCATCATATTGAAACAGATTTTAAGGATAACATTCACTCCTCTCCTGCACTCGGGATCTGAGCGAGTTGATACAACCGTTTCGTCCGCATATACAACAAAGTCCACATGTGACCGATCAAGTTAAATATGTCATTAAATGTTGTAATCGTAAAAAGTACACATATCGAAGGATATCAAATAATAAAAATAAAAGTAAGAGGCAGAGACAGTGGAAATATCGGCGAAGGGAACGAACAAGTTGGAATATTGTTTTTATGTCAATTTCAAAATCGAAGAAGTTCCACGTTTTGAATGCAATAAAAATATTAAAAAGAGCTATAAAAGCAAAAATCAAGACACAAAAGCAGATGGTTATACAAAGTGTTGTAAAATTGGATACGAATATCCCATAACAATTTTGTCTGTGTAGGAGAATATAACAAAGAAATAGAATGAAATATGTACTCGTATTTATAGTTTCATGATTAATAATATTGAATTAAACTCCAATTATGTTTGTATATTATAGTTAGTGGTACATGTATAAAAATATATTAATATCTGTGAATTATTATTTCTTAAACCAACCTCAAACTTTTTAAGTTTTCCATAATTATCTTATCTATGTATGATATGCTTAAAACAAGTAAAAAACATATTCAGGCTATATAACGTAGCACAATAAACTGATAAACGACGAGACCTATACGCTAATTTCGGGCTGGCTCGTTCCGATTCTCAGAGCACTAATTTTGGACAGTCAAGGGGGTACCAAAATTCATGCAGACGAACAAATTAATACAGGGTGGCTGATGAATATTGCTACATTAAGAAACCCAAATAACTTTTTATTAAATCCATGTAATTCATTTTTTCTTTATTCATTTCAAAAGTTAAACATTTTTATTAAGTTCAAATCTCTACGCATAATTGTCTGGAGCGACTGTCTGCTGATATTCATTTGAGCAGATAAACTCCTTGCCGAAAATCGAGGATTGGTTTGTATGGCAGCAGCTACAGCAGCGATAGTTTCCTGCGTTCTATCTGAAGGATCCCGATGATAAGGGCTTCTTTCGACTGTCCCACGTTCGGCAAAGCTCTTCACGAGCCTCAATATTGTCCATCTGCTAGGTGTGTCACCGAATGTGCGCCTATATTCCCTTTGGACGCGTATTACGGACTCCAACGCATGAAAGCGGCGCACTATCCAAATTCTTTTTTCGATGTCCCAATCTTCCATAATCTTAAATTTTAAACATCAATTTATAACATAAGAAAGAAATGAACCAGATTACTCAAACAGAAATAAATTTAATATGATTTATTTTGGTAGCAGCTTTCATCAGCCACCCTGTATTTGACGAAAAACTGCGAATCTCACATCTTATCAATAATAAAGTATAATCATTTCTATTCCTTGCTTTTTCATACGTAAAAATTTCTTCGAAATAAATGCGCAGGCTTTTTGCAAGAATTTCGATAAAACTGTTCAAATATGTCCTCCGAGGAATATAGTACCGCACAAATACAGTTAGATCCAAACATTAGAAAAAAAGTTTTGAACTCGGTCTCGTTTTTTATATTTTAGATAAAATTTGGAAGTGAAAAAAGAAGATATTTGGATTCACTTTGTATGGGGGCATGGGCGTAGCCAGGATTTCGGTCAGGGGGGGGAGGGGCAAGCCCGAAATTTGTTCAACACCAAAAGCTTCTGAGGAGTTGAAATCGTTGGTCGCGAATATTGTTAGGCAAAATTAAGAGCAGTCTGGCTGGTGTAATGCTTAAGGTACGAGTCGCTGTCGTGCAGTCGTGTGGAGGAAAATGTACCTTTATTGCGCGCACCTTCGGTGCTCAGGATTATGAGTTCGAGACTCACCGTGAACGAATTCAGTTTATGGTGTTTTTCGAACTCACGTCCCTTGTGACGAACTATGATCTCACTCAGATAATAAACGAGTACCCATTTATGGGGATAAATAGCATTGCTAAGCGTGCTGTTGATCTCAACATCCCAACAAAAAAGCTGTTAGGATCTTGGGAATTACGCCTGTTCTTTTTTAATTTTAGAGATAAATTTTAGGAAGGGACAGTCGAGAATGATTCTCTGTACCATTTAACAAAAAATGGCCCCTGAACGCGTTTAGACTTTTACTGGTGATTCTGATTACATTCAACTGGCCTCCGATTCTGCTTTACAGGCCGGAACTTGTCTATATTCAGTTCTAATTTTGGCGTTTGGACTGCATATTCCACTTGCGTAATCAATTCTGGCTTTGCTTGGTTCTATAGGATCGCATCTCCTGCCGAAACATACCGAGAAGCATCTTATTTCACATCCACAGCATCGATAGAAAGAAACATTATCCGACAGTCGGTTGGAGGCATTTGGGGATACATGCTTTTCCTCTTCCTTCAAATAGGAGCCCAAGCTCTTATAAGCTGTTTTTCCTCTTCCAAATAGGGGCCCAAGCGCTTCAGATGCTTCTCTATCCTCCTTATTCAACTGAGAGTCCGAACTCTTTAGCTGGCCAACCCAGCTGCACCTCTACGCTTCTGATCTTGTATATGATCAAGTTTCAACATTTAAGTGCTCTCGCATAAAATCAACGATCTCAGCCTTATAGCTCTGGATCTCGAGAAGGTGTTAAATGCAGTCGGGTTAAAGAAAAATTTAAACAAAACAAAAGTGCCTAGTCTGACAACTTCCCCATAAATATTAATTTATCTATTTAGTTAGACCATATTGTTGCCGTTGATGGCGGTATCAAGAGCATTCCACAGCCAAGTGCTTTCGGTGAGTTGTCCAAAAGTTTGCAAACCAGATTGTAAAAACCAAAGCTGTTGTAAGGGAGCAGTATGTACTTGGAAAGCTGTAACTACAGAAAAACAGCAAAAGATCGTCAAAACATAAAATCTTAGCTAGCGAATCAAAAGTGACAGTGGATCATTCATTACGTCCTACATTACTGGTCGATGCAAACAGGCCGAAAAAATAGTGTTCGACTGAAAAACTGTGGTCAAATTAGAATACATTGCGAGAAACCGTATACGTTATGGGACGTAAGTGGAGTCGATACTCTATTTTTCCCAAATGATTAAGGCACCCCAGTGGCGTAGATAGCTTTTTGGAGAGGAAGGGGATCATTTTACAAGATCGCGAATACTTTTTCGGTTATAAAATTTGGAATTTCAAAATGAAATTTTCTGTATCTAGTACACTTCAAAATAGCAACACTCAGGTAGAAATTTTGCTGCAAAAAGAAAACAATTTTTCAAAACAAATTCCTGGAAATATCGAAGGCTCTGCAAAAATTGTGAAACTACATCGATAAATTTTTGACTCTTTATTACGGTGAGAAATCCACAGGATTCTAGTTTTTGTACAAATTTTTGCTAGCTGGAGCTGAATAATACGCATACCAATTTGATGTGCTTTCAAAAGTTACTGACATATCTTTCATCTTTGGAAATTTCTACAATTATGTTTTTTATATAAAATCTAGTTTGCCCTGATTAGATTTGTAGTAGTTCTTTGTAATAAATTTAATAATATTCATTTATCTAATTAACAAATTCAAAAAATTGGGGATGGTCACAAATTGGAAGTTTAGTAGCAATTTCTGTTCATTCATTTTATTCTTCGTCAGAAACTTCCATTTTAAGAAAACTTACGGTGATTTTTTAAGGAAACATTTTGACTTCATTTGGGGCTTCCAAATAATGAAATATCATTTTGGCGGTTAACGTTATATAGCGCAATTAACCCGATTTCGAAAGATTTTTGTTTCGTTTTTGGCGAAAAAGATATTTAAAAAAAAATCGAAAATGCAAGCACCCATTGAATTTACTTAGCATTCATTCGGTGTACAAAGTGCTACGTTTTGATTAATTTTTACGTTAATTTTAATTTTTTCTCTGAAAAAAAAACTTACAAATTCGAATTTTAACAGTTTAGATTTTTGTTTAACCTTTTCACACGATGCACACATGTAGCTGAAAAATTTATTAGTAAACGCAGCATTTCTAATATCGAATGTAACCAAGTTCTTTAAATTGGGCAAAAAATAAATTATTAAATAATTGAATTGACAAACTAGTGCTTTGTCTTGACTAAATACTATCAAAAATAATGGATTGAGACGAGTACCTAGCTAGAGTAAATTTAAGGGAAGAAATTAAATTTTATCATGTCATCAATAGCTCGTTAAGTGTTCAAAATGCAACTTCCTCAGAGTTCAAAGACAAAGGAGTGGTTCAAAAATTTGCCGCCCCTCAATATCTGCCGCTCCGGGCAGTTGCCCAGGTTGCCCATATGGGAAATCCTGCCCTGGCCATATAGTGTCAGTGTGAACAAGTGAATGAACCAGAATAGCAATGGAGGCGTTGTGCTGTACATGCTTTTAAAAATGAAATTTGAGTACATTTTCTATTGCAGTTGTGAAAATAGATTTACGTAGTTTCATAAATTATTACACACGTTAAATAATTTCAGACACGGTCTGTGGCTCACTTGGTTGAGTCGCACTTTACGATGCTAGTAATCTCGAGGGGCTTTACGGTACTGAGAAGAAGAAATAATTTCAGAAAAATTTCATATTTGCTTTGTTTGCGTACAGTAAAAATTACAAACGACCAAAAGATAGGGGGGATTAATCCCCTTGATCCCCCCTTATCTACGCCACTGAGGCACCCTATACATAGTATTAATGAATTTTTTTTCGCGCTTTGCATTGCAGCTTATTTTAAATAGCAAAAAAATAAGTAATTTTTCCAGACATTTAATGTTCATGTTTTAGGGCTTTCAAGACTTGTTCACGTTTCAGAGTAGTGTGGGCTTACATAAAATTGTTTAACTTCACGTTTGGCGCAGTTCACGTTTACGCGAGTCTACTGTATAGACATTAAAATTCATAGTGCTTACGATTGCTGTAAATTTGGACGAAATAGAATAGAATTGGGTATGTCCATATGAGGATTACTTTACACTCTGGAGTAGAGTCTTCCGAACCGAACCTTTAACCAAACGCAATTACTGCCAGTATCAACTATAGCCGTAATAGGTTCCGGTTAGCGGTTCACTTCGCCATATTTACATGTAATTGCGTACATTTATAGCTGTATGATGACTCTCCTCCCAATAGTTTTTTTTTAGGGTTTGGTCTGCTTTTGGGGATTGTATGATTGTTGTTGTTAAATTTAATTAATACGTTGCGATAATTGCGCCCAACATACCCGGGGCCTCCAACTACCCCCACCCCACTTATCAGTCACCTATTTTTACAGTTATATGAAATTAAAAGATGTTCGGAAAAATTTACGCCTTGTTGTAATTCTTCGCGCACTGTAACTGAAAATCTTAATATTTCTCAAATGTTCTTTTTGATCTATTACTGTATCAACTGCAGCCTATCCCCCAAAAAATGACTCTTTTCGTTTTGAGAGAAATCTTGCCTTCACTGAGGAAACGAGAGATCAAAATCGTTGATTCATCAAAGTTTAAATAACTGTGGGCAACCGTATCCGAGTACCGAGTGTTCCAATTTTTAATGCCCTGCTGAATTTGAGCGAGGGGTTGGTTGATATTAACTTTAAGGCATCCGTCGATTGTGGCTTATTGGTATAGCTCTGCGACTTCAGGAAACCCCACAAGAAAAAGTCTAGCGGGGTCAAGTCGCACGATCACGTGAAATAGGCATAAAGCTTGCAAAATTTGCACTAACGAACACTCATTTTGATAATAAAGTTTTGTTATTCGAACGCGCTGCTCAACCGTGTAACTTGACATGGTGATTTGGCGTAAGTGACTGAATAGTAAACAAGAGATTAGAGCACCGCCACCAAAACAAATAAACCGCTACAAGCTGCAAACATCTACCCGCACAAATTACAAAACCCTATACAACGCTGAAGACCTCCTTCCTGAACAAGTACCGAAAGGCTCCTTGGCCATGGTACGAGTATCAGCACGAAACAGGATTGCATATACAATTCGCGATATACGACTTCGTTACTTACCTATCCTAGGAAAAAAAACTTCTTTTCAAAATTTTAAGTCTCATGAAATTTGCCAAATTTCCATTTCCAATTTTCATTGTCGTGATCTTGGGTCACCAGATTTGTACCTTTTTTAATTTATTTATTATGTATTAACACCTTCGTCCGGATAGCGTAGTTTTACTGACTGAAAATCGATATAAATAAAAAAATAAATAACAGGCGCGACAATCCATTACATTGGACTAAGGCCGCAGGATGTGTTAGTGACATCCTATTTCCAAGATCTTATCTGCTTTTTGTTGAGGTAATGAGATCAGCATCACGCTCAGCAGTGTTATTTATCCCCATAAATGGGTACTCGTTTAACATCTGAGTGAGATCATAGTCCGTCACAAGCTCGTGAGTTCGAAAAACACCATGAACCACGGTGAGATTCGAACTCATGACCCTGTGCACCGAAGGTGTGCGCACTAACCGCTAGACCAGCCAGACTACTGAAAATCGATATACCTAAAATCAAATTTTGACACCATTCTGGAAATAAATAAATTGTGCAGACTTTGGGAACCGCTTATCTTATATTAGAATTCATGTTAAAAAGAATGAACTCTGGGTTACGGCAAAATAATTTCGAGAAAGGTTCGGACCTCTGGACCCCTCCCCTGCCTACGCCCATGTAAAAAGTACAAGTTTCCTCAAAATTAATCATCCAATTTTGTTTTCGAAAAACTTTTTTTTACTAATTAAAAAAAATGATTTTAAGTAATAGAAATCTTTATTTAAACCTGTAGAATTTCTGTGGAAGATGGCTGGCCACCAGTGTTATACACCTTTGTGCTTTTATATCATTTTCATATCCGGTAGTAAATCTTCGCACTCCTTTCGAATATTCTCCTCGATGTCTATGTGATTGTCTGAGTCTTGTTGTCATAAACACACGTTTGCAAGTAGCCCAAAAGAGGGCGACATATCATCGAAACGGGAGGTTACGGGACCGCTTCCTTAACAGTATCCATTGTGGCGTCCAAACTCTTGTGGAGTATCTAGTGCTTCATTGCTTGTTTGTTTTCTGCAGATGTCTAGGTCATAAATATCAAAATAATTCACATACGACCCCATTAGTAAAAATTATAAAATTGTCCGATAGTGTGATTCATTTTGCGCTATTCGGTATCTGCTTACTTGGTACACAACAAGTAAACTGCTGCCATTATTATTTATTCTAATTAAGTATAATATAGTATATAAGAAATTTGCCGACTACATTTTAAAATTCCCCAATTATAATATATTTTTTTAGCGTTCATGTAAACATCGAAAAATATAAAGCCAGAAACACGAAGGATTGTATGAATATATAGAAATTTGATGCAACCGGTTAAGTTGTGGCCCACCGTAACTTAACTTTGCACCATCGCTCCACAATTCGATGTAAATCAATTTTAGGGACAGTATCCTTTGCAGAAAACATTAGCATCAAATTGTCTTAACATTATCGTTCGTAAATTATTGATTATTAATCTTAATTTACTAAATGATCGTTCGATCGAAGCTGATGTTACTGGACATGTCAAAATAAGCTGAATAATCTTGTAAGTTTTCGGTAAAGCCGTCTTTAGTATGAAAGCCTCTCTCGCTATCTCCCTAAAATTTTGACACTCAGAGCAATTATCAAGAAGAATTTGAATTCCGGCATGAAGGCATTCAGGGATCTCCTTTGAAATACAAAAATAAGTTTCGATCACCGCAGTTACTGACATTATCGTGCAATTTTTCATATCGGCCAGAATTTTAAATATGTCGTGAAATGGTTGGCAGCGCCCGCTCTAAGGGTGGGCAAGCCGGGTGGTCGCTCGGGGCGGAAAATTTTAAGGGTGGCTTTTTGGCAGTTACTTGAATAAAAGAAAATTTAAAAACCCGAATGGAAAAATTCAATAGCAATTCCGATTTAGTGAAATTAAAGCATAGCAACTACGGCAAAATAAAATGTCACAAGGCGTGTAACAAACGGATACCAACAAAAAAGTATTTTACCACCGTTGTGCAATTTTTTTAGAAACAACGGAATAGTGCTTTTTTGGTAAAGAAGCACATTACATAATTACTTTATTAAAAAATACGTTGGAGATTTTTTTATTTACGCCCAATTGAAATTGTGTGTCCTCTATTTCTCTTTTCACAATATTGATTGAACCTATGCTTGCATGATCCCTAATACTTGCTACAGGGTAGGTAGGTAAATTTTTAAATAGAGGACGAACTTATTGCATTTATGTTATAAATCCTACTAAATAAACATTGAATTTCCGGAGAAATCGCAACACTCAAAAAACTATTCAAAAGAAAACTCTCCTGTGAGAAATTTGTTCGTAATCGTTCGTTCGGTCGACACTTTGTGATATAAAGATTCATAGAGAAATGAGTTTTCGAAACTCGGGGCAAATCAAGGGGAGCCACAGTACCTACACACTGTCAGAGTTGCAATAAGCCAAATCCCGATATAAGCTTGTCCGGAAACAAATTAGGGAGGACTGCCGTAATTTGTTTTCGGACATGCTAATATCGGGATTTGGCTTGGCTCCTCCGATTTAAGCTTAGCTCTTTTTTATCCCCTAAGAATTTTCTAGATGACGCATTCATTTTTTCAGTGGGTTCAACGTGCGTCGTTTACGTTGAACACACTGAAAAAATCCGAGCGCCAAGAGTTACAGTAAGTACTAACATCTGCATTTCACGTGAAATCCGCACAAATGTTTTTGTCGCCTACTGTCAAAATTTTGCTGATCGTGAAATCCAATACACAGGTGTTTGACATTTCGCCATATAGCTAAAACAATGCATCTGCATCGCGAAAATCAATTCAGGCATGCGGCTGCACATTCATCGGGCATTGGGTGGGGTTACGAAACGCCACAGTTGCGTATGTTCCGCAAACATGTTTGCCATTCTGATCCCCTAACTGCCATTTTGCGATTCAGAAATAATCTCCGGTTGTTTTCGTTAACACATTCCACAAAGGCAGGAAAGGGAAAAGAACCGGAGATTATTTCTAAATCGCAAAATGGCAGTTAGGGGATCAGAATGGCAAACATGTCTGCGTACCGTAACCTCACCCATTAATTAAAGTTGAAAGCAAATTTCCACGCCGCATCTTTAGGGGGAGACCTAAATGCATGTTTTTCGCTAAGAGGACATAGTTGCATAACTTTACGACAAATTGAAGTTTATCTTTACTTTCGTAAATGTGTTGAGTGTTTTAGTGGAAAACATTTTTGGCATTGATTTTCGATTTCTTAATGTCGATTCGGTCGGTTTAAAAGCCAAGGGTTCTCGTGTGACATGGCTATATTTTTTTTCACTGCGGCGAAAAACAATTTGCTCTGAGAATTCAATACTAAGCTTTAATTTTGAAATTGCAAACAAACTTTCTACAAAGCCCAGCTGAACCATCGTGAATAGTGAATTGCGGTTAGGGGCCTACAGATGGGCCAAATGAGACCTGCCAATGTTAAATGAGTAACTCTTAAAATTACCGTTGGTTTTAAAGATTATTTGTATAAATATGAATTTAATTTTATGGAAAATTGTTGTGAAAAATAAAATTAAACAAATGTCCACGGTTTGGCTCGGTACAAACCTGCGAGCGTTGGCCTGCATTTTCATTACATATAGGTAACGTAATTTTCCTGGCTGGTCCGTACACTGAAAAAAAATCATCATAATATTAATGAACTAGGAGCATAGACTTTTTTCATTACCATGATGAATTAGTTCATAATAAGTAAACCACCCTCTCTTCCTTAAAATAATGCAGAGTTCATCTATTTTACGAAACACACCGGTCGTTAGTATAACGAAAACAAAATTTTAACTTAATGTAAAGCGATCATGAACACAATGAACTAGAACTTCCAGTAGAATCTTATGCATTCTCCATTCCGGCTATCAACCCATACATTGGCCCCGATAGCACCTAAAACAAAATAATAATAAGCTACTAATTGGCCAAACATCTGATAAACTGTCAGGTTTGACGGTTTGTATGTCTATCTATCTATTTATACCTATTTCGATCGGACTATAATCAATGTATCTCACACAATTTGTCCAACTTCAGTTCAGACATTCCAACTTGTTTGAATGCTTTTTTAACTTCCGCCGAAGCCAGGTAGGTAGGTACTGCGGCTAGTAATAAAAAAAAAAGTTAAAATACTCGTACATGCAACTGAAAAGCCGAATAGCTCTGTTAATAAGTATGTCCATTCAATTACATGTGCATACTTTTAATAGCAACTTTCAAATGTATATATCCTTAAACATCGACAGGTATTATTTGTAAATTTATTAGTGCCGAAAATCACAATCCTACATATTCCAACTGAGTTCAAATTTGCCAAATGTTAGAGGGGTGAGACACCCCGCCCCCTCCCCTTTGCTACGTCCCTGGTACATACAGATTTTTACCTTTTAACTTGTGTTAACTACAACTATTTTAACAAACAAAATACATATTCATAAAATCCGTCATGTCAACTTAATTTGAAATTATTTAACTTCCAAGCGAATAATATTTGGCAACTACTTTTTCATGAACTTTTTATAAACCGAATTTTATCACATTTTAGTGGTCACCATTTAACACTTTCGGCAAACAAGGCGGAAAACCAATATCTAGATGCGTTTGTACCAAACATACACACACACTCGCATAACTATATTCGCCACAACAAAATCATATTCCTGCGCTCTTCGCTACCTAATTTCGAAAATGATGCCACATTTAAAATAAATTCTTCAACTGCTTTATACGAGGATTAACTTGCTATAATTCAAGACCAACAATATCAATTTATTGTAGTTTTGTTAATTGCTTCTACCACCGGGGGAAATTAAAAAACCGTTTGTTCAATAGGACCCTAGTAGACGCAAAAGGAATAGAGGAAACTAAAAAATCCACTCTGGATGGACGCAGTCATAAGGAAACAAAGGAAAGGGTGCCGCACCCCGAGCTATAAAATAATAGTATTACTCGTATAATATTAACAGTAGCACTATACAGGCACACAGATAAATGCGAATAAATCAATTAAGGTGCAGATTATTAACACAAACACAAAATCATTACATTAGGCACAGAATGAAATCAACAGCTCGTCGTAGTTGATCGGGCCATGAAACAACTCCGCACATGAACTTGGCCTGAATGCGACCTGAAGTGACGCTGAAACTCCACCCATCGATTCATACGCAGCTCAGGCACCGCCCATCTGGAACAGGTTGTGCTCTTTGATGTGGAATTGTTTCCACTTCCAGTGACCACACACCACTACATAGACACTGTGCGAGGCGTGCCTCATGATAATTTTTCATCATTGGATTTGCCTAAAGTCCTGTAATCCGCCTGAAATATGATGCACTCTTCATGAATCGTAAAGGAGTCCTCCTCTACACTTTCCAGTGGAGTTGTCATATAGTTGAACAGTGGCGAGTGGTGAGCAGCTTCCGAGCTCACGGATGCGACCAGCAGTGATTTTGTTTGCATTAGCGTTTAATTTAAGTGGTGCAACGGACACACCCCACCCCTCCAGTTCGTCTAACTCGTCGTGACTCCTGACGAATGTGTGTTGCTACTGTTTACCGTTTACAGTAGCTTTTAGCAGTTTTTTTTTAAATATTGGTGCGGACTGGATGAGGCTGTAAACACTATACCAAGATCGGAAGGGGAATAGTCGGGCAGCCCGCCCCCTTGTTAAGCGACCATTAAGTACTCAGGCGAACGTGACGAAGTGTATGTCGGTTAAAGAAGTTCGAAAGGTGCGAATATCAAGTAACTCGTTGCTGACTCGACTGCGTTGCTGCTTTTCCTTGCTTTTCGATGTTCCAAAAGTAATTTGTATCGGATTCAGCGACCGAAGAGACTCAGTCAGTCGTAGGCCTACTGGATCGGGTGCAGGTACCTTTTTCTATTGTCGCGAGTGTGTTCGACCGGAAGTCAAGTTGATACAGTAATTTCACACCTCATTCAGTTGAGTTAATGGATAGTAGTTTAGTTGATGTTTAGTTACTCTTGCGCTATAATCGTGAACAAAGTGGATCAAATTGTTGGTGCTTGTTTAGATAGATTTGTAACCAGTGCGCGTAAATAAACAAAAGAGGTTAACAATACGGATTTTGTGGCAAAGTTATGTAATGAAAATAAATTGTGAGATTTTGTGATAACAGCATCAATCTGGGTAGCCCATATATTAATGTGGCGGGCTCTGATAGCCCTAAGCTGAGTGGACTTCCGCATCATCTCGCTTCGAATTTCGTTTCAAACGCGGCAGCGGCTGCAGCGTCCGGTAAACAATTTCCCGGTTTTTCCTTGCAACCTGCGTCCGCTTTTAACTTTGCCGCTTTTCGATCCCCCGGCGGTGCAAGCGGCATAATTAATCCAAGTGCAGCGGCCGCGGCTGCCGTAGCAGCCCATGGCTTTTCCCCTTTCGCGAGTCAATTTATCGCGGGCGCCGGAAATCCTCAATCGGTTTTCAATTACGGTCATTGCCCAAACTATCGTGACGAGAACAGTTCTAATTCCATTGAATTCGGTCAATCAGTGAAATACATGCGACAAAACAGTTCTAGTCCGGCCAATCAGTACACCGGAACGAGTAGTAGTCCCGTGCTGGAGAATCATAGTGAGTACCAAACATTTAAAACGAATAAGGACAGTGGCAGTTATCACGGTAATTGCATAAACAACAACACCATCGAAAGACTAAACACCGACACGCCCGGTAATCGTATCGAAGACTCGGCGACAATCTCCTCCTGCCTGCAATCCGAAAGTCCTGAATTGAATAGTCATCATCGTTATGAAAACAATAATAGTCCTGTAGACAGTGCTCAATCATATCCGATTAGTCAGAAGAGTAGTGAAGATAATTGCGGACAGAATTCGCCGACCCCTGGTGCTGACAGTTTGGATACCCGAAGTCCCGAGAATTTGTCGAATAAGCGTTTTGTCGATTATCCGTCATCGAAAATCCCAGTGCCCGACATGTTAGAACACAAATTGCCGTTAAGCTTCCTGGGGCCTCCATTGGCCGCTCTCCATTCGATGACTGAAATGAAATCGCCTGCCGGTCCTCCACGTTTGAATGCAAATGACCATAGTGCATTGGGAGGCGGTGGAATGGGTGGTGGAATTAGTGCCGGGCTGCATGGTGCAACGCAAACAACACAACATTCACATGGCACGGCTAATCCGCATGGTATTGACACGATATTGTCGCGACCGCCACCTGTAACGTCGAATGGACTGAGTGCTTTGACCGGAGGTAAGTCTCAATTGTCTGCAAGAGGGTTAACATTTGCTGTACTAATGCAATAATTGATTTATTGCATTTGCGGAACGGTAGAATAAATCATTATCGCCATTTGCATGTAGGAATTAATGATTTGTAGCACTTGCTAAATTTGGTCATAGTTAATTGAGTGAACCCATGTTTTCCAAACTTATACGTGGAGCAGTTTAAAAATCAACCGAACTATGTCTTTATAAACCTCATTATTTTTAAAACTCCACAGCCTAACAGATTTTCCTATAAAACAAACCCCTCTAAAATCGGATAAGCAATTTAGTTTCCATCGAGCTTCAAAGCCATTTTTTTTGTGTTTTCACGACTAAAATAATGTTTTTTTCCTTCTCAATTTTTTCAAACCTCTACCAAGGAAAAATAATTTGTTTTAGGGTAAAACTGCAAAAATTTGACTTTAAAGCTGTGTAGGAACTTAATTGCTTATATTCGAATTTAGCGCGGTTAGTTATGTTTTTTTTTTTTGAAAAATCGATGGCTGAGATAAACTTTTTATTTCAGTATACTCTAGCTAGATATTGCGGTTTTAGCAGTGTAAGGAAGTTTTATTTTAAACCTTTACACGTCTAGGGCAACTATAGAGTTAAGAATTCGGGGTATGCCCGGTACATCTTTTCTGTTGGAAATCACATGGGAAATAATTTCTCGGTGTGTTTATGTGTACGAATATAGGGTATAATCGCATTCCATTTGCAAGTTGATAACCTTACCTGTCCGATAAACTAGCCGATAGTATGGATTAGACCACCTTTACTGCAATTTTTACATTTTCACAACACTATCGCGAGGATTCTCGGTAAATGTATGGTAAAATCAGAGGATTTGGTAAAATGTGGTAAGTTCCTCCATCAAGAACTTAACACATTTTACTAGCAATTTTCCGTGATTTATTAATACACCCAGAAAAAATTACTTTTATTAAAGAAACATTATGAAATTTTGGCTATGATTTGGAGCCGATGAAATAGCCTTTTTGGGACAATGATAGAAATATCATTGAAAATTTCAAGTGAAAATTCGATTATAACAATGAGATTGTTCATCGATTCTATGTAAAAATTTCATTGAATTTTATTTAAAAAACAAAAATAGAAAAGAGTATTTTTTTTATTTTTTTTATAGTGATTTAATTTTATTTCAAATTTTTATATTTTTTTTATTCATAAAAAACCTTATGCCGAAACTTGGATTCGAACCCGGTCCGTCTGGGTGCCAGTCCGTTCACATTGCCATGAGACCAGATGTGGAATGTTGTCAACGTTTCTAAAATCTTAACTACTTGATACGCGGTGCAATACAAACGTAAAATGTTCATAGAGAGGCTATGCAAAATAATCATAGTTGCCATGGATTTAATTTACTTCATTCTAAGTCATTTGTTTCATTAGTTTGTATGTGAGCATGTTATGATTCTATTACTACTGAAATCATAAATTCTATAAAAGTGTATTTGACCCAATGACATTTTTAATTAATTATATTCAAACTTCATACGTTTAAAGAAATTTTATGTTTACTAGAAGTAAAGTAAAAACTTCATTGGTTTTAATACACGTTTTTTGCTGGGTGTACGAATTTAATCGGAATCCAAATAAATCTTATAGGAGATTCAAACTATAGACAGGTTTTATTAAATCCAGGATTTCGCTGACGGTTTTAGGTATGGTTTTACGATTCATTCTTATTTTAGTGACAGACGACTGAATCTTAGTTGGTGGGTTTTGACTGGATCAATTAAGATCAAATCCAGGATTTGTTTATAGTCTGTAACAGCTATTATTAGACGATCGATTTTTTAAATGGCATAAAATATTTTAAAAACGTTACGCCACTGTGTTCCACAGTATCGCAATATATCTGCGGCGGTTTTTAAAATATTTGTTACAAAACTATGTCTACAAATCTTAGATCAATAATAATATAATAATTCATCAAATCATAACTTTTGTCCGATATATTGTAATTACTGCATACTGTAGCACATTTGGAGACATCTTGATTTAAGAGAGATAATAATTTAATTTTAGAATACTTCACAATATTAAAATTTGGCTCCCTCCCTTATAACTAAGGTTAAAAAAATCAACTATCGGTTCGTTTACTGGTCCTGTCAACATGGGCGTAGCCAGGATTTCGGTCAGGGGGGGGCAAGCCCAAAATTTTTTAACATCATGATTTTCTTAGAAGCTGAAATTTCCGGTCGCAGAAATATTGTTAGCAAATTTTAGAGTATCCTGGCTTGTGGTTGGATTTATGCAGAGGGTCATGGATTCCAGACTCAACGTGAACGAATTTATTTTATGGTGTTTTTCGAACTCACGACGTACGTGACGGACTATGATGTCGCTCAGATTGTAAACAAGTATCCATTTATGGGGATAAATAACAATGCTGGGCGTGCTGTTGATCTCAACACCTCAACAAAACAGCAGTTTTGATCTTCGAAATTGGATGTCACTCACACATTTGCGGCCCTAGTTTACTGGTGGATTGCCACGCATGTTATTTCTTTTTGTTTGCTAATTTTAAAGTAAAATTTTTAAAATGGAGATGAGAATGATTTTCTTCTGCATTCTGCTTACATTCAACTGGCCTCCAATATCTGCCTTTAAGAGCAAAGTTTGTCTTTTTTCAGTGCATTTTTGTATCTCGGACTGCATATTCCACTTGCGAAATCAGTTTGTTTCATCTGTCACTTTCATCTTAGCAAAGTAGCATCGTCAGAATATTTATAAATCCTTTATTGATTGAAATATGGTTAACGGTTTTAATAAGATTTCCTCTAAATTTATCAAAGTATTAACAGTGGCTAAATTTTATTGCTATTATTATGATTCAGCTAAAAAAAAAAATTGATTTAATAACTTGAAAGACCCGCTCTGTGGCTCACTTCGTTGAGTCGCACTCTATACGATGCTAGTAATCTAGAGGCCCGGAGATCGAATCTCGGCGTGGTCCAAAATTTCCGTACATGTGAATGGAAATATAAAGTGCTACAACACTATGTTATTTGGCCCGAAATATAAAACACTAAATTTAAAAATGAGATAAATAAAAACTTAACGTTGATATAATTCAAAAAATGTGCTCGAATCATAAAATACATATTCTAAACTTACTAGGAAATTGGGTTTAATGAATGAGAAGCTCATGTATATACAAAAGGCACAGCGATCCATTTTGGGGTCCCAATACGGGTTTTCTTTCACTTCACCTATTGCGGCTTTTACAGTGGATTGTAGAATTCCTTCTATTTACAGTAAATTTTGGAATATCTTCTTCCCGAGTTCCCTTGATTAATTCTAATTCTATGTACGATGTCTAATTTTGACATTGAGTGCCATGGAGCCGATTTTTATGAGTTCGAAATGCAATCTTCCTAGCATGAGGAAGAATTTTGAGCCATTTTCCTGATTTGTCCTAGTAAATATTTTTTCCATAATTTTTGAAAAAATAGGTCCCACATTTCAAAAATAAACACATTTGTTATGAGCTAGTTGTATGGACACAGATTTATCGTCGAATCGACAACCAGCCATAAGAAATACTGGAGTTCTAAAAGTTACACAAAGTTCATCCTTCGTCGTTTCGACGACACCAATTTCCAAAAATCCAACTTACCCTGCTTACTTCGTCTAGCCGCAATGTACCCGGCAAGTACATCGACACGGTAAGTGCTGTACGAAAACTCAGCTCCAAATAATGAGAATTGTCACGAAAAATGGGATAAATTTGATGATGCGCAGTCGATTCGGCGAAGCATGACCTTCCGGGGCAAACAAAGCAAAGCTGTACCATTCATCACCCTTTAAGAATGTCAGTTGAATTCCACTAACTTCCCGATGGGATCTAACGGTTGAAATTGTGTAATCCAACTCAGAAGCTATGAAATGAAACAGGAAATATGGGATCCACTCAGCCACATTAGCACACTCACAAGTGAAATGTGTGTGCTGGTACGCAGCCTTCGTCAGTTACGAGAGGCCACTCGCTGTCATCTATTTGTATGCGCCTCCTGACTGCAAAGTGTCCCGATCATGACTTCTCCGGCAGCACCTGGAGTGCTGAAAAAGGCATCTGCTGCGCCAGCAGCAGAAAATTTTTGAAAATGTTGTATAGTGCAGCGATTTTTTACTACATCGATAAGGATTTTTTCACCATCTTCATCGACCAGGGGGGGGCGACCGCCCCTCCCTGCCCCCCCCCCCTGGCTACGCCCATGCCTGTCAATGCAATCGGCTTGCAAATGTCGTTTTTGACTTATATTGTTTTTAACACACATTTGCTTCTTATTGCAAAATGTAATGTAAAAATCGGTTTAAGTCATGCTACAGAATGAAAACTTTAACATTTATAGAGTGACTCCACTGTAAATACATACTGTTAGTTTGTGGGAGAAGATTAAGAGCATAGTGTGAAGAGGGTTTAAGGTTATTTTGTATGGTGCGCTAAGACATTCAACGTTTCAACTCAACTACTAAATCAGATATTCACATATCTATTCAAAATTCATTACCGCTTTAGTTATTACAAACAAAAACTGTGGATTTTGATAGAGTGATTTGGATCAGGTGGATTTTGACTTAGTAGATTTTCTCTAAAAAAGAAGTTTGCCCGAAAGGATATTTTAATTAGTGGAGGCAGAGTTGCAACATCAACAAAGTGAAGTTTCTAACGCACAGATGGAAGCATCTTTGACATACAAAGTACAGTCAAACTTCGTTATAACGCTCCCGGATATAATGCTTTCCCAGCTATAACGCTCTTTTTTCTCGGGCCCGGTCCCATTAGCATTTATTATAGGGAATTTCGATTCGTTATAACGTTACTATTTCCCGGTTATAACGCTCTTTTCCCAATCTCATTTTCTTAAAACAATTTATATTGACAAATTCATTGAGCACGTAGTCTATCTATAATTGAAGATCTCGTAATTTCATCAGCATCCGTTGACACCGAAGAGAACAAGAAAGAGGCGTCAAGCATGCCAAAAAACATTTGCAGTCTCAGTTGCAATAAAGAAGATTCGAGCAATTTTTGCCTATAGCATGGACATAGAGGAAGGATCTTTCAATAAATTGAAAACCTCAGTATTACTGAAGTCTCTGAAGTCTAAAACAAAAACAAATATCTGTTTTTTTTTTTTAAACCAGTAATCAATTATGTATGTAATTGCAATTTCCTTACTATTTCATTCCATGTATCAATCGAATAATAAATGTTGTCACCTAAAAGGTGTATGCTTCTATGAAGTATATTTGTTGGACTTCCCGGCTATAGCGTTTTCCCGGTTATAGCGCGTTTTTGGCTTAGACCCCAGAAGAACGTTATAACGAAGTTTTACTGTATATGGTTAGTGTGACGAGAGAAATCGATTGGCGATGTCCGTCTGCAGACATGTCTGTCGTCTGCAGACATGTCTGTTTCTACACAGAGAAAAAAGTAGACCGATTATCTAAAAAGTAGTTGATTTCGGCTAAAGCTCGTCTTTGATTTTAAGCTTATGATTCTATGTAGAGGGTGTTTTTTTAAGAATGATAGAACTTCAAATTGAAAAAAAAGACACAAAATATTAACTTTTAGTCAATTTTTTTTTATTGGAATGATAAATGTATGACATTAACATTTGAAAACGATTTCAGGCATATGACGAAGCGCATTCTTGACGTCCAATTCTGGACCACTTTTTCGAGTAGGTACTTCTGGCCGTATGTTACCAATAACACGAACTATGTTGGCCTCCCAAGGAGTCAATTGTAGTTAAATTTTATATTCGAATAATCCACTCGACAACTTTACTTAGGTTTGTTTCTAGTGAAGCCCCAAAATATATCCGGGAACGAATGAAATCAGAATGCATTGTCATAGGGCTTTCATATAGGTAAACCAAACTTACAAAGTTAGGTTCTGTTAAGAAAAACTTTTTCCTTAACGAACTGATCTTACCGGAACTTAACTAAAGCGTGTTTCTAGTAAATTATCAAAACACATATATAGAAATGGATGGAATCGGAGCACTATGTCTTAAGGCTGTCATTTAAACCAAAAACATATAAAATTAGATTTTTAAGAAAAACCTTTTTCTTTGCGGAGCAATCTGAATCGAACTTTACCCAAGTGTGTTCTCAGGAAAGTCTCGTAACATATATAGGAACGGATAAAATTGGAATCATATAGATACGTCATAGGGCTGCAGTAGAAACTATTAACTCAAAATAAATTGTGTTCAAATGTGAAGGGTATTAAAATTTCTGCTTCGTCCGAAATTAGCCTGGTCCTCGTTTGTTTTAGTTTAGCTCAGGAAAAAAGGAACTTGCGAACAACGCTTAACACATTTTAAGTTTTCTCTATTATGTAACATTTGAATATATTCAAATATATTCGTATACGAATATCTAACAGCTTAATATTAGCTTCGATTTTCAGGGTCGTGTACTGGGATCAGGGCCGCCTTAGCTTTCTGGTGGCCCTGGACCAAATCGATGATAATGACTCCTACCCAAACCCAAACAAATTTGTAGCTTCAATTTTTTTTTCAATTGATTGTCAATATTTTTATACCCTTCGCTCATAGAGTGAAAGGTTATATTAACTTTGTCATATGAAGTTTGTAACGCATTGAAAGAAGCATCTTCGACCATATAAGAAGTATACATATATGTATCATCAGAATTACTTGGGGAGTCGATTAGGCGATGTCCGTCTGTCTGTCCGTCTGTTGCGACGGGTTTTACTCGGCCAATTTAAAAGATATAGCTGAAATTTTGCACAAATGCTTCTTTCTGCTGCAGGCAGTTTATATGTTTGAATCGGTAAAATCGGACAATGGGGTCATGGGGCTACCATACAAACCTACCCCCAAATTAGGTTCTTCTAAGAAAAACTTTTTTATTTATGAACCAATTTCAACTAAATTTCACACAAATGTGTTTCTATTGACGAAACTTTATATATGCAAGAACGGATAAAATAGGACCATGGGGTCATGGGGCTGCCATACAAACCCAACCCCCCATTTTGGTTCTTCTGAGAAACATTTTTTACACCAATTTAAAAAAAAAACCTTGAATTAATTTGGAATCCTACTATGGGGCCATGCTCCCGCCTCCCCCAATAAAATTTTCTGAGTAAATATTTTCATTTGCCCACTTATTCCAACCAAACCCCACACAAATATTGTTTTGTCGACGCAACGGAACTTTTGTGAAGACGGAAGGAAAATAAATGGGGGTGGGGGATTAATTACAAGTCGTAGGTACGCCCGAAAAAAACTTTTTTGCCCGAGGAGAGGGAAGGGTATCCAAATTTCGGCCGCGCCCGAAATTAGCCTCGGTCTCGTTTTGTTTTATTCAGTATTGATGTAGCACGACACCCCAATGTCTGGCCCTGTTGGTCTAGGTCAGAATGTTTTTTGCACACGTTAGATCAGTCATTCACAGTCTTTTTGATGCCGCGGAAGTTGTAGCATTGCCAATGTTTTTCAAAATAGGCATTTGATAGTTAATCACTGTTATATATTTCAGTAGGGCGAAACTGCAAGCACGAGAGCTGGGAATGGCGAATGAAAGTTATCCCCCTACTTTTACCCTTTACGAGTAATTTACAAAGTTAATAATTCACAAAGCAGGGTTCTTAAACATTTTTACTGGCTCGTTTTATTTTGTCAAATTAAGCTTGGTGTGCCAATAAAACAATTAATACGAACTTTGCAGGTATACCTCCAAAATAGCCAGGCTTTAAAATTCTGCGACTGGTGAGTGTTGCAAATGTTTTATAAAGCCCTTTTTACGTTTAAAGCGAAAATTGGGAACTGCTGCCACTCTGTCAGTTCGGTCTTCCTAAGAAAGACGTATTTATTTATCCTGTAAAATTTGTAATCTTTTCTCATCATCATCTGATCTGTTTTTTTGCACAATTCGGTTTTTTTTTTATCTCGGAGTTGAAAGTCGTAAAAAAATCGGTCGAGTCGCTGTATTACTGCTTTTCTCTCGCCATAAACATTTGACACACCATCCGTCAGATGGATGGTATTTCGAATGTTTGGCGATGGAAAAGCAGTGATGCCGCGACTCGACCGATTTTTTTACGATTTTCAGCTCCGTTTCTGTGGTTTTCATACCTTTGGGTGTCTTATGTTCATTAGACATATCGGTTCCACGGCAATTTTCATTTTTTTTTATAGAACAAACTTAGGTTTATCCTGAAGCTTTTGCGGATTTCAGATATTTAAAAATTTCCGAAAAGCATCAAGCGTGTTTGCAACCTCTTTTTTATTTGACAACATCCACCAACTATTCAATTGATTTTGCATCAGGTATGTTTTGATTATCTTGTTGCTTGAATGCCCCTAAAGAATGAAGATCTTTCCGAGTGGTGGCGTGATGGCCCCTATAGTGGTGGCCCTGGGCGACTGCCCAGTTCGCTCACCCCTAGAGCCAGCTCTGCTATGGATTCTATATTTTCAAAACAATATCCAAGATTGGAAATTACTCAATTTGTTTGTTTTAGTCCGGGGTTCCGTAAGTTTAGAACAAACCGCTAATTTGCCAATACGTCATAAACCTGGAGTGTTTCAGCGTAAGATTCGTTTTATTTTTAATGCCCATTCGTCGATGGACATTTTCGCCGTTGTAATATCGTTGATCAAGTATTTTGTCACCATGTGATGAAAAATCATAATAGTGTACCGATTAAAAGAGAGAGAGAGAGATATCAGATAATGAACGGAGATTTGTGTGAGCAGCCGTTCCCGCTCATAAGTAGGCACTTGCTGCCGAAATATTTAGTAGAGTGATCTACTGGTTTTTACCATTGATCTGCCGAAATAGGCAAGCAGTTGGCGCTGCAAACATTGTATACACTACACCGTTGCTTGCATATTCATGGAAATGCGACTGTTTCTTGTCGGAAGGATTTCAGCAAGATGGGGCCACATTCTGCAAGAATCTCCATAACAACTAGCTTCCGGGCAGGCTCTTATCGAGATTTGGTGAAGTTTATTAGTCCCGCAACTTAAACAGCTTTTAATTTCACCGAGGGATCTGGAGTCTATGGAAAAATCACGCCCTTTTAGACAACTATGAATCTGATCCGAACAGTAGATGAGGAAGTTCCCAAAGTTAGTGATAAAAACATGCTTTATTGAAGGCATAACTTTTTATTTTTTATGATTCTTCAAAAACCATCCCAGTGAGCTTCAAATTGCAATTTTATTAAGGATTAGTGAGTGTAGATAACGAACACAGTAACACACAAAGTTTACATTTAAATTAAAGCTATTCTATCTACAGATTATACTCGGTACAGGTGCAATAAATACAAATCTGATTGTAAGAAATTTATTTTCGATTAACAAAAACTTATCTCAACTTTTTCCCCAACTATAAAAGAAGTCATTGAAATAATGAATACTTTAAATTTAAATTTATTGATTTGTTAATGGTTTCCAACTTATTTTTTAAAAGCATCATTTTGATCAAGAATTTCAAATAGACCCAATCAAATAAAATACCACTTTCAGGTTTTTTAATTAACTATATTCAAGAGGCGGACTCGTTTCACTTTTGATTCTTAATTAACTTTATTTTTCCAATAAAAAATGGAAGAAGCCTCTATATTTCTGCTTAAGTTGTTATATGTGCCATTTTAAGATTGACGAGATCAGATACACTTACAAAAGCAATCACACTTATACTAAATAGTAATATAAATGATTTGCATTTTATGATGTTTTGAATATATTTAATTAGTCTTGTTAATTGAATGGACGTTTTAGTAAAAACACATTTTTCATTTGTTAATTTCTTTTTTTAGGGGGTATGCCACGATTTTCAATAGCCGCGGCCGCAGCTGGAATGGCACAATATTTATCACAGAGTCAAGGAGGAACTTTAAAAACACACTCCGGACATATAGTTGATAGACCACATTTATATTGGCCTGGTTTACAAGGTCTAGTAGCGAATCCAATAGCATGGCGTGACAGGATAACAAGTTCAAGTAAGTTTTTATGTTTAATGTATTTAAATATATATAAATATATAATAGCATTGCTAATAATATTCAATACGTTGTTATCGACGGGTCATTCATTACAGTGGCGCAACCACGGGAGGGGCTAAGGAGGCTAAAGCCCCTCCCAGACCCAGAAAATGAGAAATTGCAGAATGAAACATGAAGCAATGAATTTCGTTGCAGATTTTATGAAAATGTGACTTTTTTTGCCATAATTTTTTCACCAGTTTCGATGGCCTGCGCAAGATAATGCACCTTTATCAGAAGCTAAATATTTTGCATGTGTGAGACAAAAAATTAAATTTTTCATTACAATTAAAATTGTGGAAAAATGTTAAATTCATTCTGGCGGCAGGAGTACATGATTTATATAAAAGGAAGGAGCAATCGATACAACATATTTCTGTACAACATTTCGTAAAAGTATTGCCAAGTTGTTGTGCAAATATTTCCTAGAAAAAAAATTATGTGGCTATCGTTATATCTTTGGATGTTTTATTGCAACATAATCAGCCGTCATCGCAGCCTCCAATATCAATTACTTATTTGCGAGGCAGAGCCCTGTCAGCGCACTAAATTAAATGGCTTGTTCTGCTATCCGTTCTCATTGGGAGAACTTTTGTGTTTCCGATATTTTCCGCTATGTGTCTGCTGTATGGCGTGCGGTAAGATAATTGTCGCTAGTGTCAATAAGAAGAACAAGAAAATTCTTCTTGCGAGAGCTGATAGCGTAATGTTCCAAAATGGGAGCTTAGAACACCGCCGTATAGGTGTTTCATTACTGGAAAACATCACCTTGACTCAGCCAGTAATATAGATGGCCTTAGCCCCCTCCAGGACAAGATCCTGGTTGCGCCACTGATTCATTATAAGTTGATAATTCCTTAAATCCTTACAAAAAAACAAAAAAAAACATGAGTCATTATGCGTTAATTGTGGCAACAAAATTCAATTCAATGCAATAAACATTGAAGAATAGTTTCAACGCAGCACCTCAATGAATGGTTACGATTATGTATGGGCTCATCATTATGCTCTATCTAATCTATTTAACCATGTCATGTAGGCGTGCAGATTTACTATGTCAGCTTTTTTTTCTATCTCACTTGAATATCATGGTTTTCTGGAAATACCAATGGTTTGTCAATAGCCGGTGGCTATTGCGATATGATAATTTAGTCTCACATCTATTGGTTTAATGCCGCCACTACGACACTAATAAGCCATTCAATCTCTCAATTGAGCCCACAATAAAGTCGGATCGTACAGGAAATAACATCAACACCATTTGAGTTTAAGGTTCATTGATTTTCTTATTTAAAAAAAATCGAATCAATCCATCTCATTAATATTTGCGTATAAGTTTAATTTCATATCAATGCAATCCCATACACATCACCTATTTCAAGGAGGATTTAATTAATTTATAGATACAAATAATGTTAGACACAATGAATACAACGACACGTTGCATAGAATCATGTCATAGAGAACAGATGGCTAATGATAAGTTATTAAATATTATTAATACTGTATCTTTATTACAGTTGATTAACATATTTATGAATTATTATCAAACAATACAATTGATCCCCGTACATATGTCGCATGTGTCGTGCCGTAAAGTGGCCGTGTGTCGCGGGGTGATAAGCTGACAAATGAAGCAATTATTCAATTTTTTATTAGAACGATATTACAATAAGCTGATATCACTTTTTTTTTGTTGGGTAATCTATTAGGGTACTTCTTGTTTGGCTGAGTGACACTAATTTTCGGGTCTGACTACCGAAAATCGGTTTTATGACTATGTTGGCTACCGAGTGTGTGGAAGTCATGGTATAGGTATCTCTATCTAACAATAGGTATGACAGATGTGGGAGGCTTTATTGTGGTAATTTTTTTTATCTAGTAGCTGCGGGATACTAGGAGAAGACTGTATTTCGGAGTGTTGGTATTTATTAATATGACCTACTCTGTGTTACTTGTATCGCGAAATATAATTTAAAATATTTTATATTTTGTACCTATATCTATTATTTAATTATTTTTTAATTTTCAGTATTTACTGATTTAAATTGAATTATTGTGTTTAAAGAAAATCACAGATTCGAAATAAGACTGCGTGCATGGGCGTAGCCAGAGAGGGCAGAGAGGGGCACAGAGTAGGGCAGTAGTGGAAAATATTAAAAAAAAATTATAGGTACTATTGGAGAGCATTTGAGAAATATTTATCACAGAGTATAGATATTCTAAAGTTTCACTGAAAAAATCATTTGCTAAAAACAATGAAAAAATACAATAAAAAACAGCCAAGGAAGAATTTTTCCTGATTTAAGATGTATTTTCTTGTTCCAAGAAAAGTCTTTGCTTAAAATAAATAAATAAGTATAATTTTAAGCAAAAACAATACAACAATACATCTTAAATCAGAAAAACTTTTCTTGGAACTAGAAAATTCGTATTAAATCAGGAAAAATTATTCCTTGGCTATTTTTTATTGTATTTTTTCTTGTCTTTAGCAAATGAATTCGTTCAGTGTTCTTTCTGCAAAAAAAAAAAAATTAGACTGATCTCTTTCACAGAAAGTACTCAGCGGTTTTCAAAGTGTAGATAATACCTATTTATTTTGTAGTTTATACATTATACAACATTTTCAATAATAATTATTTTATTACAAGAAACCTTACTAGAAAATCGCAAAAAAAAAATGTTTTATGATTTTCTATTGAATTGTTATGTTATCAATAATATACAGGGTTATTGGTTAAGTCCACCTATTCCTTGCAACACCCTATAATAGTCAAAGTGCATCAAAATGAGGACATAAGGCCGATTTTCAATGGTCACTGAGATATATGAATTTTTAGGTTTTTTTGAAATAACCTAGAATTTTGCCATTTAAAGTAAGAATTAAAATAAACTACTAAGGTAATGGGCATAAACTTATTTTTGAATTTTAGTCAACACTATAGCAGACATTTCTTAATCATTTAACATTTCAAAAACCTATTTTTAATTTTAAATAAAAAAAAAATTCTTAAATTTTTTTAAAGTTAATTTTTAATGTAGTATTACTAAAAAAATTAGATGACATGGAGTCTGCAGACCACTGAAAAAATATACGCGTGTTGTCAGCTTTCCCAAAAGATGTCAATGTCAATACAAATATTTGAAATAATTGAAACAGCTAGCTGCAACTTGTTCGGGAACCATAATTTCGTTTGATAAAAAAATTAAATAAAGCGGTACATTATACGATGCATTTTGAATTTAATGACATTTATTTCATTTTTTATCAAACGAAATTATGGTCCCACAACAAGTTGCAGCTAGCTGTTTTAATTACTTCAAATATTTGTATTGACATTGACATCTTTTCGGAAAGCTGACAACACGCGTATATTTTTCCAGTGGTCTGCAGACTCCATGTCATATAATTTTTTTTAGTAATACTACATTAAAAATTAACTTCAAAAAATTTAAGAAAATTTTTTTTTTTAATTAAAATTAAAAATTTCGAATTGTGATGGGTTTTTGAAATGTTAAATGATTAAGAAATGTCTTCTATAGTGTTGACTAAAATCCAAAAATAAGTTTAAGCCCATTACCTTAGTAGTTTTTTTTTTTAATTCTTACTTTAAATGGCAAAATTCTAGGTTATTTAAAAAAAAACTAAAAATTCATATATCTCAGTGACCATTGAAAATCGGCCGAACATTTATGGCCTCATTTTGTTTCATTTTGACCCTATTATAACGTGTTGCAGGGAATAGGTCAACTTAACCAATAACCCTGTATAAACGTAAAAAAAATAAAAAAAAACCAAACTTATGTTGAAAGATTGAATGCAAAATTGACGCAAGCATTTTTCACATTAGCCCTATTCGACTGACTGGATCATTGATCCTGTCCAAGTCGAATGAAATCGGATCAAAATTTCCCAAATCGGTAAAAGCTGACTATCGTGTCATCTGGCCCCAACGCGATATTCTAAACTATAATTTGCATTTGTAATTATGCACCGTGCGAGATACAATTAAAAGGATAGGTAGCAAGAAATATTAAAATGATTAACTCTGAATAAAGTTTACAAACCAAAAATACTGAATAACAAAATGACATACGGGAAATTCTAGGGAAATTGTTCGCGGAGACATCTAGGGGATTAGTTTAGCAGATGATCCAAGTCATACGCTGGATCAACTTCCAGGATTATCATTTTGTATGGGATTTCCAATAAATCTGGAAATGATCCAGTGAGTCGAATAGGGCTATTTTCACAACTAGCTCCACACCTCCAAGGGTCTTTTTATACTACGTTGTTCCAGAAAGTCTCTAGTTTACCAATACATATGTACCAATTTTACCTGCGCCTGATAATTTTATAGACATTTTTTTTATGTCATGTTGGTGGTTTTATACACGATAATCGAATATTTCCTGCAAAATTTGCTGTTTTTTTGTATCAGAGGTAACCCTAGTTTTGATACTATTGAAATAGTTTTTCTGAATTGACGCCCAGCATAAATTTACCCCCTCCCCTTTTATCGTGGAGGAGTTATGGACGTGTTGACTTGAAAAATTCTAATAGGCGAATCAGGCGTGTCCTTAGTCTTACTTTTTGGCAAACGGCAACTCCATTTTGTCAAGAATATTTCCCTAAAATATCCATGACTCAAGTGGCATTACATTCAGAGATACAATAAAAAAGTAAAAGTCAAAAAATGCAAATACCCCATTTTTAGGGATTTTAGATTTTTTTTTTTTTTCAAAAAAACCCTAGTGAAATCGATTTTGTCCGTCCGTCTGTTCACTAAATAACTCGCGAATGGCTCAACCGATTGTCATGAAATTTGGTAGGAATGTGTAGAATGGTTACAGTCTTTAGCACAAATACCTTAGAAGTTGGTAGGAAGAAGATAACAGGGTGTCCCGAATTTTTTAGTTTTAATCGGAGATTGACGTATGGATATATAAATTAAAGGTCTAAACGAGTACATCTCATATGAGTTAACATTTTCCAGTTTCGAGTAACGGTAAAAAAGTTATTGGCGTTTAAAGTTAAACTTCCTTTTCGACCTCCGTTTTTTTAAACCGTTATAGGGATCGATATGAAACTTTGCACAATGATTGATCAAATATGAAAATTCTGCTAAGGGTTTCTAGAAAATTACATAGGGAATATGTCTACTAATTTTCATTCGAATAACTGTATACAAACCGGAAATATAGCCAAGTAAGTACATATTTAGTAAGGGCCTTTCACAATGCAAGGAAACCCTCTTAAGCATTTCTTCAATGCATATCTATATAGAACCAAGTTAACAGGGTGTCCCTGAATAGCTGCAAAAGTATACTTGTTCAATACTCATAGGAAAGCTTGCGTGGGCTCTTGTGTCAGGGTACACAGCGCCCGCTCTAGCACTTACTATATCGGGCAAATTGATAGAAGAGATAGTGCGAGTATATACCTACTTGTATAGTTGTTGTTGTAGAACTGAATCCAGATTTATTTCTCGACTGATCTGTGATTTTTGCAGCTTTTGGTCGCCTATAACAGCAAGTAGCTCCGAAACGATTTACATTTTGCAACCGGCTCCCGTAGGCACATTTTTATAAACACAACACAAAATGAATGGTCACAATGGGATTCAAACCAACGCTGCAGTACTTCAGATAATAGAATCTCTACCCACACTGAGTTCAGTAGCCGAGTAAGCATATAGTTGAGCTATCTAGCTCCGAACAAAGTAAATTTTGACTGGAATGCCAGCGATTGGAGCATATATGTAATAAAACTAAGAAATCTGCCTAAAGCATAGTTTACGGGTAGTACTCCAAAAAAGAAATAAAATTATTAAAATTAGCTTTTTACTATATTTTTCGTAATGCGACTGTTTTGTATGATTTAGCCGGTTTTTTGGCCGTTTTTCTGGCTGAAATTTATTTAGCCGGATTTTTAGCCGTTTTTGATAAAAATATAGACGGTTTTCCTGTTAAATTTAGCCGTTTTCTAAATTTCCAGTTGGCAACACTGATCGCGAAATATAATTTATTTATATTTTGTATATCTATTAGTTAATAATGTTTTAATATTCAGTAATTACTGAGGTAATTGAATTGTTGTGTTTGAAGAAAATCACAGATTCGAAATGAGACTATGCGCACATGGGCGTAGCAAGAGGGGGCAGGGAGGGACCACGTTCATTCTTTTGCTGGGCAACACTTTTCCAAAATCTTGACCCTCCCTCTGCATATATGCTATTCACCAAATTAGTTTCGCATTGTACTGGCTCGCTTAGCTTTCAGTCACCGAATATGTTCGAATAGAAATAAGTGTCAGTTCCGTTCATTAGGTACGCAGAAAAAACTATATTAGCCCGAGGAGAGTGAAGGGTATCCAGATTTCGGCCTCGCCCGAAATTAGCCTCGGTTTCGTTTTGATTTGAATCAAGATGTGTTTGGCATTTGAACGTTAAATAATAATGAAATATGTATGTACCATAGGACCACGATAATCTCAACCTAGAAAATCTGGATTTTTGACAATCCAGATTCGGATTTATGCTAAAATTTGTTTAAATTTTTATAATATTTGGATATTTTCAAATTTTTTTTCTATCGTATTGATCTTTAAAATTTTCAGGGAACGCATATGCCGAATACAAAATTATTAATAAAGGTCAATCCATACATTTCAGTCATCAGCCACAGTCACAGTTTGTCAGTTAATTGATTGACTGACAGTCTGTCAACTTGTGTGGAAAATGATTGTCACTGATGACTGAAAAGTGTGGATCGATCTTTATTAACAATTTATCGTTAAAATTATTATTTTTTAAATAATATTCTGACTGACAATTATAGGGAATTCGGACAATTCGATAGTCTGAATAGGGTTCGATACCATTCAATCCGGAATATCGAGGCTCTGTATTTATCCAAACCGTAAACTAATAATTCCTATTAATGAGGGATTTAAAAATAACAGACAATGTCACTTTGTTAAGAAGAAAAATATAATAGGCAAAAAAGACAGATCTATTGACATATTTCTTTCAGATCACAAGTAAAACATTCCAGGTCGCATAATAATAAATGCTGAGGACAGACGACAGACAGGCCACGATGCTACAATGCAAAAAGCGAAAATTGTATTCGAGTTGGACGTAATGAGGAGTAAAAGTCAAAACACGGTTGGTTTTTGGTAAAGTTTGACTTTATTAGCCTAACAAAATTGCGAACAGCAATTTAAGCTGATACGGGAAGTCTTACTTGTTGTTGTACTTCTAAATTACATATAAACCACCACCCTCTTAGAAAATCTTAATCTTGAAAATTTTTTGGGCTTGCTGCATTTCCGTAGTAATAACTTGAAAAATTTGGACTAAGGAGGTTTTCGAAATGAACGATTAATTTGAAACCGTGAGAAAGTCAGTTTATGTAAAATTGTATCTAGTTTGATCAACTTTTTTTATTTAGTACAGATTAGGCGAATGGTCAATTTTAAATTAACATTTCACCTGATATTCGTTCACTTCCACAAAAAACACTAGGTATAGCACAATAACAGTAAAAATACCAATTTTATTGATGTTTTGGTCAAACAGTCTGTTCTGTCAATCCTTTTAATATTGACCACCAAATGCGGGACACCCTATCTATACTCTTTATGCGATACGAAAGTTACAATCTGTTTATTTACATGTGCCTCTACTCTCTTCCCTTAATCAGGTCCTCTTCCCTTAATCAGTTAATCAGTCGGGGTCGCCGCCTATTCGATTCAGCTTCACCAAAAACATTGTTTGTCCATACAATTTAATAGCATAATATTACAAAATATTCATTCGTCAACAAAAGCCTATAGTAAGCGCTCAATGTTGTTGAATCTGGTTGTTCAAAAGTCTCTTCGTGTTTTTTCTCAACTCACCACGGTTTTTGTGTTGCCTCCAATAAAACTAATTTGATGAGGTAATGTCGAAATCGAAATTAATGTTCATCAAAAGATGAATGGAGTTCAATGGAAAACCAACAAAATTAATGCTCATACCGAGCTTTGTGTGTGGATCGTAAGACATTCAGTAAAGTAACTAGCGCACTAGTGCAAAACCCATACAACACTCTATTAAGCTGCTGCCTTTATAGCCATGTCAGCCATTGTTAGAGCGTTCAACGATGATAATGTAGAAGGTCTGTCTTCACCTCATTTTTTCGTTTTGGTTGCCATTCAGCTTCCCGAGTTGCTTGCCCGCTTCCCAAGACGTCATTAAAGAAATATTTGTAATACTTCACAGACAGGTAATCATTATTAATTTGCAGACCATTATAATGGCCACACACGGAGTTTCAATGGACCAGGCGATTGATGGTGAATATAAGTAACGAGCGTACAAGGAGTACAATGCTTTAAATTTTAGTCTGCATGTTTCTTTTTTTTTCTCGTTCAATGCAACAATATGTTGTTTAGTTGCTCGCCTTTATTTCGGATAATTATTTGATGAGTTTTTAATGCACACCTGAAGAGGGAGCTTAGACCCTAATGAGATTAAGTGATTCATTTCAACTCATCGAAACTTTCCAAAAACAGGCAATGAATCGTATAACATTCACATCGTGTGGTATAGTTCGTTCGTCTTGTTTTCCCTTTGCTAGACAGCATTCTAAATCGTTTAGATGAAACAGTGCGCAAAAGCGTATTTTTTTCTACAACTGCCGTGCTATATGTACATATATTTTGCTGTGTGCCGTTATCATAAAAATAACGGTACGGCTCCATTATCTATGGATATGTTTACATGTGTAAGGGCGTGTATGCGGAGAAATAAAGTCAAGCGAAAATCTGAAAAATAGTCGACTACGAGTACAAGCACTACATGACAGCGCATAAAACAAACAACTCGATCCCTGCATATCCCTGCGGGGTCCCTGTCTCTTTTCGTTGTAAGTGAAGGAGGATATGCTCCACTTTGCCGTCGTCGACATTCGTCCTCGTCGTCATCCTTTCCGCTCCACTGCCGCCTGCTCGCACTCTTTCCACCCGCATACTCATCCAAAATCCCATAACCGCTATCCTATCATCATCATTGTCTGCTCCTTTCCTGACTATGCAGAGAGTCATACAATCGTATGTCGTCCAGTTTGTATGTTTGCACGAGTGAAAGTATTCGGGAATAATATAAATACAATGAAATTGTTTCGCTATATATAATAAGGATAAAAAGTGGAAATCGAGTCACGGGGGGATTGTTGGCTTCTTCGTTACTCTGTCGACTCTCACAGCATGGCATGGCGGTTGCCGCCACACCATTGTTCTTTAGCGCTTCAGACATCCTTTTTCCATTGTTTCACTGAGGCAGCAGGCAAACATAAAGACCCATGATGATGTGGTGGATTTAGCAGCTAGCAGGAAGAAACAGAGAAACAGCAAACAACGTGCGAGAACACAGAGTCTCTCGCCTGCCAGGACGCGCTGCCATGCCATCATCGTGGCGCTTGAATAAGGAAGAGATGATTTAGAAAGATGAAAAGATGGTAAAATGGTAAAAGCATAGTGGAAAGATGGCGGATAAGGAGGATTTCAAGAGGAAAGAAATCAATTCCGACGCAGGATGAGTATGTACGAGTGGGGGATTTTACAAGAATTGTGTATGATTGTAACAGCAATTTTATTATGACACATCATTTCATACACATGTAGAAATGTAGACGCGATGTTTGTATACATATTGGCGTGCTAAGAGTTCAATCAATTCAATTGTGCTATTCCGTGGGGGTTTCATTGAGAGTATAGTTGTATATAGTGATAAAGTATACATCATAGAAGTGTATGTATAACACGAACCAATTGTACTATTTGAAGAGTGTGATCACCAGTGTTGCCAACTGTAAATTCAGAAAACGGCTAAATTTAGCCGGAAAACCGGCTATATTTTTTCAAAAAACGGCTAAAAATCCGGCTAAATAAATTTCAGCCAGAAAAACGGCCAAAAAATCGGCTAAATTATACAAAACAGTCACATCACGAAAAAAATATTGTAAAAAACTTAGTTTAATAATTCTATTTCTTTTCTGGGGTACTACCCGTAGACTATGCTTTAGGCAGATTTCTTAGTTTTATTACACATATGCTCCAATCGCTGGCATTACTGTCAAAATTTACTTTTGTTCGGAGTTAGATAGCTCAACTAGTCGAAATGGTTGTATACAGGTACAATTTCTCGGTCAAGTCTATAACCACATTAGGTTCGAAATTGTGGAACATACAATTCGTAAAATGAACGTCCAATGCGTAACTATGGGCAAGGGCAACCGCAATTATGTATGGATATCTTACCATCATCGCACCTGAATAATTTTAAATTTTGATAATACATCATTACGATGAAAGCTCGAAATTGGGGTGATACATATGCTTTCGTCATTAGAATTCGTCATTTACTTTTAACGTTTGTGTAAATGGTGGAAATGTCCCTCACAATTGCGAATTTTGATGAATATTCAGTTCAATAATTTGAGGACACACTTTTCTTAAAGAATTTGAATAGAAATGTATAAAGTCATTATTGACCAAATGATGGTCCAAATGCGTAATTTGGAACTCGTGCTAATGATGATAAATTTGCGTCATTCGAAAATATGTGTGTCAAGCTTGTTATTCATTTTCGAATTTGAGCCCTCCAAATTTTATTTTATTTTCCATAGTTACGAAAGGGATGTTCCATTAGTTGATATTCCGCAATTACGAATTTTATGCTCCAAAGATACGAAATTGATGTTCCAAAATTATGAGCTTGGCCGGAAAATGGTATAGATTTTTGGTAAATTTGTTGCTACAAGCCCCAGAATAAAATGTAACGCATCTACGAAAATGTGTAGTTTCTATGTGACCAATAAACTACAAACATTAGATTTAAGTGAGTATATATTTCGGAGGCAACTTACCTCCTTCTTCAGCACTTAGCTTTTGTGCTGAAGAAGGGGGTAAGTCACCGCCGAAATATGTACACACTTAAATTTAATTTTTGTAGTTTACTGGTCACTACAAAGTTCCGGCGATATTATCAATATCTATGAATCGCGCTAAAAGGTTTTCACCTACTTAATCTGGCATGATTATGTTATCTATGGTAAAGATTGACACTTTGAAAAAGGGAAAAATGTTCAGGTCGATGCTACAAGAACTGCTTAGTAAAGAATTGTATCTAACAGTCTTCTATTTTGCAAATTATTCAGCATATTGGTGGTTAGTAAATTACATGCTTAGACTAGGTACTAATATCGTCAGTTTACGTGAAACCCATTACCCGAAATTTATTGAAAAAGTCAAGTCTCTGCGGAAAAATTTTCCCAGGAGACATAAATGAAAGTTTTCCTCTAGGTGGACATAGTAGGTAATAATACACGACAATAAGTGTATGTATGTAGAAATAATTTCACGACGATTAATTATTTTGTTTGTGAATATTGAAAAACTGAATCTAGTTAAAAAAAATTCATAAAATAATTTTAGCCGGCAAAACGGTCGAAGAAAATCAATTCCGGCTAAAAATCCGGCCGGCCGGAATCAGAAATTTCTTCCGGCTAAACAGCACGGTTTCCGGCTAAATTTGGCCGGAAAACGGCTAAATTGGCAACACTGGTGATCACCCACGAAATGAATTGATTTTCCATTTCGTGTTTTAAGATATTCTTATGCTCAGTGTTTTCTGAAAATCCTTCACAAAATGGACACAAGATAAGTGTGAATTCAGTTCATTGATTTCTTGGTATAGTAGGAGCTTCAAAGTTGTTGTGTGTTAGTCTATATTGTAATTTTGGAAGAAATTCTTCGCGGACTCAAACAAACAGTTTTTTCACTCTGATTTTTGTAGATTTAAAAAAAAAAATTTAAGTTAACCATATAATTTGTATAGTTTTTATATCACCGTACCGTGTAAGAAAAACGTAGACCCTAAGCATTAATTCCGTAATGCATATGCATATGTAACGTCGATTCAATATAGTAAATTTGAGGGTCTACTTTAGCACTATTGCAAAATTTAAGAAATGTGTTAACTATTTTTTCAGAATAGGAGTCGAAAATGAAATGATATAATAAACTCGATTGACTAAAAAGAACGAACGGTGATACTGAAGTCTCCAGTATAATAAAAAAGCTTTGCAATTCCGATAAAGTAAAAGTAAATGAAATATCTCAATCTTATACCCCTATGAATATTGGGATATTCTTGGACTTAGATACAATAAAATACCTCTTTACGAGGAAATACCGTTTCAAATAATAAACATCAAATTGTTAAAGAATCAAAAGGATTATAATGTCGGCAAACGGCAAATATTGGAAGAATAAATTGATTGATGAAATATCTATAAGTTAAACAATTTGCATATGAATTGATCGATTGATGAATGGTACCGACAATTTGTTGCGTTATTTTTCGCCTGACCTCTATTAGGTATGATTATCGCCTAATAAAAAACCCATTTTATATGGATATTTTGAATCGTTTTTTAACCTTTTAATTTGGGTGGGTTGGGACAACCGCATGACGTATATATGCGGCTTTTATCACAAAACTCAAAGGTCCCGGAAATGGAATAAAACGTTAACCCAGACCTCAATTGGTTTGTTATCGACATGTTCATTTGATTGAGACCTTCAATTTGTATCTTAGAAAAATAGAACTGTACCTAAAATAAAGTAGAATCTAGCACCTGCATTCTTCTTGTAAACTGCGAATAAGCCTTTTTTTTTACAGATCTGTTATTATCAAAGTGGCAAGATAGCCTGATATAGATAGGGCTTTGGTCGCCTGAATCGTGGATCTCCTATTGTAGCGGTTGTATTTTAAATATCGTCCAATCAGGTTTGAAAGGAAAGTCCATAAATTGTATTTTGTTTTCACAGGACTATGAGTGACTTTTCAAACAAATTCTATATTAGCATTCCCCGTCAAATCTCATTTGAAAACTGTCAAAAAATTTGAATTGAAAAAGTTTGTGAGCGATTTTTATATGATTTTATATGAACCCGATAATGAAAGTAGGAGTGTCAGTTAAAAGTTAAATTGATGCAATACATACATACCCAGTGGCGTGCACTCCATATATGCAAATAAGCAGTGCATACCCTCTCATTTAAAAACATTTTCTTCATACAAGTTCATGAAAATAATTACTGATTTCACCGTTAATTCTTTCCTCAATAAATGTACCAGCGCCATCTTTATATAGGTAGTGTAGGTTCCACTGACATCGTTTTTTCGCCGACACTAGAGTATGCTCGATAAGCACTATTTCGCCGTGCTTGTAGTTTCCATACGAATTGAAAAATTTCAACTGCAATAATGTTGCAGGTTTATATGGTGAAGAGAAGCACGCCTGCCTTGGCGTTGGCGAACAAAGTTGACGGACGAACGATGACTATAGCACGAGCGGCGAAAAATGTCGTGATAAGATTTGAGCAAAGGGAACCAAAGCGGAAATAAACAGAAGGTCACAAAATGTGTCGTTCAGTTTTGACAAAATGTTTCCTTTGTTTGTTTTTTAATATTTAAAATATGTTGAAACAGGAATTTATTATTTTTTTTAAGAGAATGTATTTTACTAATCAGAAACAAATTATAATGCACATTTTTGTACGGGGTTGGTTGCATAGCCATGTATGCATTTTGTTAGTCACACTGTGTAATGTACATGTTACAAAAGAAAGTTTGTATGACTACAGTTTACACATTTGAGAAAATCAATAAATCTTACAATGCGAATGTTTGTATTTGTTTGATTGATTTAAATAATTTTCAAGCACTGTTTTGTTAACGTTACAAAGTTTTTTTTATTATACTTATTTTAGTGTTTCCTAAAATAAATTAGGCGGTTTTTCCTCATTTTTAGTTATCCTGAGATTACTCAATTACTTAGGAAACACTAACCTTCCTTTTTATTTCGACATATCAAAAAGCATTTATACTCGCATTTATCTTTTCTTCGGTTTTAATTTTGCATACCCTCCACAAAATTGCTGTGCACGCCACTGTACATACCTACATGCTCTACATTGGTCTTGTAGATTGTATGGATTGTATTAAGAGTTATTTATTATGAAATAATGTCGAAATAGGATACCTCTTCGTTTTACAAAAATGTTGTTCAAAAAGATAGTTAAAGTTTTTGATATGTAATATTGTATTGTATTATTGGAACCTTGATAATTTGAACACGAATCATTTTAAATCTTGGATAACTCGAAACTTTTTTTCGGTCCCTAAGAAATTTCCACAGCAACAATGCAAAAAATTACGGATAATTTGAATTTTTTTAATAATTCGACGTATTTTTCAAGTCTTTTCGATTTTTTTGATACTTTTCCTTAAAGTTGCAATGTTGAAACCATATATTAAGAAACGACAATTGAGAATGACCTTTGTTTCATTTTAACGATAAATTACCTCTTGCAAGTGTAAACTTTACGGAAATACGGAAGTACGGAAATTTTTGTGCCGTGCAAGGAACCCAACCCGCATTTTCAAGCGCTCTAATATCCTAGTGCAGAGATTTTTTGTAAATGGTACAGCAGTAAAAAAAATTTCTTGATAGTCGGCCTTGTAACTACTCATTGAAAAGTTTCGTTTCGTTTGTTGCAATAGATAAACTGACATTGGGCAGAGAATTCTTAAGCGGTTGGCGGCTTTTCTGGCACGTCTACGGAGTGAATTCCGAAGAGCGGTCGAAGGGTAGCTAAAGCTTATCCTGGTTGCGATGTTTCTAGAAGAGAGTATGCATTCATCTATGGTTATATTAGAGATTCCATGCCAGTCCCCTGGATTTGATAGATATTTTGTGGGAAAAAAACTCTATCTCGAAACCCTGGAAGTGTCCTTTAGTAAGCATTTTCCTATAGAGGTTGATAGGGAAATCGGATGGAATACAGTGATTTTTCCATCGTTTTGTGAAAAATTAAAATGACATCTTTTCACGTCTGTAATTTTTGAATCTTGGCTTGGTGCTCCGCTAGTCTGCAAATTTATTTTTTTTAGGGTTTTTTAGAAATTTTTTTTTTTTCAAAAAACCCTTATGAAATCGATTTTGTCTGTCCGTCTGTCTGTCTGTCCGTCTGTCCGTCCGTCTGTTCACTAAATAACGCGAACGGCTCAACCGATTGTCATGAAATGTAGTAGGGATGTGTAGAATGGTTACAGTCTTTGGCACATATACCTTAGAAGTTGGTAGGAAGAAGATAACAGGGTGTCCCGAACGTTTGAAAAAAGTCGACTTTTTTTTTAGTTTTTATCGGAGATTGACATATGGGTATTTAAATCAAAGAACTAAACGAGTACATCTCACATAAGTTAACATTTTCCAGTTTCGAGTAACGGTAAAAAAGTTATTGGCGTTCAAAGTTAAACTTCCTTTTCGACCTCCGTTTTTCTAAACCGTTACAGGGATCGATATGAAACTTTGCACCAATATTGGTCAGTATGGCTTTATATACGTTAAATATTAAGACTGTTGACTTTTGCTAAGGAAAAGTGAATAACAGTAAATTTGTAAAATTTGAATTTGATCGTGTGTAGCCCCTTTTAGGTTTCCAAATATAAAAATTCTGCTAGGGATTTTTAGAAAATTACATAGGAAATATGTCTACGAATTTTCATTCGAATATCTGTATCCAAACCCAAAATATAGCCAAGTTAGTATTTAGTAAGGGCCTTTCACAATGCAAGGGAAGCCTCTTAAGCATTTCTTCAATGCATATCTTTTAACTTGATGAAACAATGAACATGAAATTTGGTGGATATGCATAGAATGGTAATAGTGTTTGCCACAAATATTTTTGAAGTTTGTAGGACCAAGTTAACAGGGTGTCCCTGAATAGCTGCAAAAGTAGACTTGTTCAATACTCATAGGAAAGCTTTCATGGGCTCTTGTGTCAGGGGACACAATGGAATCATTTCGTATAAGTTGGTTTTCCTTGATTAAAAAAAGAGTAACAGTAGTTTTACACCCAATAATTCAGTTCATATATAAAGCCAAGCCGGCCTTACGTTTGCATGAGTTTCTTTTTGCTCAAAGGCCATCAGAAATCTTAAATCGAAAAATGCCTGTAGATTTGCCTTGGAGTACCTACTTTTATACAAACTGGGTAAATAGTAAATCTATTTTTGGATTTATTTAGACCAATCCAAAAATAGATTTACAGAAAGCATTCCATTAATGCTGTGCACAATTCTTATCTATCGCTTATAAAATATATGTACAAAAAATATTCACTATGCATCAAAATTCTAAAAAACCCTCGTATTGCGGGCGCAGCCCTCTGTACGCCGGTATTTTTTACAAATTCTATGTACAATTTAGTCTGGCTGGTCTAGCGGTTAATGCGCGAACCTTCGGCGCACAGGGTCATGGGTTCGAATCTCACCGTGTTCCATGGGGGTACGTTTGGGGTAATTTTCACTACAGTCTGCAATCAACAATTACTGCAATTTACAAGGATATGTCATAATTATTATTGCATGGTGTTATAGCTTTCATACTTTCGTACATGAAATTAACAAGAGCGCGTAATAATTATGAAACTGTCAAAATATGAAACGGCTAATTTGTTCGCATAACTTGTAATCTTAGATAGCTTAGGTGTAGGACGTAGGACCACGAAACGATAGGTCCCCGGTTCAATTCCCAGTAGAAGAAAATTGTAAAAAGGTAAAGTTAAAATAGGGAAAAAGAAGTTAAGGATAAAATAGAAGTAAAAAATAAAAAAAAGGGAAAAAAGGGAAAAAATAATCACTTTTTGTATTTTTTCTATTACTGCCAAATTATCTTCCTGGCAAATTTTATTATCAAAATTTAACAAACCAATTGTTAATTTTATTACAGCGCAATGACATTTTTCATTACAGATGTAATAACTTTTAAATCAGTTTCAGTAGGGTCCAAAAATCATTACAAACGCATTAGTTTTAATTACAGTTTTAATACCTTTTCATTATATTTTTTCTTTCCGTGTAGGATCTTAATATATGTATAGAGGAAATGAGAGCGCCAAGTAGCTCTGCAAGTGTGATAAAGTTTACAACAATCGAAAAGACATGCCTCACCGAGGAGCTTATTATGTAGTGATTTAGGTTTCTTTGTGTGGCATTGGGAATGCTGTACACTAATTCTGTACCACAGGTCAAAATGCTGTACTGTACAGCTTAGACTATTGGTTTGGTCACTCTTAGCATATACGTATGTATATTCGCTCATCTTACAGCAATGATTTTGAACGAGCGTATGTGTGTAAGAGAGACTTTCTTTTGCGAACCTATTGATATTGTCCTGATTATTCTCAAGAAATCCCCAGCCAGCAAAAGTTACATGTGTGACCTATCTTCATGCACCACACGACAGCCGAGATACCTTTGTCATTCATCACGTTTTTATTCAAACAGTATATGGCCGTGTCCCTCTATATCGTCTATACATTTACACCTTATTACTGATAAAGATTACATAAACGTTATTAATGATAACGGAGATTATGCAATAATTGCGTAACATATATGTTAAATGCATGGCTAGTGAAAAATATTCATGAATTGCGCGAAATGAATGAATGATGTAGCATTCGTGATAAATACAAATACATACTGCGATTTAAATTCAGCGTAGCGCGTAAATATCATATGTTGTTGGCACGCTCACACCAAGAACGTAATTATGCCTAGCGAGTTAAAATTGCATTCTGCTTATATAGTAAGAAAAGTGCGATCAGTGTACGAATCATTTCCGGGCTGAAAAGAACCTGTGTATTTCCCCAATTACAGCATTTTCGCCCAAAATCTAAAATAGAAATAGAATGCTACATTGTAGTAGGTATATACTGATAAATGGCATTTCAATAAGCTGGGCTCATGTGTTTTATTTCCAAAGCGTTCTATAAATACAAATGACTCGGAATGCATGAAGTGAAGCTTATTTTGAAATTTTTTGACGATTTATGACGCCAATGCTGGCTGTGCATTTTCTGATACGTACACTGAACCAAATATTTTTTCATATGAACGATTTTTTTTTTCTTAAATTTTTTATTTGATTTGAATAATAATTTGCTGCATTGAAAAAGTACGGGTAGATTTTTAGAAAAAAGTTGCATATTATTCAATATGAAAATTTTGTTTTTCGGTTTATCGAATTAACTAAATTTTCATCAGTTTATTACTATTCTATTTATTAATTTGAAGAAATAGCATTTTGTAAAAGTTTTTCTTCGTATAGAAAAAATTATTCAAACTGATAATTTGTTTGCGCTAAATTATTGGAACCAATTGACGACGTTGGGCTATCGTGTCACATTGATGATGATGAATTGTAAGATTGACAGAAATTAGTCAAAATAACAAATTCACAATTTTTCAGATTCGTCAAAAGGATGAAACTTAATCAAATAGAAGAATAGCATCATTCTTATATTTTATATTTGTCATAATTTATTACAGTGAATAATTTAGTCATATTGACAAAATCAATTCTTCTTTTTTACGAAATTTCTCTAAATCTTAATGGAAATCTCAATTCCAAAAAGAAATTTTTTAATACAATTTGTGAAAAAGACAAAAAAAAGAAAAAAAAAACATGGCCGAGTCTCAATAAGGCGTCCGCCATGCAGTGTGTATCAAGTACCGCAGGTCTTGAGAACATTGGAAATATATGTATTTCCTTTCTGGCGCAGTGAGTGGACTAGCACGCAGGCGGACCGAGTTCGAATGCAGCTTCTAACACAATGGTAATATGGTTAATTGTATATAAAAAAGTGTTTAATAAATATTGTGAGAGTCTTGAATAAATATATAATAATAAATTAAATTAGTTTCAATACGAATAACACAAGACGCAATAATAATTTTTAATATTAAAAAAAAAATAGAAAATTTCTCCATATTGACAAATTGTTTATTTATTTTTACAATAATTTCGTAATTATTCAATATTACTGTGTTATTCTTCAATCCAAATAACAGCTTCGTTGACCGTATTTTGATGAAATTTTCTTCATATTAAATGTAATTTCGTCGAATTTACGAATTTTTTGGTTCAGTGTATACTTTACTTGCAGACCGTAATAAGATTCAAAATATGCACATAAAATTAAATTTCAAAACTAAATAAACGGAAGCAATCGTTTCTAATAAACTCCCTCTCATTGAGTCATTGGCCGCTGAAAATACATTCATCGAAATTACATTGAAACATACATATTTCCAGTGGTTATATCTAATTTAACCATTCCCCACCCGCTCTTTGAGCCTAATGAAATAAGCAAAATAATAAAAAGAAAACAAGGAAAATTGCCATACACCACCAGCTTCTGAAAGTCATTTGGATATTACACGACAGTATGAAGCACGACAACAACCGGTTTTGTATCCGAATAAACGCATTCCATCAACTCCTTTAAGGACAATATTGCGATAAACATTAGACTAATTGTTAAATTAAGGATAATGTCCTTATGGCCGACCCACAATTACATTCGCATGATGATGATAATGGTACACGACATGTATATGATAAGAGACGTGTGTATACGTGCAGCAGCATACGAGTAGTGTGTATACGTGCAGCAGCATACGAGTAACTAATGGAATGGCAAATTAGGGTACAAAAGGGATACAGTTATTTTATTTAATTTTTGGGATCATAACCAACACGATATATCGTTGGTATGGGGAAGACCAAGACCGGCGTACGGAGAAGGAGGTTCGAATGCGAACGAGTAGTGAACGTGGAACGACGACGGACGTCGTGTACGGTTGCGTACCCTCAATAAGTGTTTTATCTTATGTCCCTTGCTTGCCGTTACTCGTTTAAATCATTTCACATAATTAGGGATCGTTTAATAATAGGGTGACATTAATTGCCTCAGGGAGTACCTTAACAGTGTAGGAAACGTATAGTAAAATTGCCTGGACCTTTTTGGTTGGGAGGCGGCAATCGTTTTGATTGGAATTGAGGACTGGGACTGAACTATATTGGAATTGGGTCTAACATACTAACGGCTCTATTGTTGTTCAGTTTATGCATTTAATTGAAATGTTTCGAACTTATTTCAGTGGGTCCTTATGCGACGATTATGCGAATGTTGCCTTAAAATTTATTTTGATTAATAACATTGGACAATGTGTTCATTTTGTAACTGGGCAATGGACTGTCGACCTATGCTTGTCCATCATCATCACAAATGGCGCTCAACATTTGGACGACGACCACTTTATGACGCGCCCCGTCACATCATGGATTCCTTAATTAGTACGCTCTTTAGCTTTAACGATGTGTTGTTTAGAGGTTTTCTCTGTACTTTACGTTTAAGGCTTCGGCCGCCACACCGCGGACCATTTGGTCAACCTTTTCAACACTCGTGGCGGTCCAGATCATAATCGTTGGGCTCAGCGGTCATTCTTCTTGTGATTGTTGCTTCCATTATGGTCTTTCTTTGGCCAGCGACCACGACGCAACTTTGAGTGGGAAGTTAATGGTCATTTTATGATTTTTCTTCTCAATATTTTACGAGTTTTTATGTGTGTATAGTCAGGTTTTGATTGATCGTTTTGTCAAGAAACGGCAGCAGCAGCTCGTCAAACGTTTGCTGATTGGCTTTTTAATTATGTGAATGTGTTGTAAAGACGTGTGTGCACGTATATGTGTATACATGTAATTAATTGAGGGAATTAAAAATTTGAGGTTTATGGGAAAACGAAGGAATTTGTATATGGGAATAGCCTGTAAGGGAGATCAAGATTTATTGTACTTATCCTTACATACCGGTAATGTATAGGAAGTGGTGATATAAGTTCATACTTGATTGAATTCCCTGTAGGGATGTATGCATTATTTATGAATTTGTAATTTAAATATCAACGAATAAATTAAACATTCTTCCATTAATGTGTAATCTTACATTTTAGAGGTGTGCTGCATCGCACATTCATTGCAATTTGTCTGCATTGTTGTGGATATTTTCCATTTATTATATGCTAGTGCTGGGGTGTCAAGCTCACAACCGGGCCAAATAATACTCTCGTCAGGTTTGGGTGGGCCGCAGGAGGAAAGTTTCAAAAACTTGTATGGTACATATTACGAAAGTTGATTACAGAATATTACTTTTAAAATATGGCAGGAAGTCTAGATCACTAGGTATAGTGGCTTCGGGATTATCCGTTAGAACTTCCACCTTTCGAAAATGTACTTCAACAACATTAAAAAATTAAGACAAGAAGCGAAAACAAATATGGGTCGTGTTTTTTTTTACATCGGGGGCAGGTTTGCTAACCCATACGCGCAAAAAAAAACTATCGAGGGTAGCATCCAGGTTAAATTTCAAATTGTCACGTAGGCATTGCCATTAATTTCAAAACATTGCTCAAAAATATTAAAGCCCCGTTTTAACTTTCCAAACGCAAAAGTTAACATGTAATTTTTTTTAATGAAAACATATTTTTATGTAGGAATCATAATTTTGTTAGAATAAGAATTCGACGAACAACATTTTTAACATGAATTTACAAACAAAAACTATATTTTTTGCACACACTTGTGTGTTGCATGTAAACTACCTATTCCTTAGAGCTTTTCATTTCTAATTTCATTTCAATTTAATTTTTGCTAGTCATTGGAAAACGTACTAGAAAATAATTGGGATTGCATACATTTAGGCGAGTTTTGGAAAGCTCATTAAATCTGGATAGCAATATAATTTCTAACCTGAATAAAGTCACAGGTTAGCGTTTGTATGAAAATTACCCCGGATAGTCTAGGTTAGCTAATTAAAAAACACGGCCATGATTGATCTTAAAGTAACCACTTTTTGTTAATTACATGATTTGCGCCAAATTTTGGACAGATTATAACAAAATTGTAGCACCGGCCATTCAGGTTGCCCAAAATAACATTGGCAGGCAAAATAGTCAGATTAAATTAATTTCAGCAGAAAGGTGGCTAAAAATGACAAAAAGTTGTTTGTGAAATGGTTTTAAAAAATACATGCACTTATACAGCATGATAAGTATAGGTCTAAAAATCAAGCACTTGGGATGTAATTATTATGTTGGAATTTCACATCCAGTCACCAATTCCAAGATTTCCGTAGTTGTTAAAAGAAAGCTTTGCCATTTTTCCAAATAAATTTTAATTCATGTTCGGTAAAGCCAACCAATTTTTTGTTCATTGCATTTCGGGACAGAATAGTTTCATGAAGAGGCTTAGCATTTTCCTGTGCAAATAAGATAAGCTGTCTTATAAAACCAAATAACCAGTAGCAAATTGTTTGTAGTATTTGGATAAAAATCCATATAAAATAATCTTGCATAAGCCACTGACGAGTTTAAGTAATTTTTGTAGATTTAAGTTCAACGTCTGAATTTGTTCACCTTACCAATTTCACCATTTTTGTTTTGATACACATTGTGTTGCTTCGATACGGCCGCGGGCCGCACATAACTACGAGGTGGGCTGCATGCGGCTCGCGTGCCGCGAGTTTGACACGTCTGGCTAGTGCCTGATATGATATGACGTTTTGAGATTTGAGATACTTCTTTGAGGCCTTAATCCAAACTATATTTTTTTTTATAGAATATAACCAGTGGCGGTGACTTCTTAGGAGCAGAAAGAAAGCAACATTGGCCTAATTGCACGTTCAGACGATCCAATTTGTCTTCCAACTTGTGTGGGCAAACTTTTTCCTCCAACTTGTCGCAAGTTGGGAAGCTGTTCAGACAATACGATATTCTCTTCAACTCCAACAAGTCGTTCAACTTGTTTGCCGTGTAAACAAGTTGTAAATAAAAACAGTCTCGGATGTACGACAACTGTAACTGGTAAAATTAAAATTTGTATTCCACAATTTTTTCACTAACTTAATTTTGACCTTAAGAGCCTCAGTTGGTTTAGGTCGTTCCGTGCCTTAACGAAATCTCTCCAGTGGATAAAAGCTCCATAGATCAATAACCCACTAGTAGGTTTAGGGCCGATTTTGTTTCAATGCAACTGGTTTAGAACTGTACTGACATTTGTTAACCGTAAGGGCGTAAATTCTGAGTATCCTCTGCCTCTTGCCATGGCAATCACAGTATATCAGGGGCGCGAAAAAAATCGATGTTACTTCTTCTATTTGGAAACAAGTGGTGATACTACCGTACAAATGGAGTAGCAAGTTTTCTCGGTTCCTCCTCTCTTTCTATCCGAACATATATGTATTTTTCTAGTCTGGTTGTCTGGTTGTGTTGCATTTTAGAGTCGGCATACACTGCCCAATCGATTGTACAATAAAGCTCATTTTCTTAGCTTCCACTACAGACGTCGCTAAAGTAAATTAGATTTATTGTACACTCGATTGGACAGTGTACGTTGACTCTTAGCACTGCCATCTAGATAGACAGGTCGAACTGCAGAAATAATTTGCATCCGTTAATGGCAAAGAACTTATAAGTACCCCTTGTTGTTGCCAATGCTATATAGTTCTAATACGTGATACTAAAGGTTTTTGACTTGACATGTTCAATTTAGTCAGCTGATAATTCGGCATGTATATCATAATGTCGTTGATTTTAACCTCGGACAAGGGAGTAGGGTAAAAGTACGATTGAAGGGTCTCATTTGTATGCAATAATAAACATGAAATCGTCAATTTAGTTCAAAGATTGCGTAAAAGCAATTTCGTTTTGGTTAATTGACTGCCACGTGCTATTAAAGCGATTTACAACATTAAATGTTAATTAACCTTCCGGCGGACGCAATACTAATCCTAACACAATCGGGCACCATTCATCTCACGGATTAAGTGCAGAAAATAGGATGAAACTAAGTTTCTGTATATTTTACACTCTTATTTATTGTTTCATTGTCTTTTTGAAACAGTTCTTCGAAATTTTAGAAACAAATACTGGCTCACAAAGTTTGATACCCTTCATATTTTAAATTTTCTAAGAATATTCCGATTTCAGTCGCTTCAATATAAAAAAAAAACCTCCAACAACTCGACCGCATAAAAAATGTGAGCTTATTTTACTAAAAACACACTATTGAACGATTTGCTGAGCTTAAAAGTTCAACACAACGTTATTGCGCAATGTGAAGACGAAGAGTATTTAAAAATTTCATAGAAAAGTAGAAAATAATACAATTAGGGATTATTTCATCCCTCCCGCCGCGGCTCAGATAAGTGGAACAACTAACAACTGCTTTGGGTAGTTGATCGGTAAAGATTCAGTTCACCCCTTTTCATATCATTGATTGGCGCAACAAAAACTGGCCACTTAAGGTTTATTTTCCTCGGCACGACCCCAGCGGCTCTAGCGACAGCGACTCGCTCATTCCATATAGAAACTCATTTTTAGATGATAATCGCTTTATATGGGATTAGCGGAGTCGCTGTCGCTAGAGCCGCTGGCGTCGCGTCGCGTCGCACAGTGGTTCAGAATCGGCATTTTGCGGAAAAAAATATATATTTCCGGAATGGCTTCATCTAGGTACATGAAATTTTGTACAAATGTATAGGAGCTTAACTGAATACCATACATTTAAAAAAAAATTTAATAAGGACATTTTAAAGATGGGTCCCCATATAGGAGTAATTAGGATACAAAAAAAAAATGTTGTGAATATAGGCGTGTGGGGTGTCATATCACAGGGGAGATTGAGTACATTTCAGCTGTGAAGGAGTTTTTTCTATCAATGCCTCTTCTGAAGTGTAAAATGTCAAACAAATGCAATTTTTCAGTGTCTTTGTGGAAACGAACCCCGCCACACCCCCCCCCTTATTTATCCACCAAAAAAAAATGTTTTTTTTATAGCTTCAACTACTAACATTACTTTTGCGAAGTTTCATAATAAACGTAGCATTTTTGTAACAAATACAAACGTTTTAAGTAGCCTATGTCGTCACACCTAGTCCAACCAACCTATGGACTTTTCATCAAAGCCACCTTTCGTTAGTAGGATACCATTTTTTTTTATCAACCATTAATTAATGTCATTTAAAACACAAATTAGTTTTTTTTTTTTGCAATATAACAACCGAATTTTTTTTCTAGAATAGAACAGGATAGGATAAATTTCCGCGCAAATTTTATATGAGTTGTCCCAGATAAATTTATCCGGGGCAACCCCTATAAAATTTGTTTGGGTGGTTATCCTATCCTTTCCTGTTTTGAACCAAAAACCCGTTATGTAATTATTTTTATTAAACATTAAATACTATAAACTAAAACTTAGAAATTAAAAATTAAATCAAAAGCCCTACTACATCTTCGTGAAATTCATTTGCCCTTAATTTATGCTGCCTGCGAAATTGTTCAATATATGGATCCGATAATAGAAGTAGCATGTTCATAACATCCATATTTGTGTCCATTCTACAGCACTTTCTAGAGTGAGAATACCTTATTGAACGATCATCTTTTTTCCGTGCCTCTTGTGCTTCTTCGGTTAGCATACCAATGGATAAATTAGCCGCTTGAATAATCTTACTACCATGTATCAAAATTTTGTGAACTGTATTTGGCATAAATCAATAAATGCACAACAATGATCCTTGTCATTCTCTACCTGTGTACAATTAGAAAGAGAATGTTGCATACTTTGAGAAATGTATGAATTTCGACATCAATTTTCAAGCGAAATTTGTCTGACATGCCTCCACAAATATGTTACTAGCAGCAAGATTTGCAGATATTTGCAGCTGGAATTAGTTTTAACTTGTAGCCAGGACCCTAGTTGACATTTAGTAACTAGTCCGAGACGGTCGGTCGCGGTCGCTCAGGAGTTCTGCTCTAACAAAGCGGAAAAAACTTGTATTTTAGAAGGACCTCCAACATTTTTAACTTTTAGACAACTCTTAAAGTAAAAATATTTTTTTTTCCTTTTAGTGAAATAAGGACACAAGCATAATTTGAGATTTTAGCATTTTCTTTGAATTCTGAATGTTTTAAGGTGTATGCGAGGACTCAAAAGAATAGGTTAATTTGAAGCAGAAACATGATTTAGGCTCTTCATGTATATTCAAACCCCCCTCATTCATTCAGTGTTGTAAAAAGAATCGATTTTTTTGTGAAAACATAATCGAAAAATAGTTACGAAAAGTAACCAATCAAAAAAAAAAATTTACGACGTTATGAATTTTTCGATTTTTTGCCGCCCATAAACCACTGTGCGTCGTGCAGAGGAAAATAAACTTTTAATCTGTCATAGAAGTATTGCGCCCGCCCGAAGGAAATTTACGCTATCAGCTTTTGCAATACATATTAGTACACGAAAAATATACATATTTGCTTTTTCTTTTATTTCTTGTATATTTTTAAGGCATTGAAGCAAACATGTCCGAATAAGTATACCTACAGGGTGCCCCATAAGTCAACGTCAAGTCGGAAATGGATGATAGTGCACATATGAACGGCTATGAGAAAGAATCAACAAAATTTCAGTCACCTATTTTTACATTTATAGGCAATTAAAAAAACAGTCGAAAGTTATTTGAACTTTAATGAATCAACGATTATGACATCTCCGTTGCAAAAATATTTTTTTCTCAAAACTAAAAAAGTTACTTTTCGGGTACTTCCGGCACCATTTGCGCTACGATCTACTTTCGGCATAACGCCGACTGACAGCAACTAAATACAGCGCAAGTTTTATTGAAAAATATTCTTTCAAAACTGCCCATACGAAACCAAGACATACCTCCCACAAGCACAATATTATTGAAATTTGAATTGAATAATAGACCCTCCTTCTTTAGGAAGCCAAAATCAATTTCCTATTTCAAAATAAAAAAATGTCTGTATGCAGACAACCTAAATCCCCTCGTACTTTTATTTTTGCAATGTTGAAAACCTTCAAATGATCGACAACATTGCGCCTTTCTCTTCATTCGTATTCCTGTTCTATTACACTGGCATGGCTGTTCCTGCTGATTTTGTAATCCCCGATACGTATGTAGTCATCGGGTAATAAATAATAAAAAAAACTCGGTTTTATCCACGGAATCATTTTCCATTGGAGACGTTTATGGGATACACTGAACCATTCCCGGTCCGAGAGTTTCCGCCTCCCTATGTCACACAGGAGCGGTATGATACTCTCAATAAAAATTAATGATGCCCTTGTTTTTATCATCACGGATAAGGGAATAAATAAATAGCTCTGGTAACGGTGGTGCTATTGAATCCTCCTAATGCCGTAATACTACAAATATATAGCAGATAACAATAAAGCGAGAATAATGTCTTGCATGGGTCGATGATACAGTTTGAGCCCATACATATAGAATACTTACTCCATACACAAAATAATAATCATAAATTGAAATTATTACTTGCTTCGTGTTTTCGATATTATTTTGATCAATGTTTTGACTTTCGCTTATGTATATGTTTCTCTACTTTCAGTGTCAGCAAATCATCACAATTCCGACAAGGACGGAAAAAAGAAGCACACACGACCGACATTTAGTGGTCAACAAATTTTCGCCCTGGAGAAAACTTTCGAGCAAACAAAGTATCTGGCTGGTCCGGAACGGGCTAAATTAGCATATGCCTTAGGAATGACAGAATCACAAGTGAAGGTAATTAGGATGAAGAGGAAGAATTTTAAAATGTATTCCACTGGTCTAATCCTAGCGCAGTTGAATGGTAAAATGTCGTTTCTGCGAGCATATTGCTAGATAGCTCCGTGGTACGGCTGTCTATGCAGGAAGTGTGACTTAATGGGCATATTAAATGGTTTTTAATGGCTCGCCTATTCCTCTGACGAAAATGATAGCATCTCCGCAACGTTCCGTGCGCTCCTTGTAAAGAGGCGGTAACGGCGATTTCCTTACTTCATTCAAACATGATATTTGCATATTTATTGAAACAAATCCGAGAGGATTTAAAAGTCTCTGGTTTTTGTGGGCACTGACAGCGGTTGATTTGTATTCCACTCGATGGGATTGGATTGGGTTCTATACCGTCTTGTGCGCGCTATCATCAACTACCATGTTTCTGAGGCGGCTGAATTGGTTGGCAATGAACGATACCCCACCATAACATCCCCCGCTGTCCCTAGGGTTGAATCGACGCTGAACAAAAGTATTTCTCGTTGACGGATAGTACTCGGAGGTGTGGGAGTGGCGAAAGAACACGATAGTCTTGTCTCTCCCCTCGGATGACATAAGGGCTATATGCACGTCAGCAACGTCCTACTTATACTATGAGCGCGGAGGGCTCGCTTCTACTTAGTGTGCAAATCTTTTTTATCCCTGTCATTGGATTTGTAACCACACGTGGCTGTATTTTAATTCAAATTAGTCGTAATCCTAATTTTAATTGAGTTGCTTGCACATCGTTTGAAAGTGAACCGACAGAATATTTACGTAGTATCATAATATGTATATATTTTGTCCTGATCCCCGTGTTTGTGAAATGTTTGTTATCTAGCAGCGGTGAATTTAAAATGCTCTGGGAATAAAATTTTCCATTTGAAAACGCCTGCCGGGATATGTTTGTTATCTTTCGAAATAATTTTATGAAAACCCGCCAAGCCGTGACGTATGTACATACATACATATGTTATGTGGATAGCATATTTTTTATAAGCCACGTGCTGTTTAAAAGTTTAATTAAAACGGTTAAGCCTTTGAGAAGTTATACTTATATAGAGAAATAGTAATTTTAAAAAGTATACTCGTATTGGTAACAATTGAAAAAGAATAATAAAGTGTAGCGGCGGTTTTTACAGTTACAGTTAGTTATAGTAAGAGGCTATATATTTTGGTTTATCGCTTAGTAGATTAAGCAAGCGCGCGGCCCGTGGCAATTTTTGAGCGTAGGGCTCAAACTAATAAAGTGGTTCTAAAATTAATATTTCGGTTTTATTAGCCTTTAACATTTTCGTGTAAAAAGTTAAAACATTTTGCAGAAATGAGCAATTTACACCGAGTTTCGCATAATTTCGTAAAATCGAAATTTCCGTACCTCTAATGACAATGTGTTAGGAACGCCGATCGGTATTACTGAAAGCCAAATACATATTGCCAAGACACACTGAGACACATACAGAACGCACCGTGCTTCAGATTCACCTTCTAGCGGGACAAAAATTAAAAGAGTGAGTATGCGATAACTGATGATTTTGATGGGCAATAAATTTGCACATATCAATACAATGTGGTATGTGGAAATACCAATTATATCCCTCATGTACAGTGGCGTACCTCTCAAAGCATTATAAAAAATAGGGGCAAAGTTATCTGTTTTAAAAACGATTCAAAATTGTTTCACAAAAATGTTTTTCATTGACTTGTGTAAGTTTGCCATTTTTTTTTATTTTAATTAGTAAAACCGTAAATTTTTGTAGAAAAATTAAACTTATGCGACAAAGAAGAACCCCTTATTGGATGACCTCTGAAAATTTAAAAATTCACCATTTTCCGAAAAGTGATAAAATATTTCATAGCTTTCGATTGAGTTGTCTTCTTTGAGGGTTACTCATGTTCATAAATGGTTACAACCAAACATCTAGCTAAAAAAGGCCCATAATAAAGGTAGGTACTAACGTAGCGCATACCACAAGGCCTATTTTACGTTAACACCTTCCACATTTATTGGGTTTTACTGATTAAAAGAAAATATCGTCGAAATGTTACACACGTAAATGAAAAACAACATTTTTGTGAAAAAATTTTGAATCTTTTTTCAAACCGGTAATTTTACCCCAACTTTTCATAACTTTTAAAGCGGTACGCCACTGCTAATGAGAGATTTGTAATTTCTAAATTCTATGGATATGTGAAAATACATTTCCCAAACATAAACTTCAAAAATATTATGCCCCGCGCGAGAATGTGAATCTGAAACACTTTGGACGTAGGTTTACGCTTTACGGGAATGTCATCATGAATTAGAAAACATTTCTGTAATTTTATGCAATATTAACCTGGCTATAATTTTTGAACGCCGTCGCGTAAATTGTTCAACGAAAACGTGTTATAACAATTTAGAAGGAACTGGCTTTTAGAATTTCGTTGATATCCCTTAAAGCGCGGGGCCCGTAGCATTTGCCATCATCTGCCACGTCGTTAGTCCGGCACAATCGAGAAGGAGGAGGTTAGAGAAGGTTCCATTGTATAAAAATAAAAATCTGCTCAATCGCGGATTAAAACTAAGGCACCCATACAGTGGCGGCTCGTATACAATAATAGTGGGGGTTCACAAAAAAGAAAACTTAATACATACAACATCAACCCCTCAAAATATATTTTAACGTATACCTAAGACTACCTACTTTGCATAAAAATTATTTTATTTTAATGTCAAAGTATGGGCTATACATACTAAGTTGTTGCGAAAATGACCACTCCCTCAAGCCTGATTCCATCCTCTTTCCTTGCATCTCGTTGTAAGTGCGAACAAGAATCTAGATTTTATAACTAAAGAATCACTGCGATTTTCTCATAACAGTCAAGAAAAACCATTACGAATCAGCAGCACACCAAAATTTATTTTTTATCATTTCCTTGGCATTGAATTTTTACACAAAATGCTTTTCCTTCGTAAAGTTCAGACAAGGCAACCCCTAGAATATTTAGCTTTATTTTTTGTCGTTAGAAAAGTTCTTGTCAAATTTTTTTTAAAGTTAAACGTAAAATCTCTACTCAATTTTATATTCTTTCATTGAAGATACTCACCAAAAATTCATATCAATTCGGTTCATCACCAAGTGGTGTTATGTGCAAGACTTATTTGTGCACAAATTCTAGTGTAAATTTTGCACTATCCCCTCGCCCCCGGGAACCCGTCACATATCTGATTTTGGAGCGAGTGCACCAGTTCATATGACTGTGCCTGTGCACCATCACCGTGGGTGCTAGTAGATATTCGTCGAGACAGATTCAATGCGTGGCTTGGGTATATCGTACATATATGCATTATGTACGTACACTCTATGAAATTTTTACTCTTATAATAGAAGGAAACTTTGTTTCCTTCTATTATAATAGTGAAATTACTCTGCAATCTAAATTTGCAAGTCAAGTGTAATTTTACATAAAAAAATGTTTAAAAAGTACTCCAATATATTAGCAAATTTACACCGCGCTATGTGTAAAAACACTCCGTAGTAATAGGAATATAATGCGGTTTCACTCTTTTTTCGTTGTAAAGATTTAAGTGGCGAACCTTTATAAATAATATAGTTATCAATAAATCTATTTAAGGCTATATAAAATATAAACAAGTATCGGTCGAGTTTGGCTGATCAGTTTTTCGTCTACATGGGAGGTTGCAATATGGTATTTTTTGTGCGATCTGTACACTTGTTCTTCTTCTCAGTACCATAACTCAGCCGTTTATAGGTAATTTCCAGTCAACTTTACATTGCATATCATTTCGGAGTGTAATGTTGCAAGCACTAAATATTTCTTATCCACACATGTACGGAAATTTTGGACCACGACGAGATTCGATCTCGAGACCTCTAGATTACTAGCATCGTAGAGTGCGGCTCTACCAAGTGAGCCACAGAGCGTGTACACATGAGTTCTAAATGCAGAGAAATTTTGGAAAAATGTGTTACACTGTGCTAAGTACAGCCGATTGAAGTATGACAACTGGAGAGCACGCTACAAAAAATGAGTAAAACTTCAACTGCACGTTGTAAAAATACACCACAAATCCGAATTATAGACATAAACGTTGTAAAAATGCACCAGAAAATCTGAATTATACAGAAGTGTAGCGTAAAAATACATTTCACACCGATTTTGGTGTAATTTTCTTATTTTACACAGAAATTGTTGAAAAATGCACTCTGTATGTGATTATAAGCGGGAAAAAGTGTAAAATTACCGCATTTTCAGCGGATATTTAAATTCACTTTTTAGAGTGTACACCTTAGAGTATGTTGCGTCGGGCGGTATCTTCTGTTTTGTGAAATGTTTTATTTAGCGAAGATATTTAGCACATTGATATGGTTGTTTTATCAGGGGGTGCACGTGCACATGTGCACATATGGGCGAGCCGCCACTGCACCCATACAAGTATCTCAACACAACTTTGTCCCACACGAACAACTCTTGATGGGTTATTTATACGGGAGGTGCGTTTAGTTTTAATCCGCTTGAGCTGATTTTTGGTATATATTTGGTATAATCGCTCCTTCTCTTAGCGTTATATTGAAATTTAGTATCCTTTTGTAATTTGCCACGAAGTTATGGCCATGTAATTTTGCCAAATTCTGAAAGGGGGAACAATGATCAGAGCGGACTTAATATCAACACTCACAAATTTAAAAGGAACTTAACTAAAATGTTTCGATAGATTCGGCACGTTTCAAAATTGTCAGAAAAGAAAATACGTGTTTTGAGTCCAGCAAACAATTTTCCTAACAAAGATCTAAGGTATATTATACATCAATGCAAAGGCTTTTAGCCAGTTTAGCTTTCTGTATCCTTTACAGAGTTAGAATTAATTAAAAAAAAACCCTTTCTTCCAAGTTGCGGAGCCAGCATTAATTCCGGTTCTCAGCAACTTTGCAAAAATTTTAAGATTATGATTTTTGGTAATTAAATATACATATCCTATTTACCTTGGACTATAAAAACAGATTGTTGTTGAATTTTTGTTGATTTAGTCACCAAAACACTTAGGACAGTTACAGAATTTAGATGACACCATTTAGAAAAAAATCATGCTTCAAAATGGTGTCGGCTTCCATCACTTAATTTGTATAATCGTTTTCGGTAATTTCCTTTTACTTTCCGCAGCAATTAGCCCGATCTCTTCCCGAGTGGATTCAGTTAATTCAACGTGTGTGTGGTTATTTTTCTTCTTCCTTGCCTCGGTCTTTATACCGCTCAATGGCTTCGCGTTGCTCGACCTGGGGTGTAGGCACATGGCCCGTTTTGGCGGTAATATCTCAGCATATTTCTGCAGGCAGCTCTATCTTGGATTGTGTCATCGCCGAGCCCAATGTGTTGTTGTTGCTGTGTTTTTATATGTGGTTATTTTTCATAAATGCTTAATTTCAAAAACCGAATACATACAAATAAAGTCAGACTTATGGTCAAGTCGAGGTACTGACTTGAAGTCGAAGAATCTTGATATGAGCCTACCGGGAAGCTATTTGCGGAGGACTGGTATTGAGGCTGATTTTCCTGAAACGACGTTGTTCAAGTGTTTTCAGTCAATCATAATTTTTGAATATGGTTTTCTGCGGAACGGGGGAGCAGATGCAGATGCATTCCGATGAATATTGAAGGAATGGCGAAACTTCGCTCCTGTAAACAAGCAAATCAGTGATATACCCTTGTAAAATAAACACTTGCATAGAAATCCTGAATTCATACGAAACATTTATGAGTTTGAGTATAAATTGATTCACCAAAAACAAGCAACAAAATGGTAAAGGTGACCGCCCATGAAAAATTAATCAGCTGCAGAAAAAAATTATATCACTGCATGCAATTCGCCACCCATAGTTTAGTATGGGTTAGTTTTGAATTTGACAGCTCCATTATAGGTCGTTTTAAATTTGACAGCTCTATTATAGGTCGGTATTTGTTATCAGGGGGTATTATAAAGATCACAGCAAATTAAGGGCCACTTGCTTCTCTATATAAACGAGAAAACCTACACTTTTTTTTAACTGTTATCATTAACGACTTTCTGATGATGGTACACAGTAAAAAAAGACGGTGTAAGAATTCACCACGCTTGGATAAGTAACATTTTAACATTAGTTGGTGTTTTTTCATTGAAAAATATTATCCTCTATGTGGGGTTTAAAAAAGTCAATCACCAAGTGTTGTATTTGGAACATATAATTTCCAACTGGTGATTAATATAGAAATTCTAATTAATTTCCCAGATGAGCATTACCAAAAACACCAAAAATGCAATAGACGAACATGTTTGGTTTGGTATCAATAAATTATCCGGTTGGGGTTTTTTAAACACCAATTGAGAATGTTCGCATTTCCATATTGACATTTTATGATGGTTCTATGATATCAGTGCAAGTGTGCGCTCTGTAGCTTACTTGGTTGAGTTGCAATGCTAGTAATCTAGAGGTCCGGAGATCGAATCTCGGTGTGGTCAAAAATTTCCGTACATGTTATTTTAAATTAAAAAAAAAACAGCAGCATTCTATAGGGTGGAGTGGAGTTCTTTTTTAATCCAAAAAATAAATTTAGAAACTCCCAATTACGGTTTTTGAAAAACACCAACCGGAAAACAATTAATGATTTTTTCGAATAATCAAATATTTCCCCTCTGAGATAATTATTATACACCGATCTTTTGAAATAAAATAGACACCAGTCGAGGGCGGACTCCATGGAACACCGGATTGGGGTTTTATTAACACCACTTTTGTTACAGTACCAATTTGTGAGCATACTGACAGAAAGTGGTCCTGATTAAAGGTAGCGCGGCCCTTGTTCTGTTATGAGTACATATAAAAATCACAGATAGTCCTGCATTCAGAGGCGTATCCAATATATCCACCAAAATGTGAAAGTGCATAGGGAGGCGGATTGTAGTGATAACAATAATTATTTTTGCATCTGATGATTTTTTCTTTGGCGGCCATCTTTCCACCCTTTTTTTTTTTGTAAATATCATATGTTTTTGTCGACGATGATGGCTCAAATATCAAATCCAAGAATCGTTAATATTGAACGTTCTTCAATGTTCAAGGTTCCCTGTTCAATGCAGAATATTTATCGTTAAATCTTTGATCTTCGTTGTTCAAAAGTCAGTGCTCAATGTTTACTGTCAAAACGGCAATTTTCCTTTATAACCTATACCTTTTTCCTTTTAGTCGTCGAAAGGCTAAATGTTTCCCGAATTATTTTCCTTCAATCGACAATAGTGTGGGTGGACAGCCGCCATCGCCATCTCGCAACGTACGAGATGCTTAGCATGCAGCCGTCCTATTTTCCCAGTTGCGGGGAATACGCCATTAAAAATGAAAAAAGGAAAAAAAAAAAAAAAAAAAATTTTTTTTTTTTTTTTTTTTTTTTTTTTTTTTTTTTTTTTTTTCCCAAAAATAGTGCATGAAGCACGATTGTTGTCGGTTTCGACTGACAGAATATGGCACACCGCGTCTCATCAGATGCCACTGCTTCGCGGTGTGTCACATTCTGCCAGGAGTGGCATGACCGAGAACAATGTCCGGTGGTATACAAATTGTGCCTTATATATTGGCAACAATCGTACCTGGGAGCGGATCATTAGATATCGCAAATTACAACGTATAATTTGCTGACCCGCTCCTACCATACACTATGTCTTGGCAGTAACTACCATTGTAAACAACAATCGACAATAGTGTGGGTGGACAGCCGCCATCGCCATCTCGCAACGTACGAGATGCTTAGCATGCAGCCGTCCTATTTTCCCAGTTGCGGGGAATACGCCATTAAAAATGAAAAAAGGAAAAAAAAAAAAAAAAAAAAATTTTTTTTTTTTTTTTTTTTTTTTTTTTTTTTTTTTTTTTTCCCAAAAATAGTGCATGAAGCACGATTGTTGTCGGTTTCGACTGACAGAATATGGCACACCGCGTCTCATCAGATGCCACTGCTTCGCGGTGTGTCACATTCTGCCAGGAGTGGCATGACCGAGAACAATGTCCGGTGGTATACAAATTGTGCCTTATATATTGGCAACAATCGTACCTGGGAGCGGATCATTAGATATCGCAAATTACAACGTATAATTTGCTGACCCGCTCCTACCATACACTATGTCTTGGCAGTAACTACCATTGTAAACAACAATCGACAATAGTGTGGGTGGACAGCCGCCATCGCCATCTCGCAACGTACGAGATGCTTAGCATGCAGCCGTCCTATTTTCCCAGTTGCGGGGAATACGCCATTAAAAATGAAAAAAGGAAAAAAAAAAAAAAAAAAAAATTTTTTTTTTTTTTTTTTTTTTTTTTTTTTTTTTTTTTTCCCAAAAATAGTGCATGAAGCACGATTGTTGTCGGTTTCGACTGACAGAATATGGCACACCGCGTCTCATCAGATGCCACTGCTTCGCGGTGTGTCACATTCTGCCAGGAGTGGCATGACCGAGAACAATGTCCGGTGGTATACAAATTGTGCCTTATATATTGGCAACAATCGTACCTGGGAGCGGATCATTAGATATCGCAAATTACAACGTATAATTTGCTGACCCGCTCCTACCATACACTATGTCTTGGCAGTAACTACCATTGTAAACAACAATCGACAATAGTGTGGGTGGACAGCCGCCATCGCCATCTCGCAACGTACGAGATGCTTAGCATGCAGCCGTCCTATTTTCCCAGTTGCGGGGAATACGCCATTAAAAATGAAAAAAGGAAAAAAAAAAAAAAAAAAAAATTTTTTTTTTTTTTTTTTTTTTTTTTTTTTTTTTTTTTTCCCAAAAATAGTGCATGAAGCACGATTGTTGTCGGTTTCGACTGACAGAATATGGCACACCGCGTCTCATCAGATGCCACTGCTTCGCGGTGTGTCACATTCTGCCAGGAGTGGCATGACCGAGAACAATGTCCGGTGGTATACAAATTGTGCCTTATATATTGGCAACAATCGTACCTGGGAGCGGATCATTAGATATCGCAAATTACAACGTATAATTTGCTGACCCGCTCCTACCATACACTATGTCTTGGCAGTAACTACCATTGTAAACAACAATCGACAATAGTGTGGGTGGACAGCCAGGAAAAAAAAAAAAAAAAAAAAAAAAAATTTTTTTTTTTTTTTTTTTTTCCTTTTTTCATTTTTAATGGCGTATTCCCCGCAACTGGGAAAATAGGACGGCTGCATGCTAAGCATCTCGTACGTTGCGAGATGGCGATGGCGGCTGTCCACCCACACTATTGTCGATTGTTGTTTACAATGGTAGTTACTGCCAAGACATAGTGTATGGTAGGAGCGGGTCAGCAAATTATACGTTGTAATTTGCGATATCTAATGATCCGCTCCCAGGTACGATTGTTGCCAATATATAAGGCACAATTTGTATACCACCGGACATTGTTCTCGGTCATGCCACTCCTGGCAGAATGTGACACACCGCGAAGCAGTGGCATCTGATGAGACGCGGTGTGCCATATTCTGTCAGTCGAAACCGACAACAATCGTGCTTCATGCACTATTTTTGGGAAAAAAAAAAAAAAAAAAAAAAAAAAAATTTTTTTTTTTTTTTTTGTTTTTTTCCTTTTTTTTTTTTTTCCTTTTTTCATTTTTAATGGCGTATTCCCCGCAACTGGGAAAATAGGACGGCTGCATGCTAAGCATCTCGTACGTTGCGAGATGGCGATGGCGGCTGTCCACCCACACTATTGTCGATTGTTGTTTACAATGGTAGTTACTGCCAAGACATAGTGTATGGTAGGAGCGGGTCAGCAAATTATACGTTGTAATTTGCGATATCTAATGATCCGCTCCCAGGTACGATTGTTGCCAATATATAAGGCACAATTTGTATACCACCGGACATTGTTCTCGGTCATGCCACTCCTGGCAGAATGTGACACACCGCGAAGCAGTGGCATCTGATGAGACGCGGTGTGCCATATTCTGTCAGTCGAAACCGACAACAATCGTGCTTCATGCACTATTTTTGGGAAAAAAAAAAAAAAAAAAAAAAAAAAATTTTTTTTTTTTTTTTTTTTTCCTTTTTTCATTTTTAATGGCGTATTCCCCGCAACTGGGAAAATAGGACGGCTGCATGCTAAGCATCTCGTACGTTGCGAGATGGCGATGGCGGCTGTCCACCCACACTATTGTCGATTGTTGTTTACAATGGTAGTTACTGCCAAGACATAGTGTATGGTAGGAGCGGGTCAGCAAATTATACGTTGTAATTTGCGATATCTAATGATCCGCTCCCAGGTACGATTGTTGCCAATATATAAGGCACAATTTGTATACCACCGGACATTGTTCTCGGTCATGCCACTCCTGGCAGAATGTGACACACCGCGAAGCAGTGGCATCTGATGAGACGCGGTGTGCCATATTCTGTCAGTCGAAACCGACAACAATCGTGCTTCATGCACTATTTTTGGGAAAAAAAAAAAAAAAAAAAAAAAAAAAAAAAAAAAAATTTTTTTTTTTTTTTTTTTTTCCTTTTTTCATTTTTAATGGCGTATTCCCCGCAACTGGGAAAATAGGACGGCTGCATGCTAAGCATCTCGTACGTTGCGAGATGGCGATGGCGGCTGTCCACCCACACTATTGTCGATTGTTGTTTACAATGGTAGTTACTGCCAAGACATAGTGTATGGTAGGAGCGGGTCAGCAAATTATACGTTGTAATTTGCGATATCTAATGATCCGCTCCCAGGTACGATTGTTGCCAATATATAAGGCACAATTTGTATACCACCGGACATTGTTCTCGGTCATGCCACTCCTGGCAGAATGTGACACACCGCGAAGCAGTGGCATCTGATGAGACGCGGTGTGCCATATTCTGTCAGTCGAAACCGACAACAATCGTGCTTCATGCACTATTTTTGGGAAAAAAAAAAAAAAAAAAAAAAAAAAAAAAAAATTTTTTTTTTTTTTTTTTTTTCCTTTTTTCATTTTTTATTTTCCTTCGTACATCACGGAATATCTCACAAAGTCGACCACGGGCAGGAATCGTTTCATTCAGGTTACACGCTAATTATTATTAGGGTTTTTTAGATTTTTCAAAAAAACCCTTATGAAATCGATTTTGTCCGTCCGTCTGTCCGTCTGTCCGTCTGTCCGTCCGTCTGTTCACTAAATAACTCGCGAACGGCTTAACCGATCGTCATGAAATTTGGTAGGAATGTGTAGAATCGTAACAGTCTTTGGCATGAAATACTTAAAAGTTGGTAGGACAAAAATAACAGGGTGTCCCGGACATTTTAAAATTTGTTCACTAAATAACTCGCGAACGGCTTAACGGATCGTCATGAAATTTGGTAGGAATGTGTAGTCTTTGGCATGAAATACCTAAAAATTGCTATGGCAAAGATAACAGGGTGTCCCGGACATTTACAAATTTGTTCACTAAATACCTCGCGAACGGCTTAACCGATCGTCATGTATGTTAGTAGGAATGTGTAGAATAGTAACAGTCTTTGGCACGAAATACTTAGAAGTTAGTAGGGCAAAGATAACAGGGTGTCCCGGAGATTTAAAAATTTGTTCACTAACTGATCGTTATGAAATTTGGTAGGAATGTGTAGAATTGTAACAGTCCTTAGCACGAAATACTTAGACGTTGGTAGAATAAAGCTAACAGGGTGTCTCGGAGATTTAAAAAATCCGACTTTTTTAGTTTTTATCGGACATGGACGTATGGGTACTCACATCAAAGAACTCGATAGGTACATTTCATATCAGTCGCTTTTTTCCAGTTTGGAGTAATGGTAACGGACTTACAGCTAATATATCCAGTTAATATGTGTAGCCATGATACATAGTAAATCTATTTTTGGATTGGTCTAATTAAAAGTGGCTAACGCCTTTCATTCTGGGACGCGTTTATTTAGACCAATCCAAAAATAGATTTACGAGAAGCATTTCATTAATATTGTGCATAATGCTTATTTATTACCTATAAAATATATGTGCAAAATTATTCACAATGTGTGTATCCAAAATCTAAAAAACCCTCGTATTGCGGGCGCAGCCCTCTGTACGCCGGTATTTTTCTATATTGAAATGGGGGACTCCAATTCTTTGTTAGGATCATTAAAGGATCATGTGTGTCGGCGAGAGGTAGTGGAATCAAAGTGAAACTGATGGGAAATCGTATTTGTTGTCATAGAATGTTATTACATATCCCCCACCCCTTAAGAAAATTGCTGGTTACGAGGATACAATAATAATGTTGGGAAAACTGTTTTCTTTACATAACCTTATTATAGTTATTATATTTATTGTCATCCAAAAGTACAACATTTCACACTTTCTTTACAAAATACATAAATTGGCTACGACTAGCCCATAGCATGGTTCATTCGAAAGGTCAAATATTTTTATTCTTTCTTGTTTTGCCCTAACTCCTTAAGGAGCATGGTGCAAGCTGCAAGGTTTCAAAGACAAACGAATTCGGAGTGCGATACGGTTGTCAGTCATACCAGTTCCTAATCACATTTTTTGTTTATTATTCTGTGATAAGAAAATTGCTTTTCTTCTTCTAAATAATAAACGTTCGACGGACCATGCCGAGTATCGACACTTGTTTCTCTATTATGGCCTATCACGACCTCAGAGCACGAAAAATGCCCTTTTACATATCCATACAACATAAGAAATAATGGACTAAATATTGGATTCCAAAAACCAACTTGACTTAGCTGGTTTTTAACTAATTTTTTAGGGTATGTATGCAAAACTAAAAAAAACGAGACCGAGGCTAATTTCGGGCGCGGCCGAAATTTGGATACCCTTCGCTCCCCTTGGGCTAAAAGTTTTTTTGGGCGTACCTATGACTTGTGTTCAGTCCTCCCCGCTTCCATGCTTTTCCTTGAATTTTGACATAAGTGCCGGGGCGACGATTTATTGGGGGAAGCGGGGGACGTGGACGTGGGATTGAAATTGGTGTGCAAATAAAAATGTTTTTTCTTAGAAAAAATTGATTTGGGGAGCTAGGTTTGTATGGTGGCCCCATGACCACATGGTCCGACTCCATCTAATCATACATATGTTTTGTGTCATGAATAGTCATGAATAGAATCAGATTTGTGTGAAGTTTGGTTGAAATTAGGGTATAAATAACAAAAATCTTAGAAGAACTTTTAATTTGGGGAGCTAGGTTTGTATGACAGCCCCATGACCCCATGGTCCGATTTGGTCCATTTTTAACATATCTTTTGTGATATCACTAGAAACACATTTGTGCAAAACTTGATTGAAATCGATGAGAAAATAAAAAAGTTTTTCTTAGAAGAACCTAATTCGGGGGACTAAGTTTGTGTGGCAGCCCCACGGCCCCATTGTTCGATTTGATCGATTTTTACATATGTTATGTGTCAGCAATGAAAACACATTTGTGCGAAATTTTATTGAAATTGGTGCATAAATAAAAAAGTTTTTCTAAGAAGAACCTAATTTTGGGGGGTAGGTTTGTATGGCAGCCCCACGACCCCCTTGTCGGATTTTAGCGATTCAAACATACAAACTGCCTGCAACAAAAAGAAGCATGTGTACAAAATTTCAGCTCCATAGCTTTTAAATTGGCCGAGTAAAACGCGTAGCAACAGACGGACAGACGGACAGACGGACAGACAGACAGACGGACATCGCCCAATCGACTCCCCATGTTATGCTGATCATATATGTATACTTATTATATGGTCGGAGATGCCTCCTTCAATGCGTTACAAACTTCATGACAAAGTTAATATACCCTTTTCGCTTAATAAGCGAAGGGTATAAAAATCTGTTCAAAAAACGCTATGAAAAGAAAACTTTAAATTAATCACCAAATATTTACATATAGTCTAAGAAAAATGGCATATTTGGTCGCCAAAAATCCTACATCGGAAATTTTTTTGGATTGTGGTTGGGAATGGTCCTTAGATTATGGCATTAAAAGTCCCAACCGATCGGGGGTCCGCAACCTTGAAAAAAGGGCGGAAAGGGGGGCATTTTTTCGTTTTTTTTTTTGGGATTATTTCAAAAACAGTAAGAGATACAGAAAAATAGTTTGAGGACGAAAAAAACTACATAAAATTATCTTTGCAATGATATATAACACATTAGAGTTTCATTGAATATTTCGGCGTTAGAATATAACATAAATTAGAATATTTTCATGTTAGACCTTTTTTAAAAGCTCCATAACTTTTGAAAGAACGCTAGTTCAGCCGTAAAATGTTGTATAAGTATTCACATAAAGTTTAAGATAATTCTAACACTGAGTCGCTCCGGTCAAGGACCTCCATTATCCCCCCATTTAAATTTTTCAAAACGGCATATCCATAACTCCCCCCAAAATTGGAGCAGAGTGCTAAATTTGGGTTTGTTGCGATTGGAGGTCATAGTCACCTTACCCACCAAAAATCAGCTCATTCGGATAAAAACTAAGGGTATCTCCCATACAAAGTGACCCATCAGGAGTTTGTTCTACGTACTACTCATTTTATAAACTGTAGAACAAAGTTGTCATGGGTCACTTTGTATGGGAGGTACCGTTAGTTTTTATCCGAATGCGCTGATTTTTGGTGGGTGGGGTGACTATGACCTCCAATCGCAACAGACCAAAATTTAGCACTTTGCTCCAATTTTGGGGGGAGTTATGGACATGCCGTTTTGACAAATTTAAATGGGGGGATAATGGGGGTCCTTGACCGGAGCGACTCAGCGTTTACGTTAAAACTATCTTAAACTTGTTGTGAATACTTGTACAAAATTTTACGGCTGAACTAACATTCTTTCAAAAGTTATGGAGCTTTTAAAAAAGGTCTAAAATGAAAATATTCTAATTTATGTTCTATTCTAACGCCGAAATATTCAATTGAACTCTTATGTGTTATATATCATTGCAAAGATAATTTTATGTAGTTTTTTTCGTCCTCAGACCATTTTTCTGTATCTCTTACCGTTTTTGAAATAATCGCACAAAACCGAAAAAAGGCCCCCATTCCCCCCCTTTTTTTAAGGTTGCGGACCCCCGATCGGTTGGGACTTTCTATGCCATCATCTCGGGACCATCCCCAACCATAATCAAAAAAATTTCCGATGTAGGATTTTTGCCGTTCGATGGCCATATTTTGGTCCAATTTTCTTAGACTAATAAGCGTATGTAATTATTTTCTATAATAATATCCTGTAGCCCAAAAATCGATTGTCATATTCAAAATCCTTTATTCCCTAATTAAAATACAAATTGTTACACACGTTTCTCTAATGACATCTTCCTGAACAGCCGCACTCTCCTTCAAGGACTTTATAATTTTTAAGGAAATATCTTCGTCTCTTTAACTACCATCCTCACCCCGTAAACAAACCGTATGCAAGTATGTATTAAGAGGGACAGTTAGAGATTTGTAAATTCATAAACAAGTAGCAGCAAACTGTACACTCTGGTATAACAAAACGCCATGCCATGGGCTATCCCTTGAATAATGTTGGAACGTTGTTTATGTGGCTTGAAAAGCCGCTCGGAAACGACGTGGATGACCTTGTTTCGTCGTTACAACATGTTGCCAGACAATATAGGATATAAGTAGGTTGTGGATGCCTAGGGTGCGAAGGGAGACGTGATACGAATAAACCCGATATGGCAGCATCTTCCTTCATTCGAACCGGACTACAACACAGAACACCACACAACTGATGCTCACTTCTGTATATCTGTGCACATCTGTGGTCTCCGAATAATGGCTATGAAAAGCATCCTTAATGACTTTTATATAAGGGCCGTAGTATGGCTAGTTCATGATAAAAAGGATACACAAAGTTTTTTGAAGATAATTTGATGTGCAGAATAATTATATGTAATAATGAAGACCGTCTGTATATCCGTGATTCCTCCCCCTAACCCAGCATAGAAGAGAAAAAACGCTGACATAGAGTTTGTGTCGATGCACTGGTTTGGGATGTGGCACAGCGCGGATGCATAATCCTCGCGATGATGATTGATTGGAGTCGTTTGGCTTTGAAATGTCACAAGTGCACAGCTGAAGAAGGTGGAAAGCCGGGTTCTGTGGATTACATGGCATTAGAGCATCATTTTCGTAATGCATTGCCGTCATGAAGGCGATGTGGATGTGGGAACTGATATTTGATAAAATATTGTCCCCTTTATATCATTGCCAGCGACCGATGTCGAAAACAATATCAATCTTGAAAACATTGCCGAGGCAATCCGTGTAGAATCATTTGGCAAAAACCAACCAAACGGATACATACGGTCGATACGGTAAAAAATTTGCACATACAAATGCAACGAACAAGGATCCGCCTCCACTAAATCAAACTAACAGAAATTGAATTTTATTTTTCAATTTGATTGCAGGCTCGAGATATGTCGCAAATTTAAATTACCTTACAAAGGACTTGGCCCCCAAACATACTATTTCGGATATATGGAACCATTGAGGACAATTGCAAAAACGATGGTGCACGTATACCATGCAATGCAACATACGAGTACATACCGAATAAAAAAAAATACGTTTCCCAAATGCTTTCGAAATCTGCAGTCGCGCGTCTCCAATCCACATTCGTCCCGTCAATATATTTTTTGAAGCCTACAACAAGCATGATGGTATTCCAATGAAAACGAGACGTTGTGGAGTCGATCGAAGGCTCTACGGGAGGAAGGTAGTCTGAATGTCAGCTAAAGTATGAACGGACTATAACTGTAACTATAGTCAAAGAGATGTTATGGCAAAGAACCAAATGCGACGAGGTAAGCGTTCGAAAAAAAATGCATTTCATACAAATCGAAAGCCATAATTTTTGCAAGTCCTGCCCAATCCCATGCTGCCATACCGCCATGCCAGTATATGCACTCAGAAATATGCGGGTATGGAATGGAAGAGTTCAAGCCCTACGTTGGGTAAGTACGTATATGCACACATGAACGTGTGTGTACTCGTATATATTAAGTCTGGAATGGAATTACCATATTTGGATTCAGTCTTGTATAATATACATGTAACCGTACACGATCCCGACAGTCTCAGAAAATGTAGTAAAGCGATAAAGTCACATAGTGAAATTGAAATACAAACAGGACTATGATAGATGTTATGAAGGATTGTTTGGATACCCTGTGTATACACTGGCCATAGACCGAATGCAGATTATTTCCCGTCATCTGTGGAATATAATTATTTGAAATGTTACAGATCTTAAGGGCTAAGAATTGATAAAGCGACAGATAGATTAACTGACGCAATTTCGTGTTACAATCCAGTAATAAATCTAAATGAGAGATGATCGAATTTTAAGATGAACGCAATTGTCTGTGTCACAATTTCGATTAGCTAGCTTATGGCTGAAAATTAATGTATGTATATCTTGGACATTGATCCCGACGAACTAATATTGATTTACTCATTATAATCGGAAAGTTTAAATGAATAGAACACTAAAGCAAAATCAGTCGCATCTACATAATTCGTTATATAATCGAGAACGTTTAGCAGTGTTTTTTCGGGTTTATGCCTCGAAAATAAAAACGCAAAATGCATTTTGACAATGACACGATGCAGGATAGGGCTGCATACAAAAATTGTACATTTACTAAGTTTTACGCAAGCTCGTCCGAAACCACTTTCCCTAAGTCTTTACGTTTGCAAACAAAAAGCAGTCACGTGGGACCATGTCTGCAAAGCAGTGGCGTAGTATTCTTTCTGTATTATACTCAGTAGCATGTTTACCTGATGTTGGGCTTTTGCCTCCCTTCAGTGGCGTAGATAAGGGGTTATCAAGGGGATCAATCCCCCCTCCCTTCGGTCACACATTTTCCATTATTAATTTAGGTACGTAAACAAAGCAAACGTGTGTTCTTCTTCTTCCTTGCCTCGTTCTTTATACCGCTCCATGGTTCCGCGTTGCTCGACCTGCGGTGTAGGCATATCGCCCGTTTTTGCGATAATTTCTCAGCATATTTCTACAGGCAGCTCTATCTTGGATCGTGTCATCGCCGAGACCAATGCGTTGTTGTTGCTTTTTCATTTGACACATCCAGGTGTTCTTCGGTCTGCCTCTGGCCTTGGGTCCATCAAGTGGAACTTCCATTGATATCGCTCTCTTTGCGGGGTTCTCAGGCGGACGCCTTTGAACATGGCAATACCAATCCATTCGTCGGTCTTCGAGCTTTTCGGTGATTGGTTGGTCTATGGACAAGCTGCCTCGGATGTAGCTACTCTTGATGTGGTCCCTTTTGGTTACACCAACTGACATGCGTAACATTTTCATTTCAGTCGCTGTCATTTCTTTCGCGTAACCTTCATACATGGTCCAGCATTCTGATCCATACATGAGTGCGGGACGTACAACCGTTTTGTACAACTTGCCCTTTAGCTTCAGTGGCATTTTCTTATCGCAGAAAACTCCAGAGTTTTCTCGCCACCTCATCCACCCAACCTTTGTGCGATGTTTGATGTCATCATCGCATGTAGCTCCGCTGTTCACCATCGAGCCAAGGTACTTGAACTTGGTACAAGACTTAAGCTGCTCTCCTTTGACGTACATTTCAGGTATCGGTGCATTTGGGTCTGAGTATTGGCAGCATAAGAACTCAGTCTTTGTTATACTTACCCTCAGTCCATGCTCCTCCAGAATGTCACACCATTTTGTAAGCGCAGCTTGCAAGGCAACGATGTTTGGGCTACTGAGGACTATATCATCAGCAAAAAGAAGAGATATTTCTAGGCCGTCGGAGACACGTGTTAAAGTACACTCTATTAAATTTTTACTCTTATAATAGAAGGAAACTTTGTTTCCTTCTATTATAATAGTGAAATTACTCTGCAATCTAAATTTGCAAATCAAGTGTAATTTTACATAAAAAATGTGTAAAAAAGTACTCTAATATATAAGCAAATTTACACCGTGCTATGTGTAAAAACACTCCGTAATAATAGGAATATAATGCGGTTTCACTCTTTTTTCGTTGTAAAGATTTAAGTGGCGAACCTTTACAAATAATATAGTTATCAATAAAACTATTTAAGGATATATAAAATAAAAACAAGTATCGGTCGAGTTTTGCTGATCAGTTTTTCGTATACATGGGAGGTTGCAAATTGTTCTTTTTTTTTGCGATCTGTACACTTGTTCTTCTTCTCAGTACCTTAACTCAGCCGTTTATAGGCAATTTCGTGTCAACGTTACATTGCATATCATTTCGGAGTGCAATGTTGCAAGCACTAAATATTTCCTATCCGCACATGTACGGAAATTTTGGACCACGCCGAGATTCGATCTCGGGACCTCTATATTACTAGCATCGTAGAGTGCGACTCAAGCAAGTGAGCCACAGAGCGTGTACACATGAGTTCTAAATGCAGAGAATTTTTGGAAAAATGTGGTACACTGTGCTAAGTCCAGCCGATTGAAGTATGACAACTGGAGAGCACGCTACAAAAAATGAGTAAAACTTCAACTGCACGTTGTAAAAATACACAACAAATCCAAATTATACACATAAACGTTGTAAAAATGCACCAGAAAATCTGAATTATACAGAAGTGTAGCGTAAAAATACATTTCACACCGATTTTGGTGTATTTTTTTTATTTTACACAGAAATTGTTGAAAAATGCACTCTGTATGTGATTATAAGCGGGAAAAAGTGTAAAATTACCGCATTTTCAGCGGAAATTTAAATTCACTTTTTAGAGTGTAGCACATGATGATGTTGAAGAGCAACGGACTCAATACACTGCCCTGGTGTACTCCGACATTCACCGGAAATTCTTCTGATTCACCGGCTGTGCATCTAACCTTAGTCGTAGCTCCATCATACATGTCTCGTATCATCCTGACTTATGCCTCGGGGACATTAAGTGCTCTCAAGGCCAACCATATCAGATCACGAGGTACTCTATCGAATGCCTTTTCCAAATCGATGAACACAAAGTACAAGTCCTTTCGTGCTGCTCTATACTTTTCCATCGCAATACGAATGCACTGAATCGCATCGACTGTAGATCGACCTTCAACAAAGCCGCATTGATTGTCATTCAATCGCACAATCTTTCTCAATCGGTTGCAGACAACTCGCTCGTAGATCTTTAGTGTATGAGGTGTTAACTTTATAGCCCTATAGTTGTTGAGTTTGCGTGAATCTCCCTTGTTCTTATAGAAAGGAAGAAGAAAACTTTCCCTGAAAGCATCAGGCATCGGTTGCCCACCTTTGATTTTGTTGAAGAGAACTGTGAGCCAACTAAGCCCGACATTTTCCATTTTCAACCAAAATTCCGCGGGGATTTTGTCCGGGCCGACTGCCTTTCCGCGTTTCATCTGATGCATTGCCTCCATCACCTCTTCCTCTGAGATATCTTCAATATTGGTGGTATTCGGCTCAACATCTTGAAAAGCTGCTCGAGGAAATTCTTCATTTAGAAGTTCGTCAAAATACTCTCGCATCCTGCTACAAATTGCCGTATCGTCAATCAGCAACATACCTTGCGAGTCCTCCACGTACTTTGGCGCCTGTATTTCCCGAGCGTTCCTTCTCCTTTGGGCTGCGACCCTAAATATCCTGGCGTCGTGCTTAGGTCTCTCGCGCAAAGACGGTCCTTCGGTCGCAGTCTGAGTTTCTAATTCTTGGTAGAATTTCTCAGCTGCCTTCGCCTTTGCTTGAGCTACCAAGCGCTTTACTTTCTTCCGGCATTGCATATAATTTTCGCGAAGTTGAACCCGTTCGGCTTCACTGCTTGACTCACATTTCGTCCATGCTTTAAATGCGTTCGATTTGGCTTGCACTGCTTCCTTAGTTTCGGTGTTCCACCACCATGTTTCTTTCTTCGTGTGGAGTGGACCTTTCGAAACTCCAAGTGCCTTTTCCGCCTCACCTACTGACATTTCAGCGAAACTATTCCACATTTGTGTTGGACTGTGCTCGGTGCAGTTTATGTTGTTTTGAAACCACTCCGTCATTTTATCAATGAATGGAGTTACTACAGGTTCAAAGTTGTCGTTTGTGAGATTGTGCCACTTGATTTTTTCGACAGGCTTGGGAGTTCTTCTATTTCTTGCTCCTCCTGCTTTCAAAATAAATTCTGACAGGAGCAAACGATGTTGGCTGACGACAGATTCACCCAAGATCACCTTGCAGTCTCTTACCCACCTTCTCATAAAATCGAAACAGAGGTGGTAATCGATCTGCGTTTCGTGTTTCCTATCTCCGTGTCCACTACTGTAGGTGATTAGGTGTCTCTCGTTTTTCACAAACCATGTATTTAGGATGACCAAACCATGCGATCTGCACATGGTCAGAATAGCTTCACCTTCGTCATTTCTGACCGTTGAAGGGCTACCCTTTCCACCATGGCAATCCTCGTAATCATAATTTGATTCACCCACATGGCCATTTAAATCTCCTCCCAAGAACACCAATTCGGTATCTGGAATGGTCTGAATTAGGGTGCCAACGTCGTTCCAAAATGCCTCTTTTTCTTCTGGTGGCAGTCCCACTTGGGGAGCGTAGGCACTTATTACGTTCCACACCCTTCCGCAGATAACCAATTTGATGCTGATCAAGCGGTCACTTCTCTTCGCGACACTTATTATACTGCCAAGTAAAGACGACGCCAGAATAATGCCAACTCCGTTTCTTTGGTTTGTAATTCCATAGTAGTACAATTTGTACTTCATGGAATTCGTAAGAAACCGGGCTCCAGGGACGTAGCTAAGGGGGGGTATGGGGGGGTGTCTCACCCCCCTAACATTTTCAATTCCCATCCGCAGTCGGCAAATTTGACCTCAGTGGAAATATGTAGGATTGCGATTTTCGGCACTAATAAATTTACAAAAGAATAACTGTTGATGTTTAAGGATAAAAACATTTGAAAGCTTCAATATTAAAAGTATGTAATTGAATGTACATACTTATTAACAGAGCTATTCGGTATAAAAACATAAAACTAATGTTTAAATTGAAAAATTTAACTGAAAATTTGGAAGCTCAGGACCTTAACATTATTGACGCCATGAGACTCATTCGCAGTACAATAAAGTCTTTTAAAGACATTAACAACGACAGTAAAATCAATGCGTTAGTGAAAAGCTCCATGATTTTCGCAAGAAAATTAGATATTGACTGAATCGGACTACAAAAAACAACACCGAACTCGTCGTGCTCCGAAAAAACATTTTACCGAAAAGAGTTCAAAATTCTTCTGGATGTTTTTATCTCAAAGTCCACAGAAGAATTGGAAAAAATAGCCAAACTTCTCCAACCGTTTCAAGACATATTTCGAATTCCGGCCGATAGGAAAAATTGCACGATAATCTCAGTAGCGGTGATCGAAACTTATTTTTTATTTTATATATTTATTTATTATTTCAAAGGAGATCCCTGAATGCCTTCATGCTGAAATTCAAATTCTTCTTGATAATTGCTCCGAGTGTCAAAGTTTTGGGGAAATAGCGAGAGAGGCTTTCAAACTAAGAACCGAAAGCGTCCATTAACATGAGCTTTGAGCGAACGATCATTTAGTAAATTGAGATTAATAAATCAATCCTTTACGAACGTTAATGGGAGAGGAACGTTTAGACAATTTGATGCTAATGTTTTCTGAGGAGGATATTATCGATAAAATGGATTTACATCGAATCGCAGAGTCATGGTCCAAAATTAAGTTACGGCGTATCACAACTTTACTGGCTGAATCGAATTTCTATATATTGCTACAATCCTTCTGTCTTTGTAATTTTCGATGTTTACATGGACGCTCAAAAAATAAAGTACAATTAGAGGTACGGAAATTTCACAAATAAAAAACAGGAAATTTGGATATTGTAAATTTTGCATAAAAACCTAGTTTTGTAAATTTTCTTGTTGTTATTTTAATGCCTATAACTCTAGAAAATCTGTAGATTCACAGTTAAACCACTGTTCAAAACTCGCGTTGCAATAAAAAACGTCGCGTGTTTATTATTCAGTATGAATGCCAAACTCCAAATTCAGACAACACACATAGATACTAGTCGACAAGACCACTCCTCAAGGAGTTACGGTAACACTAAAACGAGAAACTGCTGAGAAAATGCCCCTAATATCGTTACGCTTTTATCGTTTTTATGTAAAGTTCATTTAAATTTTAGGGCCCGCCGAACCACGAGAAACACTCTTCTTAAGAAAATCGCATTGCAGAAAACAAAGTTCATTCATCAAACCTCCAACTAAAGTGCTTTCTCGGTGTTCGTGAACCCATCGTGTCCGTGATTCAGCAAACTCTCTGCATTTGACCATTTCCCATTTCATTAACGGAAAACGTCTAAAAAAAAATCTGAGATGAAACATTATCTCCAATAATTGATATTTTTGGACAAAAATAATTTTTTTTTGTGGAAAAACTCCAAATTATAGCAATTCGCATTGATTCGCATAAATGAGCAATTTTCGATGAAATTCGCATCTATTTCGTAAAAACGAAATTTCCATACCTCTAATTATAGCTGGTGATTTTCAAAATGTAGTCGGCAAATTTTACTTTTCACCCCCCTAACAAATGTTTGCTCGGTACGTCCCTGCCGGGCTCTGTCGATATGGGTATTTCGCCACTTTGTCTCTTGCACGCACATAATGTCTATCCCTCTCCGCTTCATGATATCCTCAATCTCCTCGCTCTTTGACGTCATGGAACCGACATTCCAGCTTGCAACCCTCAGCTTCTCCACAATGTAATTGGACTGCCTTATATTGCTCGCCCCCGGAAACCGTCGAGCTCTGGCGCGAACTAGGTTCGCCCCGGGATCACTCAACCGCATAGCAGAAGTAGTGCCCAGCGGGGTAGTGCTTGTATCTGCGTCAATTTCCATAAGGCCTTCCATTCTTTTACACCTTTTGGAGAAAGGTTGTGTTTTTGGCACTAGTGTGTGGAAATAAGTAAATTTATGGACTTTCCTTTTACGTCCGCCGGCTATCTCCAGACGCGGCAACCCATACACACACACACACTAACCTATGGGAGGTCTTGTTGATGTTAAAACGTGCCTCAGGCTTCAGATGTCATGGTTGCCTGCGACCTTCGCATACTAGCGGCCAAGCACCCTCTTGACCATGCATCCCTCGGCGCATGCTGATCCACCTTGGATTAGGTCCCTTTTTAGTCGCCTTCTACGACACGCCGGGAAAGGCGGTGGCATTATTCGCGACCCATCCCACAGGGCAAAGCAAACGTGTGTAGTGTTTCATAAAAACGTGAAACCATTTTCAGAACAATACCTAATAGAAAATTTAGCACTTCCTCAAATTTCAATTGTACCTATATTATAGAATCGTATCGACAGAATAGTAACACTACAGCACAGGGCTTTACCTTCATTTACTTTTTCACATTGGAGTTTTGCACAGGAATTTCAAATTTAAAGCTTGATGTAAGAAATCGTAAATTAATGCGTAAAAATCCCTAAAACACTCAACACATTTTAGAAAACAGAGCTAGTTAAATCGGTGGAACCTATAGCCAAATACCAATATTAGCCTTACCGAAGGATGGAGCTCTGGCAATGTGTTATGTCGTTCGATCCCTCATCTTGTTGAAATCCAAACCACCTTGTTCGTAGTTTGCCCTCCAATACTAAATACTAGGTGAATCAATGCAATCGGAACCAACTGAAGAAATCCATCCATGCAAAGATTTGGCGAATTGAAGTTTCATGGAAATTATGGAAAACGACTTAAAAAAAAATAATGCCTTTGGACATAACATTTCTCACAAAACGCCGTTACGCGGTCAGTGCTTATGCTCCCTATTTCTCATTTCATATGAATTTCTTCGGGAGCTCAATATTTATTTCTGGCACTCATCGGGCCTAAACAAAAACTTTAGATCTCATCTTCCGGAAATCAAAGCACGGCATATCGCATATAAATTAAACAAAAAAAATGCATGCTTCGTCCTCTATTTGAAAATTAGGTAGCTCCCTTTGGCAAAAATGAGGGATCATGCAATGTCCTTCTGGTGAAAAGGAGAGGCGGAGAGGAGTAATTCTTCGACTAGTATCTTTTTTAAAGAATAACCCAATTAGCACATTTTCTTTTCGAAAGTAGGGCGAATGCTAACATCACATATGTATGTAAAATTTACGCATGGCCTCCGAATTTATAGCAAATATAGCTAGCTACTACGGTGTCCTAAAAGTTTGGAAATTTTAGAAATATGTATATACTCACGAATTTCTGAGTTATCGGAAAATTTCGATTTTGCTTTATGCACATATACTGGGCATTCCCAACGAGCTCCCGTCTTGACAATGTCCCTTTTCTGGACATATAACTGTGTTCAGGTGTTCCGGCCAGAAAAGCGGCGATGCTAGGTCTTCAGTGACTCCGAAAAGTTTGGGAACCACAACCACTGATCTAACCCAATATAAAGCTCTGGTAGGTACTCCAAGCACACTATCGATAATTTGTATGAAAATTTGAATACTGGGTAAAAAAGGTAAAATTATTTCAGGACTCAGTTTTTTTCGTATATGGCAAAATTGCTATCTATTTTGCACCAAAATTTGCTGAAAAAAACGACTAATTTGAAGTGTAATAAATACAGAAATTATTATTTTGAAATGCAACATTTGATAACCTTAAAAGTATAAGCAATCTTGCAAAATGATCCCCCCCCCCTCTCCGAAAAGCTATCTACGCCACTGCCTCCTTTAGCGTATACATTTAGTTATTTACAATTTAATTAGTCACATTTTCCACTGGGAATTAGATACTTTTCATGATAGCTAAAATCATCCTATTGGGATATCAAGCATTTACAGAGAATTCACAATACCTAAGTGAGCGATATTGTGGTGGCATATGCTTGACTGACTTGCTTGAATGAAGATTGGCCTCGGACTTCGCTTGTTTAGTCATAATTCTGGCGAACTAAAGACATGTCTTGATTTTTCTCTTCGCCAGTGATTGTGAATTCACCAAGAGCTCGGAGTCGAATATGGCAAATCATGGCTGCTGACTGAAGGTAGCGCGATAAGCAGGGGTAACTTTACTTTACCTTAGTCTATCCCTCTCAGTAAATGTCAAGTTCCATCAAAGCTTAACACAATTTCCACATTCGTCAGTGAAAGCTTCAATTAAAGCCGAAAATACTCTTCTATCCTGGACCATTGCAGTTCTTGTTACACTATATGAATTCAAAAACTAGGGGGCTTCGCCTATAACGGGCAATATTATGAGAAGTAATAAAAAGTCGAATGGGATCATAATATTTGGATTAAAACTAGTTTAGATGTACTTATTATTATGTACAACCTTTTTTAGGCGTATCAATTCCAATTTAAAAAAAATTAAAGCTGTTAATTTTCTCAATGGTTGAGGCACAGTGTGTTAAGAAAAATTGGTATGAGTGTACTTTTTTTGCCATATGTGTATATGATCAGCATGATGAGGGGAGTCGATTGGGCGATGTCCGTCTGTCCGTCTGTTGCTACGCGCAGTGGCGCAACCAGGATTTTGCCCTGGAGGGGGCTAAAACCATTCATTTGAAATCTATGTCACAATATCAATAATGGTGAATTGATCCAGTAATTAATAACGCTCTACGGTAGTGATACATTCCCTCTTATTTTTTATGTAAATGTTTCATAGCCTAGCATTAGGTCGTGGAAAGGTGAGTGTGATGTTATATTCGTTAGCAGCAATCTCTTTTCATGGTTTTGTGAAAACAAAATCTTAAATCAGTTTCAGCATTGCAATTGGTGCTTTTATAAAATAGAAACAGATCGCTAACCCAAACGTATACATTATGTTCGATGAAAATGGACGCTTCGAGACGATAGGAAATAATTTGACTTTGTCATGTTCCTGATTTTCACTGACTTCTCCGATCTCGTACATATATAGAATAGGATTTCGCAAAGGCAGATCGACTACAACCAACCTCATAATCGTTTCGAGGTTCTCGATGGGAATAAAGTTGATGCAGTTTATATTTACTTTAGTAAGAGTTAGATTTGACCATAAATTGAAAAACTACACAGTCAATCTAGTTTGTGAAATTTCAAGCTTGTATATCCAAAGGTATATCCGTTTCCTCTGGTGTACCACAGGGCAGCCATTTGGTTCTCCTACTATTCAACATTTTTATTTCCGACCTATCACAGCCTTTGTCTGATATTCCACATATTTTTTATGCTGATGACCTTAAATTGTGCTAGACCATACAAACACATTTTGACGCAACATTTCTTCAACTGCAATCAAAATCATTTATTCCTTAACGTCAGTAAGTGCCATGTAATAGACTTGTCCCATGAGAGCGAAATTATAACCCATTACCAACTGCATAACGATGAACTGAGTCGAGTTGACCATATGAAAGATCTATATATGTGTAATCTTAGGCAACAAACTATGCTTCAATTTACAATTCGATATATCACTGTCCACGGTTAATAAGCAACTTGGCTTTATTAAAAAACGAATCAATTCAAAAACAATTTCTCCTTTTTGCACTGACAAATCTATATGATCCCGCCGATTTTCTTAACCTCCCTTCTTACCAATACATACATTTAATGACACTCTCCTCTAGAAGAACTCTACTTAGTGCCAGTTTTACCTTTAATGTTATTAGCGGTGCAGCGATAGCTGATTTTCTACCATCAATTGATACCTAGGTCTTTTAGGAAAGATGTATGGCTACTGCTCAAAATTGTATCAACATCGAACCGGTTATGGCTTCAACGGACCCATAAAAATATGCTGTCGAAATTTCAACCCTATCAGCATCCATTACTCTCCCGGGATATCTAAATTTACTTTCAAGCATCATTTGATAAAAGGACTCAATTCTTCTTAGATTCCCAGATAGATATACAGTAGGAGAACTGACAGGAGTGAAACTGAATACAACGCTTTCATTCAGTTTACATAAAGCTACCCAAATTTGAGGAAAGGAACACCTATAGATATTAACACATTCTCTTCGAAGCGTAGAGCCTCCCACAATTTTAATTGCAATGAAAAATTCAACTTTTATTTTGTGTATGCCTCACAAAACCTTCGGATAAAAAAATAGTATCGAAGTAGAACGATTTTTTTTACCAAAATCACCTTAGAGCTGCTCATTTGTCTTGTTCTTATTTGTGCAAAGATAAAATACAAATGTTTCAAACTTACACAAACCACCAAAACTGGCGAATTTGCTATGAACCGATTCATACTTGTGTTTTTATGTAATTTGCAAACGAAATGCATTGATTCATATTTCATTTTAAATTTATAGGTCTGGGAGGGGCTTTAGCCCCCTTAGCCCCTCCCGTGGTTGCGCCACTGGCTACGCGTCTTACTCGGCCAGTTTAAAAGCTATGAAGCTGAAATTAATTATATTTTTATTTGCCCACTTATTCCAACCAATCCTTCCAAAAATATTTTTTTATCGACGCCGCGGAGCTTATGTAAAGATGGCGGAGAGGATTAAACACAAGTAGGTACGCCCGAAAAAACTTTTAGACCGAGGGGAGTGCGGTTATCCAAATTTCGGCCGCGCACGAAATTAGCCTCGATCTCGTTTTGTGCTAAGACTTACAAAATTTAATCTGACAAATCACCGGACACCCTAAATAAAAGATCTTTCTTCAACAAAAGTGGCTCGATTTTAATATAATTTGAATAAATTTTACCAAATTGCAGAGCTTTAGGGGTAGTTTAAATTGAATTGAATTCGAGCTGAAATTAACCCTAGTTTTCTACACGTAGTAGTAGTCTGGCTGGTCTAGCGGTTAGTGCGCGCACCTTCAGTGCACAGGGTCATGAGTTCGAATCTTACCGTGGATCATGGTGTTTTTCGAACTCACGAGCTTGTGACGGACTATGATCTCACTCAGATGTTAAACGAGTACCCATTTATGGGGATAAATAAGACTGCTGAGCGTGATGTTGATCTCATTACCTCATCAAAAAGCAGATAAGATCTGGGAAATAGGATGTCACTAACACATCCTGCGGCCTTAGTCCAATGCTGGATTGTCGCGCCTGTTATTTATTTTTTTTCTACACTTAACGTATCAAAACTGTTAGAGATATAAGTGAGGTAAATAAAATCATGTACGGAATATATGATTGCTAGACTAGCCAATTTTGAAAAGAATCGTACAAGCACCTCACCTTGGCGAAAGTTGAAGCAAATTAAGATGGAAAAGCACATATATATTGTTTTTGGGTCAAATCACAAAAATTTTATTTTGAAGCTCTGTAAAAACCAAACCACTTATCCGATTTTAATGTAATTGGTTTTTTTTTGTTTGGGTGAATTTGTTATCTGTATTAATCATCTTAGTTTGCTATTCTAGTTAGTCTATCTTTGAAGATATTGAGGTTGAAGTCGTGCAAGAAAATGATCATCTTCAAATGCCTGTGGCAGCCAAAGGGTTAAGAGTTGGGGGCTATGTTCAGTACAACTTTTTTGCTGGAAATCAAATGAGGAATCACAATCCGGTGCATTTATGCGGCAGTTTCCGGACACCCTGTATAACATTTTTCCATGGTATGAAAAGTTATCAATTTATTCTTATAATACCGCCAAATTACTATACAGAGTATTGACCGAACTGGCTGGAGGAGGATTGTACGGGACTGAGGTCTCCAACGAAATAGAAGACATAACAGGTTGCCTAGCCCCTAGCAGGCTCTCGAACTACGCCAGAGAGGCAACCTTCGCTGACTTATTAGCAATCATAGCAATATATGCACTTACTACTTTAGGCCAGGGGGCCCACTCAGGAAGTTTGCCTTGAGTCAAATTGTTCCGCCACTACCGCGAACGCTTTATCGATAGTAGCTAACTTAATCCAAACTTTTTAGCCTGTGAGACCATACGACAAAGCTTAAGTAAACCGCATCTGAAGAATCTCTTTAATTTATTTTGGACGAGCTATGGATATTGAGAAGTCTCAAAAGTATTAAAATGTGGGACATTGTTTTATTTTAGAAGTGTTGTCTATTATTGGGCGGGGCTTTGGATTGAATTGCCTCTTTTTACGTTCACTCAGTTTCATAAAAGATTACATCCAAAATATACATACTCACGTAGCGCATATTATAGATATTAGTTTAGGGCACACTTACGTTACCACAATCTAAAGATATTTAGCTTTAGTAATTAACATCAGAAATATTGAAAAACTTATACACGCCAGAAAAAGTTTGGTGACGCAATTTCCCCCATAAAGGTTAGGCCAAACAAAGGGCTCTTCAAAGAGCTGGCAGCGGCATACTGTAGCTCTAACTGCTAGTGTTGTGCTGCCCCGTTGCCCCATAGTCCTCTATACGAAGAAGATAATGATATGCCTGGGCAAGTAAAAAGAATGGGGGCATTGAAATTGGGCAAATCTGAGTGATGTCTTCAGCAGCATCGCAAGCGAACTTTGTTAGATGGATGAACGATTTTTCACCATGTGTACATCTGTATTTCCGCAGTCATGCATGTCCAGGGCCGGATTTCCCATATGGGCAACCTGCGCAACTGCCCGGGGCGGCAAATTTTGAGGGGCGGCATATTTCATATTTTAATAGCTTTGATTAATTTTTACTTTTAACATACGTATTTCGAGATATCTCAACTGAAACGGGTGAAAACGAATGCTTTTGTCAGTACCATAGATTTACATATTATGCTGCTAGTAGTCTTTTTATACCCTTCGCTTATTAAGCGAAAAGGGTATATTAACTTTGTCATGAAGTTTGTAACGCATTGAAGGAGGCATCTCCGACCATATAATAAGTATACATATATGATCAGCATAACATGGGGAGTCGATTGGGCGATGTCCGTCTGTCTGTCTGTCCGTCTGTCCGTCTGTCCGTCTGTTGCTACGCGTTTTACTCGGCCAATTTAAAAGCTATGGAGCTGAAATTTTGTACACATGCTTCTTTTTGTTGCAGGCAGTTTGTATGTTTGAATCGCTAAAATCCGACAAGGGGGTCGTGGGGCTGCCATACAAACCTACCCCCCAAAATTAGGTTCTTCTTAGAAAAACTTTTTTATTTATGCACCAATTTCAATAAAATTTCGCACAAATGTGTTTTCATTGCTGACACATAACATATGTAAAAATCGATCAAATCGAACAATGGGGCCGTGGGGCTGCCACACAAACTTAGTCCCCCGAATTAGGTTCTTCTAAGAAAAACTTTTTTATTTTCTCATCGATTTCAATCAAGTTTTGCACAAATGTGTTTCTAGTGATATCACAAAAGATATGTTAAAAATGGACCAAATCGGACCATGGGGTCATGGGGCTGTCATACAAACCTAGCTCCCCAAATTAAAAGTTCTTCTAAGATTTTTGTTATTTATACCCTAATTTCAACCAAACTTCACACAAATCTGATTCTATTCATGACTATTCATGACACAAAACATATGTATGATTAGATGGAGTCGGACCATGTGGTCATGGGGCCACCATACAAACCTAGCTCCCCAAATCAATTTTTTCTAAGAAAAAACATTTTTATTTGCACACCAATTTCAATCCCACGTCCACGTCCCCCGCTTCCCCCAATAAATCGTCGCCCCGGCACTTATGTCAAAATTCAAGGAAAAGCATGGAAGCGGGGAGGACTGAACACAAGTCATAGGTACGCCCAAAAAAACTTTTAGCCCAAGGGGAGCGAAGGGTATCCAAATTTCGGCCGCGCCCGAAATTAGCCTCGGTCTCGTTTTAATTTTCTGCTCTCTACAAGTTTAAGCTATACCCATAGCCAAGGACGGATTTCCCATATGGGGAACAGCCCTGGGCGGCAATTCAAATGACGGCAAATTTTTGAAACAATGGATCAGCTGACATAATCATAAAAACTGTTAATTCATTCTAGTAAGTTGTATATTTCAATGCGCCCAACAGCATCGTCATCTCAAATTGTAATGTAACTCCGCCTTCAAAAGTTTATCCTTAAAGCAAAATTAGAGGATTATAAAGCATCTTCGTAACGCATTGGCTTCACTTTAACCAAGGGCACAAATATGTCATATGCTTCTATGCATATTTTCATAGGAAGCCTATAGAAGGCGTAACAATCAAAGAACTCCTGAAGATACATTAAATATAATATAGGACATGTTTTTTTGAATACATGATTATTTGGCCATGAGCCGCTAATTTCCCAACTACAAGCCTCCTGAAATTCCCCCAGAGTGGAACAAATGAAATCGATGCTTCTGTAGTATGAATATTTCGAGCTTACATACGATTTTCAGAACTTCCGAGGTGACAACAAAAGCATAACTTTCCTCAATCATAAATCATTTTTGAGAACTCACGTATTCCAAGCAGTTATTTAGAGGGTATTGAAGCTTATGCTAAAGAAGTTCTACACTGGCCGCACACATACGGCCAATCCAATCCAATTGTTTGAAAATTTCTGACAATTGGACAGCCTTTTTTTTGTGTTTTCTATTACTACTTTAGTTTTTCCTCCATTTTGAATTTGCTGGAAAAGAAGCATTTGCATTTTCAATAAGATGTTTCCATCATGCCAAATTTCTTAAATTTTTAACCAATTTTTGAGTTTGAATTATCAAAGTTTTTATATTTTCTTCAGAGAAAAACTGAAAACTCCATGGCCAAAAAATCATTTAAAATGTATGCGCCAAATGACATTTTCTGAATTATGTACTTCAATGAGGCAATTTTTTAGGTTTTTTTTTTCACCGAAAACAAAAAATCTCTCGAAATCGAGATCAGGCTGTTACTAAATTTTTCCGAAAGCCCCACATGAAGTCAAACTGTCCTATTCCAAATCCGCCTTAAGCTTTCGTTTAATCGAGTATTTGCGTCAAACCGCAAATTCTATTTGTTGTGTTTATTTGTTAGATCGACAACGAAACAATCACCTCAGAAATTTAAGACTTAATAATAAGTGTACATCGCAAGGATATTCATGATGTTGCCTTTGGTATTCTCGCTCCCCTGGGGAAGGAACATATTTTCAAGCGAACAGAATTTATCGATTCCTGCGGTAAAAAAAAAGCACTCGCGTAGGCTTCGGCTTCCTACTAACTTTTAAGGTTTACCAGTGGCGAAAGGCGGCGATTCTGATGGGTACTGCCCAGGGGCGCCAAAGAGGCTAAATCCGGTCCTGTGCATGTCGAGCTTTCACCACCTTAAAAGTTAACTGCCAGCCAATGGTCGCAATTAGGCGAGACCTGAGACGTCCCCATAGAAGCCTAGCAAAACAGATCAACAGATCAATATCCAATAAATGTGAATTGATGGACAAAAATGGCTCGAACCCTAACTATAATGATGACACATCTCAAATCTCATCAACCTTCTTGCTAACTTATAAATCAGCTCAAGTATTTTTAGTGCCTACATCTCGTCAATTCAATAGACTTTATTGGATCTATAAACTACAGGTAGGCTTGATCGGATCAGCCAACAAATTATTATTGTTCCAGACGAGTATATTCAGAATAAACTATTGGGTCTATAATGAAAACCCATCAGAAACCCTGTGACCTCTTATTCGAATCAGACTGAAAATCACGATTGGAATCATTTTTATTTATGATACGTATACATCAGTTGACGGAATTTTGTCGTCAATCCTTCATCTGTATCTCATTCGTCATCCAGGCGACTACATAGTCATAAAACGGTTTAAATCATAAAATGAGTGAAATTTTTCCAAGATCAAACCAACACCAGCACCACCAATGAGAAAAGACTGTTCGTACGTTGATCGGATCTCCTAAGTCAGACAGACCGACCGACATCTCGATCGTTTTCAAACAGTTGTGTTGTGTATAGGTACATTAACTTGACCAGCGGGTATTTGTAAATCTTCTGCACAAAAGTATCCCGGCCAGTTACAGAACACAAAATAAGAAACAAAAATACCGAGTGAAACCAAAGAAAAAACCTTTCATAGTTTTATTGCAACAAAATCTTGCAATGAAACTGTGCAATAAAAAATAAGTCGAAAAGAGACGAATCAAGACCATCACTTTTTTTCGGTCAATTGATAATAAATCTTATGTGAGTGATGTTTTAAGTGAATTTTTAGTAGGGACTTTTCGTTTTGATGGATTCGATAAGGGGGTTGTTGCTTTTGTGCTCGATTCGTTAGTGGGCTTTTCAGACTATGGTGTTTCGACAGTGTGTAAATAGACAACGGATACATTGTTCTCCTTTTCTGATTTTTGTTTAGTTTGGCTTGTCGGGGATGGCCAATAATCGTAAAAATCAATTTTAGCAGGTACAATAAAAATAAAAATACAATCGTGACGATACAGTGAACTGCTGGTGGTTTAAATTCATATAATGTGGTTTTTAGCACGTCAGATTTGTTATTCAAAGTGAAATATTTTGACCGATTGGTTTTTTAACTCCCAAATCGGTGTCTATAGATCAGGCGAACATTAAATTTCGATTCGTCATAGTTCCTTTTCGAATAGAGACGAAACTATAATTTTGAATTATTTCTTTGATAAGTAAATTGATTTTTATGGTCCCTTTCCTGCTTGAGGAATGATTAGAATCCGGGGCATTAAAGTCGGCATTAGCGAGATTATAAAAAAAAAACTGAGTCATGAATCTAAATCTATTAAAATAGTTCGTTGGACATAATATAGAAATATTCGGGGTTTGACTTTATAATTTTAGTCTGTTCAATATACATTTACGCGATTCCCACTTATTTTATTAATTTTATTTAGTATTTATTTTTAATCAATTCCAGTTGCCTAATATGCAATATTTTTCTTCTTTTTATTGCAGGTCTGGTTTCAAAATCGACGTACAAAATGGCGTAAGAAGCATGCCGCCGAAATGGCAACAGCAAAAAGAAAACAGGAAGAATTGGGTGATGGCGACGAAGACTGTAGCGAGCCGCTCGACAGCGATTCGGAGAGTTTAGACTTGGGTGAACCCGGGCGAAAACGAAATAGGCTGGACGATGATATGCGGCAATAGGATTACTCGTGATCATCTTCCTTTCTGCATCGTATGGTATAACAAACGATTTAGTAATATTAATAATAATTCAAAAGTAAATATATAACAAGAAATTAAAAAAAAATAGAATAAGACAAAGTTAAGAGAGACCAGGACGATTATGACTATTCGTGATTATATTCTTTAAGTAAATTATTAGTTTAACTAAAGTTTATGTCATTATTTTTAGTTTATGTTGATTTAGAAAGACATTTTTTCATCCTCTAGGGAATGTATGGTGAATATTGTGTACATAATTGATGTAATGTTGTAATACTTTCCCAGTGAAGCACTGTTACAGTGCAATGAATTAATAAAGTGAACACAGTGAAAATACATACAATGCTTACTTATGTAACTACCCATTCAAAGAGAACGAAAATATCGATAGAATTGGCAGGGAATCGATAGAATTGCAATCATCTGATGTTGTAATCTTTTGCCTGAATTATCAATAGGCAATAGCAAGGTGATGCGAGCCCCAGGATGCTCAAGGAGTATAAACTGTTTCGATTTTTTTATTGTTTACCATAAAAGCAACGGTATGGCTTTTTTGAACAATGCCTATGCTTTAAATGCGCAGCAATTAATAGTTACCTAATTTCTTCCTTTCTGAAATTGTTTATAACAATTATTATTAGATTTATACTCCTTGTGTGGTTTTTCGAGACTATCATTAGGCTCGGTTTTTTCGTGCGTTCTGTGTAGTATGCATTATAATTCCGATATCTGAGTCTGAGTCATGACTGTGGTTTATTCCAATTTGAATTTTCCCTACAAATGACAGGAATGTCAATGTAGACGGTTTATTGTGACCAAAACCATCGTTACTGACAGCTCGGAACTAGAATTTATTTATGTGTTAGTTGGCCTCTCGGCACATTGCCTCTCATTCTAACTAATGCATAATAGCCATAACGAACGATTGCCGCTATATTCTCGCTAATGCAAGCATTGTCACTAATACATACACAATGTACTCTTCTCAACTGCACTCTACGCACTCATGCAAAATTGTATGTCACGAGAGTCCAAATAGCGCATAAACAAATTCTAGCTCCGGGCTCTGAGTTATGCCTTGGTTACACTGTGCGAGCTATCGTGCGAGTTGGCCTAGACAGCTACTGCAGAGTAGCTACTTGCACCATGTGACCGCATCACGTATGATGCACCTTGTGACCGCATCATACGTGATGCGGTCACATGGTGCAAGTAGCTACTCTGCAGTAGCTGTCTAGGCCAACTCGCACGATAGCTCGCACTGTGTAACCAAGGCATTACGGTGATTTTGATTGTGACAGTTGTGAACTAATTTTGCGCATTATTAGTGGCATTTGACTGAAACGGACATTGATTCTGTCCAAGTCGAATGAAATTGGATCAAAATTTCCCAAATCGGTAACAACTGTCTATCGTGTCATCTGTCCCCAATGCGATATTCTGAATTACAAATTGCATTTGTAATTATGCACCGTTCGAGATACAATTAAAAGGAAAAGTCTCAAGAAATATTAAGATGATTTACTCTGAATAAAATTTACAAACCAAAAATACTAAATAACAAAATAACATACGGGAAATTTCAGGGAAATTGTTCGCGGAGACATCTGGGAGATTAGTTTGGCAGATGATCCAAGTCATCATCAATTTCCAGGATCATCATTTTGTATGGGATTTCCAATAAATCTGGAAATGATCCAGTAAGTCGAATAGGGCTATTATTTATGAGGATTTTGGAAAAGGGTATAAAACTACGTTTTTACTGCGTGAATAAATAAAAAAGCTAAGTTCAGTAGCTATACAAGAAAAAAATACGTTTCACTGTAATTAGCCTCGGCATAACTTAGCCTAAATCCTTAACCCATTCGCTGGGAAAATATATCGGCGGAAGGTAAAAGGGAGCCTTGGAAGCTATCATATAAAAAAAACCGCGAGTATATTCCATTCCGATTTCGACACATTGCGGTATCAATATTTTGATTCGCATGCCTTTTAAAAATCCCGCCCTAAATCAAAAATATTTTTCTTTTAGTTTTCTGATAAGATTGGCCGCGAAAATCTGAATAAAAATTAGCCGTAGTGAAAACAGCCATTTGGCAAATGTCGCCATAATGGGAGGTTATTGTGAATGGCGCAGCGGTCATTATTGCTGTCGGTGAGCAAGTGACAACTTTCGACAAGGATAGCTCTTTTCCTCTGTCCTTGTCGAAAGTTGTCACTTGTCTGTAGCCTCTACGGTTATAAAGACCTTGACTCCACTTCCTTCGACATTTGGAAATTAATTAAAAAATTAATGAAAATCTTAGAAGTCTAGTCATTAGGTGATTTGAGATTGCAAATTGTGGTGGAGAGTTTTTATACCCGTCACTGTGTGAAAGGGTATATTAACTTTGTCATGAAGTTTGCAACGCATAGAAGGAAGCACCTCCGACTATATAAAGTATATATATTATTGATTAGTGTGACGAGAGAACCCCTGAAAATTAGGTTCTTCTAAGAAAAAAGTTTTGCTTTTTAATCCGATCTTAACCAAACTTTACCCAAATGTGTTCCTAGTAAAGCCTCAAAACATATCCAGGAACGGATAGAATCGGAATATTACATCATAGGGCTGTCATACAAACCAAGTCCCAAATATTAGGTTCTTGTAAGAAAACTTTCTCCTTTTTGAATCTTAACTTGAATTCATCCAAGTGTGTTCCTGGCTTAGCCCCAACGCATTCAGTAACAGATGGAATCGGAATACGTCATAGGGCTACGGTAGAAATTATTAACACAAAAGAAGCTAAAGTTTCAATCAAATTCTAATTTCGGCTGTGCCCGAAATTAGCCTCGGTCTCGTCTAGGAAGCTACCGGAAATTTCAGCTTCATAGCTAAATCTGAAACATGCTAAAATTAGAATCAAATTCGAAAAATTTCTGGCCAGACCCCACTGTCAGTCCGAGGGTTAAGTTTCAATCAAATGTGACGGGTATTCAAATTTCGGCTGCGCCCGAAATTAGCCTTGGTCTCGTTTTGTTTCTTATGTTTTTTTCGGGTGCGGATCACGAATCCGGAGCTTCCCATGGAAAAAATTACAAGCAAAATAAATTCTCCACCACATATTTGGAATCGCTTTGAAAAATTTCGGAAGCCCCGACTGAAGGTTTTTAAAAAAAATATAGCGATTCGCATTATTGCTTTCGACCACTTCAGGTAATTAAAGTTCGAGCGTCTAACAGCTTTTAAGGAATTTGTTTTTCTTACACGTTATACCAAAATTGTACACACAAATTTCTTTTGAATATTTTCTTTTAAAAACACAGACAATAAGCAACGAAAATATAGGCTAAAGCAGGAGTTCGCAATCTTATTCCCGACACCCTTGTGAATTCATAATATTATCGTAAAGTCCCCCTTAAATTCTCCCTTTCTCGCCCTAGTCACATTACCTTACGTCATTCGTATATTCACGAAAATTCATGGAATGCAATTGGTGCTCTATTAAACATAATTTAGTAAATCGGGACTGATGCTTTCAAATTGCCGCTCAAATATTTATTTTAATTAATTTCGACCTCATAAAAGCTAGATTCACAAAAACATTTCAGATAATTAAAAAAATCTGCAATGTTGTAATATTGCGGACGATACTCTTGGGAAATATTGATTCATAATTCAAATACAAGGATGGGATCAATGTGAATGGATCTCAAAATAAATGTCGATAAACGAAAATAGCTGGAATTTGGCTTTGTTCGGTATAGGGTTATAGTCGCCACCCAAAGAAAAAGGTGAAAAATTACTTTAGAAGAAAAGTAAGAAAGATTAACACCAAAAACCGAGATTTTGCAGCTCCCATCAGGTATGACGCACGACGCCCTTAGAATAAATCTGCGACGCTCCAGGGCGACACGCGCGCATCTAAAGGAACACACACACAAAACCCCTGACTTGGAAATTTGTGTGCAAAAATTTGTCGTTTTTTTTTCTTTATTGTATAACAATTTTTTCTAACGTCAAGGTCCTATGACCACCTCTTTCAAAGCCGCTCGCCGTATGTTGGACAAGCCTAATCTCAAATTTCTTTTTTAAACTCTGGCCTGGTCGCATCCAATTAAAATTAAAAGAGAATACAGGAAACGGAATGGCCGCTTTGATTGATATTATATGTCATCCATAAATTAGTGTCCTTTTAGGACCGCACCATCGCGGTTCTAGACTATGGAATACGCTCAAACCAATAAGAAGTTGGGACATCCTGCCTGCACGTGTTATTGGTGATTCTGATTACATTCAACTGGCCTCTAATTCCAGCTTTTTAGACCGTAGCTCGTCTATATTCAGTGCTATTTTTATCTCTCGGACTGCATATTCCACTTGCGATTTAAAAGTTTGTGACGTCTGTCACAGTTTTTCTTCTGAGCAAAATTTATAAATCTTTTTTTGATAGAAATGATTATGATTTTGATATGATTTCCTCCAAATTCAACAAAGAGTGCGGTTAAATCTCATTGCTCTATTCAGCCACAAAAATAATCTTGATAAAATAACTTCAAGGACACGGAAATATGAGACTCGTTCTTTACATGGTCCCTAACTAGGCAAAGGTGTATACCATTTGTCACTAAAATCCCTTTCAGATGCTCACACGTATGTATCCCAGCTCCAGTTATCAAGGCCCAGAAAACTACAAATATTTTAGTTTTCAAGTGCCTGGAATCAAACTCGCATTTTTACGCCTTCAAGCATTGTAAAATGGAGTAATTTTTTTTTAATACATGGGTAAGATTTTTTTTACCAGAATCATCGACTGGGGGGGGGGGGTCAAGCGCCCCTCCCTGCCCCCTCTGGCTACGCCCATGAATAAATGTATGAAAACTTTCAAAATAAAATTTTGATTGCATCATTTTCCGGGTGACATTTGGCAGCCCATGTGGAAGCTGTTTTAGTTCGAAAAGAAGCATTAAACACTTCGCCTGCTAGTAACATTTGAAAATCTGGTCTAAATATTCGAAAAGTTTACCCAAATGTTGGAGCCACTTTTTGATGACATTTTCTTATTGTATGCACATTTCATGTTCTAGAAATTCAATGGACCGCACAGATACGAAAACAAAAAATATTTAAGATATTTTCAAATTCTAAAACAGAACACTGTGAAAAAAAGAAGACCGATAATCTAAAAAGTAGTTGACATCGGCTTAAATTCGTCTTCGATTTTCAGCTTATTGTAGTTTTGTTGTTGAAACAGCTACGATACGAAGATATGGGTAATTTTTCTATTTCTTATTAATTAAAACATACATATAATAAATTTTGCAAACAAAATTAATTCATTTGTATAAAGATAGCTATTTTTTGTATATAAATTGACCAATAGTAAATATAATAGTTGAATTGGTTTGAGGAAAAGTTTGACTACTTCACAGATATTTCAACGATTTTTTGTATAGTTAAATTTAATATTAAAAAAATTCACTTGACAACTTTAATGGAAGCCTTCACGAAAATTTTTTCTCTAATCTTGCGTAGTGAAATGAACGAATTTAATAGTATTTTCTGCTGCGAAGATTAGAGGTGTTGCATGTTGACTATTTCTTTAGCAGAAATATCTAAATTTAAATTAACTAGATGACTTTAGATGAAAAGTCTAATTCATTTTTCTCAGTGTAAAGGCATTGCAGCGATTCGTTTTTTCTCAAATCAAAATCTAATGCTTCGTTAAGTTTAAACTTTCTATTATTGTCGAAATAGTTCTCCTTGCCCGTTTGACGGCTGATTGGTTTTGGCATTATTGAAGTGCTCAAGAATATGGATTCTTTTAAAGGTTAAGCTGTCATCAGTCACGCAATTTTTTCGATCTTTGATTCGAACTTTTATTGGTCATGCCTTTTTTTGCAATATCAAAAAAGATGTACATTTCTATATTCACCATACATTAATTCTTGTTAAACGAATTCTACAACTTTTAGCTATAATTATAAAATCTCATGGCGATACGCCAAATACGAATTTAAATTATTTTAATATAAAAAAATAAGATGACGGGCTACATCAAGAAATAACTCATTATGTAGTTTGCTTTGTACATATATTATGTAAAAGACAATTTTGAATATAAATTCCATAAATAATATAAATAAAATAATAATTTTAAGCAAATCCGAAAAAATCTAAAAATAATAAAAGTACTTAATATTAAAACAAAACACAATGTGATGTTAACAAATAATAAAAAAACACAAACAATCAAATCGCTTAAATCATAAAGATTTGGTCATTTACGGTGTCGTTTTTTTTAATAATAGTCTATTATGGATGAAGATTTTCCCCAAAATACACCCCAATTATATATTTTCATTTGGCAATCATAAAATACACAACCTTTACAACAACTGCTTTAACACCCTATTATTTTCTCTTTAATTAAAAAAACGACAGAATGCACGATTGTATAAAGATGACTTACTTTGAATATCTATAGATAATATACACATTCTCAAACGTGTTAACGAGTTAAACAATCTAAATTTCTTTCAAAAAATGTCAACATAAAATACTAAAAAAAAATATAAAAAAATAAAGCTTGTAAATATTTTTCAAATAAAAGTAGCCCTCTATAAAATACATAATGGTCTATTGTATTACATTTTGAAAGACCTTAGTAAGTGATAGATTAAGATTTAAATTAGGTACAAGATAATATTTAATTATAAAATGCAAAAAATACAAATAATAATTAAAATGCAATTAAAAACAATCTTAATTAAGAAAACGACAAATGTCGATGCAAAATGAAGCTTTAGGCAATATGATTTGACCTGGAAGAAAAGTTATGTATATGTATTTATTATTTCCAATTCAGTTGAACAAAACCCTGAATATTTTTGTTTATTTTATATATGTAAGTAGCTCCATAGTTTTTATGAGAATATAATTTAAAATAGCAATAAAATACAATTTACAATAATAATTATTAGTTTTATTCCATTTTGTGTGGTCAGTGGGTACTAACTTTTTTAAATGTTCAAGCAGTTATGATAAATTATTTATCCACGGCAGTGTTTTATTCCACAATGTGTACATATGGTACGTGACATCTATCTAGGTAAGTTTTCATTAAACGACTCGCAAATAATCGCAATACGTATTTGTTTTATGAATCTAAATTTTTAATACCATGCAGCAGTTATATACATTGACATTTCCTATCTGCAAGAAACAAATTTCTAATAACCTAAAAATCAGTGTATGGTTTCATGCGTATATCAGCTTCACAATCTTCACAACTGATCGCTATCTAAAATTGCACATCCCATCCAATTTGTCGAAAATTTCAATTTCGGATTATGTACATCCACCAAACATAATACTGAAGTTAATTCTAAGCAAAACGATAATCCTTTTATTATAATAGTCAACAAAAACGTTTCACAATAAGTCAATTGTGCAAGACATCGATACCTTACCATCCACCGGAATTCCCGTTTCAATACTTCCCACTTCCCTACCTTTTTAACACTCAGTTCCGAAAGATCCCAGGGGAAATAAAGTACAAATGTAGCCACGAAACAAAATAAACAAATCCTCTGATCCTGCCCGTATCTATAGGAATTGTATGTGTGTGTCGTGCCGTAAAATGCTCTAAAAGGCATTAAGTCAAATTTGCCTTAAACTTCATGGAACGGAAACCTATAATAGGCTGAAAATCAAACCCATCCAGGTGTCTGTTTAATTGGTTATGTGTATTTAGTAGTCTTATCCGCTTACCTGGTCGAACTTCATTCTCATTGGAAAAAAAAAACTAAATAAAGTAGAATGGTGCGTTCAACGGCAAAAATATAGCGTTGAATGCGATTTTTACGAACTTGACAGCTTGACACGTAGGGACAATTATCACTCGGTAATTATGGTCACCGTGGACCAAAGAAAAGATTTAAGAGAATAAAACATCGAACGCAGGAATTTTGAATCACTAATATGATCGTGCTAGCAGCATCCACAAAAAATTCAAGATTAAATTACAGTATCTCAATCAAATATGCAATTAATTCTTTCGAATTCGAATAAAGATTAATTGTCCTCGTTGACCGCCTGATGATCGAATGCACCTGTATGGCAAAAGGAGCTGACTCACATAGATAGTCAGGATTTACTCATTCAAAGTGTGAAAGTCATTTGACAACAAAGGACACGTCTACGTGTCAAAGAATGCACTCACTCATTCATGACAACGATCCCACAGGATTGCCGAAGGAATGAACATCCGGTATGCCTGGGTTCATTGTTTCCGTATTTACCTATACAAATGGATTGCTTACGGCTGGTCATAGATACAGTATCGGCAGGGAACCTGAGTGATCGGAGATTTTCATTATGTGAACATTGTTGGCTTTTGTCGGGAGAACGGCTATTCTATAAATAGTAATCGGATTTTGTACCGTATTTCGTGTTTATTATAAAGGCATTTAAGTGAAGCAAATCATGTAGGGAAATAAATTAAATGCAATAATTACATTACACAATTTCTATAGACGTCGACGCATTCTTCTATTCACGTAATTCGATTTTATAGTCTAATTCATTCACAGTTTTCGCATTTATTGGGAAGAATGAAGTATCGAATCGTAAGAAAATTGCTCGCCATATAGCAGGCAAAACGAGAATGTTGCCATGCCATGTGTACCGGTTAGCTAAGTGCTTGGTGAACTATGATCTAACAGTCTAAAGGTAAATTTACCTCGACACGATTGCACGACAGCTACTCGCTCATTCCATATAAAAACTCGTTTTAAAAATGAGAGGAAAACGAGTTTTTATATGGAATGAGCGAGTCGCTGTCGTGCAGACGCGTCGAGGACAACGTACCTTAAGAGCCGACGGGCAACTTATTTGCAAGTATTTCCTTGTATTCCTGAAACAAATTATGATTGGAGATGCTCCAAAACCATAGTCTGCCTCCTGAATAGCGGATCTAAGGGGGTGGCAGACGACGTTAAAGCCGTTAAAAATCGGTATCGGTTGAACTATTTCCTCGTGCTTTGCACGACCGTAGTGCTTTATTTCGTCCATTTCTAACGAGAATCAAGATGGCAGACAATTTCAGTGGAGGCAAAGTGGCACAGACGGGCCCAAAGCCGTTAAAAATTGGAACATATTGCAACTATTTCCTCGCATTTGACTCATATGACATTTTATAAACGGAAGCTCTGCGCGTGTATACACCAAGACGAGACTCAAAATTAGAAACTTGTATGAGAAATGGGTAGTGCATCTAGAAAAATTCATATAAATTTAAATCCTCCTATTAATTAACATTAATCTTAATCCAGAAAATACATATCGTTTCACACAGAACACTGAAACTAGGACTTTCCAAAACTGTCTTGATGAACACGGAATGTTTTTTACTTACTGCTGTATTATTCCATTCCGCTGCACTAAGAAGTTTAAAAATTTGACACCTACCTACTCTCAATCCGCAATTTAAGAAAGATTTCAGTCTCGGGGTTTCGGATATTCTCAGACAGGGAAACTAATAATGACTGTCATCCGCACAATGCTGCTGAGACCATGGGCGTCGCCAGGGCTTCGGTCAGGGGGGGGGCAAGCCCAAAATTTTTTTCAACATCACGATTTTCTTAGGAGTTGAAATTTCCGGTCTCAGAAATATTGTTAGCAAATATTAGAGTAGCCTGGCTTGTGGTTGGATTGGTGCACAGGGTCATGGATTCCAGACTCACCGTGAACGAATTCATTTTATGGTTTATCGAGCTCACGACCTACGTGACGGACTATGATGTCGCTCAGGTTGTAAACAAGTATCCATTTATGGGGATAAATAACATTGCTGGGCGTGATGTTGATCTCAACATCTTAACAAAACAGCAGTTTAGATCTTGGAAATTGGATGTCACTCACAAATCTGCGGCCCTAGTTTACGGGTGGACTGCCACGCATGTTATTTCCCTTTTTCTAATTTTAGAGTCAAATTTTTAAAATGGAGATGAGAATGATTTTCTTCTGCATTCTGATTACATTCAACTGGCCTCCAATATCTGCCTTTTAGAAAGTAGTTTGTCTATTTTCAGCGCATTTTTTGCATCTCGGACTGCATATTCCACTTGCGAAATCAGCTTGTTTCGTCTGTTACTTTCATCTTAGCAAAGTAGCATCGACAGAATATTTATAAATCCTTTATTGATTGAAATATGGTTAACGGCTTCAATAAGATTTCCTCTAAATTTATCAAAGTATTAATTATTAAAGTAAAATGAAGCCACTTTTATTGCTGGTATGATTCAGCTAGAAAATAAATTTTGATTTAATAACGTGAAAGACCGCTCTGTGGCTCATTTGGCTGAGTCGTAGTCTACAAGGCTAGTAATATAGAGGTCCGGAAATCGCATCTCGGCGTGGTCCAAAATGTCCGTACATGTGAATGTATATAGTGCTTACAACATTATACAATCCTAAATGATATGCAATGTAACGTTGACTCGAAATTGCCTATAAACGGCTAAGTTAACGCACCATGCCCCCACAAGGGGTGATACGGTACTGAGAAGAAAAAGAAGAACTTGAAAGACACTGAAATATGAAACCCGTTCTTTACAAGGTCATTAACCCTGGAAGGTCATGCTTATTTTTAGTACGGAAAGGTCATGCTTCGTCGATTCGACGACGCTCTACTTTGACGCCTCATAGAAATCACCCTTTCTCCAAATATTTATAAAATCTGACAGATTTTCAATCGTTAGTTTATTTAGAATGGAAAAACTTCGATTTTAGAGCCAATTTGTATTTATATTTATTTTTGTCCTAGTAAATATTTTTTCCATAAATTTTCAAAAAATAGGTCCCACATTTCAAAAATAAATATATTTGTTACGAGCTAGTTGTATTGACACAGACTTATCGTCGAATCGACAAGCAGCCATAAGAAATACTGGAGTTCTAAAAGTTACACAAACTTCATCCTTCGTCGTTTCGACGACGCCAATTTCCAAAAATCTAACTTACTTACTTCGTCTAGCCGCAATGTACCCGGCAAGTACTCGTACATCGGCACGGTAAGTGCTGTACGAAAACCCAGCTCCAAATAATGAGAACTGTCACGAAAAATGGGATAAATTTGATGATGCGTAGTCGATTCGACCGCCCCTCCCTGCCCCCTCCTGGCTACGCCCATGGCTGAGACTGCAGTTGCAGGCATGGCTATCGGATTCCAACCACCTATGTTTATCCAACCGGCCTCTATTGATCATCGCAAAAAAAAATATTTGGCCGCCAAAAAGCTTCAAAGCCCATATTTTCTGTTTGCATTTTTAAGTAACTTCTAGGGCTTAAACATTTATAACTTTTTTGCTGTTCGCAATGTTTTATAAAAAATATGTCGCATAAAGTTCTCTATGGATGGTTAACGGAATTTATCACCATTCCGCCTGAAAGGGATAAATTTGGTGACAAAGCTTATGATGTAATCAGGAGTGGAGTGAAAGGCTAAACACACGATGCCACTTATTGACAAAAGGTGAAAAAGCGTTCTGGATTGCCCTTTCTTAACGAAAATCCTCGCTACGCCCATCGTATTGACGATTAGTACAGAGGTCAGAGGTTCAGCTATAAGTGATGTGTTGCTCTTGAGCCTGTTGCGCCGACCATATTGTTAGTTAAAACCTTTGGTCAATGGTCGCACTGGTAATATTAAGGCCATGGCTTCGGGATTTCATCTAGAACCAAAAATGATTCGACGGTTTCAATAACCCTGATGCGCCTTAAAAAATTAGTTGGGACAAGCCGTGCGGACCGCCATGTCAGGGGCGCCAAATTTTTGGGGCGGCATTTTGTCTAGCACTTAATAAAAATAGAAGAAATCTGAAAAATGAAACTAATGTTTGGTGAAGAAATGAAAACACTATACCTAGTACTCGTAAATTAATGATAAAAAACCAGAGGGTGGAGTTTTTTTTTGTTCTTTTTTTTTGTGAATTACTAGTGACAAAGTATTTTATAATTTGCAACTTTATAGTTTTATAATTTATCGTGTAATTTTTCAAATTGAAACAGCCCCAAACTTGGAAGGGGGGGGGGGATTTGGAAGGTGCGCGAGATTCAGGGGCCCAAAGCCCCACGAAAGAACTCTCGAGCCATAAAAACGGAACGAATCGAGCTTATGCGGTGCTGTTCGACTGAAATGGGAGATACAGATGAAAAAGCTGAACATTTTCACCTATAAAGAGGGACGTATGGTAGCCCTGTAAAATGCACATTTTTATAAGAGTTATATTTTGTAAAGGCCATAGAGGGAACGTGTAAATTTCGGATATGGAATAATGCGTTGCATTTCGCAATATTCTAACAACGAGCAGTGTACTCCAGTCCGGCCGGAGTACACGGCATGGGCGAGGGGATTGGGCCCCTTCTAACGACTCAACTAAAACTAAATTTATAAGTCGAAAATATGTGAGTGCAATCAAAGAACAATCTCATTTCGCATTTAGATAACAGAAATGTTTCGATGTATTTCTAGTGAATTGTATCCGTTGAATGCGCGTATTGGCATACGGACTTAGGAAACAAAAGTCAATTCAATTGTCAAATACGAGTAGATTTTATGTGTCCAGATACAAAGTCTGATAAAAAATATTTAATTAATATGGAGCGCATTTTTTCAAGCTCAATTTTATCATCAAGCGAATTGTAATGATTTTTGAAAACATTCTACCTACGACCCTGTTTGGCCAGGTCCCTTAGATAAGCCTCTACGCTGAGTCCACATTTTGTTTTAATGGAGTCTTGCCAAGTCAACGCCTAGCTAGGGGTTTCAGGCTGTGTTACGCCTACGGCGTCAAACATCTGGAATGAGTACCACTATAGTATTTCGTGTATAAATGACCAAACTAGCTGGGCCCACGAACAGGATGTGGTATAGTTTATAGAAAAATTGTACGGAACTGGGATCTTCAACGACATAGAGGACATGTATATCAATTTTGTGATACTTAATACCACAGCATAGTTAGCAATCTTATGCCAGATAGTATAGTAATAGACACTTTTCCCCTCAGAAAAACTACGACTTAAACTGAGAGAAAAATACACGTTCTGTAATCAAGATTGTTATTTCTTAATACTAGACACATTCATTCACATTTAACACTAACAATCCTAAAACAACTCTCTTTCGCTTTAACTTAATTGCAAAAACTGTTATATTCTTATTTAAAGATAAAGATACCTAAAGTAGGTACACTCAGACAGGGACGTGGGAATTTGTTTCGGGAGGGGTCCAAATATCGATTTCAGAAATTTAATTCTAAATCAATTTTTTTTGTGTTGCTAGTAAAGAACTGTTTTACTGTGTTTTTGATGATACAGAAAAAATACATTACTAAAAAATTTTTTTACATTCATCCCTTTTATTCGATGTATACCGATTAATTTTATCCGCTTGAAAATAAAAGTGGATCAACGTATATGATCCCTGAGAAACAGGGCCGGCTTTAGGGTGGGGCGAGCGGGGCGGTCGCCCCGGGCGCCAGGTTTAGGGGCGCCGAAACCCGTACTATTAATTTAATTTATTTTTACAAATTTGTTTGTTGCTAAGACAATTTAATTTTTTTAACTGCTGAATTAGTATAGAAGTAGTAGTAGAATACTAATGCATGTATGAATGTATATAATGCCATCAATTTAACACGCATTCTAATCACAAGTTAACGGGATATTTTTATACAAACGCAGACCTGCGACAAGAATTCTATGTGCAATTTCACAACGTTCACTCAAGGCTGCACGACACAAATTGTCACCTGTATCTTTATAGAAATCAGGTAAGAATTTAGTTGGGAACTCATAATATCAGATTCCCACTTCAGGAATTGACTGCGTTCCAAAGATAACCTTTAATTAAGAAAAAGCAGTACACAATTCTAATAAGCACATTCGTTTTCGAACCATTTTCATCAATTTTTTTTATGTGGATTATGTTTATGCTTAAGGGCGCCAAAAACCTGACGGTTTCTCGGCCGATCGATGGGCAATCGACTGTCTACAATCGATCTGCCGACCGCACATACATACATTAGGCAATTTACAGGCCTGTAGAGAGGGTGGGGGGAACGGGGGGATTCCCCCCGGGCCCGGGATTTCATAGGGGGCCCGGCTTTTGAAACAAAAGTTGTGTTTCAGTGTTTTTTCAATACAAATTGCTATTTTGAGGTCCTGAACTAAGAGACCTTATAAGTACTGTTTCTATAGCGTTTTAACAAAAACACATAACATAATATACTCTGCACTAGGGTTGGGGCCCCTAGTTTATTATTTAATTTTTAGGACTAGGGGCCCGAATCATCATATTCAATCAAACATTTTTTTCTAGGACTTTTCAGGACGACTATTTTTTTGTGTACCTACGTACTGCTGCTGCTAATTAATTTTTTTTTTCAAGGTACTAACACCCACTTCTTGATCACTTAAATTATTGAATTTTAATTTCAATCTATCTTCAGTACTCGCCAACTCGGTAGCAAAAAAATGAAGGTTTTTCTGTAGAGAAAACCGCGAATTGCTTACGAAATAAGTAAAATAGGAAATAGACACTTTGTAAATTCGTTGCGGTGTGTATTTCTAAAGCCATTTTTATATAGTAACGACTAACATTCTGGGCCACTGCAGCTCCCAAGCAACAATTCGTTTGCTTTAAAGAAGCACTTCACACTGTAGCAATCATATAGTACCACGAAATGAATTTATCGTGTGACTTCGCTTAAAGAAATATTTTGATCCGATGAAATATCCTTAAAGCATTTTCGGAACCAATTAAGGTGATCTCTGCGCAGAAACTGACTGCATTTTAATGAGAAATGTGTGGATTTAATCAACGTCACCTGATTGATATAAGGTGCATTGCAGAAGATTCGATAAAGAATTGTCAATCATTTCTATAGAATCAAGTAACCATTTGTAGTGTTTACGAGCAATGCTGACTATATGTATGCGAGGTTGGCTGAGTGGTAGCGTGTAGGACGGGCAATCAACAGACACGGGTTCGATGCTAGCTGCGGAAATTTTGTTTTTCTATTTTTTTTTGCAAATTCGTTCAATGACAGAAAATATGATGATATAAAGCAAATGACGTACGCCTTTTTGAAGAAAAATTTAGTGCTATAATAAGGTTCTATTGGATTAAAAAACGGCGCTAAATGCCATTATTGGACTATTATTCAGTGGTAATACCCTGTAAAGTGCCCCTATTAATGTTAGAAGAGAATATTTTACGAAGTATTATAGGGATGAAATTGTTACTTGGGGTGTGTTAATAAATTACAGATTTGAGCTCCCCAAGCATTTGTTAGAACTGTGTACTGTATGCGCCTTGTTTTCCTAAAAACTTTGTAGGGGTTGAGGTTCATATTAAACCACAGCTGTTTCCTTTGAAAAATCTTCATCCAAAGAAAAAACAATAAGCGTAGCGAATTGACGGTAAAAAATTTCAAAGCTTTCTTGAAATCAAAGTTCGAATATAGGTTGGCATCTTACTTCACCAATAGAATAGAAGGTTTCCAAATCATTTCGTTGGAACAAGGGAATTAATAATTTTTTTAAATTTTTCTCTTGAGAGAACTAAGTGCTAGAAGAGTACCAGGCTACCAGTATCGTTTTATGCGTATCTTGTGTAAAGGACACGACCATTAAATAATAATTTTTTTTTATCTCAGGCAGATTTTAGTAACGAAATTTCATACTAGAAAGCTGACCCTTTAAGCAGTCGCTTTTTTTGTGAAGTTTCGATACCCAAAAATGCACGTAAAACGAACGAACCTTATTCTAGAATGATTTGGCTTCTGTAGTTCCTTAAAATTGGCTAATCAACTCTCGAATCTTCTTCAAAATATACTTGAAAAAATGCACACACACAAGTGTTGAACTATCCAGTCAAACCCGTTTTTTGTGAGTTAGTATGTAAAAACGCTTCACGATTGAATTTAGTTTCTGTCAGTTTTTTTTTTGCTTGTCCGGTATCAGTTTTTTATTATGTATTTTCATTTTTCTACAATTCGTATTTTTCTGAAAACCCAAAATTTTTGCTCAGAACTTAAATCTCAAAATGCACTTTAATGCGCAAAAGACCGCATTAAAACACTCTTTAAATATCGATCGTACTGATCCCGGACTATTGAGGTTCCCGATTAGAAAGCCCCCGGATTACTGAGACTGAAGCCGATTCAGTGAGGACGCCGGATTATGAGGTTATACAACTTGTTTAAGGACCGATATGTCAAATAACAATTTTCTTCGATTCATAATTTTTATCGTATGAAAAAGGTGGGCCCGGAATCATTGTCCCCCCGGGCCCGGATTTTCTCTCCACGGCCCTGGCAATTTATCGGGCAATCTGAAATTGACAGTCTCACGGTTCACAAGACATAACACAAAATAGCGAAAATTATATAATTTTTGGTGATGGAAGATGGACATCCATTGCTACTTTTTATGGAGAATGACCGCCACAACCACAGCATGAAGAACGACCACAGGTTTATGTAAAAAAAATCAGCAACTGAGAACACATGGTTGTCATGCCAGCTTGAACCGGAAATTGCACTGGCAAAACGTTCCACACGTCAAATAAAACGAGACCGAGGCTAATTTCGGGCGCGGCCGAAATTTGGATACCCTTCGCTCCCCCGGGATAAAAGTTTTTTCTGGCGTTCCTATGACTTGTGTTCAATTCTCCCCGCTTCCATGCTTTTCCTTGAATTTTCACATAAGTGCCGGGCGAAGATTTATTGGGGGAAGCGGGGGGCGTGGGTTTCTTAGAAGAACCAGAAACGAAGTGTGTGTGTGTGTGTGGGGGGGGGGTTGTACGGCAACCCTATGAACGCATGGCCTTTCCTTGAATTTTTAGGTATGTTTGTGGCATCAATTAAAACATATTTCTATGAGATTTGGTTGAAATTGGTGGACAAAGAACCTAATTTAGGGGTTGGGTTTATATGCCAGCCCCATGACCCCAATGGTCCGATTAATTTCATTTTTGCATATCTTTTGTAACATCAATCAAAATACATTTCCATGAGGTTCGGTTCAAATTTGTATGCAAATTAAAAAGTTTTTCTTAGTAAAATTTGATTTGGGGGAATAGGTTTGTATGGTAGCCCCATGACCACATGGTCCGACTCCATCTATTCATACATATGTTTTGTGTCATCAATAGAAACACATTTGTCTGAAGTTTAGTTGAAATTGGTGTATAAATAAAAAAAAAATTTCTTAGAACTTAATTTGGGGAGCTAGGTTTGTATGACAGCCCCATGACCCCATTGTCCGATTTGGTCCATTTTTACATATGTTCCGTGCTATCACTAGAAACACATTTGCACGAAATTTGATTGCAATCGATGAGAAAATAAAAAAGTTTTTCTTAGAAGAGCCTAATTTCGGGGACTAGGTTTGTATGGCAGCCCCACGACCCCATTGTGAGATTTGGTCGATTTTTACATATGTTGTGTGTCAGCAATGAAAACACATTTGTATGGAATTTGATTGAAATTGGTGCATAAATAAAAAAGTTTTTCTAAGAAGAACCTAATTTTGGGGAGTAGGTTTGTATGGCAGCCCCACGACCCCCTTGTCGGATTTTACCGATTCAAACATACAAACTGCCTGCAACAAAAAGAAGCCTTTGTGCAAAATTTCAGCTCCATAGCTTTTAAACTGGCCGAGCAAAACGCGTCGCAACAGACAGACAGACGGGCAGACGGACATCGTCCAATCAACTCAGCTCGTCACGCTGATCATATATGTATATACATATTTTGTATGGTCGGAGATGCTTCCTTCAATGCGTTACAAACTTCATGACAAAGTTAATATACCCTTTTCGCTTAGTAAGCGAAGGGTATAAAAATTGAATCCCATACCTACACCTTCCGATTTATTTCGTAATCAAAAAATCTGGCCGATCGATCGGAGGGTCTGTGGCGCCTCTTACGTTTATTGATATTTATGTACATAGAAAAGTTTTTGGATTTTTGTTAATATGTATGATGCCACAAAAATTTAAGTGTGTTGTTTGAGGGATAATTTTGTTCTAATTTTGTGGTCTCCGAAGGTATTGCATTTTAGAGCAAACATTGTTGTCTTTTCTCGCTCAATTAAATTTACTAAAACTACTTAAAAAATAGAAAAGTTTATAAACGTATGTATTTGTAAAATTAGTAACTTAATGAACGTTTAAATGTTGGTGATTCAAAAATGAACCGGTGGTACCTACATTCCCCAAACAACCCATTTCTAACCACGGTCGAAATTACAAAATGAAATGGATTAATGTTTTGAAAAATATACGTAAAATCGATACTGACTGAATTCAGTACCATCAAATTCAACCGTATTTAGAACCATCGGCAAGTGCGTTTTCGCAGGGACCAGAGTATGTGAATCATCAGGAACGTAGTCATTGGAACTGCCCATCTTTCCTTAATTTTCGTCAATTTCGCAATTGAAGATAGCAGTGTACTCTTGGAAATGATTACTAATTCGAAAAATGTTAACATAGAAAAAGATGAATGGAAAAGTGCAACCTACTTAAGTAGGATTTGCTATCGTTTGTGAGCTAATATGTATGGTTCCTTATGTTTCGCCGACGTGAGATTGCCTGTTTTTATTTTTGAACGATGAACTGGCAAAGTATTTTGTGGTTTAATTTAAAAATTGAAAAATGAACGATACAATAGATCCTGCAATAGATCTACTCTTGCTTACACAGAACTCGCTTTTTTATAATATTAAAGTATATAATAATAATTTTCAAGGACGAATTATGAAAAAATGTGAATGGATAGAGGCATACTTTTCTGTTTGTTTTAAGCAATCAATTGATTGGGAAGGGGTAAATTAACGTAAAGTTAAAAAGAGTTAAACGTGGATAGTTTCAATAGCGGCGGGGCAACGGAGAAAAATATTTCTAAAAAACGTTAAAGTTCAAGTTCTGTTGCAATTTTTTCGTGTATAGAAACTATAAGGGGCGCTTCTTTCAAGTTCGCCCCGGGCGCCGTTACACCTAAAGCCGGCCCTGCTGAGAAATGCCTGATGTTGGTGGAAATTGATTTGAACTAGTTGAAGTTATGGTTACAATCACGGAACGGTATTGTCTGGTTATTCTGTTAATGAGGGGCCACCGAAGTGAACGTTTTTTAGTTAAACTGTAGTAAAAGGTTAGATTTTGATTTATGAATCGGTTTGGTACAGTGGGACCAATTTTTGAGAGACTTTAATGTGTAATTTTAATATAAGATTTGTAGTAGTAGATTTACCTTTGAGAGACTATAATGTGTAATTTTAATATAAGATTTGTAGTAGTAGATTTACCTCTGAAAAACCAAAATTAGTGGTCGAGCTAGAGGTGTAAATGATGTAACCCTGGTCATCCTCCAGTTCAAATAATTGAAGGATTCCTAGTTCGTAGATAATTTTCAGTCTCAGCTTTGTCGCCATTTTTAAGTGTTGGCACGAGGCAAGACATAGCTGAAATTCCAGTGTTTAGAATAGAGTGACTGGTTAAATAAGCAATGAAAGTGGATACCTTATTTTTTTCTGCGCAAATTTATTTAAACAAATCGGAGAAAAATCATCTGGGCTGGTGTCATTAAAAATGTCAAATTATTTTATATATTTTTTTAGAATCTTGGTCTTTTTTCAATTAATCAGAGGGGAAAAACTTGGAGACTTCCGAACTAAACAAATTGGAGGAAAATTATATCAGCAAAAAATTTACATATGTACATAACGTTTTCATTTCAGTTGGTTAGAAAGAACAGCGGTCGATCAAACACCTTGAGTGATAAAACATGAAGCTGTTCTTGAAAACCAATACTTTCAGCAAAATCGGATTCAATGTAGGTTTTCTCGGTTTTGTCCTCCGGGAATTGTAGAAATTTAACAAAATTTATCACTGACAAAGGAACAACTTTAGCATATCTAAATTAAATTAGCTGTGGGAGAACTGAGAGAAGAGGTTTTTTTCCAAAACCGGGTAATTTATTGATAGAGCCAATTAGGACAAGAAAATCTAATTTTAACTGCGCGGTGACTCAAATAAACTCATTCCTAGTTTTTAACACACGTTGACTTCTTTGCAGCTATCGCTTTTAACGTGATTCATAGCCAATATCCATTCGAAAAGGATTTCCAGCTACACGAACGTTTTGACATGTTCATTTTAACAGTTTTTATGTTATCATCACTTAGGGTGACCACCTGCCTGCCTTCGATTTACGGGTCACTAGCGTATAAAATGCGGGTTTCCGATATTTTACGGGGCAAAAGTTAAAAAAAACTGTGTTATGCCAATATGTCATTTTTTTGTAATAGGTAATGTTTCTTATTTGATGATATCTCTTGATTACCGTAACTCCTAGTGGAGCATGGTGCGTTGATGACTACCGTGTGTAATCATCAACGTTACAGAGACAACTGAATTCGGAGTGTGATACGGTTGTCAGCCATACCACTTCCTAGTCGCATTGTTAGTTTATTATTCTATGATAAGAATATTTCTTATCATCTTCCTCTGAATAATAAACTTGCGACGAGTCGTGCCGAGTTTGGAAACTCGTTTCTCTATGAGTGTCTATTTCACAGAGTGGCGACCGAAAGATCACGGCCACTGAGCACGACGATTTGATGATATAGCTTCTAATAACTCTTCATTTTGCTACATAAAGTTTTAAAAATCTTTAAAAGTCATTTTAAAATTGCATTTTATTTTAGGCTCAGCCTTTACAGTGTGAATATGGCACGAAATTGATTAGCTTTTCTTGTGCCAAAACTACCCAAAACCCTTATCGATTTCGTCGATAGTGGACCAGCTCGCATAGCTCGAGTACATTTTACGTCGGAAACAGCAAAAAATTCGTTCGGGCTGAACAAGGCTTTTTGGCTGTTTTTGACGAAATGGATAAGGGTGTTTTGGTACTTACCCACTAGAAAAGCTGATCGATTTCGTCACCTGCGTGATAATGGACTGAACTGCTGAGGGTTCCTAAATACGCTGCCAGGAGAGAAAAGACCAGTTTCAAAATTCGAATCATATTTTGGTGCTATTATTGACGGCTTTAAATAATTTGGTCCGTGTATCAGGGCTTATCAATTCATCGGCATCTCTTCATCTCCTGAACATATTTATTAATTACGGGCGAAATTACACAAAATTCCTCATAAAATGCATCCAAGATGACTGTAGTTATGTTTAGACATCCGACGATTCTCTCCCGTTGCCCAAATTTCAGTTTGTGCTGCAAATTTAAGGGTTGCAGACGGTACAGGTAAGTGTGTTCGGCAAAATCGAATCCCGATTCCAAATACTGCAACGCGTTCATGCATGTTAACAGTGCTAGCTTGATTACGTCACTTTTGCGTCCCGGTAAATTTCGAAGTATTTGGTTGACTTTAATACAATAAAAAAAAAATCTTGAATCATCCATTGTTTGCCCCGTATTTTATTTTTTGGATTACGGGTTTACGAACTGTCGGTGCCCGAAAAACGGGGTATCTGGCCACCCTATCATCACTAAAATTTCAAAGCCCATTGAAAACATTTCGGGAGAGGTGCGGACCCCATGGACCCCTCCCCTAGCTACCTCCCTGCACTCAGAGTTAATACCAGTGGCGATCCGACGTAGGGGGTTTTGGGGGCTCAAACCCCCTCCGAAATTTTCACATGTATAAATGCTTTTTTTTTGTTGGAATAGTGGATAATTGCACAGGGCAGTGGTTTCGAAACCCACTGTAGACAGATTCAGTTTATGATAGTTTTAGAATTCATTATGTGACGGACTATGATTTCACTGAGATGCTTAATGAGTACTTCACGGAGAGAAAAATGTGCAATTAATTCAACAAAATCATACAATGAAATTCATAACATACAATTTCACTAAATTTGTAGTGAAAGTTATTAAAATGTAGTGAAATTGATTATAATGTAGTTGTTTTACCTAACTGGTGTTGGCCTATTGTTAAAATGATTGCAGTGTAATGACTAAAATTATTGCATGATACTTGTATGGATAGTTACCTACATTTATTGCGTTTTAGGTAATTTTCACCACAGCCTGTAATAATTATTATTGCATGGTGTAATAGTTTTCATCCTTTCGTAGATTTAATTAACAAGAGCGCGTAATAATTATGAAACGACTAAAAAATAAAACGACTAATTTATTCGCATAACTTGTAATCTTAGATAGATAGGTGTAGGACGTATAGGACTACGAAACGATAGGTCCCCGGTTCAATTCCCAGTAGAAGCAAATTGTAAAAAGGTAAAGTTAAAATAGGGAAAAAGAAGTTAAGGATAAAATAGAAGTAAAAAATAGAAAAAGGAAAAAGTCAAAAATTAGTCACTTTTTGCATTTATTCTATTATCGCCAAATTATCTTCCTGGCAAATTTTATTATCAAAATTTCACAAGCTAATTCAAATTTCAAATTTATTTATTCCATAATTTTTCATTTTTTTACAATTGTCTTTGATTAACATTACTTAAAAAATCAATTCATAATTATAGACTTATTTAAAATGGAATTTCAGTTCAAGGGTAAAAAATCATTACAAATGCAATGGTTTTTATTACAGTTTTAATACCTTTCACTACATTTGTTCTCTCCGTGTTCTTTGTATAAGACGGAAAATGAAGATATTCCAAACCCGTCATCGAAGTAATTTATGAAGGAATTTTATCGGCAATGAGCAAGGGACTCAGTACTCGGAAAGTTGCGGGTAATATGTTGCTGTTCTTCTGAAGGCTGAGAAGACTTATAGTGCTAGGAAGGCACTACAAAAAAAAATCTACAGTAGAAAACTATGACCCAGATTTGTCTAGAGGGGTATAGTTTCACTCAGAGGTAGGGAGGCTGAAACTGGAAATGTCAAAATTGTTTTAAGTTTCATAATTTTGCCACTAACTTCAGATTAAGACTGCGACAGCCTCATTCAATTTATCCCTGCCAACGTGATCCTCGTTCCTAAAACTCCTCCCGAAATATTTTTCTGTGTACGCCCCTGATACAGAGTTTTGAATTTAATAATTAAGAACAAACGTTCTTAAAATTGAAGGATTTAGATAAATTAATCATTTGTTTTTTTTTTGTATGGGAGAAAAGGGGTAGATGGGTCGATCTGGCACACTTTTAATATTTTATAAGCACATTCAACAGCTCCCATTTGAAACAAATTTGAAAAATTTTTCGGGCCATTTCTATCGAAAGATCTGCTTGAAAATAGCTTTGTAGGGGACGAAGGAGTACTGATAGTCAGACCTACTCCACTTTATATCCACTATAAGTATAAGTCATAATTAAGCATTGATCAAAATTTCAGGTCGGTAGCCATATTCTATTGACAATTTTGGCCGAATTAAACTATCATATGGAGGAGTCACTTATATGGAAGTAAAATGAACCCTTGAACTAATTTTTAAAACACTAGATTCATTATTTCGGGAGTTATCGTCAGTGGCGGCTCTTCAGGTAAAGTAGGTGAAGAGCCCCTTCACTACAAAATATAATTGAAAATTTCCTCTAATACCTACTATTATTTTAAAAATATTAAAAAGTAGCTTCTAAAAATAAATAACTCCTCAATAAATCACCAATAAAAAACCATAATCAAAATGTACATAAAATACATGTTTTGTATATCACAAACCGAAATTTTTCTACTTCAAATTCTGTGCCCTTGCACAGCAAAATTTCTCCTATCCATAGAATGATAAACAAATGAAGAGGTAATCGTGTCACAGCTCCACCTCTTCATTTCAGATACACGATTCTACTGCAACAATGTATTCAGCACGAAATGTGTACACTGGATTTTCTTAGCAAGTGAATAGCTTTTTGGCTGGTATGTACCTCATCTTCACTTCCGTATCGTATGAGGTGATTCTTTGCGATTTCTCTTGTTTTTAGTTGATACAGAATTTTATTTGTGGATAATTTGGAAATTGATAAATTGTTTTGGATGTACAAATTTGAGTTATGCAAGTCAATGAAATGATAAAGATAGTATTTTGCCTTTGTAAAACAAAAGGTTTGAGAATATCATTTAGGGGAGACTGGGGCTGGTTCTAACAAATTTTAAACAAAACTTCTTAGCTACCCAACCTTTTGCGTTAGAGACATAACTTTCTGCCATATAATTCGTCATTAATAAGACTTTAAATAGAAATTATTAAAATTATTGTAAACGTATTACATTCTGAATAATAAGGCTTTTTTCCTAAGAAACTCACAAGTTAAAACTTACCCCAGCCTGGGGTTGGTTCTAACAGCCCTGGGGTAAGTTTTAACAGGAAGGATAATAATCGAATTTGAACTTTTTGCAAACATTAAACACCAGTTAATCTACAAAATAAAGTTTTATTTTTTTTCAGTCTCATATTAATCAAATACAACGATCAGTATCATCATATTCAGTACTGAGTGATATTTTAATGCTAAAGATAATTAAATAACAAAACTTTAGCTTTTATAGCAGTTTTCTTAAACTCAAAAAATTTTAAAAACATCTTCTTTGAAAAACAATCACAGGTAATTAAAATAAAATGGAACTCTAGCCTTAATATCCTAACACAGGAACTTAACTCGCGATTTGGGTAAGTGTTAACATGTTAGAACTTACCCCGTGTGTTCTGTTAAAACTAACCCCAAAGCCCAATTTTTCAGAAATCGCATTGCACTATAATAAGTACGTAATTTAGCAGCAAGAAATTAGTGTGCATCTATAGCTGAATAAACACTTTTTATATAAGTTAAAGTTTCACATCTTTGAAATTTATTTTAAGATTGAAAATCAAGAAAATAAAAACGCAAAAAAGATCGTTTACCTGTTCATATGGGCACACCATACACAACTCGTTACTGCGACGGCGCAGACTAAACTGACGAGTCTCGACACGTTTACCATTGTGTACAAACAGGACAATCATTATTTGTTTGTTTCTCAGTCTGATAGTTTGGCGTCTATCAGCCTGTTAATACCTGCCCCTGTTAGAACCAGCCCCGGTCTCCCCTACATGATATCGGTCCTTGTTTTAAATGGTCACTTCACCTATTTATGGAGCCACGAGCCGCCACTGGTTATCGTGCGAACTGACAGACACAAGGACGGTCAGATAGACAAACAGACAGACAAAAAATGTGTTATCATATCCTCAACCATTAATAACACTAAAAAATAAATCCCTCGAAGGCCTTTTCTAGACAATAAATATAAAAGTTTTAAGATATGCCGCTCTTAAAATTTGCCGCTTCGGCCAGTTGCCCAGGTTGCGAAATCCGGCCCTGCTATAGTTACACAGATCGTTCCTAACGTCCGATGAAGGCGGCTTCGACGGGTTTACAGAACGATGAATTAATGAAACGATCTCCCAAACGCGTAGTTTTTCTCGGAAGTCGAGAGACTTTCTTACTTGAAGTGGTTCCCACACTGAAACTTTCTCGAAACTTAGGTACTTTAAATAGGAAAAGAAAATTCTTTCATTTTGTTTTGTTTTGTCAACCCTATTTTAAGTTTCTGTATGAAATACGTCAAATTACCAATAACACTGTATAGATAACTATACAATATCTATTATGACTATACACACTGTTACAGGGGCGAACCCAGGAATTTATTTCGGGGGGAGATTTGTGTATGCAAGTGACTCATGAAATCATACGTTTATTTTCAGACCTTAATCTTAAGATAATCGTTCTTATATATTCTAAATTTCACAAGAATTTAATTTAAAATATTTAAAGTTGATTTTCATCAAATAAATTTAAGTTCTTTTTTTTTAAATACTCCCTTAACTGGTTTTGGTAACCGATTGTTACGATTTTTTTTAGACGGAATCACCATATTGCATTTCTTCAAATTAATTTAGTTTTTTTTACACCCATTTAGGTCCTACAAAATGAAGACATGTTTACCCATTTTTCAAAGAGATTTGTCAATTTGTGGTTTTCGAAACTCGCGAATTATAATATGTAAGATGACCCTAATGAAAAACTACTCACTGTATTTAATCCTCTTTTCTATTTTACTTTATTTCCCATTAATTAAAACTTTAAAAAATAATTCGCAACTAATCTTGTCTAAACTAATAAAATTATTTAATGTATTATTTTTTTATTAGGCTTAAACCTAATTGTCAATGTCAAATTTTGTTATTAGTAGTGTAGTAACCAAGTGATAAACCTAGTACCTACATGAGATTGCAAAATGTGGTGGAGATTTTTTTTTGTTTCTTATGCTTTTTTTGGGTAGGTACTAAGCCCGAATCCGTAGCTTCCCACCAAAATTTCGATCCGAAACAGGGTCAAAATCGCAAAAAATACTATTAGAGGTACAGAAATTTTGATGGGAAGCTCCGGATTCACGCTCAGCACCTCAAAAATATAAGAAACAAAAAAATTCTCCACAACAATCACATTTTGCAATCTGAAATCACCTAGTGACTACACTATAGATTTTGAGTCTGAAAATCATCACTTATTTGTTATGTCAATATAGTTATGTTGTGTAAATTTAGTTTAAACTAATACTTTTGAAAAATCGGTTTCATAATTTCGGGGGGTGTTTCATCCCCCTAATCCCCCCCTTGGGTTCGCCCCTGCACTGTTATCAGTGGCGGCTCGCCCATATGTGCACATGTGCACGTGCACCCCCTGATAAAACAACCATATCAACAAATAATGTGCTTAAAAAAAAACACTTCACAAAACAGAACAAACCGCCCGACGCAACATACTCTAAGAAGCGTACGTACATTATGCACATACGATATACCCAATCCATGCATTGAATCTATATCTCTACCAGCGACCAACACCCACAGTGTTGGTGCACAGTCATATGAACTGGTGCACTCGCTCCAAAATCAGATATGTGACGGGTTCTCGGAGCGAGGGGATAGTGCAAAATTTACACTAGAATTTGTGCACAAATAAGTCGTGCACAGCCTGCACAGCACACCACTTGGTGATGAACCGAATGTATGAATTTTGGGTGAGTATTTTCAATGAAAGAATATTATATTGGTACATATAAGATTGAGTAGAGATTTTATGTTTAACTTTAGAAATTTTTTGATAAGAACTTTTCTAAGGACAACAAATTCATGGTCAATATTCTAGGATTGGGTTTGCCTTGTCTGAACTGAAAAGCATTTTCTGGAAAAATTTAAAAAATGTCAAGTAAACGATAAAAAATAAATGTTGGTGTGCTGCTGATTCGTAACTTTTTTTCTTGGCTGTTATGTGAAAATCGCAGTGATTCTTTAGTTATAAAATCTAGATTTTTGTTCGCAGTTACAAGGAGATACAGGATAACAGGATGAAAACAGGCTTGAGGAAGTAGTCATTTTCGCAAAAAATTAGAATGTACGTATACGTATGTATACTATGCTTTGACATTAAAATAAAATAATTTTAATTAAAAGTAGGTATTCTTAAGTATACGTTAAAATAGATTTTGAGGGGTTGATGTCGTGTATGTATTTAGTTTTCTTTTTTGTGAACCCCCAGTATTATTGTGTACGAGCCGCCACTGACTGTTATGTTTACATCCAAGCATAAGTAGGATACATACCTACTTATGTTCCGCAAGTATGTAACACTGCTGTGCTGTACTGCTGTTGCTTCGGCTTCATATTGAACGGCATCCGCAAATGTCATTAACTCAAAATTACATTTCACATTCACAGGAGAATTTTATTAATTCATAATTACCCTATGGAACAAGACCAACCAAATCACTGGAGCTGGACTATCGAGAGTTTTGGAACGGTGGCACCAGGGAGCTACCGGCTTGCCATATACCGCTTGATTACTACTTGTACTTGTATGCTGCAAAATGCATTTAATTTGCTAAACGCGTGAATATGTGTTCATATGTTGTACACTCACTCAGATTTTAGAGAGTAGGCGGTAGAAGCGCGACAAAAGCCTCCCGGGAGTGTTTCCATTTTCCACCCCAACGACGATTCACAGTCACAAATCTTTTGTAAAAATACTGGAAGCCACATTGGAATGCTTATCTTTGTGTGAGTTCACTATTCATTGATCAGGCTGACCACGCCCCCGGCACGAGGTGGAAGCATTGCGCATATGGCGGCGCACTTCCTCTACTCTATCCACACAAAGAACGAACGTTTGCGTTTGTGTGCAGGTCAGCACTTTTCCAATAGCCAGACTCTCGAAATAAATGGCGACTGGGCAATTTGAACCCCTACGAAACTTGGAAATGATTCGTTTATACAGAGGAGCATCTCGGGAGTCCATTTTGAGTAAATTGTTTGATGATTTGGATGTGTTTCATTGGATTTGGTTGGTCTTTTTGTTTTGCGTTGCACCGAAGACGACCAGGAGCATGGCACGAAACAAAACACACGACGACGACGACATCGAAACAGCGAATAGCAGTGTCGGGTCACAAAAGAAAAGTTCTGTATCGATTTCCGTCATGCAGGAAAAACATGAAAATTGTATGATGTTACAGGACGTTTTCATTGAACGTATGGAAAGGGTACGGGGAGGCGGTTAAGTGCCTCTTGGAGTAAGTGCACAAAGTAATCGAGCGACGATTTGTCCTGCTTGTTACTAGATCTGCGGATTCTATTGAAGGGATACGCTTTTAATGGTCGCAATATTTCAAGTATTCGCAGTTTAAATGGGTTTTTATCTGATTATAAAGGAAAACGAGATATTTACTGTAGTTTGCGTGCACGCATTTGGCAAGGATCATTGTGTGAGGACATTGTATCATAAATTTTGAGAATAGCGTTGCCAAATATTTCAATAAGAGCAAGCTTAAAAAAGGATATATTCTAGCAAATGCATGGGAACATCCATATATTTATGTAGGTAGGTGCACACGCAGGGTTCAGGGACTAGACTATATAATTATAGAAATACAGGAATACAAGCAAAAGGATGCACTTCAATGAAGATGTTACAAAATACGATAGATATCAAAAATTACACCATATTTAATAAACATATTTAAAAAACAAATAACAGTAAAGAAAGTGACCATCGTTTGTAAAATAAAAAATACCAGCGTACAGAGGGCTGCGCCTGCAATACGAGGGTTTTTTTTTAGAATTTTAATGCATAGTGAATATTTTTTCTACATATATAACCAATAAATAAGAATTGTGCAGAGCATTTATGAAATGCTTCCTGTAAATCTATTTTTGGATTGGTCTAAATAGACCAATCCAAAAATAGATTTAATATGTACCTACGCAGTTTGCGTAAAAGTACTCCAAGGTAAATCTACAGGCGTTTTTCGATTTCGATCGATTCTGATGGCCTTGGCAAAAAGAAACTCAGGCAAACGTAAGGATGGCTTGGCTTTATATATGAACTGAATTATTAGCTGTAAATCTACTGTTCCTGTTTTTTTAATCAAGGAAAAGCAACTTATATGAAATGATTCCATTGTCTCCCCTGACATTAGAGCCCACGCAAGCTTTCCTATGAGTATTGAACAAGTATACCTACTGTTGCAGCTATTCAGGGACACCCTGTTTACTTGGTCCTACAAACTTCAAAAATGTTTGTCGCAAACACTATATTACCATTATATGCATTTCCACCACATTTCATGTTCATTGTTTCATCAAGTTGAAAGATATGCATTGAGGAAATGCTTAAGAGGCTTCCCTGGAATTATGAAAGGCTCTTACTAAATACCTCCTTGGCTATATTTCCGGTTTTGATCCAGTTATTCGAATAAAAATTCGTAGACATATTCCCCATGTAATTTTCTAAAACCCTTTAGCAGAATTTTCATATTTGGAAACCTAAGAGGGGCTACACACGAACAAATTTAAATTTTACAAATTTACTGTTATTTACTTTTCCTTAGCAAAACTCAACAGTCTTAATATTTAACGTATACTGACAATTGTTTGTGCAAATTTTCATATCGATCCCTGTAACGGTTTAGAAAAACGGAGGTCGAAAAGGAAGTGTAACTTTAAACGCCAATAACTTTTTTACCGTTACTCGACACTGGAATGGAATGGACTGATATGAGATGTACTCGTTTAGATCTTTGATTTAAATACACTCAGAGAAAAAAACGCACATTCATATTAAAAGCTCCACATTTAAATTGAACGCAGTATTCGTTTGAAAAATCTTGTTTGATTTGAACGAGTTCTCATTTACGCTAAAAGAATTTATTTTAAAACAAAAGAGTAGCTAAGCCCCAAACGGCGGTCGTTTAAATCAAAAGATTTCGCATTACATAGTAATGTGTATGCATTCCTTTACGTAACAAATACACATACATAAAGGACGCGATGCCAAAATATCATTTGTTTCAACGTAGCACAACAGGTAGTTAATACTTCTGGCCGGTCCGATGAGTCTCACGTGATCATGTTCATTGTGTACAAATGTGTAGTGTCTAACAACAAACGTGTATGTCATTAGTTTGAATCTTCGTCGATGTTAAGAGTGTTTTCGAGAATGTACTTTTGCATTCATCTGGAGGAATGGACGCTTCCACATGTGCAATTTAAGTTTAGCGGGTGTTAAAATAAAAGTGTTATGTATTAATCATATTAAAATTAGACATAAATAAAAAATAAAGTGTTTTCCTGAAGTTTTCATAAGTTTTATTATTTATTGATTTGTCAACCCAGGTAACAATGAGTATCTAATCGAATGGAGAATGGACAATCAAACGGAATGTATTATTTTATTTCAGCAGAGTTTGCTTTTAATACCATGTAAGACTCAATTATTTTGAATGGGGTAATTTCTAAGAAATGAAAACGGGATATGTTACTTTCGAAATATGTACATATCGTTTCATTAAAAAGAATGCTTCGTTTAATTTAAATAACAAAAATGTTCAATAAAAAAACGAAGACGTTTGATACAATTGCCTTTCATTTATTCAAAATGCGTTACCCGTTTACAATCAAAGAATAAGTGTTTATTTCAATGAAGAATACGTTTAAATCGACTGGCTCCTTCTTTTCAGGTAAACGCAAATTCTTTTAATTCAAACGCCTTTTTACAACTCATTATGCTTTTGAAAGAAACGCCACTCGTTAGAATTAAACGCATTTGCTTGTGGAGCCAAATCAAAAGCGCAAATCGTTTGAATTAAATATATTTCGTTCAATATGAGTGAATATTTCTCTGAGTGTACCCATACCCGATAAAAACTAAAAAACTCGACTTTTGTCAAACGTTCGGGACACCCTGTTATCTTCTTCCTATCAACTTCTAAGGTATTCGTGCCAAAGGCTGTAACCATTCTACACATTCCTACCAAATTTCATGACAATCGGTTGAGCCGTTCACGAGATATTTAGTGAACAGACGTACGGACAGACGGACGGACAAAATCGATTTCATAAGGGTTTTTTGAAGAAAAAAAATTGTAAAAAACCCTAAAAAGTATGATGCGCGAGTCAATAATTTTTAAATGGGTTAAATTTCATGAGTAGACGTTTTTTTCTCAATTCAAAATGTAGGTACTTCAATTCAAAAGTGAAAAAATAAATACAATGAGCTTTTGCAAAGTTGCTTCAACAAGTTGGCTTTCCAAAGGTATATCTATTACATTTGACATTAGATCTCAAACTTTTGGAAAAACATACTTTGAAAGCAAAACAAAATATGGTGCAGTACGACCTCCATTATCGCAACTTATAACAACCAACGCAGTTGCAATGATCGACTAGTTGCATTAAAACCAAGGACGTAGCCAGGATTTTGTTTCGGGAGGGGTCCAACGGAATTTTCAGACGCGCGACAAATTTATTGTTGAAAAAGTGGATACACTAAATATTAGACTGGTATGTTGTGAAACGTTGAGAATAGCTGGAACCGCGTAACCTGACTTTTTAGTGTAATTATAACCATCATAAGTGAAAAGGATGTACCAGTGCCTTTTGCAGAACGCATCATTATTTGTTTTTTAGTCAAAGCAAATATAAAACCCGCGGAAATTTATCAAAAAGTACTAGAGAAGTTCCAGAATGAGTGCCTCTCTAAAACCCATGTGTATGAATGTTTTGAAAAGGCCGAAAAGTTAAGGGAAAGTTGCCACGTGCGCGCCACCTAGTGTCACCGATGAAAACGCCACCGTTGAAAAACTCATTGTGGAAGACCGACGAAGTAGTGTACGCTACATGACTGGGGAGTTCGGCATAAACGTAAGTAGTATTGGGAAAATATTCATGAGCGGCTAGGCTACCGAAAATCTCAGGCAGATGAGTGCTAAAACCTCTGAATATTAAGTATAAATTCTGGCGCTCGGAAGTTTGTACACATCTTATACAGCATTGAACGAATTGAGAAAGTTCCATTGAAAGTTTCAAAAGCTATGAAGAAGTAAAATTGTTTGTGCGAGAATGGGTCCGTGAAAAGCCGCGAGATTTTTACGAAAAAGATATCCAAAAGCTTGCCGGAAGGTGGCGAAAATGCATACAGTGGTGTAGGGGAGACTAATTAGAAAAACTAATTTTTACCATTTGTATCTTTAAAATTGTTTTACTTCGTTAAAACTTGAGCGTTTGGTAATAAAGAAAGGCTTCACTACATAACTATTACTTGCACAGACTATTAAAGCAGGCGTATATATTCCGTTTTTCAATAAAAGTAACAGATGCAAACTCTCACTTCATTCTTTATCTACGGGCTTCATGTACCTTTATATCTCCGCGATTAGCTTAGCCGAGCGAGAGCTAAGCTTCCGTTTAGTCCAACAATCGCCATGCGCAAAAGATTTGGGAGCTTATCTTTCACTCGATCCAAAGCAGTGACGTGCAGTGAAAATTCCTCATAGTCAAGCAGTTGATCATTCCAAAGCCAATTTCACATAAATAAAAATGAACTGAATAATACAATAAACACAGTTGCAAAAGCGTTTATAGCAAGCGGCTTTATGCCTTATAGAAGAAATCAGGAATAAAAAAATAAAGCATTTCTTAAGGAGGTATTACACTATCAAATAAAATTTGATCAATGACGCAAAAAGTTTGTCCCACTAGTGTAATAGCAAAATAAATGACCAAAAATGTGTTTGACCGAAAATGAATGACCATCGTGGTCATTCATTTCTGGTCAAACATATGACCTTAGTGTAATAACAAAACACATCTTCGGTCAAATTTATTTTGCAGTTTTTGGTCATTCGGTCATTCTAAAATTACCAATTTTTTGTGTGGCTCATGGTGGTCAAACCAAATGATTCGATTGGGTGCATTTAATGATCAATATAAAAAATGACGACAATTTTATACTTTTTTGTAAACTGTGGGATATTGGAAAATTGAAAATTTAAATTAACCCGTGGAATTACATCGAAGAAAAATGTTGAGTTGAGTTCAGTGCACACCTCTAGTTTTCGATCTCATCTCTATCAAAAAATGTTGGTAGGCGCACGTCGCTTCAGTCATTTTCTCGACTTTTTCCGGTTCTAAAAGTTATTTTTTTTTTCAACAACTTAGAACCTCTTGGCCATAGTGTCAATATTAAGTTCAATTACAATTAGTAATCCACGATTTATAAAGGAAATAATATTTTTTTCGAGAGGAAAGTACTTTCTTTCATATTTTCCATAAAAAATGTGGAAAAATTTAAAGAAGGATGAGAAATATTGATTTATTTGTAGATTCGGTTTTACCTTTAACTGTTAGATATTGTATCTTTACTACCAGATATTCGCAATAAATCGGGAACGGAGATATGAAACTAGCGTTGTCATTGGCACTCTTAATGTCACGATAAACCCGATCCCGTGCTCCAATTATTTCGTTGAAGATGGTAGCTTTTTTTAATGGTCGAACGGACTCACAATAAAATTATGACTTGAAACTAGACGCGATCCAACATATGTGTATATGGGTTTGGGGGTTCCAAACCCCTCTGAAATTTGGTCATGACGTTTGGATGAGAAATCGGGTTAATATAAAACTCGCACCGCACCTTCAAAAGAACAACGTCCAAATTTCGAGCCCGGAGTACAGGAGCCCGGAGTACAGAGGTGCTTCTTCTCTCACAAAAATTATCACGGAATTAATTTCCGAATTTTATTATGAACCACCGGACAAAGATTGATTGTAGGGTAGGGTTGGAAATAGGACAACTGAAACTACTCCCCGGTGTTTCTAAATTTTTGTTCCTAGCTTGATGAGAGAAAATGCGCAGTTAATTTTCGGTAATTTTAGATCGGTGGAGAGAAAGAGCCTGGTTAGTGACTAGAAGCTCCAAGGGTCGTCCAACTACTATGAACCTTTGCGGCACTTTTAACGTTTTCTTTACTACCGTATAGAGCGGTGAGGAAAATCTCCAATACAAATTATACTAAAAGAAAATCGAATAATTCTTCTAATATCGAGGATCTCGGAACACAAAACAGTTGATTTTGACCTTTTCCTATCCCTGCAAACAATCGGTCAGCAGTCCCCTGCCGCGAGGAAAGGGGGGAAGAAAAATTACGCGAGTATGCGTGAGACACGCACACATAATAGAAATTCCATCTGCAAAACGTCTTCCCAGCTGCAAAACGTCAACTCAATTGGTCGCGCGGTCGTTTGTTTTTATTTTTCGTGTCGTGTGTTGGACGAATGATGGTTGAAATTTAATTTAGTCATTTTTTGAATTAGTTTGCGGATGTTCATTGTAAGTATGCAAATTGTTATTATTTTGGGAATGTAACTAAACCTTTATTTTTGTTCATAGATACTTCGCTCAGCAGGACGTTCTGGACGAGTAGCTAAATGGCTCAACTTTGGAGTTTGCACGCAATACAAATTGCAGTTTGCTCTCCTGCCATATCATCTGCATACATCTTATCTTTCATTGAACTGCAGACGAGAACGGGCAGCGATGCTGGATAATTCGGATGGCGAAAAAAGAAAGAATGTTTCGAAAAGTGTGTGTATGGCTGGTGTATAGTGTTTGGTAAAAAATAAAAATTCCCATCGTACGGCTGATTGTCGCGGATGTAGCTATTGGCACTGTTTCCGTTGACATAAACAGAATTTCATACTATATTTGTAAAATAAGACTGTATTTGTAAAATAAGACTTACATTAAGATTGTAAAATAAGATTTGTATTTAATTGTATATTTACATTTATATTAAATCAGTACCAATTTCTGTTGTGCGTTTCTTTTGAATTTGAATGTATACTTTTTTGTGACCCTCGCGGGCGCGAGCGAAATGGACAACAGCGCACCCTGCATCTCATTCGTAAAAACAGAACCCCGCACTCCCCACGCACCGCTGCACACCTGTACACCACCCTGCAAACAATCGGTCAGCAGTGCAGGGTTGAGAAGAAAGGGGGAAGAAAAATTTGCGATGATGTGAGTATGCACACGCATACATACGGAAAATGTCAACCAACAGCTGTTCGCGGTCTTTTGTTTTTTTTCTATTTCGGCATTTGAAAGGAACAACTTTTGTATCTTTTACGATGGCGGACAAGAAGGAGTACGTGCAACATACGCGGGTGCAGTGATACAACTGTTTGATTTATCTGGTAAGTTTCCAAATTAATATTATGTTATGAACGTAATTAATAACTTTTTTGTTCATAAGAATTGGGATTTCATGGCGATGCGACGGCGGCAACGGTCATAGTGCAAATGACGATTGGTGCGATGTGCGATGGGTTGTGCATAATTTGTGGATAATTGTGTATAATTGGTAATTTCCATTGTTAATTACAATTTTTTCCATTTCCATAGATACACCCGAAAATGTATAAGCTAACATCTTGTATTTTTTTCAGATGACAAGAGGACGCAGTTTTATGGCGACAAATTCGAGCCGCAATTCGTGTAAATTTTGCCCAAACCAGAACGTGTGCGGATGGATGCCGTTTGCCACTTCGCCATGGAAAAACTTAATCGCGGCGCAATAAGCGATATCAAATGGAGCTACGGTGGTTTAAGCCTATACATGCCGCAAAATGCCACGGACAAGGAATCAATAGTTTTTAGAAAATAAGATTTTATTGTGTTTCGGTGATGAATAAATTAGCATGTTTCTCGAATTTTGGGAATTGTTTTGTACGTTTCTTTTGAAATTCCTTTTTTGCGACCCGAACAAATAGACCAAAGCGCACCCTGCATGTCGTTTATGGAAAGTAAGCCCCGCACTCCGCACCACACCCCGCTATTTAAAAGTTTTGACAATGGTCGCATATTACATCTACTACAATTCGAATATCTGTGTACTGACAGTCGTCGTGTACTTTACCTACAACCACTCGATGATGTAACCATGTACGGTAGCCTACCATGTACGTGTGCTGTCATAGACTCGGTCAGGTTTTTCTTTGACATAAGCCGCTTATTTTAGTCCCGAACGCCGAACAACGGTCAGTGGTACAGTCAGCCCGCGAGTCAGGGGTACGTAGTCGACTATGTCAGCATGACATGGTTTGCAGGGCATGTACGTGTGCTGTCAGAATTTTGCTTTGACAGCCGCTTACTTTAGTCCCGAACGCCGAACAACGGTCAATGGTACAGTCAGCCCGCGAGTCAGGGGTACGTAGTCGACTATGTCAGCATGACATGGTTTGCAGGGATATTACATACTAGTATGTAAGTTTAGTAAAACGTTCGCTTTATTGATCAGAAACAAATACTTTTTTTTAGAAATAAAACAGGACCCTATTTTTCAAGCTACACAAATGAGAAGGCGGAGAACATTTTTTGAAGGTTTAAGGATCGGATGATCCATATAACTCTCAAGATAATTTTCCAGTGCTCTTTAGTATAAGCTCAGCGACTTGTATGCACAGAGTAGTTATAAAATATGAGCACCGTCAACCTTTTTCCTAAGACCCCTTTCGAAATATTTTCTTGCGAGTCACGAGTCCTTTTAAATAACAAGATTACAAGATTACGCCTTCAAGCGAAATTAAACTGATTTTCTATATAACAAAAAAATATTAAACTAAACTTTTGCAAATTCGACAAAGAAATAAAACGATGCCAAATAACCACTAAATGCATATTGAATCTAAGTTAGCTTGGTCATTTTTTTTTAAACGGTCATACTAGTGTGATAGGCAAATTTGCCTTGGTCAAACAAATGACCCAAAACCCGACTGACTACGTCGTTGGCCAAACCAATTGGTCATTTGTTTGTTCTATAGTGTAATAGGTCTCGAAAAACATTTTTGGTCATTGCGAAAGTTGGACAAATTTTGTATGACCCACTGGACAAACTTTATTTGATAGTGTAATACCACCTTTACTCTTCACGCCTCTCTTTACCCAAAAAAGCTTTAATTACTTTATAAAAAAAAATTCTCTTCGCATTTGTATGAGAATATCTTTTCGGCAGCAATCAAAACAAGATCTGAAAACCTTTCCTAGGATTGGTGATTCTTAAAAATGTATGGATACGTTATAAAGTTAAAAACGACCTCTCGGCAGAAGCCATAGTGACTGGAAATATTGTTAATAATTTTGCTCGAATATATACTTGTTTAAAACTATTCGCGACTTAAGGCCGATTTTGTAAATATTCTAGAATTTTATTCACATTTGCCTTTCTAAACTCTTCTGACGAAAAAATTACTTTAAGTTAATTTTTTAGCTTTATTCTATCAAAAAATTAATTGTGAATCTTAATAAGCGAGTCAAAGTTTTTTCTGGAAAATTTGATTTAAATTTGGAAAAATAATTTGGTTCGAGTAATTCTAAGAATGAAAGATTTTTGAATGAATTAAATCTCTCTCGAATTTGCCCGAGAATGACGTATACAATCTCTCTAAATATCCTTCGCAAATTTTGTATCGGACCTTTTGAATTTCTAGATTTTTGCGGCGGTGGCTCATATTCTTCTGCTACTTTCGAATATGCATAAATTTTCAAACTTCTGAGAAAAGTCTTTTTCAAGCCAGTTCTCAAATCCAATAATTTTTTGGCTTGCATATGAAATATTTATAGCTTTACTCTGAATTATATTTGGAGAATATTTCTGAAAAAAATGAAAATCTAATTCTGTAAATTTTGATGTGTACGTATCGGAAGAGGTTAAGGAATTGCCATCCCAGTTCTCGGAATTATTTAAAATCGTATCAAAAACTATTATAATATCATCCTAGTCTTCAAATATAACGTTAATAATTCGAAAATGATAATGCCAACGCGTTTTGGAAACAAGTGGTAATCGGCGCTTAACTATAGATGAAAAAAGATCTGCCCTTTAAGTGGATGTACTGAAAAAAGTAGCTATCTCGTTTATGCACGCAAAAAAAGCTTAATTTCTGGAATCAATTCACCCGTTTTAGACAAAACCAAATTTAGTGAATGAGCATAGCATGGAACGATCAATGCGGGCTCATATCTTTCGCGAGTTAGAGATTGAACTCCGGGGATTTGATAACTCATTACTTCTGCGCCATCGTAGCATTGTGCATTTAGCTTATTACCGACATAATTTAAAATCCTTTGAAAATATGAGAAGTTATTAGAGAGTTTTACACTAACGTAAAAACCACCGTATACGTAAAACAAATTTACAAGCAAAAACACCCGCGCGAATAACACGTAAAACTTATACGAGAGTTTTTAACTAATGTTATGACAACTAAAAATCGCGACCCGACAATTTCGACTGTTTAGAGAACATCAACTATACGGAAATATACCCATGCCTACTTGGGACATGCAAAATTATGATATACTGTTACGTATACGGTACGCAAGCGAATTTTTATATGGAATGTCAAATTATGTCGTACTATTTCCAACGTCTTGCTAAAACTCTCTATTGCCTTACGGTTGGCACTTATATCATAGAATCCGATAAAGGAAGCTCTTGCTCTGCGAGATGAATCACTGTATCGATTAAACGTTTCAAAATATTCCGTTTACGTTCAACTTTTTCGTTATGTAATCTAATCAATAATGCCGCCTGGTAATTTAGCATAAGCTCTATTCTTTGCGATCCGAAGAAATCTAACTTAATTAACGACTGAAGATGTGTTTCCGAACTAGCGTGCTTTACAGCTGAACCCGTTAAATATTTAAATGCTAAGTCCGGATTTATTCCAAACAGATTTCTCGTTCGCGAACAAAAGACACGGCCAACAAAATAAATTATTTAATTTACAATTTCCGGTAAGCCAAATGTACTTTTCATATGTTTCAAAATTAAATTTCCGTGTAACGCTTTTTTGTTTACATTCAAAATGAATTTTAAATTTTGACCACCCAGATTGAACGATCCTCCTTTCTTAGCGAATAAAAGGGTCGAAAATTCCGATGTTATTAAAAAATCTGCCGCACAGCACAACTCCGACATAATTTGAAGAGAAAACTACAAACTTTTCCCAAAAAACACACAAAGTTGAACATTTTTTTAAATTCCACAAAAAGTCACCTGTAGTCAACTGATTTCTTCTGGAAAATGTAACTGAAGTTTATATTTTCCTCTCAACATGCATTTAACGTCTACTATCCATATTCAATCCACACGCAACATGTAAGTCAATCAACACCAATTCTGCTTGAGTGCGCTCATATAAATTCGCACATAAAACAATCAAAAAATATTCGCCCATCATATGAACCGACTCAAGCATCTGGAATCAACATGTTGCTCTGCTCACTGCATCATGTACGTGTACATGAATTATGATATGATAGATACATTCGCCAAGTCCGTACACATGCTGCAAACAAGTTTGGTTCGATTAACTAAAACGAACACCATGCCGCACTGGTGTTCGTTTTAGTTTTTGCATGTACATACATACATACTTCGCGGGGTTTTCGGAATAAATCGTCAGGAGGAGAAAATGTTGTCAAAAATGATATTTGGTGATGTCGGTGATAATGAATCCGGAGTTTTTCCTAGTCAAGCAGTTTGGAATTGCTTATTATGAATGCACGTCGCTGATCCAAAGGGCCGATAATCTCATGTAATTATTTTTGTTTTTATAAAAAAAAACACAAGTCATCACGTACCTACGATTGATATTAGTCAAAATTTTCAAAGAAAATTTTTTCCTTGAAAAAAAAAAAGCTCTGTTTAAAGACTATTTTATCGCATTCTCTATTTTTGTAGCAATGCTCAGAACCTGCAAGCTCGCATGAAAACACGTCCATACGTCCAATAAATAAAATCAGAGTGAATAATAATTTTCGACAACAGACATTTTTTGCATAGATTCCGCGCAATTTATTTTGAAGGGTTGTGTTCAGAGAAGTGTGTATTGATATTCGGATTTATCTAGTTTTGAAAAGAAAACCTCCCTTAACCCTTCTGTCGGCACGAAGGTCTGGCCAGACCTTTGGCACTATATTTTGGTGAAGAAAGTATAGAAGATAAAATCGTAGCGACTTCATATTTCATGATATCCTAGAATAATATGTTTAGAAGCATTTTGCAAAAATTTGACAAAATCGGTTGAAGTTTTGAGTATGTTTTTAATGATTTTCAATTTATAGTGCTTTTTGATACCCAATAGGTCTGGCCAGACCTATAGTTTTTCCCCTAATTTTTCTCTTGAAGTAAAAAGTGCAAATATTAAATACTCTTATTTATGATGTAATAATGTCATTTAAATTCAATTTGTACTATAAACGATAAAAATTTCTGAGATTTTTCCATGAAAAGCCGTGAAGTTCGGAAATGGGTATGCCTAATTTCGTCACATTTTATAACATCACCTAATCAACTGGGATTTGATCCTAGGAATTCAAACCATTTTTATTTCCTTTGTAATAGTAAGGAATAAGTATGACTGACTTGCAAACGTCTTTCTAAATATAATTGAGCATGCAATTTACCAAAAATTTAGAATTAAATGATTTTTGCGCTTGAAAATTCCCCATTTCTTTCCACCTATTTCCCTAAATCTGTAGACAAAATTCGAGATAAAATCTGCCAACAAAGTGCTAAATATTTTCCCAAAGATATTGGAATTCGAAAATTCGATCGAACTATCTACTAGATATACGCAATGCAAATAGTGAAGCAAAAAAAGAAGAAAATAAGGGAGAAATGTTTGTACTAATACCATCTCAAAATATATATACTTAAAAACGTTTCCTATATATCTACAAAAATTATTTTAATACTTTCATTGTTGAAAAATTGCAGTAAAGAATTGGTAGAATGATTTTACCAAAAAAATTTTACTTTTTCTAAAAAATAAAAAAAAATTCTCAGTAGGTCCAGCCAGACCTATTGATTATAGAATATGCATATTGTAGTAGGTGCCGACAGAAGGGTTAAACCAATTTTCCATGTCGGATATTTTTTATGATGTTCAGTCCCACAGAATTTAGAGAAAAATATATTACCACCTGAATATTTTGATATTTTAAAAATTCCGTTATGATTGAAAACATTTCGGGAGGGGTCTGGACCCCATGGACCCCTCCCCTGGCTACGTGCCTGATTAAAACATTAAAAAGCTGAGTAAGAGTTGCGTAAATTGTACACGTCTGTGACGCTAGCACCCACCGTACTGCCGAAAAGCTAAAGTGAGTCAGTTCGTTCAGTACCTAATGCGCTAATCAAATTATTCTTTAAAAGAGACATTAAATGGAGAATCATGCTAATTTCATCCTCCAATTCAACACTTTTAGTACCTTTTCTTTTCTAATTCCTTTTTTAGGATGAAATAATAGACCGTAATTTTATTATTGAGTTTATACGTAATTTGATTTCCGGAGGTAAAAAAAATTGTTTAGTCTATTGAATCGATAACACGGGAGAACAATTTTAACACTTTTTTCTGTTTTTTTGAATCTTGCACCCAATTTATAGTAAAACGGCCTCGCTGATTCCAAAAATGCAGTCCGTTTTTCCCCTATACGTCAGGTTTTTGAGATAACGGGGTTTTTTGAATTTTACGGAAAATTACAATAGGCCCCCTTAAATAACAACTTTTTTTAAAAGCTACGGGGTTGCATCCTTGTGCAGGACCTTCTAGTACTTGTATACAATAAAATTAAATAAACAATTGAAAGTAATTTGTCGCGACCTGGATTTTTTGTTAAAAGTTGTGAAATTCTTCGGCCATTTTTAAGTCTTTTTTAATCAAAAAAATGTATTTAAAAGCCTCCGTTCGAGTATATAACCCTATTTTTGTGCTCTTAACTTGTGTAATGGAAGCCTCGACTATCCCTTGTCGAAAGTGTCTCAATACCCGGGGTCAGTTTGCTATATATGTGGCAGTTATACATTTCTAAGTCAAAGGGCAAAAAATAGGCCCCTTTGTCCACCAGGCATATCATATGTGTAGACCTCAAGATGGTTCTTCCTTCTCGGTTAGCAACGTGGATATACAAAATATCCGTGCTTTTTGTGTATGTGGGATAGCAGAACTCGCGATAAACATTGGATACAAAGGAATTGGCCCCCGAGATCTGATCTGAAGGCTGGTGATCAAAATATTGTTCATGAACCGCTTGTGGATCGACAAAAAACATTTTCCCGCTGTTGCATATAAAACTAGGCCTGGCCAAACAATTTGTAAAAGCCTTACCAACAGAAGGAAATTATTTTAAATATATGCTGTCGGCCCTTCCTGCGCTATCATACGAGAAAATAAAGGCTGGAGTATTTGACGGTCCACAAATTCGGCAGCTTCTCAGCGATACAAATTTTATGGAATCAATGAAAGAAAATGAAAAGACAGCATGGCTGGCATTTGAGAATATAGTCAACAACTTTCTAGGCAATATAAGTGCATCGAATTATGCGATAGTAGTCGAGCAACTATTGGACAGTTTTCAAAGGCTTAGCTGCAACATGAGCATCAAAAATCACTTTTTACACAGTCATTTAGATGAATTTCCGAAAAATCTTGGAGCTGTGAGTAATGAGCAAGGAGAGCGATTTCATCAAGATTTCAAAATCATGGAAAGTCGATATCAAGGCAGATGGAATGCGAATATGATGGCGGACTATTGATGGGGCTAAAAACGGGACTGTCCGGAAATTGAACACTCCAGAAAAAGCTACAAACGAAAATTTTTGCCATAATTTTTTTTTTAATTCTTAGGTAATGTTGTTAAGATACAAAATCAATATTTACAAACAAAAATTTTTTAGCGAGTTTCGTTTGTTTTGATTTCAATGAAGGGAAGGTTTGTATGGGGGCCAAAATTTGAGCCCCCTGTATCTCAAAAACTGGACGTATAGGAGAAAAACGGTTAGCATTTCCGGATTCTACGACCAAAAATTAGCTAGAAATGAATATCAAATCTAAATAAACAAAATGCTGTTCCCCTGTGTAATCGGAGGAGAGCTAGTCCATAAAAAAACATTGAAACTCCGGAGAAATTGATATGAAATGAAAAATAATGAGCAGGGCCGGATTTTCCATTTGGGCAACCCGGGCAAATGCAAATTAGTTCACTTTAATTTAAACTATACTTACACGTGTATCTGTCTTAATTCAGGACGCCCTATCACAGCCTCACCTCAAATGGTAATGTGACTATACACCTCCAAAAGTTTGGACTTATCAATCAACTATTTCGTAACGTAAACCAACCGCCACGAGATTTAGGGGCCCAAAACCCACATGAAAAATTGCTGGAACCATAAAAACGAACAATATTCCGACGTACACAATATATTTTTTGTAGACTATAGAAGAGAATAACACTTTTCGAAGTGAAAACAAATGCTAAATTTATTGTCACAGGTCCCTTAGATAAGCCTCTACGCTTAAAACATTTCATTTTGTCCTAACATTTTTGAAAGTCCATCAGACAATCCGTATCCTCAGATTTTTACAAAAAAAGAATCTCTAGGGCTGAAAAAGTTTCTTTCCTTTATAATAATCATTCAGGAAAATGTTGGCCTTCTTTCATAATTCACTTGAAAATAGCTTGAAATCAGTAAATTTTCCATAAGTATATGTGCACAATGAATCATTTTTTGCGAAAAGATAAGTTAAACTTTCAAAATTGTTCTGTTTAATTTACTCTAAATTTATTTAAAATTTATAAATTATTAAAAATTATTAAATTCAATTTATAAAAAAGAAGTCGGGTTTCGGCTCTATGAACACCTTATAAGCCTGCATCACGGAATAAATCCTGCTGGCATTTGCTGTAACTGTAGGTGCAGTTTGTAGTCAGTCTTTACAGTCTTCCTTCTAAGTACCATATGGCCAAAACGATTCTTTAGGTCGCTCTGCAATTGGACTATCTTAAAACATTTTTGAAGATAGCATACCTTCTCTATAGGGTTTTTATACCGGTCTAAATTCCATTCCTCTCTGTCATGAACTGTTAAACACGAACAAAATAAATCGCGTTTGAACTTACATAGTTGAAACTAATTACTACGGCGTGTATATGTCGTTGAAGACTAAAATATTTTATCTTGCTAGCGTTATATACACGGCCATTAGGGCTGTGGTGCAGAGGTCACATTTGGTTTGAATGGAGTCTTGCTAGGGGTTCAGGCTGTGCTACGGCGCGCGTCCCACATCTGGATTGAGACCCACTAGTATCGTGGAGAAATTTACGAAATGGCTGGCCCTACGAACGTTATGTGATAGTTCAAGCAAAAATTGTAGCATAGTTAGCAATCTTATGTCAGTGAATAGTAACAGACACTTTTCTAAAATCACAGAAAAACTACGTCTTATACACTGAGACAAAATACACGTTGTGTAATCAAGAATGTTTTTTCTTAATAGTATAACGTTCACAATTTAACACTAAACAATCTTAAAACAATTTAATTTGAGTAAAAAAACTGTTATATTCTTATTTAAAGATAAAATGTTTTTCCTTTAAGTACGCCCAGAAATAAAACAGAATAGATTGCTGTATTGAATTAAATACCTAATAAGGAACAAACGTTCTTAAATTTGAAGGATTTCGCCTTCGTCGGGTCAATGCTGGGCTGTGTGAGCCTGTGAGCTTTTTTCATTTTAAAATAAAAAATACCGGCGTACAGAGGGCTGCGCCCGCAATACGAGGGTTTTTTAGAATTTTAATGCATAGTGAATATTTTTTGTACATATAGTTTATAAGCAATAAATAAGAATTGTGCACAACATTAATGAAATGCTTCCTGTAAATCTATTTTTGGATTGGTCTAATTAAAGGTGGAACAGAATGAAAGGCGCTAGATTTACTATTTACCCAGTTTGTATAAAAATACTCCAAGGAAATCTACAGGCATTTTTCGATTTAAGATTTCTGATGGCCTTTTCTCGGGCAAACGTAAGGATGGCTTGGCTTTATATATGAACTGAATTATTAGCTGTAAATCTACTGTTACTGTTTTTTTTTAATCAAGGAAAAGCAACGTATAAGAAATGATTCCATTATGTCCCCTGACATAAGAGCCCATGCAAGCTTTCCTATGAGTATTGAACAAGTATACTTTTGCAGCTATTCAGGGACACCCTGTTAACTTGGTCCTACAAACTTCAAAAATATTTGTGGCAAACACTATTACCATTCTATGCATATCCACCAAATTTCATGTTCATTGTTTCATCAAGTTAAAATATATGCATTGAAGAAATGCTTAAGAGGCTTCCCTTGCATTGTGAAAGGCCCTTACTAAATACTAACTTGGCTATATTTCCGGTTTGGATACAGATATTCGAATGAAAATTCGTAGACATATTCCCTGTGTAATTTTCTAAAAATCCCTAGCAGAATTTTCATATTTGGAAACCTAAAAGGGGCTACACACGATCAAATTCAAATTTTACAAATTTACTGTTATTTACTTTTCCTTAGCAAAAGTCAACAGTCTTAATATTTAACGTATATAATGCCATACTGACCAATCTTTGTGCAAAGTTTCATATCGATCCCTATAACGGTTTAGAAAAACGGAGGTCGAAAAGGAAGTTTAACTTTGAACGCCAATAACTTTTTTACCGTTACTCAAAACTGGAAAATTTTAACTGATGTGAGATGTACTCGTTTAGATCTTTGATTTGAATACCCATACGTCAATCTCAGATAAAAACGTTCGGGACACCCTGTTATCTTCTTCCTACCAACTTCTAAGGTATATGTGCCAAAGACTGTAACCATTCTACACATTCCTACCAAATTTCATGACAATCGGTTGATCCGTTCGCGGGTTATTTAGTGAACAGACGGACGGACGGACGGACAAAATCGATTTTATAAGGGTGACAAAATTCTAAAAAACCCTAAAAATACGATTGATGAAATCATTAATTTAATAAACGATACAACAAGAACGCCATTCTGAATTTATAAGAAGGCAAAAAGTCAAAATAACTCTTAGCAAAGTTATTTTAAGTACGACGTTCTTAATTTTAGTAGAAATGCTGTAACGTCAAACATGTTTAAAAAGAGTTGATTTAAGCGTGTTTTCGATTAATTGCACTCTGCTTTTTTCTCAGAGTAGGGGGGCCCCGAGTGAAGTTGTTCCGCCACTGCCGCTAGCTCCTGATTTTTCGACTGCAAGCCACATAAAATACCCCTAAATAGGAAAAAGAAAGAAATTGGAAAATGTTTTCGTCGTAACGATTCTTCCGAGAATGTGAGTTGCATTAAAGCAAGAAAGACCATAGGTATTCCTACTGAACAAATTAAAAATTGTTCTTACATATTTGATAGGATCCAGTCATGCCTATGTTCTAGTTAAGTTAACCTAATATCTAATAAAGTAAAGATTTCTGACAATTTTTCAGTAACTTTCATGCATGGAATAAGTGCGATGTGGTGAATAAGATTAAATCCATTTATCACAATTTTTACAGTTAAAGTTTCGAATTTGTCATTTTTTGTTTAGAGTAAAGGGCGAACAGATAGATTACGTTACCTTGCGTTACATAACGTCCCATTCCGAATAAATGGATCGCGCCGTTCCGTGCCGAACACCTGTCAAAATAGCTCCAATGGAGCGTATATATGCAGACGGAAGGAAAAAAATGGGGGTCCTTTTGGTAACACGCTGTCTTTTTACATATGCAGTTGTAACTACACAGATTGCATGGCATGGGACGGAAGGCAAATGGTCTCAGCACGTAACCTAGTGTTCTGTTTCGCACTTAAGCCTGACCTGGAAATTTTTCGCCGCTGCAATTTTTTCAATGAAAATGTATTCTTACTGTCGTGGTATATGTGGGGAATGCTGGGGAATTTCAATAGGCTACAATCCGAAAACAGTTCCATAATTTTTCTCGGCCATTTTATGTATTTTTTTCCGATTCCCCGGTTATTTCATCGTGAAATGTCAAATGACCGGGGAACAGTGCCGGATTAACCACGTGGCAGAAGGTGGCAAATGCCACGGGCCCCGCGCTTTGGGGGGCCCCGCGTTTTTGTCAAACAAAAACTACTAAGATGCTTCGAAATTGTTATAACACTTTATCGTTGAACAATTTACGCTAGGGTGTTCCAAAATTACAGCAAAGTTTGTATTGCATAAAAATACAGAAATATTTCTTTCTGAAGGCTAGTACTGAGATCGAGAGTGAAATTTTTGTCCGCTACGATTTTTTCAATGAAAATGTATTCATACTGTCGTGGAATATGTGGAGAGTGCTGGGGAATTTAATGCGCTGCAATCCGAAAACAGTTCCATAATTTTTCACGGCCATTTTATGTATTTTTTCCGATTCCCCAGTTATTTCATCGTGAAATGGCAAATGACCGGGGAATCGAAAAATAATACATAAAATGGCCGAAGAGAATTATGGAACCAGTCTCGGATTGTAGCTTATGTAATTCCCTACCGTTTGTGACATATTTGACGACAGTACACTCAGAAAAAAATCGTTATAAAATCAAAAATAATAGCTATGATTCAAAAATTTTCAAATATGATTTGGCTCCATATACGTTTGCGTTTGATTCAAAAATGTTTCATTTTGAATCAATAGTGGAAATATTAAAGTGATTCTTGTACTTTTAAAATTGCTGCATGTCAAATCAAAAGGGAATATCATTTATTTTCAAAGTGATTTTACTTTATTTTAAAAGTGATTTCACTTTAAATTTAAAATGTTTTGATTGTAAGATTAAAAACGTGAAAAAAATATTTTTTTCTTTTTTTTCTATTTTTTTTTAATTATTTTATACTTATCTTTTTTTTACCATATTTTAAAAACTTTATTTTTTACTTCGCTTCTACTGGGAATCGAATCGGGTACCTCTCGTTTGGTAGTCCTACTTCCTACACCTAAGCTATCTGAGATTACTAACACTGAGCAAAATATCGGCGGGCTTATGTGCATGTGACGGCCAAGCCTTCAAAATGAAACAACTTTAAAACAAAGTTGAACATATTTAAATCGATGTTTCAGTCAATTTTGAACAGATCATTAAAGTGAATCCTATTAAATTTAATATAAAACTATTTGTTTTTAAAAATGATTTATTGATGTATTGCAATTTTGTTTTTAATATGTTTCACTTCAAATGTAAGTGATAATTTTTTTCTGTGTGTAAGTACGCATTTTTATTGATAAAATCGCAGTGGGAAGAATTTCACTCTCGATCTTAATTCTGCCCTTAATTCATGATAGCATTCCCGTAAACCTACGTCCACATTGTTTCAGATTCACGTTCTAGCGAGAAATGAGATTTTTGTAGCTCATGTTAGGAAGTGTGCTTGCATACATCCATAGAATTCAGAAATTACAAATTTATCTCTCATGCACAGTGGCGTACCGCTTTAAACGTTATGAAAAGAGCGGCAAAAATACCTGTTTAAAAAATGATTCAAAAAGCTTTTTCAAAAATGTTGGTTTTCATTGAAGTGTGTAAATTTTCGATTTTTTTATAAAAAACAGTAAAACCGAATTAATGTAGAAGATGTTAACGTGAATTTGGCTTTCTGGTATATGTGCTACGTGAGTATCTTTATTGTGGGCATCTTTGAGCTATGTTTGGTTGTCAGTTTTTATGAACCTGAGTAAACCTGAAAATGGACAATTCAATCGAAAGCTATAAGGAAACACTTATATAATGAAATAATTTTCCATTTTTTATTACTTTTCGGAAAATGTGAAATTTTTAGAGGTCGTCCAAAAAGGGACTTCTAACATCAATTCTTCTTTGTCGAATAAGTACAGTTTGTCTACAGAAATTCGGTTGATCTGATTAAAATAAAAAATAAAAATGCTGGCAAACTCACACACGTCAATGAAAAACATTTTTTGAAACAATTTTCAAAACAGATAATATTTCCCCCATTTTCATAATTGATGGGATGGGAATATTCTCACGGGTTGAATTAAAACACCTTGGGGTTTCTCTCGACACGTTTATTCCGCACAATGTACCCGGAAGAGCCAAAGCAAACGTCAACGTAGATTGACAAGTATTCGTTAAGTAGTGGGTGCGTTCACAATATACACGTTTTCATAACAATAATGCTTTTTTTATTTTTTTCCTGCTAGAACAGTGGTTCCCAATTTTTTTCAGCTCGTGACTCCTGTTGCGAGATCTGGTGATCATGGCACCTCCTGAGAAAATGTTGGCCAACAAACCGAAAATAGATGCAAAAATTGCCTTGGGTAAGGAATGCTTTTAATTTTGGACATAAGTTCCGAATCCATTGTCGCAATTTACATAAATTGTTTGAACATTGTGAGTTCGGCCGTCATCATGGCTTTAGTGATATGTCGAGCAGCAAAATATTAATACATATTACTGGAGCGACCAAAATCCGTAATTTTTTTATCCAAAGACTATAGCTGATGCGGTTCAAATTAGCCATATGCGGTTCAAATCAGCCATATCAAATAGGCCCCGCGCTCTACATATGCCACGGGCCCCGCGCTTGCTTAATCCGGCACTGCCGGGGAATCGAAAAATAATACATAAAATGGCCGAGTAGAATTATGGAAATAGTCTCGGATTGCAGCTTATGGAATTCCCCACCATTTTTCCATCCATCCATCCATCCACTTTTATATTGATAAAATCCCTGGGCGAAAAATTTCACTCTCGATGTTAATTCAGCCCTTTAAAACGGAAAATCCACAGTAAAAACAAAATATTTAAAATAATAAACATTAGCAAAACGTAGCAATTAGCGTAGCGCGTAATAAATTTAGCTGAATTACATCAATGAGTGCTTGCATTTGCATGTTCGATTTGATTTTTGACCGTAGTAAAATAACTTCGAAATTGGACCCTAAGTTAATTGTACTAGACCACGGAACCCGTATAATGCTCACTGAAAAAAATGATTTAGACTTTTTATCTAAAGTAAAGTAGTTAACTTAAATTTAGAGTTTTACCAAAGAAATAGTTGATTTCTCTAATCTTCAATGCTGAAAATACTATTAAATACGTTCATTTAGCACGCAATATTATAAGAAAAAGTTTAGTATATTCTTCCATAAAAGTTGTTGATTGTACTATTCAAACATAAAATTTAGCTACAAACAATCTTTCATATTTCCATGAAGTTGTAAGACTTGTCTTTAACACAATTTAGCTATCTAGTGAAGTCAAAATGCTAATATTTCAAATAGAAAAAAAAGAGAGTAAGGCTAGGCTAAGTATGCATACTCCAGCGAGTTGCGGCACACAGAGTGCATTTCGAGCCGGTTTCGGACTAGTAGTACATGGCGCGCTGCAATCCTCAGCATACGCCTCTACGTATGCAGCGCGTCATGTAATGCCAGGAGAGGCATTACCGGACTCAACCAGGCAAAGGTGTACGATCCTCTTATATAGAAATACGAAATACACCCTGGTATCGAATCATTTTAAATGGGCTAGGCAATGGCTAGCCACCGATTCCATAGGGCCGCGTTTCTGAACTATATGTCAGGGAACGGGTTTAAAGAAAGCAACAAAAACATTGTTGTTGGACGGTGGATGTTGCATGCTCAAGAAATGATTTGAGTTGTTATTATTGAGTAAGGCTGATTTTTATTGTTTTTGAATCAGTGGGCTCCCAGGAATCTACAACTGATTTTGCTAAAAAAAACTTTGATCGGAAAAATCCTAAAAAGGACAAAAAAGGATACTCTTTAATCCTTCACCGGAGGTGGGCATGCGGGGTATCATATCAAAGGGGACGTCGAGTACATTACATATCCGGTGTTTTTTTCCTGTTTCAAGGACCCTCAACGGAATAAATCGAGCTTAAATGGAAAATTTTCGCGTTTCCCGTGTATTTTTCCAAAGCCATAACTACGAGAATAATTCAAGTTGTCACTACTTTTATCACTTTTCAGAATCTATAATAGCTGAAGATTCTACCATTAAATTTGCTAAGAAAAAAGTTGATCGCAAAGCTCTGAAAAAGGACATAAAAGAGCACTGATTGCACACCTTAGTCGAACTTGGGCATGTGGGGTGTCATATCAAAGAGGATGTCATGTATATTCCACATCCGGCATTTGTTACTTGTTCCAAGGACCCTCAAAGGAGAAAATTTGGCTCAACTTAAACATTTTTGTGTTTCCCGTATCTGTATCTTTCTAAAGCCGTAATTTTCCATTTAAACCCGACTTATTCCATTAAGTGTCCCTGAGACAGGAAACAAGCACCGGATACGCAATGCACTCGACGTCCTCTTTGATATGACACCCCACATGCCCACGTTCGATCAAGGTGTGAAATTAGTGTCCTTTTATGTCCTTTTTCAAAGCTTTCCGCCCAACCTTTTTCTTAGCAAATTTCTTGGTAGAATTTCCAGCTATCATAGATTCTGAAAAGTGATAAAAGTAGGGACAACTTGAATTATTCTCGTAGTTATGGCTTTGGAAAGATACACGGGAAACTCGAAAATTTTCCATTTAAGCTCGATTTATTCCTTTGAGGGTCCTTGAAACAGGAAACAAACACCGGATATGTAATGTACTCGACGTTCCCTTTGATATGATACCCCGCATGCTGACCTTCGGTCAAGGATTAAAGAGTATCCTTTTTTGTCCTTTTTGGGACCTTTCCGATCAAATTTTTTTTTAGCAAAATCAGTTTTAAATTCCTGGGAACCCACTGATTCAAAAACAATAAAAATGAGACCGAGTTCTAATCGTGCGAATAGCACGATGAGTGTATACCCTATACCCATGTACAGACCTAGAAGGCACGCAAAACCCAAACATTTAATTTCATCTTTTTTTGTAGGGGAGGGAGGGGTAGATGGTTCGGACCTGGCACATATTTAATATTATATGAAGGCATCCAACAGCTACCGTTTGATACTTATTAGAAGTTTTTCGCGACATTCTACCAAAAGATATGGCTGAATATAACTTTGTAGGGGAGGTAGGGGTAGTCGGACATTCTCCACTTTCCACCAACTTCAAGCATATGTCACAATTAGGCATTCATGAAAATTTCAGGTCGCTAGCGATATTCTGTTGAAAGATATGGGCGAATTAAACTATCACGGAGGGGTCATTTGTATGGGAGGTAGGGGAACCCTTGGTCCGATTTGGCCCATTTTCAATACCATCCAAGCTTTTATCAAAGCAATCATCTGACCTAAATTTCAAAACGCTAGCTTCATTATTTCGGGAGTTATCGTGCGAACTGACAGACACACGGACGGACAGACAGACAGACAGACAGACAGACAGACGGACATGGCTTATTCGAATCAGGGACTGACCCTGATCATTTATATATATACTTTGCCATACCTCCGGTGGCTCCTTTGAGGTGTTACATAAATCGTCGTAACAAAAACAATATACCCTATACCATCTTATGGGTATAGGGTATAATTAGCCTTACTCTATTTTTTCTGTTTGGAGGCCTGAATTGGGAAATTTTGACTGCACTAATCTAACATTGGTCAATTTACAGATAATCTTTACAAATGAATTATTTGAATTTGCAAAATTTGAATTTGTTTCAACTAAAGACGAATAGAAAAATTGTCCATATCTTCGTAGCTGTTTCGACAACGTAGAATCATAGGCTGAAAATTCACGATCCACCAAATGAAATCATCGGTATTGCAAATGAAAACAACGTTTACATAAATGAAAATAACGGTAAAGCAAATGAAATTAACGATCTAACAAATGAAAAAAACCCTCTCTCAAATGAAAACACCGATTCAGCAAATGAAATCAACGTTGTATCAATTGAAAATAACGTTCGCTCAACGCAAATTAATCATTGTTCAACACAAAACTCCGATGTGTCAAGTCAAATCAACGATATAACAACCCAAAACAACGATATTACAAATCAAATTAATCATCATCCTGGCAATATTTCTTTTTTGTAAAAATAACTAAAAATACTGTGATTAGGAATATAAAAACTATCTAGAATAAATTTTTAACATCAAATTATTATTATTTAACGCAATATAGTATATAATATACATACTATACTACAAATCGAGTTTCCCATAATGACGATGAATTATGGTCAACTCACACATTACCGTCATTCGCACCGATTTTTCATACAAATATGTAGATAGATTTTGAATCAAACAATCATAAAATTTGTATGGAAAATTGTCAATGCGACTAGTAAATGATGGGTAGGGTCAATTCACACATTACAGTCACACTATGTAAATGCACACGTACTAAAAATCATAAGCCATATCGTTTTAAATTTCGCTAGCTCGGTCGACACACTGTTGAAAGGTTATATTCTTTCGTTCAGCAGGAGAAATGCTTGGGTTATTCTTCCTACTTCTCTGAGAAAAGTATAATATCTATGATAAATTTCGAGGGAACACACACTGAATGACAGAGAAAAAAAACAGTTTAATTCGTTTCCAATGTAGCGGATCTCTTTCATTTTTATTAAAGCGCCTTTTTCATTGGTAAAACTGGGAATTTTTGTGGAAAATTGTTTAAGAAATCGTTTCTTTGGATATGGGAAAAATGTACTTGCATTGCCAGACAACGCTGCTTCACAATGAAGAATGAATTCGTGGTCCGTCTTGGCATAACCTCCTTATAAAAAGAAAATTCATATGTACTTGAATATAGTAGAGCGAAAATTCTAAAATGTATAGAATATGAGTGAATCGCTACAAAAAATGGATTATTGCAGCATTCAAAATAATGAGGGGTGCACAAATCTAAAGAATCATTCACCAGTGTTGGTATAGAGTTTTCAAATAATTTCATACGATATGAATTATGATGCCGATGATATAGTCCTCAGTACCCCAAACATCGTTGCCTTGCAAGCTGCACTTACAAAATGGTGTGACATTCTGGAGGAGCATGGACTGAGGGTAAGTATAACAAAGACTGAGTTCTTATGCTGCCCATTCTCAGACCCAGATGCACCGATACCAGATATGTACGTCAAAGGAGAGCAGCTTAAGTCTTGTACCAAGTTCAAGTACCTTGGCTCGATGGTGAACAACGGAGCTACATGCGATGATGACATCAAACATCGCACAAAGGTTGGGTGGATGACGTGGCGAGAAAACTCTGGAGTTTTCTGCGATAAGAAAATGCCACTGAAGCTAAAGGGCAAGTTGTACAAAACGGTTGTACGTCCCGCACTCATGTATGGATCAGAATGCTGGACCATGTATGAAGGTTACGCGAAAGAAATGACAGCGACTGAAATGAAAATGTTACGCATGTCAGTTGGTGTAACGAAAAGGGACCACATTAAGAGCAGCTACATCTGAGGAACCAATCACCGAAAAGCTCGAAGACCGACAAATGGATTGGTATTGCTATGTTCAAAGGCGTCCGCCTGAGAACCCTGCAAAGAAAGCGATATCAATGGAAGTTCCATTTGATGGACCCAAGGCCAGAGGCAGACCAAAGAACACCTGGATGTGTCAAATGAAAAAGCAACAACAACGCATTGGTCTCGGTGATGACACGGTCCAAGATAGAGCTGCCTGTATAAATATGCTGAGATATTATCGTCAAAACGGGCGATGTGCCTACACCGCAGGTCGAGCAACGCGAAACCATGGAGCGGTATAAAGAACGAGGCAAGGAAGAAGAAGAAGAATTATGATTATATGAGTAAGGGTTCAGTTACACATTGTGACTGCAATTGATCCTACTCACAATTTACTAGTCACATTCAAAATTTTTCATACAAAAGTTATACCTTTATAACTGAAATCTGTTGCTTTGTATCGAAAATATGTGCGAATGACTGAAACGTGTTAGTTGACCAAATCCGTCGTCATTAAAGGAAACTCAATTTGTAACATGGGTATGTATAGTCACTGTACCCATAGGTATTACAAATTGAGTCAAATTAAACTGCCTCACTATACTATAGTGGGACAGTTTAATTTGACTTTGGAAACTAATTTCACTAATTCCCTATTATATTGCGTTAAATAATAATAGTTTTAAGGTAAAAATTTAATCTACATTCCTAATCGCATTATTTTTAGTAATTTTTACAAAGTAGAAATATTGCCAGGATGATGAATAATTCGACCTGTAATATCGTTGTTTTGGATTGTTACATCGTTGATTTCACTTGACACATCGCAGTTTTGTGTTGCACAATGATCAATTTGTGTTGAGAGAAGGTTATAGCGTTGATTTCATTTGCTGAATCGTTGTTTTCATTTGAGAGAGCGTTATTTTCATTTGTCAGATCGTCAATTTCATTTACTAGACCGTTGTTTTCATTTGTGAAAATTTGTCTTGGAAAAGGTATACATACATATATTAGCTATATCGTTTCAAATGCTATGTGACTTTATCAATTTCGCCAGTCTCTCTCATATTAAAAATACATACATCACATCTGCATCCATTTTGATAGTAAATTGAAAACTGATCTATCTGAATATAAGAATGTTTCATTCATAAATGGCAATTTAAGACGAGAGGAACTGGATATTCAGTGACTGACTTTTTACGACCGGAATTTTTAAAACCCTATTCATTAAATTCTGAAATATTTCCTCTACTCAATGAGAAGTCCTTTACAAAGGATTCTTAGCTATGTGATCAATCATTTCACCTAAAAGATCAATTTTCTACCTGACTGGTTGCAGTTCTTCAACCACGAAGGGACACGTCTATGCGATTAGATCCGAAAGGACAACACTCGGATGGATGTCATTTATCCATTTAATTTTTAGTACCTCATTTTATTATGATGACAAATACTCTGCTACTTAGATGACGTATAATAACATATAGTTCGAGAGTCAATTTGAGGGTAAATTGAGGGGTGGTGTAACTGCCATATGAACTACTTTTTTTCAATGCCCTTATTTATCCATTCGTCCATTGACGGCTGCGTCCTTTTAAATCGTTTGTCGTGGAACAATTAGGTTGACTGACTTCTTCCTTCGGCGCGTATAATGCATCAGAGTTAATCGGATTGGCAAGGGGGATATTTCGTCCCAATTATTTGTAATCCCATTTATCCTATTTGGTAAAATCAGTACAAAGAAAGTGAGAACTTATTATGCAGGATCTTGTATAGGGCAATTAAACGACACTTTCGATCAGTGTTGGCTTTTCAAATGGAAAACTGACAGTTGGGAAGATTCCAAAGCGGCAAAATTAGAGCCACATCTTTCTCGATTGCATGAGAATGAGACATGCAAAACTAATGGAGTGATGAATTTTTATTGCTGTAAATTATCGATAATTATTGGAATCGTTACAGTAGATTACCCTTACTAATCAGTTAACACTGAGGAAATTCTTTTAGGTGCAATAAAGAAATTTTTGTATACATTTCTCATTACACGCAAAGTTTCTCCTATCGCAAGAGACACACTGTTGTTATGTAATGAAGATAAATTCATAACTATTCATCGATATTAATAGTATAGTAATTAGTGAATCCAAGAAACAGGGTGAAATTAAACCATTCCGAATAATGATGATTGATATTCTTCGTCGCTGGCTGAACAGTAGACTACTAAGAACTCGTATCGTAGTCAAAAACCCAAACTATCAATATAAGACTGTTAAAGTGGTTACTGCATTTACATAATCCATAATGTATGTCTTTTCTCATGATAAAAGTAATTGAGGTTTTTTTCTGTTACATAAATCCCTACTGCAAAGTGGGTTTCCACTTTTCAGAAAAATATTTATAGAAGATACCTAGTAAAATTATTATTTTATAATTAACTGTGTATTTTTATATTTTTTTTTAAATTACAGCACTTTCGTTACCGTCGATCGTTCCTTTTTCTGCTCAGTACCGTATAGCCCCATGTGGGGCCGTGGTGCGTTAACTCAACCGTTTATACACTCAGAGAAAACTTATTGTAACATTAACTATGCAGCCAAGTTAATACTACTATTTCAAATTTACCATGAAAATGGTTGATTTGTACTAAGAAATAGTTCTTTCAACCAATTAAATGATCGTTCACATGTCATATCTTCCACAAGTGAAAACAACTAAGGCATAGTTGTTTTTGGATATTAGCTTTGCTATTTCTTTTATGCGATGTCTCACAATGTATGGTATAAATTACAAACTTCATCACTCATAGAGTCTGGTTCGTCTACTAGGTACACAGAATCAATGGAAAGTATGAAAATTTCAGAAATATGCCGCCCTTTCAAAATTTGCCGCCCCGGGCAGCTGCCCAGGTTGCCCATATGGGAACTCCGGCCCTGAATATCTGTAGGCAAAATTCGACCAAATTTAAGAAATCATAATTGAATGGATTGACATGTACATATAAGTACTTATTACAATTGCTAAAGTTTTGTGTCTAAGCATGTTCATACAATTAAAGAATATGATCTGAAAATATTGGGTGGAGTAATTATTATCATTATTATCATTTGCCAACACTTTTGAACATGAAAAGTTCGTGCCAAGCCAATTTCACTGTGGAAGTGGATATTCTACCTCAAAAAAATGGATGTCCTCTCATTTTTCTAATGATATATTAAAAAAATTTACGAAATACAGCCCAACTAAAATCAGGGTTTCTTCCTTTTTTTTTAATGTTATCGCTTTAAATGCACTGAAAAAAATGGTTTAGACTTTTTATCTAAAGTGAAGTAGTTGACTTAAATTTAGATAGTTTTACCAAAGAAATAGCTGATTTCTCTAATCTTCGTAGCTGAAAATACTATTAAATTCGTTCATTTAACCACGCAAGATTAGAAGAAAAAGTTTAGTCAATTCTTACACAAAAGTTGTTGATTGTACTATTCAAATATAAAATTTAACTACAAACAATCTTTCTTTTTTCTTCAACACAATTTAGCTATCCAACATTTAACAATTTATAGATAATGAATAGCTGTTTTTACAAATGAATTAATTGAATTTGCAAATATAGTAGATGTTTCAACTAATGACGAATAGAAAAATTATCCATATCTTTGTAACTGTTTCAACTACATAGAATCATAAGCTGAAAATCAACGCGAACTTTAGATGAATTCGACTATTTCTTTAGATAACCATTCTAATTTTTTTTCTCTGTGTGTCCAGAAAACCAAAAGTTATCTAAAAAAAGAAGTTCTAAATTGTTTCATGTGGAAAAGCAGTTGCTTTTCTGAAATATGTAGTATTCAAAACCTTGGAAAAAATGGTGACAAGTATTAGACAGATCCACGTGGTACTTTAAAGTTCCCAATAGAACTTTGTAGTGACGCTAGCAACTTTATAGGTCCAAATTTTACTATAACGTAACCAATTCTTGGTCTCTAAAAAGTTCCAATTGCTACCATGCTGAAACGTTCCAAAAAGTAGTTTGCAGGATTTGTTACGATGCAGTTCAAATATGAGTGACAAAAACCTAATAAAGTGGCGAAATCAAAAGCCTTAGTTCTCGCTATTTAAAATGTTGCTTGAAATTTGGACCAAATAAAACTTATAGTACACACATTTCCCACATCTACACACCATATCGAATAGAATTACTCACACTTTTCAGGATTTGTGCGGCAAAAGTCTATATAAATTTATAAATTCAAATCAAAAGTATCTTAAATGTAATATCCGCCAACGGTTACCACTTTTCATTGCCATATCTTTTGCAAAACGTATATCAAAATCATATGACTCAGTGCTGCACGTTTGCTGCAAAACGCCAGTCATCCCCCTTTCACAATACCCTCCAATGATAGGGTTAAGAATCATTAAATTAAAATGGTATATCCTGTGGTCAGAGCAGTCGTCGACCCAATATTCGGTAAAAGGTTTCGAAACTGAACAGCATCCTTTCTGGACGGTTTGACTTTAGCTACATGTAGCGTATGTAGCAGGAGCCATACGAATATAATAACACAGTGGCAATTGAAACAAATGCGTAACAAATCTTTGCGGTTGGAAGTCTAAAGAAATGGTATCGAATAAAATTCAATTTATTTTGGTTTTACCGAATTCAATCGGTTTATGTATTTTTTGAGAATGGGGTTCCATACCCAACATAATATCGTAGCAGTGCAAATGTCTTGTGGTGACAAGGGGACAGTTACAGTAAAAAGATGACCTGTTCAAATGTACAATTAGGTAAAAATTGCCGTTTGAGTGGACAGTGATTTTTATGGGCCCTTCTTTTGGTCGTAAATTTTAAAAGTTATGTTGTTCAAAATCAAACGATGATCTCAGAAAAAAATAAGTAATAATACTAAATAATAATACTAAGGATATTTAATACATATAAACATGAGTGTTTATAAAGCGACGCGTTAAAAGGACAGAATACGATATTTCTCTCATCAGGAAACAAAATCATCCAATATCTACCCCCAACTGCTTGCGCCTTTCATTCTATAACGATTTTATATAGACCAATACATATTTATAGATTTACTATTTTTCCGGTTTGAATGCAGGTAGGTACTTAACGGCACATTTAGACACAATTTGGATTTATCATTTCTACAGCCGAAACTTAGAATTGCAATCCTAAAGGATATGGCTACACGTACAAAAAGTGAATTAATTGGTTTTACTCCGTTACCTCTATACCGAATTAACAAAGAATACCTGATAGAAAATGTCTTCGATAAGCTCTTTGAGTACCCACACACCTCTCTCCGCTGAATAATAAAAAAGTCAACTTGTGTACCTATTCTGGAACACCCGGTTAACGTGGACCTACAATCGTCAAAACTATTCATAAGAAATAGCATTTCCATTTCACCTTACTCATAGTTAGCTGAGGAATGCGCCTTTCCCGGAAACTGGGTACACAGAGAAAAAAATCGTTATAAAATCAAAAATAATAGCTATGATTCAAACATTTTCAAATATGATTTGTCTCCATATACGTACGTACGTTTACGTTTAATTCAAAAATGTTTCATTTTGAATCAATAGTGGAAATATTAAAGTGATTCTTGTACTTTCAAAATTGCTGCATGTCAAATCAAAATTGAATATCACTTTATTTTCAAAGTGATTTCACTTTATTTTAAAAGTGATTTTACTTTAAATTTAAAATGTTTTGATTAAAAGATTAAAAAAGTAAAAAAGTGAAAAATATATTTTTTAATTTTTTTTATTTATTTTTATTTTTTTTTCTATTTTTTTTTTATTTTTTTTATTTTTTTTTATTTTTTTTTTTAAATTTATTTTTATTTTTAACAATATTTTAAAAACTTTATTTTCTCACTTTGCTTCTACTGGGAATCGAACCCGGTACCTCTCGTTTCGTAGTCCTTTACTTCCTACACCTAAGCTATCGGACATTACTAGCCCTGAACAAAAAAGCGGCGGGCTTATGTACATGTGACGGACACAGCCTTCAAAATGAAACAACTTTAAAACAAAGTTGAGCATATTTAAATCAAACATACAAATTTTGTAACGAGAAAAGTGATAAAAAAGACTATTCAAATACGTACTACAATTTAATAAAATTTGGATTAAATAATAATTTTACATTGTAAAAAACTAGTAGAACATCCGTTGCCTATAAAAATAAATATGCCATAACGTCCATAATGTAAAGTTTCATCTAGATAGTCGCTGTTGTCATTCCTTCCAAACATGTCGCCATTTGGCTGTGCGTCCAGTTTTGATATTCAATATGGCAACTCAACCAACCGCTTGTCAAATTCAAAGTGACAATTTTCCAACTTTTGTTCGTTCTTTTGTGTGAAAATGAATAATTCTTGAATAGCCGTGTAATAATACAAACGCGCAGAGTCCGATTTTGATAATTGAATTTATAAAAATCACCAAAATGAAATTTTGGTTATGTCTTTTTCTGTCTACATTTGGCTGCTAGTGTGGATGCTAAGTAGCAGCCAAATGGCTGCACGCGATGCCAGTTTTTGGACGCGCAGCCATTTGGCGCCAAATCTAGAGGAACCTTTACTTCTCTGTTTGACATTAACATCTAACACTAACATACATTGTCAGTCTTTGTTCTTAAATGTGTCATTGTTCAAATTAGTTTTTTCAAAACGTACGTTTTCAGAAATCACCGAAAAGTGTTCATAGTGCATTATTTGTAATTTCATTTGACAACCCCCAAGCAACAATTCGTTTGCTTTAAAGAAGCACTCCATACTGTAGCAATCATATAGTACCACGAAATTCATTTATCGTGTGACATCGCTTAAAGTAATATTTTGATCCGATAAAACAGCCTTAAAGTATTTTCCGGAAAGCTTATATCATCATTATGGAATAAAATTAAAGATGGTGGTATAAAACTTTGATAAAACTGTCTCTAAACGTTAACCTAAAAACGTACTCCTTTAAATACTCCACTCTTGTGTTTATTGGATGATACAGCACACACATGCAATGGTCTCTCTAAGTTAACTCACACACATGCATTATATTCTTCTATAGCACAGTCGGTGTCATTTTTATAGTGTTACATTCGTATGGTCATCCAATAAATTGTTCACCGTAGTTTTATAGAAGGATGGACTTTGTGATTTACTGAATTGACACTTTTAAAGTGCTCTGGAATACCACGTTTCTTGAATTGAATTCATTGAAATATTGCTTGAAACCAACATTTCCTCACTCCTTGTTAGCTTATGAAACAATTAAGATAATCTCAGCGCAGAAAATGTATGTATTTTATTGAAGAATGTGTGAATTTAATTAGCTTCAACTGATTGACATATAAAGAAGAAGGTGCATAGGAGAAGGGTCGATAAAGAAGTGTCGAGCACGTGTAGTGTTTACAATGTTATCTATATGTGCCGAGTGGTCGGACTGGCGTACGACAGTCGCTGGTTCGACGCTGGCTGCGGGAATTATTTTTTTTTTTCTCTTTTTTTTTGCAATCGCGAGAAAATGACAGAAAATGATGACATAACACATGATGTATGTCTTTCTCGAAGCGTAATTCAGTGCTACAATGAGGTTCTATTGGATCAAAAAACGGCGCCAGATGCCATTATTGGACCATTATTCAGTGTTTATACCCTGTAAAGTGCCCCTATTGTGGTTAGAAGAGAATATTTCACGAAGTATTATAGGGATGAAATTGTTACTTGGGCCGACAATATTATTTTTCCTATAAATCGTTCTAAGTATAAAAATGTGCTGGCGTAGTCATCGATAGTAATTTCCAACATATTTCGTCACTTCATACTGACCGTGCATTCTCTTATCATGGAGAAATTAAGAGCATTGGCCAACACACGAAACTGAACAATTTGATCGGGTGTCAGTTAAAATATAGGCGTGAGCCGAAATGTGCTGAATAATAGAGTTTAGGTTTGAGATCTGGGTGCTTACATGTTTTAATTTAAAAAATCAAGGTTTCATAGAAAACAATTTAAAAAATCAAGGTTTCACAGAAAACACGCAAAATAGCGTATTTTCAATGTGTCATTTTGTATGGAAATTAAAATGTTTTGGGGTCTATTTTTATTCGAAAACATGAAAAGTACATGTTTTCGGTCACTGTGAACAAATTTATTAGTCTGCTACACTGTATCGGAAATCAACTTAACTGTAAAATATTTGATCAGTATCAGAGACTCGACCGATTTTCTTTTACAATTCAACTACATACATATTTACATACCGTGAGAATCAAAAGTGATGCCAGACTTCGAAACCCTATCTTTTATTCAACATAATTTTATAATCGTAAATTTTAGAGAATGAGAAATTGTTTTATCTGAAAGCTATATTCATTACAAATTAAATTTATAAAATTCATTCAAATACACACAATAGTTTTAATTTAGCAAGGACAAATTCAAAAATAGTCATATTTTTATGAATCAAAAGTAATGGCACACTGGCAACTTTCCTTAATAATAATATCTTTTTGAACTGTATTTGTTATTCACATAGCATGGTGATGCATTTTTATGACAACGAGTTAAGCTATTTTGTTTTTTAATAATCCATACTGTCAATTTTACAATTGTTCAGTATAAAAGGCTTTTTAGAAAAATTGTGACCGAAACGCAAGTGGAAATCTGAAAAATTATAATAAATTTATGGATGGAGGGAAAATTATTTCGCGAAATCGGAAAAATAGTTAAAAGGCATTATTCGACAGTGAGAAACATCATTTCGAAATAAAAAAGTTGCCAAAAACTAGAAAATTTGCCGCGTTCTGGATGACCTCAAAAACTTAATCCGGTTCAAGTTAAAAACATTGTTAAGGAAGTGAAAGTTAATCCGAGGGCAAGTGCTGTAAAAATTGCTGAATATATTACCCGTAATTTCGGCCAGCTAATAAGTGCGTGAACGATCCGTCGGGCATTAAATGCTAATGGCTTGCAGGACGAGCCCCAAAAAAAAAAGCCTTTTATTTCGGATAAAAACAAAAAGAAGAGGAGACAGTATGCAAAAAAGTATGGAAATTGTGGGAATGACTTCTGGCGGACTGTATTCAGCGATGAAAGCAAATTTCAGATTTTTGGCGCTAAAAACGGCTCAAAAATTTGGCGAAAGAAAAATTCCGAGTTTGAAGAAAAAAACATTACATCGACAGTAAAGCATGGGGGAGGTTCAGTTATGGTGTGGGGGTGTATGTTGGCGGCAGGGGCAGGAAATCTCCTGTTCATAGATAGCACTATGAAAAAGGAGCAATATTTATCAATATTGCAGGAAAATTTAGCTCCTATTGCCCAAAAACTCGAGTTACCTAGGACTTGTATCTTCCAACAGGACAATGATCCGAAACATACCTCCCGTCTGGTAAAACAATGGATATTGTACAGGACACCAAAGCAACTTGATCATCCTCCTCAGTCTCCAGACCTGAATCCCATCGAACATTTATGGGAAATTTTGGATCAGCGTGTTCGGAAGAGACAAATTTTCAACAAAGAAGATTTGAAGCGCGCTCTACTTGAAGAATGGGCTAGTATACCGCAAGGAGTAGCCATGAATCTTGCAGAGTCTATGCCAAGACGATTACAGGCTGTAATAAAAGCAAAAGGTTGACCGACATAATATTAGTTTTAAGCATAGTCGTTTTTTTTTCCTATAATAAAAACAACGTGTGCCATTACTTTTGATTCTTAAAAATTGCACCATTTTCATATTTTTATTTACGATTTGTTAATTACTGTTCGAATTCTTATGAACATTTGTTAATTTATTTACAATTAATAAGGCTTTGATTTGAGACATTAAGCTCTTTTCAATTCTTGAAACTTACAGATATATTTTGAGTCAAAGGTCATATTTCAAAGTGTGCCTTCACTTTTGATTCTCACTGTATGTATATGAAATGGAAAAGGAAGTAGTGTGTACCAGAAAATAAAGCTTGTACACAGTGTTTGTGACGAAGTTTTTGGGATTTAAATTAATATTATGTTCAGGGTGGACGAAATTGTATTGATTTCGCCGTACATTTTCAGAAATTAACGAAAAGTGTTCACAGTGCACTACTATTTGTAATTTTATATGACAACCGACAATATTATTTTGCCTATATAAATTGTTCTAAGTATAAAAATGTGCTGGTACAGTCATCGATAGTCACTGGGTGAGGTTATAAAACACAACGTTCGCGCAACGTTCGCGCAACGTTCGCGCAACGTTACCTTTAATTTCAAATCAACCGGCCGTTACGGATCAGAAACTTCTCCCTACAAACAGATCCCCTAAGCGCTTAGGGGATCTAAGCGAGGATTAAAGGTAACGTTGCGCGAACGTTGCGTTTTATAACCTCACCCATTTGCAACATATTTCGTCACTTCAGTCCATTCTTGTATCATGGAGAAATTAAGAACATTGGCAAACACACGAAACTGAACAATTTGTTCGGGTGTTAGTTAAAATATCGGAGTGTGCCGAAATTTGTGAATAGGGGAATTATTGGTTTGGGACCTGGGTTTTTAAATGTTTTTATTTGAAAAAAAAAATCCACGGTTTCATAGAAAACACGCGAATCAGGGAATTATCATTGTGCCAATTTGTATGCGAAATGAAATGTTTTGGGGCTGTTTTCATATGAAAACTACTATGTATGTATATGTTTTCGGTCACTCTGAGCATATTATAAGGCACATATAAATTAGAGGATTAAATTTGTGTTAATCAAAACTTTTCTACGATTTTTTTAAACGAATGTTTAACATTCCAGATTTTAAATTCTACTCATATTTTTGGTATCCTTTTCAAACAATTGACTGATTGCTAGGGCCTCGAAATTTATAGCAAATTTAGCTACTACGATGTCCTACAAGTTTGAAAATTTTAAAAATATTTACTCATGAATTTCTTAGTTATCGGGAAATTTCGATTTAAAACGACAAAAGCTGTATTTTCTCCACATATACTGGCCGTTTTCAACGAGCTCTCGTCTTCAGAATTTCTCTTTTCAGAACATTTAACTATACGATTTTTTTTAATCCCTGTTTTGAGGTGTTCCGGCCAAAAAACCGGCGGTGCTAGGTGTCGTCTAACCCAATATGAAGCTCTGATACTCCAATAACAATAGCGAAAATCTGTACGAAAATTGGAATACTGTGAATTCACTCACCGTAGTAACAATGGCAAAATTATCGATTTATCAATATGTATTTTTAGGACTCAGTATGTTGCTAAAAAAAACTGTTAATTTGAAGTGTAATACCTAAATACAGAAATTGTTATTCTGATATTCAACATTTTATAACCGTAAAAGTACATAATAAGTAATCTTGCTAAATGAGTACCTAATCTAGCAAAGCTATCTACGTTTCTGTTACTTAATGGGTGAATTCAAATTGTAAGACAAAACCGGACGGGTAAACTTGCAAGACAAGAACCATCGTTCCTACAATCTGAAATGCACATTGCTTGTCTGCTGTGACGAGTCGACAAGATTAAAGTGCAAGTAAATCACGCGCTAATTGTTGTCGCAGAACGCCTGAAAAATCGATAGATGCAATCGTCTTATTGATCGTACGATTCTTACGAAAGGAAAACAATCGTGTCACGATTTTTTTCTTTCGTAAGACGTGTGATGCACAATGCTTGTCTGCTGGCCACTACAAAAGCTCTCGCCGTCCGTTTGTTAGCCGTCCGGTTTCGTCTTAGAATGTGAAACCATTTCTTCTTCTTCTTCTGCGCAGTTCACATCAGATATCTTAGACCGCACATACATCCATTTTTCGGATTCTTCGTTCTGTCAAAATCATACATTTTCTGGGATTTTGACAGAACGAAGAATCCAAAAAATTGATTCGGATTCTCCATGTGTGTGCGGCCTAAGATATCTTCCATCGCTTTTGAAATCATTGTTAGCAAAAAAATATATAGCCATCTTTTTAAATTTTAAACTTCAATTTAGTTATAAACACATAAAACAACAAACAATTAAATTATTGAAAAACACAAAATAATGCGATAATACTGTATCTAACATAACGAAGTGTGGTACGGCGTGCTAGACAAACCCAATGTTCTTTACACAATGAGTATACACATATAAAAATCGGTATACCTACATATAAGGCCATGGCAAAAGAAATGAAACGCAATGCCAAAGCTCGAATAAAATTAATAATTCGAACACTATTTGCTACTAGACTCTTAATTTTAATTATCTTAACCCTTTTTTACCCAATATCGTCGAGCCTGGAACCTTCTGACCTCATACGACTTATGTATGAATATGTACACTAAGGACATAAATAAATTGAAGATGTTTTTGTGATATGTCACTTACGCGGTTAATTTAATTAGAAAGATAAATGTGAACTTGTTAGAAGCTACTTTGCCGCACTACAACGTATTAAACTTCATTCGGAATGTTTGTCTTTAGCCAGATTGCGGATATGGTTTCCTTACAATAACATAGCTCCTGGCTAAGTGCAAAGTGGTTTTATAATTGGTAATTGACAACTTGAGAAAAGTTTCAGCACGAAGCTTGAAGCCGGAATGTGTAGTCCTTTTGCTATAGATAAGAGAGCGTTTGCCAAAACCAGACAACCACGATTTTCTGCTATGTTTGCTAAACTTCTTCACATTTGCGGATAATTCAATTTTAATTTGCATGTTCAAATTACATACATACTTTAAATAGAGTTTTAAAACACGAGTGTGTTAGTAATTTATTCGTTGTGCTTAGAGTTTTTAGAAGAGCAAGTTTGGACTGGTCAAAATATGTTTTGCTCCTACTTTATGAGGTTCAGTATTTTAGACTAGAAAACATTAACAAGTTACAATTAATTACATACGTATTACACACTTTAACAGTTTGATGTCCTAAAAAGGGGAATGCTTGCAGTTTAGAGACTTTTGGACGAATTATTTTAAATTTGTTTTAGCCAGCGATATTTTGTTGTTGAGTCTTCTATTAATTTGTAAATGATGGGTCTATTTTGTTAAATAATAATGTAATAATGAAAATATTCGCTTTGAACTTTATTAGATTTCTGACTTAAAAAGCGTAACGGTTTTTACGACTTGCCATTTAGAGTGTCTAAAATGATATATTTTGGTTAATATTTAACGTTCCTTCTCTTAATTTCACTTTGCAGGAGTTAGAAACTTTATTAAAATATAAATCAAATATCAGTACAATTATAAATTCTTTTTGATATCATAAATCAATGCATAGGCGTGTGCAAGATATTGTCCAAAATATCCAACAAATCTATTGTCGTTCAATTACACTGATTGCGAACACAAATATGAAAATTGAGAAATAATATCGAAAAGAAGCAGTCACCCATTTTTTTAAATTTAATTAAATACTGCAGCAGAAATGTGAAGGCACTCTGGAATGTCGTTTTTTAGTACTATAACAAGTCAGCCATTAATATAGTGTTCGCATACTCGGACGGCAACGACAACCGTGTCGTAAGAATATTACGTCCATTTCTCAAAAAAAGAAACTTTCTTGCTGCCACTCCACCCCATCCATACCACCCGCATTTTATACGTCTTGACAGATTTTCAATTAAGCAATTCAATAAGTGAATTACTGCTCTATTTTTCCTTTTATTCATTAGACGTTATTCGCCTTTTACGTTCGCCTCCTTCGTTCCGGTCGCTTCATTTGATTTCAGAATTCGAACATGTTACGAGCCAATGGTAATCGGAACAGGAAAGGACTCCTTCGACTCTTAAAAAAATCGTTGAACAGAAGCGGGAAGAAGAAAAAACTCACCGAATGCAGCTCTTTCAATTGGAATCGGCAAGGAGCAAAGTAGAAAAGAGTTTTTAAAAGCAATAAAAACGAAATGTCGCATATTTTTATGACATTTCTTTTTTGCGTCGCGAGGACACTTTCGATTTGAATTTCGATTCCAATGAAGAGGAATAAAAAAGCTGCTAGTGAAATTAAGTAGTAAACCATCTGTAGGGTGAGCGTGGTAGGGCTCTTCCGCGCCATTTATTCCTTGGTAGAAGGTGTCGCGCAAGAAACGTCCCTTCATAGAAGTATGTATATGGCATCGGGAAGGACGTACAGAGAGTCGGATGGAATTGCTGTTTATACTACTAAACATAATGTCATTCATTCATAATCCAATTTTTAACATTGCTTCGGCATTTTCATATTGCTTTTGGAAGGTTATTGAATTGAATTTTTGAAAAATTTATAGCATGTCGATTATTGTTTGTTTGTAGATATAAATATGTAGGTACACATGTATGTAGTTTTTTTTATTTTAGCGGTTTTGTATTTTATTTGTTAGCATATTGGTATGTAGGAACACGGTGGAACCCGGGCCAACCGTGGGGCCCCCAATGCGACAGTCGCAGGCCAATTTGGTAAAAACAGTGGTCGTTCAAAGGTGTACGATAATTTTTTTAAGAATAAAAAAAATTGAATGCGTATGTAATTTCAATGCGGTTGTAAATTATCCTTTTTGGGTGATAAATGAAAAATCAACACAAAATAACTTTAATACGGCCAGTATATCTATCAAAATCGAAATCAAAAATATATTCACTATATTTCTGATTTCGATAAAGGTATACCCAGAGAAATAAATAGTTAATTTTAACAATTTGTTCATTATTTTAATGGTTGAAACTGAGACTACCACCAAAATAGTAAAAGAGTGTTTTCGCGATTTTTATCAGAGCAGACACGGTTTTTAGGGTTTTTTAGAATTTTTGCAAAAACACCCTTATGAAATCGATTTTGTCCGTCCGCCTGTCCGTCCGTCCGTCCGTCCGTCCGTCTGTTCACTAAATAACTCGCGAACGGCTCAACCGATTGTCATGAAATTCGGTACGAATGTGTAGAATGGTTACAGTCTTTGGCACAATTTCCTTAGAAGTTGGTAGAAAGAAGATAACAGGGTGTCCCGAACGTTTGAAAAAAGTCGACTTTTTTAGTTTTTATCGGAGATTAACATATGGGTATTTAAATCAAAGATCTAGACGAGTACATCTCATATCAGTTAAATTTTTCCAGTTTCGAGTAACGGTAAAAAAGTTATTGGCGTTTAAAGTTAAACTTCCTTTTCGAGCTCCGTTTTTCTAAACCGTTATAGGGATCGATATGAAACTTTGCACAAAGATTGGTCAGTATGGCCTTATGTACATTAAATATTAAGACTGTTGACTTTTGCTAAGGAAAAGTAAATAACAGTAAATTTGTAAAATTTCAATTTGTTCGTGTGTAGCCCCTGTTAGGTTTCCAAATATGAAAATTCTGCTAAGGGTTTTTAGAAAATTACACAGGGAATATGTCTACGAATTTTCATTCGAATAACTGTATCCAAACTGGAAATATAGCCAAGTAAGTATTTAGTAAGGGCCTTTCACAATACAAGGGAAGCCTCTTAAGCATTTCTTCAATGCATATCTTTTAACTTGATGAAACAATGTACATGAAATTTGGTGGAAATGCATAGAATGGTAATAGTGTTTGCCACAAATATTTTTGAAGTTTGTAGGACCAAGTTAACAGGGTGTCCCGGAAAAGCTGCAAAAGTATACTTGTTCAATACTCATAGGAAAGCTTGCGTGGGCTCTAATGTCAGGGGACACAATGGAATCATTTCATATAAGTTGGTTTTCATTGATTTGAAAAACTGTAACAGTAGATTTACAGCTAATAATTCAGTTCATATATAATGCCAAGCCATCCTTACGTTTGCCTGAGCTTCTTTTTTTCTCAAAGGCCATCAGAAATCTTAAATCGAAAAATGCCTGTAGATATGCCTTGGAGTACTTTTATACAAACTGGGTAAATAGTAAATCTATTTTTGGATTGGTTTTTAATTAATTAAACTAAAGGTGGAACAGAATGAAAGGCTAGCGCCAATTATGAACCAATTATTTAGACCAATCCAAAAAAAATCTTCAGGAAGCATTTCATTAATGTTGTGCACAATTCTTATCTATTGCTTATAAAATATATGCACAAAAATTATCCACTATGCATCAAAATTCTAAAAAACCCTCGTATTGCGGGCGCAGCCCTCTGTACGCCGGTATTTTTTCTACATGCGCTGTGCTTGTGTCAGTGCATCGTGCAACGTATATACGACATGTTCATAGGTTTGATTTGTGTACATTTATTGCTGCTTCCCGGCTTTCTAATTAAGGTGGCTTTGGACATGGCGGTAAAGTGCCTACACCGCAGGTCGAGCAACGCGAAACCATGGAGCGGTATAAGCAAAACCACCTTCACTAGAAGCCGGGAAGCAGCAATACATGCACACAAAACGAGCCTATGAACATGTCGTATATACGTTGCACGATGCACTAACACAAGCACAGCGCATGTAAAAAAACCGTGTCTGCTCTGATAAAAATCGCGAAAACATGTGGAAAATTCACTTTTTGTCGGGATTTTGTTCTTTCACTGCATTCTAGACACTTTAATTCACGACACATTCCACTTTTCGCGACGAAAATCGACCGGGAACCAATACTTTTCGTGTAAAGTTTGTCGCGACCCAACCCGATTTGCCTTTACCGCAATGTAAATTTTCGATCTGAACAGGCCTATGATTTGGCGCTTAAGTATATGAACGTGTTCTGCTTCCGGGCTTTGTATAAAGATGGTTTTGGGTATAAGGAATCAGGCAATGAAGAAGAAGAAACATGGCGGCGAAGGCGAACTTCACGTGAGATCCACAATGACAACAATATTGTAAATTTAAAATACACACATTGGACTTTGCAACAGCAAAACTGAAGTCACCGATTTAAAAATGTATATTATGTGATCTTTGTATAACATCGCAAGCGGGACAATACATATTCAGCTAATGAAATTTTACAGTTAACTTCCGCTGCTATTATTGTGTTCTCGCGTAAAACTGCTTCCCTTGACAATTAACCGGTCCATGGACAAAATGGCGCAGAAATTGTGGTGAGTTTCTGAATCTGTCAAACCGATTCATTGTCCCCGGTGATTTCATCGGGGAAAATATGCCATGATCGGGGAATCGAAAAATAATTCATAAAATGGCCGAGGAGAATTATGGAACCGTTCTCGGATTGAAGCTTATGGAATTCCCCAGCGTTTGCGGCATATTACACGACAGTATGTATACATTTGCATTGAGAAAATCGCCGCGGACAAAAATTTCGTTTTCATTCCGCCCGAGGTCTATTCAGGCCTTAACCGTACACCATCACAGGGAAAAAAGCGTTATTTTTCTTTAAAAACGACGGATTTGTGAGAGAGAACTTCATTTAGTTCGCAGTGCTCTAGTTAGTTCAACTGTACAATTATAGCAATATTAGCGATATCAATCCCTAGAAGTCTAATTTAAATATTGTATTAATTTGGCTACTATTGCACTATAGTTGCAACTGAGATCTCCGTAAAATTGTAGATTAGTCATAAAAAAATAACCCTAATTTGGTTCGCTGTGCAATTGCAATGGAATGCTGTTTCATAAAAAAATCTTCCAAATCACATAGGTACATTCATTTCAAAAATCACTTACCTTAAAATTTGTGATGGAGATGTCGAAGCTCCCCGCTAGAACGAATACTAGTAGCTCCACAATCATAAAAACGACGCTTTTTCGAATATTTGGGGGCAGAGCTTATCGTGTTGTTTTGAAGGACGATCGGAAATTCACTCATTTTCATTTTGTTATATTAAACTAATGTGATTATACAATTAATAATACTAACCACACAAAAACCTTCACTGCGCACCGAAGCAAACGAATAAAAACACACTTCTGATGGGAAGTAACTTGTAAACTTCGCAAGATGCTGATATAGTACCACTATTAAATTTTTAATGTTTACTATTTGTTGGTTAACAACTTCTTAGTATGACTATTAAATAGTAGTTTTTCAGTTTTTCATTAGTTGTTAATTGGTACATATGACCCGCTCTGTGGCTCACTTGGTTGAGTCGCACTCTACGATGCTAGTAATCTAGAGGTCCGGAGATCGAATCTCGGCGTGGTCCAAAATTTCCGTACATGTGCGGATAGGAAATATATAGTGCTTGCAACATTATACAGGGTGTCTCACGACTCATGGTACATACAATACTGGATGATAGCACAACTCATTTGAGTAGAATTAATGTTCCACATGTCCCCCTATCTTTAACCGTTATCAGTGGCGTAGAAAGGGGGGATAAATCCCCCTTCGGTCACACATTTTTTATTATTACTTTAGGTATATGTAAAACAAAGCAGTACACCATCACAGGGACTGTAGTTTCGCACAGGCAAGCCCTACTGAAGTAATCTAGAAGTGCTGCTAGAAAAATTAAATGTAAGCACTGATTGAAAATTTGTTGCCGGAGAATCTTAATGTTTGGTTCAACGGTTCATTCGGTTCGCTGGAACACGGAGTGCTCTTCCACTGGAGCGCAATTTTTCAATGGGGAAATATACAATACATAAGATTATAAAGAGTGGAAAGCTAATGCAAATGAAGAGAAAGCGCTGCAAAACTGCTTCCAATTTTTCAGCATCCTTGATTGATTGTAACATTATTTTTTTCTTTTTTTTAAGTTAAAATTTGACGAAAGGTTTTATCGTATATAGCAGGGCAAAGCAAGTCTTAACTTTCTCTAGTTATTCGCAATTTTATTGAATTTAACACGAACTCTGAAAGCTATAACCATGAATATTTTTTTTAATAAAATCTTCTATAAAAAAAAATGGCAGAAACTTCTAAAATTGAAAGATATATAGTCTTATGCAGTAATTCGAAAACAAATTAACAAACCAACAAACGGCGTTCCGCGGTACCTTAGCGTTCTCACGCTATTTCTACAGGTGGCTCTATCTTGGATCATGTCATCGCCTACGGACTACGAACTTGATTAAGTTATGAATTTCGATTTGACAAAATTTAGAGTTTTATGCCATAATATGACTAAAAAATGGAATGTATATGTAATATATGTATATGCCAAGTTTGTCAATTAAATTACATTATTTTGCGTACATAGTGCTGTGGATAAATCAACTTCAACATTCAATTTCAAATCTTCGTGGTTCGCGCCATTCAAAATAACCACTTCCCTAAATTTTAAATGGGATGAAATGCGGTTAGTGGCTCTTTGTAATTGTTTTTCAAATATTCATTCCAAAGCGTTAAGAATTTTCGTAAAAACTAGAAAAGTTTGCATTTATCTGTATACCATGAAATGAAATATATTTTTTGCGCACAATGCTTCTTGTTGAATAACTGTGCGCTTTCAATGCATTAGTTGAGGCGATTTTTGATCCAGAACTCATTCCAATAAGATCGTATCGGCATACTGAGAGCGTTATGTTTCTTACAAAATTAAATCGATAGGCCTTTCGAACGAATACAACATTTTCTATAATTAAGTCTACATGAGGCAAGTCCAACAATTAAATCACTAAAAAATGACCAACAAATGGATTCGTATTGCCATTTCCAAAAGTCTACCGCTTAACAAAAAATATTATAAAATTTTGTTTGCGCGGAATAATGCCAATGCAATTTACTGGATCAAATGGACTATGTATTTCTAATATTAAATTTTATCCGAAAAAGTCGTCAAATATTCCCCGAATATATTTTCCTATATAATAAAATCCTTTTTCATAAAAGAGAGAGTTGCATGTCATGTCATCACAGATGACTGCTTTCGAAAACCCTAAATAATCGAACTGATATTGTCCTTTTTTCGGTTGAAAATGTCTCTTTGGAATTGAGTCTTTCTCGAAAATCGAGTTTCTACCCAATCATGTAATGGATGGTAATGGCAATTTATCTTCATTTGAACGGAAATAATTGAATCAACAACATTTAATGTTGTCCCGATTAACAGGGGACTCGCTGCATGTAAACGATTCGGCTGTGAATATGAATTGAACAGAAACGCTGACTTTCACACTACCAAATGAAATCATGTAAACATGTTGTAACCGAAGTGTTATAAGTGGTTGCAAAGATTCGATTATGGAATATTGAAAATGTATTTTGTTCAATCTATTTATTTCAATTTAATTAAATTTGGTGTTTATCTCGGCGTATTTTGCTAAAAAGGTTCATGAGACAGCATGATTTACTATGCGAACTCCGCAAATATTCTCTTGAAAACATCAAACACTTAATTTATACCCTTGTCGTATATTTCTTTTCTTCCAGGCCAATATGTACTCAAATGTGTTCATAAATTACAAAAAAGAAGCACGATAATGTGAAAAATAAATGTACTCTTCAGCGTGCAAGTACACTAAAATCTGGCAACGATTTATACTGAAATGTCGTCCGTTTCAAACTTTCAAAAATAAATCCCTGGCGAGTTAAAAACGAAACACTGAAGAAGGATACACAGGAGGATCCACTTTTCCAGAATATAATAGCGAAGATTTTGTGCTCAACCACAAAATGCATGTTTATTAATTAAGAACATTTATTTTCATTAGGGGACTTTGCATTTGTTGTGCCACTGTGCCGAGCCACATTCTGTGCTTATTTGATGAGGGGGTGTTTTAAAACAATTAATTTTGTCTACAATTTTATCAAAATGAATATTCCTAAATAATTGAATTTATTTTGTATGCTCGGCACACGGCACGGGAAAGCCAACCGCTCGCTCTGGATGGCAGACGCGGGCTGGTAAAGCTGAGACACGACTAAACACTTGTTTCTGCTAAAGGAAACCAATTAATGTGAACAACAGCAACAACAAGGATCAGCCGTGTTGGTTTGAGGGCTTTGACTACTTCTTCATATTAGGGTGTCGATTCTCCTTTATGTTCATAGTCGGAATGAGACTGCATAATGACTTGTTAGTAACTGGGAATCTCATCTGTGTTCCGGGGCGTTCGTTGTGGCGTGCGAATAATAAGAATGATAACAACCATTGAAGCAGGGGGAGAACAAATGGCAACAAAATTATAATTGTATAATAAAGACACGAAATAATGCTTGAGAATTATGACAAACAGTCTGTCAAAGTAGGACGTGGAAGCGTTAAATTGGCGGTGAGCAATGAAAGTTGCGATTGTTGCTGTAAATGATGACAACGGAGTTTTCTTAGTCGTAATCACCCATAAAAAGGTGTTGTATTAATAAAAGCCATTTAATATCAGTAATGTCATTCTTTAAGATATTCATGGATATAATAAAGATTGAAGCTGTATAATTCAAATTGTTCGGCAGTAAAGTCATAGTTACTTGTTACTTGAAAATGTAATATTAATTAAGAAATAATAATAATAGAGTTAATCGTATTTTTCTTTTATAAGTACAGCATGTACACTAACAGTTATGCAAAAAATTGCACAACTTGTACCTACTTATTGGGCCAATTCAAACCAGTGCAATTAAATTTCACAGATAGAGAGTGTAATTATACTTTAAGAAAACGACCGTACGGGCAAACTTGCACGACAAGAACCGGACGTACGATCATTTCACACTATCCGATCAAAACACGGACGGGCAAACAATAATAATAAAGCAAGTATAAAGGTTGTCATGAACGCTTCAAAGTTAGTCTACAATGAAGTGAGGAGATGCTATCGTACGTCCGGTTGTAATTCGGTCGTACAATTCTTACGAAAGAAAAACAATGGTGACACGATTGTAAGACGCGTTCTTATATTGTGAAATGCACAATGCTTGTCTGCCGTCCACTATAAAAGCTCTCGCCGTACGATTTTGTCTTGCAAAGTGAAACGGCCCATTTACTTACTATTTACAGATTTTGGGAAGTTTTACAGTTACCGATAAACAGTATAATTACGCAAAGTGCGCTTACTTTCTGAAAATTACCTATTTTTTTTTTATACTGCTAAAAGCCTTTTAAGAATTTATGTGGCTTTCCACCCGCAATCATGTTTTCTCTATATGTTCATGGGTGGACAGATTATCGCAGAAATGTAGAGTTTCAGAGTCTTAAGCCAAAAGCGGAGGGGTTTTTAGGGTTTTCGCGATTTTCGCCGTGTTTCGCAACAAAATCTTGGTGGAAAACTTCAAATTCGAGCCCAGCACCCTAAAAAATCATCTGTGGCATTTAAACACACTGATTTTTGCAATTTATTGTGCCTGATGTATTCGAGATACTTATTGAACCGTTTCTTAACAAATAAGGTTTTTCCTTAAAGCAGGGGTGTCAAGCCAAAAGCTGATCTGGGCCAAATAAGAGTTCCTTCGGGTTTGAATGGACGCAGAGTGAATATAATTTGATTATTTTTCAAATATGCCCATAAATTTAATAATTTGAATCACCAGCAACCTCGGAAGTATGCAGTTTAGATATCCTTGCGAAAAGGCATCTTTTAAAAATTTATTGAAAAAAATAACATCTAAATAAATGCAACACTTTTAATTAGACAATGCACAAATAAATTTACTATGTTTCCAGTTTGGATAAAAGAAGTCAACGGTAAATCTACAGACATTTTTTGTTCTATAATTTATTATTAAAAACTTCATTTTAACGATACAATTTACTCCGTTATAATCTTGTTACATAAAGTAAATTATGTTGTTAAAAATTTGCTACCAGAAAATGTCACTTTTGGTAAGCAATTCTAATATTGTAATTAGCACAGGATTCCGTTTCTGAATTTATATTGCGGTCCAGTTTGAATAATCTTTTCCTCTATCAGGAAAATGAATAGATAAATGAATTCCCATAAAACATTAACACGATCAGTTTTACAATATCTCTCGGAGCACTTTTTTGCTTCTATTTAAAAATGCTTGAAAATTAAAATTCTTAGAAATTAGAATTGGCCAAAACTTAACTTCTAATTTTCGAGCGTCAACTACATATTTCTAATATCTTTTCTTTTTTCCTAGAATCTTAGAAATATGACAATATGATGCAAGAATATGCAAAACAAAAATATGAAAAATATGCTTTTATGCATTTATATGCAAAATATGCATTTATGAACAAAATATGAAAAAAATATGCACTATCAAATATATCTCTAATGACTTCTTTTTACATAAATCGGATTTATATCTCGACCATATCTTGATAGCACATCCCAAAAAAAATATGCATTTTGCATACTTTGGTTGCCCTGTTTATTAGCTATAAATCCGTTACCGTTTCACCGAACCAAGAAAAAGAAACTTATATGATACGACTTCGTTGTCGTGTCGCGTAGTGCAGTGGCAGTGCTCTGTAGCCGTGATCGTTCGGTCGCCACTCTGTGATAGAGAGATTCATAGAGAAACGAGTTTCCAAACTCGGCACGATCCGTCGGAAGTTTATTATTCAGAAGAAGATGATAAGAAATACTCTTATCGTAAAATAATAAAAAAAAACTAACAATGCGACTAAGAATAGGTATGGCTGACAACCGTATCACACTCCGAATTCAGTTGACTTTGTAACGTTGACGACTACACATACACACGGTAGTCGTCAACGCACCACGCTCCACTAGGAGTTAAGGTAATCAAGAGAAATTGATATGAGTACGCACACGAACCTTTCCTATATTAGCCCAGTCAAAATATCCCAATTAGTGTCCGCTTATGTCCTTCTAAGAGCTTTCCGATCAAATATTTTCTTAGGAAAATTAATGGTAGATTCTTCAGTTATTCTAGATTCTAAATGGGTTGGCTTGGCAAATTCAAATATTCGCGTAGTTATGAATTTGAAAAGATACAGATGATAATCTGGATTTGACATTGCTACAACTATTTTTTATCAATATTCAAAAATATAAATTTATAATAAAACTGAAATGATGGTTTTCATCACTTTGAAATCAACGACTACTATTAAATTCACTAACATTCGATGTACGCGTTTTTCACAAATAAGTAAATAATGGTATATTTTGCGAAAATTCTTTGGCAATTTGTCTCTTATTTCTCTTTCATCGAAAAGTATGAACATTTTCCACAGTGTGCATACTTTCTTTCATACTTCACATTACAGTAGCTGTAACTAATAAATGGACATCTTTCAATCAATAATTTTATACGTACCAAAGCGTGTATACTGATTTATCTCTAACACTAACCACTGTTATTAATAAGTTTGAATTTTTTTATTCCGATTTTTTTGTTTAAGTTTCTATAATAACTAAAACGAAAATAAAAATATTTAAACAAACCTCAATCATATTTGCGACCTACTGTTTAGTTACTATTCGCTCCAGCAGGACGGATGAGCTCGTGCTCACTAGTGCTATACTGTATAAACCGCCAGGGGCGAACCCAGGAATTTATTTCGGGGGAGATTTGTGCATTTAAGTGACTCATGAAATCATAGGTTTATTTTCAGACCTTAACGTTAAGATAATCGTTTTTATATATTCTAAATTTCACAAAAATTTAATTTAAAATATTTTAAGTTGGTTTCATCCAATAAATTTAAGTTCTTTTTTTAAATACTCCCATAGGAAATAACTGGTTTCGATAACCGAACATTTTTAGACGGAATAACGTTATTGCATTTCTTGCAAATTAATTTAGTTTTTTTTACATCCCTTTAGGTTCTCCATAATGAAAACATGTTTTACCCACTTTTCAACGGTTACTATGAGAAATTTGTCAATTTTGGTGGTTTTTGAAATTCGCGAATTATAATATCTAAAATGACCCTAAACAAAAACTACTTATTGAATGTATCTAATCTTCTTTTCTATTTTAATTTATATCGCATTAATTAAAGCTTTAAAAATAATTCGCAACTATATCTTGTCTATGAAAACTAAAAAAATTAATTAATTAATAATTTTGTTATTACACTTAAATAAACCTAGTACATGAGATTGCAAAATGTGGTGGAGAATTTTTTTTTTGTTTTTTATGTTTTTTGGGGGTGCTTAGCACGCATTTGGAGCTTCCCACCAAAATTTTGATGCGGAACAGGGTCCAAATCGCGAGAAACCCCAAAATGTTCGCTGTTTTTCCGTTTTTTTAGCTCCTAACTCTCCACCACATTTTGCCATATGAAATCACCTAGTGAATACACTATATAGATCTTGAGTCTAAAAATGCTCCCTTATTTGTTATGTCAAGATAGTTATGTTGTGTACATTTTGTTTAAACTAATACTTTTGAAAAATCGGTTTCATAATTTCGGGGGGTGTTTGATCCCCCTAATCCCTCTTTTGGGTTCGCCCCTGTACACCGCTCTGTAGAGAAATTTTCGATTTTGTTCGCCAAGGTATGCATGCTTCTCGTTCATGTACATTAGGAGGCGTTGAATGCGATGGAGTGCGCTGGAGTGCGCGTGAATTTCTTACAATTTGTGTGTGCACATACAGCGTCGGGAAAAAATTCACCTATATACTTCACACAGTACTCATACGTATGACTTCCCCTCACAATCCAATATGGTCAAATTCATACAAGACTTTCACTGGTTATTCGACACATAATATCTGGCATTATTTGGGTAAAATGCATGGTGAATATCCTATGCAAACCGGGTATTATTTGGATAAAGTTCGTGGTAAATACCCTACGAAAACGGGTTAGTCTTTCCACTTCAATAACCAATAATATGTGGGTAAAATGCATGCAGAATACCCTATAAATCTTTCGATGATTTCACTTATGAAATGCATTTCAAACATGTGCATTTTGCAAATATTTGAAGTGCATTTTATAAGCCAACAAGTCAAGTTGGTTGAACAATTTTATTGAAATTGTACCTATAATGTAAATTGTAAATAAAATTAGGAAACTTTCGTAAAAATTAGCTGCCAGAAATTACTCAGCCAAACTGCTGGCGAGAATGGTGGATATTGCGTTTCACAATATTCCACTATAAGCACTCGCATGACTAGGGATTTTGCAGGTATTGATACCCCCAAATTAACCATGTGCTGAAAATTGCCTGTATGGAGCACCAATTTCCCTCCTTGGGGAAACTAAAAGTATGTAAAATATGTGCTTGTGTGCGTTTCCTCAGACAAAGCTTTGAATGTGGTGGTAGTTTCGGTTAGCGATTTCTTGCAGGGTGGCGATTTTAACCAAAAGGCTAACCAGGTATTAACCGGCTATTTAACCAGTACGTTTCCTGCAGGGATATTATTCATTTTCCTTTATTAATTTAATCATAAATTTAAGCCTAAGGCCTTTGTTGCCAGTGCTTTAGTTTTAAGTAGTATGTAACACTTGTTGTTATATAACTTCTCTAATAAATAAATAAATATTAAAAAATTTATGTCACACCAAGTTTGATTAAGTTTTAATAGACAATACCTACATTATGAAAAAAAAATAATATTTTGAAAAGTATTAAATTTAGATCTGTTTGCATTGGAAATTGGCAGTAATACATGGCATGGTTTACAATTTAGTCCAAGAATTTTTACTGATACACGCACAAACAGAAATTTAATAAATTTACTATTATTTACTTTTTCTTAGCAAATGTCAACAGTATTTAACGTATATAAGCTCATAATAATTATTCTTTGTGCAAAGTTTCATATTTTGGAAAAACAGGTGAAAACGTAAGCTTAACTTCAAACGCCCACTCCGTTACCGTTACTCAAAACTAGAAAAAGTAACTGATATATAATGTACTCGTCGAGTCCGTCTAAGGTATTTGTGCCAAGGACTGTTATCAATCTTCACATTCCTATACCAAATTTCATGACGATCGGTTAAACCGTTCGCGAGTTATTTAGTGAACAGACGGACGATCGATTTCATAAGGGTTTTTGAAACAAAAATCTAAAAAAACCCTAAAAATTCTCCACCACATTTTGCAATCTCAAATCACGTAATGACTACACTATAATTTAATTATTTATTTATGTGATGTGTATTGGATCTGCATGTGTAGAGCGAAATGAATAATATCTATTCTTTTCAGTTTCTTTCCAGACTGACAGTTTTGACCGTATAGAATTTGAAGTGGAAATTAGGACAAGCTTTAAGAAACGGTCAATAAAAGCAGAACATGGAGCAAGCATGAAACAAAGCAATGGCGCATGTACGAATATTCTGAAAACTATGCTGTTTCCTTAATATTGTATGCAGATTTATTATTTCCATTTAGGAAGTTTACTTTTATACATGCAAAGCGCTATTTGAACAAACCGCTTAGTTTACTAAGTCCGTTCCTGGATTATGTGCTCTAGCACTCTTTTGGAGGAGAAACCCTAGTTGCCGTTTGTTATCTCTGATGACACCGAGAAGTAGGGATTGCGGCTAATCGTTACTTTTCCGATATTCTGTGTACTCGACTTTTTCAAATGTTTGTATCACCATGTTATCTTTGCACTACCAACTTCTATATTTTTCGTGCCATTTCTACGATCGGCTGAACCGTTCGCGAGTTATTCAGTGAACAGAAAGGACCGGACAGACACCGTTTATAATAAGGATTTTGTTGAAAAAAAAATTCTAGAAAACCCTAAAAATGTCCAGTAATTTGTGAATATACCCCACCGCTTAACCCATTTTGAAAATGTAAGTGGCGTTCGCTGATTTTTGGTGGGTGGTATAATGGGGTTCTCAAATGGCTTCAAACCAAAATGCCAAAAATTTACACCATTTTGGGGGGAGTTATGGATATTCGAATATTCAAATTTCAAATGGGGTGGGGGTTTTAATGAAGGACCTCGATGATCTGGTAACATATCCAGAATAAATATAAATTACCTATATTTTTAAATACTATAACCTGAGAAGCAAATACGGTGCAGGACAATCGATCGAAATTTTGCCGATAGTTGATATGCTAATTATTATGTGTGGGTTGCAAAGTTAGGAATTAATCAAAAAATCAAAATTTAATTAATAAGAAATGCTGACCCCGATAAAAAGAACAAATCAAAATTTAATTAATAAGAAATGCTGACCCCGATAAAAAGAATAACATAATAATAATAAAAAAAAACTAAAAACAAAATAAAAAGTGCCTCGTATCTATACGCGGAAATATCATGTGAAATTTTAATATATGTACGTATCATTACGGAGTTGAAAGTTTTCCATGTATTAAAATATACATACGTTATGTGCTACAGCAAAAGTATGAATAAAAAATCATGCCTGCTGCCAGGGTTGCCAGATTGGGCTCCTTCTCGCCAATTGGGCTATATTTTTTCTCAATTGGCGACAAAAATTCTCAATAGTCGCCGCGCGATTTTTTGGGCTACATAAAATACGCGCCAGGTACTTATTTTTGTTTTAAATATTATTTTTCCAAGACAAAGTAGATTTTTTGAACGGTACTGATCCATTAGAATTAAAAAAAAGCAGAACATTATCTGAAAATGATTCAGTTTATTATTAACACTAAATGGGTCAGACACATGAAGAAGCAATTCCAAATGACACTGGCCCATCTTGGCTGAAAGTTTTTTAAATTAAAACAGCCGACGTCCAAAAAATATTTCCACATTTAAGTAAATTATCTTTTATTATTTTATTTCTGCCACATTCTGTAAGGTGATCGTGAAAAGGGCATTTCCAATTACTTTTTCCCATTCGAAAGAGACTTTATTTATATACTTGGGAGCAAAAAAATCGACCCACCCCAAATGCTTCCGTTCTAAACACGATTACTCAATAAATAATAAACAGTCTGTTTTTGTTTTTAACTCTGTAAAATCAATAAAAAAAACATTATTTACTATTAAACTGTGTTAAAACTTTAAATTTTGTTTTATAAAGATACTTATAACTTGAATTTTTAAACTGTGTATGGCGACTAAAGCGGACTTTGGGGTAGTTTTTGAGGGGCGCGGAAAGTTTTGTAAGAGTGCAGATATATTAAGTAACCGCTGGAGCATGCAAATACATACAATCTGTTTCATTGCGATGCGATGAACTTGGGGTTTAAAGCTTCATATGCTCTTTGGGGCTTGAAAAACACTTAGGGGTTGTTTTTAAGGGAAGGAGGTGCTCGGCATATTTTTTGCTTTTGTCATTGAATTACGGTAAATTCGCGTCATTTAATGCACTATAGGGATCATCGAAATTTAAAAGTGGTAGCGCTAACTTTACAGACATAAATCATTATAATCAATAATAAATCAAATTATTTATTAGCTTCTTACGTTTTATTTTGGCAATAAAATTTTTTGGGCTACTTTGGGCTACAAAAAAACTGAAATTTGGCGATTTCTTCTGAAAATAGCTGGCAACCCTGCGGCTGCTGCACAACGAAATTACAACTTTCCCCTACCTCTATACGCTCCACCACCTCCCAAGAAGTTGGATGTGAGAGCATTTAAGCTTCTACCCCGCCATCGAACGCGCTGGATACCCGAAACTAATATGTATTTCGCCCACCGTCGAATGAGCTGGTTTTAAATGGTCGAAGAAATTCTACATCAAGACTTCAATATTTTGAGAAGCTGGTGACTTAGCGGTTCAATAATAGTAAGCTACACCCTGCGACCAATGCAGAGAAAGTGTTGCACTATCGAAACGATACCATCAACGCGGATAAAATCTTAAATAGTAAACCGCATCCTGCGACCAATGCAGTAAACATGCTGTACTATTACGACATTATCCGAAGATTTATCCGATTATCATCGTCAACATACATACAAATGTATATGTAATTCAATTATGTATTATTAATAATGTTCATATCGATGTAGGATATAGGACATTGAGTACAAGTATTATGTACAATCCAATTTAAATAATAATATAATATTTTTATTTTCTAAGGAGGGGGGGTAATGTCGTGGATTACATTTCCACTTCATCATAGTAGTATTATAAAAAATAATGTCAAAAAAATAAATGTTATTAATTAATTAGTTTTCAACGATCGTTCAGAAACAATTTATATCTTCTAATAAATATTATTTTTAATCAATTAAAAATTGTGTTCCAATTAATATAAATAAACTTAGAGACTAAAACATTAAATAATTAAATCTCTATAAAAAAAATATAATTCTCCATAATTGGTGATCCCGACGTGATGAACATTCCCCGACGTGATATGAAGATAATAACAATTTAAATAATAAAAATGGTGACCCTAATAGAACATCATAAATATGTACGTGAATATTCAATGTAGGTACATAAGATCAAATATTAAAACATAACTAATGTAATTTATTAAACTTAACACCATTTAATGAAAATTCATTTCAAAAGTACGCATTAATATTTTAATAAAAAAGATTAAAATACTTTTTAATAGATTCACACATAACACACGATTGTAATTAACAATCATTAGCCTTTTCACTTATATACGCACCCCGTCAACAATAGTGATAATGACCTGATGTATACGATTCCCACTTCCCGGCTTGTACCCAATCATCATTTACACACTCATCATTTTCGGCTTGATCGCATTAACCAGGAATCCAAATAAGTATCTCGCATAAAAGCATTTCTGTATGTACGGCAATTAGTCGAAAGAAAATAATTGTTAAATGGATGTGAACAGTCATCATCAGATACCAACAAACGTTGACTTACTGTTAAGTTCCATTAACATGGAAGAACTGACCAATCTGGGCTATGGTTCAACAGCCAAACTACCATCCATTGTTACAAACGAGTACGTGTATTTAGACCATTGTTAATAATATCTCGTTATTAAAAAGAGTAAACAATTGTGTGTGGATTTTGTACGGGTAATAAAACAAGCTGCCGAGAGTTAAGGTTCCATCCAGGCTTTTCTTAAAATCGATCAGTCAAAATATCTAGGAGGCTTGAACGGATTGATATACTGCACGACGACGCGTTTCAAATCAAACTATTCACGGCAAATTAATATGATGATACTATACAATTCACCTGGAAGGTGAAGATAGAAGTTGTCCATACAGGCAGCGGCAAGTTTATGGGAGTATATGACATCGTTGGCATCTAGGTCTTATGACATGGGAATATCTGGATAGCAGTAGATATTATGCTGCACTAATGAAATCAACACTTTAAAAGTCAGAAGGCACTTTTCAGCGACGTTCATTCTCGTCCCAGACGTATACATGAAGTTCAGACCTTGTTAAGTACTCAAAATTAAATGTCATGAAATAAATAATTAAGGATAAAAAACACCACGGGGTAATCAATCATACTCAGCCCAATGACTTTTAGATTTTTAATACCGTTGATAGACACGTTTTACTACACTCTCCAATAAACCCTCTTTACGTGTACGGGGGCATCATCTTGACTCAACAATAAGTCGATCAAAGTGAATCTGCGCTAAATGTTAAACGGAATCAAGCACGACATTCTGGGTCCTTCTTACGGTTTATTATTCTTGAGGTAGTACGCATAGAGTCCCACATAATTCAAAGGTAGTCTACAAACATACTTGAGCACAAAATGAGGCTCGGATTTAAAAGATGGATTTTTGACCGGCTTGAGCCTAAGCTGTTAAATTTGTTATTGTCGCTGTAAACAAATAAATATTGTATATTAAAGCAAAATTATTGAGTATTGTCCGGCACGGCTCCATCGTCTGGGTACGCAATTTATTAATTATAGGTTTTGTGTTTACGAATAATATTTAGAGAAAGCTTCCGTATTGATGTTGATGTCTCGCTGTATTTGAATAAATTATTATTATTATGAGATGACAGCATTAGATAGTTCTTAGTACCTTCTATTGATTGCTACCGAATTTTAATTATATGAATAGACAATTGAAGCACGATAGGTGACTACTGTTCTATTGTCAAGATCGATAATATCCTTGTCGGTAAATTCAATTACATACTTATAATATTTGTACATTAACGTTGCGAAGAATGAATACAAATTAAACTCTGTATTGTACTTTACATTTGATCTACATTTCTATACATACATACATGTGGGTTTCATTCAGTATGTATTAGTTTCCAACATTTTAGTGAAACAATTTTAAATAATTGTTTTCATAACGTTTCAAGCGGTACGCCACAGGCCACAGTGAATGAGAGATATAATTCTAATTTTGAAAATTTTTTTTGGAAAGCTTACACACTTAAATGAAAACCAACATTTTAGTGAAACAATTTTAAACAATTTTTTTCATAACGTTTCAAGCGGTACGCCACAGGCCACAGTTAATGACAGATATAATTCTAATTTTGAAATTCTATGGATGTGTGCAAATACATTTCACAATACTCCAAAAAGTTATGTCTCTCTCTCTCGTGAATCTGAAACATTGTGGACGTAGGTTTAGTGGAATGCCATCATGAATTAGAAAGAAATATTTCTGCATTTTTATGCAATATAAATCTTGCTATAATTTTGGAACACCCTAGCGTAAATTGTTCAACTATAACGTGCTATAACAATTTAGAAGGGATTTTTGTATGTTTGGGAAAACCGCGGGGCCCCTTAAAGCGCGGGGCCCGTGGCATTTGCCAACTTCTGCCACGTGGTTAATCCGGCACTGGTAATAGTGGTAATAGTAATCGAGAGGTCCAGAGATCGAATCTCGACGTTGTCCAAACATTTCCGTACATGTGCGCATAGGAAATATATAGTGCTTGCAACATTATAAAGGTGTCCGGAAACTGCCGCATTAACGCACCAGATTATGATTCCTCAACTGATTTTCAGCAAAACAAGTTGTACGGAACATACCCCCTATTCTTAACCCTTTAGCTGCCACATGCATTTGAACATTTTTGAAAAAATCATTTTCTTGCGCAACTTAAAGCTCAATATCTCCAAAGCTAGACCAGTTAGAATAGTGAAACGAAATGATTATTATAGCCAACAAAATAACCTAAAAAATAAAGCTAACCACACTAAAATCGGATAAGGGCGTGGTTTTTACAGAGCTTCAAAGTCAAATTTGTGTGATTTGACCCAAAAGCAATCTATTTTTCCATCTCAATTTTCTCCAACCTCTGCCAAGGTGAGATGCTTGTACGATTCTTTTAGAAATTGGGGCATAGTCTTACAATCATATCTCTCTTATTTTATTTTATTCTAGCTCCATTATTTCTAACAGTTTTTATACGTTAAGTGTAGAAAACTAGTGTTAATTTTAGCTCAATTTCAATACAACTCAATTCAGACTGCAATTAATCCTAGTTTTCTGCACTTAAAGTACTGTAACTGTTCGAAATAATGGAGCTAGAATAAAATTATATAAGAAAGATATGATCGTAGGACTATGAGGGTATGTTCCGTATAACTTGTTTTGCTGAAAATCAGTTGAGGAATCATAATCCGGTGCGTTAATGCGGCAGTTTCCGGACACCCTGTATAATGTTGCAAGCACTATATATTTCCTATGCGCACATGTACAACAACGTCGAGATTCGATCTCTGGACCTCTCGATTACTATTACCATACTATTCCCATTCTATGTTTTTACACCAAATTCCATGTTCATTCTTTGGTATAGTTATTAAGTTATTCGAATTAAAATTGTCTGGCCACCTCTTATATTATTTTCTAAAAAGACTCATCATAATTTTCAAATCTGCAGACCTGGGCTACACACGCACAAATAAAAATTTTGATTTAAGTAAAAACTAAAAAAGTCGACTTCGACTTCAAATCTTCGGGACACCCTGTTATCTTTGCCCTACCAACTTCTAAGTATTTCGTGCTAAAGACTGTTACCATTCTACACATCTCTACCAAATTTCATGACAATCGGTATCGGTATGCGTATGTGATGAAGATCAAAAGCCAACCACTCGCAAGGAACAACGTACGAGTATACAATTTCATAAATGTCCAACCACGGCATTAGCCAACCCCACGAAGCCGATCCTACACATATCCTTAATAACATCAACCACACCTCATAATATGATGCAAGAAACAACTTAAAACACCTCTAAATTCATTTTATTTTAATTCGCACACAAGGATTTTTCATTTGGGATAAGGATTTTTTCTTTTGAGATACGGGTTTTTTCATTTGGGATACGGATTTTTTCATTTGGGATAAGGATTTTTTCATTTGGGATACGGATTTTTTCATTTGGGATAAGGATTTTCTCATTTGGGATATGGATTTTTTCATTATGGATACGGATTTTTTCAATTGGGAAATACTATAGAACCAAAATTAGACCTCTTCAAAAAATAAAATTAATTTCACAGAAAATTTAGCTACACCTCAGGCATAATAGGTCGTAAAGGTGACAGAAGGGTTAATAATTGCATCGACAATTTTTTGACATTTCAATTTATTCGCTGAGTGTAGTGAAATAAATTTGGGGTCAAACATATGGATTGTGTGTGCACAAAGCCGCTCTGGACTAACGCATGCGGCATGGGTTACTATGCTTTCTCTAAGATACCAACATTAAATAAGTGAATTCTATTCTATATTAGTGTGATAAATCTAAATACTAAATCGATAATAATATTTTAACAAGTTATTATGAGTAGCCCGGTAAAAGGGTACATCACCGTTGGTATCTGTACTCAGGAAAGTCTCGAGATAGTTTTCATTTAGAACTACATATTCTCAGCATGGAAAGTAATCAAATTATGATTACGATTAGTCTTTCGGAAGCTTAATTTCGGTGACTGTGGACACCATGGTTAGGGGGAAATTCACGCCGAGTGAGCAGAATAGGATGTTCCCATTTGAAGTCCTGATCTCACGGACAAAGGTGGAATTGGAACGGAATGGATAAAATGAGTGAATAATATGAAAAAAATGTCAAACTAAAAAGGATAAATGTATCCACACTTTTCAGTCATCAGTCGCAGTCATTTTCCATACAAGTTGACAGATTCTCAGTTAATTGATTGACTGACAATTTGTCAACTTGTAGGGAAAATGACTGTGACTGATGACTGAATTTAACCTTCAACTTTATTTAACCTGTTGCAGGGTATGTATCTCTATTCCCCGCAGCGGACTATTTCGCTGGCTACCAGAACTATTAAATTCTGTAAAGCTGGTATGTATGACGCTTTAGTTTTATTTTTTCTATACCTAGTCATATAGACATGAATCATTTGTCTTCTCATTACTCTAATGGCGTCTGATATTCGAGAAGTTTTTTGCAAAACATTTTTCTGTCTCTTCAAATGACTTATGTACGTATTATATTTCACCTTGAAATTGATCGAATTTTCTTATTTCATATTACTGACCTATATTGTAATTTTGCAAACTAATCATCACAATCAGCCCACATGCATAATATGTACGACTGTAAATACTACGAAACGGACACTACTGAGAAAAGAAACTCGAAGAAAAAAGCTCTTCATTGAGAGCGGATCTTCATCATTGCGATAAGAAAGCGAAAGTTCTAGCTGCTGCAATGACTGCAACTCTCGACAAAAGACCGAGTTTATTCAATCAAATCAGCGAAATTGCTACACCACAAGCCAAGAGTCCGCTTATTAATCCAATATCATTTCAGCTTCCAAGATGCGCGAGTTATTTCGAAGCGAACAGAAATCTAAATTGATCGTGACTTGTGGACCTTGTCGCACCCCAATAAATTCAATCGTAAACACACATGATGTACTATGGCTGCAACTGATGTGTATAGCATATTGCACCCGCTGTTTGACTTTGAGGCATTTGATATTACATACCATATCTAACTGTTCCGCTTTATTGTGTAATCAAATAAAATGTACCTACCCTCTTGTCACTTTCTTCTGCAACTGTTGTAATATGGTATCGGACACTATTAAATTTCATACGAAAAATGCAAGGTCATGCACTGCACGTATAGTGCAATTACCTTATGGACATTCTCATCCAATGATGTTTTCTTTATACGACCGATCCGTGTAGCTTAAGCTATACGGAAAAATGTCAACACATGTGTAATAATCGCCTTAAATTGACGATATATTTGCCACACTATTAGTGAAAATTAAGAGGATATGGTTAGCAATATTATAAGAGTAATTTGCATGAAAAAGGATTTTCTGCTTTTTTGCCCTATAGACACCACACTTCGGGGCGTCGGGTCGGTCGGTCTTTTTGATCGGAGTCCGTGGTGCACGTTGCCCATTTCAGTTTTGTTATACCCGTCACTATGTGAATGTACCCTATATTAACTTTGTCATGAAGTTTGCAACGCACAGAAGGAAGCGCCTCCGACTATGAAAAGTATATATATTATTGATCAGTGTGACGATGACGCGAGAAATCGATTGAGCGATGGCCGACCGTCTGTCTGTCTGTCCGTCTGTTTATACAAACTAGTCCCTCAGTTTTGAAGCTATCGGGCTGAAATTTTGTACCCAATTTTCGTTTTAGTGTACGCTACGGAACGAATGGAATCGGACCATGGCGTCATGGGCCTGCCATAGAAACCCAAAATCCAAAATTAGGTACTTCTAAGAAAAACTTTTTTCTTTATGAACCAATCTTAACCAAACTTCATCCAAGTGTGTTCCTAGTAAATCCTCAAAACATATCCAGGAACGGATGGGATCCTCAAAACGTATATAGGAACGGATGAATTCGGAACACTACGTCATAGGACTGTCATAGAAACTAAGCCCCCGAAAATTAAATTCTTGTAAGAAAAACTGTTTTTCTTTCAAACCAATCTTAACCAAAATTCATCCAAATGTGTTCCTAGTAAAGCCTCAAAATATATCCAGGAACAGATGGAATCGGAACACGTCATAGGGTTGTGGTAGAAATTATTAACACAAAAGAACCTTAAGTTTAATTCAAGTGTGACGGGTATACAAATTTCGGCCGCGCCCGAAATTAGCCTCGGTCTCGTTTCTTATTGCGTTCTGTTTGTCGTATAATAAAAATGTTCATAAGCGTTTTATTAGTACATAGGTACATAGCAAATTTGGAACTTTGTCTTCTATTCTCATTTGGACAGGAGCTGTGAAATCGACTAGCTTCTTTGGGTAGGTATTGGACAAGCCCGGTTTTGAAAAACAACTGAAATTGCCGCCTATTATTTTAAAACGGATAAATAAAAATTTCTATCAACTATTTGGCAGTTAAATAAGTTTTTCCTATAGTACACATTTTCAAAAAGCTACCTAACTGGAGAATTGAAAACTCTTAAAGTTGATACATTACATATATGTACACTCAGAAAAATTTCATCACTTAAATTTAAAGGGAAAAAAATTAAATATATAAAATTGGCATTCATAAATTAATCATTTTAAAAACAAATAGTTTTATATTAAATTTAATAGGATTCAATTTAATGGTCAGTTCAAAATTGACTGAAACATCGATTTAAGTATGTTCAACTTTGTTTTAATGTTGTTCCATTTTGAAAGCTGTGTCCGTCACATGTACATAAGCCCACCGCTACTTTGTTCAGTGCTAGTAATCTCAGATAGATTAGGTGTAGGAAGTAGGACTACGAAACGATAGGTACCCGGTTCGATTCCCAGTAGAAGCAAAGTGAAAAATAAAGTTTTTAAAATATGGTAAAAAAAGTTAAGTATAAAACAAATAATCTTACAATCAAAACATTTCAAATTTAAAGTGAAATCACTTTTAAAATAAAGTGATACTCCCTTTTGATTTGAGATGCAGCAATTTTAAAAGTACAAGAATCACTTTAATATTTCCACTACTGATTTAAAATGAAACATTTTTGAATTAAACGTAAACGTGTATGGAGCCAAATCATATTCGACAATTTATGAATCACAGCTATTAATTTTGATTTTAAACGATTTTTTTCGGAGTGTGCATATATCTAAACAGTAAAAGTTTATTTACGGTTGCAGTGCAGTACCTTTTTCCCCGAGGGCTGCAAAAAATTCAAGACTTTCATTGTGTTTTTTGTTTAAATACATACTGCGACATCTGCATGTGTAGTGCATGAAAATACATATGAAGCCTAAACCATGAATCATAGCACCATGTCAATTTAACGAAGAACTTGACATACAATCTATCGACTTTTAGGGAGTTATTATCTAAGGTCAAATTTCAGTTATTTTCTATTATCAAATAATACAGTTGTAACAACAAATATGCATATGATAAGATGACTTCCGACACCAAATGTAAACAATATGTATCCATACTATCGGCATCCAGTGGGTGGAGGATGTGTGAAGATCAAGTGCTGTTCTTGGCTTTGTCGCGCTTCTTCCTGAACAGTGGCCGTCACATGAATATTGTTTGATGACGATTGTCATGCAAGAGTCGGCGCATATGAATAATCATGCCCGTGCATAGCAATCGCTGAGATAGTGGTCCAGCAAAGCATCTAACATCAACATATTAACATTAGCACGAACCACGAACGTACATTTTTATTATACAAGGGGATCTAGTGTCTGTGGTTATGTGTTCTAAGCACATTAGACGCTTCCCAACTGATAATATAATTAACTCTGATAAGGTGCCGCTCGGCATATAGCGTGCTGCGCATCTCAGAACAGCTCCTCAGTGTGCTTCCTCCTATATGACACTGGCTCGGTCGCCCAGAAGCAGCTTATTGTGTTGTTCGCCGCTGTAATTCAACCGTACGTGAAATGTGTAAATCTAAGCAAAGAGAAGTGCGCTCTTCACATGAATTCAAAGCATTTCCATTTCTTTTTAAACACGGAACAGTGTCAGTTACTGATTACTGCTGATTGCTCCTCATACTTGCGGTTCACGCGATGATTATAGTACGTGCGACCGATTAAAACTGTTTGACTATACCAACGAACCGAAATTCTAAACGAAATCAACTGTTGAAAAATAAAGTTTAGCAAGTTTTGTTTTCCGCTAAACCGCGAGTTTATGACTTACACATACTTGGCCGTAAATCCTCGCGACTAAAACACGTAACCAGACGTCCGTGAAAGTGTTATAGTGCTTTAAATTGAAAAGTGAAGTTACTTCCTGGTTTGAATAAATTTATGATCAAAAAGGTAAAGAACGATCTTATTGACCATACCATTTCAGAAATAACTAATTCGAGCTAGGAATCAGTTTTACCTCGAGGATTCTGGAAAATTGTGGTCCATATCACCCGAAAAGTATAATTCCAGCCGCATATTTATACAGGAAAACCTTTGTGCAACGGACAACCGAGGGACTATCACATTTAACCGTTGAAGAGGGGGTGTCCATTATTGATGAGTGTCCGAATAAATCCTGTAGAAGTAAAATCCATGCAGACAAGAGGCATAATCAATTCTGTATGCACTGTGTTTCTGGTGTTGTAGTATGGTGACAGTTTCGTCTTTTTAACCAGATAACTCCTTTCATTACCGGAAAAATTTCTTGGTGCCAAATTTTTGAAGAAAATACATTCGGTGTACGAACGCTTTCCTGGCCGGACTCGGCTTTTTATTGGATAATTGAAAATTTTAGAGACTTTTACCAGTATTTGAATACGTAAAATATTTTTGTGTTTTTTTGAAAAAAGTGTCCTTTCAAGTGAAAAAAAAAATTCTTCGTAAAATTGTCTCTGGGAATTAAAACTCAGTTGTCAACGTCCGTAACAGATGGATTGTATTTGCACTGATTTATTAAAAACTCAAATCGGGACTTTTTGATATTGCCCGTTTTGAGGGATGTCCGCTCTAGAGAGGTTTCACTGTATTATTATTACACTATTTATGATTAACACGCATTTAGCTGCAGGATTTGTCAGTGCAAATGCCTTAACACAATAAACGAAACAACGAAGTATCGTTTTCAGTAAAGAACATTATTTCGCATCACCACAATAATAAACAGCTTAAATTCAATGGCACCCCAAACAAATATTTACATCCCAACGCAACCATGCACCACATCATTTAATAAATGCTTTACAGTAAGTGTCTATGGACGCTTTATTGCATTTACGAGATATTCTTCTTAACCTTTCAAATTAAACTTATTGACAATTTATTAAAAGCGCTTGTGGAGACATTTAGTTTAACTGATAAGAGCTCAACGAAAATAAATCATGTTTATTATGATGAGTTTCCGATCACATTTCCACAATTATATAATACACACAGAGACAGATGAATAAACAAATCTTTTTATAATTCTGCATTGCGGATGTTGATGAGTCAAAATTTGTTGAGTTGAGCATCTATACTTTTAAGGATTTGGTTTGAGTTTATTGTGATATAAGATTAACATTTTTGCATAAATATATTCAATAATAATATATATTTTTATCATGTGTAACGAACTACGTTCTCATATTTTTTTTTGAATATCGAAAGACTTCCATAATAATCTTCTATAATGCTTCAGATAATACATTTAATTAAATTATGTACGAAGAAATATTGCATCAGAATAGCCTCTACGGGTTTCGGCAGAGCTTATCATTAACAATCCTTAAATAATTTTTAAAATTAATATAAAAAAAAAACAATTATTGCAAAATTGATAAATTAATATAAAAAAAAAACAATTATAGCCAAATGGATTCCAAATCAATCAAGGCGCCCCCACCCCCAATGATCTGTATACTCTTGTAATTTTCAGTCCTCGTTTTACACTGGTTTTCAGTGTTTATATTATATTATATTAGGTTCATATTCAACTGGAACATCAACGGACGCGATAGAGCGGATGCGGAAGCATGGGCGTAGCCAGAGGGGGGTAGGGAGGGGCGGTCGACCCCCTCCCTAGCCGATGATTATAGTAAAAAAAAATCCTTACCAATGTAGTAAAAAAAACGAGACCGAGTTCTAATCGTGCGAAAAGCACGATGAGTGTATACCCTATACCTAGAAGGCACGCAAAACCCAAAATATTCAATTTCATATTTTTGTAGAGGAGGGAGGGTTAGATGGGTCGTGCCTGGCACATCTTTATTATCTTATCAAGGCATCCAACGGCTACCATTTGATACTAATTTTAAGTTTTTCGCGACATTCTATCAACAGATATGGCTGAATATAACTTTGTAGGGGAGGTAGGGGTAGGGGTAGTCGGACCTACTCCACTTTCATCTCAAAGTATAGGTCAGAATGAGACATTGATCAACATTTCAAGTCGATAGCCATATTCTACCGAAAGTTATGGCCGAATTAAAATATCAAGGAGGGGTAGTTTGTATGGGAGCTAGGGGAACCCGTGGTCCGATTTGGCCCATTTTCAATACCGTCCAAGATTTTAGGAAAACAAACATTTGACTAAAATTTCAAATTGCTAACTTCATTATTTCGGGAGTTATCGTGCTAACAGACAGACACACGGACAGGCAGACAGACAGACATGGTTATTCGATTCAGGGACCGACCCTGATCATTTATATATATACTTTGCCATACCTCCGGAGGCTCCTTTGAGGTGTTACATAATATTGGCGTAACAAAAACAATATATCCTATACCATCTTATGGGTATAGGGTATAATCACTGCACTATACAATGCTTGAAGGCGTAGAAATGCGAGTTTGATTCCTGGCAATTTTCGGCTGCTGAGACTGTAGTCTGGAAAACTAAACAGATGTCTTCTTTGCCGCTCCATATACTGCCACGGAATGCATTACCGTTATAGTTTCCAGCCAGGTGCCACGGACAAATGGACAGCAGCAAGTGGCCACTCGTAACTGACTGCGGTGCGGAGGCTACGTCCCAACACATATGTTTCACTCGTGGAAAACTAAAATATTTGTAGTTTTCAGGCCCATGGCCCATGATATCCAGAACAGGGATATCTATATGTGTGGGTATCATGAATCGATAACATAAGTAGATCAGAAAACTTTTTCTTTAGGGAGACTCTTTTTTCTTTACCTTCCCGGAGCGGCTTCGTGTGACGCATGAAAATATGGGATCCTCATATTTTCATGCGTTTCATTGTATGGTTTCTGAGTTGCAGAATACAATTCTAACTGTCACACGCAGCGCCCGCTCTAGCACTTACGCCGCCCCGGGCAAGAGGACAAATTGCCGCCCCTGGGTGATATACCAGGCAGATTGATAGTAGGTAATATGTACGTCGTTGAAGTAGATGAATAGTTTCCCATAACATCCTTGCAGACTACGCAGCCGATAAACTTCAGTTAGCCGGATTTCTTCAGTGTGGAACGTCCGTGGTTTATTTTCATAAATGCGACATCTTGAGAACCATAGTTGTAGCCCAGGGGGTTGGGGAGTGGCGCTTGACTCTCCCTTCCCCTGTCTGTCGGTTGATCAAGGATACATTTTTGTCTTACTGCTGTATTACCTCATAAAAAATCGATGCTCTACGTATGAAAATTTCAGTGGTACAAATCTGCGTGTTGGTGGTGTCAGTTGGCGTCTGGTCTCAATCGCAATTTTAAGAAAGATTTCAGTGTGGTGGTCTCGGTTATTCCAGCCATCCGCACAATTTTATTGAGACTGCAGTTTTACGCATTTAATATCCGAAGCTTGAACACCCACATGTAGGTGTCATAAACATCATCATATCCATATCCTATCCGCGTTTGCGTGACCTAGCCTTTCGAAACTTAAATTATGCCCCAAGTGACATCCTAAGTTCTCTTTGTGAGGATCCTAACCCCCTTTGTTTCCGATCATGTTGCTCAACCAACCCCATTAAAGAAAATATTTCGCCGCCAAAAAGCCTATATTGTCCGTGTTTCATCACTCCATTACTTCTGGGCTTAAATGTATACTTTATAGAGTTTTTGCTGTCCGCCATGTTTTAACGTTAGAATAAAGGCCTCCTCACACGAAGTTTCCTTTGGGAAGTTAATCGATTTAAAAACATTTCGTCTGAAAGGATATTTTTGTGACAAAGGTAATGTGATGTAATCAAGAAAGAGTGAAACTCATGTAGACGCCATTTATCGTTAAAAGGAAAAAGGTCGCTCTGGATTTATCTTTCTCAAATGTTAAACCTTTTTTCTAAAAATATTTTTGTTGTCATATAGTTTAATGGGAATGACATACCCTCCGACCCACTAAAAAAAAATCCGGGCTAGGGCACGATGCTGGAAAAATGTTTATGTCTTTAGAAAATCCAGCCTACGCCCTTACTGAGAATTATTAAAGAAGAAGGTCAGAGCTAGCTAAATCGGGGGAATCAAGCTTAGTCCTGATTAAGCATGTCCGAAAAAAAAGGAAGTACTGCTACTCCGTCTCTGGTAATGTGTACTGTGATTCCATCCCTCATTTTGCTGAAACCCAAACAATTTTGTTTGAAATTTGACCTTTAAATGCTAGATGAATCAATGCAATGGGAACCAACTGAGGCGATCCATCCACGAGGAGACCGGGTGAATTAAAGTCAAATTGCCGCCAAAGGTTTATAGAAGTTGCCAAAACTCTTGCAGAGGTATGAAATTTCTCTCAGGAGACTTTGTTTTAATCGTTTTTATGTGTTTAGTGTTTATACGAATGATTATTTCTCATTTGATATCAATTTCTCCGGAGGATTAATATTTTTTTAGGGGACGTGCTCTCCTCCGATTCAATAGACTAAAATAAAGGTTTAAACCTTACTTCCGGAAATTAAAGTGCGACGTTCCGCATATAAACTCAGTAATAAGATTTCGTTCTATAGGTACTTTCGTCCTTTATTTAAAAATTAGATGGATCTCCCCTTTGGTAAGACTAACACTAAGGGATCATGCATAGGAAGATGAAATATAATCCTTTGCTGGTCAAAAGAAGAGGTACTAAATGTTCAATTGGAGGACGAAATTAGCACATAAATCTCCAATTACAGTTTTAAAGTAGAACTTGAATAGCGCATAGCTTCGGAAGTAGGGCGGGGCTAGCATCACAGACGTACAATTACGCAACTCTTACTAGGCAAGCATTTAAGGTTTCTAAATGCAGCACCTTCTATCAATTGTTGGCTCTTAAAGACTTTGTTTCACAACTTTCAACTATTTATTTCATCTGTAGGTTTCGTTTCCACTTAATGGAAATGGATATTAAATTTTTCCTTCTGGCTTTTATATATTTTTTTCTTCGAGTTCTAGCCAAAAAGCCGCCCCTAAAATTTGGCGCCCCGGGCGACCGCCCGGCTTGCCCCCCCCCTCCCCCCCTTAGAGCGGGCGCTGGTCACACGAAGCCGCTCCGGGAAGGTAGTGGAATTTATCAACATTCCATCTGAAAGGGAACTTAATGAGAAATGGTATACAGCTTTGTCCAGTTAGGGACCTTGTAAAGAACGAATCTCACATTTCCGTGTCTTTCAAGTTATTAAATCAATATTCATTTTGTAGCTAAATCACACCAGCAATAAAATTTAGATCTCACAAGTGGAATATGCATTCCGAGATTTCCGAGAGACAAAAATAGCACTGAATATAGACGAACTAGGGTCTAAAACGCAGAAATTGGAGGCCAGTTGAGTGTAATCAGAATCACCAGTGAATGTCTAAACACGTGCAGGGTCATTTTGCGTTAAATGGTGTAGAAAATCAATCTCGACTGTCCTTTCTTAAAATTTGGCTCTACAATTTAAAAAAAAGTCTAACAGGCGTAACAGTCCAATTTTTGGACCAATGTCACAGATGTATAAGTGATATCAGTGGCGGCTCGTGGCGTACGGTACAGGGTGGGCCACCAACTTTGTATTAATCCCAGTTTTATGCACAAATATCCATTTTGTACGATTCCGGATAATAGGCATTAGTTATTTTTGTTTTAAATATAATAAAAAATTGTTTTAAATTCAATCGCGGTTTTCGATGGTTTTACGTTTTTCTTATGGATGTCCAATATTAGTACAACCAATTTGTTGTTGTTGTTGTTGTATTAGCGGCACAGACAGGAAACGTTTAATTTGTTGCATCATATTTATTCGAAGATGGTGGGCATTCCATCCTCGAGGTCAAGGTTTAGAAAAAAAGCTGCTTCGATTGGTTGTAACCATAACGCAAGTGGTGTAAGTTGCGTGGGAGCAGCTGGACAATCGAAAATGTGGTCTACATCGTGTGGACTGGTTCCGCAGGCTGGGCAGGTGTTTGCAACTTCATTATTTATGCGCGATAAATAAGAATTTAGTCGCGGGCACCAACCGGATCGGAGCTGAGCTAAGGTGGTGCGGGTAGCTCTCGGTAATTGTTCTTCGTCAGGAGATATGGCTGGAGGTTTGGTGCCAAGTACACGATTATTTGTGAGGCTTTGAGTAGCTTTACGAACGTCTTGTGTGTGTATGTCTGCAATCGCCGCCTTGTAGTCGGAGTTATCGAAGGGAACCTTTTTGTATCGCTGGACTTCGCGCTCTTTGTCCCTGATAGAGCGTCTTATTCGTCGTGGCGGTGGTGTTTTGTCCATGAGTTCATTGTTCGGGTGATTTGTACGATAGCATCCGACTAGATACTGTTTGGTAAGAAGTTCGTTGTGGTTTCTCAAAGTCATCATCTTAGTCTCCTGGTGCAGATGATCCACTGAGGACATCTTAACACAGCCGGTGATGGTGCGAAGTGCCGTGTTCTGGCAGATTTGTATGTGGCCCCAATTTGTGTTGCAGAGACCATTTGACCACGTCGGTGCTGCATAATTTACTAGGGGGCGACCGATGGCTTTATAGGTAGTCAGAAGTGTTTCTTTATCGGTGCCCCAAGTACTACCGGCAAGAGCTTTAAGAATTTTGTTTCTGCTCCTGAGTTTAGAGCAGATGTTATCAGCGTGTGTGTTAAATTTGCCGGAGTTGTCTATCGTGACACCTAGGATCTTGGGAGTCCGGATAGTAGGGATGACGTTTGTGTCGATAGATATCGGGAGTTGCATATTGTACTCCTGGTTGAAGCTGGTGAATAAGGTGGCGGAGGACTTTGGTGCTGAGAACTTCAAGCCTTTACTCACAAAGAAGTCGTTGAGTGTCAGCAGGTATTCATTGATGTGGTCGCACATTTCGGGAATGTCGTTGCCAGTCGCCATGATGGTACAGTCATCAGCATAAGAGATGATTTCGAGTCCCGTGGGTGGTGTGGGCAGTCCTGACATGTAGAGGTTGAAGAGGGTGGGAGATAAGACTCCGCCCTGTGGAACGCCTTGTTTAATTTTCCTGAGTTTGGACTTCCCATTCCTAAACTCGGTGCAGGATTGACGACCGGCAAGATAATTCGCGATCCATTTGTGAATATACGGAGGAGTAGTGTTGCGTAGGTCTGTCAAAAGTACTGTGTGGTTAACAGTGTCAAATGCTTATGACAAATCGAGAGCTACGAGGATAGTGCGCTTGCAGGGTTTCGTCTGATTTAGTCCATTGAAAATGTTGGAGGTGATCCTGTCTATAGCGGTTGTAGTGCTATGCATTTTCCGGAAACCGTGTTGGTGATTGGCAAGCTGGACGTGCTCCAGGAGTTTAGGCAACACTAGTGCCTCAAGTATTTTGGCCACGGGGGACAGTAGCGTTATTGGACGGTATGATTCTGCTAGAGTATGATCTTTGCCTGGCTTCGGTATGGGGGTGATACGGCCTTTTTTCCATAGCTCGGGTATGATGAAGGTTTTCAGCGACAGGTTCATCGTAGCAGTGATATACTCAATGGCCGGAGAGTCGATGTGTTTGAGCATAGTCATGGCAATGCCGTCTAGTCCGTACGCTTTGGAGTTTTTCGCATTTTTGATTGCAAGCTTGACTTCGTTTGAGGTAACCTGGAGGTGTTGGTCAGTGGTGCTGTTTCGGATAGCTCTGGTAATTTTGCGCTTGAGCTTATCTTTTTCGGGATGTTCGACGAATTGTTGGTTAAATTTGTGAGCGCATTTGTCGTCGTTGTTGTATGTGTTATCACCGAATTTTATAGCTACCTTACCTTTGGGTTTTGTGGGGTTTGATAGTGCACGTACCGTTCTCCAAAGGTTGCTTACGCCGGATTTTACGTGGCATGTTTTTAAATGCGAATTCCATAACTGTTTCCTGTGGTCGTTGACTTGCTGGGTTATAATGTTGTTGAGATCGCCGATGCGAGGATCATTTGGGTCTGCTGTTCGGAGTTCATCTCTCGTTTTTGCCAATTCTGCAGCAGATGATGGGAAATGCGGTCTCATGATTGGGATGCGGCCCGCTGGAATGTATCTTTTGGCTGCATTCTGGATAATCCGTCTCAGGTTTTTTTCAGCAGTACGTACGTCAGTAGGGGTTGGAAGGGCAGAAAACGCTTCATTTGTGTAGGTTTGGAAGCCAATCCAGTCGGCTTTGCTGAAATTCGAGTATGTCTTCTTCTCAGTGTACGTAAACTGAGACGGTTTATCAATCGTGAGGACGATAGGCAAATGGTCTGACGAGAAAGTTATGAACGGTTCCCAAGTAATGCTGTTTATGAGCCCAGGGCTGGCGATGGATATGTCAGGCGAGCTTCTGCATGATCCTGCAATGCGGGTTGGTGAGTCGTCATTCAATGGACAGAAATCGGAATCATCTAGTTGGTTTGCAATGTGGTTGCCTCTGGTGTCGTTGTTGAGGTTTGAGTGCCATAAATCATGGTGCGCATTGAAATCGCCCAGTAATAGGCGATATCGCCCGGTGAGTAGGGGGGAAATGTTGGCCTGGAAACCAGTGGGACAACTTGATGCTGGTGGTATATAGATATTGAGAATATCTATATCAACATTTCCCGACCTGATTGATATCGCTTGTAATTCTGTTGTGGTATCGGCGGCAGCGATGTCGATTAATGAATATGGCAGCGAGTTGTGTATCAGGAAAGCCAAACCTCCTCCTGAGCCAGTGGGTCGATCGCGTCGGATGATGTTGAAGCCTCCGTAAGAATTTAGCGATGAATCGGCATTTAGTTTGGTTTCCTGGATTGCAGCAACTAGTATGTGATGTCTGTCCATAAAGTCAGTGATCTCAACAATTTTATGTTGTAGACCATTACAATTTAGTTGGACTATCTTTGTGGTGGAGTAGTTTGCAACTTGCAGTGGTGGTGCTGGTGTAAGAGTGTGTCGTGGTGCTGTGTGGTGTGCAGAGACTGTGGGGGTGACAGGTGATGATTGTTGGCCCTGATTAGTGGGTTGTTGTGAGGTCGATGAAGACTGTTGGCCACAGATTTTGCAATTTGGTGCTATGAAGGTGCTGATCGTTGTTGTTGATCGTAAGTCCGTCTTGTTGAGCCCAGAACAATTTTTGAAATGGCACCATTCCATACAGCATGAGCACTGCACTGAGGATTGTACGTTGGAATAAATCCTCTTACCACAGACGCAGCACATCCATGGACCAGGATTTATTTCGATGCCGGCGCGTATAAGTAGAATTTGGAGCAACTGGGCCGGCATGGGTTGCTCCGATAGTGTAAAAAAGATGTTGATGATGTGATGCAACTTTTGTTTCCTGTATGTGTCGAGGGGGGTGTGCGGCTCTTGGCCATGCATAAAATGCATGGGTGGTTCCGGGGCGAAGACCCGGCCGCGATAGGAACCAATTTCGTTCAATTTGCTGGTTATAAATACGTTTCTTTTACTATTTTCAATCTTTATCTCTAGATAAAAAATGAAAATGAATTTATTTGTGGAGCGGTATAAAGAACAAGGCAAGGAAGAAGAAGAAGAATATATTTTAGTTTATTTTTAGTTCGGTCATAAAGTTAATTACACTAAAATATATATATTATTTAAAAATTTCTTTCTTTTTTTTAACAAGATTCAATCTAAAAGATCAATTTAGACTTGGTTGAGATATTATTTATTTTGTAAATAACACATTAATGCATTTTGATCGACATCGAGACTAACAATAGTAAAAAGAAACGTAATTATAACAAGCAAGTTGAACGAAATCAATTGTACCGATATTTGACACACATAAAAAACAGTCAAAATATCCAAAACCGCGATTCACTTGAAATTAAACAGAAATTATTTCGTCAAAGAGGAACTTGCTATATTTTATATGGTTCCACATCTTTCTAACATTAATTAAAAGCCTTTAGCAATCCATCTGCATATTTAATTTTTATTACCGGCACCAAGATAACTTATAATGAAATCAAAATTGTAGAGCGTCGGTTATCCGAACGTCGATTAACCGAACCGGGGACTCGACATTTTTCATTTGAAATGTATAAAATCAAGTGAAAAAATCAAGTGTCTGAAGGAAACAACCTTTCATCAACAGCACTCAGTTGCTTCGAATTTTTTGTTTTTGTTCAGTCCTAGTCATTTATCCTGGTTGTCGCTTATACAGTGCGTACTCGTTAATCCGGACTAATAAAAACCGAGGCCGATCCGGACTACAGAGGAGTTCGGACTAGTGGAAGCCTTTTATTTGTTCTGAATTTCGAGGAAATTGACGATTTTAAGCAATTTTTTCGGAGAATCGATTTTCTATTTTCGAAGAATTTCACTCTGTTATTCTACTTATTGTTGTTTCCAAGAGCAAAGAAAAAAATTGTTTTTACTTCAGACGATAATATTGCTGTTAATATGAGGAGATTCGGACTAAAGAAGCTCTTGAAATTCGGACTAAAGAGTGTACAATGCAATCTTTGAGGTGATCCGGATT